>CM038049.1:30086447-31376447 GCA_021397845.1 Areca catechu | reverse complement strand
GGTTTTGAGTTCACTAAATGGGTTAGGTTCTTGAACAAATTTGAGCCTGTGAACGTATTTACATATCATTAGAAGTCAATGATGCTTTACCAATGCCAATGGTTTCAAATAATAGAAATTTTAATTGTTATTAATCATTTTAATTGAAATAACAACATTATTCGTCTGGTCTAGAAACAAATGGAATTAAAATAGTTACTATTTTAAGGATGTTTTGCACCATATCCTGATGCATATCGATCACCATACATGTGGTGGCTCTGAAATGTGACTGTATGGTGACCCAGGAAGCCTTGAGCCAAAACCTAGAGATTATGGATGGCTGATTAATGGATTGAAGTAAATAAATGTCGTACAGGGAGAATTAACTGAATCAATCCAAAGATACCTCAAAGCACAAAGGGCCATGCTATGATACAATTAGAGGGAGAAAGCCAAAATAAACTATCATGGAACAGACCAAATAAAAATCAGCAATGAGTTAAGATCCATTTACCCATCTAACAGGCAATATAGGAACTAACCATTATAATGAATATGAGCAATGAGACAATAGTTGGCCTTAATTACTAGAATTATCAAAAATGAATGTTGGACATGAGCAGCCGGATAGTTAATCATGATGCTGTTGTCTTCTAGTAAAAATAAAAAGGATGCAATTCGTAGGAAGAATATTTTAAATGATCCAATTTACTTTTAATTGTCTTTACTTTCTGTTTTTTTGATAAAACGGTGTATTCATTAAACTGAACGTAGATGAATACAACCTAAGGAGTCAGAGAGCAAAATATTCCTAAGCTATACAGGGACTGTCTGCCAATCAGTCCACAAAATAGAGTCCGTGTGCTGAGCAACATAAGAGGCTATCCAGTCGGCTGCTGAGTTAGCCTCCCTGAATATGTGTCTGATAGTCAGCGAAGAGCAAGCATGAAGCATCAGTCTAATGTCCCTAACGATCGGATGAGCCACCTATGTGAAGGAAGTCTACGAGATCCAAGAAATAACGGTGGCAGAATCTCCCTCAATGATAAGATGGTCTAGGCCTAGTACCCGACGAGCATATCTGATTCCAGCCCATACAGCATAAAGTTCAAGGGCCGGCACCGAAAAGTCAAAAAAGGGGTACCCCCAGCCGCCAAGAAACCCAGTGATAAATCTCTAATAATGAAACCAGCTCCGCCCATCCTACAGCGGAGGCTCCCATCAAAACTAATAGTGACAAAAGGGCGAAGGAGGGGGTTCCCAGGTAATAAAGACCCTCCGGGTCGCTCGAAAAGCGAGAGGGGAACCTCAGATCCCAGCCGACATCACGGCCGACCTACAATACTCCATCGCAGCTATCTTGGCCCTCTCAACCAGAATCATAGGGGAATGCCTCAAAGATATGAAAATCCGGTCATTCCTAGAACTCCAAATATGATATGCCAGATAAGCAATAAATAAAACCTGGATCATAGGCACCGTCCGTAGCAAGGTATAAAAAGTATCCAGAATGTGATCAGGCTGAGCCGGTATACCACAGAAACCCGCCAGAGCCCAGATCCGATTAGCACGACCACAATGGAATATGGCATGAGTCTGCGTCTCCACCTGAATCCCATAAAAGGGGCATTCATGAGTGATATGGACCCCTCTAGAAGTGATAAACTCCCATGTGGGGAGGCGGTGCCAAGCGAGTTTCCATATGAAGAGTGAAACTCTAGGGAGCACCGGGAGGGTCCAAATCCATCGATAGCTCCTAGAAATATAAAGATCCCGATCAGGCGTAGGAGTGAGATCCCCAATAGGCACCCTGGTCAAGGTAGTGTGTCTCCAAACTCTAATATCAGAGCAAGGATGGACCGGGAGTGGAATAGACAGGACCCGGTGTCCAAGGATGTCCCCAAAAATTGACAAGACCATGTCCTTGTCCCAAGAAGAAAGACCCGGTGTGTGGAGGTCAGCTATGGTAATAGCGACCGGAGTCAGAACAGAGATGAAGGTGGGCCATCTGATTAAAGGAATGTTCGATATCCAGGAATCATTCATGAAGCTAACAGATCGGCCATCTCCAAGCACCCAGGAGATCTGGGTGGCGACAATCGGGGCTCTGGCAATCATCTCTCTCCTAACAATTGATGGCCTCCTCGCAGAAGTAGAGCTATCACCGGGATACAGAGGTATGTCGCCATATTTGGCTCTCATGAAAGAAGACCACATGGTGTCCGAAAATAGAAAAAACCTGGCGACATGCCGGGTCATAAAAGCCTCTCTCCTCGCAAGAAGAGAAGTGATGCCCAACCCCCCCTCATGCATCGGTCGGCAGACATTTTCCCAGCTCATAAGATGTATCCTTCTCCGATCAGAAGAGGAGTTCCAGAGAAAAGCCTGAATCATCTGCTCAATCTTGAGTATGACCCTCCTGGGAATAAAGGAATTAGAGAGAAGATAAACAGGAAGAGAAGCCAATACCGACCGGACCAGAGTGAGCCTGCCCATGGCTGATAAAGATCTGGCCTGCCAACCTCCAATCCTGTCCGTGACAGAAGCCACAAGGGGAGCGCAGTCAAGCATAGTGAGCCCGGTACCAGAAATAGGAATACCCAGATAATGCAACAGTCCTTGTCACTCCTGAATGCCCAACATGTGGGTGATCCTGGTCCGAATGCCGAGGGTAGGGTTTGGACTAAAGTATATCCCAGACTTTTGAAAATTAACCCTCTGGCCTGAAGCCTGATAGTACTGCTCCACTATCCTCCTGAAGCCCCTCGCATTAGCCAGGGAAGTCCGGCCAAGCAACAGGCAGTCATCCGCAAATAAAAGATGGGAGACCGGGAATGTTCCCGGTCCCACAATATAAGGATGGATATGAGAATCTCGCACTGCCTGGAAAATGGATCTAGATAGGAAATCAGCACAAATAATAAATAAATAGGGGGATAGGGGGCAACCTTGGCGCAGCCCATGGGATGATTGGAAGAACTCCGTAGGGATCCATTGATGAGAATAGAGAATGTAGGGGCCTTTATACAAGACACAATTTTGGAAATCCAGGATGATTGAAAACCAAAATCCTCCAGAGCTTTAATAAGAAAGTATCAGTCAACACAATCATAGGCTCTCTCCATGTCGAGCTTAATAGCCATCAGACTCTGGCGGCGCGAAGCGGCATGAAGGTCGTGCATAAATTCCTGGGCAATAAGAATGTTGTCGGAGATATTACGTCCTCCTATAAAAGCACCTTGTTCAGGGCTGATAATCTTTGAAAGAATGAGTCTCATTCTATTCGTCAGAAGTTTAGCACAAACTTTGTAGAGAGTGTTGCAAAGACTGATAGGTCTATAATGTGAAGGCATAGAAGGATCCCGACACTTCGAAATAAGAGCAATATAAGTATGCTTCCAATCAGGGAGCATGGTAGCTGTATTAAAGAAGAGCTGAATAGCCGCTACCATATCAGCCCTCAGAATCTCTCAGACAGCTCGAAAAAAGAAAGGTGGATAACCATCAGGTCCCGGAGTTTTATCCTCCGCCAAAGACCACGGAGTAGATTTAATCTCTTCTTCTGTTACCTGCTTCAGCAGATCATAATTTTGAAGCCACCACGGTAGGAATCCCCTGATCAACCAAGGCAGAAGCCTCTTTCCAAACCAATCTTCGCTTCGTATATGACGTGCTTGCATAAATAGCACAGAGGAGCCATGAAGGCTTGTTGGGTTCAGAAACAACAATAGCAACCATCTGACAAGATCTATGAAAAACATCAACTTTCAGAGCCATGGAGTCCCAGCTGACAATGATGCCCCCAGCCATACCCTAGGAGGGAACAGAGTAGAAACCCCAATCTATCGGAAGGCAACGCCTAAGACTGTCCAAAGCAGGACCAGATAACCTGGTCTCTAATAAGACACAAATATGTGGATGATGTATCTGTAAATACCTATGATATGTAGATAAGGAGGATTTTTTCGCCCCCCTGACATTCCAGATAAAAGTTTTCATAGGTACCAGTCAAAGCTTGGGGACGGACCCCTGTCCATCCTCAAGTCTATTAATTACAGAAACTTGTTTAACAGTAATATTAACCAGTTCCTGCTTCCCAGAAGTTTCCTCAGTTAATCCCAGGGCGAGTTTCACCTTTTCACATACCGGATCATGTCCCCCCTGGTGCGAAGTTAGACTTCCAGGGCACTTCAAGACTTTATCAGCTTGAATACCAGGTTCGGAAGATTCAGTCACGCCCTTATCATTTTGAGGCAAGGATAATACATCATTATCTTCCAAAGCATACCGGTGTAAGGGAGCAAAGGCAGCCTCAGCCTTAAGTATCTGACCGCCTGATGAAGCCTGCGGCACAGACGCCGACATTCTCGCAAGAGATTTCAATCGAGTGCATGCATGCCCAGTTCCCCCTCCACCGTGAATACCTCCCTCCCCTTGCACTCCCTGCAACACAACCCTGCCCCCAACTCCTTCCCTCGATCCCCCCGCAGCCCGTTGCTCCCCCTCCAGCAACTTTTTTTCTCCCTCAGAGCTCCCTTCCTTCCCCTGAACTAGACTAGGTTTCAAAGGAGCCCGGTCACCATCTTTCTCCCCCCCCCCCCGACCTCTCCTCGTGGGAGGTAGCCTGAACACCCACGGTAGAGGAACCTCCTCCCTCACCCAAGACCTTACCCCCATAACCTCCCTCCTCCCTCGTTAGCCCGTGTTTGCCCTCTACCCTCCGCCATTCATGTTTTTCCCTCCTCCTATTCTCCTGGACCCCAATGAGGAAGACGAATCCATTGTCCCCATAGTTGCACCATCAGAATCATTCACAGATGGTTTTGAGGGGTTTACCTGGTCCGGTGGAACAGCAGCTGGCTTCACCAAGGATGGAGAGGGAGATCTGGAATGGCTCCAATTTCACTTCAACGAGATGGTGCCATAATCCACCATTTGCAGGTCGTGGCGATCTTCATTCGATGGCACAATATGCATGGAGTCCGACAGAGGAGCAAAGAAGCTCCCCCCCACTTCCTTAGACAAGTTGTCCCCGTCCTTCCCGCCGGAGTCCGAGTGAGTAGGCGACTTCCTTCTTGCCACTTTTGCCGATTTTTGCCAGCCTTCAGAGTCAGGCGGAGAAGTCGGAGTGGATGAATGTCTGTTAGGAAAAGATATGGAAGGAGAGGACGAAGGCAGGTCCGATGAGGAAGCTGGGGCCTTGCCACGGTCCACCTGCTCCCCTGGTCTAGATAAAGACCCTCCCCCCCATCCTGGGCGTACCTTCATCGTCGTCAGCCAAGGACCGAATGCAAGGAGCTCCCCCTCCCTAGAGATCTTAAGAGCCGATCCCTTTGTGGATTTGTCTCCCAATGCATCAATGAAGTTACCTGAGCACAGCCCCGGAGAAGACGGAGCAGCCTTCCCCTGTTCCAACAGGAACTGACAGCCGGCCACCTCGTGACCGATTCTTCCACATCGGAAGCAAACCGGAGGAAGGCTCTCGTACACAAACTACTGCCAGAAGGGTTCTGTTCTCCCCTGGATCAACACCCCCGGTAGCAGAGGTCGCGAGGCATCTATCTCCATGCGGATCCTAGCGAAGCCAGTTTTCCGCATGAGATCGGTGAAGGTGTCCTAGGAGAGAGGCTTACCAGCTTCTCCGGCAATGGCCATGATGGCAGAAGGCTCCCAGAATTCCAAAGGAAGGTCCGGCAACCGCATCCACACAACGGTACGGTTCACCGGGCTCCTTCCCGGCCTGAAATCATGCTGCCATGGTGCCAGCGCCATAAGTTGGTCGTCAACGTACTAGGGCCCTGCTGCCAACACCCTGTTGCAGTCATCCGTGGAAGCCAATCGGAGCACCAGATGGTCGTCACCCACAGGGAAAACCTCAGGGTCGACTGGCAGCTGCAGTCTCGTTCGAACTTCCTTCACCAACCGGAGAGCCTGAACCCGACAGCCGAGACTGCGGAAGGTGACCGCAAGGCCCTCCTACTTCTTCCTTGAATCCTCCATAAGCCTCTCCGGGATGATCACAACCTTGGAGAAGTTGAGCTGGAGCCTCTCCAACTCCTCCTCAGTAAGCTTATAAGAAATCCATGCCGGAGAACGAGATGGTCCATGCACCACCTTAGCCCAAGATCGGCTATCCTTCCCACCGGAGCCAGAATCGTCCTTCCCATCCGAAGCTAAACCCCTACCTACAGATCCAGACTCCGCCATCATGCAACCATCCAGCAGTACCACTAATACGAGGAAGACAAACACCCCAGGCTCTCCAAAACCCAGAGAAACCCAGGAAAACCAGTAAAAACCTTCAAAGAAGATGGCACGATTCATGAGAGACTCGAACGTCACCGGCGAACTCTATTCTCCTTCCATTGTCTTTACTTTACTGTTAGTACTTTATCCTTACAAGCAGCGATGGTGGTAGATTATTGCAATCGTAGTCCTGACTACATCTTGTCCAGTTAAAAACCTACCCATTTACTTTTAATTAAATGGATGGCTGGGTGATAGGAAAAATCTTTGAAAATCAATATATTTGAAATACTGCGACTTCGATCATCTGATCATCATCCTATTTTTGGCTTTCTCGAGGGCTACCTCCCCTTCGAGCTCTCCCTCCGATCCCTCCTCGATCGAGGTTGATGTTTAGAGATGGCGATGGAGGCGCAACGAGATGGCATGGGCATGGTAGCTAGGGTGAATTACATGACAAATGGATAAGCATTTGCGTTCAAGTTAGACGAGCTCCTTCGAGCCTCCTCTTGCCTCGTGGTGCACCATCGATCTTAGAGAGGCCGAATGGCCGATGATTGTGAGTGAGGGTGACAATGACGAGTGAATGGAGGCCTGGTTATGGGTGTGAGTGAAGGATGGAGGAGGGTGGTTGCCAAGATGGGGTGAGTCGAGCGATGGAGAGTGGAGTCGGGGGTTCATCATGGGGGTGAGCAGATGAGCTAGGGAAGAAGAAGAGAATGGCAGTCCGGTGATCACCAGAAGGTGCCGGTCATGCTGTTGGCTCGGGAGCAAAGGGAAGGTAAAGGGGCATCAATTATGACCCTTCTATTTCATTTAAATTACAAGTACATTTTACCCATCCTTTGGCTATTTGATGGTTATGGTAATCGTGGAAAGAAAGATCATGCACCCTTCATCGTAGATTGAATGACAATTCAAAATTTAGAATTTTATCTTAAATGGATTCTAGGAAGCATTATACCGAGCCTGATCTGACTTATATTAAAATTTGATGTTAGCTTGACTTAGATAATGACCACCGAACTATAAGGAGTTACTTCTCCTATATTCAGATTGGGATTATGAAAAGAATGATAGATATGGTTAAAATGATGGATGAGCTCTATCATCGACGGTCATTGTTTAGTTGAAAAAAAAATTAAAAAAATAATAGATGAAAATAAGGGATTGCCCATCCATCTTAGCTCAACAAGTTACGTCCTTCTAAATTGGATAGATGGGAAAGGATGGATGGAGCATATAAGGAGTGGATTTTTATATAGACAAAATTATTGCTAATTAATTGTTTTCCATTCATATTATATATTGTTGCCGATCTCGCCGCCGCGGCCTGTAACTTCAGAGCTGGTGCCGGACTCGGACCGTCTCGCCTCGAGGTCTCCGAGCTCCCGATCCTGCAAAACAATGTCAGAAACTCTGGCCGGGGATCCTGGCGAGGGAGTTTCGACGATCAAGTTAGAAAATGGCGAGATGGAACAGAATCTCTAAGGTGAGCCTCCGGAGGAGTCCCAGGCTTGGAGATGATCTTAGCAAAAGAGGTCTTTGAAAGAGTGGAAATTGGGCCGAGCTCCTTCACCGAGCTTGCACCGAGGGACCCCTCTCGGGATCTCGGATCCTACTCTTGGTGCCTTTCTTTTTCCCAGCCTTTTTTCCCTTACCTGGTTATCCGCTCTTCCCATCCTTTTATCCCATCACACTGCCTCCGGCCTCCCGCCCTTGGGAGGCTCCCTCTCCGCTTTCACCTTTCTCTCTCTCTCTCTCTTTCCCCTTTCCCCTTCGGGTCCAGGAACCCGGCGGCCTCCTTGTCTTGCTTGCCGAACCCAGCGAGAAAAGGGGAGAGGGAGGACACCGGCCAGGCCTTGGGCCGAGCGCGAGCGCTTCTCCTTCCCAGGCATTGACAACGTCCGTTGCTGGGTCCTATCTGCCAGGACTCCGTTTCTCGGCTACGGAACCCGTCGGACCGATGTAAACGAGGTTTCGCGTGTCACTGCCGACCGTACCGGCGCTCCTCGCGAGGTACGGCGCGGGCTGCCCGAGTGGCGGTCTCGAAATTCGTGCCCCTGCTTCCCGGCGGCCTCACCACGCAGGGCCGACTGCGGCAGAGGTGGACCCCTCCTGGACAGACACCTGTCGGGGTGGCAGAGGAGCGTTCGACTTTGGCCGAGGTAGACCCGTGTCCGGGCGCCACCTGGCGAAGGAGCAGGAAGGCCCGGTTCGACCTCGACCGAGGTGGAACCGTCTCCGGGCGCCACCTGGCGAGGGAGCAAGGGGCCGCCGCTTCGGCCGAGGTGGACCCCTCCTGGGCGGACACCTCGCGGAGCGGCAGAGGAGCGCTCGACTTCAACCGAGGTGGACCCGTATCCGGGTACCACCTGGCGAAGGAGCAGGAAGGCCCGGCCTGACCTCGACTTCGGTCACGATGGACCCACATCCGACCTTGCTGGACCGTTCCCGTTCCGTCGAAAAAATCCACGTGGTTTGGATCACGCTCGGCGAATCTGAGACACGCCACGTCATCGTAACGGCCGTATCATATATATATATATTGTTTATACTATTAATTTAATTTTAGCACATAATTAAATTAATCATAATTTCTATAATTATATTTAAATAATTAAATTGTTTCTATATTTTTATTTATATCTACTATTTTTAATTAGGTATTTGTATAAAATTAATTAACTATTCAAATAAATTATAAATAATTATTTTTTTATATTATTAATATATAAAAATAAATAATTCATTAATAAATAATTCATAAAATTATTTATTTACTTAGATTAAATTAAACTTAGATATTTATGTAATTTTTATATAATTATAGATTATAAAGATTATAAGTTCATATATTACTTTTTTTTAGTATAAAAAATAGTATAAATTAATAATATTATTATTTTTATCAAGCGGTAGTTTAATAAACTTGTCATACAGATACTACCATCCTCTCTTTAATTCCTTCTATACCAAATAAAAGAAGGAATCATGTCCATTTATCATTCTAAATATCATCAAATACATGAAAAGATTCATCCATCCTTCTCCACCTATCATTCTTCCAATATATTTTTCGTACCAAATAGAGGATTAGAGTCGAGACTGGTCATTCATTTTGCCTCTAATGTAATCTCATTTCATTTAATCTAATATATACTAAAATAAAGACTTTGCTTCTACATAGCTCTGCATTCACCATGCACCCAAATCATTATATTATTACCAAAGCTCTTTATTTTAAATAATAAATATGGCTCTTATTTAATATGATAATTTGTCCAATTATAATAATATAATATCATTGATAAGAAGTTTATTAGCATATCAAATCATATTACTTGATAAGTATTTACTAGTATTACTAAATTAATACATAATTTTATGATATTATTAATAATTACCATATTTGCTTAATCTACACTAATATTAATAAAAACATTTTTATTAGTATTGTACCTTGTGCATATTTTGTCTAGGTCATCGGTTATATTTGTAGTCTATTAATTTCAATTACATTTTTGTGGTTATGATCTTACCTGAAAGTGAAGGTATAACCACCAATTACCTTGTTATATTGTATCAGGCATTACTTTTTTATTTTACGTTATATAAACACATTGGAACATGATTTTATTATTTTACTTTATGGATAGATATTCATATATTATTAGAATTTTCTATAGTGATAGTATATCATAATATAAATATTAAAAGTTTATTTTCAAAAATAATTAAACTCTTATATTTATTATATTCTATTCTATTTTTGTTATCTATTCTATTATATTACTTCTATTATATCACTAATATTTTACATTCTTTAGATTATTCTATATTACATCTCAAAAATAATTAGAGAAAGAGAAAAAAATTGCATCACGAGGATTGCACATATTATATGCTAGTATATACCAAAATCGAAGCTTTAATTATGCAAAGTATATACCAAAATCAAAGCTTTAATTATGCAAAGTTCTACGTTCACCACATGGATGCTCTTACTTCGTATAATTTCTTATTAAAGTATAATAATTTGTTATTAACTCATATTAAATGAAGAACTTTTATTAGTACTCCTAAATTAATATAGAAATTAATGACATTATTAATAACCATATTTATTTAATGTCATGTAATATCAATAAAAAAGTACTTTTGATCAGTGCCAATACCTTACACTGGTCATTTTATTATATTAATATGCTATTAATTTATATTAATAATAATATATTATTATAAAATAATAAAACTATAGTCCTTAATAAGAAATAAAAAAGTATTGCATATGGAGGATATTTAAATGTGATACAGCATCATTATTAGGTGTAGGGGTTGCAATCAGATCGAATCAAATTGGAAACTGATGTGATAAGATATGGCATGTCAATTCGAATATGATCTATTTATTAGCTATCTTATTTATTAATAAGAGAACAAAGTTTTAGATAAGAATCCGCCAACCTAAGGATGATCCATTTTGGATTCCTTTTGGAGATATATTCAACTTATTTGTTTGATAGATTAGGTCAAGTATAGAAAATGATCTATTTTTGTCTAAATTTTTAGATTTATCCTTACCAAGTTAAATATATTATTATAAAATAATAAAACTATAGTCCTTAATAAGAAATAAAAAAGTATTGCATATGGAGGATATTTAAATGTGATACAGCATCATTATTAGGTGTAGGGGTTGCAATCAGATCGAATCAAATTGGAAACTGATGTGATAAGATATGGCATGTCAATCCGAATATGATCTATTTATTAGCTATCTTATTTAGTAATAAGAGAACAAAGTTTTAGATAAGAATCCGCCAACCTAAGGATGATCCATTTTGGATTCCTTTTGGAGATATATTCAACTTATTTGTTTGATAGATTAGGTCAAGTATAGAAAATGATCTATTTTTGCTTAAATTTTTAGATTTATCCTTACCAAGTTAAATAGCATCCCTTTTGATTTTAAAAATAAAAATTTAATACGTTGATGTAACCTTCATTCTCTTAGCTTTCAGGGAAGCTACATTTTGTTGATAAATTTATGTTTCTCATATATGCTTAAGAATCAAAAAGTTTTTTTTCAAATCATGTAGACAAGTTTTAGCTTCAAACTTAGAGCAAGCCTTGCAATATTTTTTCTTTTTTTCATGATTTCCTTAAAAAATTACATACGTCAACAATTGGCTATTAAAAAGTTTAACAAATATGATTGAAGTTTAAGCCAAAATGATGTAGCAACAGTATATCAAATAATCTAGAACGTAGGCTGGGTTGCTTCGTTCATATTACCTTGCCCCTTAGAAAAAGATAGTGCATTTTTCATCATAATATATTTTGCTCCCATGACAACATTTCAATAAGACTAGGATAGGGGACATACATAATCCCATTTTTTACTCTCAAATATATATATATCAAATTCTAACTTTAATTCTTTTAAATCATGATATCTATTTTAATATAATTTATTTAATTAATCTTTATTTTGAGATAATTTCTAATTTCAATCCATTGAAATTATAATCCTATCTTTTGGAATACATCTAGCCTTAAGTTAATTCTCCTTATCTTTATATTTGTTTGTTACAAAGTTATTAAACTAAAATAAAATACACTAACAAACATTAATGATCCGTTTATCCGTCATAAAAATTATTGTCAATAATTTATAATTCTTCATTTTGCTTCATTATAAGGTTATCTGGTTCAACCTTATAAAAATTATTATTATGCTAGAGATTTATAATAAAAGATCATTGTTTTATAATTTGATGCAAAATAATTTAATCAAAACTTATTTTTATTTACAAGTTCTGTGTACGCATCACAGGCTCCGGGGGATGATCGGATCTGTGGCTGATTGATTGATTAGGAGACAAAATTCTACCCAGCGGGGCTATCACTTTGACAGTAAAATGTAATTATTTTATCAAAAAATAAAAAATTACAAACCCACAGGAAATCCCCATTGTCTCCTTTCCCAATCCATACACGCGTGCTTGCCCTCCCATACACGCGTGCTTGTCCACCCCGTTCCTCCGTGGGTCGTGGCTAATCAAAAGCCGGCGAACGCCGTCTCCTACCTGCCATCTCTTCCCCCCGACTCCGCCGCATAAAAACGAACCCCTTCGGCCTTCCCAACTCCCCCCCTCCCCAATCCCTCCTTCCTCTCTCTTCCCCATTTGTTCCCTTCTAATCCTAATTCTATTTCATCACTTGTTCGAAAGGATTATAATTCTAATAATAATCCCCATGATAATCCCGCGAGTTAATCCCCTATCCGTTGCCCTCGCCGCCGTCTGCAGTCTGGCGATCCTGCGGATCATCCTGTCGGCAAGGGCGCTGCTCTACCACCTGGGGCGGTGGTGGCGGTGGGTGGACGAGTGCTTGCAGGCGTACCAGTACTTCGAGATCCCGCGGTACAACCAGAGCTCCCAGGAGAACACCCTCTACCGGAAGGCCGCCGCCTACGTGGCCTCCCTCCCCTCCCTCGAGGACGCCGACGCCGCCACCATCTGTTCCTCCGGCCGCAAGCCAAACGACTTGCGCCTCCACCTCGGCCCCGGCCGGTCCGCCCCCGATTCCTTCCTCGGCGCCCGGCTCTCCTGGTCCAACCGCCCCCCCGGGGGCGGGTGCCTCGTCCTCCGTGTCCGCCGCCAGGACCGCACCCGCGTCCTCCGCCCCTATCTTCAACACGTCGAGTCCGTGGCCGATGAGATCGAGCTCCGGCGGAGGGAGGTCCGGCTGTTCACGAACTCCGGCGGCGGTGACTGCGGGGAGGGGCCACGGTGGAGGTCGGTACCGTTCACCCACCCGTCGACGCTGGACACGGTGGCGATTGATCCGGACCTAAAGACCCGTGTGCGGGCGGATCTGGAGGCGTTTCTTAAAGGCAGGGCATACTATCACCGCCTCGGCCGCGTGTGGCGGCGGAGCTATCTGCTATACGGTCATCCAGGGACCGGCAAGACCACCTTCGTGGCCGCCATGGCCAAGTTCCTCTGCTACGACATCTACGACGTCGACCTCTCCCGCCTCTCCGCCGACGGTGGCGACCTCCGGCCGCTCCTCTTCCAGACGGCCCCCCGGTCGGTGATCCTCGTGGAAGACCTGGACCGGTATCTTGGCGGGAACGAAGGAGAGTCGTCGTCGGCGAGGCTGACAGGGATGCTGAGCTTCATGGATGGAGTCTTCTCGTGCTGCGGGGAGGAGAGGGTGATGGTTTTCACGATGAGCGGCTGCGAGGGGGGGATGGAGGGGTTGGACCCGGCGGTGCTGCGGCCGGGGAGGCTGGACGTCCACATCCACTTTCCCCTGTGCGACTTCTTGGCGTTCAAGACGCTGGCGAGCAACTACCTGGGGCTCCAGGACCACAAACGGTTCCCCCAGGTGGAGGAGGGATTCCAGAACGGGGCTCAGCTCAGCCCTGCCGAGGTCGGCGAGATCATGATCGCCAACCGGGGTTCGCCGAGCCGGGCGATCAAGTCGGTGATCAGTGCATTGCAGCAGTCGACAAATGGAGGCGGGGGAAAGAAGCTGAGCGCGATCTGGTCCGCAGAGTGTGAAGGCGGGGGATTGGGCTTCGGCAAGGATTCGATGACACTGAGGGAGTTTCGGAAGCTGTATGGATTGATTAAGATGAGGTTCGGGAGCAGGAGGAAAGGGGTGATGCCGGTGGAGGTGGCCGCGGCGGCGGCGGCCGCCGGCACTCTATTAGATAAGGATTATTCTTACTGAACAGGGGAAGTTCGCAACAGGAATAGGAGTCCTTATTTTGGATACTCTTTCCTCTTCGAAATTCCAGGTAAAGGAATTTTATTTGGATTTCAGTTTTATTTTTTGTTCTGGGGAGGGAGGGGAAACGGGGATTAACCAAGGTGTAGAATGCCAGGTATGGAAACGGCGTCGTGTAAATGACATTGTCCTTCGTAGTTTGAAGATGATACCCCAAGATCATGCTTCGTTCTTGTTTTTTTTTTTTTTTTTTTTTTTTTTCCATATTTTTAAAAAATATTGGAAAGTTTTTTTTGTGATGTTACTGCCTTACTGATCTCTGAATTTGCAAGTTTTGGTTTTAAAACAAAATTCCCATGTTTATATGACTAAAATAGATGCTGGAAAACGAGGAGAGAATCGTACTAAAGATAACTAGTTGAGTATGATCACATTAAGTTTGTGACCATTAGCTGGAGATAAGAAAGAGGATACGGTATAGTTTAAATGTGGTTAGCCTGCCTTTGAAATTTGAAGGATTCTAATTTCAAAAGCTTATTCCATTCCTCTATTTTCAACGTTTGAATTTGGACTCTGGAGAATTAATAACTATTTGATTTTTACGTAAGGGGAATGAATTTTTGCAAGTTTTGGGAGAATTTATGGGCTGGCATGTCGAGAAAAGTTTCGAAGTGGAAAAAAAAAAGGTAAGATAAGATGATAGGGGGAAAAGGAACAGAATGATGTGAATATTTCAAGGTTGAAAACAAACATCCATCTGGTAATATAATAACTCAGAAATGCTCGTTTTGAAGTAGATTACAATGCGTAGGATTAAAACATGCTATGCAGTCAATATTACATGGAGTGGACCTAACTCTCCTAACAAACTCAAAGCTAGCATGATAAGTATGAATTATTCTCTGATTTCAATGTTTTTTTTTAAATTTCCAGCGATCTTGACAAATTGTCTTCTAACCCACTGGAGGTTCTTCTTAGAACATTTCTAGTTGTACAAGTGTGAAAGTCAAGCTGAGTACTTATTTGGAATGAGGAATCGTGGTTATGATATTAAAATGATAAGCTTTCAACGCATGGTATCTGAAAATGTTTGATATCACTAGAGTTAGAGGAAGCCTTTCTAAAAAGTATCCTTTACAAAGTAGATCCTACGAGGAAGCCTTTCTAAAAAGTTTCACGTGGACTGCCAAATGTGGTTAGAGGATGCCATTATGCATACAAGCTTTCCACATGGCACACCAAGAAGTAATATCAAACTTGGAAAGCGTACAACACAACTTGTTAGAGTTGCTTAAGCCATATTTGGGCAATGGTCGGAGAGAGTTTCTTTCAAGCCGAAACGGGCATAACCTGCCTTTTCTAGAGTCACGTGTGGGAGATGCAATTACTTTCAAGAACCACTCCCTACTGCGCCCACAAATTTAATGCATCATTTATTCCTCTACAAGGATAGATAATTAGGGAGATCAAGCTTTAGTCCATGTTTGGATGTTGTTTCAAGGATGGATAATATAAAATTATCTAACCAGCTAGCCTTGTTCGTTAAATGGATAAAAGGGGTACCTAACCAGGTTAAATAGTTATTTCAGGAAAAATGGTGAAATAATTTTAATCACCAAAAACTCCATCTCTCCTCTCTCTATTCCCCTCCTCTTTATATATATATTTTTTATCCCACGAACCATGGGAGCAACCAGACAAGGAATAAAGTTATTCACTAGCTAGCTGATTAGGGGATCAATACTAATGATTAAAAATGTTATCCGAGTGGTGGTTAGCAATTCAGCGTCGAAACGCTGCTTTGGACTCCTCGTGCCTTGGACTATGGGTTAGAATTTGCATTGCTTGCCAAATAATAAAGAGCGTAACTGAAACGCTGACCCAGCCGTTCAACGACCTTCGGCCGTTCAACAATGATAAGGAGAGTTGGCCTTTGCTACGTTACGCGGTATTATTATTGAATAAAACTACCTCCCTTTGTGATTTTGTGCTGCTGGCCAACGAAATCCTGTCCTTTAAAGTTAGAACGAGTACACTTTTTTAAGGCTCATGGAGTCCACAAACTGGATTTGATTTTGAACTTGTTCTCAAGTCAAGACAAATTATTGGACAGGGAACGCGCTGCTAAATGCTGGCCTCTACTTAGGAATCTCTGAAAGTGACTTTTAGCACACTATTCTGAAGCTTGGTGTCAGTCATTGTCTTGTTGTTGGCCTTATTCTTTGGTTTTGGATTGTAGTTGGGTTGGCTCTCAACCCTAACAAAGCTGGTCTGCTGGAAAAACATAATCCACAACCCTGAGAACCGTCTTTGGGCCAGCTGACAAGGCTGAGCTGCTTCGTACGCTCATCTTTGCGTTCGTGCACGGATCATATGGATGGTTCTGCCTCTGGCTTCGAATCATGGCCCTGACTCTCCCTGGATCATGACTGATTAGAATTCCAACTTGCATGGGTTGCTGGACCATGGTATCACCTTCACGGAAGATTTTTCTTTCACTAAAATATTTTATCTGATCTGATTAGATAATATCCGGAAAAAAAAATGGTATATTGAATTAGCCATAAAAAAAAAAAATTGACGGATCCTACATAATTTATATTTTGATCAGGCATCTATTCCTTTTGGATGAGTTATATAAAGTATTTGTTATAACCTTAATAAAGGGAATGATATTATCCCATTCTAAAAGTTTTAAGAGTAATTTTAGAGAAAAAAAAATTATTACAATTTTCAGCCCTTGACAAAGGGATTTTTTCATGTTTCATCTAGTTTCTTTTCATAAACATATGAAAAGCTTATTTCTATTAAAAAAATATATTTTTATTTTTAAAAAAACTTCAATCAAATATAATGTAATATATATATATATATATATATTTTTTTTTTTTTTTTTCCTCTTCTCTTCCCGCAAACTAAACGAGTCTCAAGAGCATTGCTTGATGTCTTAATATTTTATGCATCCTTCCCTGTTTGCAGTGTAATCATTGGTTGGTGGATCCTTGTATCTTGGAGCTGGAAGCTTCCTATTATCTGATAATTGAGTTGATTGGATCATAACCATCCACCAAGAGTCCTCCGTTTTCTCATTCAAGATCAAGGTTGTGCATACCGTGATTGACTTCAATCTTACTTACGAGCTGATAGGGCTGAAATATGAAACTATGGGATTCGTTCTCTATGACATCTCATGGTAATGTCTATTAATTATATTCCTCCAGGTACAAAAGTTGAACTCTAACTCGTTCAGCATGCATAAAAAGTACCGGATATTCCTACAACTACATAGACCACTCACCACTCAGTTGAGTTATGGGCACGAAAGTGATGCATGAGACGAGTCGAAAGCAGAAAGATGTACATGTACATGCGAGCATATGCATGTCTAACGTGTACAAATTAAAGCAAGGATGTGATATGTCCAGAGAAAGCAATACAAAGGCGATTTTTGTATCGTTATTTGCATGTAAATTCTGTAAAAAAGAAAACTCGAGGGCGTAGGTGGAGAAAATATTAAACGATGATGTTTGAAAATTAGGATTTAGAGAAGACTCAATATGGACCAGTCAGAGGACAACTCAAGCTTGTTGTCGTAGCTCTTGATAGAAAGTTCGAACCTGATAACAGATAACCACATCGAATTTTTGGGATCAGAGCAGCCTTAATTATTTGCAAATGTTTGTTCTGATGAGATCTATTTGAACATGCGTCCATTCTTTATGTAAGTAGCCCTTCGCTGTGATGCAAAATTAATGTTAATAGTGTGAGTCTGAGCTGGATCATAGCAGTTCTTTCTAGCTTAAATCGGTAAAAAAATTGATATAACTAGATATATTTAGCAGAGATTAAATTCATTTAAGGGGATGAGAATTCGATAGATTACTGGATTGATTCATGCCCACAAAATGCATAAGTAACGCAACAAGGCCGTACATCAATTCATCTTCCAGTACATAAGTACATAACCAAAGCTCATACAGTGCTCCATCCGTTCATGAAGCTCTTCATATCTTCCTGTCTGAAAACGATCAAAGTCTTTGAATCAAATTAGAAAGAAATCAAAGAACGGTCCGTCAATCTCGAACATCCTAGGACAGAAAGGGTACGGTAGCTGATTTCTCCTAATTGGCTAGTGTTTTGAGCTGCATAAGGTCATAAAGGAAAAAGACGTCAAAGCTCCGCTGCTACCACGTACTTTGCATCAAACATTTTAATCTGATTATAAGAGGCCGAAGCACTTTGGGATTATTCCCACATGCCTTCTATGTGCATTGTGCGAAAAAAAAAAAATTCAAAACACATAAAAGAAATAGTCCAAAACCCCTATTCCAACACCCTCATTTCAATCAAACAGAACTGGCCAAAGCCTTCCTTCTACCTCGGCATTCTACTCTTCTCAACCGGTTCATGCTCCTCCTACCTTCACAAGCCACCCCTTTTTCCTGGTGCAATGACACCCACTTCGTTTCCTGATGCAAGATTCCGAATTCTCCTTTGTCTCCATCCGTACAGGTGCATGCTATAAATAGTGGCCATCGGATAGACTATAAACATCCATCACAAGTAAGGTCCTTACACTTTCCTTCCATTAATTTCTACTAACTTCCCACCCCTTCATCATCCATTTTGACCCTTTAGAAAGGGTTTGTGCTTCCGTTGCGGTGGCACATACCATTTTAAGTCTGGGTATATAAATTCCATTATATACTTTCGACGTCATAAGTTTGGCCATTCTACCGCAACTTGTAAGCTTTTAAAGAAAAATCCAGACGTAAAGACGCAACCTTGCTCACAAACAGCACCAAGCATGCAAGAGAGTAGAAGTCCCCCTTTAATTCTTTTGACAGAGCCTCCATCGCTTTCCTTGACTAAGAAGAAAGCTTAATTTCCTTCCGACCACCAGTGAGATGGTTGAAATCCAGGAATATCTGGGGTGTGCTGCTTCGGTACTTTCTTATGGAAGGAATATTAAGGTTGATGACGTCTCGTCCCTTCTTGCTCACAAATCCAAACATGTGGGATCATGGCGAACAAGGCAAATTTCTCCAGGATAATTTTTTGCCTCTTGCCCGGATCGTCAAGACTATACAAGAGCTCATGGTTGAAGGACATATCAATGGTAATGGTTTCTCCCTTGTAGAAAACCACTGGAATCCTTTCAGAAATGCTAATCATCATAGGCTCGAGTTCAAAATTTATGCCACCTTGATTGACGTCCCCTTGCAATGTTGGATGGTCGATGCTGTGGTGGGTATCATTTCAAGTTTTGGAGTTCCTCATCAAGATAGTCGATCGAGTCTTAACGGGGAGGATTTAACTAGTTTCGATGTGATTTTCTTCTGTGAGGAGTTTGATGACATTCTCGAATTTGATGTAATTATGGGTTCTCATGTGTTCAAGGTTTTAATAGTTATTTATTATGTGTTGGAGCAAGCTCCCAACTTCGAGAGTTCTCCTACTAGTTCCTAGGAGGATCCCATTGGTGATGAAGATTGGGAGTTTTGGTCTGGGTCAGCGAGTCACTCTCCCTTGAGAAGTTCATGCATGGCACCATAATCCTTTGCAAGGAGGTGAGCCATTGGATCATCGTGTTTCTCCCAGAACAAACTAGTTTCATCATCGTGATCATGCTGACTACTTCACTCAAATCTAGTAACCACTCTTACCAGTGTTGGTTGTTTGATTTGGGTTAACCATGGTAAGCTCCAGCCTTGGTTTTAGCCATGTAAACTTGGTCCTTCAGCTTCTTTCCGAGAATGCTATTTTAACCAACGTTGCACCAGCGGCCCCCCTGCATGGGATATCTCTAAGCAACTTTTCAAATTTTAAATCAATAGATTCCCGCCCGTTGGATGTCTTAGTTAATCTTGAATTGCTTCGGGTACACCGCTCTGCCATCTTAAGAGGCTCCCTGAAGATTCTAGTCAGCGAGCTATTTCCATTGTGAAGGTTTTTCAAACCATCCTCACCTCTATTGCTATCATGAGTATGCCATCCTGTGAGGATTTGACTCCTCCAATCTGTACTGATCTAGAAATTGTTGACGGAACGGAGAAAGCAGTTAGACATCAAGTCAAGCCCATGCAGCGTAAAGCTTCGGTCACTAAGAGCAACGCAAGAATTAGAAAAAGAAAGTTAAGAACACTAGGGTTGGAAGACACCAACCTCAACACCGCCGGTGTTCTATTCCTTAACTCCATGATATGTAGCCTTCGAAATGCAAACCTTATGCAAATAGTGTGGAGTTCTGTTTTTCTGACTCAACCTCAGAAGAATTCAATATGCTTAAATAGATGGAACTCATTTGATGTGGAGTCCCTCAAGGTTTGGGGGACATCTGGTGTTCTACTTCTCTTGTTTAACTTAGTTTTTCACTTGTCTAATAATGGTTTTTCGGTCTCCTGATATTCATCATTTCTACAAGTGGCTACCCTTTCAGAGCCTTTTACCGGAACTCTTTGGAGGGATTGAGCTTGTTTTGGTGTCTTTTGGGTCGAAGGTTGGAACCTCCTGTTTATCTTGTTTTGTTTTAATCTATAAAGCTAACATCTTTCATACCCCCCCCCCCCCCCCTCCTCTATTTATCTACTCCTACTTTATATCTCACGGATCATGTTATTTTTTTTCACATCAATTTTGTTTATCCGAATGCCCTCTCCAAATGGATTCTAGTTTCTCTTCAATACATGTGTTTGTATGACTTTATTCTAAAGGAGAATATTCAGCCTTTTGCTATTGCTCTTGCTCTACCTCCTTTCTGTGGTTTGGGCACTATTGGGCTCTTAAGCCTCGTCTTAGTGTGTACCTTCAGGTATCAAAATGAAGAGATTCTTCTGGAATGTTAGAAGACTTGGGCTTCCCTCTAAAAGGAAAATTGGTTCGTTGTATTATCACAGAGTCTACGTGTTGCATGGTTTGCCTCCAAGAAACTAAACTCAATCACCTTTTCCCCACCCTCTTAAGATCCTTCTACGACCTAAGGTTTGAGAAATTCCAAACTCTGGATGCCTCAAGTTCTGTAGAGGGCTTGTTAATGACTTGGGACCATGAAGAGATTTTAGGCCAGCCTCTTCATTTTGGTAAATTCTCGATCATTATTATGGAGTTCTCCTGGAAAAATGGTAACAGAAAATATGTTGTCACCAACGTGTATGGCCCTCATTGATGAGTGAATCGACGCGCATTCTTGGAGAAGCTTGAAGCCCTCAACTCTTTCATTGATGTCACGTGGGCTCTAGTTGATGATTTCAATACTACCAAATTTCATACAGAGAGACTAGAAGCATCTGGTAGCAATTATTTTTCTCAGGATTTTAAAAATTTCATCAACACGTTAGCTTTGATCAAAATTAATTCTGCCTCTAGATTTCATGAAAAAGCCAACCTTGCCAAGCTAGATAGAGCTTTGGTCTCTCTTGAGTGGTATAAATTCTTTCCCCTCTTCTTTAATCCTGTTAGCCTGCACACTTTCAAATTATGTTCCCCTCCTCGTATCTTCCATTCCTTCAGGGTGCAACTCTGCCAGATCTACAAGATATTTGGTACTCCTACAATGGGTTTGACCAGTTGATCCAAACGTGGTGGGCTGATTCTCCTTCTAACAAGGATGTGGTAGCTAATCTACTTCTAAAGCTGTGCTTTTTGAAATCCAACCTCAGGAGGTAGAGCCGAGAGACAGTGGGAACATAACTTTGAGGAAGTTGGATGTTTATTCCAAAATTAAATCTGTTGATGAACTGGAAGACCTTAGAAACCTAAGTACAGAGGAGGGTAAAAGCAGGGAGGAGCTAAAGCTAGAATTGGAATCTCTTCTTAAGCAAGAAGAGGTCTTATGGAAGCAGTGCTCGTGCAACTCTTAGCTTTTTAAAGGTGATCGAAATACAAAGTTTTTCACATAACTACAATAAATTGAAGGAGGAAAATCCTTATATCTGAATTACATCATGGTAATGTGGTTCTTGGAGCTAACTTGATATTGAGAAAGCCTTCTTTGACTACTATGTCTCCCTTCTCAGTACTGAAGTAGGTAATGAGGCCATGCTTAATTGGAGTAAATTGTTTCCTGGGATCCCCGTAGATTTAGAGTCTTTAGTGTGCCCTTTCACTGCGAATGAAATCAAGATGATGATCTTTAGCATGGCGAAGAACAAGTCATCAGGCCCTGACAGTCTCTTTTTACCAAAAAGTATTGGGACATCATCAAAACCGATGTCCTCAGACTCTTCTTTGATTTTGATACCGTGATCTCTCCAGATTTAACTTTACTTGTATTTCCCTTATTTCCAAGAAATTTGAATGTATCATAGTGAAGGACTTCTGACCTATCAGTGTTGAGCATGGTTTGATGAAAATTATTTTCAAGGTTCTCTCTTTACGTCTCCATAGTAAGATGGATATGCTTATCTTTGATTGTCAATCAGCGTTCATCAAGGACCAAATGATCTTTGACAGCTTCATCTCAACTACTGAAATCATCTCCTTTTGCAACCGAAATAAGCTATTGGAAGTTCTTTGTAAAATTGATTTCAAGAAGGCCTTTGATAGTGTTTCTTGGGACTCTCTTCGAACTTCTTCATTGCAGAGGTTTTGACACAAAGTGGATTGATTGGGTGAAGATGCTTCTTATTTCCTCTAGTTTAGCCCCTGTTAATCAAAAATTCTATTAGAAAATGGTTTCTCAACAAAAAAGGTTTGAAACAAGGCAATCTAATCTCCCCACTACTTTTTCTTTTGGTGGCTGATACCCTTGCCAAGATCATGCATGCTGCTAACTCTGCAAACATCATTAATGGAATTGGAACACATGATATTACAGGCCAAATCCGATGTCAGAAATTTGCTGATGATATGATAATTTTTTGCAAAGCAACTAAACCATGTATTAATACCCTGAAATTAATTCTCTATGCTTTTGAGATGGTAATAGGTCTGAAGATCAACTTTTCCAAAACCAAGCTTATCGGGTTGCAGATCAAAAATGAGATTTATTTTTTATTTGCTTCCTTGCTTGGTTGCCAATCCTCTAAACTGTCTATTTACTATCTCGGGATCCTTCTGCATCACTCGAAATTACGCAGTAGAGAATGGATCTTTCTCACTAAAAAAATATCCAAGAGATTGTGTGGTTGGAAGCAAAAGAGCTCAACTCTAGCTGTCACATTGTTTTGACAAACTCGGTGCTCACTGCTATTCCCATTTACTGGATATCAATCCTGAAAATCCCCTACTTGGTAATCCATGATATAAACTATCTTTGCAAGAAGTTCATCCGGAATGATCAACAATCAAGGAGCATGATCAGACATTTAGTCAATTGAAATATGATGTGTAGACCAAAAAGGTATGTTGGCCTTGGTGTGAAGCCTTTTGCTAAAATGGTGATCGAAGTTCTACAATGATCTGCACAAGCCCTGGTGCACCCTTGCGAGGGTTATCTACTGCAACAGAAGACTGCCTTTGGAACCGATGCATTACTTAAAAAGCACCGTCTCCCCCTTTGGAGAAGCATCCTTGGCCTCCATTGGTTGTTCAAGCAATGCTTATTGCTAAAGGTAGGCAACAAGAGCCATGCTCTTTTCTGGCATGACATTTGGATCGGAGAGGAGCCACTGATGTTATCCTTCCCGCATCTATTTGCATTGGCAAATAATCAATATGCTTCCATCGCTCGATTTATGACCATCAGTAATCCCATGTTTAATTTCAGAAGGCCTTTGAACTCGATTGCATTAAAGGAATACCAAGTCTTCGCCCATCTCCTCTTGTCATCAACCCTCTCAAACATTCATGATTCATGGGCTTGGAAATAGAGCTCTATTGTGCATTTTTCGGTCAAGCAATGTTATCAACTTCTTTATGCATGGTGGTGTTCTTTCCCATTTGGGCAAGTTCCTGGAAGATCCCCTTGCCAGAAAAAGCTAAATTATTTTCCTCACTTTGCTATCATGATAAGATACTGACAAGGGATAATCTTGTCAAAAGAGACTTACAGGTAGTGAATGTTTGCCCTCTTTATAGAGATTTTGTGAAAACTACATATCACTTATTCCTGCAACGTGAATACTCTCATACCTTTTGGGAGGGGTCTCTTTGGAAGACTTTCAACTACTGATCACACACACATAGAATGTTCAGTGTATATATAATTAAACATACTTAATATTAAGAGTCATAAAATGGGGTCAACTTTGCCAGTCAACCAAATAGAAGGTTCAACAACAAAGCCAGTTTTCACCGTACAGCCAGTATGTATCTTCCATATGGAGGAGATATATGTAGGTATAGTTTCTTAAGTTGAAGTACTTTGAACACTAAATCTTATTAAAGCCCCGCAATCACGGGACCAAATTAAACTGACATGAAAGGAATTTGAGAATCAATTTTAGTGTTTGCAAACATCTTTAAAAAGATTGGAGTCTTCGGCACCTCAGGTATTTGTTTCAAAGAAACATTTGGTTTTTGATACTAATTTTTATGATCATGAGCCGCAACTGTACGTGGACGGGGCAAATCGGCAGCTGCAGGCATCAAACCGAAACCAAATGCAAATAAGTGGGAATTAAAGGGAGAGGAAGCATACCACAACAAGAAGCATCCACAGGCCAACCCTGTCAGGCCTTTTGCTATCATAGCAGGACTTATTCTCCTATTAACAATACAATATTTCCTTTGTCCTAAAAGTTTGCCCAACCAACTTTACTATACCAGATTACATGTTAGGATCTTTCATGGCACATTCGCTTGTATCAACCTAATTTAGAACAGGATGAAGCATGCGCAACACGGTGGAACTTAACCAGATCACTGTTAATTAATTGGATGGAATAACTTATTTCATTCGTGATGGATTGGGTTTGATCACAGGTACATACTAATGCAAAATTAGAAATCAAAATAGGAGATGCAGGCTTTTTTTTTTTTTTTTTTTTGAAATCTCCATCCTGATTAAGTCTTTGGCTACAGATTGTTTATATATCCATCAGTTGAGGCAATTTCCAACATTTGGTGGTCAAACTCCTTGATTAGTCAGCCCAGGTTACTTTCCAGGTCCTCGATGTTGAACCATAGCATTTTTTAATATAATAAAAGGAGGAAAAATTTGCCTACTTCTGTCATGTCTCGAATCCAGCATCGGAATCGGCTACGTGACCGGCCGCACAAACTCTAGGTTTTACCCTAGAGATCATGCAAGGCCTAGGTACATCAAAAGTCAATCATATCAAATTAAAATTAATATTATATAAACAAACAAGTAACAAGTGTACAATCCATTTATTAAGTCGACATTACTAATTGGTCTACTGATTCACAAACATCAGTAACCGAAATTAACTCTAACTAACTCAGCATATATGGAAATTTGTCTCACGCCCAGTCCAAATCCTGTCATGCATCCTGAGTCTCTGAAAAATCAAAAGGTAAGAAGTGAGCTTAACAGCCCAGTAAGGTATCCATAAGATCACTCCAATTAATAATATAAATTTCTGAAATAATAAAGTACCAGTATGTTATGTCATGCAATCAAATGATTTAGGCCTCATGTATTACACACCTTGATATCTTTACATTTTTTCTTTAGAATTTCCATTATTGAACCTTTATCTTTAGGGTTCTGGACTAGCCACGGTCATGTACCAGCCCATGACTGGCAACCACATAGCGACCTTGCATACTATGGTCGATCCTGCTCACGTACTAAGCCCGTGGTTCGGCTGTCCCACGAACTATCTGCCCGTAGCCGGCTCCCACGTACAAAGCCCATGGCTCAGGCTGTATAACCACGGTACTACCGTAGCATGGCTAGACCAAATACCATATTTACTTCATTATCACTTGTCAAAACATATCTTTTATGACCTCTCGTTAACCGGTATCGTGGTCCAACCCACTAGATAACCGATATCGTGGTCCCACCCACTCGATATCCAGTTTCATGATTCAACCTATTTAGCAATCCGGTATCATGGTCCAACCCATCCGGATATCAATTTTCTTTATAACATCATGCATGAAATACCGACAATAAAACCACAATGTCTATCTCAAAAAAATAACTATGCCATATCATATAGTACCACACGTGCAAATACATAAAACATATATGCTTAAATCAAGCCAGACCATAATAAATTCATGCATAAAGGAATTATCAATATAGAAATTCCTTACCTTAACACGCTATTCTTAGTATATCCGATATTAGTCAGTACCCGAATTTTACGCGATGCCTCCTCGCTCAGAAGACTAATTCCCTACATTAATAAATAATTTAATTAAAATCTAAATTCCCAAATTTCACGAATCTCAAGAAATTCCTTGATTCTCTCTCTTCTTCCTCTCTCCTCTTCCTTCTCTCTCCTCCTTCTCTCTCTTCCTTCTCTCTCCTCTTTCTCTCTCTTCCTTCACTCTCCTCTTTCTCTCTCTTCCTTCTCTCTCCTCTTTCTCTCTCCTATTTCTCTCTCTTCCATTATTATTATTATTATTATTATTATTATTTATTTTATTATTATTATTATTATTTTCCTGGACCGTACAGAACACCCCCATCCCTTTTTTTTTTCTCTTCCTTTCTTTCTTCTCTTTTCTTTTCTTTCTCCCGAACAACTTTCCCCCCTGTCTCCTTGATTCGGCCGATCCGGCCTTCCCCCCCAGCTGCTGGCAACCATGGAGTGGTTGTCGCAGGGCCTTCACGGACCAAGGGCAGGCGGCGACGACGACAGCGGACAATGAACGACCCCAAAAAAATGCAAACAGGAACCAAAATAAATAAATAAAATCCTTCTAACAGTAAACAAAGGAACTCACCGTCGGCGTCTGGGATTCCCGGTCGCTCGTCGGAGAGAGAGAAGGAGCATGGAGGTGGCTCGAGAGGCGGTGGTGAGGAGTTTTTAAAGAAAACTTTGAGCGTTCCCTCACCGTTTAAAACCCTACCACCGAGTTCCAAACCCACACGAACCCTTCGCCGACCTCCTCCCTCACCTCTCACGACTCTTTCCTCCGAGTCCTCCGGCGAAAACCTCGGCGAACTCCCCTCCCCTGTTTCGTCTCCGTCGTTCATTTTTTTTTTTTTAACTGGTTTGGGTTGAAGTCGGATGGGCCTGCCGACTTTAGCCCAAGCCCGGTATTACATTCTCCTCCCGTTAAAATAATTTCGTCCTCGAAATTTACGTACCTGGTATTTCAAAAAGTTGTGGATATTTTGCTCGCATCTCTGCTTCAAGTTCCCATGTAGCTTCTCTTTCACTATGATTGCTCCATTGCACTTTCATATATGGTATAGTTCTGTGTCGCAATTCTTGATCTTTGCTGTCGACGATTCGTATAGGCACCTCCTCATATGTTAGATCCTCCTGAAGTTGTAAGGGTACGTAATCTATTGCATGACTGGGATTGGGAATGTACTTCCGTAACATCGATACATGAAACACGTTGTGCACCCCAGATAAAACTGGTGGTAGCGCTAATCGGTAGGCCACCTCACCAACCTTATCTAAAATTTCAAATGGTCCCATAAATCTCGGGCTCAACTTGCCTCGTACACCAAATCGCATCACACCTTTTATGGGAGACACTTTCAAAAAGACATAGTCACCGACATTGAATTCCAGCTCTCTTCATCTCTTATCAGCATAACTTTTCTGTCAGCTCTAAGCAGTACGCAATCATTCCCTGATCTTTTGTACCTTTTTCACTGTTTGTTGTACTATTTATGGACCTAACAATTTCTTTTCTCCTACATCATCCCAACAGATAGGAGACCTACACTTCCTACCATATAAAGCCTCAAAAGGCGCCATCTGAATGCTAGCTTGATAACTGTTGTTGTAGGCAAATTCTATTAACGATAGATGACAGTCCCAAGCACCACCCAAATCCATAACACATGCTCTCAGCATGTCTTCCAAAATTTGGATGGTTCGCTCTGACTGTCCATCAGTTTGAGAATGAAAAGCTGTACTAAAACTTAATTTGGTTCCCAATGCTTTGTGAAGACTCTTCCAAAATTGTGAAATAAACCTACTGTCTCGATCTGATACTATAGAAACTGGAATTCCATGTAGTCTCACAATTTGCTCCATATACAAGTTTGCTAATTTTTCCAGAGAGAGGTCGACACGAAAGGATAAGAAATGAGCTGACTTTGTTAGTCGATCCACAATCACCCACACCGCATTATTTTTCTTAGGGGTTTTGGGTAAACCTGTAACAAAATCCATGGTAATATGCTCCCATTATCACTAAGGAATCGCAAGAGACTGCAATGGTCCAACAGGTCTTTGATGCTCAGCTTTTACTTGTTGACACACCAAACGTTGAGCAACATACTGAGCTATATCCTTTTTCATACCAGTCCACCAAAAGTTTTTACGTAGATCTCGATACATTTTTGTACTACCCGGATGCATTGTATATGCTGAACCATGCACCTCTTCCAAAATCTCATTCTTTAATTCTGAAAGCTTCGGAACGCAAAACCTCTTACCAAACCTCAGGGAATCATCTTCATATATAGTAAATTCAGACTGAGCGCCAGACTCAACTGTCCTTCTAATTTTCTGAAGCTCTAAATCTTCCTTCTGAGCTGATTTAATCTTATCCTTCAAGATAGGTTGTACCATAATACTTGCTAATTGAGTCCCAGAATGATGAATTCTTACCTCAATCTCAGACCTCTCCAGATCCATTATAATGTGCTTTTGATTAGTAATTAAAGCTGCTAACTTACCTGGAGACTTCCTACTCAAGGCATCTGCTACAACATTTGCCTTGCCTGGATGGTATTTGATATTCAGATCATAATCCTTTAATAGTTCCAACCATCTTCTCTGTCTCAAGTTTAGCTCATTTTGAGTGAATATATATTTTGAACTTTTATGATCTGTAAAGATTTCACAACGACTACCATACAGGTAGTGCCTCCATATTTTTAAGGCAAAAATTACAGCTGCTAACTCCAAGTCATGGGTGGGATAATTTGATTCATATGATTTCAGTTGTCTAGAAGCATAGGCTATCACCTTTCCATTTTGCATTAAAACACATTCGAGACCCTTTCGAGATGCATCACTGTATATACTGAAATCCCTTGTCTCTGTAGGAATAGTCAACACTGGAGCAGTGACTAACTGTTTCTTCAATTCTTGAAAACTTTGCTCACATTCATCTGTCCATTCAAATTTTGTTCATTTCTGGGTCAGGCGAGTTAAAGGTATAGCAATAAGAGAAAATCCTTCTACAAACCTTCGATAATATCCTGCCATTCTCAGGAAACTATGAAATTCAGACATGTCAGTAGGTCTCTCCCACTCTACCACTGCTTCCACTTTCTTTGAATCCACAGAAACACCATCCTTAGAAATAACATGGCCAAGGAAAGAAATTATGTCCATCCAAAAGTCACATTTTTTAAGCTTGGCATACATCTTCTCCTCTTTGAGTGTTTGTAATACTATCTTTAAGTGTTCCTCATGTGCTTGTAGACTTATTGAATAAATCAGTATGTCATCAATAAATACTACTATAAATTGATCCATATATGGTCTAAACACTCGGTTCATGAGATCCATGAAAACTGCAGGTGCATTTGTCAGACCAAAAGGTAGAACCAAAAATTCATAGTGTCCATATCTGGTTCTAAAAGCTGTCTTCGACACATCTTCTGTCTTTATCTTCAACTGATGATAACCAGAACGAAGATCAATCTTTGAGAATACTTGTGCTCCCTGTAGTTGATCAAATAGATCATCAATCCTTGGTAAGGGATATTTGTTCCTTATGATTACTTTATTCAACTCTCGATAGTCAATGCAGAGCCGGAAACTTCCATCCTTCTTTACAAATAGGATCGGAGCACCCCAGGGAGACACACTAGGTCTAATAAATCCTTTATCCAACAATTCTTGCAATTGCTCCTTAAGTTCTTTTAATTCTGCTGGAGCCATTCTATAGGGAGCTTTGGAGATGGCAACAGTACCAGTATAAGATCAATAGAGAATTCAATCTCTCTATCAAGAGGTAATCCTAGCAGATCATCGAGAAAGACCTCCGGAAATTCCTTCACAATGGGTATGTCTTCCAATTTAAGCTCCTGCTGTTGAGTATCTATCACTGCTGCCAGAAATCCTTCACAACCTTTCCTGAGGAGTCGCTTGGCAATAAAAGCCGAAATTACCCTTCTTATAAAGGTTAACTTGTTACCCTTAAAATAAAACTCTGACTAATCAGGAATCTGAAATCTCATAGTCTTTTCAAAACAGTTGATGGAAGCATGATATGCTGCTAACCAATCCATTCCAAGGATCATATCAAAATCCTTCATATCCATGACTATCAAATCAGCTTCCATCTCCCTACCTTCAATATTCAATCTACATTCCTTGCAGATTTGACTAACCACAAAAACATCCCCACTTGGAGTGGAAATACAGAGTTCAAATTCTAAAGGTGTTAGGGTTAACTCATTACTTTCTCTAACCAATCTAGCAGATATGAATGAATGTGTGGCACCCGCATCAAACAGGGTATAAACATTAGTAGAAAATAGCTTAATCATACCTGTCACTACTGAATTTGATGCGTTGGCATCCTGCTGTGTGAGTGTGTACACCCGTCCTTGGGTACCTGACTTCTGTTGTCCTCCCTGCTGATTTCCATCACGAGATACCTGAGGCGCTAAACGCTGTGATCCCTGACCAAGATGACATACAGCTGCAGTGTGACCCTCCTTTCCACAATTAAAACATTTTCCTCCTGGCCAAGTGCAGTATCACTTAAGGTGCGGTCCACCACATCGGTAGCACTGGATATCATCCCTTTGTTTAGTTTTGTCATCTGGTGCAGTGGTGTCAGGTTTCCTTGCCTTTGTACTGATATTTTTATTTGTTTGACTTTGATAACCTCCCGACATGGACCTCTTCTTCAAAACCTTTTCCCTTCTGCTTGGGTAGCATCCAGTCCTCTTTCTACTATCAGTGCCTTGTTGACCACTTCCTTATAGGTGGTAAGCTTGAAGACAGACACCTGATGCTGAATCCGACCTCTCAGTCTATTTTCAAATTTTCTGGCCCGGATCCCTTCATCTATTATCAGTGATGGAGCATATCTTGATAATTCTTCAAACTTTGCAGCATACTGAGAAACAGTTAAACTACCCTGCTCCAAGCGATCAAATTCTTGGAATTTCTATACCCGAACACTTTAAGAAAAATATCTCTCATTGAAAACCATTCTGAAATCTGTCCAGGTAAAAGGTGTATCGTTTGGTCCTTGTTTCCCAAGCTCCAGCTTCCAACAAGCAGCTGCCTCATCTTGCAATAAAAAGTAGCGAATGTAACATTTTCCCCTTTTGGACACCGCAAGGCCTGGAAAACTTTTTCAACAGCTTTCAGCCAACCTTCTGCCTCCATGAGATCAGATGTTCCCTTAAATACTGGTGGCGCATATTTCTTGAAATCTATCAAAGTAATTGATTGTTCTTGTGGGATTCTAACTTCTGGTTGTTGCTGCTGCAATAGTAGCTGCTGCATGAATTGCTGCTGTTGCTGTTGAGCTTCCATTATTCTCAATGTATCAGCTCTTGCAGTAGCTTGTTGCTGCACTAAATATTGTAATAGCTGAGGAAGTCCCACCTGGTCCCCAGGCTGAACTCCAGATCCTCCCGGTGTTCCTGTTTCTGTAGTTTCAGTCTCCGGGGTGTTGTCGAAAGGGTTTGGCACCGGTTCCCGTGGATGCGCCTCATCATCAGCGTTGTCTATAGGATTGGGCGTCGGTTCTTGTGGATGTTCCTCATCACCAGATAGAACCCCAGTATCCTCGTGCTGCTCTATAGGATCCCAAGCATTTGCTCCATCCGCAAATCTTGTGGGTCTCCTAACACGTCCACGTCCACTACCACGCACCATGAAAACCTACAGCAATCAATATTAGTATACAACTAACATTCAGTTGATAAAAAAAAAACATAATATCTACCCCACATATGAATCAACCCACACTCTCTCTCGATAAGCTTATATCCTATGATCCTACAACCTGGTTTGCTCTGATACCACTCTGTCACGCCTCGAATCCAGCACCGAAATCGGCTACGTGACCGGTCGCACAAACTCTAGGTTTTACCCTAGAGATCATGCAAGGCTTAGGTACACCAAAAGTCAATCATATCAAATTAAAATTAATATTATATAAACAAATAAGTAACAAGTATACAATCCATTTATTAAGTCGACATTACTAATTGGTCTACTGATTCACAAACATCAGTAACCGAAATTAACTCTAACTAACTCAGCATATATGGAAATTTGTCTCACGCCCAGTCCAAATCCTATCATGCATCCTGAGTCTCTGAAAAATCAAAAGGTAAGAAGTGAGCTTAACAACCTAGTAATGTATCCATAAGATCACTCCAATTAATAATATAATTTTTTGAAATAATAAAGTACCAGTATGTTATGTCATGCAATCAAATGATTTAGGCCTCATGTATTACACATCTTAATATCTTTACATTTTTTTTTTAGAATTCCCATTATTGAACCTTTATCTTTAGGGTTCTGGACTAGCCACGGTCATGTACCAGCCCATGACTGGCAACCACATAGCGACCTTGCATACTATGGTCGGTCCTGCTCACGTACTAAACCCGTGGCTCAGCTGTCCCACGTACAAAGCCCATGGCTCAGGCTGTATAACCACGGTACTACCGTAGCATGGCTAGACCAAATACCATATTTACTTCATTATCACTTGTCAAAACATATCTTTTATGACCTCTCGTTAATCGGTATCGTGGTCCAACCCACTAGATAACCGATATCGTGGTCCAACCCATTTTAATAACCGATATCGTGGTCCCACCCACTCGATATCCAGTTTCATGATTCAACCTATTTAGCAATCTGGTATCATGGTCCAACCCATCCGGATATCAATTTTCTTTATAACATCATGCATGAAATACCGACAATAAAACCACAATGTCTATCTCAAGAAAATAACTATGTCATATCATATAGTACCACACGTGCAAATACATAAAACATATATGCTTAAATCAGGCTAGACCATAATAAATTCATGCATAAAGGAATGATCAATACAGAAATTCCTTACCTTAACACGCTATTCTTAGTATATATGATATTAGTCAGTACCCGAATTTTACGCGATGCCTCCCCGCTCAGAAGACTGATTCTCTACATTAATAAATAATTTAATTAAAATCTAAATTCTCAAATTTCATGAATCTCGAGAAAATCCCTTGATTCTCTCTCTTCTTCCTCTCTCCTCCTCCTTCTCTCTCCTCTTTCTCTCTCCTCTTTCTCTCCCTTCCTTTATTATTATTATTATTATTATTATTATTATTATTATTATTATTATTTTTATTTTATTATTTTTTTCCTGGACCGTACAGTACACCCCCATCCTTTTTATTTCTCTTCCTTTCTTTCTTCTCTTTTCTTTTCTTTCTCCCGAACAACTTCCCCCCCCCCCTGTCTCCTTGATCTGGCCGATCCGGCCTTCCCCCCCAGCTACCGGCAACCACGGAGTGGTTGTCGCAGGGCCTTCACGGACCAAGGGCAGGCGGCGACGACGGCGACGGCGACGATGGATGGTGAACGACCCCAGAAAAATGCAAACAGGAACAAAAAAAAAACAAATAAAATCCTTCTAACAGTAAACAAAGGAACTCACCGTCGGCGTCTGGGATTCCCGGTCGCTCGTCGGAGAGAGAGGAGCGTGGAGGTGGCTCGAGAGGCGGCGGTGAGGAGTTTTTAAAAAAAACTTTGAGCATTCCCTCGCCGTTTAAAACCCTACCACCGAGTTTCAAACCCACACGAACCCTTTGCCGACCTCCTCCCTCACCTCTCACGACTCTTCCCTCCGAGTCCTCCGGTGAAAACCTCGGCGAACTCCCCTCCCCTGTTTCGTCTCCGTCGTTCATTTTTTTTTTTTTTAACTGGTTTGGGTTGAAGTCGACTGGGCCTGCCGACTTCAGCCCAAGCCCAGTATTACAAATTCATTGAGACAACAAACAAATATTACAATGAGGAGGCGGCAGGCTTCTAAAGAAATACTAAAAAAGAAAAAAAAAAAAAAAAGAGAGGAGAATAAATATCAGTGGATTAACAGCTCCATATCCAGCAGAATTTAAAATGAGCCAGATGTTAAGACCAGCATATTTTTTTATTACATGGTATATTTATGCAATGCCTTGTCTGGGTAATGCTGTGACCAGCTTTAGAACCCTTCCGCGGTCTGGCTGTTAATGGTCAATAGTGTTATGGAAGCGCCAAAATCTAATGGCATCATTGCATCAGTTCTGGTCAAAGAGCAAGGTAAGCTGCTTCCTCTATATATTAACAAATCTAAAAAACAATGGGTCAGAACTCCTTTCACCATCAGGGTTGGCTGAGTCTCCATATGTCATGCCTTGAATCTAGCACTAGAATCGACATACGACTGGCCACACAAATTCCAGATTTTATCCTAAAGATCATGAAAGACCTGGATACACAAGAGTCACTTATCTCAAAAAAATAATCTCGTTCCTTACCAAGCCTGAATATCTGCACAACTCTGTGAAAGAAGAAAGTAGGGTTGTAAGCTCTACAGCCCAGTAAGGTTTCCATATGATCATACCGGTAATAATATAATTCTAAAAATAGCATGAACATACTAGAATATCATATCATGCAGTCAAACAACTCAATATCATGTAGTCCAATCCATTTCATAACCGGTATCGTGGTCCAACCCACTCAATAACCGGTATCATGGTCCATTCAATAACTAGTATCGTGGTCCAACTCACTCGATAACTGGTGTCATGATCCATTCAATAACCAGTATCGTGGTCCAACCCACTCGATAACCGGTGTCATGGTCCAATCCACTCAATAACTGGTATCGTGGTCTAACACATTCGATATGTCGTGGTCCAAACCAATCAATAACTGGTATCGTGGTCCAACCCACTCGATATGTCATGGTCCAAACCAATCAATAACTGGTATCGTGGTCCAACCGACTCGATAACCAGTGTCATAGTCCAAACTATTCAATAACTGGCATCGTGGTCCAGCCCACTCGATAACCAGTATCATAGATCAAACCATTCAATAACTGGTATCGTGGTTCAACCCACTCGATAACCAGTGTCATAGACCAAACCATTTAAAAATAATTTTCTTTGATAAGCATAGTATCAGAAAATATAAATAATAACCATCATGGTCATATCGTCCATCATGAAAACTCAACTGCATCATGCAACAACAAATCATGCATGCCAATGTTCATATACTCGGATCAAAATCATGCCATGTAAAATAATACTGATGATCATGTCCAGAATCCTTACCTTCAATCGCTAATCCCAAATATCCAGTATCAATCTATACCTAAAATTTGTCCAAATCCTTCATGCTCAAAAGATTGATCTCCTACAATATAAATAAATTCATCAAATCCTAGTTTTCACAAATTTTGAGGAAGAAGGTTCCCCTGATTTTCTCCTTCCTCATCTTTTCTCTCCTTCATCTTCTCTCTCATCTTTATCTCTCCTCTTTCTCTCTCTATCTCGAACTCCAGCATATCCTAAAAACTGATCACTATCCAATGCCATCATAGCATGACAGCCTTCCTCTTCTTTCAAACCAAGATCCATTTCCTCTCCTCTTCTCTCTCTTCTCCTCTTTCTCTTTCTTCCTTCTTCTCTTCTCTTTTACCTTCTCTTTCTCTCTCTTCTTCTCTCTTCTTGGCTCTCTGGCTCTCTGCACTATTGGTTCTCGACGTCCTTGATTAAAAAGAGAAGCAAAATCAATCTAAAACCACCTTAAACGTCATCTGAGAAGTCCAAAATCATCAAGAAATCTTTCTAACCGTCAGATCTGAGATCGACGTCTCAAACCGTATCAAAATCCAAATCCAAAAGTTCCAGATCAAGCCTAAAACTCAGTCGGACTCATACCAAATATTTGATCAAGCGATCGAATGGTCCAGATCGCTCAAAAAGCTCATGGACCGTCGTGAACCGTGTGAACGGATCGTGAAACGTTCCGGAAATACGTGAAAAATATCCACGCGATGGTTGGATCGGGCTGGGTCGAGTCCACGTGCCCTTGCGCGCCGCGCGCATGGGCCTGGGCCGCGCCTTGCGCGCCCGCAACGGGACGGCCACGCCTGGCGCGCCCACCCGCGCGTCGCCCGTGCGTCATGCGCGTTTGCGTTCCCCTCGCACGCCGGTGCGCCCCGCCTGCGATCGCGTCTGCGCGCCTATGCATCCCTTGCACACTCGCTCGGCTCGCGCCTGGGCCGCGCGCTGTCTGAGCCGGCCATATTTTTTTTTTTCTTTTTCTTTTTTCCTGGTCGTTACACCATACCCAACCCCATCAACAAGCAGGAGGTTTCCATCTAGAATTTGGACTTGGTCTCCCTGAGCCACTTAGGCTACGTCTGAAATCTATTAAAAACTATTGACGAGATACGGAAAAACCGACGCCAGTCCCTCTTACGACAATTGAATTTTACCTAATGGAGCGACAAGCTGACTTCAAAAGTTCTGATTGGGCGGCCTACTTTGAGTTCACAAAATACAGAAGCATCTTAATTCAAATGTCTTATAACTTAGAAAATAGCATTATTTTTTTTATGCTAGTACACCATGATTCTGGCTGTTTTCACGCTAGGCTTGAACCGTAAGATAGCATATTATACCAAAGAAAGATACTTGATGCATTGAATAAGAAGTCTCTCTGGATTGGTTTAAAAAACATATATATATATATAGATTTTGGGTGGCGGGGGGAGGAGAACTAAAAGGACTTCTTAGCCAACAATTGTTAGCTCGGCTTGCGGGCATCCTATCCCTGAAAGCTTGTCCCTCGAGAGTTCTAGTTCCAGTTTCTTATCATCACTAAAAAAGTATACCTAAAGCATGAGCTTATGGCTCGGAAAATCTTCTGGAATTTCTTTTTTACCTAAAATATAATAGATGCAATATAAATATAGAGTGTAGAGATTTTGTGATATTCCCAAGCCTTAAAGAGACATGAAAGGTCATGACAGGGGTCTTGGAGATGTTCCAGGGATACTCCGAGTCTAAGATTGAGAGAATATGTGAGTCAGTTGGATTAGGAAGCTTGACCCAGGTTTGAGTGTTTTCTTATGTGTATGACTTAGGGGAGAGTTTTTGAGAGTTGTAACATAACCTGGTTTATGGGTTACGGAGTTTTAGGTCTAGAGGTGTAGTCAGTTCCCTTTTGATTTAAGAGGGATGTGCGTGATCTCTCTTTCTCACCGTAAGGAATCAACATGAGGGTTACATGAAGAAGAGCTTGGACATGGGTGTTCCACAGGCTTAGAGAAGGGAACCGAGTATGAGGGAGTCCGCAGGTTCGGGAGTTTCTTCCTGGATTTCAGAGACAAGGCTGGTGTCTTGTGTCATGTATCAAAATCTTCTCAAAGGATAATAATACAATCTCTTTTCTCCTAATCTCTTCTATATATTTTCCTACTTCTTTGTGAATCAAGAAGGTTGCCATCATCTCGTCAGGATCTCTCTCACGGTACTTCGGCGGCATATACTCTAATCCAGGATTTCTAACAAGTGGTATCAGAGCAGGTTCGAGCGTGAGAGAGGAGTTTTCTACCCTAGGATCTCATTGAGGTGTTCTTGATCAAGGTATTTTTTTGGTTCAGGATTTTCCAGGATTTTAGATAAGTGTTCAGATCTAGGGTTTCATCAAGGTATTGAGAGGAAGGATAAGATCTGGGGCTGCTGTCTACATTCTCTTTACATTAGGTATCTTTTTCAAAGCTTTTGTCAATCTTTCGTTGTTTGTAATTGTTTTGTCATGGAAGGCAGTGGGGTGAAGATTGGTGCGGAGATGTTTGATGGAAAAGGAAGTTTTACCATGTGGGAGGTTAGGGTGGAAGACTTGCTGGATCATATGGGATTAGATCTGGCTTTTGAAGATATGCCAGGGGTATGAATGACAAAGAGTGGATGTCCTTGGAGAAAAGGGCATGTGCCACGATTAGGACTTATTTGGCGGATGAAGTTTTGTATGGCATTGTCGCGCCCCAACCCCAAGACCTGGACCAGATGTGCGACAGACGGTCGTATGTTCTGGGGTTCAACCTTTCCAGGGACATACCAGGCCTGTACCAACCATTTCTCAAATAAAATGAACAACCAGACAATTAAACCATAAGATTTAAATCTAGGCAAGTAGATTCAAATGTTCATAAAGCCAACAGTCACGCATTTAACATAATCAAATATCAAGCAATAAAATAATAATGTCCACTAGATCTTAAGCCTCACTGATTGAATCCCTGGCCCATGTGTTCCTCTGGTCCTGAAAAAAAAAAAATGCAAGGGAAAGGAATGAGTTTCCCCTAAACTCAGTAAGTCATCATATGTCACAAATATAAATTTACCATGAATCAGGAGTAACTCCATGCATGCGAGCAACCATAAAATATAAGCCATTTCTCATTACTAACCTTCTTATTCATTTTTCTGGCATCATACAAATTTTAGAATGGCCATCCATACACACTCACTTAGTCCCTCATACTATGGCCACGATTGGCCCATGGCTCGCCCCAAAAGAGTCTAGATCCTGTGTCACATACCGCACATCGGTGATGTGCCAGCGATAGCCCCGCTGGAGGCCCAAAAGAAAACTAGCTCTGAGTATCACACGAGAAACATGCTTCCCAGCATGTGCTGGAATAAAACAACTAACTCCTGTGTCACATACCGCTCATCGGTCATGTGCCAGCGATAGCCCCGCTGGAGGCCCAAAAGGAATCTTGGTCCTCGTGTGATCATAGTCGGACTAGAGAGCAGCTAAAATCAACTCAACCCATAACTCTTACATCTTAGTCTTTGTTTAAATTTCATAACACATCGAGATACATGTATGCAGTATAAATATAAGCCGTAAAAATTTAATTAAGAGTCAAATAATCATGCATGGTAAAAGTTATATTGGTGAGTGATAACTTACAATTTCACCAACTAAGCACTAAACCCGATTTTCCAGGGACGATGACGATCCTGTATCACAAATTATTTATTTATAATTTGATATAATTAATTCCTATAAAAAGAAATTAAACATAAATTAAATTCCTTGGGACATCCCCAAACAGTTCCTTTCCTCCCTTCCTCCACCTTCCTTTTTCTTTCTTTTAATTATTATTATTATCATTTATTTTCCTAATGGTGCCTTTACTGGGTCGGCCCATCCAAGATAATAAGCCCAGCCCAACAGAGCATGGCTCAACCGAGCCCGGCCCAACAAGGCCTGGCTCAGCCGAGCCCGGCCCAACAAGGCCCGGTTTAACCGAGCCCAGGCCAACTCGTCCGGCCACAGCGCCCGTCCCGACCTCACGGAAGAACCAGGGAGGATCGACGGTGATCCTCCCGTCCGACCACCAGGAAGAATCGCCGAAGGAAAGGGAAGGGACCTGCGGTCCCAACGGCGGCTGTCCGACCGTCAGCCGGTGAGCACAGAGCTAAATCCCCCACCCCTGTTAACAGAGACATCACTCTCTGTTAACAGGCCGACCAACATCCCCCCCCCATGCGAGCGGAGGAACGACGGCGATCCTTGTGATCGACCGCCCAGAATGGTTTGCCAGAAGGAGAAGAGGAATCCGACGGCGACCTCCCATCACCGGCCATTTCCCACGGTTCCAACAAAAAAGAAAGAATCGACCGGATTCTTCCTTCCTCCCCGCCAAACACCCCTACACCAAACATTCTCCCGAGGAAGAAGGACTTACCGGCGAGATGGGTTCCGATCGCAGTGACCACCGGTGGAGAGCACTCCGGCGAGGGCTGAGACACGCGAAGGAGCCGTCGGCGTCCACCGATAGGGAGGGTATTCGGGATCAACAGAGGCACCCGATGTCCCTAAAAAACCCGAGGAAGACCCTTATCCCCCCCACCTCTGGTGGCGTCGACGGGCTTCTCCGAAATCTTCGCCGGAAAATCCGAACTTTCGAGCCAAATCAAATTTGAACTGAAGTTGGCAAGGGCCGCCGACTTCAGCCCAATCAGAACTGGGCCTCACAGGCATGTTAGAGGAGAAGACATCCAAGGGATTGTGGTCGAGATTGCACATCGTGTACATGGAAAAAAATATGTGCAACAAGTTGGTGCTGAAGAAGCAACTGTATAGCCTTCGGATGCAAGCGGGTGAAGATGTTATGGGACACATTCAGTGGTTCAACCAGATGGGCATGGATTTGCTCGATATTGGGATGGATTTAGAAGAGGAAGATAAAAGTCTGCTACTTTTATGTTCACTACCCGGGAGCTTCGATCTGCTGGTGACTATCTACTGTATGGTAAGGAGACACTGGTGTATGAGGAGATCATATCAGTGCTAAGGTCTAATGAGCAGCGGGAACGGATGACGAAGAGAGAGGTCTTCCAGGAGGGTTTGGCTACGTCAGAGAAGCCAAAGAAACAAAAAAAGGTGAACAGGTGGGACGGGTACAGTCCAGGAAAGGCAGCATGGTGGGTAAGTACTACAGGTGTGGTGTAGCAGGGCATTTTAAACGGGAGTGTCTATTTAGGAAGAAGTGCAAGGATGGAGAAAAGGAAAGTCCAGATTTCTCAGGTTCAGTCGCTGGTTCAAAGAAAGAGTCGGATGAGCTCTTGGTTTCAGAGGAGCCTGCAAGAGGCAGTGTATTCGAAACGGTCTTGGAGGGATCCCGGGTTGCGGAGGGTCTGAGGAGGCAACAATGAGGTTCGAGGTGCAGGGGCAGGCTCAGCAGGGCAGCGTTGAGTTGCTGACCTCGGGATTTCATTCTGTGACATTAGGTGGCTTCAGTTTCAGGTAGAGCACCGGGGAGAGGTGGCTTCATGGGTGGAGTAGGATTCGACACCAGGTCAGAGCGGAGGAGTGCATAGGGAGGAGTCACATCCCAGCACCAGCGTTAGGGATGCTTCGAGGCAGGTGGAGCAGCATGCACAGGTAGTCAGGAGTGGCTCTGAGGAGATGATGTCAGGTAGAGCTTCAGTTATAGCGAGTGCCGGTTCAGATTCGTTGGGTTCTCTCCAGGGAAGTCCAAGAAAAAGTTTGATGCAGCAAGGCTACAATGGTGATGCCAAGGTACAAGCAAGGGTCTTCAGCTATAGAGGCGGTCGTTCCAGATGCCTCCAAGGGTGCACAGCAGCTGAAGGGTGTTGGCAAAGGCAAGGAGATCCGCACAAGAGACTGTCAGGACACGCAGTTACAGCGAGAATGTATAGGAGGACATTGCCGGGTTTGCCAAGGCTTGGAGGCATCAAGGTGGAGATTGTAGAAATTTTGTGGTGCTCCCAAGCCTTGGAGAGACTTGGGAGGCCATGGCAGGGATGTTCGAGGATCCCTGGGGCTTGGGGGCGTTTTCCAAGCGGGTCATGGAGGATACTTTGAGTCTGAGGTTGAGAGAACATGTGAGTCAGTTGGATTAGGGGGCTTGACCCAGGTTTGAGTGTTTTTTCATGTATGTGACTTAGGGGGGAGTTTTTGAGAGATTGTAACATAACCTGGTTTGTGGGTTATGGGGTTTTAGGTCCAGAGGTGTAGTCGGTCGGTTCCCTTTTGGTTTAAGAGGAGTGTGCATGATCTCTCTTTCTCACCGTGAGGAATCAGCGTGAGGGTTACATCACGTGGAAGAAGGGCTTGGACGTGGGTGTTCCACAAGCTTGGAGAAGGGAACTGAGCGTGAGAGAGTCCGCAGGTTTGGGAGTTTCTTCCTGGATTTCAGAGACGAGGCTAGTGTCTTTGTGTACTGTATTAAGATCTTCTTCAAGAATAATAATTCAATCTCTTTTCTCTTAATCTAGTATCTTTGTGTACTGTATCAAGATCTTCTTCAAGAATAATAATTCAATCTCTTTTCTCTTAATCTCTTCTATATATTCTTCTGCTTCTTTATGAATTAAGAAGGTTGCCATCATCTTGTTAGGATCTTTCTCATGATGTTTTTGTGGTATATACTATGATTCAGGATTTCTAACATAGAGCCATAGGCATCTCAACTGTAAAGGGAAAAAGTCACCTACTCCTCTTGCTTGAATGCACGAAAGTGCTTCACACGATCACATACACGCACGGCGAGTGCCAAATACTAGTAGTAGTACCATTTTCAAAGCCATTCTTGTTTTAATTCATTTGCTATTATTTGCAGCACGAAAATATACAAAAACCTAACATTCAAGCTGCCTAGCCCAGTAAGCCCAGCATTGAGAAAAGCCTATGATATCTCGTTACCACGGACCGGCCCAAACCCGTCCTTCTCTAATGAGCTGGCTAGCGGCAAGCGTACCCGGCCTTGACAGCTGGCTTCCTCTTCGTGTCCCGCTCGCCCCCGCACCCCCCACTTTCTTTGCGCCCCTCTCTCTCTCTCTCTCTCTTTTTTTTATCTTGGACAGCTCTCTGCCCCTCTCTCAAGAATGGAGAAGTCCGAAGAAGAGGAAGAGCAGCGAGCGAGCCGGGAGCGGAACAAGAAGAAGGGCGTCATAAAGATCCCCTCGTACCAAGAGGTCTTCGGGGGAGGCACCTCCTCCTCTTCCACTCCTCAGCCCTACAACCCTCCCCCTCCACCCTCCTTCTCTCAAGCCTTCTCTTTCATCAAAGCCTCCGAGTTCTACACCCCTCCTCCGACTACCGACTCCTCTCCCAGGTGATCTCCCCTCCCTGGTCCCTCCCTCCATGTTTCTCTTCACCCCCCGATCCCAACCTTTCTCCTCTTTCTTTCAAGGCACGTCGCTGCCGAGCCCCAGCCTTCTGCGATGCCAACGCCGCCGGCGGCTTCATCTTCTTCCGGTCCTGCTCGGTCGTCGTTCTATTCTTCGGATTTTGCGTCGGCTCAGAACCGGAACGCAATTCTTGTTAGCCATCGGCAGGTGGGTGACCTTTCTTTCTTGATTTTTGAAGACCTAATCGGGTTTTTTTTATAAAAAAAATCATTTTGTTTGCTCGCTTGTTTTGTGCGCAGAAGGGGAATCCATTGCTTAAGCATATCAGGAACGTGCGGTGGACGTTTGCGGATGTTGTTTGTGACTACTTGCTAGGACACAGCGCCTGTGCTCTTTATATTAGGTAAGCACATTTGCTGCTGGTTTTTCCCCCTTTTCGTGCTCGCTCGCTTCCTTTCTCGGTTATTGGGTTATTTTCTTTTTCTTTTTTTTTTCCTTCCAAGAAGTAAAATGGATGTATTGCGTTTGAGGATCAAGGATATGCAGTTGTTGACCTATAATCTGTTCTTTGGTTTGGTTGTCAGAGAATTATGTCTGAGTAATTGCGCACAACAAGTGTAACCATTAACTTCTATTGTATTTACTGAAACAAAAGGAGATAAGTTAAAAACTGTGCAGTCAAAGGCATGATCCATGGGAGATGCTACTGCTGGAGCACGATTCAGCTTTCCCTATCCAAGATGCGATAAGCTGCTTTAAAATGAATTAAGCTTCCCCTCGGTCCAGATATATAACTTAAATAACCTTTCAAAAAAAAAAAAAAAAAAAAAAAGCCATGTCCCGACTAATTTGGGTCGGATTTATGAAGTTTTGTTGCCAATCATTCTTGATGTTGGTTATCTACAAAGTAACTCCAAATTTTTTGTTACTCTTTTTCACAAACTTATATACGAGCCTAGATCTTACCTTGTGTTTCTAGTCTCATAAACAAATTTCGTGCAGCTCTCCTTACCGTGACCTTTGTTGCAAACGCCTGTACCATGTGAATCCATTCTTTACCATCCAGCTATTCTTCTATCAAATATTTTTGCTTGTCAATCACTTTTTTATCCAATAAATCCAATGTAGTTGAACCAAACACAAGAAGGCTTTTGTGGCCATCAGTGTTACTGAGGCTTGTTTTAATTATTGTTTCTATGAAATTTTGTTCTATATACTCTGCCTTTGTCTTAATATTTTTTAGGCCATAATACTATAAAGCGTTTCTTTTAATTTTGATCTAGCATTTAAATTTATACTCTCTGATATTATCATTATATCTTCTATGAATAGTACGATCCATTTTCTTAAATATTAGTAGTAAGTGGACCTATGTCTAACGTGGAGTTTAGTTCTATCCCTGATTGGTCCTACATTATACTTCTATCTGTTCATATCACGATCTTTTGCTATTCTTTCATGGACATGGTGGGAAATTTCTAGATTCTCTATTGTTTGTATGTTTCTTTAATCTCTCTTCTCTTTAATTGTGTTTATCGCTATATGCAGTCTTCGCTATCATCTTCTTCATCCAGACTACTTATATTATCGAATAAGAGAGTTGCAAAAGAATTTTAAGCTCCGTGTTGTTTTGTGCCATGTTGATGTGGTAAGCTCCGCTAATTGTGAGAAGCCCTCATTCCATTTAGGTCATTTTTCCCTTTTCTGCTTAAGCTGATTAAAATTACCTGGATTTTTAGAAGTTACTGTCAAAGATTAGCTGTCTATTTTTTCTGGTCTTTTATTGATTTCTTTTCCTTTTAAGATCAGTTTTCATTGCTCTTAGTTTTTCAGGAAGATGTACTTAAACCATTGCTTGAAGTCACGAGGACAGCAATGCTGCATGACTGCACTCTTTTATGTGGTTGGAGGTATCATATCCTTTATTTATTTCATGATGTCATATATGCTGGAAGCGTGTTAGCTATATTTATCGTATTGTAGATAATGAAGCTTTGTTACAGGGCAGAACTAATGTTTGACTTGGACTGCAAATCGTTAAGAAAATTAAAAATTGTCCTAGCTTGAGAGAGATCCTAAATTATTTTCCAAGCAAGGGTATTTTGGTACTCTATTATACCAACAAGGCTGAGTCAATTTGGTGTTGTTAAAGGTTCTCAAGGCTCTTAGGTGAGGAGAGAAAATCTCTAAGCCCCTCCACAATCCTAAAATGAGGTGTGTTTACCAAGGCAACACCTAGGAGAGCGCCTGCCATAGCAAGAGGTGCTCGGGAAAGCACCTCTCCAATGTCCAGCAATGTTCTTCCTATCCTGGCTCATTCTCTTGGAACTATGTTGGTTTTATTTTGATGTCGATTTTTGTCTATTGGGGCCCTCATAAATAAAGGGCTACACTAGGATGTTTTGGTGGTTTACTTCTTTGCATTGTGTTGTTTAAAAACATGTTTTCATGTTTGGGAAGTAGTGTTTTGCCATTATGCTTGAAGTTTGAAGCTATTTTGGGATGTCCAATGGTTTAATTTTGCTAACCTTTGTTTAAAAACATGTTATGCGAAGTGGTATTTTGATGTGATATTTTGAAAGATGTGAAACATGATATCTAATATTTATGATGGTCATGATTTAGGCTGTTGAAACTTGATCTTATATATTTGTATTGTTCAGATACAAACAGTATTTATTTTTAGTGCCATTATTGAACTTCTGATAAATTAGTGCCTTGCTTTCTTGAGTTAAGTGTCTTTTTGGAATCTAGCACCTCAGCAGTATGGGGCCCTTGTCGACTCAAGGGCACCTTTTGTTTTTGACATCCTTGTGTCAATTTCTTGGAATATACATGATTAATAATATATGTATGATAAAGCCTGAGACACCCCCTTCAATTTTTTCTCTCCTACCTCTTCCTAAATTCATTGTTTGTGGTATTAGGAATTACTGAGAGGATACCAGAATTAAGCTGCACTTAATTTTGTCTATTTGATAAGCTGTTTATCCTTTTATACCATTCACGTGTCAAGGAAAAATCTGATGTTAGGAGTCTTTCATTCTTTGGTCTCCTATCCTTGTCCACCTGTCTGAGTTCATCCTTTACCCTTCATCATCCAAGTAGGGATTGGCATTTTACAGATATGTAAGAAATAAAGTTGTTTTTTTTTTGTTATAATCTTTGTTAATAAAATAGTTATGCTTTTTTTAATTAGTAAAAGCATACAGGAATAATCAACCCATTGCTGTGTCTGAAGATATCTTCCTAGGTTTTGCATTGATATCTTGAGCTGCAATATCATCACTTTGTTTACATCCATTTTTGGTATTTAATGCTTTGTCCATAGATCGTGTGTTGTTGAATTGTTTCCTGAAAAGTACGGACAAAATTGAAATAGTTGAGAAACACCTTCTGGATTCAACCTTGACTACCTTTTCTTTCTTTTCTAGCTTGGAAGAATGTGGTCGGTACTTGGAGACAGTTAAGTTTTGAAAACAACCTGCAGACATCATTCGTGAACAGATGGATACTGATTATTATCACGGGTATCTATTTTTTTTTTTTTTGATGAACCACGGGTATCTATTTTTAGGGACCATTCCCATCAAGCATTAATACATATCTTCTGGATCAATTGCTTAGTCTGCTGAACCCAAATCTATTATTCTAGGATAACTAAAATTGATTAAAAGTAGCTGTATTTAGCTGAACCGATTTCTTCCGCAACAAATGAGACATTTCATTTTGAAAGTCTTAACTGGTGATAGCCTTTTCATTCAACTACTTCTAGGATCCCAGTCCATCATTGAAGATTTATTTTGTTTTTTAATTAAGGGAGTGGGTCATTTTGTTTTTCCTCAAAATTCAGATAGTTTTCAGTTCTTAAAGAATGACAGTCGCTAATAATCTATTTTATCATATTATCAAGGAATTTCTTAAATGATTAGTAACTGAGCTTCCTGTAACTAACTTAGACCTTCAAAAATCGTATACTTTTACTGGAAACCATTTGTACTTACTTTACTTAAATTTCTTAACCTTTGCAGCTGACTCATGCACTTACAACTGTTCGACATGTTAACAAGACTGATGTAGTACACTTGGTTCAGCTTTTGGGGTAAGCCTGGATCTTGTTGGTCTGTTTTCTGAAAGAAATGCTGTATCTTTTAATTTCAGTTCTTCCTAGTGTGGTAGATACAAATGTCAACCACTTTTTAACCATGAATTTGTTTACCGGTCTAGGACTGGCTTTTGTCTTTGTTCTTCATCTTCTTCCTCTTCTTTTCTTTTAGAGCTTCTCTGTGTAAGCCTTGACAAAGATTCATTCTTAATAATATTGCATGTTCATTATTCAGCAAATTTTCCTACATGCTGCAGTCACTTTCGCATATTATGGATGCTTCTATGGAAGATTTGGCTCGTTGCCCGGGAATTGGTGAACGTAAGGTATTTGTCCCACTTGGTGATCCATGTGTTAGTTGTACCTGCATATAACTTTTTAAAAAATATTTACCATTTTGCTTTTAATTGTGTTGCAGTTTTGAAGATTACTCTACGTAATCTTTTGAATCAACTTATGACTTTGTTCATTTTACTTAGCTTTCATCTGCCTGCTGTTTTAATCATAGCAAAAGATAGTGTTGGATTTGTGTTTATGTAACCATGGTAATTTTTTAAGCCTGTGCTTTTTTATAATCGAGCATTCTGTTGCTTTTGATTGGAATGAATTGCAGAGAATTTATAGTGCTGACTACATATAAAAGGGATATATTTTTTTGTTAGTTGGTTAATATTGTTACTGAGAAAATTTGAGTGTTATGTATGGAGTGTACACGAATCTTTCATGGTTCTCTCTGTTCAGTATTAGACATACAACAGTTTGCTGGATCTATTTTAAAAAAGTTTGGCTTCAAGAGTCTGAAGTACAAGGCTGCAACATTCCTCCCCCTCCTCCTAGTTCTTGCTGGATTTCAGTTAAACCTTAGTTGAATTTTAATTGATCTATCCATTTAAATAATGACATTTTTCTACATATGTTATTTCCATATATAGTCTACATTCACTGACACTAGGCCTACAATTTCAGAGCCTCAGAAATGAGGGTTTGAGGATATCATTTGTGTCCGCCTCAAAATGGTATAATAATGTATCACAACATTATGTCACTAGTTTCATTGTTGAGGCTTGATCATATGCCACAAGATTAAAGGTTGTGGTTGCAGAAGCAAGCATACTTAAGATGTGGTTTCAGGATTTTGGTATGGCTTGAGTAGGGGACAAGCTCAGATACTACACAATGGGCCTACATGTCCTCTCGTACTTCAGGACCGATTAATTTCTAATCTGGAGAAGTATTTAAAGAAGAAAGCATAAGTGTAAAGGAGAAGGGAAAGAGAGAACAAATGGGAAATCAGCATCAGCCAAAACTGCCGCTTGTATGTAGAATTGGCATCATTGACTTACAGAGTGGTCATTTGTCTGCCTCTTTGAAAATCAACACCGAGCTATTATCAAACTCTTAAGAAATTGGTACCGCATCGTTGGTGAGGAGTCAGCACTCCACCAAGAGCATAATGACCACTTCAAAATAATTTCAACTTTAGTTAAATTGTTTAAAGATGAGTAAAAGAGTGATATTTATAGGTTCTATGGTTTCCCACATGACCTAGGAGTCTTATAAACCCTGGTAACTCCTAACAAATTAATAAAGACTCAAAAACCAGTCGTACAAGTGTCATCCATTCTGGTGTAATGGCCAGACCATAATTTTAGCTGTTATTATAGTGCTTCTATTAAAATGGTCATATCTCCTCTTTCTAGTCTCCAGTTCATGTCTTTCTTGAGCTGTTTGAAAACTTATTAAGTATGCTATCTGATACTCATGGTGCCTTTAAATTTGTCATTAGATCTTGCCTTTAAATGTATCAGGACATATTCATCATTATGCAATTTTTTGGTTGCATGCCCTAAACCAACAACTGTCATCTTTTAACTGTCCAAATGATTAATTCTACTGTAAGCAGGAGTCATATTCAAATGCAACAGGGCTGAAAAAACGATAAATTATGACTAAATTGAGTATATTTCCAACTAATAATTGAGTGTATTTCCACCTAGCCTTGCGAAGTTGCGATACGTCCAGGCGATCTCTGGTCTCTCTAGGGGTCTTATGTCATACTCATACCCAATGAGGATCCACTGTTGTATGAGAAGATAGTTTAGATAAGGTGGATTTTGTGCCCCATTTATTGCATGTCTTAAAAAAAGAGATGCTGTCCATAACCTTATAGAACAACCAGAAACTTCTTCTGTGACTTCCTAGCATTGCTTATGGAGAACCTCAAAGTACTAAGATAAAACAACTCATGACATACACCTTTGCCTGGTGATCAGGAGCTCTAAGTCATACATCTCTTTTAGATGTTGGCTTCTGAGAACTACCAGCTGTCAAAAAAATGTCTGATTGTCGTAAGTGAGCCCATATTCATGACTGTCAAAAGATCAACTTTAGATGTGACATGCAAGTTATCTTTTATCTGTATATGGACTCCATTCTTCTTGGGGGATCAAGTTGCAGATCACCTTTAGCTTCATCTTTTCAACTTTTTCACTGCTTTTTCCTAACTCTATGATATCTTTACTTACTACTTTTTGTATAGTAGTGTTCAGCCTTCTCATCCATTTCCAAGCAAGTATTTGGTCATAAACAATCTACAAATATGACTTAGATTGCTAGTTCTTGTCCAGGGTTGGATCAATTGTATTAACTGTGATTATTGTCTATATGTGACTGGATTTTTTAATATATTAGGTCTTTGAGAAGGTCCTTAATGCCTGATTTGCAGCAGTTGCATGGTTATATGCAGTGTGCTTTTCAAATTCAATTTCTTAAACAAGGTGCCAGTGTAGTCTGCTGGTAAGCCCATTGGTGGTGCACTGGCAAATAAAAGATTTTTGTATACAACTTCACTGTATGGAGATCAATAAATTTGATAAATACTTACTATGATGTACCTGCCAAGAGCTTCTGAGGAAACTGCCATACTGCCAGATGCAAGGTTTTGTCCGTTATATGGCTCTTATTATCTGACTCTTTCTGTGAAGTTGGTTGACGAAAAAATATGATCTAAAGCTATTTGCTGCCTTGTCAAAAATTCCAATCACATGCCAGATGCATGCATGCATTTGTCAATTATACGGATTCATTATCTTAATTTCCTTCCAGTAAAGATTAATAAATATTTTGATATAGTTTTTGGCTGTTAACTTTTTCTTTTTTGGACTGTGATCCAATCCTCACAGTGAAACTTCAAACTCATTGCAGGTGAAGCGCCTGTATGATACCTTTCATGAACCATTTAAACGAGTTTCTGGTCAGCCTGCTATTGCTGTGCCAGAAACTCCCATCAAGGACAAGAATTCGGAAGAGACTATTCCAACAGATACTGTTGTGGAAGTTGAGAGGGAAAACTCTGATACATCAAAAGCTGAAAAGGAATCCAATCTTGATGTGAGATCAGCCTTGACTGCTGCCTTTGACAAATATGCTGGAAGAGTCCGTAGACAGGACCGGAAGTGTAAACCGTCCGAGCCAGGGGAAGGTACTAGTAGCAACCTAGCCCCAACAGATGCAGAATCATAGAATGGGATGAGCAACATAGGCAACTGATTATTGAACTTAGGATTATGGATGAGGGCTGGATACTGTCATGGAGCGTGCATCATTGGTGGAAAGATAGTTGATACACATGCTGTATTCGCTAGTTTCTTTCACTGGATTAAAGTCATCACTTTTTAGGCTTCAATTTTCAGAGGTAGTAATTAGTTTTACTTTTGTGCTAATGGTATTTTTGACGAGATCTGTTTTATGCCTTTCTTTTAAGGCCTCTGGCAAAGGAACAAGCTTTTGATGCATACATACACACACGCCCACGTGAATAATTTTTTTAATAATTGTTTATAAATTATGTGTATATGTATATGTATATGTGTATATACACACACACATATGTAAAACATGCATATACATGCGTGCGCGTGTATATATATATATGTGTATATATATATATATATATGTGTATATATATATATATATATATGTATATATATATACCACACACGATGGAGATTCTACATGGAAATTTATGTGATTATGAGATTTTAAACCTATATAGTAAATAATAAAAAATTAGATAGTTTAAATAAAATTAAATTGAATGTATTTTTAATTACTTGATTTTAAATTATATGATTTTAATATATAAATAATTGATATGATAGATTTTCAACGATTTGGTTGGATTTGGATATAGATGTAAGATTTTTAATATTCAATTTTAACATGATTAGATATAAGTCCAAAATTATTCAACTTTATCTAAATCTCTCTCTCTCTATATATATATATATAATATATTTTTAGTGATTATTTTAATAAACTAATATAGGCCATGTAATATTCCAACTATAATAAAAAATATAACCAGAACTGTTGCTCTCAATTATATAAATGAAGTGATTGAACTTGAATAATTTTAAACTTTGATTAGATTAGATTATTTGGGCAAGTTGTTTGTTCATATCTCAGTCTGCTCAATTTCAAAATCAACCGAGAGAGAAGTAGGCTTAGTTAACTCGATTGTCTTGGTTAACCATGGATGTAACGATCAACGGAGAAATCTACCATAAAATGAGGCGAGCGAACACAACATTTTAACGTGATCAACTAGGAATCTTGAATGGACTAGATAATAACAGCACCATTCTTTGGTGGAGATTTTCTTTAAAGCTACTGCATGCAAATGGCTTTGACCGAGGCTTCTGGTGTTTGCTTTACTTAATCACCGAGGACATCAGAAATCTAGTTAGAAGCCTTATTAATCATTTGCTCGCTTGCATGTCCAATTTGATGAACCGGTTTATCAGAGTACCATATGCATCCAAGGGGAGTCATCACCGGTCAATTCTAATGTAACCCAGGGATATCGTATCAAACAACGGCTTCACTTCCATAATTGACAATTCACCTACCCTAATATTCGTATTGTCATTACAAACTAATTAAATAACTATGTAGAAGTATTATAAAAGGAAATCAGCCACGATTCCAACAATTGATAATTAAGAGTTGAAGACGAGAGTAGGCTAACGTATTAACACAGCTTCCACCATACCATTGTAGACGTTGGCAGATCTAGGCGAAAATAATAATTCAGAGAATCGTCTTAATCGATTCAAGGCTTCGTATACATTACCAACAGATGTTATTAAGCAACAATCAGTGCTGCTTCCAAAAAATCCACCACTCCAGGTTGGCTTCAATAGCTAATCACTAGCCTGCTGAGTTAGGGAAGATCAAATTAATTTAGAGAGAACTGATCTCTCTACATACAAGTCCACATCTCATACAACATCAGTTGTAAATCAACAGGTGTCTACCCTTCTCCAAAAAGAGTAAGGAAAATAGATGACCCAAAACATATGATTTTTTTTTTAATAAATTCCCTCCTGCCTAAATCCTGATTTTCGATTGTTATCCCTTCTCTTACAACCACGTAACATCTATCATTGCCAGGATACTTATAAATTAATATAAACAAGCTAAAGACAAAATGGTGGACCATATTTAGCGTACCATCATGGAAGTAACCAAAAAGATGAGCAATAAAATATAGCATTTGGGTAGAAACTGTTATGAGCAGCACACCTTCAAAACATGATAATTTTCAACCCACGAGAATGTTGACCGTCTCCAAATGTGGGTGAATCAGCTTCTTCGCATCCAAGACTACAATGCCTGAGAGTGCAATATCCACATGTTATGATTCTAAAATGTGAAGGCATGACACTTTAAAAAACCTTCAGAATGGTTAAAAAACAGATTATGAGTCCTGGGCTCCTGATTGGCTGTTGACAATATGAGATAGAAGCTTAGAAATCCCCAAGATGGCATTCTGGACCTGATCATCATCTTGCTCTCTGTGCCTAGACCATGGGGGCGATTGCAGTCCGAATCTGCATTCACTTGCTCGTTTTGCCTTTCTAGATGTAGATACTGCATTCACCAGGTCAGACTGTGTCAATGCCCTTGGTCTCTGAAACATGCAAGAAATGCATTGGGGTAAATCATTTGTTACGATCATGCAATAAAGTTGGCAAAAATAATAGTTAACAGATGATGAACAATCTCGTTAGACAACTGAAACAGAACAGGCCTAAATAGATAACCTAAATAGATAACTTGAATTTCTTACCACAGAAAAAGCCCAGTAACCCCACGCTCTCTATCTCCCGATCTCTCTCATTATTTTGCCAAACTAGATATCATTACTTAATCATTTAAAATTATCAAAATACTATTTAATTTCAAGATATTGACAAAAAGCAACTTTGAACAGTTAAGCAAATAATCAAAATGGAAGACAAGCAACTTTGATTTTTAGACTTTTGTCACACAGAACATCTGCGTAGAAATGTTAATTGTGAAACTAAAATACATCCTTACATTTGGCTGCTTTCCTTCTTTTCATCTTCCAGCAAGTCCCTAACAGGGAAGTAGGCTTGCTTGCAGACTTCAAGTATATCAGAACCCGTAAAACCATCACAGAGGCTGGCAATGTATTCATAATCAATGTCTTCAACCCTTTCACCCTTTAATATCACCTTCAAAATTTTTGCTCTCTCACATTGACCAGGCATACCAATTTCAAAGGCCTGGGTGAAAACGCCTAAGTATTGCTTCGTCTAGTTCTGATGGGCGGTTTGTGGCAGCAAGAACCATCACACGTGCATTTTCTGCAATAACAAAAATCTAGCATTTTTGAAAAATTCATAACCAATTCTAGACCCATTGGGAAATTATGATGAATCCAAACCTTCAACTAATTGAAAGTGAAATAAGAAGAAAAAAGCAAGAGAAAAAAAAAGTGACAGGCCTGTTTCTTCATGGTGATGTAATATCATGGCATCACATGAGACCTTAACACAGAGACAAAATTCTGATTCACCTTTTTTTAATTTTTTTAAAAAATAATCTTTAGGTTTTTTAGGACTTCTATGATGGTCTGCTAAAGATTATAAAAAACTGCATATAAGGAATATTATGCTCATGTGATTTAGATTTTGAGAACTTCAAGAGATGATACAAAAAAGAGTTTTCATCTTTAGGGCCAGTTTGGAAACTTCCTGCTGGATCAACCAAGAACAGTCGGAGGAGTGCCAGGGAAGAGGCAGAGTGGGAGAGGGTGAACACAGTTGTGAGTCCTGATCCTGGCAGGTTCAAGAAAAACAACCAGTTGACTCTGTGGAGATCGGACCCCATGATCCCCACATTCACCCTCTTCCACTTCCCCGCCAGCTCCTCCTTGCCTTCCCTCTTCCACTTCCTCTCCCCCCCCCCCCCCCCCCCCCCCCCCCTCCTCCGATCCTGCTGGAATTGATAGTTAGTTTCCAAACATGCCATTAATGTTGCATGTTCTCCTATTCTTTGTTATTCAACAATTAGTTTTTTTTTTTTAGTTCTTCTATATAGCTTTACGATATACTACCTTCATATATATTATGAATCCAACAATCTAAATATTGAAATTCTCCAACATACTCATAAATTAACACAACAAGTCTATCCACCAATAATAAACTTTGTCAGGAAGCACAGAAACTATATACCATGACATGAGATGACAGCTCATGATCATACAAGTATTGGATGGGAAGTGTCATGACCCACCTAGCTGATGATTCATGTTAGCATCTAGACTTCTGACAACAAATTCACTCAATGCCACAAGTGAATCATTTAACCTCAATCATCCAATAGGATATAACTCTTAAAAAGAGAGATTCAAATCCTCACAATAGGCTACTCTGTCAGCATTCTCACTGAACATATGCCTCAGTGGCATTATCTAATTCATCTACAATACTAAAACCTAGAGATCCAGTTTTCTTTTTTGCTCAGGATCAGATGGTAATAAACACATGGAAGTGATATGCAAAATACTGCAGCAACAATTGACCTAGACAAGGGCATAATTACATCAGAAAATAAGCAAATATCACGGGGTATCTTGGTCAAATAAGCTACCAAGGACCTAGACCATGATTTGGAAAAAACTCAAGGACTATGACCCATTTTTCCTTTAGTTGAACTGCAGGCTATCATCAAAATGTCACCACCACTTTTTTTCTAGAAAACCTTCATGGCATCCATCTTAGTGTGACTCATTTTGCCAAATCATGTTAATGAGGATAGCATGGATAGGTGATTTAATGAATATTACCATTATTGAGCACAATTGGCATGCAGAATCACGTCAAAGTTTCTCAAGTATATTACAAAGCATAAAATACACAAATTTTTTACCAAATTGCACATGAACTTCTTCACTGATCAAAATAAAGATAAATTGTACCAAACATCAACCAAAACAAAACATATTTATCTAGTAGAAGTTTATCAAAAGATACTCAAGTGAACTTCTAGTGTGAAAAATGCAGACAATAAATTGTCATGGCCACTTTCTTTTCTTAAAAAAACCTTCACGCCATCCATTTTAGTGTGATTCATTTCGCAAAACATGTTAATAAGGATTGCATGCATAAGCAATTTAACGAATAATACCATGTTGAGCACTGTCTTGAAAACTCATATGAAAGTTCCTCAAGGATATTGCAAAGCATAAAATATGCAAATTCTTTACCAAATTGCACATGAACCTCTTTGCCAATCAAAATAAAGATAAATAGTCTACACATATCTACTGAACATCAACAAAAACACAACATATTTATCTAGTAAAACTTCATCAAAAGATGCTCAAGTGAACTTCAAGTATAAAAAATGCACACTTTAAAAATGGCACATCATAAAACAATTAAAAGAGAGATACCATCTTGATCTCCTAAAATCAAGGTTCGAAATGTATGAAATGGACCAATCGGTTACTTGCATTGTTCAGCCAGTCAAATTGTGCCACTATAAATCCCTCTCTCAAAACCCTCTCTGGCTCTCTAATACCCTTGAAGCCCTTGCTTCCCCTCTCCCTCTCCCGCCTCCTCTGCCCTCAGATAACGTCGTTAGACTACATCCTGTCGATGTTTGACAATCTCTCTCTCCCTCTCTCTCTGTGTGTCCCCACTACCAGCTCTAAAATTATCGGACAGCTCAAAGCCCTCATCTCCTCTCTCTCCCTCTCCTGCTGCCTCCTCCAACATTTGTCATTTGTCTATGCCATCCAACAACATCCCATCCGGCCATCCATGTCTGATGATGATGACAACATCCCAGCCAGGTGAGTCCTGTATCTCTCGGTCCCTATGTTAGGATTTGAACGCCTTGATCTCTCTCCCTCCCTCTCTCCTCCCTCTACTCTCTGTACCTCTTCTTCCCTCAAGTTTAGTATGTCTCAGTTCAGTATAGTACATATAGGTACCGTTCCAAATTGGTCGCTGGCTTGAAAAACACCTAGTTCAACAAACCTTGCTCCGGATATTAACAAATGTTAAAATGCTTCTGACACTAGTTTGATAAATTCCTTTACAAAACTCTAGGTATTAGAATAAATGACACGAGGAAGAAATTAAATTTATCAACTCAAGCATGAACTGGCCAATGACCCTTTGTCACACCATTCCTCTGGTTGAAAGATGTTCATGATTCAAGCCCTGGGAGGTCATCCCTATTTCTAAACCTGGCTAATTTAATAAAGGTGGGTCTTCTAGCCCATCTCCCTTGCTCTTCTCAATTATAAAAAGAAGATGTAAAAGAGAGACTTGCTTAGTTTACAAGCATCACCTTTACACCAAGATATCCATTGCAAAATTAAGACCAATGCCTCAAGTCTTTAAAGAAATGGATGGATTAACCAATAAAATACTATTAATTCAGAGAGAATGAGTACAACCTGGGTGAGTTGGTATAGATTTAGGCTAACCACGACATAAGACGAGCATTACATGTTCCAACTCTATCTCAACTTCACCTGACAAGAAACTCAACCACTCAACCCATATCTCATCTAACGATTTCCAACTTACATGTAATAGGTATCAGATATAGTCGAACAGAAGCATGACATGGGCAAAAAAGAGAATGGCTGTGTGAGATTAGAAGTACCTAACGGCTGAAGGCAGACATGTTTGTTGGCAATGAGCAAAGGGCTTGAGATGCAAAAATGATCAGAGAAACACAAGTAATAACAAAAGAATAAGAAAGACATGTACACGAATAGCCACCTCTTCTTGGTATTTACCATTAAATTTCTTTCTTCCTTCTACAAAACAGCAGATCTCCTAGCTTTGTTTTCTTCAGCTGCAAACCTCTTACACATCACCAATCTGAGTGCCTGATTGATGTTCTTACTTACTTGTGAATATGAGTTAAGCACATGTAGTTATACATACTTGCATAATTCATGCGATAAGGTAAAATATGTACAAAAAAATGGCTTCAGCATGAGCTCAAGCCAGAACTAATCCTCCCAATTCCATTATACTACAATGTACAATTACAAATCTTACAATGCCCCAGATCATTTTAAGAAAGAACCAAGATGAATCAAGATCGTAAAAGTATAAAGTTCCCCTGAGTCTTATATAACATTAATAAATGAATGTCAAAACCATTTGACAGTAATTCAGGAATAGTTTGTGAAACAATAAGATGAAGAAATGAAAATTTTGAAAAACACAGGATCAATGATTTAAGTACTTACGGTCTGTGGTGAAGCCATCCCACAAAGACATAAACTCAGTTTTCATGTTAGTTAAAGCTTCATGATCTGTTGTGCGCCGCTGTCCCAAGAAACTATCTACTTCATCAACAAAAATAATAGCAGGCTGGAGCTTATAAGCCAGAGTGAATACAGCAGCCACTGCAGAAATTCCAGAGAAATGCCTTTCAGCTATGGCTATCGTGAAAAATTGTTATGATATTAAATAACACAAGTACAAAAGTCCATATAGAGGAACCCATCAAGATTTTTGCTTCTATATCTACGGAATTACAGGAATATCAAGAATTATGAGAAATCATGTCTCCATGTCATAGGCACCAATATAAAAAGATCATTGATCAGGCAATCCAACAAGAGGGATAGAAAGACATCGTCATACATGTAAACCAATTATTGCTCCTGTTCAGGATGACAAACAATGTAACAACAGAGCAGTACTATGGCAAACTGAAAGTAATGACAATTAGCCGCATCTGTATCAGAAGCTCAGCAGAAGAAAATGCTTAACAGATTCTGAAGTTGCGATACCTCTTCTTGGTTATCCGCTATGCAATCTGTAATTCCTTGATTCTACTATGGTTTCGTTAACTGAAGATCTCTAGTAAACACACAACCTTCTCATATCTGTTACACTTAAGCCTAGAATTATAATGCATTGTTATATGTTGGAATTCTTCATGAACCAACTTAAATTACAACCATATCAATAAGCTTACGGAAATCCTTCTCAACAATAATGGAACAGAAATTTATGTGTAAGCAGAAAATAGGTTTAACCAAAGACATCAGCAGCAGCAATAGCAAAAGTTCCTGTAATATCAAATTAAAAAGTCCAAAATGATATATCTATCTAATCAGTGATAATAAGCCTTCCCCAAACCTTTTGTTTCATTTCAAAGGCTTCTCTTGATTCTACAATTTAACGGTTAAATTGTTAAATTTTAACCAAAATGGCTAATTCTGTTGGATGCCCCATCAGTAGGTGCTTGAAAGACCTTGATAATTATTTATATCAGCAGTCAAAACTAGAAGAATAATAAGTATAAAATGGGCCATGAGGGAAGAAATGTAAGCAAACTGCAGCTCCAGATATATCTGAAATTAGAAAAGTCCTTTCAACAGTCCAAAGATCAAACGTGTAAAAAGTAATACCCAGTGGTAACAACAATAATAAAGGTCACAACATGCCTTTGACTTATGATGCTTAGACACATTGACCGATCTCAAAGACAGATTTTCCTTTATTTGCATGTTTATCAGAAACCTAGTTCCACAAGCCTGGTTCATTTGATAATATTATGTTCGAGAATTTAACTTGAGCTTCTAAAGCCTGATCATAATGTAAGCACAAATATACATGATTTTACACAAACAATGACAATTACATGATTTCTATTTATTTAAGAAATATTATTAACATTTCCAGATAAAAAAGATTTACACATAACTCTGAAAGTGTATTGGGGTGGACTGGAAAGGGGCACAGCAAAGTGAAAGACTAGAATTTTAAGACTGTGCTTCAAATGAATGGCATCATTAATAACAATGTATAATTGCATTATGGAAATGTTAGTAAAAAATATGAGCAAGAAGCATAGCATTAGATGACTCCTAAGGCTTAGAATCTAATTTCAATTTTAATCTATAGTTGTAATTAAATACAACCATATATATTCAATGCCATAACTTGAAAAATATGAATTCTATCTTAATCTAAAGAAATATGATTCTAGGATTCTTCCGTGAGATATGTATTTTGAATATGTTTGATGCATCAAACAGGTGCCGATTCAACTGAGTTATGATGGTCTAACAGGAATGCAACAGGATTGCAGACTTAAATGTCTTTTTTTTCCCTCTCTTCATGATAATTTTCTTTCCAGATTTGAGAAATTTTCTTTTCCTTTTGCATAAATTTTCCACCGAGGCAATGAGGAATCGCCTTGTAGTGAAAAGGTTCAACCTGAATCAAGGATTTAACCCCAGACAGCTTGTTTGCATGAATATCTGAAACAAATTCAGATTTTTTTAAAAAAAACCATATTTTCTAATCATAATATTGCAACCACTCCCTAACTGTAATATGGCAAGTGAAATTCCAAAGGAGATGCTTCATCCTATGTTGAGATTCTGGCAACCAGGCCATATCAGCATATCACTTAAGCTATATAATCAGCAGCAGCGTCAAACCTTCGCTTCCCATAATGCTTTCTTCAGTATATAGCCCGCACAATGCATAGACAAGCTATAAAACCATCTTAGCAAGCACAATGATAACCCAAAAAATGGAATGGTATGGTGGGTCAATGTCTATTTGTGCCCTGAACTTTGAGTAAAAAAACCTCATGCTTACAGAAAACCATACCTTTTTCCTTCTTTTCTCTATTAGGAAAGAATGCATTACTAGGAAAGAATTGAGGAATCTGCCTTTTATATGATTCCTAAAATCACTTAATTTTCTAACCATAGTTCAACAGATGAGGTAGATACAGTCCCATTAAGATTTTTTTTTTCCTGATATGAAGCACAATACAAAAAAGCAATGATTTTAGGATGGAATTTTGATGAAGCTTTAAAAAAAAAAGAGAGGAAAAAACAAACATGCAAACAAAGAATATACCTTCAGTCACATAGATGTAAGATGTGATGATTTACTCATGTACTTGGATCACAAATCATGAGATGCATCAAGCGAATCAATTTATACATTGAATATTTTACAATATATCAACAAATTATATACCAATCAATGCCAACTATCTTTTGCATCAAAAGTTCAATATTTATATAACCAGTCAACCATTACATATATGATTCAGACTTACCAAGTTTCTGAGCATCACCAAACCATTTACTCATCAGATTAGATATCCTCACATTGATAAAAACAGCTCCAGACTCTTTGGCTATAGCCTTTGCAAGCATTGTCTTTCCAGTTCCTGGAGGTCCATACAACAAAACTCCTTTCTGTGGACTAAGAAGCTTTCCATGGGCAAACAGTTCAGGTCGTCGTAGAGGAAGGATGACCAATTCAAATAATGCTTGCTTAATATTTTCCAGGCCTCCAATAGACTCAAACTCCACATCAATATGGTCAGGATTTATAACATCACAGGCTATTACATCCTACATTTTAAAACAAATATCAGAAAGCATTGATCACAAATTCATACTAATTTAAGAAATTTCCCTTCATTTGGATATTGTATCACTAGCAATAAATTCACAAAACTTTTGATGTAAATCAAGAGCTAATTGATAGTGAAAGATAAGTCCTTGGAAGGCTCCCTTGAGCCATTTTATTCAACATACAACATTTTATGGAATGACTCGAAGTGAAGTCTTGCAATGCTCAACAATTAAAGAAGTGGCCTGGTGAAGTGATCAAACTGGAGGCATCATTTCATTGTATGGCAGAATAGTTTCAGATTGAAAATATCAGTTTCAGTGGCATCAGACCACCTTGAAGGAAGCATGTTTGACATCTTGCTGTAAAACCATGGAGACTATGATGCAGTCAACATTCTAATGACAAAAATAATCTCTCTAAATAAGCTATGCTCCCTGCTAGCAAAGCAATGAAGAGATAGCACTTTCAAATTGTAATTAAAGGCAGGAGAAAAAAAAAAACTGCTAATACCAGCCCTAAGACTAGATGAGAAAGGTAGAAGAATGATGTGACACTGTCAAACAATCATAAAAAAATATGTCAAATTAAGCAATAGACCCAAACTTGATATTAGTGAATAGGATAGGACTTAATTATGCAATAGCCACCATCATGCCCTATCCTAACACTTGGGTCAAAGGATGTCCCAATACGTCCCAATCGGGATGCTGGGATGATAGCAGGATAGTTATATTCTGACACATGATATGGTACCCAATCCTGGTATCCCACGAGATATCCCGCTGAGACTTGAATCTTTGTTTGTAAGCTTCTTATTGGATGTATTCCGAAGTATCAGAGCTTGTTTATCGTGCTAGAATGGAGAAGAAAAATCTACTTTGTTCTGGTTTATTCTCATCACCTATTTTGTGCAGAAAAATTTCAGATTTGAATTCTTGTTCAAATATGTATTTTTCTTGTTGATTTCTCGCATAAACAAGCACAAACTACAGCCAACGGAGTGGAAGTTGCATTAAATCAGCCACTGAACTGGTGTATTAACTTGCTCCTCCACTTGATGACCTAATTTAGGCCTATTTATGGAAATAAAAAAAATTGTCATTACAGAAAGGAAAACAAAAGAAAGTGGTGCACAATTTGTGAAGGAAATTGCAAGGGAAATGGAAATAATTAATTAGGTTGATTATATAAGAACTATATCCATCAAAAGGACTGTAGGTTTGATCATTTTCTATATATAAGGAAAGCAAATCCCAAAAAAAAGGGTCGTTCTTGAAACTTTGAGTTTCAAGAGTATGCATGTTTTAATTTTAACACTTTGAGGAATATGGATATAATTTTATAAACCTCAAAAGCATGATTATGTCATAAAATGAGTAACATTCATTGAACACTCAGTTAGCAAAATTTTGTAAAATCAAACCACGCATATAAGCAATTCCCCCCCCCCCCCCCCCCCCTCTCTCCCCCCACACACACACACAAAAAAAAAGAGCATGCAGCTGAATCCAAATAGTTTGTAGAATCCTGAAAAACTCTATTTCATTCATGGTACAAACCAGATTGACTGGCTACTTGGGAACAAAAGATCGGTAAGCATTGGCTCCAGATTTTGCTGGCAACATTTTGAATACATATCTTTGCTGCTCAAGGCTTTTCCTTATGCTTGATTTTGGAATTATAAAGGTTTTTTTTCTAAAATAATTAGAAAACACCCAAATTTTAGAAGATAACCCAAATCAAAGGTATATCCCCTACATCAGCTATCTTGACAACTGCTCTCTATATGTGTGAAAAAATTGACTCTAAAAGGAATTTCTAGATTTTATATTTCTAAAGAGATTTTTTCATTCGATTATATAAGTGAGTAAACTCTAAAAGAAATTTCTAGATTTTATATTTCTAAAGAGATTTTTCATTCAATTATATAAGTGAGTAAACTCTCCACATTTTAATGTTCGTTAACCTATCTAGTCCACATTCTTAACGTTTCAACCCATGTGTACCTACTAGAATTACAGCATCAACAATAACAAATAGATATATAATTTGACAACCGTTCTGCAAAGGACTGCATGCTGTCAGCAGGAAAAAAATACAATATTCGCTTTAGAGATGCATAAGAAGGTTTAAGGATGGATGCTCTATACTTAAAAGTCGTAGACTTCAGGGCACAATGCATACTATATGTGATTATCAAAAGAAATTTCATCATGGGCCGGCCATTGAAATCTTTAGTAATGGTACCCTCCTTGAGATCTCAACGATCCTTGCTAAGTGAAGATAAGTGCATGAAGAGGAAAAGATGATGCCATCTGTTCCTTATAAATTTTGCCACTGCTGTTGGCAAATGAGGAGATTGTTGAGGTAGAGGGGAAGCTGTTTTCCAAAAAGATTTTGACTTGAAGTGAGCATCTGCCTTTGCATATTCCTCATCAATGGCTTCAAAGTCAATACAATTTACCTTGTCACCGAGTTACTACTTAGACCTTTAAAAGAACTCCAAGAATATGGGTACTAAACTAAAGAAATAAAATAGTTAGAATAAAGAAATAGAGGCAGTAGACCATTCAATCAAAATCAAATATACAAAATGCTGCTGCCAGACCTCTGAGTAGTTGCAAAGGCACCGGAAAATCCTCTGGTCCCTTCTGGCGAGTTCGGATGTTGCTCTTGGAGCTCGTCGACAGGTCCTTCCAAAGGTCATGGGACCAGGATTATCGATGGGGGCACTCCGACCATCAAGTTAGAAAGAAATGATGGAATTGGCAACAGCAGTCAAAGACAAGTGCTGTGGTGATTGTGTGGGCATAAGTGTGATGAGCCTTTAGAATGGCCCTTACCTCGCCGGGTGTCCCCTTCACCTTTTATATATTGTGCGTGGTCATGAAGAGGTTTACTAGGAAGATAGCGTCTGGTAAGCATAACAGATCCTGACAGATTGTTGGAATTTTATTTCCTGGGATACCTCTAGCTGGCATCCTTTTTATTAAGGCTGTCAGTTCTGTTGTGATTGTCTCCCACGAACTCGTCTGTTGATTGTGTCGGCCATATTCATTGCAGTGGACAGTGAAAAAATTGGCCTGACTAAAATAGGTGGGATCGACTGTATCGGTCTTGGTGTTAAGAGGTGACTAAGCACCGAGAGAGAGAGGGCTAGGCATTGAGAGAAGGTATCGGGTACGACTCTCAGGTGTACCTGACCGATCAAAGACCCCAATCAAGGCCTACTAAGCATTCGATAGACACAGGAGTCGGCTTCAGCCATGAAATCTTTCGAAGCTTCTACAAGAGATGGCCGGTAATGAAAGAGTTATCTAATCACTCGGCGGTCACCGATACCATAGTTGGTGATCTAGTGAGCATCTCGGGGGCGAGGAGTAGTCGCCATAACACAAAAATATGAAATTCCTTGATGGGGCCATAAAAGAATAGTTGTACCACTACCAATAGAGACAATAAAGGAAGGAAAACTACAATAGACTACTTAAAAACTTATGAGAGGCAGCAAATATAGAAGCATATGCTCTTTGAATCACTTTAAAATTGAAAAGGAACCTCAATCCAGAAACAAAAACTTTTGATTTTTTCCACATAGACCATTTGAAACATACCCTTGCCTTCTCTCTTGCAATAACCTCATCATAGGGTATGCAGAATTAATAAACTCATTATAGGGCATGCAGAATGAGGTTATTCAATATTCTCCTACTCAACTTATGACAGGCCGCAAATATAGAAGCATAGCCCCTTAAATCCCTTTAAAATAGAAAAGGAACCTGAAACAAAAACATGTTACATTTTCATTGACATAGACCATTTGAAAGAACCTCCATGCCTCTCTCTTGCAATAGCCTCATTATAGGGCATGCAGAATGAGGTTATTCAAGATCGTCCCACCCAACAGTCATTAATTCTTCAATTAATACAAACTCGGAAGTCAGAACTTCCAAACCTTATTAAAACTGCCGCTTTTTATAAAGTATAGAATCTTGGGCAGACTTGTATCATTAAGCTAACCTAAAGACACGAATAGAATAAATCCATTGATGCGATTTTGTAAATCAAGTTATGGTATCCGATGTCAGAGTCCTAAAACAGGAACTTGAACTTTAACCCACCTATTAGAGCTTCTTGAGAAAGAAAGAAACAAGGAAAAAACTTATGAAACACTAAATCAGCAAAACGTCAAACCTCTCCAGAATCACAAACAACAAATCAAGATCGACAGGCCAAATGCAATTCAAAGGTTTTCAGTTGGGAACTCGATATGCTTCCTTTCCATCACAAGAAAATTCTAAAAGGCAACAGAAGAACAAGAGAAACCGTAATCAATCATCAATGGAACGAGAGTTCTCAGAAAGAGACATCACCAAGAACTGGACGGGGTGTCAGCGACGCCGCGTACCTCGTATTGATTGGTCTGGATCATGGGGCGGCCGAGGCGCTTGGCGATCTCCTTCTTCTGCTCGAGAGCCTTCTTAGATGCTGCGCGGTTGGGGTCGAGCTGACGGAGGCCGGCGAAGAGGACGAGGCAGCTGAGGGCAGCACTCGCGGCGTAGAGGACAAGCTCCTGGATGAACCTCGTCTCCGACGCCCCCATCTCGCTTACCCTGGTGTCTATGCGTCGGCGGAGCTGGTCGTCGTCTGGCAAGAGCGAGGGAGAGGCAAAAAAGAGGCAGTTCCTGGTTCTGTGCGTCGGCGGAGCGGGTCGTCGTCTAGCAGGGGCGAGGGAGAGGAAAAGATAGGCAGCTGCCGGTATTCTGGGGAAATAAAACATGAGAGAACCTGGCGCTTAAGAACCGAGATGATATTGATTGGGGAAAAGGCCACGGCGAAAGCGCGGGGCCCGCCCAACTGTCCATGGTTTTTTTTTTTTTTACAAAAGCAAAGTAAAACTAATTAATATATTATATATATATATATATATTTTATTTATTTATTTATTTATTATTTATACTAACCAATAGTCACAACTTTGATGTGAAAATAATTTAAAATATCAAAAAAAAATTATAATGATTACAAAATATTCATCACCTTGGTACCAGGTCCAGTCTTCAAAATGCCAGAGAGATATGGCAAATAGACCACCATGATAAGCGAGATCATCAAATATCGCAAAGAAACGAGTGGGTCTTACGCTGCTTCGTTTTCTTCTATATCCGATCGATAACATTCGCAAAATCTTTCTTGATAAATATCCCTTCCCACACGTAGCTCTTGTCTAGCAAGGTAATGCCCACTTAAACAATTTTGAGCTTAGCTTCTGGGATCGAAAGCTCAAAAAAAAAAAGAGCCCTTGATCACCAGCAACAAGTTATCTAAAGCCCAAATGACATATTCAGTACTGCCCTTGGCATCCCAAACATTACTATTAAATTTATTTTGACAAATCCAGAGGAGGGGACTTCCAAAAAATAAAAATAACCCTCTGGATCACTACCGAGATAGCATGAGAGTTTCATGATTTTGGAGCTTTAAGGGACATACTAGCAGCATCATAGCGGTGATACTTCTAGCCATGAAGATAGCTCTCTGAAGTACCCGGTGTGTAGGTGTGACCTTAGCCTTGAACACTAAGCTGTTCCTGGACAGCCATATCCGATAGGCGATATAGGCAAACCGACTATCTATCTTAGCCAAACTATGCTCGATCATGTCTAGAAAGGGACTCAGCCAAGACCCATCTCTCTCCTCCCAGGGTTGGCTCCCCACCATCCTCCAAATGAACCTCACCCTCGAAAAATGTATGATGGCATGCTCAGTGGACTCATCCTTCAATTTGCATATCGGGCAAGGCACCGGCAGATCCATACCTCTATCCTTAAGTGATGTCTGTATTGAGAGACAATCCTAAGTAACCTTCCAAAGAAATAGTTTTATCTTAGGGTGGGCAACAACTTTCCAAATCTAGGCTATAGCGATCCTCCAATCAGATAGAATCTTGCATAGCTCAGAAAGGGCACTAGAAGGAGCCTGAGGGTGCAAGACTGGCCTCACATCCTCAAATCCTGGCTATGGTGGATAGGAATCGAGATGGTGAGGATTTGATCAGCGAGCTGACTTCCAAAGAGCCGAGTGACATCCTGCTCTCCAGTCCCTATCGTCATCCATCAATAAGTCGCAGACTCGAAGATGGTCATCCACCTCCATGCTGACATAGATCGGCCACTAGGATAGTAATATGATGGAGATCCAAGCATCTTGACTCATATCAACTGAAGTCCCATCCCCAATCAACCATTTGACTTGGGCAAACATAGTAGGACCCCGAGCATAGATCTCCTTGTAGATGAAGGACAACCATGGGCAGTCTGATCTGGGATCCTTGGCTCCAAGCTCCGTAACAGGTCCTCATCACCTTGCTCCACAAGTAGTCAGGCTAAAGAAGATATCTCGTAGCATGTCTGACAATCAACACCTCCTTCTTGACCATAAGTGACTTATCCTAAGGCCTCCATCCCTTTGTGGCTGGCAAACTATCTCCCACCACACTAGGTGTAGTCCCTTGACTATCATGTCTTGAGCTCTATAATAAGTTCTAGAAAAGCTGCTCCAAACTCCTAAGGTAAAAGTTGAGTAGCACAATGTTCACTAGGAGGTAGACTATGATAGAACTCAGGATCGATTTGACATGAATAAGTTTGCCCATCAGGGATAGGATTGTAGACTGCCAGCCATCGGGATGGTCACATACCCACTATTGCCCAGCAAAGCAACCTAAGTGGGTGGGTGAATTGGATTTTTTCAAAATTTTAATAAATATATGCCGAGTTTGAAAACAGTAAAGTGATTATGCTGCAATGTATGTGTACATATTATAAATATATACAATGCTTGAGAAAGGAAGAAGATGAAAACAAAGTATAACAAACACATAAGGTTTATAGTGGTTTGGTATATCCAAGCACTTATGTCCACTCTCCAAAAACCTCTTCGGAATTTTACTATTATCTTCCAAGATTATAATAATTTATTTTCTAGGCTCACAAACCTAACCCTGTTTGGTTTTCCCTCAGGCTCACCAACCATAACTTTTTAACAAGCCAACCCTAGACTTATAATCTAATTTTAGGACTTGGATATGCCTATCCCCTAATTTCATTTCTCTTGAAACTTGTATAATGAATGGAATAAAGTACAAAAGTAATAAAACCAAAAAGCTCTCTATAAGAGCAAAAGAATATTGATGAAGCTCTTGAAAGATTTTTTTTGATTATCTTCTTCAATGCAAAGCCTCCAATAATTGCTTGATGGCTAGTGGTTGAGAATTGATGGCACACTCTTTAAGAACCAGCCTTTTAGTTTGAATGCTTATACTTTGAAAGATTCTCACTTGGAAGTATTTGCTTAGTCTTTGATTCTCTTACTTCTTCAATGTATTTGGTGAAAAAAATACTCTTAGAATCTTCAAAAATTCGTTTATAACCATTAGAGAGTGAAAATTAGCTATTTAAACTTTTGTACAGCTTTTTATAGTTCAAAAAATATAACTGTTTCTATGTTATCAGAAATTGAAATATTGATACTTGAATTTATGAGTCGATACTTGGACTTTTAGAGAGTGAAAATTAGCTATTTAAACCTTTGTACAGCTTTTTATAGTTCAAAAAATATAGATGTTACTGTGTTATCAGAAATTGAAATATTGATACTTGAATTTGTGAGTCGATACTTAAAGTCTAAGTATCAACACTTGGACTATACTAAAAAATCTGTTTTTCATATCATACCATGACTTTGATATTTTAAGCATGAGCTGATATTTAAATCAACACTTGAATCGATACTTGAAGTTCAAGTATCGATACTTGAGTTGTGTCAAAAATTTTGTTCTCTGTTATTTTCTGTGACTTCGACACTTGGAGCTTGAGCTGATCATTGAGTCGATATCTTAAGTCAATAATTAAAGTCTAGGTATCGACACTTGAGCTATACCAAAAATCTGTTCTATATTATTCCTATGATTTTGATACTTGGAGCTTGAGCTGATCCTTGAGTCGACACCTTGAGCGACATCTTGAGTCAACACTTCATCATCAGGTATAGACAGTTGAGCATGTCAACTAAAACTTTTACATGCTAAACTTCTTTCTTTCATGGATCTTTTCGAGGGTTGACTTGTCACTTCCTTGAGTTGATATTTGACCTGTGTTATCTAACCAATGCATGCCAAACATGAAGTTTTGAAGTATTAACATAATTTCTTCCACTCTAACTTTCAAACATCTAAAAAACTCATGATTTCTTTGGTTTTTCATATTATGAAGACATCAAAAAATATGCAATCATCTTGCTTAAAGGTCATTTTAGCTTATCTTCTTTTTAATTTGAAGGGTATCTGAAATATTATTTTGAACCTCTAACAAAACATTAATACCTCATATATACTCAAACATTTTATTATTCATCAAAATTAAGGCCGAAGTCAATAATATCTTCCTTTTTGATGATGACAAAATATTAAGTATATAAGCATATAAAGTTTAGAGTATCAAAGCATGTGAATTTTAATTTTAAATCTTGGTATAAGAAAAATATTGATTTTTTAGTTTGTTAAGATATTAAAGTAATTTATTGATATTATTTCTTAAAATATCAGAGCATGATCATATAGGGATATAATTGCTTATAATAAGCTGATGTATCATAGCATTATATATTAGAATTATGAAAACATGCTTAAATATCAATATTTTGGGGTATTTACTTATGTATCAGTAATGTATTGAGGAATGAATCAATGTATCAAGGCATATGTTGATATATCAGATCATGTAGGGTAGAGGTTTCAATATGAATCAGAATGTATCGAGATGTATCATACAATATAAATATATCTTACCCAGTGAAGCAATCAAAAAGGATGATGAATTGGGTTTTTCAAAACTTTTAGCAAATGTGTACTGAATTTGAAAAATAGTGGTAATTGTGTTGCAAAGTATGTATGCAGATTATAGCTATATGCAATGCTTGAAATGAAAAGAGGAGGAAAAGAGCAAAGCACACAAATACAAGCTTTTATAGTAGTTCAGTGAACTTCAAGCATCTATATCTACTCTCCAAGAAACTATTAAAAATTTACTATAATACCTCAAGATTACAGTTAATTTATTTTTCAAGCTCACAAATCAAATCTGTTGGTTTTCTTCCTTAGGCTCACCAACATAACCTTATAGCAAGCCAACCCTAACTTTGCAATCCAATTCAAAAGTTTGGAAGGGCCTGTCCCCTAGTTTCAATTCCTATGAAACTAGTTATAACCAAAAACCAAAGTACAAAGGGAAAAAAAGCCAAAAAGCTCTCTAAAAGAGTAAAAAAAATTGATGAAGCTCGTTAATGGAATCTTTGTATTATCTTCTTTAATGAAAAGCTCTATGATTGCAATAATTGCTGGTTATTGAGAATTGAAGGCACATTCTTTAAGAACAAAAACTTTTCTCTTTGGAAGTTAGCTCTTGGAAAATTTTCTTGGAAGCACTGGATTTTCTCTAGGTTTCTCTTACTTCTTCAATGAGTTTGGTGAGAAATAAATATACTCAAAGTCTTTAAAAAACTATTTATGGTCATTAGAGACCAAGAACGAGCTAAAAATATAGTCGTTAGTATGTTGTTAGATCTGTAAGTATCAATACTTTAATCTATGAGTCGATACCTTAAGCCGTTACTTGAAGTCCAGGTATCGACACTTTGGCTGTTTTAAAAAATACTGCTCTCTGGATTATCTTATGACAATGTTACTTAAATTATGAGTGATCCTTGAGTTGATATCTTGAGTTGACACTTGAAATCTAGGTATCGATACTTGAGCCTATGCTAAAAATTAACTTTTTATTATTTCTTGTAGCTTCGATACTTGGTGCATGATCTGACCCGTGAGTCAATACTATGAGTCGACACTTGAACAGTAACTATCGATACTTGGGCATGTCGGCTAAAACTTTGTGTATCACTATTTTTTTCTTTTTGAATTTTTTTCTAAAGGTCGATACTTGAAATCCTTTGAGTCGATATTTGACCTGTGCCATTTTAAAAATATGTGCCAAACTTTGAATTTTGAAACATTGACATGTATTTTTCCATTTCAACCTTTAATTATCCAATAAAAATGGTTTCCTTGGCTTTTTCACTTGTGAAGACATTCCAAAAACATAAAATTTTCTTGCTTAAGACTTGATCATCTGAGTTCATTATTTGTAAGTTTGAAGGGTACCTGAAATATTTATCTTGCAACTCCAACAAAAGCATTAGTATCTCATATATACTTAATATTTTGTTATTCATCAAATCAAGGCCGGAGTTAACAAGGCATATTACTAAATATCTGAGTAGATCAAAAGATAAAAAATAGGTTGAAAATATTTTATTTTTAATTTTTTTCTCCTTTCCTTATATAATATATAGTTTTAGCTTTTATTTGTTTATAATTTATTTTTGTACAATTTTTCTTTCAGTCATGATTAAGCTTTGTATTATACTTTTATCTCAATAGCTTAAGTCTTTGCTTATTATTAACTTTGCTCTCCCTTTTTATATTAGCTCCTTATTATATGCATAGTTAAAAATATTTATACAGATTATCAGAGCAATCATCACAAAAAAAGTGAATTTATTACAGAGAATTTTATGACACACAAAAATAAAGATAACACAATATATAGAGATATATGTATCAATACAAAATTTATATTTTGCAAACATCATAATATAAAATACATGTTCGCAAACATCAAGATACAATTAGATAGATAAAGATAAGATCTAGGATCCTAAAAAAAGTGCCAATGAGGCTAATCCTCATTAGAAGGAAAATCTATGACTATAGGAGCCATCATCCTAGAAGTCGAGGACCTAGGTGTCTTGTAGATTAGGCTTTTGATCTACTAGAGGGACCAGAGCGGTGGAATCTTGGTGTGAAATCCTAAAGTTCTAGATACAGTCCAAGTGGCTGGTTAGAGGGTGGTGCCAGGTCTGATTAGTGGAAGGAACTGGGAGAACTAGGATTTGCAGCTAGAGAAGGATGATCTACTATTGGAGGTGGCTGATCTATGGAAAGATTGTAGGAAGACCATGATCTGCAGCTAGAAGAGGCGATGGTGGAGAGTTGGTGGAGGATTAGATGGTTGTTGTAGCCAGAGCGGGTATCAAGTGCTAGATGGTAGCTATAATCTTTGTAAACCCTGTCTCCACTCCCCCCCTGTGTTACTTCAAAGAGTGCTGAGTATTGGTCCTCAGAACGTGCATCTCAGTCTGCATGCGATCTATTCTAATGGATGAAACATGGATGTCCTCCCTGATCGAGCTGACTATAGAAGTGATCATCTCCTCCATCTTGCCATCCACCTAAGCCCTTGACTGAGATGCAGTAAGAGACTGCATTGTCGGTTGAGTAGCAGTCTTTGTATATATAGGGATAGTAGGAGGTGTATTTGGCTTAGATCGCCTGCCTTAGCTGTGTCTAAGGCTGCAAATGGGTCGAGTTGACCCGTGACTCGACCCAACCTGTTTAGACCTGGTCCAACCATTTTTAGAGACTTGTGGATCCGGGTCGGGTCTAAAATTATATCCATTTATTTTTCGGTTGGGTCTGGATTTATTGAATTGGACCCGACCCGACCCGACTAGACTCGAACATACTAATACTTTAGGAGTATATTTATTTAGATTTTTAAATTATAATTTAAAATTTGTATGGAACTTATTTTTAACATAAAGATAGAGTTATAATTATTTTTATATCTTAAGTTATTTTAAAAATAATATTGTTTGTTATCTATTTTATTGCTAATAAAAGTTGGCCATGTAATAATTAAAATATAATTATCTACATTTTATCCAAATTATATCTAGATCCAAATTTTTTAAATTAGAATCGGGTTATTTATGGACCCGATCTAATCCAAATGATCCGTTGAGTTGAAAATTTTGATAGTGAACCCGATCCGATCTAATTTTCTAGTGGGTTGGGTCTAGATCTAATATTAGGACCCGATCAAAGAATCGGATCAGATCGGGGTCACTCATGATCTGATTCGACCTTACCCATTTGCATCCTTAGCTATGTCGTATATGGCTAGCATAAATGGTCTTGCCTCTACAACTTTGATGTCATCCTCCAAGTCAGGCTCCATTTCTTGTCATGAACCTTTATGGACCCATCTACTTCTATGCTTTCGGTACACCATCCAATGCAGGGACCGGTTGTCATATGTGTCAGTATGTAATAGCTCCTTGAAGGCTTTGCCTTCAAGTGGAACACCATAAACATCAAAGATCCTAGTAAGACCCATACCACATGATAGGCAAAGCTCATATTGGTGGTAGCCTCTTGCATTTGCCGAGCCATGATACTAGGTAGGTTCACTACAGTCCTTCATGCCAGTGCAATCATCATCATCAACTCTCACTTTTTGATGAAATCGAATAGGTCGATCTTTGATACAAGAATCATGGCGGTGATATGATGTAAAAGCTACATCCCAAATATAACTGGTTAGCGACCACCATAGACACTGCCTAGACATCCTCTCTTTCAAGAATAAACATGAAGCCATCCTCTCTATTGCCAAGGCTATCAATAATAGGTCCTCGGAAGGGGATCTCCTAAATTCTACTCGGTATCTTCCTGCTGATTGGGATTGAGACTCCTTTGACCTCTGCTATCCATTCATCTCCTCCAAGAGCTATTATACCATAGAATTCATAGATAAGGTGAGGATAATACTCTCCCTCATCGAGCAGAAGGACTCACATCTTACGCCACAAATCCAATCACCAATCGAGAACCCTTGTTAAAATAGGCAAAATCAATTCATCTCCCATAGGAAATCACTTTGCCAGCCATTCTCTCTACAGCCGGTGATGGAAGAGGATGGGGATGGGTCTCTCTCCTCTCCTCAAGTCATGCCTCATCTTGGATTAGTGCTCGTGACCTCGTGAATGGCTAGAAATGGTCGAGATCTCTTTCCATGGTAGACGAGCTGTTTTCGAGGTCCCATCATGCTAGAATCTAGATGAACAAGATGAAAATGGCCAAAATGAAAGGTTTAGATCAAGGACCTTACTATAAAAGGGATAATGGAGTGATTTTGGAAAGATATTAGAGAGAGAAATAAGGAAAAGGAGTTTTGCTCAGGCCCTAATAAGATTGGGGATCCATCAATGAGTCGACACTTGTGATTAATTCAAGTGTCAATATTTTGATGAGTCAACACTTGGTGAAAATGCAAGTATCGACACTTGGTCATTTTTTATCCGAAATTAATTTTTTCTTGAAAAATGGATAAAGTGGGTTTTGCTAATGATGTTAGAAAGTCAAGAATGATTCAAGGAGATGTATTTTCAATTGAATTGAGATTATTAAAGCTAGAATTGAGAGAATATGAAAGGTCTTCTCAAACAGATCTATCACTCCTAGCTCTTATCTAATCATATAAAACATATCTTTACTAAAGGATTTGGTAAAGATATTTGTTAATTATTTATCAGTACATATAAAATCAATCAATACATCATCATTTTGTACATGATCTCTTATGAAGTGGTGTCTTATCTCAATGTCTTAAATGTTGAATAAGATTTTTAGTTAGATTGATTGTACTTGTATTATCACATCTTATAATAACTTTGTTTAATTTAATGCTAAAATATTTGAGTTATTAATCTACAAGATTTGAGCACGATGACTTTCAACTACTATATATTTAGCCTCAGCCATAAATAGTGTAATTGAATTTTATTTCTTGCTTAATCATAAGATAAAATTAACTCTAAGAAACTAATAGGTCCATCGGTGCTCTTTCTAACTTATATCTTGCAAAATCAACATCATAATATGCAATAAGCTCAATTGATGAATTTATAAAGTACCATAATCCAATATCAATAGCGCAAAACAAATATCTAAATATATATTTAATAGCCAATAAATATGATTTTTTAGAATTTGACTGATATCTAGCATACATGTAAATATTAAACATAATGTTTGGCCTATTTGCAGTGAGATACGATAAAAAGCCAATAATACCTCTATATAATTTTTGATCGATACCCTTACCATTCTTATTTTTGTCAAGTTTACAAGAGGGATTCATGGGTATGCCAAGTGATTTTATTTTCTCCATCCCAAACTTCTTTAGTATCTTTCTAGTGTACTTTACTTGGCTGATGAAGATTTCATTGTTAGTTTGCTTGATTTGGAGTCTGAGAAAGAAGTTTAACTCTTCTATCATGCTCATCTCAAGCTCCTCCTATATTAATTTGGCAAACTTTTGACAAAGAACTTCATTAGTGGCATCAAAGATAATATCAATAACATAAACTTATACCACTAATAAATCATCATTTATTCTTTCCAAAAATAAGGTAGTATCAATATTTTCTTTTATAAAGTTATTTTCAGTAAAAATTTACTTAACCGATCATATCATGCATGTAGAGCTTGTTTTAAGCCATAAAGATCTTTATGAAGTTTAAAAACATGATTTAGATAGGTATGATCTTCAAAACCAGGTGGTTGTTCAACTAAATCTCTTCTGCTTTGTATCCATTTAAAAATATACTTTAAATTTTTATTTGAAATAGTTTAAAACTCATAAAACATGAAAAAACAAGTAATTATTTAATTATCTCTAATCTAGTAATATGTACAAAAGTTTTATCAAAATCAATGCCTTCTTCTTGATTATATTCTTTAGCAACTAGTCTAGTTTTGTTTCTAGTTATTATTCTATTTTCATCTAACTTATTTTTAAAAATTTATTTAGTTTCAATTATTGTTGTATTAAATGGTCTTTCTACTAAAGTCCAAATTTTATTTCTTTCAAATTAATTTAATACTTCTTGCATTGCATTTATCCAATTAAGATCTTTTTCAACTTTTCAATACTTTTAGGTTTAACTTGAGATACAAAAAGCTAAATAATCACAAGTATTTTTAAGAGAAGATTGAATCCTTATCCCTTTTTATAGATTATTTATGATTAGTTCTTTAGAATGTCCATGAGCATACCTCTACTCTTTAGATAGATCATTTTATCTTATAAAGATTTTTTCTTCTTCCTCCTTTTGATGTTCTTCAAGATCCTTGGACGGTGCATCCTTCAATATTAAATTTTTTATTTTTTAAATATCTGATTTATCATCCAAAATATCTTCTTTTTAAAATATTTATCATTAGATTCATCAAAAATCATATATATGGATTCTTCAACAACAAGAGTTATCTTATTGAAGACTCTATATGTCTTACTAGATATGGAGTATCCTAAAAAGATACCCTAATCTGACTTGGCATCAAATTTATCTAAGTTATTTTTTTCATTATTTAAAATAAAATATGGACATCTAATAATATGAAAATGTTTTATAATTCTATCTTTTCAAAGTTCATAAGTTGTTTTCTTTAAAATTGGATGGTTCAAAATATAGTTTAAAATGTAACATGTTGTGTTAATGATTTTCGTCCAAAAATATTTTAGGAGGTCATTTTCATATAGCATGGTGCATGCTATTATTTTCAAAGTCCAATTCTTTTTTTTTTACAATCCCATTTTGTTGAGGTGTCCTAGATACAAAAAATTATGATCAATGCATTTTTTTATTATAAAAGTTTTTAAAATCTTGATTTTTAAATTTAATTTCATGATCACTATGAATGCAAATAATTGAAGTACCTTTTTCATTTGAATCTTTCGATAAAACTTAGTGAAAGCTGAAAAAATTTTATCCTTATGTACTCAAAATATTATTCATATAAAATGAGAGATATCATCTACAATAACTAAACCATATTTTTCTCCTCCTAAATTATTAGTTCTTATAGGTCCAACAAATTTATATAAAATAATTCTAAAGGTCTAGAAGTAGAAGCTATGCTTTTTGATTTGAAAAGGCTTTTAGTTTGCTTTCCAAATTGGCATGTATCACAAATTTTTGTTCTTTTTAAAGTTGATTTTTGACAAATTTTTATAAGATCTTTTTGTTCAATTTAGAAAGCAAATGCATCTTGCATGTCCTAATTTATGGTGCCATAACTAATCAGTCTCATTAACTTTAATTTTCATTACAACTAAACATTGATCATCTTGCATAGTAAGATCATCAAGATCTATCATATAGATATTTTCATGTCTATATCCAATGAACATGAGTCCATTATCATTGAGTCTAGAAACAATGCATAGTAAAGATTCAATAACTATTTTAAATCTTTTATCATAAAATTGACTAATGCTAAGTAAATTATGTTTCAATCTACAAGCAAATTATTTTCTATATAGATAGAAAAGGTGATACAAATTTTACCGATTTCAATGATTTTACCTTTTTCTTTGTCACCTAAAATTACATTATCTCTATTCAATGCTTCGAGAGATGTGAATTACTTCATATCTCTAGTCATATATCTTGAGCGATCGCTATCTAGATACCACAACATTTTCTTTTCTTTAGTCATAAGACACATTTACAAAAGTAATCAAGTGAAAACTTTAGATACTCAAGCCATCTTGGATTCTTTAGGATTAGTAGATGTGGTTTCTTTTGGAACCCAGATTTTTTTAACACTATTTAGTTTCCTATGATCGCATAAGTAAGCTTTATTTTCTAATCGATCACAACAATGATATGTAATATTAAAGGATTCATGAACAAAACAGTTTTTGAAATATTTTTTATATTTTTGTTATTTAAAACCTAGTCCAGCATTATTAAAAATAACTTTTTGAATATTTAAAAGTATATCAAGTTTTGCATAACTATAGGTAAACTTTTCAATAAAAAGTTTAACTTTATTAAGTTCTTTTTTTAAACTCTTATTTTCTTTGGTTAATGTTTTATTTTCTTTTGAAAGCTTTTCATTCATTAAGACTAGCTTTAGCTTTTTCAAATCCTTATTTTCTTTAGTTAAGCTTTTATTTATTTTTATTAATTTTTCATTTTTATTAGTTAAGGCAAGCTTTTGATCTTTCAATTATGTATTTTTTTGAGTTGAGATATCATTCTTTTTTTATAGCTTTTCATTTGTACTAGTTAACTCAAAAACTTTTTTTTTAATTTATTTTTTAGGTTTTGTATTTTAAAATCATCCATGAGTTCAACAAAAGCAACATAAAAAACTTGTTTCTTCATTTCTTTATTTTTCAGTTTTAGTATCTTAAAATCATCCATGAGTTCAACAAAAGTATCTTGTAATTCTTCAAATATAAAATTAACTTCGATTTCAAACTTTACCTCTTTTTCATGGACCATGAAACATATGTTTGTAACATCTTATATTTCTTTATTGATGCTAGAGTCCTTACTCTCTCTCCATGTCTCCATCATTGCCTTCTTCTTATATTTTCTTGAAACTTTCTTCAAAAGGGGGCAATCCATCTTGTAATAACCTGACTTCTTACATTCGAAGCAATAGGTTGCTCATTCTCTCTCTTTTTCTTTCTCCTTACTTAGCTCTTCTTTATAAGGCTTCTTCTTATATCCACGCTTCTTCTTCCTCATAAACATTCTAAACTTTCTTGATACAAAAGCCATTTCATCATCTTCATCTCCCTCATCCGAGTCTTCACTCAATTATTCCTTGGTAGTTGTAGACTTGAAGGCAATAGTCTTCTTTTTCTTCTCATTTTCGACCATCTTTTGCTTCAAGGACAACATCATAAGTGAACCTAGGAGTTACTCAATGAAAAGTGTGTTAAGATTTTTGGCCTCTTATATGGTGGTGTCCTTCGCATCCCATGCAATTGGAAGAGATCTAAGAATTTTATTAACAAATTCAGTATTAGAGAAAGACTTGTCCAAACTTTTTAAGCTATTTATGATGTTAATAAATCTAGTGTACATTTCAATTATAGATTCACTAGACTCCATCCTAAACATTTTATAAGTATGAACAAGTATATTTATCTCAAATTATTTTACTTGATTAGTACCCTCATGGGTAACTTTAAGTGTATCCCATATTTTTTTGGCTAAAGAACAAATAAAAATTTTATCGAACTCACTAGGATCTAAAGTATAATAAAGTAAGTTCATAGCTTTAGCATTCAATTCAGCTTATTTTATGTCTTGCTCATTCCAATTATCTTCAAGCTTGGAAACAACAATACCATCTACCATGATTGTGGATTTGTGAGGGCCTTTAGTGATGGTCTTCCAAAGGTTATGGTCTATGGCTTGTATGTAAATGTGCATGCATATTTTCAATATATGTAGTTTGTTTCATTGAATAAAGGAGGATGATTTAAAGCTTGCCGCTCGGCAACACAAATATTAAATTGGGTTGCCATTCGACCTTTGACTTTTGATCATTTGATCAAATTCATCGAGTACCAAGCTCTGATACCACTTGTTGTCTAGTGAAGCAATCCAAAAGAAGGGTGAATTGGGTTTTTTAAAACTTTTAATAGGTATATGCTGAATTTATAAAATAGTGAAGTAATTATGCTACAATGTATGTGCACGATTATAACTATATGCAATGCTTGAAAAAGAAAGAAGATCGATGAAAGCAAGGCACAACAAACATACAAGGTTTATAATGGTTTGGTACACCCCAAGCACCTACATCTATTCTTCAAGAACTCCATGGAAATTTAATTATAATCTTCCAAGATTATAGCATTTTATTTTCTGGGCTCACAAACTAAACCCCGGTTGGTTTTTCCTTAGATCACCAACCACAACCTTTCAACAAACCAACCCTAAGCTTGCAATCCATTCCAGGATTTGGATATGCCTATCCCTTAGTTTCAATTCTCTTGAAACTAGTTACAATGAATGGAATAAAGTACAAGAGTGATAAAACTAAAAAGCTCCCTATAAGAATAAAAGAATGTCGATAAAGCTATTGAAAATGGAAAGCTTTTAATGATTGCTTGATGGCTGGTAGTTGAGAATTGATGGCACATTCTTTAAAAACTGGGCTTTTGTTTGGATACTTGTACTTTAAAAAATTCTTTTCGAAGTATTTGCTTTTTCTTTTATTCTCTTGCTTTTCAATGTATTTGGTGAGGAATAAATACTCTTAGAATTTTTTTAAATCTATTTATGATGTTAGAGAGTAAAACTAGCCATATGAACATTTGTACAGCTTTCTGTAGTTCAAAAAATATAGCCATTACTGTGTTGTCCGAAGTTGAAGTGCCGATACTTGAGTCTATGAGTTGACACTTTAAATCATTACTTGAAGTCCAGGTATTGATACTTGGACTGCTCTAAAAAAATTACTTTAGATTATCTCGTGACTTCGATACTTGAAGAATAAGTTAATTTTTGAGTCGACACCTTGAGTCAATACTTGAAATCCAAGTGTTGATACTTAAGCTATGCCAAAAATTATATTCTCTATTATTTCCTATGACTTTGACACTTGGAGCTTGAGCTGATCCTTGAGTCAATACTTGAAGTTTATGTATCGATACTTAAAATCTAAGTATCGATACTTGAGCTGTGATAAAAATTTTGTTCTCTATTATTTCCTGTGACTTTGACACTTGGAAATTAAGCTAACCCTTGAGTCAACACCTTGAGTCGATACTTTATCACTAGGTGTCGACACTTGAGAGTGTCGGCTCAAATTTTTGCATGCCAAACTTTTTTCTTTTTTGGATCTTTTTTGAGGGTCGACTCACCACTTTCTTGAGTTGATACTTAACCTATGCCATCTGAAAAATGCATACCAAATATGGAGTTTTGAAGTATTAACATGATTTTTTCCACCCTAACTCTTAAACATCCAAAAAAAACTCATGATTTCCTTGACTTTTTCCATATTACGAAGATATCCAAATATATGTAATTATCTTACTTAAAGGATTGATCATTTTAGCTTATTTTTTATTTGATTTGAATGGTACCTGAAATATTGATCTTGAAACTCCAACAAAACATTAGTATCTCATATATAAAAAAAATTCAAGCATTTTGTTATTCATCAAAATCAAGGCCAGAGTCAACACTCACTGCTCTATGAACTTACACATAGCTCTTTGAAGTCTCCCTCCCGTCATAGAAATGCCCAGGTAGGTACATGTCCTGGTCTGCTCGAAGATTCCCAATCTGGCCCGAATAGCCTGCTCGTTTGGGCCTTCGTTTTGGGGCTGAAAATAATTGTGGACTTTTGTAAATTCACAAGCTAACTAGATGAACAACAGTATGCCTCAACAATGGTGGCGAAGCATCTAGCATTCTGGAGCGACGCCCGATCGATAAGAAGACAATCATATGCACAAAGATGATGCGAGAGTGGCTATCTCTAGGGGCAGGCCAGTAGGGCTCCAATACTAATCCCTGAATCGAAGCTCTCAGAGCACGATAACCAGCATCGGCACAAAATAAACAGGTAAGGAAAAAAAGAATAACTTCGACGAAGCCCAACCATCAAGGAAAAATAATCAGTCAGTGCTCCATTGACTAGGATAGCGAAGTTACAAATCTCCACAGTCTATTATCTATCTGATCCACCTATCCTAGAGTCCAAAATCTTGAAACATCTTTCAAAAAAGTGCTAACTCATCCGGTCATAAATCCATTTCATGTCTAATTTGATCACCATAAAACTTTGCTAGGACTAATCAATGCCTTACCGCACAGATCACCTAATAATCTAAAGGCCCGCCCTCGGGGTAGGGCTGTCTCACATGGCAATACAATATTCAAGGGTGACACGGGCCCCTGGTAGTGCTCCGTCTATTTCCGGTTGCTCCATGCCACATCAAGATGGAGATTAATTTGCCAAATACACTAGCCTGCACAATGGTAACCCTCCCATGAATTGGGATATGTGGTCTTTGTTCTGCTCCATGAAAGGCCGTGTAACCCAGGAACCCACCATGTTTGGCAAGTCATCTCTATTCCCAATTTCAAAGAAAAATACATTTCTATTCTCAAATCAGCAAAGCCATCCTTTACACAAACAACCCTCTGCAGTGCAAAATAGGCATCTCGAAGGATCCGAACTCACACTCCCACATATACATCAAATCTTTAATATTTTAGGATCTATTTAGAATATATCAAATTACTAGATAATCTAATAATTTTTAAAATCATTTATCTAAGAAAATATTTTTTTTACAAAATAACTTTTATAATATTTGATTGGCGAATTTTTTTTTTTTTGAAACATGATACCAGAAAAAGATTACTACGTTTAATTGAAAATAATCCTATACAAAAATATGATCAAATTTATAAATATATCTATCAATAAAAAATAATTTTTTAATACTAAAATAATATTATCTTCTTCAATTAATTTTTATATAATGATTATACTCACATAATTCCTTATATAATATTGCTTATATTTTAATTATTTTATAAATATTTTTATTGAATAAATTTTAAAAACATCAAAATAAATTCAATAAGTATAAATATACTTTATTAAAGATATTTTTATCAAATATAAATTACTATAACTTGAAAAATTATCGGATACTAACCTTTCTTGATATTTATTTTATCTCCTCTCTAAAAAAATAAACATAGAATCCACTATTTTATTATCATCTTTTTCTTTCAATTTTCATACCAAATATAATAATCTGATATAAAATTTATTTTTCTATACTATATCACCCTCAATCAAACAAACGGATCCTTAATAGACATGCAATTTAAAATTCTAATATCTACGGTAATCACTTTGTTCTCTAAACTAAATTTGGTTCAGAAATAAAATAAAAATATTTACATCACGAGTTGTGCCAATTGACTCCACCTCTGCATAGGAAACATATCATTTTGGAATAACTTCTAAATGATGATTTTTTATCCATAAAAGATAAAAATAACATACAAAAATACTAAAGGAATAACTTATCCAATCCCCCGTTAAAATTGTAACGCCTGCCACAAGTTTAACCGGTAAAACTATTCCGGTTAAACAACACTCAGAAGCCTTATGCCTCTTTAACAATACTGCTTGACAGCTATACTCGAAACCTTATGCCTATGTTATACCTGAACAAAATACAATGTACTAAGTTGATAAAAAAATGATTAAACCATCAATATTCAATTCCTGATATTTATAATAAAATACCATTGCAATACAAGTAATATTAGCTCGTAGTTTTATGTGGCAAGAAGAAATTGGTACAATACGCATCAGTTATTCTCATCAAGAAAGCACCAATCAGTGACAACTCACTTATTTTTTACTTAAATATTTTCAAAATACAGTGATATTTTACATAGCAAAATTAATTAATTCACACACTACCGTGTCTCATAGTTGAAATAACAATGCATGATTCAGTCCAGCTCTCGACAACTTAACGGCAAGGACCAAGCCAAACACGAATCGAAACGAAAATAAGTCAAATCTGGTCCTTTCATACTCTTGACCCATTTGGAGTCCTCTACAGCTGCAGGCTTTCCGTTCTGTGCAAATCTGTGAAGTTTTATGCAATGGCTATTAGCAACTCAAAACATAAAGGCTCTATTTGGTTACGAAATACGTAAGGGAAATAAATCTCTTACTCTTCCAAACGGCTCCAGATACGAGAGAGAATAAGGATTATATCTTATTCCGATCAAACCATATAATTTCAAAATTTTTATTCCACGATTTTCGTAAAATTACGCAATTCTTGTTTTCGGATTCTAAGAACAATTCTATCTTTTAAATAAATTTATTTTTAATTTAATATTTACATCATAATTTAAATTTAATATTAATAAATTTATTTTTAATTTAATATTTACATAAACCGTACTAATAAATTATTTGGTATAACATCTTTTAAATATATCATATTATTAAATTATTATTAATATAATAATATATTTACTTAAATATAAAATTAAACAAGAATTTTATAACTCATTTTATATTAATATTTGAGTAGGGGTATTTTTGGAATTTCAAAAAATTCATTCCCTATTCTTGGTGAAATACATGCTTATTCCCATTTCATCCAAACACTATTTAGAATAACACCGCATTAATTGCACTGGAATAAGATGGAATACCAGATTTTCATCCAAACACAAATCAAGAATAACAACGAGAATAAGCTATTCTTGGAAATACCTATTCCTATTCTCAGAATATCTATTCACCAACCAAACACCAGTAAACAAACTGAAAATTATCGTCTGCAAGCTCCGTATCCTCCACCTTTAGCTATCAATACAAAAAACGGCACATAAAAGATCTCATGTATTTTTCTATCAAAAAAAAAAGATCTCATGTATTCCTGCTAAACTAATCTGAATTCATTTCCTTTGCATCTACATCAGAGTTTTCATTCAGGTGTTCTAGATCAACTGGTTTTCTTGTGATTCCCCAATCCCGAGTTTTCTCTCTTGAATCATGTGTAGAAGGCAGCTCAACACGCCTCTTGCTCCTTCCCTGAAGCAGGTAAAGGTACAACTGGGTAAACGTAAAAACAGCTTGGGCATCCATATTTGCTAATGTGTAAATATTCATTAAATTATAAAGACCTAACCTTTTTAGGGGTTTCTTGGTAACTTTGACTGCTGGTATCTTTCTTCCTGATCATCGGGGAAAATAGCTTCAGAGCTTGATCAAAAAATTGGATGCCTTCGAGATCCCCATTCCTAATACTTGCTTCCAGCTGCCAACAAGGATAAAGTATGAAGAAGAATCAAAGCTTAAGACCTGTAGGCAGAACATACTTTCTAACTAACCTGAATGTGAACAATGCACACAACTATGCTAGCAATGGGCAACCAGCTTTCTTCTGGTGATAGTGACAAATTTGTCCTGAAAAACGAAATCATACAATTTAATAAGGCAACCTAGATTTTTTCAGATAGTAGCACAAAGTATTATAGCAAATCATATCATAATTTACTCATTTAAGTCCCCCAAGGGAATGCCCGTACTTGAGCATCTCTGAGCAATCAGAAATCTCATCTGTTATCATGGCCTCAGCATGATTCATGCATACTTAAATGATCTGCCAAATCAACTACCCTTATCAGAAAGCACTTTACATCTAAATGCATTTATGCTTGAAGTGACAAAATTGCCTCTTGTATAGTGGCTATAATGAACAACATGGATCCAATGGAAGCTCTCAGTTCTCTCCATGCGAGAGACTGATAGCAACTAATCTTCCATTATTAAAAAATAAAAAAAATGTGTATATTTTATGGCTCCTTTTCAATTGGTTCCTATTCCATGTCTTATTTCAGAATGGTAAGTGTCTTCACAATCCATTCACCACCTCCTCCAAAGTTCCTCCTTTGCTCGATGTTGCACAAGGTACAATCATCTAGAAAGGTACCCCCTCACTTTATCCACATATATATGAAAACCTGATTAGTATCCTATCTTTGCCTCCAGAATCAAACTCCTTCCTCACTGGAATTGTGTTCATATGGCACATGTCCAAGCCATATTGAATGTTTTCCCACAACTTATCCAATATCAGTGCCACTGCTAGACTTCCATGATGCGCTCATTTCTGGTTACTCATTTTATTACCACATTGTCCATCTTAACATTCTTCTCCACTATGACTTCTTTTAAATGCAAATCATGACTGACAGAAAATAAATAGCTAAAAACTACTCACTTCGTAGATCTGAGAGGAACATATATGATCTAGCAAAGAAAAGAAAGGGAGAATATCAAGCATATTTCATATAACAAATTTCATTATGGTGTAAGGGGTAGCACTTGCATAAAATTTCTTCAAACCCTGTAGGCTTTCAAATGGCAATGAGATGCAAACAACAGACTATCTAAATGATTACCAAGATAACATGAAAAATAAAGCATCACTTATGAGACAACAAAATAAATATCTTCTAGCCTGGAAGATCACATGATGGAGGCAACAAGATTCAAACTATGGACTGCCTATATGATTATGGAGAAAGTATGAAAAATGAAGCTTTGCTCATGATCTATAACAAGAGAAAGTATCTTCAAGCCAGGAAGATCACATGATGGGAAATTAAGCTTAATACCACATTCAAGAGGAGCTTTCTATTTACTACTGTAAGCAATCATCTCAACGAAGAAGGTACCAAGAACAATGATACCTTTAAAGATGAAGCAATTAGTTGCCTTGCAAAATTTTATCTAATGATCAAGATAAGTTAATGAATCAAAAGCAACTCTGTCAACCTGCAAGTCAACTACCAGGAAGGGAGATCTCCATCAGACATAAATCCACGTGTAAACTTAGTCTAGACAAGTCTTATGTTTCCAAGACCTAGCTTAATGCCTCAATTTATCTATTAGCTAGCTAGTTGACACTTTGTATGTTCTACTGTAACTCTACGGTACAAAGCACATGGGACCTGATCCATATGGTTATGAGGCATAAGGCGGGTAAATTTTAACTTACAAATGTCAGTATATGAAAAGAACAGAAGTTCACACGAGATGATACTTGATTCGAGTTGTGAAACATCTAGACTCACAAGTGGCATATGATTGTTCTGCAATTTTTTTTTCTTCCTGCCTTTTGAATACACACAGACGGTTAGACTAGAATGAAATACATGAACTGACCTAATTTTCATCAAGTTCAATGCAAAAATTAAAGAGAAATATCTTGTCAAGGACTAACAATGCTGACATACAATAAGGCAGTAAGGGTCTGTTTAGATGTCGATACAAAATATTCCTAATTTTTTTCCATTTGAGGTTGGCGATGGGAATGAGATAACGATGGAAAGGAAGAATCCTTTCTGTTAAGGGAACTTGAGATTGAAAGGGTCCAAAAATCTTAGGGATAAGAAAATCACCACCAGAGCCGAATCGGGTTTCCTATTTTTCCCAGATTACGGTCTTAGTTGGAACTTGAGATTGAAAGGGTCCAAAAGTCTTGGGATAAGAAAATCACCACCAGAGCCGAATCGGGTTTCCTATTTTTCCCAGATTACGGTCTTAGTGGAGACCGCCTGGTGGTTGTTTCTTCCCCAAAATCCTTCTCTTTCTTTGCTGACTTTCCCTTTTGTTTCAGCAAGAGGCTAGTTTGTCCTAGGATAATTTATACTTTGCATCCAAACAGGCCTTGAGTGGTTACTAGATGTTTCTAACAAGTCCACTGCAATTTTAACCAGAGTAGCAACGATCATTCCTAGAGATGGATTGACATATGATAAAGTTAAAATGGTATGTGGTGATATCTTCAAACCATGTTTAACTTGAAGAGTTATAACTAACATGATGCTATTGCTCCATCCTTAAAGACAGATGTTAAGAAAGTAGACAAATCAGATAGACTTATCCATGAAAATTAGAGAAGAAAATCTGTCTTTGATGACTCGCGTACAAGAGAAGATGTAAACTGAGGGTATATATAATGATTAAGATGTCTTACTTCAAAACCTCCCTTCAATCTCTTCTCCTATACGGGTTTCAGTTTGAAGTGCGTGTCATGTAAAAAATTATATTTACTAACTAATGCATAATTGAGCAACTCTATTTCTTTCTTCTTCCATATTCTTAAGATTTCATGTGGTATTCAGATAACATACAGAGGTTAATTTTCAACACCTTTTAATTCTTAGGTCATAGTAATACTGAATGACATTTGTAGGCGAACTTGAATGATTATTCTGTACTTTTTTTTTTTGTTACAAACTGAATTAGATCTTTCATTCCCTACTACAATAAACCTAAGGTATTTGGATGGATTTAAGATTCAAAAATCATGAATGAATCTTAATTGAATTATAATAATCTGGCAATAGAAGTGGTAACATATATAGACACACCTTGGGTATTAAGTGCGGGTTAGGCTAGAAACTCGTTGCAATAAACCCTCTAGCTTTAATGGAACATACTTGCTCCTTAGAAAAAATACCAAAGAGATGGGGCAAAGCTTTGTTTACTTCTTTTATATATTGCAATCAAAATAACCAAATTGCTATGCTGATCGCATACTTGGACTTTAACTAACTTTTCAAAATCAATCAATGTGATCAAATTAATCAAAATTTATAAACTAAAAAGTTGCAAGGCCCAAAAAATCAGATAAGAAGCAAATAATCACCCAAAAAATCAGATAAGAAGCAAATGGGAGATTGGCATCAACTTCCACCTTGATAAATTAGCAGCTGACAGTCTTTTTGAATTGTATTTACTACTAAAAAATTCAAGAAATAAAACACTTGATCGGTTAGCTAGATAAAAACAATATAAACTCTAATGACACATCCAAGTGACAAACTGCATCATCCATAGAGCAAGCATAACAAGAATGAATGACCACCCATGAAAAAATAACCCTTTCCTGAATGGAAATGGTCAGCCTAAGCTAGCTATTGGATACTGACAGGTTAATATTGCCAGCTAATTATTTCCTTGCATAGCTCATGAAGCAAGTATGACACTTAACAGCCTTGAGCAACAAAATAGGACACCTTGATTCACATGTTAAGTAATAAAAATGGGCTCAGACAAATGCTTCCATCTACATAAATCATCTACATAAATCAAAGCACTAAAGGTAACACACGGTTGGTTCTCAAAACAAAATGAGCATTTACACTTATGAAGATGCACATCTTTACAGAAGCTCAGCACACACAACCTTCTCATATACTAACATCAAGAAGTTGTGGACAGTAATAATCATGAAATATCCACCATTCAATCGAATAAAGTTCCTATTTTTAAAAGTTACGGAAGAGCTCAAACCTCAAGTATGGAGCTAAGTAAACAATTGAGTACACCAAATATCGCTGTCTACCACTATCAAGCCACGCAAACACCCAACTCTGCCCCAAAACAACAAGCAGCCTACATTAACACCTTAGGTAAATAGGGAAAACAAGAAAATAGTTGACAAAGGACCGCTTACCAGCCAATTAAAGTAAGGGATGAAGCTAATGATCCCCATCACAGCGAACCTTGCATCAGTCGAATCAATCGCCCCACCACCATCCTCATCGTCGGCGCCACCAGACGGGATCGAGAAGATGAGCGAATTAAGGACGCAGGCGCCAATCGCAGCTGCAAAAGGGGCGTCGTGGGAAAGCTCTGCCCGGCACACGCCCCTCCCTTTCCTACCTCCCTGCGTCCATCAAAACTCCAGAAACAAAACAAAACAAGAACCAGAAAGAGAGAGAGAGAGAGAGAGAGAGAGAGAGAGAGAGAGAGAGAGAGAGAGAGAGAGAGAGACTCTGACGGAGTACCTGGTTTCCATTCTCGACCAACTGCCTCCTGATCTCCTTCATCTTCCAGTCCAACGCCGTGGGAAATGGCGATAAGCCGCGAGATCGGAGGAGAACAAGGGAGGAGAAGGAAGAAGAAGGTGGAGAGGGATAGGCGGCAGAGAAGAACATATCGCGGCGAAGGAAGAGGGGCAGGAGAAGAAGGGAAAGGGAGAGAAGGAGAAGGAGAGGGGAAGGGAGGCGGAGACGGGGAACAGGAAAATCCTAGAGAGCGAGAGGGGTTTTCATGGAGAGAGCCAGCTCGTCGCTCTCCCGGGTTTTTCGTTTGGTTTTTGGGATGAGCGGCGGGCCGACCGGGGGGAGAACGAGGGGTGCCGACGGGTCGGATCGCAACGCACACGCTTAGCTAGTGGCACAGTGCTAGGCTATAGTCCGGATCAACAAACTCGCCCTATCTTGATATTGTAGATTGGCTTGAAATAAAGTAAAAATTTTATTTTAGAAAAAATAAAAAATCCTCTTGATCTATTCCAGATTTCCAGCTCCAACGCTTTTTTATGACCTCCTCTTCTTGTTCAAAAATTTGCAATCAAGATTCTCAACTTACTTTTTTTTTAATGATGCAATGCACAGCCCCTTAACATCATTAAGGGTGGGCATCGAAAGACCAAAAGATGAAATAGTTTCTCCCTAAAGAGGACTAATATAGTTATTTGGAAATCTGAGTTTGGGTTGTCATCTGTCCTGCCAATAGAAGGCAGGTTTCCTCATTCGCTTGAAATCCGGATAATGTGATCGATCTTGGAGTGGTAAAACTTGACCCGACCCATCAATCCAACTCGTATTCGATCCATCTTAAATAGATTTAGATTGAGCTTAAATAGGTTCGGATCGTAAATGGGTCAACCCGTTTAACCCATTTAATATACAGGTCGGGTTTAAATTTCAAGTCATTGACCTGTTTAATCCATTTAATATACGGGTCTAAACAGGTTGGGTCCGGTTGAGTTGTTAACCTATTAATAAAGTATTTATAAGCCATTGGCCCATTATAAATGCCGCTGGGTTTTGAGCCTAGCCCATTAGTGGGAGCGTCGATGTATTGCCTCACCATCTCTTCGTCTTCGCCTCTTCAGTCTTCTCGACTTCTCTATTGAAAGACTTTTGAAAGTAGAAAAACTGGGTTTGCATCTTTGCAGTTTGCCTTGCCCTTTTCTCCTTTGGCATGCACCTCCCCAGCTTTCCTCGATCTCACAGTAGCTCACCTCCACCTAGCTTGGCTCCCTCTCCTTCGAGCTTTTGATCTTCTCTCATCCTCGATCTCACGATGGTGCGCGGTGTGCGCCTTTTCCCGGCCCCCTCTTCTTTTTCGGGCTTCTTCTATACCTAATCTCACAGCGATGCATAGCATGCACTTTCCCTCGGCCCCCTCTCCTTCTTCGGGTTTCTCTCGTCCCCGATCTCATGATGGTGCGTGGCATGCACCTCCCCCCGGTCCCCTCTCTTCTTCAGGCTTCTCCCACCCTCGATCTCACTGCGGTGCGCTGTGCACAGTGTGCATCTCCCCCCGCTCCCCTCTCCTTCAGGCTTCTCCTGCCTCTCACGGCGATGCACATTCCCCTGGCCCCCTCTCCTTTCAGCTTCTCTCGCCTCCCATCTCATGGTGGTGCGCAGCGTGCAGCTTCCATTGGCCCCCTCTCCTTCCGGCTTCTCCTCCCTATCTCATAGGTAGTGAGCATCCCCTCACTCCCTCAATCCTTCTCCCACCCATTTCACGGTAGCGCGCATCCCCCTTGGACCCCTCTCCTTAAATGTTCTCCCCTCCATCTCATGATAGTGCGCATCCCTCTCATTCCCTTCCTCGCCACCCACCTTGCCTCCCTACCCCCCTCTTCCCTTCCTGCAAACCACCCCCAAATTCTCTTTAAAAAAAAATACTTGTGTGTGCCTTCCTCTCTGCCATGAAGCCTCCTACCTATTTGGACAAGGATCCCATATTTGGCTGCTTGAAGCCTCTCACCAATGATCTCTTCCCTGCTCACCACCAACCACCATCATCCATCACCACCCGCAACCACCATCATTATCTTCCAACACTACCCGCAACCACCCCACCCCCATGATCTCCTCACTGCCTTCTCTTCTCCCTATCATCATCCACTGTTGTCCAAAGCCATCGATGTGCCATCACCATCTCTATATCATCTCTGCATCACCTAAGGATAGAGAAGGACATAGAGCCACCACCAACCATCCACTATGATCTGCAAACATCATGAGAAGAAACACTTGGTATCCACCACCACCTGGAGTCACCTGGAGCCACCGACGTGCCGTTGCCATCTCTGCATCACCCGAGGACACAGATAGGGTGAACCATCCGCCTCCTCCACCATCGCCATCATCAGGAGGCATCTTTATTGGACCCTTCACCATCGTCGGATCTGCTGGAGCTCCTCACCATTTCCACCTTTCACCTCACCAGATGTCGAGGTCACTAACCCCTCCTCCTTCCTTTGACACAATTAAGAGGATTTCTGTAGACCTAGTCCACATACCCTAAAAAAAGGGAAAAGAAAAAACAAGCAACAAAGGTTGTTGCTACCATATTTATGCCTTCATACGTATATAAGGAGTTTTCTTTCCTGGTCTTCCTTTCATCTTTGCTATGATCTAGAAATTTCTTTCCTATACTGCTATCATCACTATCCTCGACTCTATATGGTATCATCTTTGGAAGTACAGAAGTCCTTGTCTTTGGGCACCACGATCAAGTTAAATGGTGCTAATTACGTTCTTTAGACTCGGGCCTTCCTTTTTTTGTTAGTTCTCAATACAAGTTGAAACATCTTATCGACCCTCCTGTTGTCTCCTTTTTCTCCAAGTGCTTTGATAGCGAGATAGCACTTAGTTTCGTAGACAAGTATCAAGATGATAATTATGCAGTTATCACCTAGCTTTTAAATAGTTGTGAACCCTCTATCAATATAAATATTATGTTCCTCTTTATAGTGAAAGATATGTGGGATGTTCTTAAAGAAATGTACAGACATAAAAAGATTATTATGCGAGTTTATTCCCTCTATGAACAGATTTTTATACTTTGACAAGATAGGCACTCTATCAATAACTACTTTGTAGCACTTAAGAACTGACTATTCACCATCCCATTACTAATGATGTGACTATCTTGACGCAACAACGTAAGGGATTCTTATAGCCAAGTTTCTCTAGGATTGAATGATAGTCTCAGTCATGTTTGGCAATCCCTCTTGTTTGATACTACTGTTCCATCATTGTCTAGTACTCTTGCCTAACCACTGTTACTTCTGAATTTTTTGCTATACCTACTGATCAATCTGCTCATGCTGCTTCTGGAAGATGTAGTCGAGGTCATGGCAATGGCTGTGGCCATGGTCATGGTTTTCCTTCATGTATTCACTATACTCGTACCAACCATCCTTCTGAATGATGCTAACAAAAATTTGGTAAACCTGAAATTGCCAAACTAGCTATTACTTCTCCAGCCACTGCTACCACTATTATCTCTATGAGTACTGCAGTTGTTTTTAACTCTACGAGTTATGTTATTATACTTACGAATGCGGAGTATGATAAACTATTAAAAACACATGCCTTTACTTTTCTTATGATAAACTATTAAAAACACATGCCTTTACTTTTCTTGCATCTCTATCTTCTGGATCTGCTTCTGTTGCTATCCATTGTAAGTCCTGGCTTCTCAACTCTGGCGCCTCCATGCATATAATAGGTAACCGATCTTTATTCTCTACTCTATCTCTTTTCTCTACTCATCCTTATGTATTTATCACCAATGGCTCCTTCTCTCCTGTACTCGAAGAAGGAAGAGTGGTTGCTTCCTCCTCTTTATCTTTTGATAAAATTTTATATGTTCCTAATTTTTCTATTAGTCTCTCTCTATAAGTCACCACACCCGCTCTTTGGATTGTTCTATTACTTTTTTCCTTCCTACTATGTTCTTCAAGATCTTCAGATTGGGAAGTAGATTGGTGGCAAGCATGAGTTGCATGATCTTTACTATTTGGATGCGGAACCTACTACTGCTATTGCTTCTCCTATTACTCAGAATTTGGATATCTCTCTTAGCATTGCAAACTTTGGCCATCCTGTACTTTTATTCTTGAGTCATTTGTTTTTGTTCCATTTACATTGTCCTCTTAATCTTGTGTTGCTTGTGAGTTTGGCAAGCATCATCGAGCTTGCTTTCTCCCTAATGTCTATCATCGGTGTACTACTTATTTTGAGCTTATATACTTTGACATATGGGATTCCAGTCTTATATTATCTCGTCTTGAGTTTCCATGCTTTGTTACCTCATCGAAGATTGTTCTTGAATCACTTGGATCTATCTTTTCAGAGTCGGTATGATATCTTTCATATATTCTCAAACTTCTATATGAAAATAAAGATTCAATTTTCTATGCCTATTAATACTCTTAGGATTGACAATGCCTTAGAATTTACAAGTTTCCTATTTAAACAATTTTGTACTTCTCATGATATTATTCATCAGACCTCTTATGCTATACTTTTCAATAGAATGGGGTAGTTGAATGTATGAATCGTATCCTTCTGAATATGGCTAGTGCCTTAATATTTCATATGCATATGCTTAAACTATATTGAGGGGATGCTATTCTTATAGCCTTATATCTCATTAATCATCCTCCATCCTCCATTCTTGCTGGTCAGACACCATTCTCTTGACTTTATCCTAATAGGTATTTGTTTCCACTAACTCCTTAGATGTTTGGTTGTGTCTGCTTTGTTCACTTTCTTAGACCTGGACTTGATAAACTATCTTCTCGATCTGTTAAGTATATTTTCTTGGATTACTCCTGGATATAAAAGGGATATAGATGTTATGATCCTATTATCCGACGTCACTTTATTTCGGCTGATGTTACTTTCTTTGAGTTTGTCTCATTCTTTTCTCCTTCCAAATTTATTTTAAATTCTTGTTTGGACCTCCTCTTCCGACACCAGCTCTGTTCCTACAAGATATTTCTCTCTCGATTCCTGAGTCTTTGGAGACTCTACCAATAGTTTCTTCTATTTTGCAAGATTATCAGCATTGCCGAAATCCACAACTCATGTTCACCATAATGTGCCTTCTTTAGTTCCAATTTTTTCAAATCTTAAGATACGCAACCTTGATCTTCCCATTATTCTCTGCAAGGATAAACTTACATGTACCATACATTCTGTTGCCACCTACACTACCGTGGCTTGTAGCTTGGGGATGACCTTGGATGCCGACCTCGTCGCTCGGGAACCAGCTCACGTGCCCGGACCTGCAAAAAATAGTAGATCCAGGTCGGAGATCCCGGGGGGGCACTCCGATGATCAAGTCAGTGGCGATCTAGAATAACAGATCCTTCCCTGTGGGCCCCTTTATCCGGACTCCACACTTGAAGGAGGAGACTTTGCTTTAGAAAGAAAGAGTAGAGTGAGGGTGGCAGTGGTAGAGGAGAGCTCGAGTGGTGACGTCTGTGTCCGTTGAGACCCTTCCGACGGGTGCTCTAGTAGTCTCAGAATGCTCTGCTCCTTGCTTGCCCTCTCATTTGCCCGTCTTTGCTTGCTTACCTTGTTCGAGGACCTTTTGAACCTTCTTCTAGGCCATGGACCCTGCTAGTGACCTACCTCGGGTTCTTCCCCCTCTGCAAGCGCTGGAAGGTCAATATCCGGCAGCACTCCATGCCGTGCGCCCAGGTGCTTTCCCTATCCGTGATAAGAGTTATGTCGCTGGCTCTGACCTCCCCTCTGGTCGCTCCACTTTGAGAAATTTGGCAGGGCTTCGATTGAGGAGCAGCCGCCCCCCGAATTTGAATCTTCTAGGATGATTTTCTCTTTTGGGCAGTGCAAACGGTTGGTTGGGAGGTGCAGTGCCTTGGCTAGGGCATCCTTTTCTATCTGGTGTAAGTAGCGACGGGAGTAATCATGGCATCCTGGGGGGCACCCCTGGGGCCCTTGGGCGGCGGTCCATCGCCTAAGGGAGGTGGCGCCGTCCCCTTCCTCCTGCTTCTGAATCTCCCGAAGCACCATGGGATTTGGCCACGGGGATGGCTCCCGGCTGCTGGACCTTCCATCTGAAGAGAGCTTGGTCCGAAGAGAAGGAGCTCGACTTCGATTGAGGTGGGTTAACCTCGAGGGAGCTGCCCGGTGAAGGAGCTCGAAGAGAGTAGGAGCTCGACTTCAGCTGAAGTGGGCTCGACCTCGAGGGAGCCGCCCGACGAAGGAGCTCGAAGAGAGCAGGAGCTCGACTTCGATCGAGATGGGCTCGACCTCGAGGGAGCCGCCTAGCGAAGGAGCTCGAAGAGAGTAAGAGCTCAACTTCGACCGAGATGGGCTCGACCTCGAGGGAGTCACATGGCGAAGGAGCTCGACTTCGGTTGAGGTGGGCTCGACCTTGAAGGAGCCGCCTGGCGAAGGAGCTCGAAAAGAGCGGAGCTCGACTTCGACTGAGGTGGACTCGACCTCGAAAGAGCCGCCCGGCAAAGGAGCTCAAAGAGAGGGTCTGATGTGGCAACCTCTGCCAATGTGGCATCCATCTGGACCTGGCAGGGACACACGTCAGCGATCCTGCTACATCACATTCTATTATTAATTATGTCTCCTTAGACTATTCTAGCCCCTCTCTTTAATACTTTGTCTTGTCTATCTCATCTGTATTTATTTTCAGGACTTATTTAGAAGTACTATCTAATCCATTCTAAAAAACTACTCTAGATGATAAAATGAATACTTTTATTAGCCATGGCACTTGAAGCTTGTGGCCTCTCATGTGGGTGTCCAACCTGTTCAATGCAAATGGATGTTTACTATTAAATACTTGCTAGATGAATTCATTGATCAGTACAAGGCTTGCTTGATTGCTAAGGACTTTATTCCGACTTATACGATCGATTACAATGAGATATTTTCTCCTATAGCTTGGATGAATTCTATTTGGGTAGTATTCTCTATTACTGTTAACCGAGATTAGCCCATCATCTAAATGAATATCAAAAATGCATTTCTCTAAAGTGATCTTCGTAAGAATGTCTATATGGAGCAACCACCAGCATAGTTACTCAAGGAGAGTATCGACTATGCAAGCTCAAAAAGACTATTTATGGTTTGTAACAGAATCCTCGTACCTGGTTTGACAAGTTTACAAAGATTGTTACCAGTATAGATCTCAAATGCAAATAGCTCGATACTCAATCTTTGTCAAAAAAAATTATGGAGAACCATTATACTTGTTCTTTATGTCGATGATATTCTCATTACTAGTGATGACATAATGGGCATTACTGAAGTCAAACAACATATTCAATCTTATTTTATTATTAAAGATCTTGGCAGGTCAAGATACTTGGGTATTGAGATTGCTTACTGTTATGATGGAGTTAGTCTTTCTCAGTGGAAATATATATTTAACCTACTTATAGAGACCGGATTACTAGGATGTAAGCCTATCAGCACTTCAATAGTTGCCAAAACAATAATCCTTTTTTTCCTTCTCAATGAAGTACATATTAAATCTAACGATACTAGATATCATAATTATCACCATCAAACTTCTTCTCTTTATTAAAATCGGCAACTATTTATTTAGAGACCATTTTAAACTGAGATGTTATAGTATACAAAGAAGGGATATTTTTTAATTAATATACACATATATACAAAAAGCCTTTTTCAGCAAAACTCTAATTAAATAAAAAATAGACTATAAGCATGTAAAAAAAAATTGTTATGTTTATAATTACATTCTTATATCCAATTATTTATAATTAATTAGGTTGCACAAAAGGAATACAAAGATCAATAATTTATTTAAAAGAAATTTTCACCGGAATCAGCATGCCAATTATACATGGAACATGCATTTTAAATGTAAATATGCTATAATCCAATTTATCAAAAAACAAAAAAAAGCATAAATAGCTAATTAAAGTAGACATGCTAAAAAAAATCAGCATAAAATATTATTTTTTAAAAAAAAATCATAGCAAATATTTCAGTGCGCGTGCACCATAGGAATTCTAGCATCCATCCAATAAGCATGCACCATGGGAACTTGTAGCAACCATCTGGTGTGGGTGCACCATGGAAACACGCAACATACATTGCAAATGCGTGTCCAATCATGCGCCTCATTAAAAAAAAATGGGGGGCGGCAAAAGATATGCCTAATCTGGCCCGGCAAAGATATATCGCAACTCCCCCCCCCCCCCCCACCTCCTTTTTTTTTTTTTTTTTTTCTATCAAAAAACAAAAAAGAAAGATATATCACACCTTTATATGATCGGTCATGTTTTGAAGCCAGTTGATTCATGTCTTCTCCATAACAATAATACTAGACCTCCATATGATAGGTAAACGGAATTACGAAAGAACTAAAGCTAATAATCCACCATACAAATAACAACGATGAAATAAAGATTTATCTCCCGATCACTCTACATATGATTTGTATTATTTTTTTTGTGTTATTTGTTTTTATCAATGCTTTAATTTCGAGGATCAATTTCTTTATATCAAAGAATTCCCAACACAAAGAAAGATAAAAAGACCTTTATCTTACCGACCGATTGCTAGCTTAGCTTTAGATTGTTGAGATGATTTCAAATTCAAACTCATCAAATGTGGCTCTTATATGGACACAATCAATTCAGTTCCAACCAAATGCCCAACACCTAGCAAACAAGCTTTTAAGATTCTAGTCAAACGAGCTTGCAATCTAATAGAAAATCAGAAACATAGGATCCTTCTCAACTAATTTTGGTTATTGCCTGCAAGTAACGGACAACCGCGCAGCATTGAGTTCAGCGACTACGCAGAACATCGACTAAGAAGGTTAAAACAAACTCGATAGAACAAAATTCTGGACGAACCCACCCTTGGCCTGGCAGGACCAATGCACGGCTCGAGCAAACCATTGGATCTGCAATTTGGACAGCAGGTCCCCAGAAGCGGGGATCATTTCACTCTTCAAGTAACACCGCATCGGTCAATATCCGAGGCAAATCAATTTTCATCAGCTGAGACCATAAGAGCTGGCATCTGATATATGTTGGCAGGTGCCCGGTACCGGTACACACCATTATCGCAGGCGCATTTTGCCTTCGGTCTCAGCTATCATACGACGAAACTATTTCATGGCAGGCCGCCTTTTCTTTCTTCTGTCAGACATCCTCTGCATCTGAACAAATAACCGAGGACGTCCTAGTTATTCTTGAGTTTTTCTAAATACATTTGACGGTTGAGTACTCTCTCTGTTGTAAGTGATGTTTCAAATAAAAGTACACGAATACTGACCCATCCATAGCATGGAGGACATGATGCCGAAGTCCTGTATGTCGGCATAAAAACATGGAGCATATCTTACTGATACTATAATCTATGTTTTAACCAGTAAGGCATCATATATTGCAGACAGGAACCATTACACGGAGACAAACTAAACACATTAGAAAGGTGAATTGGATGAAGTACAATGCGAATGAATGACCATGTAATTCATAGTTACGTTTTTGCTATACTCGATACATTAAACCTGATAGCAAACGCAGCAATGTGCTTGTTGAACCTAGAACTTCAAATTCTATTAATGATACACTCAAATATAAAGACACCAGGGAGAAAAGATTTGTGAATAATAGTGAGAGCAAGAACCTCACGACATGACCAAAATACAGTCTCGAAAATGGTGCAGTCAGTCGGATACCACACCTCAAAAACTATAGTTACCAAAAATACAACTTCACAAAACAGCGATAATTATAAAAGGTAATCACTGACTTGGTACTGCACAAAACCATCTGCTTAGGAATGGTTGATTCTCGCTCCTAGCTATGACAAGTGAAATACATCTACAAGGCACCTGTGATCGATCTGATCCTTGTAAAATAATTCTAGTCATATATCTTTGTGGAGCATGGCCCAGAAATTGATTCATACCCCTCTTTAAACTAGATCTTTTTAAGAAAGACCTGACCAAATAAAGATGCATGAAAAAGGTCCTTCAGCCAGGGAATCTATTGTTACTGGACCTTCATGGTACTGCATTCAAGAATCTTGAATTAAGAAAATCAGGTGTCCTCTATTTCTTCGTTTCTTTTATCTTCCTCCTCTTGACGACAATAAACAGCATTTAGCTCTTGTTGTAACTGGAATTAGCGGACAAGTTGCAAAGTACCAGTAAGCATAGTTAATACAAAATTTCATAGGGTTGTACATAAATTTTCAAGAAAGAAGTTCAATAAATCATACCTAAGAAAATACATTTCAAACAAGTTTTCTTAATATTTAAGCCAGCTCCTTTGACAAAACTTCTGCAGTCTCATATATTCACAAATACTATAAAAATAAGAACGGCCTGAGTTCCCATAAATACATCAGATCCGATCAACCATGTATGTTTTTTAATACAGGAATAACCAATAGCTTGATGAAGCTTAAGCTTAATCCTGTTGCCAAGAGACCACAGATTATTTCACTTCCAAAACCAGAATAGCTAATCAGCTTGTAGACTCATAGCACAAACTCATAGTATTTTAAAAAATTAGTTTCAAAAAGAACATTGGTGGTTTGGTGATGCCACGTTTCAAGACATGCTATTTATATGAGATAGGGAGGGTGCTGGAGTTTTAATAATATTGGCCAAACAGTTAGTTGTGTATGTATACCATGTGCTTTTTTACGTGAGGGTTATAGTACATTATTAGTTATACATTTGCTAACTGGCTAATGTTCATTGTTTTGCTCTAGCTCTTTTTTTTTTCTTTTTTTTTGGTAAGGCAGATGATTCAACCAGCAGACCTGATATGAATACATCCAAAAAAGTCAGAAAAGATACAATCTATGAAAACTGTAGGAGTCTCACTAAACTGGATCCACAGTAGCTGTCCTGAATGGCTTGCACAACATAAGAGGCCACCCAATCCGCTGCCGTATTAGTCTCCCTAAACACATGCCTAATAACAAAAGAGGAACAACCCGGCAGCCAAATAGCAATATCGCAAATCAAAGGATGAGCAGGATAAGAATGAAGTGCCCCTTTGTTTTGCTCTAGCTCTTGATCCACAGGTTCCATATGTTAAAAAAATAGCTTACCTATATATACTTAACAATTTCTATTGCCGCAATGTAATACTATTGTGAGTTAGCGAACGAAGAATTAAGCTATTAATGGTACTAAAACACATCTAGATTAGTTCATTCATTGACTCATATTAGTTAATTATTTCCAGATCAACTAAATTCTATGTTTATGATTAAGAGTTTAAGACATGGACTAAAATAAAAATTTGAGAGAATGATAGATGACAAGTATAGGCTGCAATAGTTGCAGAGTTGGATTGCAGGTTTCCAGAAGCATATTGAGACAGATTTTTCTAGGTGCTCCAACATAGATGGCTGGTGATGCAAATGACGAGGATCTAAAGAAATGGCAACACTCAAGGAAAAATTTTCATAAAGTACTATGCAAAATACATTTCAAAGTATCATCAAGGAATGAACAATGAGAAAAAAGACAGTCAAATAGAAGAACAGTGGAATGGGTAATTTCTCATTGTCAAAGAAAAAATATTGAGGAAATTCAACTCTGTAGCTCACCTGCATATGTTTGAGCTTTGCTGCAGTTAGTTCATCAGTTAGATTAATCATCCTGCACAAAAAATGAGCAATGTATACTTAGTTACCGGAAGGAGGTCCAGTGCAAGTAAAGGGAAGCAGGCCTCTTAAAAAATAAATAATAAGAAAACAACTAGGAAGTGGGTGCACCACCCTAAATGGAAGCTTTCTGCTACTACTAAGAGCTCGAATATATTATGAATACGCAATTGTATCATTCCATTTTACATGAAAACACACAACTTGCTTGCAATATTCTTAGATATAAAGATAACAAATCAACAACTCCCATGCATTTTGCTTCCAGAAGTAAGACAATGTGAAAAAGTCTAGATGTCTTAGAAATTCAATGACATACCACATAATCTACTTGGTCAAACATTTAACGCTATCTGTGCCTCTGAACTTTTGAGTTCTAGGGTGGTCATTGTATGACCGTATGGACATCTGTTCTATGCTTCTGTATCCTAATATATTTTTTTACCAGAATATGACTTTTTAAAGGAGATGCTGACCTACCTGGTTTGTAGCTCTGAAATTTTAATAAGCAATAGACGCTCTCTTTCAGTAGATGCTGTTTCAGCCTGTCCAAAAAAGTCAAAGACAACCCCTTTTTGAAGATTTCTCATATAGCCATGTAACAAGCAGTGCAGCAGCCATGATAGCATGGAACATACACTACATATATGTGCAATATATAGACAACCTAGATTTACTTCAGATCCCTCTGAGGTATGTGAAGAAGGATTGTATTAGTTAAACTAATATAAAATACCAAATAAATCATAAACACTGCAAGCACTTGCCCATGCAGCAAATAACAAATATACATACAAGAATTCATGCATGAATAAGAATATACACATACACCTACGAACATATAGAATATCAGGAAGTGGTAAGAGTTCATATGATTCCAACAGCATTAATGAACAAAGGAATACAAGGGAGGATAGATGTTATAGATTTGTACGTTGTTGCATCTTTAGCACTCATGGGTCATAAACCTTGAACTAAAAAGTTTCTGTATCATCTTTATTATTTTTTTACATATCCACTACAATCTGCTAATGTGGTGACCAAGGATAGCAAGTCCTTGGTAACATGTAAGACCCCACTGTTGATCTCTGCTTTTAGGAGAATCAATAATTAAACAAAAAAATGTGATCATTAGCATTTGTTTGGGTTTTTTGGGCTTAAAAAAAGGATGCCACAACCAAATAAGAAACTGAGATAGTAATGTAGGATGGAAGGATGTATCACAATTTTTTTGGGCTTAAAAAAAGGATGCCACAACCAAATAAGAAACTGAGCTAGTAATGTAGGATGGAAGGATGTATCACAATTTATCCATCTACAATGTTTTCTTTTACATTAATAAAAAAAACTTGCTATTTTATCAAGCTGATTCGCATGGTGGATGAGAAGTCCAAGTATAGCTTCCATCTTTTGCATGTAATCAAGAAGAGTGACTAAAAAATATTTTTATCAAGTCCAAATGAAGATGGTCTAGTCTGAAAATACAAGATCTAAACAGGGTTGGGGGTCAAGTATAAATCATGGCAGACCAAGACAGTACTTTGAACCTCAAGCAGAACTTAATCCTCGCTCAGAATTTCTTCCACTAGTTACTAGCTTGGTTAAAGCTAGATTACCATAATTGTTTATGTGATCACTACCTGCTTTAAAACATAAAAAACAATTGAATAATTTTTGAAAGCAAACAGAAAAAATAGGTTATCTCAATCATCAACAATGGAAAATACCCAGGTTGTGAATCTTATTGGAATGTTGACAGAATGCACCTGGAATAAATCTAGATCAATACTGTACTTACCAACATATCATTCTCCAAATTGCGGACTTGAGAAGGCACTCCAGTATGAATAGCTGAAAAAAAATAAGTATGATTTATTGCAGATTTCCACATATACTGCAATATTATAGTAGGAAATCTTTTACTCACCATCAACTGCATCATTCGGTTGCAAGCTATTTAAGAGATTCATGATGAGATCCTGAGATTCAACACAATATAAGCACCATGACCATGATAGAATAGTGATTTCAGGCAAATAATGAAATTTGAATCAGTAAAGTTCAAAGAAATCGTCCTGATTTACTTGTTGAAATGAAGTCTGCTGAACAAGATTCTGAAGGTGAGGCATAAGAATAGATGCAGGTATCAAACTGTTGCTGACTTCCTTGGGCTGTTGATTAACAGGCTGATATAACGACAGAAGTAACATTAATACCTTAAATCACATGGTGCATGCACAGACACAAACATGGAGAAAGACAGAGGGGGGAAGGGGAGGGAAAGAGAGAGAGAATTCTGAAGAATATTGTCGGTGGTTAGACAACAGATATTCAAAAAAGCATCTGAACCACAGCTGCACGATAAATGTACTAAAGAAGGAATACCAAACAGATTAGTTCAGTAATAATACCTTAAAATGTAAAACAGCAAAGAATTCAGCATTATTTTTCCCAAGTATTTAAGGGTTCCTGAAACTTCATTGCCCCTAAACTAAGAGAAGAAACAAACAATAGTATGCACGAAAAACTTCTTGAGAAACAAACAATAGTATGCACAAAAGACTTCTTGACTTTTATCCCTGAAATTATTCAGATTTTAGACTTCAAGCTGGGAAACAGAGGAAAGATAAGTATGTAGGAACTGTACCATATCTTTTTTGACTATCCTTAACTTCAGCTGATGCTTACAAAAATCTCATCAATATTGAAAAGAGTTGAAAATAATCCAATGTAAATGATGAAGTCAAGTCAGCTGTAAATAGGCCTTCAAAAACAACAGTCAACCACAGCTACAGTGAAATACCATAATATTCAACTTCAGCTAGTGTCTTAGATGAACCTTCTTGATATCGAAGTTGAAAATAGTCCAACATTTATAATTGCCAACACAGTTATAATCAGGCCTTTCAAGTCAATTTCAGCCACAACCAATGTTATGATGTTCAACTTCAGCCGATGCCTTGGATGGACCTCATCAACACTGGAGTTGAAAGTAGTCCAGTTCTAGTAACAAAGCTGTCTAACCAGCCAAAAGTAGGCCTTTCAAGTCAAATACTCGGCTACAACAAATATTATCATGTTTCACACTGTTGTCAAATGAAAATGGAATGAAGTAGAACATTTCAGTTCTGATGCGATATGGGATATATAAAATCAAATCAAGTCCATGTCAAATCAAGTCCGTTTAATGAACGACAGAGTAAATCTTTAGGGCATATACTGCCATCTAGGATCACATTTGCTAATCTAAACTCAGGAAGCCAAGATTCAGATAGTCAATGGCCTGTGGAAGTTCATTGTCCTGGCTATCATGGCTTAAATCAAAATATCATACATGGAAGTTCTTTAAAAAAGCCAAGCAGACCATCAAACTTTTGTGGATTAGAGAAGCATGTTAAAACCAGTTAAAATCAAAGAATTACGTTACATATAAGTACACTGTACATTATAGAGGTTGGATAGCAAATTATCTTCTCAAACAATTTGGCACCTGAAGCAAATGCTACACCAAGTAGAAGATTTGAAATGAAATTTACAACTCAGCATGAAAGTATAATATGGTGTATGGAACTTCACAAAAAGTAAGTGAAGCCAAAAAGTTGTCTGGAAATCAATCTGATGGAAGTACCAGAAAAAACTTGGAAGTTTGGACCCTGATTACCTTTTACAAGTTTAATGTGAAATCAAACTACACTATTAGAAAACAAGAGATAACTTAGACAAGCAAAATTTGTATTGTAGAACACCCTTTGTGCAAAGCACAATAAGTCGGCAGGCAGTCCTAGGCAATTTTCAACTCAAACTAACAACATGAAAGAGAGGAATGAGGATCACAACCAAGCAGGTATTTAGAAATCAGATCTTTTCAGGTAAGAAACTGACAACAGGAAGTAACACTTGAAGGACGAGATCCATGTTTGGCTACATTGTTTCCAATATACTGAAAGAAACAACATCCAATTTGAGTTGTGTATGCCATGAAATCAGTCGATTTGAGGCTTTAGATATGAAAAACAGCTTCTATCAGTTCAAGATAGAACGAAGGATCTGTTTAAGAGTTTCTAACAGCTTCTATCAGTTCAAGATAGAATGAAGGATCTGTTTAAGAGTTTCTAGAATATAGAGGTACTAGATGTGGAGCTTATTTTCTAGGTCTGATGTATCTTAGAACTTTAATTATATTTATTTATTATATCATAGGATCAGGTATAAGCCTAGATCAATCCTAAACTTGTTGACAAGAAAAATTCAGTGGCATTTACAGTAGGCAACTCAACGAATGAGGTAGCCTACAACTCTACACAGAAAACTGTAGACAAGGATTGAGCTGCAGGCCATGCTGATCTGTCCCAGCACCAGCATGTGACCAACAAGACACGCTCCCAGCACCCCTGAAGGCATATTATTATACCAAGTCAGACCGCTAGGCACCAGGCAAACTAACTGGTCTCCAACCAACGCCTTTCAGTACCACTCAATACCAAGCTGTAAGGTAAAGTGTTTGAATGCTTTTTTTTTCTTTTTCCCTCTTATTCTCATATTCTAGCTTAACACCACCATTGCTAGTCCCAAGTTCGCATGAGAAACAAGGGCAATTGACTTTAGGTTGATAGCTGGTCATAACAATGCCAAAAATTACAAAATAGATTCAAATTTGATTCGCATGTTAAATACTAGAGTGTCCCATGTTCTACACTACATGCCATAACCTAAGCCAACTGCGGTGAGATGCAGGCAGGGGTTGGCTAGGTCGGTGCTCATAGGCAATGTGCTACAATGTAACCCAGTTATAGTGACAAATAAGCAAGGGTAGGTTAGGTCATTGCCCATAAGCAATGTGCTACAATATAACACAGTTGTAGTGAAAAATGAGCAAGGGTTATTCAAGATTTGGGAGTCTTCTAGTAATAACCTAGTACAATGATGGCTAGATAGAGTGGGAAGAAGAAAACAGAAATTACAACATGCAAAGAAGGCAACCATAAAAAAGAAGAAAATCAAATTCACTCCCTGGAAGAATACATATTTTAAGAAGAGAGCTAAGCGTTTAATAACCCTTCAGAGAAAAAATTTATAATAAATAGATTATTTTTTTATAAAGAGAAAAAAGATCAGCATGTAAGGATTGTAAGGAGATACCACAAGAGAGCTTAACCATACAACATAGCTTGCCAGTTTTAGATATGTATAGATGTATACTGTGCAAAAAGAAAGGGAAATAAATTAATAGATGTCCAAAGACAAGATGGTGAAATTTAAAAGGTAAAAATATTATAGCCAGGTTTACGGTACCATCCCGTACCGTACCGGCCAAGAGCCGGTATGGTTTGCTTATAAAAAACGGTTTGGACTGCCGGACTATTGAAAAAAATAAAAAAAATTATATTCCTTCGGTACCGGTGTGTACAGCCCAATTCGGGCTCGGTTCGGGTCCGGTTCGTGCCCAATTCAAGTCAAACAATTTTGCCATGGAGAGCGAAAGAGTTTTTTTTTAAATTTTGTGAACCTGATATGGGGCCCGGTACCAGTTCGGTATTCCTTGATTATAGCTTTAAGGATAATTTATTGGACAAAAATTAGAATTTAAGGACTAAAATGAATAAAATGTGGTATCAAATGACCAAAAATATAAAGAGTAGATAAAGATGTTTTAGAAAAGACAAAGGGAAAGAGATCTATGCATAAAGAAACTTATTGGTGGAATAATGAAATATAGGAGACAATTTTTAAAAAATGCATTTACTTTAGACAATGGAAAAAACAAAAGATATTAAGGATTTCATAAAATATAACGAAGCTAAGAAAAATGCAAAAAGGATAGTAAGGCTCAAGGTGTTTTGAACTAGTACTGATAATCGGACAGGTCATCGACCGGTGCAGTATGTATCAACACATGACACAGGCTAGCATACAAATATTTTTTTTTGTTTTCGATTTTTTTATTATTTTATTTCTTAGGATATATAATCATTTTTTAGAATTTTTTTTAATGATTTTAAATTCAAATTGATGCTTTTCCAACTTGTTACTCATTTTTCCAGAAGCCTTGATGCCTTTCTACTTTTATATAACATGCTTTCCTCCATGTTCATATAATAGCTATAGTTGAATCGTCCTGAATCACGGATAATTACTATAAAATATACTATTATGGTGTGAAATAGCTAATACGATCTTTTCTTGTGCTGTCCCTTTTTTTTCCAAATGGGTTGATACATTTCCATCTTTATATAATATACTTTTCTCTATTTTTATATGATAACACAAGGAAAAATATAGCAACTTGTTTTTTCTAAATGTTTGTTATAGTATGAAATGGCTCATATGGTTACTTGTGTTTTGATGCCTTTCCATCTTTATATAAGATGCTTTCCTCCATTTTCATATAATAGCCATAGCTAAATCACCTAAATCATAGATAATATTATAAAATATACTATTATAGTATGAAATAGTTAATACGATTTTTTCCTGTACTATCCATTTTCTCAAATGTGTTAATACCTTTCCATCTTTATATAATATACTTTCCACCATTAGCACGAGAAAAAATTATGGTTACTTGTTTTTTCAAATACTTATTATAATATGAAATGGCTAATGTAGTTACTTATTTTCTTAAATATTTTGATGACTTTCCATCTTTATATAACGTGATTTTCTTCATTTTTATATAATAGCCATAGCTGAATTGATAATTACTACGAAATTAGGGATGCAAATGGATCAGGTTGGACTAGGTCATGAGTGACCACGATCCGACCTGATTTTTTGATTGGGTACTAATATTAGACCCAGATCCAACCCACTAGAAAATCAGATCGGGTCGGATCGGATCCATTATCAGAATTTTTAACCCAACGGGTCATTCGAGTTGGTTCGGATCCATAAATAACCCGATTTTAAACTAAAAAATTTGGATCTAAATATGCTCTGAATAAAATATAGAAAATTATATTTTAATTATTACATATTCAACTATTATTAACCATAAAATAGATAACAAACAATATTATTTTTAAAATAAATTAAGATATAAAAATAATTATAATTCTATCTCTATGTTAAAAATAAATTTCATACAAGTTTTAAATTATAATTTAAAGGTCTAAATAGATATGATCCTAACAGTATTAGTATATTCGAGTTAGGTCAGGTCGAATCTAAATTCAGTAAATCCAGACCTGATCCAAAAAATAGAACGGATCTAATTTTACGATCCGATCCGGATCCACAGGTCCATAAAAACGGATTGGATCAGGTCTAAACAGGTCGGTCGAGTTGGGTCATGGGTCAACTCGATCCATTGTAGCCTTATACGAAATATACTATTATGGCATGAAATGGCTAATATGATTTTTCTCGTGCCGTCCCTTTTTTTCAAATATGTCGATATCTTTCTATCTTTACATAACCATAGGTGTGCTTTCCTCCATTTTTATATAATAACCATAGTGGTACATTACTTTCCTAAAATTATGACTAGGCTTTGATATTTGTGAGCATCTACCAGCCAATTCAAGTAAGAAATCCTAAGTAAGCAAGTATTTTCTATATAAAAAGCTTTCAAATTTTGATAAATATGATACTCATAATCGAAGAGTCTACTAAAAATTTTAAATGGAAACAAGCAATAAATTATTGCAAATCCTTTAAGATAAGATGCATTGACCTTCACTAATATTGTCCTGAAAAATTAAGAAATAATTTTTTATTTAATAAAAATCAATTTAAAAATAGGACAAGATATAGATTCAATCATGTTTGATAAATTTAGATTAGAATATTATTAACATTTTTGATAAATTAATCATCCAAAATTAAGTATTTCAAAAAATTCATATAGACGAAACTAGATATTTATAGGCTTTTACAAAGATAAAGTTTTAAAAAAATCTTATAATTAATCTTTGATTTTCCCGTATTTTTCTTTTTTTCACTCTAAAAATGAGTAGGAAGAGGAAAGAAGGCTCGATGAGAGGAGAAGGCTCCCAGCCACCTTTAAAGAAAAAAATTGGAACTGGGCCGAGCCAACCAGTTCCACCTAGAACCATGCCAAACCACCTGATTCAGCCCGATTCCTATCAGTTTGATGGCAAAACCAAATTCCACTGCCGAATTGACCCAATTCAGGTCGGTAGGTTCGGTACAAGCCAAACTGGATGGTTCGAAAAGCCATACTAAGGCTAAATATGTAAAATATGATAATTTATATGACAAGCGGGGGTCAAAAGAAAGTGAAAGAAATCTACAAAATAGCTAAAGCTAGAACCAAAAACAACTAAAGATATTGATCAAGTTAAATGTTTTAAAATTGAAAACAGTGAGATATAGTAAAAGATAAAGAAATTAAAGAAAGATAGAGATACTGTTTTCAAAAATTGTTGAGGAGGATTCTACTCAAGAACCTACAAAAAGTATAATCATGTAGAAGTTGAGGTTTTATTCATAGAATTTACAAAAATGCCATGGAGATGGCTCTAAAAAATGCAAATAAGAAAGCATTAGGACTGAATGAAATACTTACTGAGATTTGGAAAATTTATAAAATGTGGATTAAATTGGCTCACTAACCTATTTAATAAAATTACATAAACAAAGAAAAAACCAAACGAATAAAGTATAGTAGTACCTATCTATAAAATAAAGGTGCTGTATAATACTTTTCTGATGATCAAAGAATTAAGCTTATCAGTCACTTTATAAAAGGATAATAAAACAAAGATTAAGAAAGTAATAACTGTTTCAGATAGCCAACTTGGCATTATGCTTGAACGATCAATAATGAGATGCTATCTTTTTACTTAGGTAGACCAAACATATGGACAAACATAAAAAAGTCTACACATGAATTTTGTTGATTTAAAGAAAGCTTATGAAAGGATACCAAGGAAAGTGAATTTACGGGCTTAAAAAGGGCATCCATAAACTGTATATTGAAATAACTGAGAATCCGTATGCTGGGGCATTAACAAGTGTTAGGAGTTGCTACGGTACAACAAGCATTTTTCCAATCACAATGGGCCTACATCAAGGATCAGCACAAGGCCCATATCTATTTATATATTAATGATGATGTGTGTAATTTGCGGACAATATAGTATTGGTTGATAAAACAGAAAATTAAATCAAATCCTAAATTGAAATAATGAAGGAAAACTTTGGATAAGAATTCAACTATTGGTAGAATGAAGACAGAATACATGCAATGCAAATTTAATGAGAATGGAAATGAAGACGAAATACCAATTATGATTGATAGACAAGAGATATCATAGAGTGATAGATTTCATTATTTAGGATCTGCTATAAAAAATAATGGGGAGATAGATAAAAATATATGTAACGGTATTAGAGTGGGTTGCATAATGTAGAGATGTGCATCCGGCATATTATATGATAGGTACATATCTTAGAGACTTACAAAAAATAAAAAGAATAGTAAAGCCCATAATATTATATGGCATGGAGCGCTGGGTAATAGAAAAAGTACATTGAAATAAATTAAGTGTGACAAAAATGAGAATGTTAAAATAGATGTATGGTAAAACTAGGAAGGATAGAATGGCAAATGAACGCAATTAGAGGAGCTGTAAGAGTTGCAAAAATTAAGAACAAAGTGATGCAGAATCTTGTCCTCACACCAAATTAGCCATGCCACATTATACGCCAACCCATGCCTCATGTCAACACAGCCCATTTCATGCCAGATATTGACAGCCCTGGGAACAGTACTGGCTTTTAAAACCTTGATGGTATATTTATGCCATAGAAGACAACTTTAAATCTGATTTTAAAACAGCCTAAGAAAATGTGCAAAGATTTTAATTGAATTGTAACAGGGTTCTTTTCTGCTACAAAAAAGGATGGTTATAATTGCAACACCCAAATTTGCTAAACATGGCACCAACCAGGATACAAATGCATTCAATGAAAGAGTTATAAAATGTTATGTTCCTCTGGAAACTGGGTGCATGTCAAAAGACAGATGACATCTTTGAAAGAAAATATAGCTTGTTTTACACCTTCTAATAACTTGCACGTACGCTTCACATGGAAGTTACAGGAACAATAGAAGTAAGGAGGAGACAGATTTGCAGAGACAAATTTGCATACCACTGGTTTAGAATTAACCAACCAATCACCGACACTAGCAGATTTTCTGAGTGGAGATCCCTGAGATATTAAAATTACAATGTTGAAAGAGTGTACACAAGCGCAATAATGGAAATTATAAATGGAATATGAATGAAGAAATGAAAACAGACCTGGGATGACCTTCGTGGAACTGTACATAGTGGAATATCCTGAAATGTGTACAACTGTTTAGTACAGTTACCAGACCATGACAAAATCTTTTATTAGATTGAGACTGACCTTTACAAGATCCACATTTTCAGATGTGACAGAAAAACGTCCCTTTATTTGCACCATATTGTTCTTAGATTTATCCTCCAAGGAATCTCCAAAACCTATGAAAAGTGAAGAACGACATGGTTCCCTTTTCTGTAGTACTATATTGTGGAAAGACAATAATTTCTTGCATTTTCTGAGTTCTTAAGGAGCTAAAACACAACCGGCAAGCTTTGGTCCAACTTTCAAAACTCTATCATGATTTGCTCCCATAGAGGGCAAAACCACTGAGCTAAATTATTAAGAAAATAAAAAATACAACATTTTCCAGAAGTCTTATAGGTTCTGTTACCTCCTGAAGATCGTATAGGAGCAGATAAGCTATTTGCAGAAGCACGGTTTGGAAGCATTAATGGACCACTAAAGTTTGGGGCTTTTCGTGCATCACGTTTATATTTCTCAGCTTGAGGTTGATTGTCACCTTCAAACCTAGCAAAGAGAAGCAGAGCATGTGGACGGTTGTGCACAAGAAAAGCCTCAATGCTTCGAGTAGATCCAATAAATGGTTAAATGCTTACAGAGTTAACAAAGAAATAATAAAATGTTCCTAAAAACGTTCAACCAAACGGAATTATATGTGCTTCAATGTTATAACATTAACCTTAAACTTTCACTTATATTAAAATAAAAAAACCACTGAAGAATAAGGATGTAATTTCCAGAACTAGCAAACTTAAAGTGAAACAGTGTTCTAAAGATATGTTGTCAACAGACTGTACATCATAAGTAGCTAAATAACTAGTCCCAAATAAAAAATAATTACATTGCTAACAAACAGCCCAGACGATGGACCTAGCAATTGCCCAGGTATAGACTTGTACAAAGACACTGATAATTCTTGATCACACTACATTTATATTATTAGATATATGTGATATTTTAATAACTCAACATTTTGAAATGCTTTAAGGCATATATCATATAATGTGAAGAACCTATAGAAGCACTTTCAAGATACATCACGCTTTGCAAAATTTACAATACACCCATAAATAAATATGACAGAAATAATAACATATATATTGTTTTATTTGATCAAATAATAGATATTTTCAAGCTTCCTTAGCTGTCTATCTCATTGGCAGCCAAAGCTCAGGATTACGCTTCTGAATGAAAATATCAAAATATACTAGCTTTTTCAAATTTCAACGTTTAACTTTTTTTCCTTTTTAATACAATATAACTTTTCTCACTTCAGACAAACGTATCATACTCCCTTCTTAGCAAGGCGTCATTTTATAGCAAGAAATTACAAGAAAAAACATTTGATTATCAACCCATGTCAGTGTGTTTATTTTTGTGTATAATATGAATAAATATATTTTTATACCATAAATACAGACATGCAAGCATACTTGCATGCACAACTATGTATGTATATATGTATGTATACATGCACAATGGTCAAGTTGAGGATTGCTTGCATGTTCTAAGGCCTATCTACTGCCTAGAAACCCAGGAAACCACCCAGAAAGAACAATGCAATGTTGCAGTTTCAATTTCAAACTTAAGGGGAAGACTTGGAACATTGCACGTGCAACATACCATCATGAAAAGCAATAGCACAAAAACAGTCAGGAACAATCAAAATAGATCATATCCTCTCACATAGTGTGTATAAAACTTGAATGAATAATACATCCAGAAACTTCGATACTCCTATCACATAACAGTTCGATAATCCAACATCCACCACCCCACCCTCCCTGACATCCCAACAAAGTTAAATGAAATAGTAAGTTACATGGATATACATGCAAAAAGGCATATGTTGGAGAAGAGTATGCATGCAAAAAAAAAAAAAAAAAGGTGGGGAAAGAAAAAAACAGCAGAAAAAAAGAAAGGAGAATGACTTGGAACTTAAAAGAAATGAGAACAAATGTTGCATAGTTTGTTACATGCATAGCTAGAAAAAGTTAACTAGGTTCTATATGCCAGCCATCCACTTCAGAATAGATACAAATTCATATTTGATGGCATGCCATTCATTTCACCGCTATGTCCTCCAATGACATGATAACCACTTACAATGGCATCGCTTGTAAGTGATTCATGAGAAAGAATTTTTAGCAATAGAGGACTATAACCCTTTATAAACCATGAAAAATTCAACCAAGTGATGCTCAAGTTCATGATGTAATCATGCCCAGAACCTAATAGCAAAGCTCATCTTTCTGGCACCGTTAATATTGTTATTAATTTTCAGCAAATCCATTATGATGCCTTGTTTATTCATATGATCTCATTTTATTTTATATTTTATCCAAGATGCAGATATCTCCCAGAATTCCCGATGTTCGCTTATTCCCCAATACATGTTAGCTGATGTGGTCAGTGATCCCCAATCCACCATATCAAGTTATATTCATTTTGATAAATAAATATCAAATTTTGTATATATCTGATGTATATTTCTCTGTTCTGAACAAACTGCATTCCCTACTATGTTTGATAATTGACGCAACAAACAAGTACTGTCATCAAACAAAGTACCCACCAATTAAATTAGTAATAGAAACATCTCTTTGTGTGTCTAGCAATAGTGGACATGAATATGACAATTTACGCAATCAAACTATCATGGAATAATCCTAAAAATTTAATTAAATTTTATTTATAGTTTAACTCCAAGTACAACCACTGATGAATATAAAACTCGAAAAGGATGATAGAAATAAACCTTTCAGTGGTTCGCCCTTTCTCTGCTGATGAGTTAACATGCACACTAGAAGGCATAAGTGGACCACTATAGGTTTGCTGTCTTTTTCCAACTTCACCTTTACGGTTGTTTGGCTCCATCTCCTGCTTTGATGTTGATGGAATTAAATCATTTTTCACTAGGCGCTTCTCATATTCATCAACCTTTTCTTGATTGCTAGAATTCACTAAATCTGTTTCAACAACTTCATCTTTTGTATTTAAGCATCTGGTCTCTGACTCTTGGGCAGGGCAGTTATTTGCTCTGTAAAATGATAAAACAACAATAGTTTGATTGCTCTGGAAAAACCAACAAAATTCTTTATGATCAACAAGTAAAATTATAGTTTCTTCAAAGTTCAAACCTAGCCAATATAGCTGATTGAAAAAGCAAAAGCAGAAGCATGGGTCGTATATCACAGTCCAATGACACTCTAATACATACCACATATGTTCTTGACTTGAGCTATGCATGTAATGCACTTCCACCAAACCAAATAAATGTATAAGTAAATTGATTAGACTCATTATAATCTTAAAAATCAAATATTTATGGCAATAATTATGATTCAATGTATGATACCTTGATAGAAGTTTAAAGTTCGATTACATATATGCAAGGATTTCAGAACTGCTGGCACGAGGCATGCTGGTCAGTTGTCAACATGTTACATGCTATGCCTTGCTGCACAACCATGGACCCAAGCACCAGTGGCCCAGCACAATACAGTATTTAACATGCCAATGCCTTGTCGAATGTAAATACATATGTACATGCATATGTACCCACACACTTATGTATGTATGTTCCCTTTTCAGTGACTTGTTGCATAAAGGATATGAATCCAATATTTGCTCATTCTATCAAACAATAACAAAGCCACCTATTTGCATGCTTAGAATCCCAAGACAATTACCTCTGGCCTTATAGCCTATACATCTTTAAAATATAACCATCATTTTCCGGTTAGCCAACGATCATTGAAATCATAATAACAAAATTGGATCTTGGTGTTTTATTCAGCTTATCAGGAAACTCATTAGTAACATTTGTTGCATGACCTTGAGATTCAGTGACTCAAGCAACTATTTCTAGAAGACAAGTGCTTAGAATTGACACGGTGACATTACTGGCAGAAAGTTTCAAATTTTGTGTGTTTTAGACACCAAGAATGCTCCTTCCCAATTCTTTTTAATAATTTACATAGCTTTGATTTCTGACCAGTTGCCACTAATTTTACCCAAACGACTGCTGTAGAACATCATTTGATTGTCCCTTTCCACTCAAACCTTCAACAAGGCATCTTTCTACTCAGTTGCACCATTATTCATCATCTTTGCTGATCTTCCTAGTGTCTCCTTCAATTCATTTAAATTTCTGATCTGCTTGATGGTAGTCCATGGGCATGATTTTCCCATTGTTGCCTGTGTTTTCTTCTTTAGTTCCTTTTGAATTCATGTTAATTCCTATTGCCATCTATTAAAACAAGTGCAATGTTGTTTATACAATCAAGAGCACATTTTGGCACCTTTTAAGCTGGATTGACTTGTTTTGAGAGTTTTATTTAAGCCCTCCCCCACTGATCTTGCTAGTTCTGCTTGTCTCTCTTTGCAAAAGCAATGCTAACCTTGTCCATCTTCTCTATATTCGCTTTGTTCATCATGGATCTATCTGCTTGGCTTTGCTCTTAGGAATTGAAGTTTGTTTTACAAATTTCCTTGCATCTTTCAAGCTTGATTTTGGTATGATCATACTCATTTGATGATGCAAGTCCACTTAGCATGCTAAACAGGTGACCTTAAAATTTCAGAGAGCAAAAGGACACAAAACAAGGCCATGATCTGTCTAGCTAGGCAAGGTGAAGTGCTGCAGGCACTACTGGTGATGCTCAATCAATGGAATTTTTGAAAATCCACTGCTTCAAATTTGATAGCCTTTACATCATCATTTAGTCATGTAGAGTTGAATATTCCAATATCTGCCTTTTAGTTAGGATAATACAAATCTAAGATAAAGAGATGTAGATCCAGAAAATAAGCATGGTTTGTTGTACCCTACCCTACCACCCAATATAGGGCATATGGTATGCCCTCCATACCAAGTGTCACTACCGAGGTATGCAACATATTGACACTTGGTAATGGAGCGTATCAATTGGATACCAATATGGGGTCTCAGACTGAGATTGCAAACCTTGATAAAAAAATAAAACACGGTGAGTGTGAAAGAAATATATATCAAGATTGGGGAAGAGCTTATCTCACTTGTAAGAGGTAATAAGATCCAATACAGCCCAAATTTATAAAGATACTAAAGACATAACAAAAAAGTAATTAAACCCAAATATACTTAGCATAAAAAGGAGATGGCACAAATACAAAGTGATTATGCTTTCAAACATATGGACCAAAAATAAGGTAAGGATGTCATACACTCCAGATGATAGAGCAAAAGAGATGAATATCAAAGCAAACATGGTTCAACAGAAAAGTATCGACTTTAAGAAGGCTATGAAAGATTAATGAAGACTTGAAGCAAGAAATGTAAGCGAATGAGGCTTGAATTTATGGGATTTGGCATCAAAAGATATTAAAGCCAACACCTTGGTAAGCATAAAATTTCCAAATAACAATATGGAAACAAGAAATGAGAGTGAAAGATTCTAAAGACCATATGCAAATGTCTTCCATTCTCCACTTAGCAACTAAAACCCAAATGGGAGAAACCAAACCAAATTGATTCAGATTGTAAAGGAAAACTGATTCATTAAAAGGAAAAAAAAAACATACGGAATGAAAGGGCAAACAAAATGAGCACAGAGCCCTACCTTGATTATTATGGCAGATTAAGAATAGTCAATAATCAGAAATGCACTTTACAAGTGCTACATATCAACAGAAACAAATTCAGGTCAGATCTTGCTGTCTTGGAGGTTGGATCAATGACTGGGAGGTTATTAATGAGAAGCCCTCAAAGGATGAACGAAAGTCAGATTATTGTTAGACACTGATAAACTTTCCAACAAAAAACTGACTTGTTTCAGCAATGGCCCAGTGAATCTTGCAAGCCTAAATACTAAAATGAAAGAAGCATTGATGAGATATATGACAAAGATGAACTCCCATAGATTCTGTGTTAACAAACTCGAGCTGAACCAGCCAGTTAGATCAGAAACTAGACAAAGTGTGCCTACATCTGATTCAGGTTTCTGACTGGATTGGATTACAAATGACCCAATGAACCCACCAAACCCAGGCAGGTTTCACTCAAACTAACCAACCTGGCATGTTTCAGTGACCTGGCCAGCGGATCCCTTTTCCTTCAAAAACATTCTGCGACAAATCTCAGAGATGCAGGTTTGAAACCTTGGGCTGCTGTAACCATTAAAACTCTCTTAAGCACTAAGATATAATGCCAACTAGATTATTTTAATAATATAATATACTTATTTAAACATATCAGTTTGCTAATAAATGAATAAAAGACTGGGCCTTATAAATTCAAGAGTTAGTTTAGGCAGACTGTGATGCTTTAATTTGATTTTTTCAATAATGAAAAACTTTGCATTTTTGGGAAAAAAAAGAAATGCAATTCATTTAAAGAAAAATAAGTTCTGCAATTTTCTTTACATCACATCTATTTTTTCTAAAATTATTTTAATTTAATGTGTCTCCGGTCTGACCAGTTGACCTGGGGGTTGAACTGGTGAGCCAATGACCTGGCCTGTTGGCCAGGTTGATGCCTGCATTGGAGCCTACTGGATTTCACAGTGCTACTTAGAAGACTTGACAAATGTTTCAGAACAGTCATCCAAAGCTGAAAATTAAGGCAAAGTATCGGACATGAAAAATTAAAAAGACTTCTCCTAAATGAGGTGCATCATAATATGGACTGCATGTTTAAAACCATGCATCTACTCTAGCACACAATCCATATATACAACAAACTCAAACAAACAATTATAGTTTACATGTGGGCAAAACCACTAAACATTTCTTTTGCAATACAAGCACAAGTAGCATATATTCTTGCAACTCAAACAATAGCTATGCTATTCTATAAGCTAGAATCTTTATTCGACCTTCACAATAAAATTTAGCATACAGATAGATAGAATGTGATCATATTCATTTTACATCCACATAATTCCATCTTATATTAATATAATGATCCTTAGCTTAGAGGGCTGTAAAGACAAGTGTACACCATGACAATAGCTGCCGATGTCACATTAGAAAACTGTGATATGCCAAAATATGACACAGTTTGTTAGAACATCTCAGGTTTATCATTTATCTTAATAATCTACCTAGTTCTCAAATAGTTTGGCAGCTGGACCTACATATTAAATGTTAAATATGTCTCCACAGATTCACATAGAAATATTTATGAAGTAAGAGTGTCACCATTCAAGGCTTTCCACAAGTTTGGATCAAGTTCTTCTGGACACTTTGACCTCCGATCATGTCACTGTACTTACATTGGCATTTGCAGAGATTCTGACACCTTAAAGCAAATTTAAAAAAGAGTGGATATGTTTCTCTCTCAAATCTAATTGTCATAACCACAGATCTACAATTTTGGAAAGATACAGTAACTGAAAACAAGCAGTCCCAAACATTTCTTGCTTGACAAAACTGTATGATAGAAATAATAAGATAACCACAGCTTTGTTTAGGTTCCTGATTGACTGACATAGATCCTGGTTGATCCAAAGGTAAAACAATTTTTGCTTGGAAAACAGCTGCCAGTACAAAACATTAGAATTCATTTTTTAGTAAAAATATTTTTAGAAAATCAACCTAGATACTTAACAAGAAGTCTAGAAGCACACGTTATAAAACCATGTTTCACAAAGTGCGAACACAAGCATGCGAACCCAGATATGTGATTGTTACTCGGGAGAAACAAAGATTTTAATTAAACATGTGGGAAAAAAACATGTCAGAAATTTGTTGATGTATGAACTCTGAAGCAAATTGTGATTCCACCAATCCAATAAACTTTAGATATGATATGTTTTTATCAAGAAAGTAAAATCATAATCCAAGAAGCAATTTAGATACCAGGGTTGTGGACTAAATATAGGACCACAGGATGGCTCACCTACAATTGACTTCATCAGTAAATACCAACTTCCCCAGATTAGATGTGGAAGCAGATGGAACCTGCCAATGACAATGAAGTGTTTACAAGAGAATTTTCGGTAAGGACAAGAGAAAACAGAGTTCACAATAAAGAGATAAAAATATTAATAATATCCAGAATTCAGTATGCAAGATATAACCTAAAGTTGAAATTGGCAAATATGAACCTTATTGTTAACAAACAGTCTCATGCTCTCCTCATCTTCCTTCATTTCCGGAAGGTCCCCATCATCTTGAATCTATAAAAGAATTCAAGAAAATGAATGACAGCTACGAACAAACAAAGAGAAGTAGCAATTTGGGAGAAAAAAAGGATCCTAAAGTAGAAATAAATTTCAAAATGAAGTCACTAATGGAAGTAGATGTTCTGGCATTTAAAAAGGAAACAGTTTATGGTGATACCAGTGATGCTTGGGCCTTCAAATCTTCAATATCAAAGTTCCACGCACTAACGCCTCTTTGATACTCACTCTGTTGAAGGATAAAGTAGTACATTTGAAAATAAAATGATCAGACTGTAAGCATGGTTGGATTGACTCGTCTCTACGTCCATGCTAAAAATATAAAATCACCCTTTCTGTTTCTTTTTCATAGTTATCATCCATGTGATCTTACATGGAATGTGCATGCATGTGTGTGTCCGCATATGTTTGTGTCCATTCAAATTATATTACTCCTTATTGGACCAGGACATCTTTTCAGTCCTTAAATATTCACACATTTTACTTTTTAATCAATAATCAGATAAACTGCTACCAAAAGCCATCAGCAATGAACTTAGAAATTGTTTGCCTATCATGTGCAGCATTCTAATACTTGCACGACAAAAGACAGTTCAAGTGCATGTGATTCCAGAGTTAAGTACATCATAAGCAGCAGAAGTTTGAGTTAAGAAATGACAATCTTTTCCATGCGTTGCTGGTGCCAATTTATAATTTAAAGGCAAGATGTGTAGTCAGATCCTCTAACTACCTCGAAGCTTAAGGATGGATATGCATGGTTCACCATACCAGGTGTACCACCCTATACTGGTACCAATTTGAGACCTGGTATGGGGGATCTATCAAGTCTTAGGATGCCGAACCAACCCCAATACCAGGCACACCAACACTATACCAGCAAAGTACCATCATGACTCATGAGATCTAGTATCAAGCCAGCTGGATATTAGCAATGTAGGCTTTTTGAGAAGTAGAATGGGGAAAGCCCAGTTGACACCAGGTGAGGGTGGGACTCAAATCCTAGTCAGTGATACCAAACTCAATGACTTCAACAACTGAACTAGATGGCCCCCTAATCAGCACATGAACTTTGAAGATATAATTCATCTTGCAAATTTTGTTGTCATTTGACTTTGTCATCATGTTCAGTGCACAAATACCTTCCTGGACTAAAGTTCTGGCCAGAATGACATTACACAATACTTATCATGCCAGTGCCTTACCAGCATGTAGCACTAGCGAAGTAGAGTTTGCATGACAGTACTTGCATGCTGCAATGCCAGTGCATGCCAATTGTAGTAAGAAATGTCATGAACTAGACTCCAAGGCATACATCATGCAACCAGGGCCTTGCATCACCACTGACGTGTGGTTGCACTTGCTTACTGGTGGCAAACCAAACCATGTCCTACCTAGCTGCTATTGCCAAGCCAGAATGCAATTAATTATTCAATTTCCATACATGCAACTTTAGTTTTTCTGGCTACAAGAATGTTTATAGCACCAGGGTATCATCACATTGACCATGACATCAACTCTCTATTTTTACAAAGAGCATAGGTGCTGAAAGGCCATGTGTGCCCACCAATTGGATGTCAACCAGAAGAACCTTTGGTATCTTGTGTGAGTTTAGGCCAAGAATTAGCATCCTCCCTGCATACCATGCACTTTTGGGTAGTGTTTTTTTTGTGTTTTTCTTTCACTTTTTGTGAGGTTTATATTGCAAGGTCAAGCTACATCTTTATCCATAGTTACAGTTAACCATTTTCGGTGACCAATCAAGACAACAAGTTGCATTTTCTGATGAGGTGAAGAAAATAGCAAGATTTTCTGCATCAGTGCTCCATGACAAGGTCTACAATCTCGATACCAAGTACCATACTGCTATGTCATCAATTTGGTACAGTACAGTATGCACCCCATACCAAGACAGCTTCTAACACTTTTTTCTCACTCATTATCACAGTACTGCCAGAAATCGAGCAGTATAGGTCGATGTAGTATGGTACGCATCCTAATACCATCTGGGATGGTTTCGCTTGCTTTAGAATAGTACAAGCCGGTCCAATTCGCATACCAAACAAATCCTCGGTGTTCTACCAATACCTTTCTGATACAATATGGTACAGGTCTGTACAACAGACCTTTCTCCAAGAAGTTGGAAATCTAGGTTTTCCTCTTTCTCATGGTAGTATTGGTAAGCATCAACTTAACAAGCTAGCATGCCAACTGTTGAGCTTGTTTTGCTTTTGCCAATGTCCTTACCAACACAAGTTGCAAAGAAACGACAAAAAGAACTGAAGCACCATGTCCATGCCTTTGGAGTTCCCAATTGCACACTCCACCCCCATCTCCAGTGCCAGTGGGATGGCAATGGAGCACAAGGAGCTTCAGGCCTTGGTTTTATGTGCAGCTTCTCTGTCAGTGTGATATGTCCAATATGGAATGGAAGGGATACAAAAAGTTTAGGAGTGTAAGAAGAGAGAAGGAATTAAGGGAAGCCATCTGCAATCCTAAATTTTTCTAATATTAAAACACATTGACAAGGTGATATTTGATAACCCAAATATCTTGGGACTGCGAGGCCAGCAGTTACCCATGCTGCTTTGTGCTCTGTTCTCTCCTAACCTCAATCTCCTAAGCCCATGACCTGTGTGCAGATTTCACACGAAAAGGTAGATGGCATATAAACATGCCTAAAGCTTGGGAAAGTAAGCATACCTCAACTTGGTAATTTGCCCTATTGTTGAACAGGTTTGGCGCCCTGCACTGCTCTAGAGTGGACCTTAGGCAGGCTTTGGCCTGAGGGTTTTGTTATTTCAGCAGCCAGTGCCTGTGGGTTGCCACCCCAAACAGCTGCATGCTGCAAGGGGTGAGGCTGTCACAAACAAGCCCCACTTATCTGCATTCTTTTGGCCACTTACACCATGTGGAAAACCAAAACATTCTGCATTTATGGGTATCTTTTCACCTGATATACTTTTCAAATTTTCATTATAGAGAATTGACCTCTCACAAGTTAGTTTTTAGAAAGAATATTACATGAGCTTTTTTTAAAAAGAAGTGGTCCAATTACCTACTCATCTATTGTTTATGAAGGTTTTGCATTCTAGGAATATTTAACATGAGAAAACTAGCCACGGCATACAAAAAAAACTCACTGAAGAAGAAATATCCTGATTCATTATCAACATTACCATTATTAACATGTGCAAATAGGACCAACCTGCGATAATTTTTCTTGTTCTGCTGAAGGCATTTTTCTAAGAGCTAGTTGTGCAGCATCTTTAAGCTGCACAGAAAGAAGAATTTCTGTTACCATGCCAGTTTCACATATTAAGACACAGTAAAATTAGACTGCATCCATAAATTGGCTACCTGGAGTGCCTTCACACGGTCCCAAAGAGGTGGCAAGTCAGCTACAATGGTTTTCACTGACAACTCTGGAGGCTTGGCATGTCTGAAGAATGAATGTTTTAACAACTTTTCTGATGTTGGCCTCTTTGTTTGATCTTTCACCAAGCACATTGCAACCATTTCTTTAAAAGACTGATTACAACTGAAAATCCTTTATTAGAATAGTAATTTATCTAGATTGCTAATATAGTGAAACAAAATGCTCATGGCATGCCAGCATCTTCATCGACAACTTATTGGTTGCACTTAAAGACAGTTGAACCTGATTAATGATGTGATTGATGTGAATATGCCCCACAAACATGTATACCCAAAAAGACATGTAATACCTTAGAAAACCTCTTATCACGATCATAATCAAGTCCAGGAGGGGCATTTTGGAGGGTCATCAAAAGAACCTACAGTAAGGTGGAACAAATATAAAATGTCAGATCTTCAGATATTGCAGTTAATTAGTACCATTAAATCTTTGACTTAAAAACTTATGCACCCATTTGTAACCAACATGTAAACATGGCAGGTAGACTGCAACATAATCATGAACCTTCCACTTTTATCAAAAAATAGATGGGAACTTAAAAGACTTGTGACTATGAATGGGGAAACTATAAGCTATGGAACAAGAAAACATGTTTTTCTTAAATTTACTACAAATGGTCTCCATTACAGGATTCGCCAAAACACAAGCCCTCAAGTTGCTCAGATATTATTCAGTAAGAGGTAATTGACTTAGCTCACAGCAGTAATGGAACAAAGACTTCTACTTATGTAGAGAACTATAAGCTATGGAAATTAGAAAAACAAGCTTTCATATAGAAGCATTGACCCGATTTATGCTATAGAATTCACATAATATAGGTGCTCAGTACTTTATTCACAAATTGTTCAATGTAAAGAACTTAATAGAGTAAAACTTATAAATGGAAATCTCATAGTATAAGTGCCTGCTCTTCGTTGTTCAATGTGGATTAAGATGGCCAACCTAATTAATGGAAATTATCCAAGTTTATCTGGAACTTTTCTGGGGATCTAAATTGTAGTCATAATGCCAACTAATTCACCACATTCTTAACAAATTCAGATTTCAGACCTTCACAAAACTTGAAGTCAATGTATGGATTTTTTTTTTTTGTGCTTGCTTTCTTTTTTTCTGTGTTGAGCCACCTGTCAAAGAACAAAATGATCTGTTCATCTTACCGTTTTCAAAAAGATGCACTTTAGGAAAGAACATACGAAACTTTTCTTGGTAATATCGATGCATGCTAGTTTTAGCCATCACACGAGATTAAGGCCACAAAATACAAAATATTGATGTTTGTGAATATACAGCATCATTACATATTGAGCACATCTAGAGTATCATCTTCGAGCACATGCTAGTTTTAAACATAGGTACCTAGATAATAGTGTTGGGAGAACCTATGCGAGCATGTGTTTAGTTCCATATTGGTTATGTGCAAAGAAGATTTTGGATACTCATACAAGGTCTTGGAATCCAAATAATATCTTCTGGCTAACCTTTTTAAATGAGGTCCTGATTGTTACAAAAGCTATCAAAGCAAATCTGGCCTATGGCCCATGTGGACTAGGGGACATTGTAGCATAGGACCATTTAGGACTGACCACGGACTAATCATGGTCATTGTAATTGGATTTGGTTGGGTTTGGAACCTTAGCCTAACAAGAATGCCAATGCTTAAAAATGGAGGGACTATGCAAAGGAACCATGCAAGCATGTGTTTAGTCCCATATTGGTTATATGCTAGGAAGATCTTCGGTACTTATACAGGGCAAAGAACACAAATAATACCTTCAACCTAAGCCTAATTGGGTGAGGTCCTCAGTCGTACAAGTGTTAAAATTCCTTGTATAAGCTTTTCGACTAGAATAATATTTATTTCCAGTCGAAATAATATTTATTTCCAAGGAGTGGTCAAGGATCAAATTAAAGAGCCTTTGCTCATCTATGCTTCCTATTTATCACAAAAATGATGAAAATAGCCAAAAGAAATAATGGTTTATAATGTGCAAATATGTTCATAAGAAGACCCCACAACCACAAGAGATTTTGTAATAGAGATAAATGTCTTTAGAAAAACTACCATTAAAATTAATTGCTAGTCAGAAGAAAGGAAATTGTAAGTGACTTATATAGTTTCAATACAATAATTAGCTGATTATTTGAATTTTATACCTTCATTGGAGGATATTTTGAAAATGGAGCATGTCCATGCGCCAACTCTAGAGCGGTTATTCCAAATGACCAAATGTCAGCTCTGGAAATATCCGATGCATTAGTCAACTGCAATCTTAAACATTTATATGTTTGTTCTTCTAAGAATATAGTAACCTCTATTTATACATCTAAAAAAAGTCAATATCTTTTTCTCATAGCATTAGAGCAATACAGTAGGCAAAACCACAAAACATGGAATAAATTATCATAGTCAGAAAAGGTTCTATCAGAAACAAGATGACGACTTTAATAGAAAAGGAATGTTCCAGCTACCTTTCTATATTAAATTTTAAAGGACCAGAACACAAGCTTTGATGAACTAATACAGAAAAGCATGTAAGATAAAGGAGTGCAATAGGTAATTTTATGGAGTGTGAACACTAAACTGGGAAGCACAAAAATAAAAAGAGCAACCTAGTATATATAAGCAGATGATAATTAACTGAATCTGTAGAAGCATTTCACTTAGAAACATTTGAGAACATCATTATCAAGCATTTTCCTAATAAAATAGGGCCAGATACAAAACTTACTTAAGAGAGCCCCTTGAAAAAAAAAAAGTTGACCAAATTCCTACAGCCATTTGTCAACCTGACCATCAACCATCTAGAAACTAGTGCCTGATATTTGGTCAAGGAAATTTAGGCAGGAGTTATGCCATCATGGACCCTTGAAAGCCAATTGGTGGACTGGAAGGCCTACCTTAATGGTCAACCAGCTTAAGCTCATTCAACTGGAGACGGAACATGCAAAAATCCTTGAGACTTGGAAAGAGCTTGTACAAGGAGCTAGAAAGAGACAATATTTCATATAGGCTTATGCATTACCTTTAAGGTACAAAGATAAACCAAAAGCAAAAGGCAAATCCAATCCCAAACTCCTTGGAAAACACAACCGTAAATATCAAAATGTAAAACAGAAAAAATAATAACTAAAAAGGTACATTAGATTACATGATAACAGAACATTGATTTCTTGAATTTTAAGCATTTGCTAAAAGAAGCTCTTTATTTAGATATCAATCAACATCTTTGTCATCTATTTATAATCATCATAAGGATTATTAATTATAACCACATAAGGAAATGAACCCTTTTCTGAAGTATAACTCTGCTTCTTTTGTTCAATTAAACAAGGGGTGAAGATCTCCTTAGACTGCTGATAAATACATTTCTTTCATCTGAGAAGGAAGAAGTATTTAGCACTGAATAAAGTCACTATTTTGGCAGGGTCAATTATTGTTTTGGATTAAGCATCTGAATTAGGTTCTTAGAAAGATGATGGTACTCACTTGAAATCATATCCACCTGCTGGCTGCAAGACCTCTGGAGCCATCCTATAGAAACAAAGCTTATTGAAGAATTAGGCCATGATAAAATTTAGATGATTTAGAAAACTTAATAGCATGATGTTGTAAACATGACTTTACAGAGAGAATGAAGTTGACAAGAGATCTTGTATCTCACCAGCATGGAGTTCCAACGAAAGTATTTCTTGAGCGTTGCCTATCACCCTTATCAAACATGCAAGCTGAAACACCGAAGTCCCCAAGCTTAACCTCACCTGAACTATGAAGAAGGATATTTCCAGCCTGCAGTGAGAAATCTTGCTGAGTGAAACATGTGAAAACATAAAACAGCAGTAAAAACCATATGGCCTCTTCTCTAGATAAACCTTGACATCACGATGTATATGCCCATGTCTATGAAGGTATTCCAAAGCCTTGAGTGCTTCTTTAAGAATAGACCCAATAACAGGCTCTTCAAATCCATCTGGATATGCTATCTTCATTAGGTGCAAACATGAACCTTCCGCCATGAATGGCATGACCACCCAAAGGCAATGGTCGACAACAAATGAGCAATAGGCCCTAATGACATTTGGGTGGTCTATTAAACTCATCGTTTGGGCTTCTCGCCGTATGTCATCCTGCATAGCATGCCTTTTATCATGATCATTTCAATATTAAAAAATATAACAGATATAAAATTATAAATGATTATAAATGCTTTCCCCTCCCTTCTCTTCATTCTTATTTTGGCATAATTTCCTGATATATTGTAGATATAAGGATGATCTATGTATTGAAAAAGAAACCATGCATTTTTTAAAAATATCCTTCTGATTTTAAAATAATGTTAATAAATAATACTCAAAAATTAAGAAAAAAATGGTAGCATGTTTTGGGGCATGCATGTTACTTGCAGTCATTTAAATTTGTTATGGCCACCCAGATCTAGGCCTAGATTCAAATAAGTTTCACAAATAAAAGGTGAATTAGGCATATGGACTTAAAAAATTATATGTAGTATTCTTGGTCAGGTTCTCCACTAATCTAAATTAAATTAAATTTTCTATACCTTTATAATTAAATATTTTTAATAAAAATAATAAAAAATAGTGAATATAGAAACTATTAAATCAATATCCTATATTAGATAATTTAGAGGTTAGATAATTTAGAGGTCTTGTCTAAAGTAATTCAGCTATTCTTCACATTACAATGTAAATTATCAAATTTTAAAAGTTTAATAATTTAAAAAATATAGACTCAAGTAAAAATCATGAAGAATATGGCAATTTGTATTGATAATTGGGACATTTTCTAGGACAACATGCATTGTTTTTACACTATTTTATAAATTACTGCATGGATTAAATGAAATTAAATTATAAAAGTCACTATTAATCTAAAATATATATTTTTTAATTTTTTTTAAAATGAAGATCAACTTTATGTAATGTGGTAACGAATGTGGTGGTTTATGGTATGTGCTCATCAAACTTGCAAAAATCAATTCAAAGAGGAAGGTGGGTAAGGATGCTGACATTGGCTAAGAGTACGTGTAATGCTCAAATCTGCACTATTGGATGCGCAAGTGGTACGATGCAAAGTGAAGTGGGGGTGAGTTAACCTGATTGAAGCAGCATTTGACTAGTAGTTACCCCGATATGACTTCATGCAATAAATGTCCACTAAATATTTGGTGGTTGACGAAGAAGCAATTTTATGACATTACAGAAGGCAAGACAAAAACACAGAGAAACAAGTAGATATTCATTATTAGGAAGTTGAGCTACCATCACATCACCCCAGAGTTCCAAAGAATTAAGAGGCATCGGATCCAGATGACATGGAGGTGGAAGAGGCTCAAATTCAGGCTACCAAATGGGACATTTTGAATAATCAATGGCAGATAGAGGAGGTTGCTAGGCACAGGACACAGGACACAGTTTGGATCCTCATAGTATGAGGAGATTCTAATTCCAAGTACACCAAGATAGATTAGGGCTATAGGAGCTGCTAGTCAATGAGAGAGGTTGTCAGTAAGCATGACAACCAGATAGAATCTATGTTTAGGGCTTTTACCAACAAGAAAGGAAACAAGCCCAGAGACATCAGCAGAGGCTACCATTCAGAACAGTACCAAGATGGAGGGGGAGAAATTCGCAGACCTAGTCAACGGCGAGATTATCCTTGTTTAGTAATGATAAGACGGCACTATTTGAGTTTCTCAGAAATTTCTTAAGCAGGTGTATTATCCCAGGTAGAAAGTTCCTGCTACCAAGGATCCTCCAGATGTCGCAGCAATCTAACAGCACCATTACAAATTAAACTTGTTCAAATTCTGCTTTAACGATGTAAAGGTAACCTGAATCAGTATTGATCTATAAAATGAATACTTATTCTTCTTTTTTTCTATGTAGATGGATAAGCACTGTCGAAAGATGCAGAGAAGCGTGAATCAGAAATACTTCAAAGCCATTCAAAAACAGCAAACGCTAAGAGCCTAAAAAAAGAAAAGAAAGATGGGAGCAGAATTGCATAGACAATTATGCAATTCAAGGTCATATCATCATTAAATGTAGTCACAAAAGCACAACTAAAGGTCTACATGAAGCAGAATCAGAGAGCCATCCAGATATCATCCATCGAAATAATGGGAGACGATCCCAATTTCCCTCTTCATCAGCAGAAGACCAAGCACCAGGAAAGATGAAATCTTTGTAAGCAAAACGGCAAGAACGACATCTGAACAAGAAAGATTAAATCCCGGGTACCGAAACGGCAAGAACGACATCTGAACAAGAAAGATTAAATCCCGGGTACCGACACGGCAAGAACGACATCTGAACAACTCAAATTCTTCAACCCATACTATCCAAACCGAGAACCCACCCTCCGTCTCCTGATCTAAGCAGCTCCAACCGGTACCCTCACCAATCCCAAACAACAAAATAACAACCAAAACTCGCAAAAGAAGAGTCCAAAACCCTAGAAATCAAAACAACAGCGACGAAAGTCTAAAAGACAAGGGATAGAAAGACCCACGAGATTACTGTTGCAGCGGTCGAGATCTAGGCACTTGACGGCGACGACCTCGTTGTGCGGTATATAGATCGCCCTATAAACCGTCGCGCTCGCGCCGTACCCGACCTCCTCAAGGAGCTTATAATCCGCCGGCGACGCCGAGTAGCTCTTCTTCACGCTTCCATTCTTTCCCATATCCCCTTCCACCGGCAGCCGCCAGAACCGGAATCCTCGAAATCCTCTCGCCGGAGACCTCGCTTCCGCCCTCCCTTGGGCCTCCTGTCGATTTCGCGAGTGCCGTTGACCGCCGTCACTTACGGTGGGGGGAGAGAACTTCGGAGACGGAAAGGGGCGAAAAAAATTAATATAAAAAAAAAAAAAAAGAAGAAGAAGAAGAAGAAAGAAAGCGGGGGGGTCGGGGTGGCTGAGGCGAGATTAGGAGGGGGGAGGGGGATGCCGAGAGCTGACGTGGCAGGGAGGGGTTCGGAGGATCGGGGAGAGGGGCCGTACGTGCCGGGACGGCAAGGAGGGGCGGGTGGGGCCCGGGGGAGCCCAGAAATCTCCGCTCGGAGTTTTCGCAAAAAGATATATCGGGGACGTGTCGGTGGAGAGGGTGAGGGGTGTGCTGGCTCCAGGGAGCGTTACGAGACAAGCGCTTGCGGTCAGAGGGACGGGCGTGGTACCACGGCTTGCGGTACGAAGTACGAACAGCGGAGATTTGCTCTTGGTGCCTCCGATGAACCTGATCCGGGGCCGTACAACCGGTGAGCCCGAAACCAAAAGCGTGGCGGTGGCATGGCATTGTTAGCCCCGCTGCATGCCGCTTCTCGTTCCTGCTACCTCGTGGGACGCTCTTGTTTGATTTTTCTTTTTAAGATTGAGATCGTTTGTGCTGGCTTGTGAAATTTCCCAAATTACAAGAGGAACAAAGTGTATCCTATTTGATTTGGTATCTTTTAACATCGACAAAGTGCCATCTAGGAAAACCACGGAGTTGACGGTTGATTTTGTGGCAACACTGATCCCATATGCCCATATAAGTATTGTTTGCATATAACGTAGATAATGTCAATGGCACTATCATCTCGTATTACAGGCATGGAGTACTTGCAGCGAGGTCATCCTGTTTGCTTTTTTCTGGTATTGACATCCAGAGAAGAGCAAATGCTCAAACATGATGCCATGGGAGTTAGATGACGACATTCCAACTTTAGTTAGGCGGAAGACCATGGAAGATTAAGTGAACTTTGGTTTACAAAGTCTCAGCATAAATGGAAGAGAGCTTCCGTTTTAGAAATACGAAAAATTTTAGGACAGGCTTTTCTTATATTTTGTCGCGGTGGTGAAGAAGCCCGGATCCCGGCCCAAATAAAACACAGGAGTTGGCCGGGCTTGGGACCCAGAACGGGGGAAAACTCGCCGACACGCAAAACAGTAGAACCGTAGGGGCATGTCAGGTGTGCACTTGTGTGAACTTAAACAGCCCATTTTTCGCATGTTGAACCACCCGAGCAAGAGTAATTTTTTGTGCACCGCGTGCGGTGCAGCAAATCCAGTGTGACCTGCACAGCACACGATTATTGATCCATGCTGGCATCACGTGGCATGACGAAGGGATGGAATATGGCATGATGGGAGGGATATAACAGATTTTAATTTGAACGTGACCAGCATTAAATAGGATTCAGCTTTTATTTGAAATATTCATCTAGCCCATTCCCTCCAGCCTCATTTTACCTGTCATCTTGCTTGGATTTATGGAAATCTTTCAGTCTGAAACATTCTGAAACATGCTCTGGTTTCTGAAACATGCTCTGGTTTTTATCCTAGAAATCAATAAAGGTTGAAGAAGAATCTCCCTCGTGCTAAAATCTACTCCGAGAGTTCTGTTGCAGAAATCAACCTCTTTCTTCTATCTGAAAAAGTACTCTGTTTTGGTCTAAGGCTGGAATAAGGCACCGAAGACTTCATTTCTTTTGATCCGAGTTTGGAATAAGCCACCGAAGAGTTCTTCTATACGTTCAAGATAAAATGTCTTCTCCAACATGAAGTAAAACATTTTTTTAGTTTTCTTTTTATAGTTGATTTATTACACCAACTGTTTTGGTAGTTAGAAAAAGTTAATGGCACTCTGGGAGTCATAACTCAGTCCACAGATTATAGGTATTCCTAGTAGGAGGGGATAATAAATGTAATTTAAGTTTTTGTATAGGGATGTCGTAGCTTTATAACTAGGATGTCGTAATATTTTAACTAGGGTGTCGTAACTTCTGAGCCCTTACCAGGAGCTCAGCATAGCTTGTCGGAAACCTTTTGTCTAGAGAGAATGTGAGCCTGGATAATCGGAGCCCCTTCTTTAGAGCAGACATGGCCATATACTCGTTGAGATCAGGAATCTCGAGAGTAGCAGAATTGAATCTTGCGATATAGTCCTTGAGATTCTCTTCTCATTTTGATAAAGGAGGAATAAGCTGTCGGTATTCCACGGCATATTCCAGCAAATCCTGAAATATAAGATAAACAGTTTTTCTAATTCAGAGGAGTCGATGGTACCTGAATGTATGCTCGAATACCACATTCAAGCTGCCTTCTTTAGGGTCGTAGGAAAGGCCAAGCAGTACAATGCATCGGAGGCTCCTTGGATCATCATGTGGACCTTAAAGCTACCCAGATGATCAAGGGGGTTGGTGGTCCCATCGTAGGATTCTATCCGAGGGACTTTAAAATGTTGAGGGATGACTTCCTTCATTATTCTGGAGGTGAATGGAGGCATTTTGAGCCTTACCTTTCACCATTACGGTTCCTTCGAACTCTCCTTTTCAAGAAGGGATGATAGAAAGCCTCCACCTTCCTGGCACGCCAATCTGTTGGTGTCGAATCTTCGCGGATCGGATGGATCTGCTGGATCGCCGGCTCCTATAAAACAGACCCCCTGACTGGATTTGCTCCGATAGGGGACACTCCGATGCCTAAGTCAGTGAAGGCTTGAGCAACTGAATGGAAAGTTCTCAGAAAGAGAGAGAGTGTGAGTGAAAAAGACTCAGAGGATTTGGTTTTTGCTTGGCTTACTTGCCTTGGCTTGCTTGTTGAGTGCCCCCTCTTACCATTATTTATAATGGGAGATGTGCCAAGAACCCAGTAAAGCCTACTTGCCTCTGGTTAAGTAGGGTTGGTTAGCTTAACCCCCCATAACTATAAGCGGTTACTGTCTGATTCTAGCCACCTCGATATTGTTGGTGCTGGAGTTAGTGACCACGTGACTGATCCTGGCCACCTTGATGTTGATGGAGTTAGTGGCTACGTAGTTGGTTACAACAACCATATCCACGTCTGGAGATTGGAAATCACCAGGAGATTCGCTTCAAGGCCATTCCTGAAAGGAAAACTAGTAGCGAGCATGCTTTCTATTTTAAAACTTTTTCAAAATAACATACAGCGGAAATATTATCGAGAAGATTAACATTTAATCTAAGCATGCTTTTAAAGCTTTTCAATGCTACTTATCCCAAGATCTTGCATGAATGGTTAATATAAACTATGAAATCATGAATTCATGCTATGAACATTTCAAAACAACATATCTATATATGTAAAACCATATCTCGTATGAAGTGGAGACGCTCTCCACTGCGAAAGATCCAGGAGGAGGAAGAAGAACTCTGCTTAGCCGCACATGTGTCCGGCCTCTACAGGTGGTTCACACCAGGGCTCTTTCAATATCTACTTCCACTCCAAGTGCTAGCTTGTTGTGGAACAATTTGATCAGAACTCCTTTTCTTCTTTCGATGCTGGACTCTCCGAATGAATGAAGAAACTCAAGAGGAGGAGAATGAGTCGTTGGAACCCTTCCCAAACACTCAATCCTAAGACCTAGATCACTAGGTACAAATATGCACACTTCTTTCCAAAAATCTCACACCCATAAAACTAGAACCTTTCCTAGCTTCTTCCCTTTCTTCCATTTTATTTTTCCAGCATTTCTTTGCTGAATTTTCTCTTATTTTCGTCCTCCCATTTCAGCCCATTAAGTAGATGGTGAGGGAGAGGGAAAGTGGGGAGTTATGGATGATAATGGAGTGGTAATGGTAGTTATGGGGAGTTATGGTCATGGGAAGTTACATAACTCCCCAAAAATAAATTTAAACTTATTTAAATTCAGATTAATGTGTTAATTGATTTCAGTTCATAACTGAAATCAATTGGGTCAAGTGTGCATACATTGGGTTCAACCCAATTGGACCCAAATCTATTTTGAACCAAATCATATTTGATTCGTTCCAGATTTTAATAGCTCAATCAAATTGGGCTATCAAGTAATCACATTACTTAATTCACCTCCATGCATCACCAACTATTAGTGAAAATTTTATGTCACAACCTTTTTGTGACATCAAGTGTCTACACTTGCGAAATCAACAAGTGTCGACACTTACATAAGTGTCGACACTTTCAAGAATATCAAGTGTCGACACTTTTTCCTTTGTGAGTCCACGAATGATTTTCAATCGTTCTCCGATCACTAGATCAAGTAGAAACCTCTATGGTGTGTGACCCCATAGGTTCGAACACTAAGCTGCAGCACTGGAACATTTCCAATACCAGTCAAAGTCGCCATCTAGCAATGACACCCGACGTCCGGATAGGTCGAAGTTGCACAGCAACAATCAAGAACCAGGAGATATGGAAACCTAGTAATTAATCCCTTTGACCTCAATGCTCAGTAAGACTTAGGGTTAAACTGCCCAACCCATAAAGTCCATCAACAATGTGTCTCAATCTCACAAGTCCTGTAACACATTACAGAGACTACCCTGGCCAAGGTTTTGCTAAATTAAAATACAGTAAGATATCTGCTCCAAACACTTTGGAGGGGTCAATCCCATCTTGATCCGATCACTGCAATATGAGTACTTAACTGTACCCAGAAACCTTCCATTCATGGATTAGAAATCCAGATAGTCCAGTACCAAAGTACAGTGAGTTGCTCGCAAGCTACCATAACGATCTCATGTCTGACGGATAACTACGTCCATATCAAAACTCTAGGCAGAAAAAAATACAGACGGGTCACGTTCGATGAAATGTCAAACACAACATCTACATGCCATACCAGTGTCTCCACACTCCTTGGTTAAGAGGACAACCAACGACTATGGCACACAACGACCTATACTTAATATACTATCATCCTGAAATAAGTGTATCATTTGGTCGCGAATAATTTTAGGACTATATGATATATCCTCTCTATATTACATACAAATAGTCCTAAGAATTTCATCACTCAAGAACTCATTACAGAAAGATGAAATAGTGATGAACTGCCAGAATAAACATTTTATTCAATAATATAATTCATATACAATTACATCAAATGTACAACTGTCTACAGTAGTAATTGGTTTTGGGACACATTTCCCAACAGTTCCTTCAGAAGGGTCCGAGGTCGAATCGACTGACTACCTTGCACCTGTCCTTTTCGGGGTAGGCTGAAGATACCCAGCCGTTCGTATCAGAATGGCCTTCTTCAGAGTGGACTGGAGTTCTTTTCGGAGCAAGTTGGGGAATGAGGCGGCCGTCTTCTTCGGATCAGTCTTCGTCGGAGTAGTCCGAAGGAGACTGGCTCGCATGACACAGCCTAGATCAAAGATATGATTCAGCATCCCTCTCTTCGGCGTAGGCCAAAGACTGATCCAATGATGAGACCGGAATGGTGATGTCGAGTTGTTGCTTCTTCAGCCTGTGGAATCACCTTCGAGACTTCTGGTATGGACGAGCGGTTCAGTAGGGATTCAAATGTATCCTTGAACCAATAATTAGCTTTTGCTGGACCGGTTTATCCCAACATATGCTATCAAGAGAAATTTCTACGGATGATTAAGGAGCCCAAATAATGAAGACTTTGAATACTATAGGTTCCTATTGTTATATATTAGCAAGGTTATATGCTATCTTCTTCAACGTTAATTGATTATATAAGCTAAAATATTATATGAATAATTATATATTCATTTGCTGGTGGAACGCTTGTATAGGATATCATGTATTCCTAAATAAGAACCTTGATGGGCTGGGTAGCCTTGATATCCAGTACTTTCCAAAGAATGAATTGCTCACCACATATTTTGCTTGTTGCCGGGATTGGTATATATAAATTAAGTGGCATTGGGTTGAGCTTCAATTTTAGGCCACATTAATATTCTATGTTGACCATGACATTTTCAGCACTTTCCTGTGTGATTTTGATGTTCATGATTCTAGATAAGCTCTAGGTGAAGGAGCTTTGTTAAGGATTTGAGTGGATTGCAAGGATCTTATGTGATAAACAACATCTTTTAATCTTTCCTAGCACACAAGATGTTGTTGATTCATCAATAGTTTGGCTATTAATTAAGCAACGGCTAGGTTATATAGGGCAAACTAGAAATAGCTAGTCCAGGAGTGCTCAAGAAAAATCAGCATATTCTACACAAAGTAGAGGTCAACGCAAATGCTTCCTTCCAAGGTTTATTTAAATAATAGCAAGATGAGGGAATCTCTCCAGGGATGGCTTTATGAGTAGGTCATCATGGTAGAAGTGGAATAATTGATCAGGTGATAGCAAGATGATGGAACATCTCCATGAATGGCTTCGAGAGTAAGGTTTATTTTAATGAAAGATTCAAGAGTAAGCCATCATTTAAAACTTCATAATTTTTGATAACTTTTTATAAAGCATAGAGAGTGATGGTACTAGATCTACTTGAGCATCGGAGTATATTGACGATAGAATGTCTGTAGCTAGGGGTGCAAATGAGTCGGGTCGGATCGGGTCATGAGTGACCCCGATCCGACCCGCTTCTTTGATCAGGTCCATAAATAATAGGGTTCTAACCTAAAAAATTTAGATCTAAATATGATCTAGATAAAATATAGATAATAATATTTCAATTATTACACAGCCAATTATTATTAACCATAAAATAGATAGCAAATAATTTTATTTTTAAAATATATTAAGATATAAAAATAATTATAACTCTATTTCTATGTTAAAAATAAGTTTCATATAAATTTTAAATTATAATTTAAAGATCCAAATAGATATTGTTACAGCCGTTATGATGACGTGGCGTGTCTCAGATTTCGCCGGGCATGATCCGAACCACGTGGATTTTTTCGGCAGAGCGGGAACGGTCCAGCAAGGTCGGATGTGGCTCCATCGCGGCCGGAGTCGAGGTCGGGCCAGCCCTTCCTGCTCCTTCGCCAGGTGGCGCCTGGACACGGGTCCGCCTCGGCCGAAGCCGGCGGCCCCTTGCTCCCTTGCCGGGTGGCACCCTGAGACGGTTCCACCACGGCCGAGGTCGAGCTGAGCCTTCCTGCTCCTTCGCCAGGTGGCACCCAGACCCGGGTCCACCTCGGTCGAAGTCGAGCGCCCCTCTGCCGCTCCGCCAGGTGCTCGCCCAGGAGGGGTCCACCTCGGCCGAAGCCGACGACCCCTTGCTCCCTCGCCGGGTGGCGCCCTGAGACGGTTCCACCTCGGCCGAGGTCGAGCCGGGCCTTCCTGCTCCTTCGCCAGGTGGCGCCCGGACACGGGTCCACCTCGGCCGAAGTCGAGCGCCCCTCTGCCGCTCCGCCAGGTGTCCGCCCAGGAGGGGTCCACCTCGACCGAAGCTGGCGACCCCTTGCTCTCTCGCCGGGTGGCGCCCTGAGACGGTTCCACTTTGGCCGAGGTCGAGCCGGGCCTTCCTGCTCCTTCGCCAGGTGGCGCCCGGACACGATTCCACCTCGACCAAAGTCGAGCGCTCCTCTGCCGCTCCGCCAGGTGTCCGCCCAGGAGGGGTCCACCTTGGCCGAAGCCGGCTGCCCTGCATGGTGAGGCTGCCGAGAAGCAGGGGCACGAGTTCCGAGACCGTCACTCGGGCAGCGCGCGCCGCACCTCGAGAGGAGCGCCAGTACGGTCGGCAGCAACGCGCGAAACTTCGTTTACATCGGCCCGACGGGTTCCGCATCCGAGAGGCGGAGTCCTGGCAGACAGGACCCAGTAACGGATGTTGTTGACGTCTGGGAAGGAGAGCGCTCGCGCTCGGCCCAAGGTCTGGTCGGTGTCCTCCCTCTACCCTTTCCTCGCTGGGCTCGGCAAGCAAGACAAGGAGGCCATCGGGTTCCTGGACCCGAAGGGGAAAGGGGAAAGAGAGAGAGAGAAGGAGGTGAAAGCAAAGAGGGAGCCTTCCAAGGGCGGGAGGCCAGAGGCAGCGTGATGGGATAAAAGGATGGGAAGAGCGGACAACCAGGTAAGGGGAAAAAAGGCTGGGAAAAGAAAAAGGCACCAAGAGTAGGATCCAAGATCCCAAGAGGAGTCCCTTGGCGCAAGCTCGGTGAAGGAACTTGGCCCAATTTCCACTCTTCCAGAGACCTTTTTTGGCTAAGATCATCTCTAAGCCTGGGACTCCTTCGGGGGCCCACCTTGGAGATTTTGTTCCATCTCGCCGTTTTCTAACTTGACCGTCGGAGCTCCCTTGCTGGGATCCCCGGCCAAGGTTTCTGACCTTGTCTTGCAGGATCGGGAGCCCGGAGACCTCGAGGCGAGACGGTCTGATCCCGTCACCAGCTCTGAAGTTACAGGCCACGGCGGCGAGATCGGCAACAGATATAATCCTAACAATATTAATATATTCGAGTCAGGTTGGATCTGGTCGGGTTGGGTCACAGGTCAACCCAACCCATTTGCAGCCTTATCTATAGTTGTCCTGACAAAGAAAGCCTAGACCAGAGATAGCTTTGGTGAAGGCCCTTTGACGTTCAAATCAGCATCTCGGACCACAGAGTAAAAAATGGAATAGAGCAAAGAGTGAAAGAAATTCCATACTTTTAGAAATTCATAGAGAACCTCTTTTTTATACTCGAGCTATAGGGACAATTCTGGAATATTCTTAATGCAGCGGCAAGTAAGAGAGATGACAAGATGTCGACCTCCATCAAGATTTCCAAAAGGAAATCATTTTTCTTTATCCGGTACGTCCATCTCCTATTAATGGAATGTGTTGTCTCATGTATCTTTCTATCATTTGTTTTAATAGTGCCAAGGATCGTGGCATGAAAAATAGGCCATGCTTCTTTAATTGCTGGAATTTATCCTTGATCATAGGATTTGATTGTTTGTCCATTATGAAGGGCATATTATATTATTTTTAATATATGAAATATATATTTATTTATTTATTTTGAAATATTTAAAAATAATTTTTTTGTGGCATGGGTGGCAGAATAATTTTGGTGTAACAAAATAATTTCAAATATAATAGAATAAGGTTAGGAATTATGGCTTAGGAGGCGGATAAAACAACTATTCTAAAGGAGATTTGATTCCTTTCTCGTGTGAAGAATGATTGGACCACACTCCTTCCTCCAAGGTATAACCCGAAAGCCAACACGTCAATACCCGTTGGTGGCACGATCTCGAACAGACATCGATCAGCTCGTCTTCAATCCAAGTTTTTAAAATATAAAAAAGATAAAAGCGAGAAAGAATTTTAGAAATTTTTAGAAAAGAGAAATGTAGGAGAGGGAGAGCTTAGAATTCTTGAATACCTTGCAGGGTTGGGATAGAAGCCTATTTATAGACTCAAAATTCCAGAGAAATTTTTAAAAAAGTTCTCAACTAGCTGTTATGGCATTAAAAAAGAAAATAAATAATATAGCCATTAGCCATTAAATTTTGAATTAGAAAAAAAAAAGGCAACATGCGGAATGCACGTGGAACGGGCAACCGTGCATTCTGCATGTGCCTCCACACCAAGGGATCGTTTCAGGAAATTTTGAAACTTCCTGGCATACGATAATCCTCCACAAGTTTCAAAACTCATGATAAACTATTTAAAATTTAATAAAATTATTTAAACAATAAAGTTTTTAGATTTTTACTATACTTAGTATAAGTATCTTTTAGGTTTGAACTTGTATTGAATATAAAATATAAACAGTATGAAGATGAACTGATCATAATATGAGGTAGTGCTATCTAGGCCATGTGCTTGTCTTGATTTTCATGAGAGTTACTAAGGATTCACCCTGATTCCATGGTCACGGTCTCATGACTACTCTCACTAAGGTAGATCCTCCAAGGATAAATGCAACGGAATCATATCTCGCTGAACTTACAGCCTTGGATCAATTAAGAGCATGCTCAACCTAACCATCATAATAGAGCACCATACCATAGGGAAGAGTTGGAGAGACTCCAAATCGGTGCTTCAAGACATCACCTCAGAGATCATTTTCTTTTGAATCTTAACTATGGGATTGCCATGACGGTAGGGGTCCACTCTAGTGACTAATATATAGGCTTAAGCCCCAACCTCCTTGATGTCTTAGAAATCGTAGTCTTCAAAAGGCTTTTAGTCAAAAGATCTGTCATATTGTCTTTTAATCTTATAAATTGTAATGGTATCACTTCTTTCATTTTATTTCTTATAACTTTATAACTAATTATGATATTATTATTCATCTTTTTATTAGTTATATGTTGATTTAATGGATCAATTAAAGCTCTACAATCATAATTTAAAAAAAAAAATATTTTTTTTGTAAAAGATATTCTATATTATTTATTAAATCTTTTAGCCATTGTATTTCAATACATGCAGTATCAAGAGTTGTTAATTCAGATTTCAATATAATTCTTATAATTATTGTTTGTTTATAACAGTCCCAAGATACTGCAACTCCTTCTAACATAAGAGATATCCAGTGATGGATTTAACATCTAAGTTATCTATTACGCAATTGGCATCACTATATCCCTCAAGTACTTATGGATAATCAAAGTATACTAAAAAAAATTTAAGGTTCTCTTAAGATATCTAAAGATTCTTTCTAAAGCTTTCCAATTTCTTTACTAGGATTACTAGTATACTTACTTAGTCTGCCTACTACATAAACTATATATGAACTGGTTCTATTTGAAATATATAATATAGATCATCCTATCCTTTGAAAATATCCTAATTGATTAACAGGTTTTCCTAAATTTTTAATTAAGTAAGAGCTATGATCATAATGGATAGAGATATGATCTAAATTAAAATATTCAAACATTTTAATCATTTTCTCTATTGAATGTGCTAGGCTTATTGCTATTCTACTATCTACTCTTTTAAGTTTCATTCCTAAAATTACATCAGCTTCTCCTAAGTCTTTTATATCTAAATTATTTGATAAATAGCTGTTAGTTTCTTGAACTATTTTCATTGATATTCTAAATAATAATATATAATCTACATACAAGCACGATATTATAAAATTCATATCCTATCTTTTATAGCACACACATTTATCATATTCATTTATTTTAAATTATTTTTTAAGATAATTTGATCAAACTTAATATGTCATTATCTATGAGCTTGTTTTAAATCATAAAGTGATTTAATTAGTCTACATACTTTATATTCTTATCTTCTTACTTCAAATCCTTGAGATTAGTTTATATAGATTTCTTCTTATAATTCTTCATTTAAGAATATAGTTTTTACATCCATTTGATGGATTATTAATTTATAAATTGAGGCTAAAACTATTAAAGTTCTTAGAATAATTATTCTCATTATAGAAGTATAGGTATCAAAGTAATCTATGTATTTCTTTTAGTTAAATCCTTTTACTATTAGTCTAGCTTTATATCTTTCTATTATTCCACCCAGCCTTAATTTTTTTAAAAAAATCATTTTGCTCCTATAGGTTTGTTTTCTAAAGGTAAATCAGCTAAAATCCAATTTTTATTTTCTAGGATTGATTAAATTTTACTATTTATGGCTTCCTTCCAATATGATGATTCTGATGATGACAGGCCTCATCATACATAGAATGTTCATCCCCTACTAATAATGTAAAGAAGTCTTTTCCAAAATCTTTTTCAACTCTTTTCTTTTTACTTCTTCTTAATTCAGGTTCAGTTTCTAGTTCTGGTTCTATAACTCTAGAGAAAGATGATTCACATTCTAGGAGTCTAAAAATTCTAGTCTTAAAGAAAATATATCATCAAAGAAAGAAGCATCTTTGACTTCTAAGATTGAGTTGTCTGCTATATCACTAATATATGATTTTATTACTAGAAATCTATAGGCATTGTTATCTTGGGCATAGCTTATAAATATAATATCTATAGTCTTAGGTCCTAGTTTTTTTTAGATTTAGGAATATTAACCTTAGCTAGGCACCCCATATTTTAAAAAAGTCTAGGTTAGGAGTCCTCCATTTTCAAAGTTTATAAGAAGTCTTGTCACTTCTTTAATAGATATCCTATTTAGGATGAAACAAGAAATTAAAAAAGCTTCCCCTATAACTTTTCGAGTAAGCTAGAACTGATAAGCATGATATTTACTATATCCATGAGGGTATAGTTTTTATGCTCAACTACATTGTTAGACTGTTGAGAGTAAGGAGCAGTCACTTGAATTATATTATGTTCTTGATAGAACTGAAAGAATTCATTCGAGGTATACTCCCCTCCTCCATCAGATCTAATAATTTTAATCTTCTTTTCTTATTAATTTTCTATTTGACTCTTATAGATTTTAAACTTGTTGAAGGTTTTACTTTTAGATTTAATTAGATAATAGTATTAATTATTTAAAAAAATATTTATAAAGGTCACATATTATTACCATCATGAGTTGCAATCTTGGTGGAGTCACATACATCACTATGTATTAATTCCAAGATTGAGAAATTTTTTTAATTGATTTGAATAATTTTCTTGATTATTTAGACTCGGCACATATTTTGCACTTAGATGAATCTAAGTTTGATTTAAGAATTAGGTTTAATTCCATCATATTGCTGGATCAGGTTAGCTTGGATACTTGGAATTCTAGTTTGTTGGGTTTTAGACCTATATTGGTCTTTGATCTTGATTAAGTTTAGAAGTGGGGCTAGGATTAACTCTCCTTACTTTTAGAGCTGACTTTTGACAAAATCATTTCAAGAAGGAGGTAACTTATCTAGAAGGCTAGAGACCTTAAATCTATTAAAGAATTTATCTCATTTAAATTGTTAGTTATAATGTATGGAATATATATATATATATATATTTTAAAATATTTGAAAATATATTTTTTTGTGGCGTGTATGGTAGAATAATTTTGGTGTAACAAAATAATTTCAAATGCAACAGAATAAGGTTAGAAAGTCTGGCCTGAAAGGTAGATAGAACCATTGCCCTAAAACTATTTGGTCCTCCTCTCGTGCGAAGAATAATTGGATCATATGCTCTCCTCCAAGGTACAACCCGGAAGCAACACTCCAATGTCTATCGGTGGCACGATCTCAAATGGACTTCGATCAGCTCATCTTCAGTACAAATTTTTAAAGTACAAAAAAGATAGGAGAGAGAAAGAATTTTAGAAATTTTTGAAAAAGAAAAATGTAGAAGAGGGGGAGTTTGGAATTCTTGGATACCTTATAGGGCTAGGGTAGAGGCCTATTTATAAGCTCAAAACCTCAGTGAAAATCCTAAAAAAGCCTTCAACTAACTATTATGGTATTAAAAAAAATAATATAATATAGCTGTTAACCATTAAATTTGGAATTAGAAAAGAAAAAAAAGGTAATGTGTAGAATGCATGCAGAATGGGTGACCGCGCGTTCCGTGTGTGCCTCCATACCTAGGGGCCATTTCAGGAAGTTTTGAAACTCCCTTGCGTGCGGCATATTGAAGTGAGCATCGGTAGGCTTTTCCTTCGGCCATTCGGAAAGATGTCCTTGAGAGGCCTTATTTGTCCTATCTTGGTTCTGAATATTAAGAGTCAGTCAACCTTGGTCTTCCTCTAGGTTGGGGATTTGTAGAACGTGTAGAACTGAAAGGTCGAATGATCATTAGGCCAAGGGAATTTGAATGAATTTAGCCTTCCCTATAGATCCCATCGTGGTAGAAGGCTTTTCCTGCACATCAGTAAATTCTTCGTCTTGCTTATTCTAATAAAGTATTCATAGAACATTTTGACTAGATCGAAGGTCTATAAAGCAAGGGTTCAAAAAGCCAAACATCTATCCAAATAGGGGTCCAGAAGGCTGAATGCTTATCCATATAGGGGTCTAGAAGGCAGAACATCTATCCAAATAAGGGTCTAGAAGGTTGAACATCTATCCTAGTGGAGGTTCCTTCAATAATCTCAGGGTTAGTGGGTTAAAGGCTTTTCGTTGGAGTGAGTGATATATTTGATCGAGGGATTCTTGGAGTAATATTTATGTCTAAAATGGAGATGGTATTGCTAAGGAGAATCATGAACCTTGCCACCATGATGGATAAGGATGTTCCTCCGGCGATTGAAAGCCATTAGGGGGACTATAGGATGATTGACACATCACGATTCAACTGAGAAGCCCATAAAAGAGAAGAGGGGAAAACCGGGTAAGCTGAGGGTGCTTTAGGACAATGGTTAATTGATGGATAAGGCTCTTCGGGGAAATATCCTAAGGTGAGTGCCACTCCAAACAACTCAATAATATGATCTTATGCTGCTCCAAGCATACAGGTTCAGTAATTTCCTAGTTATTCGAGCGAATATTCTATATATATGCATTTAGAATACGGTAGGTCCAATATCAGAAGCAAAAATAACCAAAGGAAACTGAGTATAATTTCAGCTTCTTCTAAAATTCATTATCAATCAATCCATTTCCAGTTCTATGACCTTCAGGATCCCAAGAGTGGGAGGTTTGCTCCTACATCATTTACCCCCCACTTCATAGTTTGAATTGAAGTATTTCAGGCCGAGGAATAATTCTAACACCACGTTCAAGGGATCCTGAGAGTTACATTAAATTTTTTATTCCTAAAAAGTGGTCCTGTTAGAAGTTGAAAAGTTTCCATATCCTATACTTATGACTTCTTTTTCGAAAGGCATGAAGAGTTAATGTGATCAGTTTTCCATATAAAAACATTTTGAAAGCGGTTTATCATCACTAATATTTGTACTTGGAAGATTTTTTGCCTATTGAATGGCAATTTTTGATGAAGGGGGGCAATTTTTGACTGGCTTCCCAATAGATTTTATGGTGATTCAAGCATTAATAGATCCTTGCGATATGCAAGAACTACGAAAAGCAGTTTTGAAGCACTGAAAGGCTAGTATTTCGACTAGTGCAGAGTCTAGTCAACCTACTAAAGTTTTCAAAGCCAAAGCACTGGAAGGTAGCTCTAGAATCCTAAATATTACTGGGGTCCATCATTTGCCGAAGAATAGGTTCAAACCTTTCTCCGGCCAGTAGGTAATTATCAGGCCTACAAGGTGGGATCTGTTGGACATGAACATATGGCCTTTGAATTGATCATTCCAATATGAAGAAGGTTTATCGCGTGATATTTAGACCATCACTTCTTTTTCTTACTTCACTCTTTCTCTTTTCTATGTGGCACCGTCTATGGGAATATTTGATATAGTTGGCTCGTCACTTTAGTTTTTTTATAAGATCGATCGAGGTTGTAGAGGCAAGGATTGCGGTGATAGAGGAGAAAGTTGCTGATGCTGAGAAGAAGCTTTGTGAGGCTGAGGCTTAAACTTCTGAAGTGAAAGAAGAATTTCGAGAGCAAAAGGAGTGCACGGATTCTGTTTCCAAAAGCATCATTCGTTTGGCAATAAAATTAGGTGAAGCAAGTAGTTATATGACTTCGATATGCTAGAGTATGAGTGATGCTCATCGAGGGGAAGCCCAAGCTATCTTAGATGCCAAGGCTAAAATTGCTAAGTTGAAGAAAAGCATTCAGGCCAAAATAGAGACTTGAATGCAAAGGCAGATTATCAAATCTAATGGTTCTCGGTTGAGCTTAATTTAGCTAGAAGTGAAAATGAGTGGTTATGGAAGGAACTTCATTTGGTTCGAAGCCAAATGCAGGATGAGGGTCCCTCAGGACAAGATGAAAGGGTTTGACAAACTAAACAGGCTAGAGATAAAGCTGTGGCTGAAGCTCAATTACTTCGACAAGCATTTGAAGAAGAGAAAGATATGAATACAACTGCTTTCCAATGGTCAGAGTCACCATTCCTTAGAGATATAAGAGAATGTATCTTTACAGAATCAGTTGAAGGCAGCCAAAATTACTATTGATGGTTTGAAGAAGAACATCAGTGATTATGGTGATGAAATCAAGAGGTTACAAAGCAAGCTATCTTTGGCCAAGGCATGTGTGGGAGCCACTGACACTTGGCTTCGACATGTCGAAAGCAGGGCATATGAGTCTGGGTTTGAAGATTGTAGACTTCCAGTGGCCCAAATTCTTCCAATCATTGAGGCTCACTTGCTCCGGGTCCTTGTCATAGAATAAGCTATGGCTTCTCTTCAAACATGCCAGATGAACCGAAAGTGCAAGTAAGGGAATTGAAATTTCTGTTCATCGTAACCCCTTTACAATTTTCATCTTCAACTATAATCGTTCATGTGATAAGTAAAATGTGAATTTTCTCTAAGTGTTGTGCTTAGATATCTTTTTGAGAATGTTTCATTGTTTGTAGACAATTTTGGTTCTATAAATTTTTCCTTGTAATTTCTAGGGATGTTAGTTGAATGGTCGAGGCTTCTTATTGATCAAATTGTATTGGTTCTCGAATTTTCGTTAACCAGGCTTAGTACTCTAAGAGACATCTTGTGAGCGACTCAGGAAACAAAGAACATTAATTATATCATGATGGTCTAAGAGGGTGTGGTACTTGAGGGAAGTTAAGGCCTTTTTCACACGAAAGATGAAAGGTTGGTGGGAGTAACCCAAGACACCTTGCCACTAGCAATCCATGGGAATATTGTCTAGCCCGAAAGTGCAGGTAAGGGAATTGAAATTTCTGTTCACCATAACCCCTTTACTATTTTCATCTTCAACTTATAATCGCTCATGTAATAAGTAAAATGTGAATTTTCTCTAAGTGTTGTGCTTCGATATCTTTTTGAGAATGTTTCATTGTTGGTAGACAATTTTGGTTCTATAAATTTTTCCTTGTAATTTCTAGGGATGTTAGTTGAATGGTCGAGGCTTCTTATTGATCAAATTGCATTGGTTCTCGAATTTTCATCAACCAGGCTTAGTACTCTAAGAGACATCTCGTGAGCGACTCGAGAAATAAAGAACATTAATTATATCATGATGGTCTAAGAGGGTGTGGTACTTGAGAGGAGTTAAGGCCTTTTTCACACAAAGGATGAAAGGTTGGTGGGAGTAACCCAAGACACATTGCCACTAGCAATCCATGGAAATATTATCTAGCCCTTTTTTGCATGCCACTTGGCAGTCATCCAATGGGAGTGGATCTATTCTGAGTAGATCCGGGCCATTGAAAGGGTTTTTATAAATGGTGGGATCTTCAACATCCGAGCCACTTTTGTTTTTGAAATTTCCCTCTTCTCCTCACTTTCTCTTTGGAGTTCCTTCCTACTGTTTGGCAACTATCTCTGATAAGTTTGGACAACATCCTTCATTGTTTCCTTGCTTCCTCTTGCTTAGATTTTTTGAAACTCTATTTAGATTCCTTAGGGGACTTCCTTGCTTTCCTTAGCATTATTTCTTGTTTCTGTATTTGTGATTTTTGTCTTTCCTTTTGTTTCAGGTTTTGAGCTCTAAAAATTCTTCGTCTTATTTTTAGAGCAATTTTTCCTGATTTTTTAGGTAATTTTGTTTGGTTACTCGATATCAGACTCTAAATGGTCTCCCAAGTTGGCCAATTCATGGTCTTCGTGACATGAACCAACTAGATCAAAGGTTACCATTGGAAATGCAGAGGTTATCCTAGACCATGGGGTAACCATGGTTATTATCGCATCCCAGGAGCCTATAAATTTTGAAGGAGAATTCCCTCTTGAGAATATTCAATCTAAAATTTGAGAATTGGATTTGGCAAAAGCTACAAACTAAATATCAAATCCATGAAATCTCATCCAGAACTTGTATGCATTCTTCCATATCATGTCTATGGTCCCCGTGGTAAAGACAGTATTTATTTTAGTTCCTCCTTTCGGGCTTTGCTTGCATCTTTTTAGCTTCAAGCAGCTGCCTGTGAATCTGCATCAAAACATGAGCACGTGGGGCATTTAGAGGAGTATACTGACTAGACTTTCATGGTAGTAGAATACCTGGTAGTAGAATACCCATTTGGTCGGGACTTTGAAGATGTTAGATCTGAGGTGGTGTCCTTTAGCATCATGGAGGTGATCGACTTCTTGACCTTTTTCCTCGATCCTCTCTTCTCAGATGGAATCCCAAGACCAAGGGTTGCTCTTTAGGTGTTAAGACAGGTGTTGAGGTTGAAGATGGAGCAATGGCCAGGATGGACGGAATAATCGGAGGAATATGAGCATCGTACGCTTCCTTCATACATGCATATTTTTTTTCTCTAGCAAGCATCTCAGAAAAATTTATGATGGTCTCTTTCTTAAAGAGAAAAAAATGGACATTGCTGAAGACCACTCATCATGGTGGTCATGGCAACCAAATGATCAAGGTTGTACACCTTTAGGGCCACTTCATTGAATCGGCTCACATAAGATCTGAGAGATTCTCCTTCCCTCTGTTTAATGTGGATCAAAGAGTCAAAACATAAGATTTGAGAGTTTCTCCTTCCCTCTACTTAATGTGGATCAAGGAGTCGAAACTCTATCATGGGTTTCTACTGCTAGCAAAAGGCTGACTTAATTAGTTAAAAGACATGATAGAACCTGATTTTAGACTGAAGTACCAATATCGGGCTAATTTCTTGAGGGTCGAAGAAAAGGCTCGGTATAACATTGCATCGATGACCCCATGCAAGAGATCAAAGTTTTGAGACCCTGCAAATGGTCCACCGGATCAGTGGATCCATCATACATCTTTAGCTATGGTATTTTGAAATGCCTTAGCAGTGGTCCTACATGATGTGGGCTCCAAAGGTAGTTCGGTGATGAAACCAAGATCTTTATATCTACGTGGTGCTAGGCCTTGCAAAGTTTCAATGTGTTGATCTAGCTCTTGAAGTTTGCGATTCACTTCAGCATCTCTAACAAGATGTGTTTTAAAAGGCCATGGAGGCAAATGGGTGGGAGTTGATCCTTCATTCGAATGAGGCAAAGGCGAGCACCTCCTTGCTCACCTGGACTCTCTAGTGCTATGGAAGGAACGAGCTCCTCCCACTCGATATCTTGCAGGAGCAGAAGTCATCATAGCTTCAACATATTGCTCCTAAGGGCACGGGAGTTTGTAGTAGCATGGCTTAATTTACTTCTAATTACGGTGTAGTTGCCAGCGTTGTTGACACCACCGAGCATTGGATCGCTTGAATAGCAGTAGCTAGCTAATGAAATTGTTAAGCAAGTTGCTCTAGACAATCAGGTTGATCTCCCTATGGGGTGGTACCAGCCTAAGATCCTAGAGGCATATTCTCGATGAATTGATTGTCTTGTTAGGAGGTGGTGGTGCCAAAGCGCTAAGTGGACACGCCTTTTGGTGACATGTGGTTTTCATCCAAAATCTCTTTCAAGAAAAGGATGAAGAAAGGTCCTTCCTTTACTTGATGGTGCTAGATTCGCCTAAGCGTCAAAGTGTACTAAAGATAAGATGTCTATGATTGTACCTACAAAAAAAGTCCAGACCAGAGATGACTTCGGCGAAGGCCCTCCGATGTTTAAGTCAGTATCTTAGGTCCATGAGTAAAAAGTGGAATGGAGAAAAGAGTGAGAGAATTTCCATGTTTCTGGGATTTCATAGAAAACCACATTTTATATTTGAGCCATAGGGGCAATTCTAGAATATTCTTAATATAACGGCAAGTAGGCAGGAGATGCAGGATGTTGGTCTCCATCAGGATTTCTAGAAGGAAATCATTCCTCTTTATATGGTATGTCCATCCCTTATTAATAGAAGTAGTTGTCTCATGTGCCTTTTCTCCGTTTGTTTTAATGGTGCCAAGGATCGTGGCCTGGAAAATGGGCCATGCTTCTTTAATTACTGGAATTTGTCCTTGATTATAGGATTTAATTGTTTATCCATTATGGAGGACATATTAAAGTGAGCATTAGTAGGCTTTTCCTTTGGTCATTCAGGAAGATATCCTTGAGGGGCCCTATTTGCCTTGTCTTGGTTCCGAATGTTAAGGATCAATCGACCTAGGGCTTCCTCAAGGCTAGGGATTTGCAAAACGTGGGAGCGTGAAAGGCTGATTGATCATTAGGCCTAAAGAATTTGAATGAATTTAGCCTTCCCTACATATCACATCATGGGAGAAGGCTTTTCCTGCACATCAATAATTTCTCTGGTGCGGAACAGGCCAACAAATCCTATACCTAAATTAGTTCGGGACCGTTGATCGTTAAAAAATGATCACTAGGTTAGGGCTGTCCAGATTAAATAAATGAGATCTAATTAAATAAAATAAATCGGCAATTGATTAGATCAGGTTATCAAAGTGGATCTCACCCGAAAACATGGAATGTCATGAATTCTGGAAGAATGAGATCAACTAGAGGATGTCTAAAAATACTGGACCAGCGGTTCGTGAGCGAGGTGGATCATAAGCCGTCGGACCTGGAACACCAAAAACAAGGGAGCCGGAATTGCCGGAGGGCTTGCGGTCAGAATCGCCGGTGTCAGCGTGGACGGTGATGGGGGATCGGCCAGTAATGGTCTCGAAGGCGACTGGCAACGGCGGAGCGGAGGAATTCCGGCAGGAGGCTTCACAGGAGGGGCGCTTGGCTGCAGGCCGTGCGGTGGCCGTGGAGGGCACGGCAGCAGGGAGGAGTTCCGGCGAGGCTTCACCAGTGGTGGCGCTGGGCGGAGGCGGTGACACGGACGAGAGGCATCGCGTGAGAGGTCCACGACGGAGGCGGTTGCCGACGGCTTGCACGGGCGAACTGGCACGGGCGTGGGAGGAGAGACGGATGGCCCGGGACGGATATGGAAGATCTGTGCGGTGGAGGCTGCGGTGGCCTTATCTGACGGACGACGTGTCAACGGGCAATGGGGGTTAGCTTGGTTGCTTTGATTGAGTCACTTGGAAGAGAAGCAGAAATCGGGAGGGAATATAACAGAGGAGAGGGAGAGGAAGAACCGAGAAGAGAAGGAAGAAGATAGAGGTGAAAGGAATCGGAACACACCCTGATTTTCTCAAAATAATCTTCTCTACTTTTTTTTTACTCGATCACAAAACATCTTAAATAAACAAGCAAACAATCGATAAAAATAAATTTCTAAACAACCTCAAAATAATTAGAACTATAGGAGATTCCGATAACTCTAAATACAAATAAAAAACTAATATCTGATTCGGAGATATCCCAAATCCCACGTACACCCATAAAATATATCAGAATGAAATCTTTAGGATTTGTGCTGAGTTGGCACTGAGATCTGGACTAGATTGGCTGGAATCTAGACTGACTGGATCTGGACTGGCTGGATCTGAACTAGTTGGATATGCTCAATATCCCCATCATTTCTCCTGGGGTGGGGAAATCTCGACTCCGTCGAGTCAGGCTGGAGGTACTCAAATAGATTTGGATCAATATTCTGTAGCTCCTCTTCAATAATCCAGGGATCCTCTGACTTCGGTCTGCCTCGCCAGTGAACCAGGTAGCGGTAGCAGTTTCGACTCCCCGAAGACTTGATATGCTCGTCCAAAATACGTTCAATCACATCGTGCTTTCCTCTCATTTGGGCTAGTGGGCTCTCAAGAGGAGGGTCACTCTCAAAGGAAGATGCAGGCTCAAATAAATCACCATGTGTCAATGCTGGTTCTTCATATTCAATTAGATCCAAAGTATTAATCAAATTAACTCCTAATTATTTTTCAGCTCTAGCCTCATGGTCATGTTCTTCGTAGGCATCGGCTAATCCTGGGTCAGCAGTGTAGATTTCTTCTTCAATGACATCACCTAGATCTTCTTGTTCTTCAAGTGCCCCTATATGCAAGGTTCTAGACGGACATTGGCTAGCCACATGACCTATTCTGTTATACCTAAAGCAGTGGATCTTAGAGCTACTTCCTCGGGAAGTCTCTTCTATAATCCCTTTTCCCTTTTCATCTTTTTTAATTGGTGGGGTTGTAGACGGGGATCGATTACTAGTGGTCTGACTCATGTTAGGTTGTGAACCAGGTGGGACTTGATTCAGGCTAGGCCTTGGACCTAAAACTCCTGGTCTAGAAGGTTCAGGTCTACGTGTGATAGATATCTGCTGAAATCTTTCATAGTCCTGGGCTAATTGATATGCTTGCTCTAGACTATAAACCTCTCTAAAAAACAGTTCCTTTTTGATATCTATTCTCAGACCAGCTCTAAACCGGGATAAAGTGATAGATGGGTCTTCAATCACATTACATCGCATAAGGTATTCATCAAATTTATCAATGTAATCATTTACAGATCCGGTTCCTTGGGTCAACATTTGCCATTGGTCTAGGAGTCGCTGTTGATAAGATGCAGGAAGATACTTCTCACGAAGCTTATCCTTCATCTCATCCCATGTTCCAATGGGATCCTATCTCCTATGAATGGCTAATCTCTGGACATTGTGCCAATATAATTTGGCTTGACCTAACAACCTCATTTGGGCAAACCTAACTTTCCTATCCTCAGACATATCATACCAAGTGAAATAATGGTCCATATCAGCTTCCTAGTCAATATATTATTTGGGATCCAAGCGACCTACAAAACTTGGGGCATCAACCTTAACACTCCTCATAATTCGTTCATCTTGATCAATTTGGTTGCGATAAGGTCTAAGCATTTGATCAAGACCTGAATAATCATGTCGATCCCTAGGGTCAGGTCGAAGGATACGAGTACGACCACTATCATAACCCGGGTAGTCATTTCAGTCTCTAGGGTCTCTAGGATCTGTAACTCTAGGATCTGTAACTCTAGGATCTGTAACTCTAGATGAAGAGTTCCTAATAGGGTAATTGGTGTTCACTAGTTGTTCCTCTTCAAGAGCTCCTATCCTTGCATTCAAAGATCCTAACTTGCTATCAATTGCTTCAAGTTTACCCATGATTCCCTGAAGGGCAATTTCTAAACTGGGATCAATTTTGTTATTTAAGGAAGAGGGTTCTGATTAATACTTGATCCCTGACCTAGTTGTCATGCAACATTAAAAATTGAAATGACCCTAACCTAACCTATTGCTCTGATACCAAAAGATGGTGCGGAACAGGCCGACAAATCCTAGACCTAAATTAGTTCGGGACCGTTGATCGTTAAGAAACGATCACTAGGTTAGGGCTGTCCAGATTAAATAAATGAGATCTAATTAAATAAAATAAACTAGCAATTGATTAGATCAGATTATCATAGTGGATATCACCTGAAAATATGGAATGTCACGAATTTTGGAAGAATGAGATCGACTAGAGGATGTCCAAAAATACCGGACCAGCGGTTCGCGAGCGAGGTGGATCAGAGCCGTCAGACCTGGAACACCAAAAACAAGGGAGCCGGAATAGCCGGAGGGATTGCGGCTAGAATCGCCAGTGTCGACGTGGACAGCGACGGGGGATCGGCCGGCAATGGTCTCGGAGGCGACTGGCGATGGCGGAGTGGAGGAATTCCAGCGGGAGGCTTATGGTGCGGAACAGGCTGACAAATCCTAGACCTAAAATAAACTGATTCGGACCGTTGATCATTAAGAAATGATCACTGTGTTAGGGCTGTCCAGATTAAATAAATGAGATCTAATTAAATAAAATAAACCAGCAATTGATCAGATCAGGTTATCAAAGTGGATCTCACCCGAAAACACGGATTGTCACAAATTTTGGAAGAATGAGATCGACTAGAGGATGTCCAAAAATACCGGACCAGCGGTTCGCGAGCGAGGTGGATCAGAAGTTGTCGGACCTGGAACACCAAAAATAAGGGAGCCGAAATCGTCGGAGGGCTTGCAGCCGGAATCGTCGGTGTCAGAGTGGACGACGACGGGGGATCGGCCGGCAATGGTCTCGGAGGTGACTGGCGATGGTGGAGCGGAGGAATTCCGGCGAGAGGCTTCACGGGAGGGGCGCTCGACTGCAAGTCGTGCGGTGGCCGTGGAGGGCACGGCAGCAGGGAGGAGTTTCGGCTGGGTTTCACCAGCGGTGGCGCTGGGCGGAGGCTGCGACACGGACGGTAGGCGTCGCATGGGAGGTCCATGGCGGAGGCGGTTGCTGACGGCTTGCACAGGCGAACTGGCATGGGCATGGGAGGAGAGACGGATGGCCCGAGGCGGATCTAGGATATCTATGCAGTGGAGGCTGCGGTGGCCTTATCTGACGGACGACAGGTCAACGGGCGATGGGGGTTAGCTTGGTTGCTTTGATTGAGTCACTTGGAAGAGAAGCAGAAATTGGAAGGGAATATAACAGAGGAGAGGGAGAGGAAGAACCGAGAAGAGAAGGAACAAGATAGAGGGGGAAGGAATCGAGACACACTCTGATTTTCTCAAAATAATCTTCTCTACTTTTTTTTTATTCGATCACAAAACATCTTAAATAAACAAGTAAACAATCGATAAAAATAAATCTCTAAACAATCTCAAAATAATCGAAACTATAAGAGATTCCGATAACTCTAAATACAAATAAAAAACTAATCTCCGATTCGGAGATATCCCAAATCCCACGTACACCCATAAAATATATCATACTGAAATCTTCAGGATTCATGCTGAGTTGGCATCGAGATCTGGACTGGCTGGATCTGCTCAATGTCCCCATCATTCTCCCTCTTGCCTTTTCTAATAAAGTATTTGTGGAAGATTTTAACTAGACTGAAGGTCTATAGAGCAGGGGTCCGAAAGGCCAAACGTCTATCTAGACAAGGGTCCAGAAGGCCGAACGTCTATCCAGGCAAGGGTTCGGAAGGCTGAACGTCTATCTTGGTAGAGGTTCCTTCGATGATCTTAAGGTTAGGGAGTTCAAAGGCTTTTCGTAGGAGCAGGCGATATATTTGGTCGAGGGATTCTTGAAGTTATACTTCTACCTAAAATAGAGATGGTATTGTTGGGAAGACTCATGAACCCTGCCACCATGATGGATAAGGATGTTCCTCCGATGACTGAAAGCTATCAGCGGGACTATAGGATGATTGACACATCATAATTCAATCGAGGAGCCTGTAAATATTTAAGAGAAGAGGGGGAAACGAAGTAAGCCAAGGGTGCTTCGAGACAATGGTTGATATGATCGGGAGTTTTAAAATGGTGCTTTTGGCTTATGCTTTTGAGGAACGGGGTTGATTGACATATAAGGCTTTTCAGGAAAATATTCTAACTAGGGATGCGAATGGGTCGAGTCGGATCGGGTCATGAGTGACCCCGATCCGATCCGGTTCTTTGATCGGGTCCTAATAGTAGACCCAGACCCAATCCACTAGAAAATCGGGTCGGGTCCACTATCAGAATTTTCAACCCAACGGGTCATTCGGATTGGATCGGGTCCATAAATAATTCGATTCTAATGTATAAAGTTTGGATCTAAATATGATCCGAATAAAATATAGAAAACTATATTTTAATTATTTCATAGCTAACTATTATTAACTATAAAACAGATAACAAATAATATTATTTTTAAAATAATTTAAGATATAAAAATAATTATAACTACTTTCATACAAGTTTTAAATTATAATTTAAAGGTCCAAATAGATATAATTCTAACAGTATTAGTATGTTCGAATCGGGTCGGGTCCAAATTCAGTAGACCCAGACCCGACCCGGAAAATAGAACGGGTCTAATTTTAGGACCCAACACGGATCCACGGGTCCATAAAAACGGGTTGTATTAGGTCTAAATGGGTTGGGTCGGGGCGGGTCACGGGTCAACCCGATCCATTTGTAGCCTTAATTCTAACATGAATGCTGTTCCTTTGGATGACTCAACAGTATGATCGTATGTTGCTCCAATCACACAAGTTTGATCATTTCTTGGTTATTTAGGCAAATGTTCTATATATATATATATATATATATATATATATATATATATATATATATATATATATATATAGCCCAATATCAGAAGTAGAAATAATTAAAAGAAATTGAGCATAATTTCAGCTTCTTCCAAAATTAATTATCAATCAATCCATTCCTAATTCTCGCACATTTAAGAATCAAGGAGTGGGAAGTTTACTCCCACGTCAGATAGTATTGGAGTGATTCAAGCGATCCATGATGATAAAAGCTTCACAATCTAGTCATCAATGATATCGGGTTAGACAAAAGCATCACTGGAGGCATAATTGTGGAAAAGGGTCAATATTTATCATTATCATCTAAAAAGTCTTTACAGGTTGAAGCCCAGCATCTAGATGCGGAAATTTATAGTGGGAAGAAAATAAGTGCTTCTCTTCCTTCTACTTTTTCAAGGATCCATTTGGATGGGATATATTAGATTATAGGATAATTTAATTTTTTTAAAAAAATTATTTATCTAAAAATAAGATTATAAAGAAAAATATTTTTTACCTATATTAATTGATAAAAAAATTTCTTCAAAAAAATAATACTAGAAAACTAATACACTATATGTGCTATTAGTTTTTCCATTCTAAACCACTTTAATTTTTGATAGAGTTTGCTTCCGTCACATTACATCACCCTGATTCCAAGCTCCATTTGATGCAAGAGCGTGCTCATGTTTGGGGTTACCAATTGACAGTCCGTGTCGATTAGTATATTTGTTTCCATAAAAAATAGTTAGGTCGTTTTGCTAACATAGTTTTTCATATTATTATATCATCTTAAATGCCCCATACACATCTCTCCATTCAACCGCTAAATCTCATTTCATCAAATTCAGTTTTTGATTTTTACCCTTTCCTCAAGATTCTCGCGCGCACAAAAATCCCAGCAAAGAATTTGCCACCTATAAATTTGAGGAAAAAAATTAAGCTAAGGGAGAAGAGAGATCGATTGGGAAAAAATAGGAAACGAGCTTGAGGAAGACAAAAAAGCTAGTAAGGGAATTAAAAATTAAGATGAAGAGTCGGAAAGGGTTTGATCATTTTAATTTTTTCGTAAGGCTATATAAAGATTTAAATTGAGTCGAGATGAATTTAAATTTGGATAAACTACTACTCGCTATATTACGTAGATCCTATATTAAATTCAGGATAGGTTAGATCAGGTCAAATTATTTATTTTAAAATCTAAATTAACTAGAAAGTCTTCATGAATCGAACCAGATAGAATCTAATTCATAAAATAAAATAAATTTATAAAAAAATTAGATTGAATCTAACTAGATCGGGTTGGATCAACCCCGCAGGCCTAGTTTTAGGTAGTCAAATACTTTTCACAAACGGTCTCAAGAAAAAACCATCCTCAAACATTGTTAGTTTCACGGGAGAACAAAATTAATTTGAGCGCTGACTGTAGAAGAAAAACAAAAATTGGACAGAAACATACGCACGTACCGAGATACATAACAGCCATCACTCTTAAGCTAGCCAGTGTACAAATTATTAAAAAAATAAAAAATAAGAAAATTGCTTAGCCACTCATCTGAATAAAAAATTTTAAAAGAAAAAGGGGCTCCGAGTTAAGCTTTTCCTCCTCAAACCCTTCCGAGAAGCCGTGGAGGCCAACAAACCCACCCCCAAACACACCACCCAAATCCCCAAATCCACCGCCCACCTCACCCCTTCCATCTCTAACCCATCCCCACCCTTCATCCCCTCCCCCTCCCCCGACTCCCCACCGTCCGATCCCACCACCTCCCACCCCTCCATTTCTTCGCAATCAAAGCAATCACGGCCGTCCATTTCCTCCGGTATTCCTTCCAGTTTCGGACAGAACCCCCTCCGCTTTGTCCTCCTCCTCTCCCCCGCCGCCGGCGACCACATCTCCATCTTCTCCCTCATTATCACCCCTTTCTCCCCGGCCACCCACACCTCCGCCGCCGCCACCCCCATGTCCGCCTCCGCCGCCCACCGGCACTCCATTATCCAGGAGCCGACGCCGCCGACCTGCCGGAACACTCCTTTCAGAGCCTTCTTCGCCCCGACATACGCCTCGAACCGCAGCCCCTCCCCGGCCAGCACCCGGTCCACGCTCGCGTACACCACCTCTTCCGCCGGCTCCCTGGACCGCACCCGGTGCAGCGCCACGATCGCCGTCGCGTCCGCCCGGATCCTGGCATCATTGACCCCGATCAAATCCTCGCTGCTCCTGGGAATGTAGACCAACGTCAGCGTTCGAGGCAGCTCCCTACGGTGGCCAACCGCGCCGGCAGCGAGGGAGAGGCGGAGGTAGAAGGCTCGGATCTTGAGGCAGTCGCGCTCTTTCGGATAGGAGAAGAGATCGGCGAACTCAGAGGTCGAGCGACACATCGTTCTTTAGTTTTTTTTTTCTTTTCTCTTCTTTTCTTTCTCTCTCACTGAATCTGGGGTCTGGGAGCGATACAGGGACGATGATTTATTAGAGGAGGAGAGGCGGTTTTAGGAAGGCAAAACTGGTGGCTTGGAGAAAAGACAAGAAATCATTAGAGAAAGCCCACTGATTTCCTTTTTCCGGCAATGTGCAACCGGAAACAGGGGACGAAGGCGTGCGCACAGCACGCGGTTTCGGTGCAGACGTGGACAGAATTGGACACATCAGGAAGCGGTAGGGTATTTGGCAGGTAGCGAAGCGGCATGAGGATTAGTCGGCATCGGAGTAGACTCGAGTTGTCGACGCTTCCGGGCTTTGAGACGACGGACCTTTCCTGTAGATGGATCCAACCTCGTGTGAATGTTGGTGGCACGATGGGACGTTGGTTCTTGGTTTTTATTACGTGGTCCCACCTCGTGTATGGAGTTTGGTTGGCGAATCTTTTGGGAATTTTGTCACGGTGTGAACCGGTGATCCGGCCGCTTCCGCCTTCCGCATTGGCCGTGCGTGTGTGTGCGCGCGCGCGCGCGCATAACTTGATAAATCAACCGATGCTGTGGTTTCATACTTCCGCATACAGACAAGGTAGGTAGTAATAACACGTAGCAGATAGTAAATATTAAATAATAATGATAATGCACTTATAGCCTTTACATGCATCCATGAATAAGTACTGCATGTTACATAAATGTATATATATTATTGTAATATGGTTGATCGTACATCTATTTTTAAAAAATATTATATAGATATATTATCATTATTATTATTATTATTAATTACATAAATATTTTTTATAAATGAGTTTTGCTTATATGATATTTAATATATTTTATCTTTTTATTGCTGCCCCATCTTTGACTGTTTGATTCAACGTGGACTGCTTGGATTAGATCATCCTCATGGTATCATGTTAGGTATTTGGTGCGATAAATATTTTAAACCTCAAGGTCATTTTAATATTGAAATTGATCGAAGTGTAGCAGTTATTTCAGACATCAAGGGCATTTTTTGAATATCCTTCTCTCCTCTCTTGGTTCAAAACTTGGTCTTTCTTGGGCTTGGTCCCCTTGCAGTGCAGTGCTGCCACTGCTGACCATCATGCACCACCGCTGCCTGTAGGTGCAAAAGATAGAGAAAGAAAAAGAGAGCTAAGCTACATGCACTCCACGTACGATAGCTACGATGGAAGCGGATGCGGAGCGATGCTTGACGTTAGCAAGGATATATGCCAGAGATGAGGAGGAGCTTGAGGGTGTCGGAGAGGGAGAGAAATTAAGGAGGCGGTCTTCCTCCTCCTTCGGCGGTCGGCCGGGCACCCTCCTATAGGCCCTCCAACCACCGGATGCCAAGCGTAATGTGTCTGCCATTACTTTCCATTAATTGCCTCGCCCACCTCGTCCATGAGATACCATGAAATCGCCACCTACTTCATCTCTACTTGGTGGTGTTGCATCACCACTGCCGTCGTCGATCGACAGATTCAACGTACGCCTTCTATCGAAGGAGATTGTTAATTGTCTCCCGAACCTCCACCTCCACTACGTCATGTCCTCCCGCTCCATCGACCTACATCCACCACCAAGATGGGATTCGCGGAGCACAACCAAAATAATAAAATATTTTCTCTCTTAAAAAATAAAAAAATGAGGTTGGTAACGATTAAATATCTTAATTATCTTAATTTATTGAAAAATATGATATCTCCTGATTTTTTTATAAAATAACGTGAAGGAGTACCATCTTAAAAAAATATATTTAATTTATATTTCAAAGATATATTTTGCATAACTTTTCAAAAATATTAAAAAGATAATAAAGTTATTTTATATTGGTAATAGTTTATTTATTAAATCCGCTATCGCACGCTATAGCAAGTGTTACATTTGCAAAAGCACGGGAGATTCAAAGGATCTATATACATGCAGTAGTTTGTGGAGGGTAAATATGTAATAAGTCATGTAAGGGGCGATGTATGATAAAAAAATTATTGTAGAGAGAGATAGGAAGGGTTAAACCTGGTATAGCTATCCTCGTAGATCCCTACCTCACCAGGAATATTCGATACAAGGTGCTTAGATTTTTACAATTTTTTTTTACCTAAAGGTGAGTCATCAACCTGACACCACTAACATACTGACCGGTTAGAACAGAAACATAAAGAAAGAAAATTATGATCTCTCATTCAATCCAACTATCATGGGCCCAAGATACAATCCCTGAATTTAATCAAGTCATCATTGAGATCACCTTCGAACTAATAAACGGTTGGAAGTGAGCCAAGGTCTCTACCAACAGGTTATAGCCAGGGACGGACCACACCAACTTTTCTAGGAGGGCCAAAAAAATATTAACCTATATTAAATAGTACTCTCTTGCCAAGTTGTTCCCCAACTTCATCTAATCAACTCAAACCATTCGAAATACTAATTGCATTTACTTTATCATACCATAACCTTCACATATTCTATATTTTTCCACATTGTTTAGCATTTCAACTCACAAAAAAAAAAACTGTTACGTGGAACTTCTCTTTTTAAAAAAATCCATCCTTAATATAATAAGGAATAGCTATACCAAAATTATTAGACTAAGTGGCTTACTGTTATTACTGAGAGGTAAAACTTTTAGAAGATGACCAAGATGCTGTTGTTACGGTGGTGCCGTCGGCTCCGGCATTGCCGTGTTGAACCATGAGAGGAACCGAGGAAGAGTCATCACCGAAGAGAGGAGATGGCAGATTGCCGGGATGGGGTTTGGGGTCTTTAGGCTTCGAGAGTTTGAAGTTGAAAAAGAAGGTTGGGGTCGGCTATCGACAAAGTAGATGGCAGGTGGGGTGGTGCAGCGATGGGTGGGGGCAGTGGGTGCCCTATCAGGGACACCGACGGTCGGCGGGTGAGGTTTAGTTGGGCTTCGAGATTTTGAAGAAGGAGACTGCTGGCTGCTGCGGTGGCCGTCGGTGAAGGAGACCTGCGATAGGTGGGCTGGCACCGTGACAGGTGGGGTTAGCGGTGCCGTGTCGGGGCGATGGTGGCCGGTGTAATCTGATTTAGACTTTAGAATTTTGGAGGAGAAGGAGATGGCAGTCGGCGGCGCCTCTTAGAATCATCCTTTTTTTTTTAACAAGATTTTTTGAAAATTTTTTTGGTACATGAAAATTTTTTCATTAATTTTTACTCTGTTTCAATTTTATTTTTGAAATCTTTTTACTGGTTTTTTAAGAACTATTTTTAAAAAATTTAATGGGATCCAAATATCTATTTTATATTAATTTATCTTAAATAAAAAGAGGTTAATCATTAATTTACAAAAAAAAATTAAGGGGGCAAGGCCCTCCCCTTTATCTTTGGGTTAGGCCAATCATGATTTCAATCATTGTCGAGAAATAATCTTTGTTTATGTCATATGATATGAATTATGATAAAATAGTAACTAAATAGCACTTGTCATTTGATGTCGTTAATGGATGCTAATAATGTGACTCAAATTTTTTAACATATTAAAAAGAATGTTGAGTATTTTTTTGAGTTTGTTGAATTTGCTTGTGCTGGCATATTATTTGGTCCACGAGAATACTTATTATATAACAATTATCATCATAGATTATTTTAGGAAAAGAATGTGCAATATTTGATATAAGGATTTTTTTTTTTTTTTTTTTTTTTTTGCATCTAGATCTCACGTCCATTATAATCTTCCTGGTATGCCAATTTTCTCCTCTCGCTATCAAACTAACATTTCTATCCAATAAATTTATCTCTCTTTTATCTCCATTCTTTATTCCTTTTTTTAATTTTAAAATATAAATTTACTATCTTATTATATATTTTAATTATTATTTTTGGTATTTCATCCTTTACTTAAAATCATGATAATTAATTGTTATTTTCTTATCTAATTTTTATCGAATTTGTATTATTTTTTAGTTTATATTTATATTAATTTTTTTAATTCTATTTATTATTTGGGATGAAATAAATAATTCTATTTATTATTTTGTTTGACATTTCATCCTTTATTTAAAATCATGATATGTATTTATTATTCTCTCATCCGATTTAATTATTCCCTTTTTTACTAACTTCTTCTTGTGCATTTGTGTGCTAGTGCATCCAAAAAGTAGTTGTTGATTTATGCTAATAAGACCTCGTTTAGCGTTCAAATGGATATCTATTTCCCATTGTTATTTTGTTTTGACTTTCTTTATAACCAATCAAGCGATGTTAACTTCCATTACAAACAAATCTAGGTTATGCTCATGCTAGTTCGTGGAAGGCGCACTACCATTTCTCCATGATGAACCAAGCTCGTGATGATCATCATGCAAACCTCCACTTTATCATAAAAGTCATAAGTGTTTCTATTTTAGTTAGAGCCAAAAACTAGCTAACCATTAGCTCTCTCTATTCATTGACCCTATTATCCCTTCATATTTCATGTTTATTTGGGCGAAGCTCGAAGAGAGATCTTGGACCTAGCTCGGTAGCCTAGCTCGTTTATCGATTAAGTATTTTCAAGCTAAACATGAGTTACTCTAACTTGGTTGACTGCTCTAAATCCACTAAATAATAAACAAATCTGAAACAACAATTTTTTATTATACAAGACTCTTATAAAACGGTAAGCACTCGTATCATCTAAGAAAGGGATTTTAAAATTCATATTCGAATGTCAATGAAAGTAGAAATTAATAACCATCCACCATTCATCAGGCGAGCAATTTTATGTGCACCGCATGCATGCATGCTATAAAAAATAATAATAATAATAATAATAATTAGATCATCTAAATTTTATTTTTCAATATATATTTAATATTTATAATTTTATTTTTTTATTTAAAATTTTAAATGATAAAAATATCTTTTTTTTTATGAAAAAATTATAATATTTTATGATCGAGTTATGATATCTCATGATCAGCTTTTGATATTCCATAACTAAATGTTTGTGATATCCTGTGATCGGATTATCTTTTCGTTAAAAAATTTTAAAAATTTTTCTATGATGAAAATATCCTTTCTATGAACGGGATATGATAAACTGTTCACCACTTGGACATGGGATATCATTATCTAGTCATGGAGTATATCATAATCCGTTCAAAAATATTATAATTTTTTATAAATTTTTTTTTTATCATTTAAAATTTTTAATAAAAATATAAAAATAAAATATTAAATATATATTAAAAAAAATATGTAATCCAGTCATATTTGATTGTATATTTTTAATGCAGGCCTGGTGTACCAAGAATTTCCCTTCAACAAGCAACCCAAGGGAACAAACACACCACGTGCCACCTCAGGACCCCTTAACAAAACCCTAAAGATGGGTGGCCCTGTCCAATCACAAGGCCCATGAACCGGGGCCCACCCACATGGACTGTCCCTTTTCTCCCCCTCATCCAATGGGCATAGCCTTGTGAATTGTCCTCCAAGGAATCTCTTTCCTCCGATCCAGACCCAGGGCATAAATCAATATCTGGCCGGCCTCGGATTGGTCCGCCATTCCTTTTAAAGTTGCTCTCCAACTCCCACACCAGCCTAGCTATCCGCTACCCCATTTGGCCATTTCCACGTACTCAGAGAGAGCGAGAGAGAGAGAGAGCCTTAAGATTGTCCACCTCTCTTCATCTTTCCTTCTCATCTATAGAATTATACAACTATATACCCCTCTACGAACTATTATCGCCACTATAGCACATAGCCAATCTTCTTCATTCTTGCCAACTCTCTATTTACAATTCTTCATCAACCTAGATTTGTTAGGTCAATCATCAGCTAGTGAAAGATGATGTTTGTGTTGCGGAACGGATCACCATGGAATACGAAATTCACAGAACAAGAAAAGAAAACCGGGCAAAATAAATCACAGCACAAGCATAACACAAGGGATTACGTAGTTCGAAGACTCCTGCTCCTACGTCCATAGCCGTATAAGAACAAATCTCCATTATAGAAAATATTTACAAGAATTTTTATGAGATGCTCACCCCAGCCCTCGAACAGGAGAAAGAAAAGAAGAAAACAAAAAAAAATACTCCAAAAAATATCTCTCACCCGAAAATAATTTTTTGGTGGAAGATCTCTTGCCTCCCTATAATTTTCTCTATTTCTCTTTCACTTTCTCTACATTTTTCTCTCCTGGAAAAGGTTTTCAGGGCTTCTGTCACGTTCTGTATCTCTGGATCGCTCTATATGTCAGGCTACGGTGGCTCTCTGCTTTAAAGAGCCTGAAACAGGAAAAAAACCCGACTCCTGATTGACCAAAATACCCAAAAACATTTTTAGTAGTCAGATGGTAGATCAAGAGCACAGATCGCACCAAAAATAGTGCCAAATAGTCCCAGATCAAGCTTAATCTCCCAGATTGAATCTCGACCGTCCGATCGAGCCATCGGACGGTTCAAATCATCAAGAAACCCCATAGACCGCTGTACACCGTGAGAAACGTCGTGGGAAACTAGCGGGAAACACTGGGGAAATGCCCCAGCGAACGCCGCTGCGAGCTGGGCCGAGCCCACGTGCGCCCGTGCGCATGTCGCGTGGGCCCGGGCCATGCACCGCGTGCCCATGCCTGCATCCGCATGCTCGCCCGCGCTCCCTCGAGCGCGCTGGGCCGCGCGCGTGGATCCGGGCCGAGTCGTGCACCAGCCCACGCTTGCGTGGGTCGGGCTGGGCTAGAAATTTTTTTTTTGGTTTATTTTTCCTTGGGCTGGGCTTCTAGGTTGCTGGATAAGGCTCCATGCCTAACAACTCTCCCACTTGGAGACATAGACACAATATCAGCATCCACCTGAAAAATAAAACAAACTTCCAAAATAAAAGTTAGTATCTTGTGCGGGCCCTCCAATCAACGAGCTCCGGAGGCCAATTAAAACCATACACGCCCCAATTTCTCTGCAGTGACCACCTTTGTCAGCATATCTGCTAAATTCTTTGAGCTCTGAATTTTTTTCATTGACAGACATACATCTTCAAGCAATACCCTGATGAAATGATATCTCAATTGTATATGCTTCGTTCTCGCATGGAACAACGGATTCTTCGCAAGATGAATAGTACTCTGACTGTCACAGAACAGTACACTATAGCTCTGCTCTCTATCAAGTACCTTCAGCAAATTTTGTAGCCAGATCATCTCCTTGCTAGCTTCAGTGATTGCCATATACTCCGCCTCGGTGGTGGAAAGAGCCACGATCTTCTGCAGTTGCGAGATCCAGCTCATCGCTGTCCCGCTAATGATATACATATACCTAGTCGTGCTCCTCCTCGTGTCGGCATCACCACCCAGATCTGCATCCACATATCCCTGTAACCTGTAGCATAGGCCGACATCCTTGGTACCTTTAAGATATTGCATGATCCACTTGACAGCTTCCCAGTGTTGCTTGTCCGGATTTGCCATGTACCTGCTCACAGCTCCCACTACATATGCAATGTCCGGTCTCGTGCAAACCATCACGTATATCAAGCTACCAACCATTGAAGCATACGGAACCCTGGCATTGTCTTTAGCTCAACCTTGGGTGACTGTTCTTTCGAAAGCTTGAAATGTGCGGCCAAAGGTATCTTCACCAGCTTTGCATCTAAGATGTTGAATCTATTCAACACCTTTTCAATATAGCTACTCTGAATCAACTTCAGTGTGCCCGTCGCTCTGTCTCTTTCGATCCTCAACCCAAGTATCTGCTTTGCTATGCCCATGTTCTTCATTGCAAATTCTCTAGACAGCTTTCGCTTCCATCTTTCAATATCTTGCATGTCTGGCCCAGCAATCAATATATCATCAACATACAAGAGTAATATCAAGAAACTATATTCAAGTATCTTGAAATAATAGCAATGATCCTCCTGGTATCTAGCAAAATCATTGTTGATCATGAATCTATCAAACTTCTTGTACCATAACCAGGGAGCTTGTTTTAAACCATACAAGCTTTTCCTCAGCTTGCATACTTGATCTTCTTTATCAGGGACCTCGAAGCCAATAGGCTGCTGCATGTAAATGTCTTCATCTATCTCGCCGTGTAGAAAGGTAGTAGTAACATCCAGTTGCTCCAGGTGTAGGTCCTCCGCAGCTATAATGCTCAGAACAACTCGAATGGTAGAGAGCTTGACAACGGGAGAAAAAATCTCAATATAATCTATACCCTGTTTCTGTTGGAATCCTTTCATGACCAGCCTCGCCTTGTACCTCTTACTGCCATCAGGTTCCTCTTTGACCTTGTAGACCCATTTATTATGCAGTGCTTTCTTCCATCAAGTAGTGTGCTAAGCTCTCAAATCTTATTTTTTATCAAGAATTGCATCTCATCCTTTATCGCCAGCTCCCACTTAACCGAATATTTGCTTTCCATGGCCTCATCAAAGCACTCTGGCTCCCCTCCATCTGTCAACAGAAGGTAATGTAACAAGGGTGAGTACCTTACACGTGGTTTTGGGGTCCTTTTACAGATCTTCTCAATTGAGGTGTCACAGCCTCAAGCTCGGGAACTCTTGCTCTCTCGGCATTATCCTCCTTAGTGATCTCTTCCAACTCTACTTGCTCTTCCTCCTTGTCTGCCTCTTTTGCTTTGTCTAGAATACCTTGGTCCTTGTACAAGCTTCTCTCATTGAACATCCCGTCCTTGCTCGTGATGATTTTCCTATCCTTCTTACTCCAGACCTAAAATCATCAGTGCCATAACCAATGAAGAAGCACTTCTTCGACTTTGCATCTAGTTTGTCTCTCTTCTCAGCATTGACATGCACATAGGAGACACAGCCAAAAACCTTCAGGTGAGATACATTTGTTGATTTATCTGTCCACTCTTCTTCAGGGATCTTGCAATCAAGAGGGACGGAGGGACCTCTATTAATCAGGTAGGCAACAGTGCTAACTACCTCAGCCCAAAATATCTTGGGCAATCCAGCATGGAGCCTCATGCTCTTCGCTCTCTCGTTCAGGGTACGGTTTATGCGCTCAGCTATCCCATTTTGTTGTGGCTTACTCGGGATAGTCTTCTGCATCTTGATCCCATTAGCTACGTAGAACTCCTTGAACTCAGTATTATTGTACTCGCATCCATTGTCTGATCTTAGGCACTTGATTTTCTGTTTAGACTCATTTTTTACTAAGCATTTTCACTTCCTGAAAGTGTCAAACATATTAGATTTATTCTGCAAAAAATAAACTCATACCTTTCTAATGGAATCATCGATAAATGTCACATAATACTTTGAACCTCTAAGGGATGCCACTGGAGAGGGATCCCACATGTCAGTGTTAACTAGCTTCAACTTTTTCGATCTTGGTGCTCTACCTATCTTGATGAAGCTGACTCTCTTTTGCTTTCCAAGAATATAATGCTCACAGAAACCAACATCCGTCATCTTCAGGCTAGCTAGCTTGCCCTTCTTCTGTAATACTTGCATTCCTTTTTACCCTATGTGATCCAGACTGTAGTGCCACAACTCTGAGTCTGTTTGTGCCAAAGGCACTATGTCTTTCATGTTACCAGTCATATAGAGGGTGCCCAACTTGCTTCCATATGCTATCACCATAGCACCCTTGGTGATCTTCCAGGAGCCGCGAACAAAAGTTATGACATAACTGGTGGGGACACTAGAGGCACCAGAATAAGATAGAGGCTTCACAGCCCTTTGTGGATTACTTAGCCCATTTGAGTCCATTTTTAGTTTGTCATTTGAGTCTTTGAGTTGTTATTTCAGTTCAGTATTAGTCAGCTCATGTTGAACTAGTCCAGTCCAGTGTTAGTCAGCTCATGTTGAGCTAATTTTATTTTTTTGAGTCATGTTCAACCATATTGAAGACTCAAGACCACATCATACAAGTAAAGACCAAGTCCAACCAGATTGAAGACATGGAAGTATAGCCCAAGTCCAACCCAGCTTGAAGATTTGAAGACCCCAGGAGGAAAATTCAAAAAATCCTGATTCCTTGCATATGCCCTCCAAATGCCCAGATTCCCTTCCAGATGCTAGAATATATTCATAGATTAGGGCATCCATGATTCCAGAGGTCCACCTGTATCCTAGCCCAAAGAAATCAAGCCCAAGCGCCAAGCCCAAGCCCCTAAGAAGCAATATACCAAAGAATATTCCTGCTACCTGGCTACCAAGCCACCCCAGCTTCCAGAGGCCCAAGCTCATGTGCCCAAGCCCCTTTGGACCGGCCCCTTGCTGCTCTTAGAAGCCCAACACGCCTCCTAGGCATCCTTGGAGTGTTGACCAAGTCAAGAAAATTTTTAGAGATTTTTTATACCTAATGTTTCCTTATTTTCTAGCTAGGGTTTGAGTAGGAGTAGGATTCTTATGTAAAGACTAATGTGTCTTTACTTGGAGCCCAAGACTAAGGATCTGTTTAAAGGACCCTAGTCTTATTTAAAGGACCCTAGTCTCTTGTATGAGGATTGATTTTGATATATGAATTAAACTTGAGTTCTCTTCTATTGCTTTGTGCTACCCTGCTTTGTGCTTAAGGGGTTTTATTGGTGCTTTCATCTTCCCGGTGTTGCAACAGAATTCCTGCCGCTAACCATACTTCCAGAGCCCTGGCCGCCCCCTCCAAAACTCTATTCCCCTTTGCTATTTTCTCTTGTTTCCTTGTTCCCTAGTGAGTTTTCTAACCCTTGACAGGTTATTTGCAGGTTCCTGAGTTCTTACAAATCCAACAACTCCAGCCAAGCCTAAATCGGACCACTGAGCAGAAAGCCGGGTATCCGCGGGTCTTTGGCTCGATTTTTCAGGCCGCATCCATCGAGGAACAAGAGATCCCTTTACTGCGATCTTCCCTGGGCGCTTCAGATGTTGCCAGGTACACCCCCTCTGCCACCAGTAATTTTATTGTAGGAGAACTTGTCCTAACCGAGGCTTCTCAGCCCCGGCGATCCATCTTTATTGCTTTCTTAGGTCCTAATCTGCATGCTTAGCTTCTAAATTTCATATAAAATTCCCTACAACTTATTTTGATCCAATTTTTGGGATTTAATCACTTAACTCCACATATAAAATACACAAAAATAATTGCATGCATATTAGTCCCGCATCAATAACCCTCCGAGTCCAGTTGCTCGACTGAGATCAAGTTTCTCTTTGAATCAAGCACATGTCTGACATTCTTCAGCTTCCATACCGACTGATTCGACATCTTGATATGAACATCACCTCTCCCCACGATGTCTAAAGGCTTATCATCTGCCAGATAAACCTTTCCGAAATTACCATCTATATAATTTCTCATACATTCTATTTGTGAGGTAGAGTGAAACGAAGCACCGGAGTCTAGGATCCATGACTCCATAGGACTGTCCGCACTGAGAAATAAAGCCTCTTCAGTATTCTCGATCGCTGCATTGACTAACTCTTCCTTATGTCCTTTGTTCTTCCTCGCCTAGCAATTTTTTCTAGTGTGCCCCTTCTTACCGCAGTGCCAACAACCATCACCCCTGGGTCTTGATTGGCTCCTCTGCTAGGATTTGGATCTCCCATGGTTGTTGCTACGCTGTGCAGTCCTCCCTCTACCTTCTTGGATTGTCAAGGCCGTCAAGGCCGATCCAGAGCTCCCACTGGCTTCTTTTCTCCTGATATATTTACTAAGAATCAGGTTCCGCACCTCTTCAAATTTTAACTTATTTGATTCGCAGGAACTGCTGACAGCTGTCACGGTTGTATCCCAGCTCTCGGGCAAAGATGATAAGAGGATCAAAGCACGGACTTCATCATCAAAATTGATGTCGACAGAACTTAACTGACTGGTAATCAAATTGAATTCATTGATATGATCTGTGACAAACGCACCTTATCTCATCTTGAGATTAAACAACTGACGCATAAGATAAACTTTATTGGAGGCCGAAGGCTTCTCATACATGTCGCATAGAGCCTTCATCAAACCTACTGTCGTCTACTCGTCTTCTCCTCAAAACGTTGAACGCGACATTCTTGGCTAACATTAGCTGAATAACTCCCAAAGCCTGGCGGTCCAGCAAATCTCAATCATTTTGCCACATATCAGCAGGTTTTGTACCTAATAGTGGTTGTAAAGCTTCTTTTAATACAAATAATCCTCTATCTGCATCTTTCAGAAGTCGAAGTTCTTCCCATCAAACCTGTCGATCTTAACTTTTCCTTCGTCTCCTGCCATTGCTCCCACTGAAACCTGGTGCGCTGATATCAGTTGTTGCGGAACGAATCACAGTGGAATACGAAATTCACAGAAAAAGAAAAGAAAACATGGCAAAAATAAATCACATCACAAGCATAACAGAAGGGATTACGTGGTTCGGAGACTCCTACTCCTATGTCTATGGCCGTATAAGAACAAATCTCCACTATAGAAAAAATTTATAGGAAGTTTTACGGGATACTCACCCCTGCCCTCGAATAGGAGAAAGAAAGGAAGAAAACCAAAAAAATACTCCAAAAAATATCTCTCACTCGAAAATAATTTTTTAGTGGAAGATCTCTTGTCTCCCTACAATTTTCTCTCTTTCTCTCTCTCTTTTTATGCCTTTTTCTCTTTTGGAAATGGTCTTTAGGGCTTATGTCGCATTCTGTATCTCTGGATCGCTCTATATCTCAGGTTACGGTGAGCCCAAAACAGGAGAAAAACCCGACTCCTGGTCAACTAAAATACCCAGGAACATTTCCAGCCATCAGATGGTAGATCAAGAGCGCAGATTGTACCAAAAATAGTGCCAAACAGCCCCAGATCAAGCCTAATCTCCCAGATCGAATCTCGGCCATCCGATCGAGCCATTGGATGGCTCAGATCATCAAGAAACCCCGTAGACTGCTGTGCACCGCGAGAAACGTCGCGGAAAACCAGTGGGAAACGTTGGGGAAATGTCCCAGTGAATGCTGCTGCGAGCTAGGCCGAGCCCACGCGCGCGTCGCGTGGGCCTGGGCCATGCACCACGCGCCTTCGCATGCCTGCGCTCCTGTGCGTGTAAATCCGGGCCGCGTTGTGCGCCAGCCTGCGCTCGCATGGGTCAGGTCTGGCCGAAAATTTTTTTTTTTGGTTTCTTTTCCTTGGGTCGGGCTTCTGGGTTGCTAGATAAGGCTCCACGCGTAACAGTTTGGATGGGTGTTTCAATCATATGATGGGCACTGCAATGAAAAAACAACTAAATAGAATCCATCCTTTAATGTTGTAGATGGCTGCTACCAACGATATTCATATTAAGTGAAAAAGTTGTAGCTGTTCATTACTAATAAGATTAGGATCTAATGGTTGACGTTCCACTCGTTAGCAACTGCTGATTAGTGTGTGCTCGTTTTGGTATATGCATTTTTTATTGTCTTGTTTCTATATGGTTATCTGCAAACTAATTAAGCTTCATCCAGTAATTTAAAATATATATATATATATGTATTTTATGATAAAATGGGTGTATGATCCCTTCTTATAAATAATAGATATGAGAAAAGGACCGATGTCATGAAAAGAAAATGAGGTAAAAACTCAAGATAAAGAAGATCCAGGTCAAATTACGCATGTAATATAGTAAGCAAGTTATGCAACAAGATGCAAGTTGCATGGTCATTTGGTTTTGGGGTGCCCAACAATTCTTTATGCTCTTCTTATCTATACAACACTTAAAATCTTTTCTTTATATACTAGTAGGATGAGTGAATTGTGGAGCCATAAAGCCATCTAATCTACTGAGGATGAATTTGAATGTTTGCAACCTTGAATTGCTGCCATATCCATATATTCCATATTGAGCTTTTTGTATTTGCACCCTTGCAAACATAGCTTATTGCATATTTCCTCTTCAAAAATTTGCTTGTGTGTGTATATATATATATATATACACACACATGCATATACATGCATACATACACACCCCTTGAACCTTCCTTCTTTATCTAAAGACAACACTTTTGTTAGATTTTTAGTTGATGGCATTAATAAATAATTGTTTTTAAATATTCAATAATTTTATTACCCTTTTTTATTAGAACCACCAAAAAAAATTATGCAAGTGCTCTTAAAATTATAAATTGAATGTTGAATTTCTCAAGGATATGAATGCAAAAAGGTAATAGTGTCATTTTCATTTAAAATGATTCTTTATTAACACTATCAGTCAAAAAAACATAATGAAAAAGGAACCGCTACGAAAAGAAAATGATTCAAGGGTATGTATGAAAATAATTATTTTTGTAGGTAAATACATAATAAGCTATATTAGTTTGGATATATATGCCAAAATCCTTTTATTTTGTTTTTCCTATGCAAGCACAATTTTGAAACTTCCACAATGATTTTGTTGTTTATTATCTAATTTAGTAACTTTTGTTGTTGAAATATAATACGGTAACCCTGGAATTAGAATTTTGTTGGGTTCTTCTTCTCCTTTTTATTATGTAACTCAGCTTTCTTATCTATGCAAATTTGGCAACAAAAGAAGAGCTAAAAGCGCATGATATTGCTCATCGGCTCTTAGTATTTCTTGGAGGTGACTCACACAAAACCAAACCATAATGCTTATCGATCATCTTTAAAGTTTATATTGGGGAATCCCGGTCTAAGTACGAACCGAACACCGGTTTGGCTGACCGAAGACCTAACCTCTGAAGCCAGCAACTTCGGACCTAGAAAGATCGGGTCAACCACGATCAACCTAAGGCTTTCCACCGGCCTACGACACCCGGAGGCAAAACCTTTGGATTACGTCTTCGGCCTTAACCGAAAACCAGGCTCCATGTCGACTTCCGAAAACATACTCTTCGATTCCTGCTGAAGACACGAGCTCCGGCCCTTGGTAAACACCAAGTCTTCGACTCATGCAGAAGACAGGATCTCCGACCGAGAAGATCCAAAGATGAGGAAACTCCCGGTTCAAATACGAGAATCTCCCTAAACAGGAAAAATCTGAGGATGGGTCCACGATCCTTCCCAGATAGGTAATAGTGACCAACGATTACTATCGACTATCTCCATGCCACGATCATGGCGCGCAACTCCAGCTGCCATGCCTCCGGTCTGGCCAGAACCGCTCAATGACAACCCATGATTGCCAATCATGGGGAGAAATTAACTCCCCGTGATTGATGGGAGAAGAACGGATCCGCAGGCCGGGCGTCCTCTTATAAATGGCGGTAAGAAGAAACGCAAGGGAGGTACGCATACATACATGCACACATACCCTAAATTCGAAGAGCTTTTTCTCTGTTTTTCGAAAATCTTCCCCATTCTGTGGTTGGGACCCGTCTTTGACTTAGGCATCGGAGTGTCCCCCGCCGGAACGACTCTGGCAAGGGACCTGTTTTGTAGGTGAACCAGGGAGTGGTCCTGCAGTGCAGCAGCTCCGACTGGCCGGTACAGGGACTCCATGCCAACAGATTGGCGCGCCAGGTAGGGGGGCGACACAGCACTCTTTAGGCTCCCTCCTAAATAAGGGGAAGTAAGAAATTCCTGATGGCGAGAGGAAAGACTCATATCACCTCCACAAGTCGAAGTCGTGTTCCATCCCAAGGGGGTGCGCCCCTGGGAGAGAACGATGTCCCACCTCCTACAATTATCGTGGGATTGCAGCAATTTGAAGCCCTTGTAAACCAGGTCACCAACCTTACGGTCATAGTTCAAGATTTTCATAACAGAGCTTTTCCGGTGGAAAACCCACTGGCCGCCTCCAGATATAGCTCTCGATCCCGAAGGAAGAGAGCCCCACATGAGGGTTCTACACACCTTTCCCCCGTTCTTGGCCCTCTCCTGAAGGCCAAAGTTCGAGACTGCCTAGACCCACCAATTCCCTACATAAAGGGAAAAGGCCTAGGCAAACTTCCTCCCTCTCCTCCAAAGACTTTGGTCCCGTAGAAAGGGCGTCGAAGCAAACTCCCGATTATGATGGGAGATTTAGAGCCATTGAATCAGAAATAGCGAAGGCGCGGGAGCAGAGAATGCGGGATCTAAAGGATCCTGATGACTTGATAGTGGGCAACCTATGCCCACCCTACACCGACCATATTATGGCCGAAGTCATTCCTCGGCACTTCAGAGTTCCCCAGATGGAACCCTATGACGGCACCTCCGATCCCTTCGACCACTTAGACAGTTTCAGGGCCCATATGATGATCCAAGGAGCTTCGGACGTAATGTATTGTCTCGCATTCCCGGCTACCCTGAAGAAAGTCGCTCGGATGTGGTACTCGAGCCTATGCCCAGGTACCATCGATTCCTTTTTCGAGCTAGAAAAATTATTTGTCTTGCATTTCAGGACCTGCCACAAGACCCCCCGAAATACGGACACACTGTTCCTCTTTCACCAGAATGAAGGAGAAAGCCTGCGAGACTACATCTCCAGGTTCAATACGGCCACACTTGAGATCCCCGATCTCAACGAGCACATGGCCATGTTTGCACTGAAGAAGGGACTTCGTACATTTAGGCTTACCTTTTTCCTGGATAAGAAGTTTCCCAAAAGCTATGCTGAGCTCTTAATGAGGGCTCAGAAATATGCCGATGCTGAAGAGCAGGCGGCCAACCGATGACTGATCGAAGGGAAGCCCCCTTCAAAAAAGAAAAACAACAGGGGACAAGGTCTCCCAATCTCCAATAACAATAACGGCAAATATACTGACCGCCGAAGAAGTCCTCCCAGGCCCAGAGCATCGGGAGGAAGATTTGACTCCTACACTCCCCTCAACCTTCCTCAAGAAAAGATCCTCATGGAGATAGAAAAAGAAAACTATCTCCAACGGCCTCGTCCCATGAAGGCCTCCTCTTCTATAAGGAATAGGAACAAATATTGCCGATTCCACCAGGACCATGGCCACAATACCGAAGAGTGCATCCAGTTGAAGGATGTGATTGAGGATCTCATCAAGAGAGAGTATTTGGGATGGTACATCGATCGTCAAGGACCTCGATCGTAAGCTACTGTTCCCCAGCCACCTCCTGAAGAGGCCAAACTGCTAAATCAAAGGTCCACCAACGGAGGTGTGGGGATGATACATCGACCTATCGATTGGGGAAGGGATGAGGACGATGTCCCAAAGTGACTCAATGACAACAACGCTATTCTCTTCTCCGATGATGACCTTGCGAGAGTTTGGCTCTCGCATGATGATCCTTTTGTAATCTCGACCGTTGTGGCCAACTATGATATACAGCGAATCCTTGTTGATAATGGAAGTTTGACTGATATCTTAATTTACGATGCATTCTCTAAAATGTGTTTGCCTAGACATCAACTACGGAGATCCCCCATATCGCTCACTGGCTTCGGGGGTAATCAAGTTCATACCGAGGGAGAACTAGTGCTGCATGTGATCCTTGGCACTGAACCTCGACAAAAAATACTACCGATCAATTTCACGGTAGTCCAGACCCCCTTAGCTTACAACATCATTCTGGGGCGGCCCACCTTGAACAAGTTTCGAACCGTAATGTCCTCTCATTATCTCCTGGTATGCTTCCCCACCAGGAATGGTGTCGGAGAAGTTAGAGGAGATCAGAGAGCAGCGCGGCAGTGTTTGATGATCCAAGACAAGCACTTCAACGATTCTGCAACTCCGGATCAGCTGGATCCAAGGGATACAACTACAGGCTCTGGTGAACCCATGGAAAGAACTATCCTGGTACCTTTGACAAAGGAAAACCCCATAAGAGTTGTGCAAATTGGGAGTACGCTTGATGAGGAAACCAGAACGGAGCTGATCCGTTTCCTCAGAGACCACCGATGTCTTCGCCTGGTCGGCTTCGGACATGCCGGGGATTCCTGCCGAAGTAATCACTCATCGGATAGAAGTTAACCCCGGGTATAAACCGGTCCGACAGAAGAAAAGAAGCTTTTCTCCTGAAAGACAGAAAGCCATGGACGAAGAAGTAGGCAAACTCCTCAAAGTAGGATTCATCCGAAAAGTCCACTATCCCGAATGGCTGGCCAATGTGGTAATGGTGAGGAAAGCTAACGGCAAGTGGAGGATCTGCATCGATTACACGACCTCAACAAGGCTTGCCCAAAAGATAGCTTCCCTCTCCCAAAGATTGATCAACTGGCCGACGCCACTACCGGCCACCAACTGTTAAGCTTTATGGATGCTTTTTCTGGCTACAATCAGATCAGGATGGATCCCCAAGATGAGAAGAAGATGGCCTTTGTCACTGACAAAGGTCTCTACTGCTACAAGATGATGCCATTCGGCCTCAAGAACGCCGGAGCGACATTTCAGAGACTAATCAACAAGGTGTTCAAAAAGCAACTAGGAAGAAACATGGAGGCTTACGTTGACGACATGATCGTCAAAAGCCTCCTCAGAAAGGATCACATCCAAGACTTGGAAGAATCGTTCAGTGCTCTATGATGCTACCGCATGAAGTTGAACCCAGTGAAATGCACCTTCGGGGTCACTTCGGGTAAGTTCTTAGGCTTTATTGTCACCAAATAAGGGATTGAGGCAAATCCTGAGAAAATCCAAGCCCTAAAAAATATGAGGCATCCCTCCTATAAAAAAGAAGTCTAGTAGCTAACTAGAAGAACTGTCTTCCTAAGCAGGTTCATTTCTCGTTCAGCCGAGAAATGTCTTCCATTCTTCAAGATACTTCGGCAGTCAAAAGGTTTTGAATGGTCCGAAGACTGTTGCACTGCCTTTGAAGAACTAAAGAAGTACCTAGAAACTCCGCCTCTGCTTTCCAAACCTCAAGAAGGCGAAGTACTTTACTTATACCTCTCTGCTTCAGATGAAGCAATTAGTTCGGTCCTTGTCCAGAGAGATGAAGATGGATCCCACAAGCCGATCTACTACATCAGCAAAGTTCTACATGATGCTGAAACGGGTATGCGAGGATGTAGAAGTTGATCTACTCTCTAGTGATTGCAGCAAAGCGCCTACGATCGTACTTCCATGCCCACGCCATCGTGGTACTGACTGATCAGCCCCTCAAGGCCGTTCTCCGGTCTCTAGACACTTCAGGAAGGATAGCCAAGTGGGCCGTGAAGTTGAGTGAATTCGACATCAGCTTTCAGCCTCGATCGGCTATGAAGGCCCAGGTGCTCTCTGATTTCTTGGCGAATGCACCTAGAGGTCCGAAGACAAAGTACCCTTGGCAGAAGATGAAGTCCCGAAGGAGACGAAGTCCGTTTGGGTGCTCCATGTGGACGGAGCTTCCAATGCCACTAGATGTGGAGTTGGTCTCATGCTAGCCGAACATGACGGCCATATCATAGAGTACGCACTTCGGTTCTCCTTCCATGCTTCTAACAACCAAGCCAAATACAAAGCCTTGCTTGCCGGACTTTGGATCGCCAAAAATTTGGGAGTTCAACAACTCTGGGCCTTCTCAGACTCCCAACTGGTTGTGAATCAAGTAAAGGGAGAATATGAAGCCAGGGATCCAATTATGATGCACTACCTAGAGAAGGTACGAGCCTTATCCTCTCAACTGGAGCATTTTGAGATTATCCATGTCCCTCGATCAGAGAATTCTCGGGCGGACGCATTGTCACGACTGGCCACTACGACACTAGAATCCCTCGGGTGCACCTTTGTTGAACATCTCGATCCAAGCATAGCCGAAGAGGTTATGGAGGTGTGCCAGATCAACACCGAGCCAAGCTGGATGGATCCCATCATCAAGTTCCTAAATGAGGGCGTGCTACCAGAAGATAAGGCAGAGGCCAAGAAGATCCGCTGGATGGCATCCCAGTATGTCATCTTAGATGGAACCCTCTATAAGATATCATTTTCTCAACCACTACTAAAATGCTTGGGATCAACGGATGCGGATTATGCCCTGAGAGAGGTCCATGAGGGCATATGCGGTGATCACTTGGAGGATAGGTCTCTAGCATATAAGATCATTCGACAGGGATATTATTGGCCCTCCATCCAGAAGGACTCGGCTGACTTTGTGCGAAGGTATGACCAGTGCCAAAGGTACACCAATGTTCAGAGGCAGCCTGCGAGTCACTTGACTCAACTGACAGCTCCTTGGCCTTTTGCCTAATGGGGAATGGATATTCTTGGCCCATTTCCGTCGGCTTCTAGACAGAGGAAGTTCCTCCTTGTGGCCATTGACTACTTCATAAAGTGGGTAGAAGCCGAACCACTGGCCCAGATCACAAAAGGCAAGGTAGAAAATTTTGTAAAAAATTTTATCATATTCCGGTTTGACATCCCACATGTCATAATCACGGACAACGGAAGATAGTTTGACAATCCGAAGTTCAAAGACTTCTGTGCTCGATATCATATTTAGCATCGGCTGACCTCCATTGTCCACCCACAATCCAACGGAGAAGCCGAAGCAGCTAATCAGACCATTCTCCACGGTCTGAAGATGAGGTTGAACGTCGCCAAAGGACTTTGGGCCGAAGAGCTGACCTCCATTCTCTGGGTGTACCGAACTACCCCAAGAATGGCCACCGACAAATCTCTGTTCAACCTAGCATACGGTACCGAAGTCGTACTACCTATTGAAGTCTCCCTGCAATACCTGAGAATTGACAACTACGAAGAGCCTGGGAACTTCGATCGTAGAAGGATCGACCTGGACCTGCTGCCAAGCACCAGACTTCAGGCCCAGATAAGAATGGTGGCGTACCAACAAAGGTCGCCAAATACTATAACTCCAGAATGAAGGAATTTTCCGCACAGGGGACATGGTGTTGCGAAGGGTAGAAGTATCCAGGCCAACAAAACAGAGTAAACTCTCCCCCAACTGGGAAGGTCCATATCAAGTTGAAGAAGTTATTCGACCAGGAACGATCGACTCAAGACCCTGGATGGGAAGTCTCTATCATGGCCATGGAATGTACAAAACCTTCGCAAATATTACCAATAAACAAGTTTCCAAATTTTCTGTGCAAATGTGCTCAACACTACTCTACTCAGAATGACTTGTTGCATCGACTGAATGACAACAGCCTAAGTGGCTCGATCTGAGAAATCGATCAACTGCGCAAAGAAGAGTCTGATCTACTCACCTTATCGGTATGCCCGACGAGTGCAACGGATGACCTACTCAGGCCACCAAAAAGATCGAAGGCATGGGGATGGTTTTTGTAACCTACCATACAGTAAATCTGAAGACGCACCAGGGCGGGCCTGAACAGCCTACCTTGATCATGACAGGAGTGCACAGGGATGGTGCAAACATTCTATCCTACGGTAAATCCAAAAATGTGCCTAAAAGGCCAATATCGTCCTTCCTGTCGGCAACAAACATCCCTAGAGCGGTCCAACCAACCTCACATCCTCCCTGTAGACCACAAATGGTCCGAGAAATCTACGCTCTAGACATGACAAAACGCAATACATTGCAAGAGACACATGAAAAGAGGTAAGAGAAAGATATTTCATTTCTTTCTTTTGATTTTTTACAAAAAAAAAGACAGAGACTCTAAAAGAGAGAACAAAAAAAAAAGGGTAGTAGTAGAAAGATTGTGGGAAACATTTCAATAACCTCCCGCCGGCTTTTTCTCTTACCGGTGGGGGGAGCTTTGAAGGGATGATGAGGGGGCCCCGGGGTTCCTATCGAACCAGAATCCGACCCCTCATTAGAGTCAGAATCAAACTCATGTCCGGGAAAGGGAACAGAGGGCTTGATGTTGTCCAGGCCCTTCAAGTCATAAAACTTGAAGGCCTTCCCCCTGCATTCCCGGAACCCCTGATGGTAGGAGTTCAGAGCCACTTCGGTGGCCTCCTTCCTGAAGGCAGCGAACGCCTTGAAGTCTGAGATGGCGTTCGCCGCCTCCTTCTTGGCCTCCTCCACCTTCGCGACTGCTGCCATGACTTGGGCCCTGGCCTCCTTCAGTTGAGCCTCCAACAGACGGATCTTCTTCTCCAAACGCTCCACGAGAGGCTCATCATCATTGCCCAGTTCGAAGAACTTCGGACTCCTCTTCCTCTTAGGGTCGACGGCCCTCCTCTTCACTACCCGACGAAGCTCGGAGGTGCCGAACCTCATTTTCAACTGAAAGAAGAAGTCTGAGGGGATGGTGACCCTTGGCAGTAGAAGGCAAGGTCCTATTTATAGAAAACCTGCACCCACGATCGACTACAGGGAGACGTGCTCCACGTCTTTTCCTAGCCGCATCAGAGAGCGCCACGTGTCCAAGCGATGCTTCGAGAACCGGAAGGCCCTCGAGGGACATTCCCGAAACAACAACTGCTGGTGCTTCGAATCCGGAGGAATTTCCATCATACGGCGGCAACATTAATGGCTCCTTTTTGGAAAAGAGAGACATGGCGGCACACAAGGCGCAAGAAATCGTGACTGTACGAATATCGATACGCCACATGGACAACGAGAATTGCAATTAAACTTCCCTAATCACCGGTCAATAGGGAGTTGACGCCTGTCTACCCCAAAGGACAGGTTTAATTATGAGAGGAAGGTGACACCGGCCTAATCAACCATAGACGGTCTTCGACAATAGAGTTCTAACCTATCCCGGAGTTCGTCTTTGTCAACTACCAATCAAACGGCCTTCGGTCATAGCCGTTTGACCAAGCAGAAGAAGGAACAGTAAAACTTGTTCAAGCTACATCTAAAAACACAACATAGCATAAGCAGAAGAAGAAAAAGCTACTTCAAAATCTGGAGTAGTTGTCATACAAAAGCCATTGACAATACAAAAAAGAAAACACATCTAGAGCTGCTCGGATTATTCAACATCTACAGGAGGAGACCCAACATCACAGGATTGAAACAACTTGTCAACTTGCGCAGAAAGGATCTCATCGACTTGGGTTGGGATCGGAGAACCTTCACCTTGGACTCCACCAGCCTGGATCTCCTCCTGAACCAGGGTCAGAGCTAGAGCCACCCCCAGATCTTCAACTAAGGCAGAGGCCTCCTCACCCGGACATGGCGCTTCTTCGGTCTCTTTCGCAGCTTTGACCTCCTCTTATTCTTCGTCTATGTTGAAGGGAGGGATACCAGAAAGATCAAGGTAGGGGAAGGCCTCCTTTACCTTGGAAAGTCCATCATTGAAGCCATGCTGATAGCCGTACAGGGATACTTCATTCGTCTCCTCTTGGAATTGAAAAGACTTCATGAAGTCTGCTACAGCATCATCCACCTGCATCCTCAGGGACACGGACTCTCTCTTGGCCGCTTCGGACTCCAGAATTGCCTCTTCGGCCCTCCTGGTAGCTTCCTCCGCTACCTTGGTTAAACTCTCTATCCTCTGTTCATTCTCCTTAACAGTTAGCTCCAAGGAGTCAACTCGCTTTCTGCTCTTCCTCCACCTTACACCTTGCTCCGCTATTGTCAAATGGGCACTTTTTAGTTCGCCATTCAACTCATGAACCTTGTCATTCACTCGGATAAGACGGTTCTCCATAGACTGCCTCAACTCTTTGGCTACTTCTTTTGCAGCCCTAGCAGTATGGAGATCCTCCTTGAGACCGTGGATGAGGATGTCAACATTTTCCAGGCCCTCCTCCATAAAGGTAAGATCATAGACCAACTGCATCAAAACTATGGAGTTATGGATCGAACAAATTTCAGAGCAAAGGAGATGGCAAGGACCATACCTGTTACAGGACGGAAAAAGCAGAATCGGACACCCTGGGAAGGTTTCGACTTCAGAGAACTACCAAGTCGTGAGGCAGCAATATGCTCTTCAGCACCTGCCTGGCTACGGCGGGGACCAGTAGTCCCCCAATAGGCAAAAGCTCCGAAGAGTTCGCCGAATGGGTTCTAGCAGGGGAAGCCCCACGAGCGAACTCTCCCTCGACTTGCCATGCTTTGCCCCTATCAGCCACAGGGGGGCAAGGCGATGGCACATTCGCCGCCTGAGGTGGACTTCCCATTGTCCGAACCGGGAAGGTAACCGCAGGTGGAATTTTGACTGAACGAGATCCTGACGGGGCCCCTTCTATGAGTACCACATCTTCCCCTGAGGTCCCCCGAGAAGATGAGGTGCTCCAGTCCCCCTCAGGACCATCCCTTCGGGCATTCTTCCAAACTGCCAATCTTGTGAGAGGGGCTTAAGCTACCCTCTTCTCAGAAGTTTGATGGAGCCAGCTCATACCAGGCTTCATCCCGCCACCTACAAGCAGAAGCATTTCTTTAAGTCGACTGAGCTACAACAAAACCGGGGAAAAAGGAGGGGCAGAAATCTCCGCCACTATACCTAATATGGAGAACTTGCTGATCCCCGCAAGATGGAGATTCCTTTCCTCCAACAACTCACAGATAGGGACGACTTTCGAATTAATCAGAAGATCATAATCCGATTGGTCGACCGCCAAGACCTTCTTCCCATCATTGGCGGTTAAACGAGGCTTCTTCCAAATAGTATCGAAGCCCCATGGATCAATGGACAGCACAAACACAAAAACAGGTTTCCACCCATGGATGGCGCTGGGCATGTCCTTGATGACCTTACGGCCCAGACGGGGGCCAATCACCCACCATCCGTTGCTATAGAAATCCCTCTTGAGTACGAAAAGGGCAGTTAACAAGTTGGTCCTAGGTTCTATATTTGCAATGCTGCACAGGACCAGAAATCCGCAAATGTTCTGGATGCTGATCGGGATCAACTGCGCCGGCACCACTTGGTACAAACGAAAGATTTTGATGAAAAAAGGATGCAGGAGAAATCGAAGGCCAGCCTTCAGATGATCCTCGTACACGGCTAAGCACCCGGGGGGAGGTTTGTTCACCCGTTCCTCAGAGGCGGGGAGGACGAAAGGGAACCCCTCGAGAACACGATAGCATTTCCAAAGAAGGGCCATCTTCCCTTGAGAAACCGAGCTAGAGACCGAGTTTGGACCTACTACGTCACCGGCCCCTGAGGGCCCAACTTGTCCCCCCTGATTTTCTATAGTTTCTTCCATGATAAAAGAATGAAACGAAAAGGTAGAAGGAAGATTCTACCTGCGGAATAGACTGGTAGACAAAAACAGGGAAGGTTGAGCGAAGAATGAGACGAGGTTGAAGAAGCTTCTTTAGCCAGACTTTCTCTCTTCCCAAAAGGAAATCAGGGGCCTCTGAAGTCCCACCAAGTTGATTTGACAAAGGGTTACCCAGGGAGGTAACCCATCTTGAACCAGCGGCCAGGATGAAGCATATCCACCATCCAACGGGTAGGGAGAAGCCGCCCCAACCACCCAAATCTCAACTGAAAGATTGGCTGGACCACCACGCAACAAGAAAGGAAGAGACGGCTCCAGGGCCGCTCACTCTTTTCTTCTCCCCCAACCAGAGAGTGACAGCTGTCCACCACCTAATTCCCAAATCAACCAGGAGTCATGATAAGCAGTCCAATCTGAGATCTCATGGCCATCCACTACATTATCCCCCAGGAGGAAAACGACAAGGCATTGGTATTCTCACTTCTCGAGACAAACCTCCGCTTCGAAAACTGAGAGTAAGGGGGCAACTATTGGGGAATCCCGGTCTAAGTACGAACCGAACACCGGTTCGGCTAACCGAAGACCTTACCTTCGAAGCCAGCGACTTTGGACCTAGAAAGATCGGGCCAACCACGAGCAACCTAAGGCTTTCCACTGGCCTACGACACCCGGAGGCAAAACCTTCGGATTACATCTTCGACCTTAACCGAAGACCAGGCTCCATGTCGACTTCCGAAAACATACTCTTCGGTTCCTGCTGAAGACACGAGCTCCGGCCCTTGGTAAACACCAAGTCTTCGACTCATGCAGAAGACAGCATCTCCGACCGAGAAGATCCGAAGACGGGGAAACTCTCGGTTCAAATACGAGAATCTCCCTAAACAGGAGAAATCTGAGGATGGGTCCACGATCCTTCCCAAATAGGTAATAGTGACCAACGATTACTATCGACTATCTCCATGCCACGATCATGGCGCGCAACTCCAGCTGTCATGCCTCCGGTCTGGCCGGAACCGCTCAATGACAACCCATGATTGCCAATCATGGGGAGAAATTAACTCCCCGTGATTGATGGGAGAAGAACGGATCCGCAGGTCGGGCGTCCTCTTATAAATGGCGGTAAGAAGAAACGCAAGGGAGGTACGCATACATACATGCACCCATACCCTAAATTCGAAGAGCTTTTTCTCTGTTTTTCGAAAATCTTCCCCATTCTGTGGTTGGGACCCGTCTTTGACTTAGGCATCGGAGTGTCCCCTACTGGAACGACTCCGGCAAGGGACCTGTTTTGCAGGTGAACCAGGGAGCGGTCCTGCAATGCAGCAGCTCTGACCGGCCGGTACAAGGACTCCATGCCAACAATTTAAATCTCAAAATTTCAGAAAATAAGCTTAAAAGATAAATGCAAATAGTAAAACTATTGTTTAGACTCCTTTTATTTCGGTATCAGACAGCTGGAACAAGATGTACTATTGCTACCATGGCTACTAATCAACTTAACTTTTGGCTAATTTAACTAAAACATGGAATAGCTCCATAAGGATAAGGCTCTGTGGGTTTACAATGTTTACTCTCCATTGTATATCTTCAATCTAGCCAAAATGGGATCCTTCCTAAACATTGTTTGTTGGGAGATCTGTTGGAACCTGAAAACACCATTTTGGTTTCTGCTTTGGAAGGAAGCAACAAGGCCACAGCAATCTGTAATAGATTTCAACTGCATCATTGTTTGACTCCAAAAAAATGAAGGCTACATTTTGGTTAGAAAGCATAAATACAAGAATAAAACACCCAAAAAACTTAGATAATGGTGAAAAGTTGGGCTGAATAACACTGCTAATGACAATGCGATATAAAAGATGGGACTAGAAACAATGTGTTTTGCAGAGTTGGAAGGGGCAAAAAATAAAGCACAGATCAAAAGATTGCAGGGCTGATACATGCCCCCATATGAAGCACATAAAAATAAAAATATTTTGGCTCATGAAAAGTGAACATGTATGTAAATCTGCAAATCGTCAGTCAGAAAATATATTTTTTTCCTTTCTCGGTGAATAAGAAGAATATGAATTCTTTTGCAGCTATTAGTAGTATATAGATGTCTGTGTTAATTGCTATAGTTCTAACAGTCTTCTTGATCTTGCAACTCATGAATGATAGAAGCATATTTACAAATGACAATACAATCAAAACTTCTGAATTTTAAAGAACACCTTACTGATATTTAAAGACAGATGCATTCTTTTATATAACTTCAACTCACACAACTTGCATTCTTTTATTAAACTGCTTAAAGTCATTCTGAAAGCATACGAATTGGTAAGGTTGCTGAGAACCACAATTAGAAGCAGACAATAGAGTTTTGCAGATCATTACCTTTGCAATGTAGTCAAAATACATCTCAAAATTATATTAAACCAAGCTTTGACAGGTTTTTATAAAAAAGAATTTTTTTCAGTGTTTTTGTAGTGATACATCAAACATATTATACAAGTCCAAACAATTTAAATTTCAAATTTAAAAACTTCACCAATTAGTGAAGCGCTGAGGAAGAGCAGGTGTATACATATTATCTAACTCCATAAACTATCTGGCCCAAACTTTTATCTTGTCCTTCTCCTTGATTACACCAGCCTGCTGCTCCTTGTTATTTCTGCTATGAGTAAACACCTTATGAGTAGCAACCACCTTTGTTGTCCTAGTAAGCCTTCCAAATGCCTTTGTTGGATCGATTTTCCTAACCTTGCCCAAGTCACTTGGCCGTATCCTTTTCTCTACTAAGGTTGTTGGCCCAGAACTGTTGTTCTCAAGTTCCCCAACCACTGCATTTCTGAGTTCTCTTTTCCGTTTCATCTCATGAAGAGACTCAGGCCCTTGTAGCAAAATAGAACCCTGACTTGGCTTGTTAATAGAGTTTGAACTCCTTAGAATCTGAGGGTCCGTTTCACTCACGGATTCATCCCTTGAAAATGATTTTCTTTCAGTTGGTGTTGCAATTCTTATAGCTCCAGTAGAGTTCAACAGTAAGATGGAGTTTGACTGAGATATCCCTTCTCTTAGCTTGTTATCAAGATCCTTGACCTGTGAATTGAAGCGTACAAATCAGTTGCCGCCACTTCTATTCTTTTATTACTATAAAAAAGAATGGATCATTTCCTGTTGCAAACCCCTAAGTACCTTTTGTTCAAGTATCATCTCTGATTGCAGTCTCTCTTTTAGCTTGTACTCTAGTTCCTTAACCTGCACAACATGTTAAAAATATCAGCCACAGTTACAGTTAACTTGGTATCAGAAAAGATGGACGATATGTGGGCTGGTTGAGTACCTTTTCTACAGCTACTGATTCAGAATATAGTTGTTCTTTAAGCTTGCATTCCAACTCTTTAACCTGTTTGAAACATTTAACAAAAGAGCACTTGAGCTAATCATTACTGCTAATTTCCTACAGACGTAATTCACACGGCAATATTATGTCTTGGAACCTTTTGTTGAAGAATCATAGACTCGGAGTATTGTTGATCTTTCAATTTGTATTCCAATTCTTTTACCTGAAATAAAGAATAATATATTTGAATTTGTTTATTGAAATTGCATATTTTAGTTGGAAATACATGATGACCTTATGTGCTCAGGCTATACCTTTTGCTGAAGGGAGATGCATGCTTCTTCCTTCACCTTTAATTTTTCTGAAAGTTGCCAGTGTTGTTTGTCTGATATGCTTTGTAACTCCACCTTTGACTCGAGTTGGTCTTCAAGTTCTTTGTTCTTCAAGAAAATAGGATGCAGAAATTGCAGATTTACTAAGAGCAATAAATAAATGATTAACTGATTTTCACAAACAATATGGAATTACCTTTTCCTGCAAATTTCTGCAGAGCTGTTCTTTTACTCTGATTTTAGTCTCTAGATTTTGGCAATTCTCTTCCAGCTTCCGCAAGGACTCGTCCTTACTTCTGGATTCTTGTCTTACTTTATCAAGCTTCAAGATAAATTATAGAAGCAAGAAAATAAAATTTATTCAGCTGGGAAAATCAATGCATCATATATATATCTTAAGCCAGCTAATAAATTTCCTCCACACTCACCATCTGTTTAATCTTTTGAGGCTCGCCTGTGTCAACCTGCTTCCTTGCAGGACCCAACTCTATGTTTCTGACTCGACTTGCAAAGTTCAATGAACTCAGAGTTTCACCCAAGTCATTATCTGAGGGGCTGATCTGCACAAACATTAAAGCTTTCGAGTCACCTCCTGCATTACAGAAAAAGGGAAATAAGTTAGGTAAAGAATCCAATGGAAAAACAAATGACCATGATACAATTTAATAAAAAGGAAGAAATCTGAAAATAAACTGTATGTTTATGAGAATTACCGACATACCCAATGAATCTTGCAGCAAATGTGTCAGCTTGGAATTCCTGGAAGAAAAAAAAAATTGTTATATCTGAAAGCAAAATAGCAAAGTTATCTACATGGGATTTCGCAGAAAGTCAGGTTTAACCTTTGTTGGACAGTATGCCCCTACCACCATCAAATGAATGAAAGTAGTGTACACATGTAAAAATATTCTTGATGGGCAGGGGAATGTAATGGTCCATTGAAGTCCAAAATGGACCATTTCTGCTGAAAAAAACCGGTTTTGTATAAAATGAACCAAGTGTATTCTCTTGCAAAATTCCTATGTACATATTATCATGTAGCATAGTACCTGTATGGGATGTGGCTGCTTTTGGTTGCAAGAGCAGACATGACATCTCCAAGGGCTGAAAGTGATCTATTAATGTTCTGAGCTTCCTTAAGCCTCTCGCCCTGCACATCTGTTTTGGCAAGCCTCTCACTTCCTGCCAAATCTATGAGCCAAAGCTTGCTTTTTGTGGACTCCCCATTCATTAGATTTTTTGCTCTAACCATTACACAAAGCATGCTGAAGACATGAAGGATGAGATTGTATAAATATATGATCATCCGAATGCATCCAAAGTCCAAACAATTCTTTTTTTTTTAAAAAAAAAAAAAAGCTTGGCCACGTACCAGTGGGACCGACTACTATGCTCATTTACATTATTAGATCCAACAGCTCTGGCATTACTTCCAGCTTGCAACACATCCCAAACTTCCTTTATGTTCTCTACTTTGGCCTCCACTATTCCTGGCACATGATGAAATCCTTCAGCGGCCTGTCTTATTTCCAGCCTGATAGAAAGAATAACCAAGCAAAACTCTTCAGATCAATACAATAAACAAATATTTCTTCTTTAAATAAAAGGAAATTACAACGAATGGATTATACTTCTTTGTTGATGGGGATGTTGCCAGCAAGTCTCTGATCTGCTCATTGTACACTTCAAGAACACTGACTGATATTTTGTAGGTAAATGTCTCCTTCCTCTCTGCAGAAATTTTAAATAACTCCTCCAAAGTTCTGTAATTCACTCCTCTGTTCTGCTCAGTACCCTCCATCGTAAACGTTTTTCCTGTTCCAGTCTGCCCATATGCAAATATGCACACATTGTAGCCATCCAAGACTGATGTAACTAATGGTGATGCATCCGCATACACATCAGCTGCACATGAATGATGATAGGAAGGAATTAGTCGAATGTGATGTGAATAGAGCCAATGGTATAAGATCCGATTGTTCTGATGCAAGTACAGAAACGATAGATATTTTAGATAGTTTGTACTAAATAAATGATCTTTAAATTGATCAGATAATAGGATGCTACAGAGCTTGCGGGATGATAAAATTCTCTGTTATCAGTCCTTGTGCATGCGACTGCAAATCAATACTGAGGTATCTTAAAGGGATTATTGGAAAAATCTAGTCATTTTTTTTTATCTGAGTATGAGTGCATATAATTAAAGCATCAACAAGGTAACATCAGGATGATAGATGGGCTTTACTAATGTAAGAGGAGCATTTACTACATTTAATTAAGAATATCCTCTAAAAGCAACACATTCTGTGCTATAACAGACACTAACCTCTGGTTAAAAAGTGCTTTTCAAACATTTTTTGGAACCTCTAACTTAAATAGTGAGTTCTCAACGTAATTAATTCATGATATGGGTTCAATTTTATCTTTGGTTGTCCAGGATTACCATTTTATTAAGCACCATTTTATACATCAAGCAACACTCTACCTTGGCCATCCCTTAGTATGTACTTATACCAAAGATTGCAATGGCCCTGAGGTGCACTATAAGAATTGGTGTTCCTTGAAAAGAGTTACTTTGACCATCTTTTGGTGCTCAAATTTTGTGAAATTAAAGATCATTCAAGAATAGTTCCCGTGTACCAATACATCTTTCAACTAATCAATTCAAAGTATGAGCTCATCATTTTTTTAGGTTGGCTTGGATTAGAAGAATCAATCAATCATATATCATACCTTGGTCATCCTTTCATAAATGTTCACCTTAAGATAGAAGGTTTCGAGGAGGCCAACATGAACTATTAAGATCTTGTATTAATTGATAAACAGTTACCTTGACCATTCTTTGGTGTATAAACTCTGTCAAATTTAAATGCCTTTTTGGTAGATCCACCAGTCATGATCCCAATATCACCCTCCTTTGCTGCATCAAAGTCCACTATGGTTGTGCAGCCAGATGAAACCTCCTCCTTAGTTGAAGGACGGCACCTACAAAACACCCTGATGTTCCCTGGAACAGTCATGCAATAATACTCGGCTTAAACTTCTGTAGTCAAGTGCTCAGAGTACACATTTAGAGAGATAGAGATAGAGACACAGATTTAGAGAAAGGAACAGCAAACCTTTTGCCTCTTGAACTTGATTATATAATTTCTTTCTTTTGGCCATCTCTTCACTGTACTTTATTTTAAAATCTTCGCACTGTGTAACTGCAAGCATCAAGCTATCAAATGTTCATGGTAAGAATTTTGAGTCTCTTATTGCATGTACCGAATTTGAACATACCTAAAGTGTGAACAGCAATGATCATCTTATTCAAGTCAGGAATTGAGTTGGTGCATTCATGTGCATCATGAGAAAGTTGGGATTGCTCTTGTTTCATTGACTGAAAGGTCAAAAAAAATGATAAATAAAGGTTTATCAAAAACCAAATTCCCTCTATAATTTAAAACCATATTCGATCATCCAAGCTTCAGACATATTTACAAGATATAGTGCAACATTACCTTAATTTTTTCTTCCAAATTAGAGATAGCAGCAAACCATGACTTCTTATCATGTTCGTACCTTTCAGAAACATCTTCCAATTTGTCCGTTTGTTTTTGAACAGCTTGTTCTATGAGCATAAAAATGAATATATAAAGATTAAGTTGAACCAGACACACAAAAGAATGCCCTTCTGTTCAGCTCAAGTTGCTTACCCAGAGTTTCAGTTTGGAAGAGTTTATTATCAAGCTCCATTTTAAGCTTTTCTAGCTGTTCATTTGTAGCTGTTAGAGACATCCAAGCTTCATAGCACTCATCAGATTTCAATTTGCACTGACTAGTCAGATCTTGTATTTTCTTCTCATACTTGGCAATAAATTTACTTCGAGCTCTGGTCTGCAGCATGGAAAATGAAGCATAACAGATCCATGCAGCAACCTATACTAGATAAATAGTTTCAAAATTCTAATCTGAACTTTAAACACTGACCTGAGTCAGAGAAACTTCGATCTCAGTAGCACATTTGTTACAAATCAGATGCTCAGGTTTCACCAAAGGGGCTGCACAAAGTTTCAAAGAAACTCAAAATATATCCAGTCTAACCACAAAGTATTCATGCAATTAGATGATATCAGCACAATTCTACCTGATAATTTGGGTGCTTTTCTAATGCAAATCCCACAAACAGTCGGAGTCCCACGAATTCCTTCGAATCTTATAACAATAACTCCATTATCCAGCACAGGGACTCTGATATCAACTAGCTGCAAAGGCTTATTAGCTCCAACGACAGCATATATATCAAGTTCAGACAGTATCTGCAATGCTCACATAGAAAGGAGTGTCTCAGAAATCTACACATATGGTTATCTAAATTCCAAAGGAAAAAAAAAACAAAAAGATCAATTAACAAAAAGTTTGTCTCCCTGCCTTCTCTTCTTGCATGGAAACATCAAATACCCTAATTCCTTTAGGCCCATATGTGTTAACTATTTCTGCAAAGTGCAGATCTACAAAGTATTCTCCAGGTGCAAGACCATCAAACTTGTAGCAGAAATTTCCATAGCGTGCAGTCTGATACACCAATGGGTAATCACCACCTTCAACTATTGCCTCATTGGTTTCTATTACATCTCCTCCTTGAAAATAAGAGTCACCCTTGAAATTTAGACGGGAATCTTGTCCTCCTATTGCGGAGCCACCAGCATTCACAAACAAGACAAAATCATCTGCCTCAACAAAAATGTTAACCAGAAGCGTTACAACCAGTGTCTATTTTGAGACAAAAGAGAATATGAGCTGTGCAGATTAAGAATACTAAGAAAAGTAGGATGGCAAACAAGGCATGGAACTTTACATTTCTGATGCAAACATACACAACCAAATCTTGGTAAGAGAGTCGATTAAATTGGATTCAAACCAGTTTGGATGATGAATGAACGTGAAATTTAAAGAAAAAACAAAAATCAGGTCAAGTATCTCGAACACCAGCTCTAATAAATATCATTTCTTGAAGATCAAAGGCTCGATTTGATTTAATTAATGCAGTACAACCAAAGAATTATTAGTAAGAGTGGACAGGAGCTGAAGATGTACTGATCAGACAATTTCAACTATTATACCTAAAAAACTCCAAGGAAAGATAAAATATTGAAGCCTTGAATCCAAATTTCCAGCTCTAAAACTTAGAGATTATAAAGAGAAAACATTCATCACCACCGGATCAGATGAAATGTAGCAAAAAAAAAAAAAAAAACCAATTTAATCCAGGAATCAAAGAAACACTATATATATATATATATATATATATATATATATATATATATATATATATATTGTAAATATAAGCCTTTATACTGCCAGGGAAAAAAATAATCAACCATAATTTTAGCTACGAAAAAAACAAAAACAAAAATCAGATAGCCATAAAAACCCATTAAATAGATGAACAAGAAATAAACAATCTGCAAGGAAGAAGCTACCAGCACCTCAAGATCTGAGAGTGCTTTCATAATATATAATCCAAATTAGCCAGGAAAGCAAAAGAAAGAGGAACAAGAAACTCACCTCGGCAATCCGTCATCTTCAGTCCTGACTGGACTAGCCTCGACCCAGAAACCAAGATCATCGAATCAAAGGAATCCTCGTCCGAGACCCCAATCGCCGGATCAGCTTCAACTCCGGGAGAAGACACCTTCTCTGAATCTTTCATCCAGAAAGACGGGCTCAAGAAACCGGAATCTAGGGTTAGGTTTTCCGAGTAGGGACGGAAATGACTCTGCTGGTTCTCTTCCATCGGATATTCTTAGCTGAAAACTTTTCAAGGATCTCTGAAATCTTGGAACGGAGATGTGGGCGAGGGGGGCGAGACTTTCTTTCTTTGTTTTATTTTGAGGCAAAAGGGTCGAGACCTTCGTTTCTCCCTTCTCCCTTCTCCCTTCTCCCTTCTCCCTTCGTTTGGAGCTAAAGCGGTTCAAATTCGAATATAAAATGACCGTTGGAGCACTCGACCGTTACAAAATACATTATACGGTGGAATTTATGAATTCTTAACCTGATGCGAGCATCCAATCTTAACCGTCCATTTCATTTAAACCTCCGGTTGGAAGCCGAGATCGGGGAGATTGTACAAAGTCATCCCTGACAGTTGGCGTTCTAACCATGGAATTAATAGCTTCCAGCAAAGGTAGCCTTGCTGGGAGGAATCAGAATAGATTCTTTCCCTTTTTAATTTTGGTGGACCATCTCGAATATGTGGCCCAAATTTGATTTCATTTGGTTTCAATCGGTTGCAGTTCAAGTCTAAGTCCTGTGCCAAAAATAGAAACTCAAATTCTGCCTGGAGCCTGCCTTGCAAGGGCTTCGAGATCTTTTTGTTTGACATGGAATGTATAGTAGAGCATCGAAAAGTTACCTTGAAATGTCCTGGGAATCTAAAATTTAACCATAGGTTTGAAGTAGAGCCCTTAACAAGAACTGAGCTTTATTTAAATCATATACCACCAGTTTGAGACCACGTTTTGGGTGAACATTTTTTTTTATCTATTTTTTTAAAAATCGTGCTTGCTTGCGCTCGCTACGATGAACTACCCGGCCGATCACGACCAATACAAGATAAGGGTGCTTTGGACTTTTGAGTTGCGGATGGGGGTAACATGGATGGATAGGATTTGTGTAGGGCCTGGGCCATGCCTAACCCAATTACATTAGGTAAAATCCATATCCAACTTTGGCCTAACCAGAGATAATTTGACTTCGGTAGAGACACATTAGATTAGGTCAAGGGTAGTTCAGGTTAGGTTTGGTCGAGAAAGACTAGGTTGCATCAACATTGGTAAATGTAAGTTTAGATTGCGTTTAAATATTGTATTTGTTAAAATATATGCAATTAAGAATAACAAGATCGAAATCCGAAGGATAAAAGAACCAACACAGTTTTAGAGTCCCGAGAGGTTAATAGGAGTAAAGGGCTCTCTTTACGGTGGTCGATGCATAAACGCTCTTCTAGCCGATCTAGGGAGCTTAGATGCCCGAAAATGAGACTGATTCATTTGGGTGGTGAAATAATTTGGGCCTTGTTGGTTGGCTGCAGATTTCTTAAACAAATAGTTATAAAATGTAAATTTCTGCCAAAAGGTCATTTTACGTTTTACATCCATGGGTTACAAAAGCAACTTTACTGGGTGGGGGGGGGGGGGGGGGGGGGGGGAATCGCAAAACTTAAAAAGAAAAGAGATAGATCTATTTTAATGAAAGCAAAAATTTTGCCTGCTTTTTCCGGGGATTCCACCATAAGCTAGCAGTTAGGCTATGTTAGCATAGAATCCCCTTTTCGACCGGATGAAACTGTCGGATCACAGATTCGTTCTCTTGGTTCACCTGCAAAACAGATCCCTGACCGGACGTTCTCCGGCGGGGACACTCCGATGCCTAAGTCAGAGACGGGCTCTAGCAATAGAATGAAGAATATTCTGAGGAAGAAGATGACGGGGAAAGGAACTCTGGTTTTTTCAGAGTTTCGTTGTGCTTACCTCGAGTATCCCCTCTTGCTAGTATTTATATCAGTTGGCCCGGTCTGCGGTTTCGTCCTCTTTCCTACAGTTACGATGGGGACTAATTGATTCCCCTCTGGTCATAACCGTGGACGGTTATTGAACAGTTCCAATCAGACTGGAGGCGTTATCGCTAGAGTTAGTGGCCACGTGGCCGGTTCGACGTAGTTGTACTTTGGGGGTGATAGATAGGTAGCCGATCGTAACCGTTGCCTTCCACGTTCGTGTGGATTTGAAACTGCCCGGAGACCTGCCTCCGGGCCTCTTTTCTGAGAGTGACCGTTGCTAAATCGGAGAGGTGCCTCCGTTTCGAGACGCCTTCGGATTGGTATCCATGGCTGAGGCCGAAGACACTGCGTCTTCGGCTGGGATTGAGGGCCATGTCTTCGGTCGGAGCTAAGGGTTAGATCTTCGGCTGAATCCGAAGATCACATCATTGCCTTGCCCGTTAATCATTCGGTTTCCCGTGGGTGCTCTGGTTCAAGATGTCTGATTCGGGAGGGAGTGCACAAGTGATTGAACCGGTGATTGATTTATGCCTGAACCGACATATCCCAACAGGCTGTTAGGTTTGAGTTGTACTTGAACATAAATTCTATGCCCAATCAAGGACCAAGTCTAAACATTACAACAAAATCTTCTCTCAATATTTTTCCAAGGATCTTTCACCAAGCTAGTCCATGTCGATAACTATCATCATCTCTTCCATGCCATAAGTTGATCTCGCATCATTTACTAGCCAATTTGCAAATTGAATGTTATTTGTTTTCTAACAAGGAATATTTGGTTGCGTGTAGTAGAAAATGCTGCATAACTAGAGTTGCATGTGCATTTAAAATTGTTTCATTTTCCAGTTCATGGTTGTTGTTTGGTTGAAGTAAAAAGATAATAAAATCATATATATATATATATATAAGAGGTACAACTTTGAATTTTTTAGTCCTCGATCAGACCCATTGAGGGAGAATGAGGACGGCCATAAAGTATCGTGGCAACCATCATGACATGAGTTGACGAGAACTAGGTGTTCACGGGTAGCATTCAGCTCCCCCAACCAGAGTGATGTTAATCTAAAAAGCCAGTCCGCTTTACCGGGTGCACCTGGGCTTAATGGAAGACCTCGGTACTTGATGGGTAGAGATGTTAGATTAATTAACAATTGAGTTGATAGGGATGGCAACGGGTTGAACATAATTGAGTGGTGGGTGGGGATCGATCAAGTTAGACAAAATATGTTGACGGATCAAATCTGATAAAACTATATATATATATATATATATATTTATTTATTTATTTATTTGTGGAGAGTTATATGGACGGGGGTGGACTAAACCACCACACCTATTGGTCCACAAGCAATCTCCCATCCCGCGGTCCCCATTTTCGTTAGAAAAACGATAAATCAATACTGGTGGCTTGCTACGTGGAGGATATATATATATATATATATATATATTTATTATTATTTATTTGTGGAAAGTTATATGGATGGGGGTGGACTAAACCACCACACCTATTGGTCCACAAGCAATCTCCGTCCCGCGGTCCCCATTTTCGTTAGAAACACGATAAATCAATACTGGTGGCTTGCTACGTGGAGGGAGGCCGGAGTCAGAGGTATCAATGCGATCGAAACCTTGTTTTATTTTTTCCTAAAATATTATCTAAAACAATCTAAGGGTGGGTTGTTGTTCCTCCCAAAGTTCACCTCGCCCTATCCATTTTCCTCGAAAGAGGCGGACATTAACCCTCCACTATTGCAACTTTTCAACGACGCCGCCCAAGAAACAGTGGAAAAAGTTACGATGACTTGATATTCCACTATCAGCCATGCTCCTCATCCTATCAGGTACGGACATCGCTGCAGAATTTATTTCGTGGCACGCGTTGTATTTACTTGACCGCTGCGCACAAGGGGTAGGGTCTGTTTGAAATCTTCCCGAACGATTACAACCAAACAAGGTCATCGATTATTTGTTGAATTACGTTCGTAAATATTCAAAAATAATTTTAAAACGAACCCGTTCGAATTCACTAAGAAAAAAAAAAAAAAAATCTCTTAATACATGTTGACACCGAATTCAAGTGATCCCTTCATGCCGTCAAGATTTATCGATCAGATTCCCTTTGAGGCCATGCAAAACAAACTTACGCACCCAAAAATTTTCGGTAAAGGATACTTCGATACTTAAGTCAGCAAGAGTTCGAGTAATAGATACAGAATTTAGAAAAGATAAGTAGGAATGTGAATACTTCAGCTAATATTTTTTACTTATCCTCGGAGAGGGCCTGGAGATCTCTCTTTTCAGTATTTATAGATATTTGCCTTAACAAAATTTAGTTAAAAAGGATTTCTTGAAGTTAGTTTCGACATTATACTGTTGAAAACTAACCCGAACCCGTTATGATGGTTGGTTATTATTCTGGTAGAATAACTATCTTAAGACTTTACGAATTGATCGGTCTTTATGAATTGATCGAATTAAAGTGCTCCGGAGATGAGTCGACCGAATGTCATATCATCAACTTGTTAACCCTTTGGGCTCGTCTCAGCCTTTGGTTAAGTAGTCCGATTGGCCCATCTCCCTTGCCCCTCACTCTCAGTTTCAAGGTACATTGATGTTTTGAAAGGTGGAAGTTAATAATTTTTTATTTCTCTTTCTCTTCTTCTTTTTTTTTTTTTTGCCTTCAATCGAGAGGAGAGATGTCTTTCAATGATAGCGAATTTTGGAGTCAATCGATAGCATTAACTTACTCCTTTTGGGCATTATGCCTTTGCCAAGTATCAATTTTTTATTGGCAGCAAAATCATTCTCTTGGATCGAAGGAACGTGTTGATTTTGCTCTCGCTGGTCTTCATTCAGGATTTTAATTCATGGTGTAATTAGGGAAATTGATGTTGTTCAACGATGCGATCGTAATCGTCGTCGTCTTTTATTATTGCTAGCCAGTCAGATTCTTGTGGATTGGAACTGATACATTGGTTTTCCTTTTGCTGAAGTCGATGTCTTAAGAAATATGTAGACAGGCTTTAGTATTAAGTTCTTGGCAGCTTTGTCAATGCACCATTTGAATTGGTTGATTAGACCAACTTCTTTATTTAGTAAAATACATCGATTGAGTTAATTGATTAGACCAACTCTTTACTTAGTTGGATGTAAGTCGGTGGACTAGACCAACTCTTCAACTGTCAGAGATACCGATTGAGCTAGTGGGTCAGACCAACTCTTTTGTTAAATATACCGATTGGATCAGTTGTTTAGGCCAACCCTTGTTTCGTCGGGTTTAAGTTGGTGGATTAAACCAACTCTTTGCTTTGCTTCGGATACATTGATTGAGTTAGCTGATTAGACCAACTATTATTTTGCCGAGAATACTGATTGAGTCAGTGGGTCAGGTCAACTCTTTATTCATAACAGAATATTTCATCTGACCAGAAGCTAGAGAAAAATGACCAAGGATATTCATTTCCCACTGGACGAATAGCCAAGGGACAATTAACTGAGTCGGCTTACTTGTTGGGTGCCTTCAGATATTGGAATACATCTGACATTGATCACACCTTCTCACAAAGTCGGTGGAATCTTTCTGGATGGTCGGCCAATAGTATCCTTGAAGCCCGATCGGCGATGTAACATACCGACCATGTCATTAGTGAGTTGTTGATTAGGAAGCTCCATACCATCTATGGTTTGCTTCTGGATGTGACCTTGGCTCGGCGTTCTTGGCCATGAATACACTTTTCCAAGCATCAATGCTTAATCAAGCCTTCTATTTCATCCTTCAATTGGATGCATTCTTTAGTACTGTACCCATGATCATGGTGGAATCGATAGTACTTGGCTTTGTTATGCGATGCTGGAGGTGCTCACATTGGCTGGGGTCTTTGGAGAAAGCTTTCCTTCTCTATTTCCATCAATATTTTCTTTCTTGAGAGAAATAGAGAGTGTAGGTATCGAACTTACCGACCGAGTTCTTCAACTTAGGGCTTCGTCGTCGAGTTGCAGTGTCATCATTGCTAGGAGGTTAGGGCTCATTATTCTTTTTGACTCTTTTTTCTTTAGGACTGTCCTTCCTTCCGCTTGGCACCTGCTTGCTGCTTGCTCTTCGGCTAGTGCATATTTTTGCACGCGCACCAACAATTTAGAGTAATTGGTGGGAAGCTTCTTATTCAGAGAGAAAGTAAATCTAGACAATCGGAGACCTTTTTTCATAGCAGACATAGCAACATGCTCATTGAGATCGGGGATCTCGAGTATGGTAGGGTTGAAACAAGTCACGTACTCTTTCAAAGTTTTACCTTCTTGTTGTTGAATGAAGAAAAGACTATCCGAATTACATGTCATCCTTCTATTGGTTCTGAAATGAGCCACAAACAATCTTTCTAATTGATTAAAGGAGTGGATAGTACCTGGTCGGAGGCTCGAGTAACACATCCATGCGGTCTTCTTCAGAGTAATCGAAAAAGTAAGACAGTAGAGAGCATCAGTTGCACCTTGGATCATCATATGGACTTTAAAACTGACCAGGTGATTGAGAGGTTCAGTGCTTCCATCATAGGGTTCCAACTGTGGGATCTTGAAATGAGATGGGATGGGATCACTTCTTTCATAATACCCCTGGAAAATGGAGGTCGTGAATTATAAGCTACAAATAGCTCGTCGCTCCTCCGTTGATTATCGAGCTTAGTGATTTGTAGCTCTAGTTTCCAATTTATGAATCTTCCTCTTGAAATTATCATGTCGTCGAGTTCCCCTACTCCGGTGGAACTTCTTAGGTAGAGTCATTGGAAGATGCAGAAAAATATCTCTGACGTTTCCCTTTAAGCCAGCTCTCTCCATATTCATGAAGTTGAGAACCTTACTGCACGAGGAACGTCGATTCCAAGAATGATGATGCCGAGAACACTAACTTGGCTCTCATCGTCGAGCCTCTTTCATAGAAGACCGTCGGCCACATCTAGAGGCTATCGGTCTTTGCTGCCCGCTGATTGCCACTTCTTAAAGATTCTGAATGGCTGCGGTTAGAACCTTCATTTTATCCAAGAAAATGCTGATATGTCGTCATCCTATACTCATCGTGGGGGCAGCATTATTGTTTTTCAAGGATGGATCATTTTTCTTAGATGGCAGACGGCTTCTTCCAGCCGAAGTATTCTGCATTCTTCCTTTTACCATCTTCTCTATTAAGATTTTTTTTCAAGATTTCTTCCCCTGTTTGGTGCGTCAATCTATTGATGCCAAATCCAAGTGATCTCTTCGCACCGTCAAGGTACGCCAGTCAGATTTCTTTTGGGGACTTGCAAAACAAACCCACGCAATAGATGATTTCTGATGGGAGACACTCCGATGCTTAAATCAGTAAGAATTTGGGTAACAAATACAAAATCTCAAAAAAGATAAGTAGGAATGAGAATACTTCAGCTAGTTTTTCTTATTTATCCCTGGAGGTCCCCTCTTACCGGTATTTATAGGTATTTGTCTTAATAGAATTTAGTTAGAAGAGGTTTCTTACTGGTATTTATAGGTATTTGTCTTAATAGAATTTAGTTAGAAGAGGTTTCTTGTAATTAGTTTCGATAATATTCCATTGAAAACTAACCCGAATCGTTATAATGGTTGGTTGTTATTCTGGTAGAATAACTATCTCTTTTCTTGCCATCCTCATTCTTTTTGAATCAGCCGGTGCATTTGGTCATATTTTTTCGATCTTAAGCCGATCAGACTTTACGAGTTAATCGATCTTTATGAATTGATCATCTTTTATGAATTGATCGGATTAAAGTGCTCTAGAGATGAGTCGGCCGAATACCATATCATCGACTTATTAACCCTTTGGACTCGCCCTAGTCTTTGGTTAACTAGACCGACCGGCCTATTCTAACAACATGTAATTTATTCTAAAGATTGTATTAGTCCGGTCTATAACTTCTATGAAACTTCCGATTCAGTCTTATAAAAAAATCCAAATATATACTTAATTGTCAATAACTAAAATCCGGCAACGGTAGGTAATATGGCCACATCGCTGACGTGGAGCGCGTGTCAGGTCCAGCTGGACACGGTCAGTACCACGTGGATTTTTTCTTTCAAAAGATCTCCCGTTAGGGAAAAAGTGCTCCTGCTCCTTTGCCAGGTGGCACCCCAAGACGGGTCCACCTCGGTCGAAGTCGAGCCTCTCTCTGCCACTCCGCCAGGTGTCCACCCAGGAGGGGTCCACCTCGGTCGAAGCTGGCAGCCCCTCGCTCCCTCGCCAGGTGGCACCCCAAGACGGGTCCACCTCTGCCGAGGTCGAGCCGGGCCATCCTGCTCCTTTGCCGGGTGGCACCCCAAGACGGGTCCACCTCGATCGAAGTCGAGCTTCTCTCTGCCACTCTGCCAGGTGTCCACCCAGAAGGGGTCCACCTCGGTCGAAGCTGGCAGCCCCTCGCTCCCTCACCAGGTGGCACCCCAAGATGGGTCCACCTCTGCCGAGGTCGAGCCGGGCCCTCCTGCTCCTTCGCCAGGTGGCACCCCAAGACGGGTCCACCTCGACCGAAGTTGAGCCTCTCTCAGCCACTCCGCCAGGTGTCCAACCAGGAGGGGTCCACCTCGGTCGAAGCTGGCGGCCCCTCGCTCCCTCGCCAGGTGGCATCCCAAGACGGGTCCACCTCTGCCGAGGTCGACCCGGGCCCTCCCGCTCCTTCGCCAGGTGGCACCCCAAGACAGGTCCACCTCGGCCGAAGTCGAGCCTCTCTTTGCCACTCCGCCAAGTGTCCACCCAGGAGGGGTCCACCTCGGCCGAAGCTGGCGGCCCCTCGCTCCCTCGCCAAGTGGCACCCCAAGATGGGTCCACCTCTGCCGAGGTCGAGCCGGGCCCTCCCGCTCCTTCGCCAGGTGGCACCCCAAGACGGGTCCACCTCGGCCGAAGTCGAGCTTCTCTCTGCCACTCCGTCAGGTGTCCACCCAGGAGGGGTCCACCTCGGCCGAAGCTGGTGGCCCCTCGCTCCCTCACCAGGTGGCACCCCAAGATAGGTCCACCTCTGCCGAGGTCGAGCCGGGCCCTCCTGCTCCTTTGCCAGGTGGCACCCCAAGACGAGTCCACCTCGGTCGAAGTTGAGCCTCTCTCTGCCACTCCGCCAGGTGTCCACCCAGGAAGGGTCCACCTCGGCCGAAGCTGGTAGCCCCTGCTCCATCGCCAAGTGGCGCCCCCTGACGGGTCCACCTCGGTCGAGGTCAGCCCTACTCTGCAAAGCCTCGGGGAGGTAGAGACACGGGTCGCGAGGTCGCCACTAGAGCTAGCACGCGCCGCGCTCCGTACAAGGCGTCGGTATGGCTTGTAGTGATACACAAAATCTCGTTTACACCAGTTAATCAGGACCTCACAATCGAGGAATGAAATCCTAGCGGGCAGGATCCTGAAACGGCTGGAAGCCCACCGTCAATGCCCCGAAAGGAGAGCTCCCGTGCTCGGTCCAAGGCCTCACAAGTCTTCCCCCTTTCGTGACACACTGCGGACGAGGCGAGCCGGCCACTTAACTTCCACACTCGAAGAAGAAGGGGAAGGAGAAGGTCTAGAGGTCTCAGAGAGCCTCCTGGAGGGGACGTGGGCTGAAGACAGTTCGATGATATAAAAGGGACGGTAAAAATGGACGGAAAGGTAGGTGGAGAAAAGGGGGAGAACACCAAAAGAACAATCTGGGAGGATCTCGGGAAGTCCTCAGGCGAGAGCTTGGTGGCCCTAGCACGGGAGGCCGGGCCTTAACTCCTCTCTTCCCCACACTTTTTTCATTTTACATCTCCTCTAAGCACGGGGATCCTTCGGGAGCCCGCCTTAGAGGTCTGGTTCCATCTTGCCGCTCTCTGACTTGATCGTCGGAGTGCCCCTGCCGGAACCCCCGGCCCGGGTCTCTGACCTTGTTTTGCAGGTCCGAAAGTTTGGAGATCTCGAGATGAGAGAGTCCGAGAACCGGCGCCAGCTCACGAGCTACAGGCTACCGCGGTGAGATCGGCAACAGATTGGCGTGCCAGGTAGGGGGTGCAGAACAGTAATCCCTGTACAAGCAAGCTCTTCGTGGGCGAAAGCGTGCTCCGACCATGGTGGTGATGCGTGGACGCGAAGCATCCACCAGCCGAGCAGGAGAAGTTCCTTCTTCCCAAGGGCCGCGTAACCCGGAGAGAGAACTTCCTGGTCCACCTCCTCCTCCTCAGCCATCCCCGGTGGACAGTCCTTTCGCAACTGTTGTCCAGCAGCTGCAAACTCTGACCATTGCTGTGCGGCAACTGCAGCACCAATAGTGCTCCCTGGCCACTCAGCCCCAGCCAGGGATCCTCGCGGCTCAAGCCACGGGCCCCTGCGGAAGCCTGCGCTCCATCCAAGGTAGGCCCTTCCATCTGCGAGCAGTTTCCAACCCCTGCGGGAGCCACCAGACTCCCGCAAAGAGGAACTACTCCGGTTCGACGGATCACAAGAGTCGATCCCCGGCCAACGATGCCGAAGCAGTGCGGTACTGCAGGCGCCATCGGGGCAAGGCCCATCGCCGAGACCGATCGGCATCCCCTTCTCCAGCGGCCTCGATGGAAGATTCCACCGACGAGGCCATCAGGTGCCAGGCCGAGAGGCGCCTGGAAGAGCACGAGCGCAAGTTGGCGGAGTTCGCCCGCCGCTTTGCCGACATGCAGAGCTCCCCAACCGATCCAGCAAGCTACATGCCCAACCACCCTTCTCCCGGGAAATCCAAGAGGAACCGATCCCGAATCGGTTCCGCATGCCTTAGGTGGATCCCTACGATGGGGCCACTGATCCCTTGGACCATTTAGAGAGATATAAGGCTCTCATGAGGGTCCAGGGAGCGACGGACGCTCTTCTATGCATTGCCTTCCCAGCCACCTTCTGGAAGGCTGCTCGAGTTTGGTTCACCCGTCTCGAGCCGGAATCCATCAGCTCTTTTCATCAGCTGGAAGGAAAGTTTGTGGCACACTTCGACGCTTACCAGAAGGTGCCAAGAGAGGTGGATAGCATCTTCTCTATCCGCTAGCAAGACCAGGAGCTGCTGCGGGACTACATCACCCGCTTCAAGACTGCCGCCCTGGAAATCTATAGTCTGGACAAGCATGTCGCCATGCTAGCGTTGAAGCACGGGCTCGAGACCTCCCGTCTGACGTATTCCCTGAACAAGAAACCCCCCAAGACATACTCTGAGCTCCTCCTCCGTGTCCGCAAGTACATTCGAGCGGAGGAAGCCGATCGTATCAGGCGAGAGCTAGACGGGAAGCCTTCTAAGAAGCCTGCCCAAAGGGATGTCTCCGGGACGCGGAGGCCTAGACCACCTGCAGATTCTCGTCCAGGCCCGAAGTCGAAGAACGATGCTATCCCGGAGAGAACGTTCACCCCTCTCCTCGCTCCCAAAATGAATATCCTCAAGGAGATTGAGGGTGAGCACTACCTCCGCCGACCTCCTCCTCCGAACCCAAGGAACATCCATGATAAGACAAAATATTGTCAATTTCACCGCGAGCACGGCCACGACACGGAGGAGTGCCGCAATCTGAAGCGAGAGATTGAGGAGCTGATCAAGAGGGGCTACCTCGGGAAATTTGTAAGGAACGAAGCCCCGGCGGAGGGTCAGCCACTCGCAGCCCTTCTCCCCATCCTTGCAATTGACAACCGCCCAACGGAGAAGCCGATGGGCATGATCTCTTGGGGGATTGGGCGTGCGACGAAGAGAGCCCGGGAGGCGGGAGATCCAGAGAATGTACTCCCCTTTGAAAAGGGGAATAAAAATGAAAATGTAAACAATGATGCAGTGGTGGTCGAGATGACCATCGCGAAGCATCCTGTACATCGCATTATGGTGTATAGTGGGAGCTCTACTGACGTGCTTTTTTACGATGCTTTATCCCGAATGAATCTGTCTAATGATCAATTAAAGCCGGTGCACACCCCTCTCGTGGGCTTCACCGGAGATTCGATGGGGGTCGAAAGAGAGATCACTCTCCCTGTCACTGCCGGATCCCCACCTCGGTAGAGTACGGTCATGATAACATTTACTGTCATTAAGCTCCCATCACCTTATAATGCCATCCTCGGCCATCCAGGGCTCAACCAGCTGGACGCTGTCATTTCCACTAAGAGGTTGCTAGTGCAGTTCCCTACCGCCTCTAGGACGGGAGTAATGAGAGGGACGGCCCAGCCCATCCAGCATTGTCTGCAGACGGTCCCGGGGGCCCGGAGCGCTGAGCTCGGCTCCGATGTCGACGACCTCGACCTAAGAGAGCAAGACCCCATGGGAGGGCCCGTGGAGCGCTTGCTGACGTACCCCCTCGGCTCGGACCCTCAGAAGACAGTGCAGAGAGGAGCTCAGCTCTCGGAAGAAGAGCGGGCTCGCTTGCTAGACTTCCTCCGGGCAAACGCTGATGTGTTCGCCTGGTCCGCTGCTGACATGACAGGTATCCCCTCGAAAGTCATCACCCACCGGTTGAACATTGATCCAAGGTGCCGCCCTGTCTGCTAGAAGAAGAGGAGTTTTGCTGCGGAGAGGCAGAAGGCCATCAATGAAGAAGTAGAGAAGCTCCTCATCGTCGGCTTTGTACGAGAGGTACAGTATCCCAGTTAGCTGGCAAACGTGGTCATGGTGAAGAAGAGCAACAACAAATGGAGGATCTGTGTGGATTACACCGACCTCAATCGAGCTTGCCCGAAGGACAGTTTTCCTCTTCCAAAGATCGATCAGCTCATGGACACTACTTCAGGGCATCGCCTCCTCTCTTTCATGGATGCCTTCTCTGGGTACAACCAGATCCGAATGCACCCAGAGGACGAGGAGCACACTACTTTCGTCACCAACCGCGGAACCTACTATTATAAGATGATGCCATTTGGCCTCAAGAACGCCGGGGCCACATACCAACGGCTGGTCAACAAGGTCTTCAAAGATCAGATTGGCCGCAACATGCAGGTGTATGTGGACGACATGCTGGTGATGAGCAAGCCCACTTCGGACCATGTCGGCGACCTGGCAGAGATCTTCGATAACCTTCGACTTCACCAGATGAAATTGAACCCGGTGAAGTGCGCATTCGGCGTGTCCGCCGAGAAGTTCCTGGAGTTCATGGTAACCCAAAGGGGGATAGAAGCCAACCCGGAGAAGGTCCAGGCTATCCTGGACATGGAGAAACCCACCTCCAAGAGGCAAGTGCAGCGACTCACCGGCCGGATAGCCGCCTTGAGTCGATTTATCTCAAGGTTCGTTGACTGCTGCCAGTCCTTTTTCAAGGCGCTGAGGAAGATGAATGACTTTACTTGGACGGACGAGTGCCAGGAGGCATTCGACGAGCTGAAGAGGACACTGGCATCTCCGAGCTGCTTTCCAGGTCCGAAGAAGGAAAGGAGCTCCTCTTGGACTTGGCGGTCACCCCGGAGGCTGTTAGTTCAGTCCTGGTTCGGATCAACGATAAGGGGATGCAAAGGCTGGTGTATTACACAAGCAAACTCCTTTGCGATGCAAAGCTCAGGTATTCCCGGTCTGAGAAACTGATTTTTGTGCTAATCATATCCGCTCAGCGTCTCAGGCCTTATTTTTAAGCGCACCCCATCGCTGTCCTGACGGATCAGCCATAGAAAGCGGTGCTCAGCTAACTTGACATGTCTGGATGCCTGGCAAAGTGGGTGCTCAAGCTCAGCGAGTTTGACATCACTTACAGGTCGAGGTCGGTCATGAAGGCATAGGTACTCGCCGATTTCTTTGTTGAGTGTGCAGGCCTGGGCGAGGGGCCGGAAGAAAGCCCCCAAGACCGGCAACTGGAGCCAGGATCAGAGGAAGACATCTGGATCCTTCATGTAGACGGAGCCTCGAACTCCGGCGGGAGTGGAGTTGGTCTCATCCTCGCCAACGACGAAGGAGTTGTCGTCGAATGTACGCTCCATTTCCAGTTCGCCGAATGCACGATGGCCTTTTCAACTTTGTCCTTGACCCTTCGCCCTTGCTCACAAACCCGTAGCCACCACTTAGGCTTCCTAGTTTGGCCGCTCAAAGCCTCCCATGGCCCCATTAAAAAAATAGAGCAAAATCTAGAGGAAAGGAAGCTTCCCTGTTCGGCCACTCTAAGCCCCCCACTTGATTGGGACCAAGGAAGGAAAAAATAGAGAAAAAATCAGGAGAAAACATTCCTCCCCACCACACAGCAATCCAATTTATCAACAGCATTCCCTTGAAAAAAAAGAAAAAGATCGCACCTTTCTTCCAAAAACCAGAACCAAGAAACGAGCAACAAGGGAAGGGAAGGGTTCATCACTTCATCACTCACGAAGCAGTTATCATCGATGGTGAAGATGCACTTCTTCTTGGAGATGAACAAACTGAAGTAATGCAGGCAGAGTCTTGAAGGAGATGCGACTGGCCGTAGGGCTGAGGATGTGGTCGATGTCATTCCAATTATAAAGCTCGTAGTTGAACCCTCCAAGGACCTTGATTTTGTTGGAGGGGTCCCTATCTTGGACGATGATGAGGTGGTAGGGCTAGAAGAAGGGGCACCATTTTTCCAGAAAGTCTAGGTTCTAAATTGTCAGAATCACGATGTCTAGCTCATCCTTCAGCAATGGAGTGCTCGGGACCATGTCGTTACTCCCGCTACCCTATCCACCATCCAAGCTTTCATATTTGGCATGCCCCTATCTCTTTGCCTCTCCGGTTCCGTGGCTCTGCCCTCGATCCTCATTACCTCTTTGGTGTCATGCTATGGCTGATGTTATTGAAGGAATAAGGAACGAGAGGAGGAACGATGACTAGTGAGGGTTTTAACATTTAATCTAAGGGAACATGATTGTAGATGGGATCATCTCAAAAATCGAAAAAAATTGGATGATAAAATTTTAAGCTAGAGTTTGATTTTTAGCCACCTATCAATCCTTGCCCAGGGCTCCAAGCCCAATCTATTTAAATGATTCGGGTCCAATCAACTTAAACAGATTAAACATGTTATGAACATGAAAGCTGAACCTGACCTATATATTAAGTGGGTTAATAAATTGATTTATTTATGACTCGAATCCATTTAAGCTAAATCCAAACCTATTTAAGGTGGCTCGAATACCAGTTGGATTGGTAGGCTAGGTCATATTTTTGCCATCCCTGGCCATGCCGAGCTTAGATATGGCATAAATGGTATTTGAGTCCAAGATTTAATTTCATGTCAAAATCATCAGTTGGTAGTTTAAATTTGTGTAAACCTTGGCCCAGTCCCGTTTGTATATTGGACCCAAATCTCGGATGTGTCGCATTCTTATGCTGGGTTAATTCTAGATCGAATTTTACAAGGCCTGATCGGAGTGACTTCGGTTGAATTAGAACCCATGAGGTCAGTTCTAACTTTATTTAATCCATGCCCAGACCTTAATTTGGATTTCCATGTGCCCTTTGACCTGGATATGGATAAGGTATGGGTAACATCGGGCACAGGGAGGTCCCTTAGCCTACTCCACCCAACTTAACACCTCCAACGAAGATTGGCAAGTCGGATCCATGCCAGGCTTCAGCTATGATTACAGTTTTTTTTTTTTTTTTTAATCTATTATTTCTATTTTTATATTTATTTATTTATTTATATATCCATCAAACAGGTGGTGCAAGTCCTGAAAATTCTTTTTTAATAAAAACGGTTCTCAAAATAATTTTATAATATAAGTTTATCAAAAATCAATAATATGCTGAAAAAAATTTCTTAAAAGGTATTTTGCGCTTTGATCAAGATATTTTTTGCTTTGATCTCAAGCAATGGATTTCACTATTCTATCTTTTAAAAGGCATCTCAGAAAAGAAAAAGATCTCGTTCCCTTTCAGTCCGATTCTTTTTGGCTTTCATAATCAATGTAAAATTAATGATACCTTCCTTCTATGTTAAAATAGAATCAAATATCTAATATATCACAAATTTATTGTTTCAAATTTGATATACGTATTAAATAGGTAACTTAGCTTGATATATATATATATATATATAATGGATTTAAATAAATTAAATAAAAAAAAAGATGGCTAAGGATTGCCATCCTTGGTGCGCATCAACATCAGTTCTAGCTTCCAACATGATTGGTGGCTCCGAATAAAAGGGCACCAATAGATAAGTAAATACCGGGTGCCGTTGGACCATCCAAAGGTTCCCTTCAATGATGGACCGCATTTTTTAAACTGCGCAAACTTTCCACATCCTCTCACTTTTATGCATGTTATTCTACCACAAAACTTTTACCCCTGGCCAGGCATCGATCACCCCCCGACCTCCTCTCCAGCCCCGCCACCCCAAGCCATTTACTAAAAGCCTTAGGGGGCTCCACCATCATCCATGACATCGACGCCTTTTGCCATCATAGGATGGGTTGCAACCTAAAAAAAGCCCTAAAAATGTCCTAGTCTTCGTGACGTTTAAACACAAGAAGCTGCATCACGTCCAACCATACGGGACGGATTCGAATCCAGGAAGATCTATATGAATTCTAAAGTGAGAGAGACCTCGTTTAAGGACATATATGTTCACCACTCTATCACCATGGTCTTCGTCCTAATCAACCCCACAAAGCCATTCTCTTTTAATCGATGTGCTTGAATTTGAAAGTTTTTTTTTTTTATTAAACAAAAATGATAAGAGAGATAAATCCTGGCGTAGCTATCCCCTCAAGTCCCTATCTCATCAGATAATATTCGATACGAGACGTTTAGATTTTTTCTGTCTCTCCCTATCTAATGATGAGTACATCAACCTAACATCACTAAGACGCTGGCTCGTGAAACAGAAACCACTATCAAACGGACTACCATCTTAGCGGAAGTGAGTGTACTTGGAGAGAAAATTAAAGCACTATCTTAAATTAGGCAGAACTTGCCTCGGTAACTGATCGTGAAAGTATAATATATTAGGCCTCCAGCAGCCCGTTGATGTAGGAGTTCTTCTCCTTGGCCGCGTTGAGCTCCTTGAGGACCTCTTCGACCCGGCGCTCCAGCGACCGGGACTGAGCCCTGAGGCCCGTCTCGAGCTCCTTTACGCGTCCTTCGACGCGACCCAGGTCCTCCCGGAGGGCCTGGTTGCTCCCCCGCAGCTCGTACCCTTTCTCCGTGAGTTCCTTCACATCGGTCGCAAGTTGGCCGAGTCTCTTCTCCTTCTCGACATCTTTCTTTGTCGTGCTGGAAAGGAAGTTCCTCAGCAGCAACACGTCAGTCCCGATCTATGTCAAAAAGAAGATGAGGTGTTAAAAAGACCCAACTGGGACATTAAAAGGAAAGAGTTCGGAGCTTATCGTGAAGAGCAGGGGGAGGATTCCAAGTAGCGCGTCGACATAGTCCCGGCCGCCCCTCAGGCAGCGGTCCTGGGGCATACAAGCGAACTCCATCATCCTCTCCGCGAGCCCTTGATCGTGGATGACAGAGGAACTGGAGTTGAGTCCCGAAGGTGGAGGGTGAGCATCGGCAGCAGGCTGAGCAGCTACCCCTCCGCTGGGCGGTGCGGCCGTTGGTGGGGCCACCACCACCCTGGTGGCCACCACGGGGATGACCGGCATGGTAGCCGCAGCAGGCGCCGCCCGGGGAGGTTTCGGCCTCCCCTCACCCTCAGCCCTGTCGAGCTCGACGACGGGCGCGTGGGGTGCGCGAGACTGGGGTGGTCTGGGGGCAGGGCCCATGGCTACAAGGCCAGTAGAAGCTGGGGTCGGCCTGGACGCCTGGCTCGCCTCGGTACGGGCCTTCTTTGGTGGAGCCTCCTGGGCCCCTTCAGCGGCGCCCCTCTTCCGGATGCCCTCCATCAAACTCTCAACGGAGAACTTCATCCCTGGAGAAAGAAAACAGTCAGGCTAGTTCAAGAAGAAAGAAGCAGAAAGTGGAAAGAAAGTAAATGTGAAAGAAGAAAACCCGGGGTCTCGCCTAGCGCCCGGATTGGACTGATTCCTGCCTCAAACAAATTTTGCTCCGAGAGCAGGACATCAAGAGCTGGGACCACGTCACCCAGCATCTGTGTGTAGACCTCCTGGTTTGCTGGCTCGACCTGGGAGTTCCGGTTCGGGGACCGGTCTGGCTCACTCCAGGCCCAGTCGACATCCTAGACCGAGGCAAAGAAGAAGCGGTTCTTCCACCCCTTGATCGATGTGGGAAGGTCGAACCTAAGGCACCTAGGCCGGGAAGAAAGATACTACCAGCCATCATCAGTGGAGTAGCACTCAGGATGAAGAGGGCCCTGAAAAGTAAGAAGCGGGCAACAAATCCATGAAAGTGACAGAAGACAATGAAGGCGAAGATGACCCGGATGGCATTGGGAGCCAACTGGGCCGGGACCAGGCGGAAGTGACTGAGAAAGAAGAGAAAGAAAGGGTGAAGGGGAAAACGAAGACCCCTGATAAGGAAGTCCTCGTAGAAAGCAACCCTTCCCGGGCCGCTCGAGGTTACTCGATCCCTCGGACCTGGAAGCGAAAGCTGGATTGAATCCGGGACCCGATACGTATCCCGGATCTAGGAGAGATCATCTTCGGTCATCGTCAAAATGTAACTGGAGGGACCAGAGGAGGAGGCCTCTGCCACCAGAGGAGGAAGGGCAGAGATGGGACGTGCGGAAGCAATGGGGGGAGACCTAGGACCCCTAGGGACGCCTATGGTCACAGTCCTTGGCTGTAGTTGCCTCGGGACCTCGACCGGGATCTCTTCCCTCTCTGAGGAGGAAGACGATGGAGTCCTCGACGGGAAGGACCGGCCTCGTCTGGATTAGAAGAAACGTGACGGTGACGGGCCATCAGGAAGGAAGAAACAAGAAGGAGACGGGTTCGGGGTGACACAGAATCGGAAGGAAGAAGAGGAAAGAAAGGTATCACAGGGACTCACCAGGATGTTTTGTACCGGAGGAGTGGCAACCCTTGGAGATGAAGAAAGATCGCTGCAACCACCGGCGATGTGTGAGAAAGCCAAGACCTCATTTCTGGAAAGTCCCCGTCCATTTCAAACTCAATCAACAGTGGTCGTACGTCTCTTTTTGGCCCGGGCCATCAGATGACCGCCACGTGGAGACACGCCCGACATCGACGCTTCGGTCCGATGGAAACTGCCTCGGGTTCGAAACGGCGTATTAATGGCCCGTCAGACGCGCGGACGTGGTGGCCTCCTACAGGGCCTCGGGCGCGATGGACGCGGCGGCGGTGATCATGGCAATTATAGCACGGGATTTCCTCCTTTTCCACGTCATCTCTGCATTAACTCCCCACGCCCCAAACCGCGATGCATCGATTGGACTTGGGGATGGGGGGGAAGTGATATGGCAACATCGCTAACGTGGAGTGCGTGTCAGATCCAGCTGGATGTCGCCGGTGCCACATGGATTTTTCTTTCAAAATTTTTCCCGGGGCGAAGCGCTCCTGCTCCTTCGCCAGGTGGCACCCCAAGATGGGTCCACCTCGGCCGAAGTCGAGCCCTCCTCTGCCACTTTGCCAAGTGTCCGTCCAGGAGGGGTCCACCTCGGCCGAAGTTGGCAGCCTCTGCTCCCTCGCCATGTGGCGCCCCAAGACGGGCCCACCTCAGCCGAGGTCGAGCTAGGCGCTCCTGCTCCTTCGCCAGGTGGTGTCCCAAGATGGGTCCACATCGGCTGAAGTCGAGCCCTCCTCTGCCACTTCGCCAGGTGTTCGTCCAGGAGGGGTCCACCTTGGCCGAAGCTGGAGGCCTCTGCTCCCTCTCCAGGTGGCGCCCCAAGACGGGCCCACCTCAGCCGAGGTCGAGCCAGGCGTTCCTGCTCCTTCGCCAGGTGGCACCCCAAGATGGGTCCACCTCTGTCGAAGTCGAGCCCTCCTCTGCCACTTCGCTAGGTGTCCGTCCATGAGGGGTCCACCTCGGCTGAAGCTGGCGGCCTCTGCTCCCTCGCCAGGTGGTGCCCCAAGACGGGCCCACCACAGCCGAGGTCGGGCCAGGCGCTCCTGCTCCTTCACCAGGTGGCACTCCAAGATGGGTCCACCTCGGTCGAAGTCGAGCCCTCCTCTGCTACTTCACTAGGTGTCCGTCCAGGAGGGATCCACCTCGGCCGAAGCTGGCGGCCTCTGCTCCCTCGCCAGGTGGCGCCCCAAGACGGGCCCACCTCAGCTGAGGTCGAGCCAGGCGCTCCTACTCCTTCGCCAGGTGGTGTCCCAAGATGGGTCCACCTCGGCCGAAGTCGAGCCCTCCTCTGCCACTTCGCCAAGTGTCCGCCCAGGAGGGGTCCACCTCGGCCGAAGCTGGCAGCCTCTGCTCCCTCGCCAGGTGGCGCCCCAAGACGGGCCCACCTCAGCCAAGGTCGAGCCAGGCGCTCTTGCTCCTTCGCCAGGTGGTGTCCCAAGATGGGTCCACCTCGGCTGAAGTCGAGCCCTCCTCTGCCACTTCGCCAGGTGTTCGCCCAGGAGGGGTCCACCTCGGTCGAAGCTGGCGGCCTCTGCTCCCTCGCCAGGTGGCGCCCCAAGATGGGCCCACCACAGCCAAGGTCGGGCCAGGCACTCCTGCTCCTTCGCCAGGTGGCACCCCAAGATGGGTCCACCTTGGCCGAATTCGAGCCCTCCTCTGCCTCTTCGCCAGGTGTCCGCCCAGGAGGGGTCCACCTTGGTCGAAGCTGGCGGCCTCTGCTCCCTCGCCAGGTGGTGCCCCAAGACGGGCCCACCCCAGCCGAGGTCGAGCCATGTGCTCCTGCTCCTTCTCCAAGTGGCACCCCAAGATGGGTCCACCTCGGCCGAAGTCGAGCCCTCCTCTGCTACTTCACCAGGTGTCCGTCCAGGAGGGATCCACCTTGGCCGAAGCTGGCGGCCTCTGCTCCCTCGCCAGGTGGTGCCCCAAGACGGGCCCACCTCAGCTGAGGTCTAGCCAGGCGCTCCTGCTCCTTCGCCAGGTGGCATCCCAAGATGGGTCCACCTCGGCCGAAGTCGAGCCCTCCTCTGCCACTTCGCCAGGTGTCCGCTCAGGAGGGGTCCACCTCGGTCGAAGCTGGCGGCTTCTGCTTCCTCGCCAGGTGGCGCCCCAAGACGGGCCCATCTCAGCCGAGGTCGAGCCAGGCGCTCCTGCTCCTTCACTAGGTGGCACCCCAAGATGGGTCCACCTTGGCCGAAGTTGAGCCCTCCTCTGCCACTTTGCCAAGTGTCCGCCCAGGAGGGGTCCATCTCGATAAAAACTGGCGGCCTCTGCTCCCTCGCTAGGTGGCGTCCCAAGACGGGCCCACCTTAGCCGAGATCGAGCCAGGTGCTCTGCTCTTTCGTCAGGTGGCACCCCAAGATGGGTCCATCTCGGTCGAAGTCGAGCCCTCCCTGCCACTTCGCCATGTGTCCATCCAGGAGGGATCCATCTCGGTCGAAGCTGGCAGCCTCTGCTCCCTCGTCAGGTGGCACCCCAAGACGGGCCGCCCACCTCAGCCGAGGTCAAGCCAGGCACTCCTGCTCCTTCGTCAGGTGACTTCCCAAGATGGGTCCATCTCGATCGAAATCGAGCCATTCTCTGCCACTTCGTCGAGTATCCATTCAGGAAGGATCCATTTGAGTTTGAATCAGATATATATCTATCCAGTTTCGATCCAAATTCAAATTTAAATATTTAATTTTTATCTAAATCAATTCATATTTAATCAAAATGTTAACTCTCTGATCCAATTAAATCAGATTAGATGGATATTCATGGATTCAAATTTTATTACCATTTCTAGGCCGGAGAGGATAGCCCTGTCTGAATGTCACGACATTATTGTTTTTGTAAGGATTATTGTTTTTGTAAGGATTACCCGAGGATGACCGCATCCACCTCATCTGTGCGCCCTCGGCGGCCCCTCGGTGCTAATGTGGCCCACAAAGCACCCGCCTTTCCGTTGCCCCGGAGGTGCTCAAGCCATGCGCCCGCTGTGTGGAGTTTGGGGTAAGAGTCGACTTCCCGCAAAGATACTCCAGTCTCACCCTCCCTCGGTCTTCACCCACCGATTCCAATTCCCTCTCCAACAAAAGAAGAACATTTTTATGCTCCTTTCCCTAAAAGGGAATGACAAAAGGAGGGGAAGGGAGAAGAGGGGAGAACACGAGAACCCAGTGTTTTTTTTTTCGGTGGGGTAAACGAGAACCCAGTTATTTGTGTCCTTTTTGACTGGTGGAGTGCATCATTTTGTACTGCGGGTGTGGTCGTACTGCCTGCCGTACGCATAAGAAATTTCTAGGGTATTATTTGTTTTTTTTTTTTCTATAAAGGTGTGTCCGTCTGGAGATTGGGGGCTGGGGATGAACTATTTTAAGAGTTTGAGAGCAAGAAGCCTAAAACTAAAAGTTTTAATGATCTCTGTCAGGTTTTTTGAACTTATGGAGTGCACGAGGAAGACACGGGTGAGATTTCTAGCTCTTCTCTTGCAGATTTTCAATAATTTGATTGTTTCCAGAAAGACTAGCCCCAAAAGTTTTGACCTTTTTGCTCAGGTGTCTGCAAGGGTTTGAGATTTCGGAGCGTACGAGGAACACACCATCACAAAGGTGAGATTTTTAGTCCGTGTGTTGGAATTTTTCAGAATATGATCTCTGCTCTAAGATTTCATGACTTGCCTTGTTTGGAGGTGAAAAAAGACAATTTTTTTTTTTTTAATAATTCGGTTTGTAGAAAAATGCTTGATAGAAAAATGCATGATTCATTTGAAATTTTTAAGGCTTTTCTGGAACTTGTTTTTGATCCTATATTTTATATAAAAGAATAGAAGATTCCAAGATGAAAATTTCCTTTCTTAAAAAAATCTTTATGCTCTTCGCAATTTGACATATAATGAGAAAGAATCGAAGTCCTTATCAGTTCTCCTCCTTTCCCCCACATAAATCCAGATGGGTTTTCTTGCTGAATGAAGGAGGAGATAAAGCGGAAGAAGGCACGCAAGGTTTTAAGCAGTCAATTTGAGCTTACCAACATGGAAGAGTCGAAGGAGATGCTGGAAATCGAGAAGAACCAGGACTTGGAAGATCCCATGGAAGCAGATGCAGGGGAATTAAAGGGGATTCCTCCATGGTCATCGCAAATAACGCTCCGTGGACTCGTGGCGAGCTTTGCCATTGGAGTCATGTACAGTGTGATCGTGATGAAGCTAAACTTAACCACTGGACTCGTCCCCACCCTCAACGTCTCGGCCGCTCTTCTTGCCTTTGTCTTTCTCAGGACTTGGACGAGGCTTCTCCACAAGATCGGCGTCGTGGCCACTCCCTTCACCCGGCAAGAGAACACAGTTGTGCAGACCTGTGCCGTTGCTTGCTATAGCATTGCTGTTGGAGGTGAGATAGCTTCAATCTTGCTGAATTCTCCATGATGGAATGAGAGTTATGGGTGCTTTTGTTATTTAATTCAACTCCCAATCTCCACTCTTTGATTTTGGATCATAATTGTGTTGGTGTGATTGCAGGTGGATTTGGATCTTATCTTCTGGGTCTTAACAAGAGGACTTATGAGCAGGCAGGGGTGGACACAGAAGGGAATGTACCGGGCAGCTATAAGGAGCCTGGAATTGGTTGGATAACGGGGTTTCTGTTTACGGTCAGCTTCGCTGGGCTTCTGGCCCTGGTTCCTTTCAGAAAGGTACTTGCTTCATCTTACTTCCAAAGTTCTCTTCCCCTTGAGTTATTTTTGTCTCTACCATTTTGATTGACAATATTTGCATTGCAAACACGGTATAATCTTTTAATTTATGATGGATATCTGATCTTGTAAACATAAGTTTTGCCCGAGTCCGGCTGATAATTTGCCTTATTATGTCATATTCATATATGAGCATATAACGCAGAAGTGCAAAGATTAGCAAGAAGTTAGATTTTGATTGTGTCATAATAACTTGTTATGCTTCTTAACTATTGGACAGTCATGCAAAAGATGTTTGTTTCCCTTTTTCTTTTTTCGGCTTAATGTAATGTGATGTAGTCTTTACCAATTATGATGGGTGCTACCTCAACTCTTTTGTCCTGCTTGATTATTTAGATTATGTAAGTCCAAGTGTGGGTGGTGGGCATGCATCTGATTTTAATAGAATTACTGCTTGAGAAAAGGAATTGACATATCATGTTTCTAAGATTGAACAATGAAAAGGTGAACTTATATGTTTAAATATTTTCTTGTATTTGCCTTATGAGAAAAAAATATATTGTTAGTTGTGTATATGTTTCGTGAACGAGTCACCTGTCTGGATTTTTTATTTCTTATTAGGTTTTTGCTATAGACACACTGCCACTGGGTATGCAAATATATTCATACAAGTGACTGTTAGCGAAGGGCACCTATCTCTCTTTTGTTCTTTTTCCACAGTTTTGCATACATTTCTCATTGAATCTAAATCATTTTCAGATTATGATAATTGACTATAAATTAACATATCCAAGTGGAACTGCTACTGCTGTTCTCATCAACGGATTTCATACACCTCGTGGAGATAAAATGGCAAAGTATGTTCCAACTTTGCTTGCTCCCTTGAAAATTAGAATCTACATTGAATTTATGCTGCTGAACATTCCATTCTCGATTTCTCATCAGGAAGCAAGTTCTTGGGTTTGTGAAATATTTCAGTATAAGTTTCCTCTGGAGTTTCTTCCAGTGGTTTTACTCAGGAGGAGATAACTGTGGATTTTCGCAGTTCCCTACATTTGGGCTGAAAGCTTGGAAACAGACGTATTCTTCAATAATCCCTTTTCATGAAATTTAACATCATTATCAATTCACTTAATATTCATAAGTTGTAATTGTAACTCTTGGTATTGCAGATTTTTTTTGATTTTAGCCTGACATATGTTGGGGCTGGGATGATTTGTTCTCATCTCGTGAATCTTTCTCTCCTCCTCGGAGCAGTGCTTTCATGGGGAGTAATGTGGCCACTGATAGGTGGACTTAAAGGAGACTGGTACTCTGCCAATTTACCAGAAAGTAGTATGAAAAGCTTGCAAGGTTATAAGGTCTGTATGTAATAGACTTTTAACATCCGGTTCTCCAAATATCAATGATCTGTTCTTTGCTTATATGGTAACTCCTTTTGCAGGTATTCATATCCATCGCTCTTATCTTAGGGGATGGCCTCTATAATTTCTCCAAGATTCTTGCTTTCATAGCAAGAAACTTGCATGCTAGCTCAAGAAACAAGAAACTCAGCAAAGGTTAATAACTAAACATAGACTCATTCATCCAGAGCTATAAATGTTTATCTTGCAACATAACTGATGCTATTTATCCTACAGTGGCGGATCATGGCACTCCAGCCCTTGACCGTCTCTGGCGTAATGAGGTATTCATGAGAGAGAGCATTCCTTTGTGGCTGGCCTATTCTGGCTATGCTGTTTTCGCTGTGGTCTCTGTCATTGCCGTCCCCTTCATGTTCGCTCAGGTGAAATGGTACTATGTCATCATAGCTTACATGCTTGCCCCAGCTCTGGGTTTCTGCAATGCTTATGGTGCCGGCCTCACGGATATGAACATGGCCTATAACTATGGAAAAGTGTCTCTCTTTATTCTTGCAGCTTGGGCCGGGAAGGACAATGGTGTAGTAGCAGGCCTTGTAGCCTGCGGGCTAATCAAATCCGTGGTCTCTATTTCTGCTGATTTAATGCATGACTTTAAAACAGGCCATCTCACATTAACATCACCAAGGTCAATGCTTCTTAGCCAAGCTATTGGAACAGCCATGGGCTGTGTTGTTGCTCCGCTGACTTTCTTCCTCTTCTACAAAGCCTTTGATGTGGGGAATCCAGAAGGAATCTGGAAGGCTCCTTATGCTTTGATCTACCGGAACATGGCGATTCTGGGTGTCCAGGGCTTCTCGGCACTTCCCCACCATTGCTTGCAGATTTGTTATGGTTTCTTTGGCTTTGCAGTGGTGGCCAATCTAATGAAAGACATCTTCCCGGCTAAGTACGGAAAGTGGGTTCCTCTGCCGATGGCCATGGCAGTGCCATTTCTGGTTGGAGCCAACTTTGCAATCGATATGTGTGCTGGAAGCTTGATAGTGTTTGCATGGCACAAGCTTAATAGTAGCAAGGCTTCTCTAATGGTGCCGGCGGTTGCCTCTGGTTTGATTTGTGGGGATGGGATGTGGATCCTTCCTTCTTCCTTGCTAGCTCTGGCTCGGGTCAACCCTCCCATTTGCATGAATTTCATCACTACCTAGTAAAGAACCGCCCACAGTCCAGTTGCCAGAATTAAGTTACATATGTCTCATGGGAAGAGAGACCATAATAACATACTCTCATTGAAGGACTCTAATTGCAGAAGAGGGAGAATATAACAATAGATCAGCTGCAAGTAGAGCAATCAAAATGCACATATTTCACATAATTTGGTGTATGAAAGAGCAAAGCAGAACTTGGTTGGTTCTAGACATTTGCCTTGTCGCATATGGTATCTAATGGTGGTGCTGGTGGTCTACGGGATGGATTTTAATGAGTGGAGGAGCATGGTGATGTTATACTTCAGAGGGAGGTTAGCAGGTCTAAGGTACCTCTCTGTGTCGATGGTTGTACCTCTCAAAGCAACATATTTTATAAACAGGACAATAGATAAAATGTTATCTGAATCTTCTCTCTTATTTAGATGTTATTATTAGTTGATAGCGCGAGAGTTTTTTTTTAATTTGGATTAATATTAATTAAAATTTTATTTTATTAAAATCGGCTTGATTTTATAGTCTATATTGATAGACGTTGGTTGAGTCCATTATTATGTGATCATTATTTGGGTTATGAGCATCTCATGTGATTTGGTATGGTTGAGATGGTACAATGTAGGTCTTAGCCCGACTTGACTCATGATGGGAGGGTCAGCTAGGAAATTTTTATTTTACTGGCCAGGTCTCCTCTCTGCTTTCTTAATTTATATATTTCACGTATATTGTGATTTATGGTATGGTGATGTTTTTTTCATCGATAGTGTAATATCTGGGCTTGGGCTGAAGTCGGCAAGCCCAGCGACTTCAACCCAAACCAATGAAAAAAAAAAAAATGGGACGAGCGATGGCAGAGTCGGAACAGGGAAGGTTTCCTCATCCTTATCCGGCTGGCATTTTTGCTAGAGACTTCGAGGTCGAGGGATGAGTCGTGAGGGGAGAAAGAGTTGATCGGCGATGAGTCCATGAAGGATTGGGACATCGATGGGATGGTGTTTGTCTTTCAAACGGCGAGGGAACCATCGGGAATTTCTTTAAATTTCCTCCACCGTCATCGAAACAAATCTATCGAGCTCCTCCCACGCATATCTTTCCTCTTCGGCGAGCATTGAACAGTTCGTTGAGGCTGGTGAATTCTTTTTTAGAGGGCATTAATCCAGATTTTTTTTGGGTTGGCTTTCGGTTTGGAGTTGGGGCCGTGGATTTCTGGAAGGCTGTGCCGCCGTCTGTCTCCGTTCGTTGAGGTCTTCTGGTGACCTCCTCCCATTGGCCACCGCCGGCGACCATGGGAGGCCGGCTCGGTTGAGTCGGGGAAAGCAATGGGGGGGGGGTTCGGAAGGAAAGAAAGAAGAAAAGAAAAGAGAGAGAAATAAGGGAGGGAAGAAAAGAAGAGGAAAAAAAAAAGGGGGTGTTCTGTACGGTCCAGGAAAAGAAAAAAAAAAGGAAAAAAAATAAGGAGAGAGGAAGAGAGAGAGAGAGAAAAGAGAGAGAGAGAAGGAAGAGAGAGAAAGAGGAGAGAAGGAAGAGTGAGAAAGAGTATAGAGGAAGAAGAGAGAGAATCAAGAGATTTTCTCGAGATTCATGAAAATTAGAAATTTATATTTTTAATAAATTTATTTTTTAATGTAGGGATCAGTCTTCTGAGCAGGAAGGCGTTGCACAAAATTCGGGTACGGACTAGTTCAGGTAAATTCTTCAGAGGTAAGGATCTTTGGACCTGATCACCATATATATATATATATATGTATATTTATCTCGACATGATTTGATCCAGGCATATGAGCATCAGCATACATGACTAGATTTGCATGGAATAATTGATATTTATGTGTTGGACAGCATGATTTTTGATGTTACTAGATATGTTATGATATACCATGTGTTATCAATGATGTATTATTTATGTGGGCTGGGCGTGAGATGGAGCTTCATTAATATTGAGTTAGTTAGAGTTGGTTTCAGTTACTGATACTTGTTGTGAATCAGTAGATCAATTAGTGATATTGATTTAATAAATGGATTGTTTAATTATTAATAAATTGTTTATAAAATATTAGTTTTAATTTTGATGTGTTTGACTCTTATGTACCTAGGCCTTGCATGATTTATAGAAAAAAACCTAGGATTTGTGCGGCCGGTTATGTAGCCGATTCCGGTGCTGGATTCGGGGCGTGACAGAGTAGTATCAGAGCAAACCAGATTGTAGGATCTTAGGGTATACGTTCATCGAGAGAGTATGGGTTGATTCTTAGGTGGGGTAGATAATGTAATATATTATTGTTAGTTTAAATGATAGGTGTATACTGACGATGATTGGTATAGGATTTTTATGGCGCGTGGTGGCGGGCGTGGACGTGCTAGGAGGCCTACAAGATTTGCGGATGGATCAAATGCTTGGGATCCTATAGAGCAGCACGAGGATATTGGGGTCTTATCTGGTGATGAGGAACATCTACAGGAACCAACGCCCAATCCCATGGACAACATTAGTGATGAGGAACATCCACAAGAACCGGCGCCCAATCCTTTGGACAACACCCCAGAAACTGGGATCGCAGAAACGGGAACACCGGGAGGATCTGGAGTTCAGCCTGGGGACCAGGTGGGTCTTCCTCAGCTGGTGCAATATTTAGTGCAGCAATAAGCTACTGCAAGAGCTGATACACTAAGATTAATGGAAGCACAACAGCAACAATTCATGCAGTAGTTATTATTACAGCAGCAACATCCAAAATTTAGGATTCACAAGAACGACCAATCGCTTTGATAGATTTTAAGAAGTATGTGCCACCGGTATTCAAGAGAACATATGATCCCATGGAGGCAGAGGGTTGGTTAAAGGCTGTAGAAAAAGTATTCCAAGCCTTGCGGTGTCCGGAAGGGGAGAAGGTTACTTTTGCTACATTCTTGTTACAATATGAGATAGCTGCTTTATGGGAATTGGAGCTTGAAAAGCAGGGACCAAACGATGTACCTTTTATCTGGGCAGATTTCAGAAAGGTTTTCTATGAAAGGTACTTTTCTCAAAATATTCGGGTACAAAAATTCGAGAATTTGATCGCTTGGAGCATGATAACTTAACCGTTTCTCAGTATGCTGCAAAATTTGAAGAATTGTCGAGATATGCTCCATCACTGTTAGCAGATGAAGGGATCCGGGCCAGGAAATTTGAAAATGGATTTCGAGGTCGGATTCAGCATCAGGTGACTGCCTTCGAGCTACCTACTTATAAAGAGGTCGTCAACAAGGCACTGATTATAGAAAGGAGATTGGATGTGGCTCAAGCTGAAAGAGAAAAAGCTTTAAAGAAAAGATCCATATCAGGAGGATTTCAAGACCAACCTAATGAAAACATCAGTGCAAAGACATGGAAGCCTGATAATACTGCTCTAGGTGACGAGACTCAACAAAAGGAGGAGATCCAGTGTTACAAGTGTAGTGGGCCGCATCTTAAGCGAGACTGTACTTGGCCAGGAGGGAGGTGCTATAATTGCGGAAGGGAAGGTCACAAGGCGATTATGTGCTATAAGCAAAAGGGATCACTGTATCGACCACCTCAAGGAAGATAGCAACCAGGAGGAGGACAGCAAAACCTGAGCATCCAAGGATGGGTATACGCACTCATTCAGCAGGATGCCAACGCATCCAATTCAGTAGTGACAGGTATGAATAGGTTATGACCATTTGGGATGGTAATACAAGTGATTAAAATTATAATGACATGATGATTATTAGAATATGACAAGAATAGTGTTATAACTTAGATAATTTGGAACTGTGGTATAAGTGATTTTGATAAATATGAGTAATATCGGAATTCAGGTCAGGATTGTTCGAAACTGAATATTTATGATTTGGAAATCATTTGGTAGTTATTAAGACATAATATGGACTCAGCTTATGACCACTTGGAGCTATGATATTGGTGATTAGGATATGATTTGGATGTCAAAAATTTGATTTGGATTATAAATGAAAAAGATCAAGTTTTGAATAAGATTTGGAAAGTAAGTGCCTTAAGGGGTAGACTAATTGAGAGTTGAGAGTGATATGACGGTTAGCTATTTTCAAGGGTTAAGTTCAAACAAGCTAATTTCGAGGACGAATTTTTTTTTAACGGGGGAAGAATGTAATATCTGGGCTTGGGCTGAAGTCGGCAAGCCCAGCCGACTTCAACCCAAACCAATGAAAAAAAAAAAACGGGATGAGCGATGGCAGAGCTGGAACAGGGGAGGTTTCCTCACCCTTATCCGGCCGGCGTTTTTGCCAGAGACTTCGAGGGATGAGTCGTGAGGGGAGAGGGAGTTGATCGGCGATGAGTCCATGAAGGATTGGGACATCGATGGGATGGTGTTTGTCTTCCAAACGGCGTGGAAACCATCGGGAATTTCTTTAAATTCCCTCCACCGTCATCGAAATAAATCCATCGAGCTCCTCCCACGCATATCCTTCCTCTCCGGCGAGCATTGGACAGTTCGTCGAGGCCGGTGAGTTCTTTTATTAGAGGGCATTAATCTAGATTTTTTTTGGGTTGGCTTTTGGTTTGTAGTTGGGGCCATGGATTTCCGAGAGGTTGTGCCGCCGTCCGTCTCCGTTCGTTGAGGTCTTTCGGTGACCTCCTCCCATTGGCCACCACCAGCGACCATGGGAGGCCGGCTTGGTTGAGTCGGGGAAAGCAACGAGGGGGTTCGGAAGGAAAGAAAGAAGAAAAGAAAAGAGAAAGAAAGAAATAAGGGAGGGAAGAAAAGAAGAGAGGAAAAAAAATGGGGGGGGGGGTGTTTTGGACTTTTCAGGAAAAGAAAAAAAAAAAGAAAAAGAAAAAAAATAAGGAGAGAGAAGGAAGAGAGAGAAAGAGGAGCGAGAAGGAAGAGGAGAGAGGAAGAAGAGAGAATCAAGAGATTTTTTCGAGATTCGTGAAAATTGGAAATTTAGATTTTTAATAAAATTATTTCTTAATGTAGGGAATTAGTCTTATGAGCAGGAAGACGTTGCACAAAATTCGGGTACGGACTAATTCAGATAGATTCTTGAGAGGTAAGGATCTTTGGACCTGATCACCAGTAGTATATATATATATGTATATTTATCTTGACATGATTTGATCCGGGCATATGAGTATCAGCATACATGATTAGATTTGCATGAAATAGTTGATATTGATATATTGGACAGCATGATTTTTGATGTTACTAGATATGTTCTGATATACCATGTGTTATCAATGATGTGTTATTTATGTGGGCTGGTGTGAGATGGAGCTTCATTAATGTTGAGTTAGTTAGTTAGTTAAAGTTGGTTTTGGTTACTGATGCTTGTTGTGAATCAGTAGACCAATTAGTGATATTGATTTAATAAATTGATTGTTTAATTGTTAATAAATTCTTTATAAAATATTAGTTTTAATTTTGATGTGTTTGATGCTTGTGTACCTAGGCCTTGCATGATCTCTAGGATAAAACCTAGGGTTTGTGCGGCCGGTCACGTAGCCGATTCCGGTGCTGGATTCGGGATGTGATAGAAAGCCACCTTTCTGAGGAAGCCCGGAAAGGACTCTGCTTGTGGTCTTCGTGTGAGCATCGGTAATTAGGATTATGGCGAATATAGGTATGCAATCTTTCTTTTTTTCAGATCTATTTACATGATTCAAATCATTTGATCGATCCTAAGGATTAGGAAATCTTTATTTTCCTACATTTAGTATCAGAGCCTGGTATTCGATTAGAATCTATTTTTTATGTTTTAGATCTATAATATTTTTCTTTTTTCTTGTTTCTTTCCCATTATCCATTCATCTTCCTCTTCGTCAGCGTCAATCTAAAGCCGACAGTGGCAGGGAAGGAGACGTGGAAGGCAACGGTGGAGGGGAGAAACCAAACCCCGGCGACGGGTTCAGTTGATAATGAATCATCAAAAAAAAAAACTGTGGGACAAGGATTGAGGGTCGGCGACAATGGAAGCCACGATCTCCTCTCATGGCCGGCCTTTGTGATCGGTAAACCCCCCCGCCCCCATCATCGGCGGCGGTGATCGAGAACCTTTGATCTCTGCCAATGGGTCAAGATCAAAACCTTTAAAAAAAAATTGGGAAGGTTGCAACGCGTCTCGTTTGCCATTGGATGCGTTCCGACCTCCAGCATCACTATCGGAGCTGGCGACCGGCCATTCTTGGTCGGCCCTCGCGGTGGTATCGTCGGTGGCTGTGCCGGCAAGGTGGTTCCAAAGGGGGTAGTCGGCGGTTTTTTTTTTTTGGTTGAGCCCGTTTCTAGGTCGCATGGGGAAGAAGAGGTTGGCTAACAGGTTTTGGATTCTGGGTTCAAACCTAAAATCTAATAATCCATTAACCAATAGCTTTTAAAAAAATAAAAAGGGGCTATTTTATATTTTGGCCCTTATTTTTTTCAATATTATATATTAACCCTTTTACAATTTAGTCCCTTCAAAATTTATAATTATATTTTGGTCCAAATGACCATTTTGCACTTAGACTTCAAAATTTTTTGAAATTATAAATTAGTTCTTTTACAATTTAGATCCTGAAAAATTTATAATTATATATTGGTCCAAAATAATATGTTGGAGGGGCATGGGTGGATCCTTATAATTATTTTTGTCTATGATGTACATTTTAATTGGAATGCAATGTTATTTGTAAAATGGATCAGTGGATATATATGGATTAGTATCATATTTGTGATTGATCGTATTGGACATACATGTGCTTTCAAATATCCTTTTATTTTTGGCCTCGATATCTATTCCTTGTATAAATAATTTATAAATTGGCATAAACATTTATCACTAAAGTGGTTTATTTGTGTCAATCCATCAAATTATTCATCATGTGAGAGATATTCTCTGATACTTTTTCTTGTTTGTTAATAATTCGAGAGATTATGGAGGCCGATATTTGTCCTATTTTCATCGCTTAATAATGGTTGATTTATCATCGAATAGAAAGGGTTGAAGGAGATAAGTTTTAAGTGGACTTTGGGTTTGGATTATCAATTTTTGGGGCATTTTAAAATCCTAACCATTAATTGTGTTGAGCCCAAATTGACGAGTTAGCTGGATCCAATTACATTTGGCATGTTTTAACTTTAAGATTAAGGAGATTTTTGCACTTAAGTCCCTATAAATTTAATTTGACTTCTAAAAATTTTATATTAAGATTCATGTTTTTTTGAAAATATATTTTACAGAAAAGTTCATATATTTTTTGTAATTTACGGTTTTGGTCCTCTATCTTTGTTTGTTGATTAAAATTACTGGAACTTGCTCATTTTATATCCGATTTGAGCATCTTTTGGATCATTGGACTCGTTTTAATTTGAAAAACATTTTGGTTGAGTTCTTCATATATAATAAAATATTTAAATAATTTAAAATTATTTATATGTATAATTCTACTCATTATTATATAATTCGAGTGTATTTTTGCGTAGTCTCAAAGAGTTCGGAGTACTCTATAAATTTTGAATAGCTGAGTTATTGATGACTAATGATTCATCTTTTATTTTTTTTTAGAATTGTATATTGATGTCGCTGTTGCAGTTGATCCAAAATTGACTGTAATTGCTTATTACACTTACTATATACTATAATTTTTGTCCAAATATATTTTATAGTTGTGTAGTAAGTGTCATTGATAGAAATGAGAGTTAGAATGCATTATTATTATAATTGATCAATGAGGTGCATGTTGTAGAGTATTCATTTTGGATTGATCTTTGGTGGCATACATATTGTTAAAATATGTCATTTTGTATTTATTTGGATATTTGTCTTCCCCGTATGAATAATTTATGGATTAGCATAAGTATTTATTACCAAAATGATTTATTTATATTGTCCATGAGTTTTTCATTATAAGAGGATTTCTGATTATTGCATACAACCACCTGTCCAAAAGGGATTGTTGTATGTTTTAAACTAGAAAGGTTACATGGAGCATTATGTAGTAATGGTGCTCTAGCTTTCATGTGCTTGTTGATCCAAAGGGGATAGGTTAGTGACTGTTAGGGTATTTCATTCGTTTATGATTTCATGCGAAGAGTACTTATGCATATTACATGTTCTGTTCAAAGGAGAATATGTGATATTATATTTGGACTCTTGTATATCATTTATGGTATATGCCCATTGATTAATATTTTGCATTCCTGCCATATTTGATTATACAGTCATTTATGTTAATAATAATGTTTTTTGACTGGGTCAAAATATCAAAAGTAGAGATATATTGGATTTAGAAAATTTGTTTGTTCAAAGGAGACAGATTTTCGAATGCCTTGTTTATTCGTTGTGTTAATCTTTATTTTCTTTGAAAAGAAATATATATTGGGTCTAAGAAATTTGTTTATCCAAATGAAGACATATTTTTAAAATTTGTATTTTCATTATATTGACTTCATTTTTGGAGCTCAAAAGTATATCATATTCTCTGCCTATATGAGAGTTTTATGATGATGCACATGATATATTTATTAAAAATAATTTATTATATTCAAAGCCTTTATTGATTATTGTTTATACTTCAAACATGTTGTATCGTGTATGAGCTTGATTGATATTTTATATATCTTATAGCATCTCAAAGGTCAAGACTTGATAATCTCTGATTGAAAGGTTTGTGAATTTCGATGGATGGTGACCACCAAAGTGGCATGTTCATTGAGATTTACAAGATCCTTCTGTGAGCTATTTCAAAGGGTTGTATAGCATTATATGTTGAAGAGAGATTCCTTATATGGGTCATTTTCTTTCTATTTTTTTTTTTTGTTGTATTAGACCAAGGGCTCTCATTAAAATAATGCTTATAAAGATTTTTTTGAAATATATTGTTATATTTTTCTATTGATTAACTGCATAAAGACTATTTAGTCGTTACTATATTTATGTTCAATAGAGTTAATGCTCCCATTATGATACTCTGACTGAAAAAAAGAAAAATGAAAACTAAAATTGTACTAGCACTCAGTATAATGGAATATAGATATTACATTATATAATGATTTTCTATCTTGATTGTCTTATTAGAGTACTCTGGAATAAAGCTACCTTAAAAGTGATAAAGAGTGAATTATTTTATTTGAAATATATTTATATAATTAATTCTATTCTTATTATTGTATTTAAGAATGATGATCTAATTTTGATCTCATTTATGATAGATATGTAGAATCTGATAAAAAAAGTCCGGATAGCTGATAGATAGCTAAATTAATGTGTGAGATGGATGGTATGATGATGTTAGAGTTTATATTTTAAAACTAGAATCTAAAATTAATATTATAAGATTTCTATCTCTAATACATAAGCTACTCATCATATTTAGTTTTCCTGCTGTGCAGTTTAATGAACTTAAAATCATATATGTGAAATAATTAATAAATCATATCCTATTATGTTTCAAAAGTTTTTGATAGGATAAGGATATTAATAAGGTATATCGGTCATATTCTAAAATTCTATATATAATAAATAAATAGTATTATTAAATATTTGTATAAATATGAGATAGCTGTTTAATACATAAATTTCTAAGTAAAATGATGTGACTGAGAAATAAAGTACACTATGAAAAATATGGTGTAAAGTATGATGAGTGGATGTAATTTACTTTGATATCTCTAGTATAAAATCCTAGTGATTACCATCTATATTTTAAATAAAATTCTTGATAAAATAGTTATATAAGATATCTTTTGTGTTGAAGATTGGTAGGAAGTCCAATATCTTTTAACTTTATTGTTGGAGCTGTCCTGCAATACTTAATCATTGATAACCCATCAGCGAATAAATCTTGAATTTGTAATAATACATTGTTTATTTTGGTTATCCAGATAATTTTAAATGAATACAGATTCAACTATCTTAATAAAGATATAAAGAAATTGAGTCAAATTATGCCATATTTGTAGATTCTGATTTGCATAATGTCAGATACTTCTATATATTAGAAGTATGACATTGAAGGAAAATAAATTGTTGCTTTTATTTATATAAATATTATATTGGAGGACAATAGGAGAGCAATATTAAATATATAAACTAATTATAGTACCTTCATTACTAGTTGATGTAGCACTAGTAAATAAATCATATGATAAGAAAATAGATACATGTTATTTCTTATGACAATGTAAATGACTGGAGTTTTTGTTTTATAGAATGCTTAAAAATAGAATCTAGTGGTATTCTTGGATATACAAGTAAAGTTTGTGGCATGTTGCAAAGTCACAATTCATATTATTTTTATTATGAAACTTTGTCCTGGGTCTTATAATTATTGATTATATCTTAAAATCACTTATAATTTCTTATAATCATAAGCAGCCATGTTCTTTAAAGAAATAATAAAAGTTTTCATCATCTCTATCTATATTAAGATAGAATTTTTTTCAGTCAGAGGTTGTAGTTGATTGGAAGATATTTTGTACAATACACAGTCAATATTTGCTGATCCTATAATCAAGAATAAGATCCATAGTTTTTATGAAATATGTCAAGAATATGGATATTTTAAGAATCTTTTATTTTTTTTGGATTAGTGGGAGTTTGATGTATTTGTACAATGACTTGATTGACAAATTTTATTTGTCATTAATTGCTGGATTGTAATCTAAGGATACATAAGTTTTGAATATATATAAATAAAGTCCGTATCAGCTGATTCTCTAACCAAGAATTTGAAGCTCATATACTTTACAAAGTATGTTGAAAATGTGGGTATATTGAATTCTTTTGTTGTGCTTGGCTAGTAGGAGTGACTTTATGTTTGTGCTTTATTATTATAAAGCTTGGTTTCATTTAATTTTTCTATCATGTATATTTATATATATTGTTCACATGATAGTTAAAGAATTACATTCTTATATGGTTTTATATGTGCGCATGTGTAACAAAATACAACATAGTATCTCAAGAATATGTTTTGTCTTGAGAATGACAATTGTATGGGTATGTCTCATTTGATAATTATGTGATCTTATTGTATTTGAAGATATACAGATTTTTTTTGAAGTCGTGAAATTTCTATAGTTTGTTATATAGCATGTGGTTAAGAAAAATCATGATTGCAAGTACATATGTTTAATTTATTTTGATTATGAGATATCTCTTTTGGTTATATACCTGACTGAGATCAGGTGTCGAGTCTCAGATTTGTTGTGCTGTCTCGTCATTGACACCATTATTATGTGAGACAGAATTGCTTTTTATTGATGCCATTAAAATTTTTCTTATTTATTTTATTTTTAAGCATGTTGAAGAGAAATTGGACTGACAATAAAAAATAGCATATTTTATTTTGGATCATCTTGATGCTATTTTCTTGCTACACTACCATACGAAGACTCATGTCGATAGTATTTATGATGCTTGTAATCATGGATAAGTCTTGTATCGATTAAGTAGCACGATGACCCCATAATTCGGTATCATGGATATTATTGGACCGAGTCATTCGTAGGTGCTGGATCATATGGTGGCCACATTTTGTTTTCAACCCGAGAGTTATTTTTTAAAATAAAATATTTTTAAAAATATAATTAATGTAGTCCAAGCGGAAGAATGCGAGAATTTTTTCTTAATTTGGGCTAACATTAATTGAAATTTTATTTTATTAAAACCGGGTTGATTTTATGGTCCATGTTGATAGGCGTAGGTTGAGCCCATTGTTATGTGATCATTGTTTAGGCTAGGAGCACCTTATGTAATTTGGTGTGGTTGAGGCGGTACAGTGTAGGCCTTAGCCCGACTTGACTCGTGATGGGAGGGTCAGGGTATTTTTATTTTATTGACTAACTCCCCTCTCCGCTTCCTCTATTTATATATTTCACGTATATTGTATTTATGATATGATGATTTTTTTCATCGAGAGCTGCCTTTCTAAGGAAGTCTAGAAAGGACTCCGCCTGCGGTGTTCGTGTGAGCATTGATAATCAAGATCATGGTGAATACAGGTATGCAATCATTCTTTTTTGCAGATCTATTTATATGATTTTAATCATTTATTCGATCCTATGAATTAAAAAATATTTATTTTTTTATAGATAAAATTATTAAAGATGCACAAGCGGTGCAGTTTTGCCCCCAGTTTTTTTTTTTTTCTTTTTCTTTTCCCCTTTTGGTTAATAACTCTTACCAAGCATGGAATAAAGGCATCCAATCATAGCACAAGTTATAATTCTTTTTGTTAATTAATAAATTTAAGTTCTATAAGTGGGTTATTAACCCGTTCGAGATTAACAGATGAAGACAGAATTATTTGCTTTCAATATGCCTGCTGAAACCAGAATGGATTAAGTTGACACTAGAAACATTTGTGCAGTAATTACATAAAAGAATGAGCAATGAAATTTCATCAAGAGAATGTATAACATTCTAGATTTTGCCTGGTCTGAAAGTTTAAAAGAGGCACGTGTAAGAAAAGCAACAGAAATATGGGCCAAAGCCCTGGCCAACCTATTTGGCTCCTGGTGTTGTGCCATGGTTACAGTACTGAATACCTCTTTTCGAGAAATAAGAACAGAGAGAAATCCCTGGGAAACATATCATTGGTGTTGAAGCGTATAAAGGCAGCATATACCTGTTTGCAGACCGGAAGAGACTGGGAGTAACCAAAGAAATCAGGAGCGAGACGGTCCCATCTGGGGTTATACAAGTTTGCTCCAAGGAAATCTTTATTTTGATTTGGCAAAAGAAAACCCCGCGGCAGAGTTGAGAAAATAAGTGCTGGGTTGTAAAGAGAACTGCATGACGACTAACTTTCCAAAAAATTTTAGTTTATTAGTTGTTTGTTTCCCTGGAGAATTGGTAAATCTATAAACCTTTATTTCTGGGGATTAGTGTTGTTGAAGGTAACCTAGCATGGAAAAGTAAATTTTATATTAAATTATCATACTTGGTATGAAAAGTGGAAAAGAGATGGTATAAAAAAAAAAAAAAAATGATGGATCTCATATTTATTTCATGGGAAGAGAAGATAAAAATATGATAAAAATATTTTCTCTGTAATTATTTGTTTTAGATAAATGGTTTTCAAGAACTATCAGATTATTGTATAATTTAATATATTCCAATCAAATGGATTTTAAAATTTTTTTCTTTCTTCCGTGGATTACCTTGTTACCAAACATAACCCTCATTACTTTCATGTGTAAGCATTCTGTAAAACATAAAACATAGAATTGCCTTCTCAAATACCCTGCCTGCAGCTTTGACGACAGGTTACTCAACACTGGTTGCCGATTAATCTTCAACTTCTGAAACCTACATTAGTTGAAACTTACGTCTTCGAGCAAACTTCGCTCCACACTAGGCTTGACATGAGACTGCGGAAGTGACAAGATTCTATCATAAATGGAACGTAAACTCGAAGTGCTCAAAGTGTTTTTGGTGTGAAGTTTGAACCCATAGTTTGTGCATGAACAACTCCTGAAACCTACATTAGTTGAAACTTACGTCTTCGAGCAAACTTCGCTCCACACTAGGCTTTGACATGAGACTGCGGAAGTGACAAGATTCTATCATAAATGGAACGTAAACTCGAAGTGCTCGAAGTGTTTTTGGTGTGAAGTTTGAACCCATAGTTTGTGCATGAACCCAAACTGTCGCGTTTTCGTTCCAAGGAGATGTTGGGTGTGGAGCTATATCCACCATGATCTAAATCCAGAAGTTTAAAAAAAAAAAAAAAAGGCCTGCCAAATTAGGCCGGGCCCAGTATCACGCGCGCGGCCCAGAGGGCAGGCGCATGGCCTGGCCCGGGGCACCGGTGCGCGGGTGCACAGCTCGGTCCGGCATGCGGCCCAGTTCAGAGCAGCGTGCACATAGGTGGTTTTCTGGGCGTTTCCTACCGGTTTTTCAGTCGGTTGCTCACGATTCACGAGCGGTCCACGACGTTTCTGAGGGCTTTAGATCGTCCGATCGAACGGTTGATATTGATTTCAGGTTTTATTAGGCTTGATCCGAGATTTTTTTACTTCGATTCAGATGCTATTTGGGTTGTTTTTCGGGCTCTTTACATCAGGGACGGCATAGAGCTGCCGTGAAGACCAACAGAGAGGCAGAGAAGAGCTAGAAGAGAGATTTTGCAACCAGAAAAGAAGTTCGAGGATTTTCCAAGAGAGAAACAAGGGAAAGAGAGAGAAATGTAGAGAGAGGGCAAGAGTTTCTGTTGTATTAATTTATTCATTTTTTTTTTTCTATTGGGCTGGGGTTTGCATCCAGGGAGGATTATCTTGTGTAATAACTTCATGTATTTCTTCTTCATGGTGGAGATTTGATCCTGTGCGGCTGTGGACGTAAGAGCAAGAGACTCCGAACCATGTAATTCCTGTGTGTTGCTTGTACTTATATTTTTATTTATTTTTCGGGCCTTCTTTTTGGTTTCTTCTGCAAACCTTTTTGGGATCCCACTATGTATCACATCCCTAACAGAAGACAAGCAAGGATTGCGGCAGCCATGGCATATTTTTAAAAAAAATTTTTCACAAACATGCAAAATATTTTTACAGTATTACGAAACAATAATGACCGATATTTAAAAATCTTATATCAAATGTTAATAAAATTTATGATCTAAAATAAAATATTAAAGTTTTACTTTCTAATCATTTTCGTGAACCATATTTCCATTCATGATATGTAAATATGTTAACTAGATAATTTATGTAATAATATAGGATGTGATGGTTGAAATACAAGTTATCATCCGTCAGTATATAAATATAATCAAACTCAATTTCAAAACACAAATCCTGTAATTCCAATAGCTTTCAAATATTAATATATATAATTATAAATTTAATTTGAAATCAATTGTATTCGATGACCTGATTCAAATCAGTACTTCTTTTGCTAGAATCAATTAAAATAATTGAAGAAATATTTTTATTAAATCAAACAGCTCTAGACTAATGGAAAGAAAATTTTTTAGAGAAATAAATTATAGGGAAATGAAAATTTATAAAAAGAGAAAGTGGTGAGCGAAAAGAAGGCGAGATTTTTTTTTTTTTTTTTTTCCTTTGCATGCTTCAAAAATTCTTGGTGACTGGGCCGGACCAGTCCCAGTCCGTTGATAAGCCTAGGTGGCTGAGGTATTGCATGATAAGGCACGAATTTTGGACACTCGCAGTTAGCACTTGAAAAGAATTATAAGATGGGTTATTTTGTTAAAATTAAGGGAGTGTTTGAAGATACATATATATATATATTTCTTAAATTACCATAAAAGAAAACAAAAACCCATGCCCATACATTTATGATAACAAGCAATTGCTTGGATCATCAGGGAACGGTTTAAAACATACCACTATTTACGACTTACCGTATATCAATGGAGGATCCTGGGGTGCGGGGGGATTATTTTTCCTTCACATTTGCAGCTTAGCGATGCGTACTGTCCAGAGAAAGAGAAGGCGGAAAACTCTGCATGTGAAATGAGATTACACGCCCGATAGTAGCTGGTTTCTGCTAATATTAGAAGCGCGTCATTAAGTGCCTCCTCCTCCGCTTTCTATACGGTGTAAAATTAATATATGAAATATTTTTAGTAGGCAGAAATTATCATTTCCGTATGCAAAACGAGACTATTTGTGCTGGATATGCCGACAAAAAGCTAGCTCCAATTGCAGCATGAGAATCAAACCAGTACCATCAAGGTGGTACCCTAGTTAGTTGAGATCCCGTCTTACAACAAACTGGTCATGGGTTCAAGACATGACTCTGTGAAAAACTTGATTAAATTCAGGAATTATCTTTTGAAATCCATGATAATTGGAGTGACAGATCAGGATCTTCTTTTAATTCCCGTTATTTAGTTGACGTACTCATCTTCAGATGAAAAAAGCTACAAAAATCTAGTATCTTGAATTAAGTATTTCCCGATGAAATGGGAGCCCGAGTAAATATACCGAGTTTATCCGCTATCCCTTTTCTGTATTAAAAAAAAAAAAATCAAAGCCATAATCACATCCAAAGAAACTGTTGTGCACAATATTATCATCAAATTACAACTTATAAGAATAACCAATTCATATATAAACAAGGAAGAAAAACGCGCTTGCCCGCACTTTTTCTTTTTGGGGTATTTTTTAGGAGTGTATCTTGTCTAACTGTTTTTTTTTCCTAATCACAATCATCCCTGCAACTACGGATCAATCCAAGCTTTTCATTCCAAAGTGCTCAAGATCCCTTGATATCAACTTTCAAAGCTTTTTATATATATATAAACTGAGAATAAATCAGGACAAGAAAAATTCCAGCCAAGGTCCACGTGAGATTGGGATTTAAGTTTAGATCCTTGATGTCAACTCTTCAAAGATTTACCGACTACACTAGTTAGGATCTGCTTGGATAATGCTGCTGGATCCTCGTGATTGAAAAAAGATTTTATAATATTGTAGAATATTAGATCTGACCCAACCCATATTAACCGGACCTTTCCTAGCCGCTCGACGAAAAAAAAAATAATCTGAGTCTTTGAGCCAACCCTTTCCGAAGCTATTACGGATATAGGCTTTGGCCTGGCTGTGATGCTATGATCCTCTTGGATTGTAGGAGATTATTCAAACCAGCTCCTAGTGAAACTTCTGTTTAAGTTGAACAAGTGAGTTTTATTTACATAGTTGATTTTCTTTCAAAACTAAATCCTCCAACTCAATTTATCCAAACAAAATTCTCAGATTTACAAATCAGATCTAAACTCCCATAACAGCTGACTTGGTTGGGGATGATCTGATATGGAAAATATATTTCATGTCAAATTATCTTGTCCGGCATGGAAAATAAATGGAATAGTTGGTAGAATAAATGATGGGTTCTATGTATATATTTTTTAAAGAAAGAATGTAAAATAAATATTATTAAAAAATATTATTTATTTTTCAATACCGGATGAGCATTATATGAAAATATTATTTATTAAAAAAAAATCTTATCTATATTATATTAATTATATCATATAATTAACATTAATAAATATTTATTAATTATTAATAAATTTAATATAGAATTTATTTATATATATTTTTGATATATAATTAATTTTAAAATATTTATTAACTCATATAAATATATTTTATTATTCAAAATAGCTAATATTTATATTATGCAAGTGAGCCGCACACGGTCCAATAGACTAAGAAAAAAAAATATTTTTTATTAAATTATTTATTCAATGATATTGTTAAAAATATGATAATATTTTTATATAAAATTATCTATAATCAAGCTTAGAATCATTTTCAGAAACTATTTTTAAAATATTTTTTAAAATAATAAAATATCATAAAACATATATTTTTTTGATAAATATTTATTTATATAAGTGAACCGTTGGAGATATCTAACCAAACGAATCCCAAAATAAAATAAAAACATCCACTAGGGATTGAATAGGCCAATAGTCGCGCCGCCGATCATGTGGAGTAATCTTTGGAGGATCATTTTTTGTAATGGGAAAATTGGAGTGCCGCACGTTACCATCCAAGCAACAATTAATAATAATATAGGTTGGTTAGAGTGTAGAAGCGTCCCGACTCAACCCACTGATGGATAGCGGTGACAAACAAAACATCATACACGTCGGCTTCCACTTATCTGGCCCTGATTCATCCAACGAAATCTGGACTGATTGGTAAATATACGATGATAACTTTTTCAATTATTCTTCCTTCGTCTGCGTTCAATAATTTCAACTAAGATAATCTGAACGAGAAACACATGCCGATAAACTGACTCTCATCTTAGTAAAAACAACGCCAGATTTCAACCAGAAATTATCTCAGTCAGTCATATACAAATTAGACAGCAGGGGAAGAGAACTTTTACATTGAAAATTCGTTTAACACTTGAGCCTCAACCCTCCAGTGAAACTTATTTACAATCAAAACATAAACAAGAAAATGAGAAAAAAAGAAAAGAAAAGAAAACTGACTTATTTTTATTCTAAACTAAACTTGCAATATCCAATTGATAATATAACAAAATGGAGATTACACAACAAGCTAGAAATATTGGCTTCATATCAATCTATCCACACAAAAAAAAAAAAGAGCATCTAAAAGTACTGCAATAACAAAAGCCACACCAATCGGTAAGAAGAGAGAAGGGAGAAAGGAAGAGGGAAAGAGAGAACATATCAGAGGAAACCAGTCTTCCGTAGGACGGCGTTCCGTACCCGCCGGAGATCCCTCCCTTTGAGGGTCCGCCCTACGCCCTCGAACACCGAGAACGTCATCACGTGCGACCTCGCCACGATCACGTGCGGCGGAACCATCTCCTCTTCCTCCTCCAGCTCCCCACCGTCCTCCTCCTCCTCCACCGCCTCCACCTTCCTCCCACTCCTCCAGCTTGGCCACCCCGGCACGTTCACCGGCGCCGACTGGTGAAACCCCTTTCCCATCCCAATCCCTCCACGGGCCTCCTCCGCCCCCGCCCTTCCCGCGGGCACCGGCACGCCGCCCCGCGAGGTCGCAACCGGCCGGCTCTGCTTCACCAGGAGCAGGCTGTCCTCCGCCAGAGCGGCCGATAGGCCGGACCTTTCCGGCACGAAGGGCCGGGTCTCGGGCCGCCGGTGGTGGTATCGGTCGGGCGGCGAGTAGGAGGCGAGGCCGGCAGTGGAGGGGGAGGATGAGGCAGACGAGATCTCAGAGACGGACCACAAGATGTCGCTCTCATCGAGCTCGAGGTTAGGGTTTGAGCTGCGGCCGGAATCGGGCTGGTTCAAGAGGCCGAGGAATCGAATAGAAGGGGAAGAGGGGGAGGGCTTGGTGCGGGAAAACGAAGAAGGAGGTATCTTCACTGGTGCGATCGCCTCGTCTCCCATCGCGGCCACGCCCACCCGCCCACTAGTCGCTTCCTCGCTTTTTCTCCCCGGTGCCAAGCTTACCAGGCTGCCACGTCCTTTATACCCGACGGGGGATGGGGAATTTTATCTTATCGTGGTCGTCTGGTGCAACGGACCGCCCACAATGGATCACAGGTGGGGGGCCTTGGTTGAATCCTTGAGAAAGCTGATCGTATGGATGGAGATTTCGCTCGCAGGGAGTGGACAGGCTAAACCGGTGGACCGCAACCGGCCCACCTCATTCAGTCCACCACCCAACACCGAACATTAGGGATGTAATTAGAGTAGATAATATCTGGCCTATCTAAATTTATTTAGATACCGATAAAAATTTAATCATTCAATTAATATCTATATTTATATTTATATTTATAAAAAAATATGAATATGAATATACATAAATAATTCTTCAATCCATGTTCAAATATCTTGTAACTTTATTTAATTTTATGTAATACTTATTAATTTTTAGAATATATATATAATTATATTGACCTGTTATTAATTTGATTTATTCTCTACTTAGCAATATTTTTGATTTTATATTCATCGCCGCTATGTCTAAAAGGCAAAACCATTAAGTTGATGCAAAAGTGCTAAGTTGCATAGCATTCTTGAAAAGAGTATGATGTTATGGTACAAAAGTGCGCATAGGCATTGCAATTAACTCGATGGATCTGATTTAAGCCTTACAAAATATCTATGGCTTAGTAATAATTTTGGGCAGCAAAACAAGATCATATCCAATTCGGGTATGAACTAGTGGTTCCAGCCCAAACAACCACCACCATCAGTGCATTGATCAGCAATGATTGATCAAATAGCCTTATCCTATGTAATTATCCATCTATGGTTGATGCAGGGACAACACGTGATTGAGATAATTGAAGAGGGTACACGAACCTAAAAATGTTGCTCTCATGATGAACAAGTTTCTTGCTTGACATATGACCATCTCCCCCCTTTTTATCGATTTAAGTGGGTCCCTTTAACGAACAATAGCTACTTCTGGATATGGCCCTTTTTCAGCTAAGCTCTATTACATGGTTGGTAGCTCGCTAGCTTGTTAGGTTAAATTTAAATCAACTCTCTCAAGTCCATTCAAGTAGAGCTAACAAAATGGACCGGTTCAATCTAGCTCGGCTCTAGCCCATGTGGGTTGAGAATATATGGACCAGATTAGGTTTAGCTCCATTTAACAAATGGGTCAAAAAATTCTAGCCTCAAGGCCAACCAACCAAAATAAAAAAAAAGAAAAGAAAAGAAGAGGTAGGTAGCTCGATGAGCCTACCTTGAACTTCTTCCTCATCATCTGATGAAGGTACTCGGCTATTCGCCATTGCTAAGGCCAAAGGGTGCAGAGGAGATGGGGGTCGGAGTTGCAGGGGAGATTGAAGGAGAAGTTAGGGTTAGGAGGCAGAGGTGGAAGTGAAGGGCCCAGGAAATGAGGCTGGAGGGTGTGAAGGAGGCCAGAGGTAGAGTTCAGGACCTTAGGGTTACAAGGTAGAGGTAGAGGTAGAGGCTGCCTCCCTGTCACTGCTGCTTGCATGGTTGTACCCTTCCTCCTCCGCCACATACCATGAGTCCACCCCCTATCACCGCCAGCACTGTTGCTCCTCTCCTCCATCATATGCCGTGATTCCATCGACTTCGCCCCCTGTCACTATTTTGAAGAACCAATTGGAGAAATGGAGATGAATCAAAGGTGCTCCCACTGGGCTGGCCCAACTTTGACCTAATTCAGTCGATGGGCTATATGGGTCAAGCTAAAAAGCCTGATTATATAAATAGACCATAATTTTTTAGCCTGATTTGATCCATTTATAGGGCCAAATGGACTTATCTATAGGTTACAGGCCATTTTGACAGATCTACATTAAAATGGGCATCATGGATCAACCATGATTAATTCTGCAAATGGTGGGATCCAATGCAGACATGTCCAATACTTGCCGAGTCCTATACAATCTAGATAATTGGCAAGAAGGTAGGTGATTCTAAAACCATGGACCATAACAAACTTGATCTCTTTTTTATGTTTTTTGTGGGTTTTTTTTGATAAACCAGAGCACTCATATAGTTCTAATATAAATACATCTATAAAGTTTATAAAGCAAAATATCCTTTAGTGAGCTAAGAAGAGAACTGGGATCAGTCTAGAGCACTTCTCTTGAGTGCTGCACAATAAAGGAGGCTATCTAATCAACTGTAAAGTTAGCTTCACGGTAAATATGATGGACAACCAAAGAAGAAATCCCCCATAGCAATGTGTGGATATCTTGTAATAAAGAATAAGTGGCAGGACCCCTAGTTATGGACTAAATCTAGCCCATAATAGTAAAAGAGTCACCCTTAATCATAAGATGGTCAGCTTGGAGAGTAAATATGGCATAAACAATACTAGCCTAAGCAGCATGAAGTTCCACCATAGGAATAGAAGGACTAAAGAGATGACTGCAGCTTGCAGCAACCAGTCTCGAGTCAGGATCCTTGATAACAAAACTAGCTCCTCCGTAAGTTTCCAAAACACCATCATCAAAATTGACCTTGAGAAAAGTTGGGGGTGGAGACTTCCAAGAAATAAATACTCGATGTGGAGCTATAGGAGCAGATCGGGAGTCCCAAGAACTCGAAGTCCTCAAAGTCAGATCAACCGACTCCATGTGAATAATCTCATCCACCCTTATCAAAGCACGCTCTACACAAAGTGCATAGATGATCTCCTCAAATTAAAGAGCTAACTATTCCGAGATAGCCAAATATGGTAGGTAATGTAAGTTGCATGAATCCCAGATAATATGGCTATCTCAAACTCCAAGCCACATGTCAACCTATCCAACAAAACCTAGGTCAAGGACTCAAAAAAAGAAATTCCATGAAATAATCCTACCGACCTCCAAATCTGTACTGCTCATGAGCAAGAAAAAAAGAGAATGATCAACAGACTCCTCCATCTCACAACATGGGCATAAAGGAAACAATGGCATCCCCCTGTTCTTCATAATAGACCTGGTGGGATACTGACCCCAAGCCACTTTTCAAATGCATAGGCTAACCCATAGGTGCACTTGTAATCTCCATATCCAAGCAGCATTTAATCTCCGAGACGGTGGCACATAGTACATCACATAGAGATCACATGCACCCATCCTTTGCCTACAAGATCTCCACTCTCATATCCTTTATGCCATGGATGGGGATCACTGTAGAGAACACTCTCTCAGCTAACTCTAGCCCAAACATTTGAGTTACCCGATCATATCAACAATCACTCCCCTTTAGCTGGATAAGGTCAAAAATCCATAAGGACTCCTAGGCCTCTAAGCTAATGAAGATGGGCCACCTACTTAGAGATAAGTCTGAGAGCCAAGTATCATGAAAGAAGTCAGCCATACGACCATTGCCAATCACCCAGTAGATTTGGTCAACAACCCCCATTAGACGAGTAAAAATCTCCCTCCATATAAAGGAGCTCCTCTAGGTCAGTGTAATGTCTGCAGTCGTCATCCAAGGGCCATTCTTTGCCTGCATCAAATAACTCCAATAACTCCCTGGGCTAAGGAAGAATTTGGCTACATGTCTTGCCATCAGAGCCTCCCACCTTACAACCAAGGACTGGATCCAAAGACCCCCATCTCTAATAAGTTGATGAATCACCTTTTAGGCAAGAAGATGAACAGCCCCTCTTCCCTGATGGGAGTTCCAAATGAAGCACCAAAACAATTACTCGAGCTTAATGATTACTATCATAGGCGGTCAAAAATAAAACCTACTCATTACTATAGCTAGCAGTGAGTCATGATCATATCCTCGAAAATCAAGGACAATTATTTCATAAAAAATAACACAAAGAAAAATTATTTGTAGGGATTAGATTGAGAGTAGTAGTTATTAAAAGATAACAATAAATTACTTAATTAAATTAGGATATCAGGAGAAGTAACCTAGGAATCCAAATCTACCATGCAATCAGGTTTTATTTTTTTTCTTTATATTGCAATATCAATAACTCTTGCAAATTCAATGTTAGAATAATTATCTCTTATTGGACACGGGTCGTATCTAGAGATCATGATGCATTCGCTAGAGTATAAACTATCTAACTGATTTGCAAGGTTAGAAATCTAATCTACCATACTACGATCTACCTCTCATAGGCACGTACCATATCCTGAGATCATGGCACGTCGGTAGAGGGTGTAGGTCGTGTGTGCCAAATCAAATCATCGATCAAAAAAATAACTCAAAAGGTAGAGGAAAGAAGAATATGATTTTTATCGCATAGAAATCAAGTACAAAAAGAGAGATAGAATCCGGTTACAAGTTTTATCTTTATCCCAGGTTGAAGGAGTCTAGTCGCACATCGCTGCCGCCAACATCCCCTTTTTAATTATCCTCTTTCTTAAGCCTAAACTATAATGATCTAAATAAGAAAAAGAAAATAAATTAGTACAAGAATTTGCTAAAGAAAATGATGCCTGGACTACTACCTGGGGTCTTCCTTTTATAGAGCTCGTTTAGGATTTCCTCTCCATCAAATTTGGAGTCAATTGGGCTCAAGATCAGCCAGATATCATGCGAGAAATTTTTAGCCATCCATTCTACATCACAGCCTGTTGACTCTGGTTTTGATCATGACAAAACACTTAAGTATATTTGAGTACTAATTGTGTGTTGAGTGTATAAATCAGTTATAGGTACTCAAAGAAGTAAAATTTGAAGAAAATTCAACCTGGCACAGATGAAGTGTCGACACCTGGAGAGCAAGTGTCGACACCTGAGGATCAAGTGTCGACACTTGAAGAATGAAGTGTCGACTCAAGGCCTGAGACAAACAGAAAACTTCAGAAAGCACTTTCAGTCAAGTGTCGACACCTGGAGCTGAAGTGTCGACACTTGGAAGTGAAGTATCGACACCTGAAGAATAAAGTGTCGACACTTGAAACTGAAGTGTCGACACCTGGAGGCGAAGTGTCGACACTTGAACAGTAACGGCTAGTTTTCTGGGCTGCAGAACTTCTCCAACTTGGCTCCAACGGCTATAATCCGTCCGCCAACGATCATAAACGGTCAAATAAGGTTTGTAGGGCTATTTAAACACTTGGAGAAGCAAGGGAGAAGATGAGGGAAGAGGATCCATGGTTTGAAAGATAAATCCTTAGATTTCCAAGTGAAAATATGTGAAGAATATTTTGAGGATCCAATTTGTTGAGTGTTGAGCCACCAAGAATTCAAAGAGGAGAGGGAGCTTCCAAGAGCAACATGATCAAGCATCCATTGAAGCTTCTACAACATGGAGACAAGCTCAACATCAACAATCAACGTGCTTCAACGAAAAATTGCTTTGTAAGAAAGCTTTTTATTTTCATTCTTCATTTCTTGTATCTAGGTTGGTGGTGAGCATAGTGAAAATCATCAAAGGTTGTTGGTGAGCCTATGTGGTAAAAACCAACTAGGGTTTTGACTTGTGAGCCCGAAGACAAAACAAGTTGGGTTGTTGGTTAGCCCGTAAAACCAACTAGGTTCTTGGTTAGCCCGCAAAACCAAGGTAGGTTGTTAGTGAGCCCGCAAAACCATCAAGGTTTTTGGTTAGCCCGTGAAAATCAAGGGTTTTGACTTGTGAGCCCGGAAAACAAGTTGACTGTAATCGTGAGATTATAGTAGAATTCCAAAGGAGATCTTGGGGAGTGGATGTAGGTGCCTTGGAGTGCACCGAACCACTATAAACCTTTATGTTTGTGTGATTGTTCTTCTTGTGCTTTTATTTCTTTATTTCTGCTACATTTATTTGAAATACACAAGCACTTGAATTGTATTAGCACATACTTGCTTTAGTTCATAGATATTTTAAATAGTACAAAAGTTTTAAAAGTCCAATTTACCCCCCTCTTGGGTTACCTACCTGAGCCTACAATTGGTATCAGAGCTCGGTGCTCTGATTGAAAATCTAACGATTTTGAGCTAAAGATCATGGCAGCCCAAATTTGAAAATTTGAAAGTTCGAATATTTTAAAAAACTTTGAAAAATAATTTAGAAATCATATGTTGAGGGGAAGCTTTTGAAAAATTATTTTTGGATCATATTTTGATGGGGAGCTCAATGTTTTTTCATTGCTTCATTGCTCTATTCTTATTATTTATCTTTTGGAGCATGCTATATTTATTTTTGAGCTTACCTTGTTTATATACTTAAAGGTTTTGTCATCATCAAAAAGGGGGAGATCGTTGACTCTGGTTTTGATTATGACAAAACACTTAAGTATATTTGAGTACTAATTGTGCGTTAAGTGTATAAATCAGTTATAGGTACTCAAAGAAGTGAAATTTGAAGAAAATTCAGCCTGGCACAGATGAAGTGTCGACACCTGGGAAGCAAGTGTCGATACCTGAGGATCAAGTGTCGACACTTGAAGAGTGAAGTGTCGACTCAAGGCCTGAGACAAACAAAAAACTTCAGAAAGCACTTTCAGTCAAGTGTCGACACCTGGAGCTGAAGTGTCGACACTTGGAAGTGAAGTGTCGATACTTGAAACTGAAGTGTCGACACCTGGAGGCGAAGTGTCGACACTTGAATAGTAACGGCTAGTTTTCTGGGCTGCAGAACTTCTCCAACTTGGCTCCAACGGCTATAATTCGTCCTCCAACAATCATAAACGGTCAAATAAGGTTTGGAAGGCTATTTAAACACTTGGAGAAGCAAGGGAGAAGAGGAGGGAAGAGGATCCATGGTTTGAAAGATAAATCCTTTGATTTTCAAGTGAAAATATGTGAAGGATATTTTGAGGATCCAATTTATTGAGTGTTGAGCCACCAAGAATTCAATGAGGAGAGGGAGCTTCCAAGAGCAAAATGATCAAGCATCCATTGAAGCTTCTACAACATGGAGACAAGCTCAACATCAACAATCAACGTGCTTCAACGAAAAATTTGCTTTGTAAGAAAGCTTTTTATTTTCATTCTTCATTTCTTGTATCTAGGTTGGTGGTGAGCCTAGTGAAAACCATCAAAGGTTGTTGGTGAGCCTATGTGGTAAAAACCAACTAGGGTTTTGACTTGTGAGCCCGAAGACAAAACAAGTTGGGTTGTTGGTTAGCCCGTAAAACCAACTAGGTTCTTGGTTAGCCCACAAAACCAAGGTTTTTGGTGAGCCCGCAAAACCATCAAGGTTTTTGGTTAGCCTGGAAAACCAAGGGGTTTTTGGTTAGCCCGTGAAAACCAAGAGTTTTGACTTGTGAGCCCGGAAAACAAGTTGACTGTAATCGTGAGATTATAGTAGAATTCCCAAGGGGATCTTGGGGAGTGGATGTAGGTGCCTTGGAGTGCACCGAACCACTATAAACCTTTGTGTTTGTGTGATTATTCGTCTTGTACTTTTATTTCTTTATTTCTACTGTACTTTATTATCTTGATTTCACAAATACATATTTTGAATTGGCATATATTGTTCGAATCGCAAAAAGTTTTAAAAATCTAATTCACCCCCCTCTTGGGTTGCCTACCTGAACCTACACAGCCTCAAATCATGCCATAATTCATGTGAAACAGCTCTTGTTCCTTCTTGTGGCGAACAGAGTTTGATCTGGACTCCACCGAATCCCGATCCCTTTTCCTAATTGAACTTGGATGCTACTCCTGATCCTGCACAACGGTGAGAGGCGGCGGAAGACGATGGCCGGTGGCATGGCTGGATGAGGGGGCAACGGCGGTGAAGTCGGTCAGTGGTAGGGTGATCAAAAAATAGGGAGGAAGATAGTTGGCACAAGGAGGAGTGGTGGTGCTATTTCTCTAGTAAGCACAAGGGATCAAGGGAGGGGGATCATGGCCGGTGGCAATGGGAGGCGAACGATGGTGTTGGCGATTGATCAATAGAGAAGAAAATCAAAAATTTGAAAGACAGTGGCCGGTGGCTTCTCCTGGCCCCGAGGAAGCTCTCGACAGCTTCTCCGGTGGTGGAGGGCTTCTCAACGGCAAGGAAAATGATGGGGGAAAGCTCTGGTGGCTGGGCAGCGTGAAACAGTGATGGTGGTCCATGGGCTAGGGTCGTGGATCGGTAGCAATGGCTGCCAGTGGAGCAATCTTCATGTTGTAGACCTAGAGGCCGGTCCATGATAGATCGGTTGCTTTAAAAATCATGCAATCATTAATAAACTTCAAACTTAAATTCTGGACTTGTTTGAACTCCAATTCGAGTATCGTTTTTGCACCGTTGAACTTAAAAAACTGAGCTCTTTCAATCTATAGGCTCTTTTTTTTATATAACATTAATAAAAAATACAATTCTTAATGATTATCAATCAATTAATATTTATTTTAATAATTAAATTAGAATAATTAATAGACTTATCATTTAAGTAGGAAAGTCTTTGGAATAAATGTATGAGAAAGTACATAGATAGGAATAGAACTGAGAATAGACCTGGCATGTGTAACCCTGTCATTATAGAAAGAGCAGTGGCATGCCAACCTTGCAGACACTCCTGGATAGCATGTTCGAGATAGGTACAATCCACCCTCCTCAATCTATGGCCAAATATGGGGATCCCCAAGTAGTGGCAGATCCCCTCCTACTCCGCAACACCTAATTTTCTATTTAATAGCATGTTTGAGTGGGTCTTGGTTCTAAGATTGAAGAAGATAGATGAATTCTGTAAATTAACTCTCTATCCAGAAGTGATGCAGTAATCATCAAGAATTCTGGAGAAGGTTACCACATTTCAAAGAGAAGCACGCCTCAGCAATAAGCAGTTATTTGCAAAAAGTAAGTGGGATATCGGCTGGGCACCTGGGGCCGAGATATAAGGGTCTAGATTGGAGCCACTGGCCGCCCCCCGCAATGCTTGAGAGAGGGTATCAGCATAATAGATAAAGAAATAGGGAAACATGAGATAACCTTGGCGGATCCCAATTGTAGACCGAAAAAAGCTTGAAACGGTGCCATTGATCAGGATGGCAAAGGAGGGATAACGAACGTATGCCATAATCTACCTAGTCCAAGCATCATGGAATCCATGGCTATGTAAGGCCCGCTCCAAAAATGACCACATCATATGATCATATGCTCGCTCCATATCCAACTTAGGGGCCATTAGATAGCGATTACTTAGGATACGTCGGAGATCATGCGTAACTTCATAGGCAATCATAACATTTTCTATCATACTTTGGCCACCTATGAAGGTTCCTTGCTCTAGCCAAATGAGGCGAGACAAGAAATGCTTCATTCTCTTCACCATTGCTTGGCACAAATTTTATATAATATAGTACACAGACTAATCAGCCTGTAGTGGCACGGCTCAGCAGCATTAGGCCTCCTCGGTATCAGGTGACAAATGTCCTCAACCATGCCTTCAGCATCTTTCCGATAGTAAACAACTTTATAATTGCTTCACTCACCCCCACCTAGATAATAGACCAATATCTTCTAAAAAAAGAAGTAAAAAATTATTAGGCCCCGGGACTTTATCCTCCTCCATAGCCCAAAGAGCATTCATGATCTCCTTTGCAGACACAGGCTTGATCATCTCCTGGTTCTCAACATCAGTAACAAGACTAGGGAGGATCCCAAAGAAAAGAAGTGAGTACCATCCACACTAACCGACAACCTAGATATGAAGAAAGACACAAACACTTGTCTGATATTTCCATCTCCATGAAGCCACTGTCTATTGGCATACCTCACTGCCTCAATCTGGTTCTTGTGATGACTGTAGTATGGTGAAAAACCTGGTATTCCTATCCCCTCCTTAATTCATTGGATCATGGACTTCTATTTCTAGAACATCTCCTACCGTCTCAAAAGAGAGTGGTGTGAAGAAAGGAGCCCGCGAAGCTCCACCAACTCCCCCTCTGGCAATCCCCCCTCCCGATCCTCCCTGTCCTATAAAATGGTGATAGTAGCTCCAGTAGTCTCCAGTCCACCAAAGATGTCCCCAACCTTCCCACGATTCCACTAAAGTAGTCATGAGCTTACCCGATACCTGACATTGCCTTAAACAGAAAGTTTCCATATCTCACAAATAATTTTTCTAGAATGAGGATAACAAAGTCAAAACTTTTCAAACTAGAAAGGAGTCTAACGGAAGAGAGACACCTCATTCACGATTAACACCGATCGATGATCAGAAGCAATTCTTACTAGATGTTGGACATGGTGAGATGGATACATCTTAATTTAGTCAGCTACAACAAAAGTCCGATCAATCCATTCCTAAACTCTAGCCCCACCGTGTCGATTATTATACCAGGTAAAATGATGGCCAATGAAACTCAAGTCCACCAAACCATTCTCCTCAATAAAATTCCAGAACTTCCTGGCCTCCACCTTATCCACAAATGCTCTTCCATCCCTTTTCTCCTAGGAACTGTCAATACAATTAAAATCTCTCATCACCAAGGTAGGAATATCATGCTCCACCATACTAGCCATCTCCTGTGATAGCTTTCCGCGTACTTTATAGTTAGTATTAGCATACACTCTAGATAAAAATTTAAAAAATTTATTCATTTCAGAAATTATAATATAAATTTGCTTAGAGAATCTATAAAAGGCATCAATTACCATTATACCGGCCACTTTTGCATGTTCGGTTGTCACTGGAAGCTCTTGTTCCATCCTTCAATCGAAAATCTTTTTTAATAATATAAATTAATAAATATTTATAAAAATAGACTTTTAAAAATATATTTACTAGATTAGGTGTACTAATTGATTTCATTGAAATCGTCTTCTCAAAAGACATTTTCAAATTCAGATTGAAATCATCTTTTGGAAAGATGATTTCAATTAATCAAAACTTATTTTTTTATACTTCCATTTAAAATTTAATATATATTATCTAATAATATATTATTATATATTTTATATCATGATAAATATTTTATATTTCAAAATAGAGTAAATATATTATAATTTACAAAAAATAATGAAAATCTTTAAAAATTAATATTTTTTAAAAAACTAGAAAAAAATAAAAAATAAAAAATATATTATTATAATAATATACTATGACATGTTTTATATTATAATAAATATTTTATATTCCAAACAATAATAAATATATTATTATATACAAAAAAAAAATAAAAATCTTTAAAAATTAATATTTTTTAAATTAGAAAAAAATAAAAAAATGATATTATAATAGTATATTATGACCTATTTTATATTTTAATAAATATAATATTATTATCTTATTATATTTATATAATATAATATAAATATATATTATATTACATATATTTATAATATATATAAATATTTATTATAATATTTATAATAGATCCTTGCCGGTCAGACTGGTGACAGGACCTTGGTGGTCGGACCAGTGGCAGGATCTTGGCAATCGGAATGGTGGCAGGACCTTGGTGGCTAGACCGGTGATCGGACCGGTGATAGGACCCTGACGGCCAAATCGGTAGCGGGACCCTGACGGTCGAACCGGTGGCAGGACCCTAGCGGTCAAACCGATGGCAGAATTCTAGTGCTTGGACTAGCAGTCAGACTAGTAGCAGGACCCTGGCAATCGAAATGGTGGCAGGACCCTGGTGGTCAGATCGTTGATCGAACCTGTGGCAGGACCCTGCAGTTGGATTGGTAGCAGGACCCTGGCGGTCGGACCGATGACAGGACCATGGTGGCTTGACCGATGGCAAGACCCTAGTAGTTAGACCGGTGGCAGGACCCTATTGACCGGATCGACGGTCAGACCATCGACCAGCTAGGCGACCACAAGGGTCATGTGACCAGTTCGACCGCCAGGGTCCTGCCACCGGTCTAATTGCCAGGATCTTGCTACCGGTCCGACTGTTAGGATCTTGTCACTGATCTGATAGCCAGTCCGGCCACCAAGGTTTTGCCACCATTCTGACTGCCAAGGTCCTGCCACCGATCTGACCGTCGATCCAGCCATCAGGGTCTTGCCACCGGTCGACCGCTAAGGTCCTGCCACTGATCTGGCCACCATGGTCCTATCATCGGTCCGACCGTCAGGGTCCTGCTACCGATCCGGTCACCAGGATCCTGCCATCGGTCCGATCGATGCTCCGGCACTAGAATCCTGCCACCATTTCGACTGCTAGGGTCCTGCCATCGATCCAACCACCGGTCCGGCCATCAGAGTTCTGCCACCGGTTCGACCGCTAGGATCCTGCCACCGGTCCGATTGCCAGAGTCCTACTACCGATCCGGCAGTCAGGATCCTACAATCGATCTGATCGTCGGTTCGGCCACCAGGGTCCAGCCACCATTCCGATTGCCAAGGTCCTGCCACCGGTCCGACCACCAGGGTCTTGTAATCGGTCCGACCGGCAAGGGTCTATTATAAATATTATAATAAATATTTATATATATTATAAATATATATAATGTAATATATATATTATATTTTATAAATATAATAAAATATATTATATTTATTATAATATAAAACATGTCATAATATATTATTATAATATTATTTTATTTTTTCTTATTTATTTAATTTTTAAAAAATTAGTAATTTTTAAAGATTTTTATTATTTTTTTAAAATTATAATATATTTATTATTGTTTAAAATATAAAATATTTATTATAATATAAAACATGTCATAATATATTATTATAGTAATATATTATTATTATTATTTTATTTTTTTCTTATTTTTAAAAAAATAATAATTTTTAAAGATTTTTATTATTTTTTTGTAAATTATAATATATTTATTATATTTTAAAATATAAAATATTTATCATAATATAAAATATATCATAATATATTATTAAATAATATATATTAAATTTTAAATGAAAGTATAAAAAAATAAGTTTTGATTAATTGAAATCGTTTTTTTTAAAAGACGGTTTTAGTCTGAATTTGAAAACGTCTTTCAGAAAGACAATTTCAAATTGAAATCATCTTCTGAAAAGACGATTTCAATCAAATCAATAACCATACATCTAATTTAATAAATATATTATTAAATACTTATTTTCATCAATATTTATTAAATTTATATTATTTTTAAAAAAATCTCTTTTAATCGGACCTGATACGGCCGTTACGATGACGTGGCATGTCTCAGATTTCGCCGGGCGTGATCCGAACCACGTGGATTTTTTTGGCAGCGCGGGAATGGTCTAGCAAGATCGGACATGGCTCCACCGCGGCCAAAGCCGGCGGCCCCTTGCTCCCTCGCCGGGTGGCGCCCTGAGACGGTCCCACCTCGGCCGAGGTCGAGCCGGGCCTTCCTGCTCCTTCGCCAGGTGGTGCCCAGACACGGGTCCACCTTGGTCGAAGTCGAGCGCCCCTCTGCCGCTCTGCCATGTGTCCGCCCAGGAGGGGTCCACCTCGGTCGAAGCCGGCGGCCCCTTACTCCCTCGCCGGGTGGCGCCCTGAGACGGTCCCACCTCGGTCGAGGTCGAGCCGAGCCGAGCCTTCCTGCTCCTTCGCCAGGTGGCGCCCGGACACAGGTCCACCTCGGCCGAAGTCGATCGCCCCTCTGCCGCTCCGCCAGGTGTCCGCCCAGGAGGGGTCCACCTCGGCCGAAGCCGGCGGCCCCTTGCTCCCTCGCCGGGTGGCGCCCTGAGACGGTCCCACCTTGGCCGAGGTCGAGCCGGGCCTTCCTGCCCCTTCGCCAGGTGGTGCCCGGACATTGGTCCACCTCGGCCGAAGTCGAGCGCCCCTCTGCCGCTCCGCCAGGTGTCCGCCCAGGAGGGGCCCACCTCGGCCGAAGCCGGCGGCCCCTTGCTCCCTCGTCGGGTGGCGCCCTAAGACTGTCCCACCTCGGCCGAGGTCGAGCTGGGCCTTCCAACCCCTTCGCTAGGTGGCGCCCGGACACGGGTCCACCTCCGCCAAAGTCGAGTGCCCCTCTGCCGCTCCGCCAGGTGTCCGTCCGGACACGGGTCCACCTCGGCCGAAGCCGGCTGCCCTGCATGGTGAGGCCGCTGGGAAGCAGGGGCACGAGTTCCGAGACCGCCACTCGGGCAGCGCGCGCCACACCTCGAGAGGAGCGCCGGTATGGTCGGCAGTAACGCGCGAAACCTCGTTTACATCGGCCCAACAGGTTCCGCAGCCGAGAGGCGGAGTCCTGGTAGACAGGACCTAGTAACGGACGTTGTCAACACCTGGGAAGGAGAGCGCTCGCACTCGGCCCAAGGTCTGGCCGGTGTCCTCCCTCTACCCTTTTCTCGCTGGGCTCGGCAAGCAAGACAAGGAGGCCACCGGATTCCTGGACCCAAAGGGGAAAGGGGAAAGAGAGAGAGAGAGAGAAGGAGGCGAAGGCGAAGAAGGAGCCTCCCAAGGGCAGGAGGCCGGAGGCAGCGTGATGGGATAAAAGGATGGGAAGAGCGGACAACCAGGTAAAGGAAAAAAAGGTTGGAAAAGAGAAAGGCACCAAGAGTAGGATCCAGGATCCCGAGAAGGGTCCCTTGGCGCAAGCTCGGTGAAGGAATTCGGCCCTATTTCCACTCTTCAGAAGAGCTCTTTTACTAAGATAATCTCCGAGCCTGGGACTCCTTCGGGGGCCCACCTTGGAGATTCTGTTCCATCTCGCCATTTTCTAACTTGACCGTCGGAGCTCCCCCGCCGGGATCCCCGGCCAGGATTTCTGACCTTGTTTTGCAGGATCGGGAGCTCAGGGACCTCGAAGCGAGACGGCCCGAGCCCGGTACCAGTTCTGAAGTTACAGGCCACGGCGGCGGTATCGGCAACAGGACCATTTATAACCGGTGGACCAATGGCTTTGCTGCATCCACTCGCAACGGGGTTTTTTTAAAAAATAATATAAAAAAAACTTAATTACGAAAGTAGGGCAATCTATCTATATTTACAAAAATAAGTTCCGTACGAGAAAAATCACGGGTTGTACCCGAGATTTTATTAAAAATGCGGGTACAACCCATGATTTTACCAAATAATATTAAAAATTAATAAAAAATATAAAAGTTAATAAAAATTTTTAAAATTAATAATTTTTTTAAAAAATTTAACAAGAAATCGTGGGTACAATCCACGATTTCACCAAATAAAATTTTCCTCATTAAAATTTAATAAAAAATATAAAAAATTAATAAAAAAATTTAAGATTAATAATTTTTTTAAAAAAAATAAAATTAGAAATCATGGATTGTAACTGTGATTTCACATTGAAATCAACCCGCAATTTTTTTACATAAATCATTTCCTGCATCAAAATTTAATAAAAAAATATTAAATTTTTTAAAAATTAATAAAAGTTTTTTAAAAATATTTTTAAAAATTTTGGACCGTTAGTTGGACCACGGCCAGACCTTAGTGGTCGGATCGGGATCGTACCAGTGGCAGGACTAGGGGCCGAATTGGTGGCAGGACCGGCGGTCAGACCGGTAGTCGGACCCTAGTGGTTGGACCGGGGGTCGGATTCTAGTAACTGGACCGGCGAACAGACCAGTGGCAAAACTAGGGACCGGATAGGTGGCAGGATCGACGGCCGTACCGATGATCGGACCTTGACAACCGGATTGATGGCTGGATAGGTGGCAAGACTGGTAGCCAGATCAGTGACCGGACCTTGGCGACCGGATCGACAGTCGGACAGGTGGCAGGACTGGCAACCGGACCCTAGTCGGGCCGATGGTCGAACCAGTTTGACTGCCAGGGTCCAGCCACAGTCCAATAGTCGGTCTTGCCATCTGTCCGACCGCCGATCTGATCGTAGATCAGGTCATTAGGGTCCGGCCACCGATCTGGCCGTCGATCCTGCCACCTATCCAACCACCGATCCGGTTCGGCCACCAGGATCCGACCGCAGGTCCTGCCACCTGTCCGATCGCCGGTCCAGCCATCAGGATCCGGCCACCAATCCAATCGCCGGTCCTGCCACTAGTCCGACCCCTAGTCCTGCCACTGGTTCGACCGCCGGTCCGACCATAAGGGTCCGGCCACCGGTCTAGCTGTCGGTCTGAAACTTAAAAAATTATTTTTCTTATTTTTAAATTTTTAAAAAACTTTTATTAATTTTTTAAAAAAATTAATTTTTTAATTTTTTTATTAAATTTTGATGCAAGAAATGATTTATGTAAAAAAATTATGGGTTGATTTCAACGTGGAATCACAGTTATAACCCATGATTTCTAATTAATTTTTTTAAAAAATTATTAATTTAAAAAAAAAAATTAGTAATTTTTTTATATTTTTTATTAAATTTTAAAGAGGAGAAAATTTATTCGGTAAAATCATGAGTTGTATCCACGATTTCACATTGAAATCGTGGACACAATCCATGATTTCTCGTTAAATTTTTTAAAAAATTATTAACTTTAAAATTCTTTTATTAATTTTTATATATTTTTATTAATTTTTAATATTATCCAGTAAAATTGCATGTTGTATCCATGTTTTTAATAAAATCACGGTATAACCAGCGATTTCTTTTATATGAAATCTATTTTTATAAATATAGATGAAATTACCTTACTTTTCGCAAATAATTTTTTTATATTATTTTTGAAGAAAAACCCGTAATGGGCCTAAACCAACCACACGGTCTCTTAATCAGACGGTACTTATTTCACTCCCGATAACGTCCATGTACATGTTGGGTTTTTTTAAAAAAATAATATTTTGTAATATTTTATTTCTTAAATTAATGCCATCCCCATTTTATTTATCGATTTAGGTATACGAACCTCTTTAAAAAAAAAATAAAAATGAAATCGCAGGTAGAACCCGCGATTTCAAAAACAAAAAAAATAATCAAAAAAGAAAAAAAAAAGTGAAATTACGGGTTGAACCCATGATTTCAAAAAAAATGTATTTATTACGATGGAATTTTTTTTTAATTATCTAAATACCCTTTCAAAAATAATCTACTAATGATATTTTCATAATTAAATCAAAATTTATGGATTGCAGTTTTCATAATTAAATCAAAATTTATGAATGGTAGTTCCGTAATTAAATCAAATATTATAAAGGGTATTTTGGAAAGTAAATCAAAATAATGAATTCCCAAAATACCCTACTTAATGTTTGATTTAATTACGAAACTGCTATTCATAAATTTTGATTTAATTATGAAAATGCAGCTTATTTTCAAAAAGGTATTTAGGTAATTAAAAAAAAACCTACCATATTTAATGCCGCCTTAAATATTCTTTTTTAATTAAATTTTAATCTAATAAAATTTTAAAAAACAAATAACAAAATTTAAAATAATATAATAAATTATTTAAAATAATACAATAAAATTTAAAATATTTAAAATAATTTTATAATATTTAAAATATTTAAAATTTTAAAAAAAAGAGTTTGAAATCGCTGATCCGCCTTGATCCTGGTGGTCGGACCGATGGCCGGATCCTGACGACCGGATCGACTGTCGGACCGATGACCGACTATCAGATCAGTGACCGGATTGGCAGCTAGACCGACGATCGAACTGGCACCGATCTAGTTCTCAAATTGGCTGTCGGATCGATGACCGGAGCCGGACTGACTATCAGACCGATGGCTGGATTGACGATCATGCTGTAAAATCATAGATTATAATAATATAAAAAAATTATTATAGTATCATATTTTTATTTTTTTATTTTTATAATTTTTTTTCTAATTTTTTATTAATTTTTTTATTTGATCGGATCGATGGCCGAATCTTGACGATCAGATCGACCGTCGGATCGGTAATCGACTATCAGACCAGTGACCGGACTGGCAGCTAAACCGACGATCGGATCGACATCGACCTAACAGTCGAACTGGCTGTCGGATCAATGATCGGAGTCGGACCGGCTATCAGACCGATGGCCGAATTGATGACCGGACTGCGAAATCGTAGGTTATAATAATTTTAAAAAAATATCATAGTATCATATTATTATTTTTTATTTTTAAAATTTCTTATTAATTTTTTATTAATTTTTTTTATTTTTATTAAAATTTTAAATAAAAATAGATGGAGAAAAAATTATTGATTGGACCCATGATTTCAAGCAAGTTTTTTTTTTTTTTTTTGTAAAATTACATGTTCAGCTTTTTTTATTTTTTATTTTTTTTATTTTTTTTTATATTGATACCGTATATAAATATGTTTGGATTGGCATTAATTATGAAAATAAAATTTTAAAAAATATTTTTTAAAAAAAAAACTTTGTACGTGTTTGAATATTTTAGTAGTACAACAGTACGTCCGTAGTAAAATGCTGACGATCTCACTGCAATCATCGATTTCTTTTTCTACGGAGCAGGTGATGATGACCCTATGATATGATTGCTCAGGCACGCACGCACCGTAGCGGCATGATTTGACGGCAAATAAACGTCGGACGGAGACGTGGGGGACCCAGCGGTCCCAGACAGCAAATTGTGAGGCCCCAGAAATGCTTCATCCTTCCCACCCTTGCAACTTGCGCTTATTCTGGATTAACGCTTTCTAGTGGGACATACTGACTGATAGCGAACGTAACGATAGGTAGGCTAATGAAAGGTGCGGTGATAGGGATTTTAATAGCAACTAGCATCCAACGTTAGATCGCCCTTCCGTTCTGGTTAACAACCTTAAAAAATATGCGGGCCGGCACCTCAGGATTCCTTTGGGGACCAAATAAAAACTCGCGTCACGCATAGGTCTCTGACTTGGCTACAGTTCTCTCGGGCACAAAGATGCAGTCACGCTCACGATGACTCAAAAGTTCCCCGCATTGTTTCCCATCCCTGTCCTCTGAGGCGGTTGGGGACCGGTGGAGGCAGAGGCGAGGACCACGCTAAAGTTAGGCTATTCAGTGGATGAAATCGAGTAGGAAAATAGGCAGGCGCCGGAGGCATTTCCCTGCACATCGCCCTTAAGATTCCCAGAGGGCTCTGGACTTCGAATCAAGAAACGGTAGCAGCAACCGAGCAGAAGAAAAAAGCAGGAATATCATTTTGGATTAGGGGAAATTGGGACTGGTGTCGATGGAAAGAAAGTTTTGCTTCGATGGGTCAGCGATCACCTAGAGTTGCTATTTTGCCATAAAAATTCTTACAGAAATCCTTACACGGGGGACTCGATGTTAAAAATTGCCCAAAAATAATGAACAAGGACAATATTTTACACTACATTATTGGAGGAATTGTCAATTAGATGCTTCATTTTTACCATCATGCCTTCTAATTTTTCTCAGGTCTATCCAAGTTAAAAGTAATACCAATGTCACTGCCTAAAAGAAGAAAGTCATTGAATATCAAGATAACTTGCCAAGATGTTACTTGGAGAAGACCAACGATTGGAAAGAAGATTTTTAACCTGCCAAGCGTTGCATGGCATTGCAGAGGAAGTACCTTAATCTATCAAAGCAAGGTCTCTCAATTGTTTGTGAAACAAATCATTATTTAACTTTATTTCAATCAATACTGGAGCCGCTATATAAATATCCAATAGCAAAAATCCAAGAATATTCTTACCACCGTGGAATCCCACCATCACAGTTTTCTCGACCTATAACACATCGACAAAGTGTACAAAATGGTCAGCATGTTTTACGAAAATTAACATCAGAGATCTCAAACGCTTATGAATTGAAAAACGATTTTATAAGACATGTATGATAAAAAAAACTTAAAAGTCTCACTGAGCCAACATGGATATAAATTGCATGGTATCTCAGGGCTAACCGACGCAACATGGGGATCAACCAGTTATGATGCCTGCAAGAACATCACTCTTTCCTCTTGCAAAAATGGTGTAAACAAGCTGAATTGCATCAAGCCATCCATCAAGAGATTCCCATGTGTCAGCAACCTGGTTTCAGAATATTTAGGATGAGCGTTGAGACAAACCAAGTCTCCTCTGCAAACGAAAACAAAGACCATAGTTTTCGTATGTTCTGAGCTGAACTTCATGCAGACGCCCGTGCCCCCCCCCCTCCCCCAACACACAGATTTCGTTTACAAAAATATAACAGGAAAAAACTCCTCACTTCTTTGCCGGTAACAAGTTCTTCAAGCAGACAACTCAGACCAAAAATGGCTGAATATGCATCAAGAGGAAGAAAAGAATAACATTAAGCGGCTTTCAACAAAACAATCAGTATCTACTGCTGACATTACCAAATCCTATAGAATGGGCATGCTGGAAAGTCAGGAAAAGTAGCCATTTCTTATGGGCATGTGTATTCCATGTGTCATCACCATCTCAACTGCTTGGCCACGTAGTAATTGACTATGGCAGAGGCTCTTATTATGTACTAGGATGCACATCCCCAAGCATTAAGCTCTAGTTTGTGCATCATGCATCTTGATAATCTGTGCCACACATAATGAAAAAAAAAAATGTGCTTGTGTTCTTAAAGAAATTCATAGATCACAACTTAGCAAATGCTTCCGAAGCAGCTAAAATATAGGGCCAATTATCACAAAGTTTGATAACATGACCACCTCACTAATAGTTAGAAGACACAAGAATTTACACCGGGTTAAATCAAATTCATTTCACTATTGTGTCTATTATTCTAAGTTTCATGGCAGCTAGAATATGATATAGTGCTAATTATCACAAAGTCTAATGATATCACCACCTTCCCAATAGTGACAGAATTTATCCACAAGCATGCAAAAATGCACCTTGTGCACACACAAAAACATGCACACATGTCTACATGTAAATGCGCACACATTTCAACTCATTAGCAGTTTTTTATCCTTAAAAGCATTTTAATCCCCTATTTGGTACAAATGATGGATTGGAGGAAGGATGGATAGAGGAAAAAGGATGGATTGATCTTCTATCCATCTTTTCATGTATTTGGTAAAACATAGATGGATGATATTTGTATGACATTTTTACTAAACTACTATTTAATAAAAAATATTATTATTATCATCAATTTATAATATTTATTTATACCGAAGAAGTAAGCAATGTATAAACTTATAATCTTTATAATTTATTATAATATAAAAACTTATATAAGTATTTAATCTTAGTTTAATTTAACTAAATAAATAATTTTATAGATGAATTATTAATGAATTATTTTATTTTTATATATTAATTATGTAAATCAATAATTAATTTCTAACTTAATTTAAATAGTTAATTAATTTTATACAAATAGTTAATGTAAAATAGTAGATATAAATTAAAAAAAGTAGAACACAATTCTAATTATATAATTATAATTATGAAAATTATGTACTAAAATTAAAATAATTAGTAATAAAATTTAATAGTATAGAATTAATATTATAGATAAAATAAAAATACATATAAATAATATGAATAAAAAAGTGATGAAGTGTCATAGTCTTGTTTAAAAAAATTAATGAGCGGTAACTTTGTCAATACAAAACTCCGCTTCTTACATGGTCCATCTATCCTTTCTCATCCTCCCAATTTAAGAGCAGGTAAATTGATGGGCCACGATGGAAAGGCAATCCCTCCTTTTTATCCATCGTCCTTAAATCTTTTGAACCAAACGGTGGATAGAGACCATCCATCCTCTCTCTCATAACTCTAACTAAACACAAGGTAAGTGATATGGCTACTGAGGGTTTAGTGATGCATTCAGCCCAATGTACCTTATCTTCTGTCAAGAACCAGGTATGAATCCTATATTTAAATTAGTAATAAACTAATCCAGTAACCACATTAAATTTTTTATTATGGAGGAATTGATCCTTGGCAGATCAAAACCTAATAATATATAGGTTGCTTAATTATTTAACAGTATAAAACTTGCACTTGTTGTGTGAATGTTAAAGCATAGCTACCAAAAAACATCATGCACAAGTAGAAGATAGACATGGGGGGGTACTGATCTGATGGTCGTCAAGGCCAAATCTGTGTGAATGTTAAAGCATAGCTACCAAAAAACATCATGCACAAGTAGAAGATAGATATGGGGGGGTACTGATCTGATGGTCGTCAAGGCCAAATCTGTGTGAATGTTAAAGCATAGCTACCAAAAAACATCATGCACAAGTAGAAGATAGAAATGGGGGGGTACTGATCTGATGGTCGTCAAGTCCAAATCAGATTTGGCCGGAACATTGATCTGATGGTCGTCAAGTCCAAATCAGATTTGGCCGGAACATAACTGTTCTCACATTCACATTAGGATCTACTGAGCTAAGACAGGTTAACCAATTTATAACCCAAATGACAATGAGACTGCTTGTGAGTGGAAATGACCAAATATGAAACCATCTCAGACACTTGCACAGAAATAAATGGAATTCAGTCCTCCAATGTAAAAGATAGACGGTGGTTACGAGGAAGATGAACCCAATAAGAATATATCATGAACAAATTTAACCATCTAAATGTTGAAACCTTTTAGCAACATTTGGAGGGAATGTCTTACCAGATATATGGGTCCATGAATTGTATCTATACAAAGGCCTGCACCTGGTGGCAAGGTTAGGTCTGCACATGCTGATGCAGAGACAATATCTGGTATATCAACTTTAACTAGAGATTTATCATTGTGTGCAGATCTTTGCAGCTTGCCAGAGGGGCTTTGTGATAATTGTTTGTCGCCCTTACTGACCTGAAAAGAGTGGAATAAAAGAATCACATTTGAAAACAATAAGTGGCAGTTATTTGTACCATATAAACATTTCTTTAAATATTTTCTAAATTATTGTTTGATTATGAAATCATCATATGCCGATATGCATGTACAAGGAAAGAACCTGTTGGAAAAATAATGAAACAACGGTACCCACTTTTGTTGTGAGATGTTACCCTGGGAAATGACAGTACCCATTTTTTGTTCATCCACTAGACTGCTAAATTATCTGCTTAAAGCCAGAGTCAAATTGACTACATACAACATCAAAGTGTATGCAGGTAAAGTCACACACGTATAGCACTGTTAGAATGATCGGCTCAACATCACCAATAAAGTATAACACTTCCTCAGTTAAGAAATATCACTAAGAAAAACAACACAACATGATTGTTTCTTTCATACTCAGATTAGGAGAAAATAAAAAATATTTTATAGTTATTTGGCTGATTGAATTGCCATAGTTTGTCTTTTTCACCTTTTTTGCCATCTCCTAATATTTCCATGTACTTGCAAACCTCCTCCATTGGGTCACTTATGCTTGAGCCTTTGCTTGTTCCACAAACTAAAGGGGACTACATGAAGTTCAGGAAAGTTTCCAGTTACTTGATCAAGGACAAATTGGTTTCAGACTATGCCAAGGGATTCTATAAGATTGAGACAAAGCTCCCAGTCGTATTGAATCAGATAGATATGCAAATGACTCGGTCAAAGTATGGGTTCTTTGTTTTTTGTTAGGAACTTCAAACCACTAGATATCAAGCAAATAGATAACAAACTAGCTTTAGCAAAAGTGCAAATGCAGATAACTTTTTTCCTAGTTATTATACAAAAAAATAAAATAGAATCTTTACAATGTCTCATGATATTTTTCTTGAGAAAATATAGGTGCTATGTTGCATTAGTATATCTGGATTCCAGACAAGTTAATCCATCAAATCAAAGCAATGCATGTAATGTTCATTTGCATAATGGGAACTGCAAATTTCAGTCATGATCTTCACTTTCATGACAATGTGATGTATCATAGCCACATATCACAGGTCACAAAAAGGCCAGCAAACAAGATCTGAAATTTTTACTTCATACGTACAGATTGTTAATATGAAAGATGCGACGTATGCCTATTCATGGAAGAAACAAAACCACATCTTCATTCTTTCCTCGACTGAAGTGTATCTATGCCTTCTTTACATTTGCAGATTTAGTGGACAAAAGGAAGAGGTTTCTTCTATTAGTTTAGCTTTTATGGGAAACTTATGCAAGGACCAATCAGCAACTTTGACCCAGATTGCCCTAAGACTAAAAGAGCATTCTTATTGCAAGTAGGGCTCAAGACTAAAAGAGCATTCTGCCAAATGCACCAATAGACAAGTGGAAACTTATGCAAGGACCAATCAGCAACTTTGACCCAGATTGCCCTAAGACTAAAAGAGCATTCTTATTGCAAGTAGGGCTCAAGACCTAAAAGAGCATTCTGCCAAATGCACCTATAGACAGGTGCATGCAACCTCTTCTAGTGGGAGTAGGTTGTTCTGTGTTCAAATCCTGAGAGACATTTTCCTAAGTATATAACATAAGTAGTTCTTCCATCATTCATATGGTATTCCATTATTGTTCTCAGGAAAAAGGAGCATTCTACTGAAATTTACTGGCAGTAAATAAATGTTTTGTTGAGTAGGTAAATTAAAGAGGTGACTCGAGCTTTCCCTATCTTAAAAAAAAATTATTATCCCCTGATTTGAAGTCCTACGGTTAAGGGGGAAGAAGTGAAACACTATCAAGAAGGATTGTCTATAATAATTATATTAGCTAGTCAAGTGGTTCAGTGAGTATTTATTTATTTTTTTTCAATCAGAGATATTAGGAAAACTTGGACACAATGACATGATTTCTGCTAGTAACTCAAGTCAGTTTTTTACATGTTATGGAGGGCAATGAAGATACACAAAACACATATAATGGAATGGTAGCAGAGGCAAGAAATGGACATGGGGTATATTCCATTAATAAAAGATTGCAACCTAATTGCCTCAAAATATAACAACCAAACTATAAGGAAAAGACAACACTATATCCTCTGTTTTGTAAAATAAAGAATACCAGTAGCTTCCAATCCTCAAAACAATGTGGAAGAACATAAATAAAGAAAACATTGTCATCACCAATCTGTTGATAGATTTGAATAACGATAGCCATCTGACCTGTTGAAGTCCTTCATGATTCAAAACAAACTGTGATCTTTCCCAATCTTTATGAGGTGCAATTGGGTCCGTTGCGGGTGGTGCAGTCAAATATCCCACTTTGAGGTAGGGCAGAGGTAGCTGTCAATAAAACACCTCATGATAAAAAATAGACATCAGAGATGGACATAACTTGAACCACAAATTGCTACAGAAGAAACACAATTATCTTAGTCATCATAAATTCATACCAATTAAATGGGTGACAACATATTCCAGCATGAGGACTTACTACAAGGTATGAACTGTAATGATTTTAAGCATCACCAGAACTGGTAAATTGTGCAAATGTAAATTGAATAAAGGAATTGTCTTGTTTTTTGGATCAAGGATTGAAGATTCTTGATTGCATAACACAATTAGGAGGCTTTTTAGATAGAAAATTTAGTAATAAGAATTTAAGACCCAGGCAAGCAGAAGGTGGTCAAAATCTCAAGCAGTCATGTACGTTGTCTTGTAAATCCTTGAAGCTCTGAGTTTAGCTCAGCCTTGGTTTGACTTATTGCAGGTGCAGAAATTTTAAACATAAAGTACAATGTTATATTCTCATTTCCTTACCTAAAGCTAAGGTGATGAAATTTGAAAGTTCTTTTCTCTCACTTTTCAGTAGTGAGGGGCAAGGCACCACTAATTCTAAGGAATACACCCATCACAATCAGCCCGAGCACACTCCCTTTGGTTGCATGGACAGTCACTGAACCAGTTGCCATTATCTCCCTCAAACACACATACGCTGGCAATCCAATCAGCTGATTGGTTTCCTTCAAAAAAAAAAAAAGAGAGAAGCTCTGTAATAATCACAACGACCGTGGCCCAATGTCATATAGAATAGGCATATAAATTTCCAAATCCCAACATGTGCTATTAATCCAATAAATGAAAGAGTCATAACCACACCTCCAAGCATTATCATTGTCTGTAGCCATGAGAAGACCATTGCAAACTGACAAGAGCTCTGCCATTATTACTGGGCAAGACTTTATATAGCAGAAGCTAGCATTGATAATGTGACCCCTGTGATCACAGAGAATGAACCCTACTCCACCATGATTACACTCACGATGAACCCCATCATAATTGAATTTCATTGCTTCAATTCTTAAGGTAGCCAGGAAATCACAAAGTAAAAAAGAGAAAGGTTTTGGAAAGCTAAAGGTGTAACAGTTGAATCAAAGGCATGATGAAACTCCAAAGCATGGGACTTGATCGCTGACTAAACAAATAGGCATTGTATACTTTCTGTTCAAAACCTCATTGCAGCAAACCTAAGTAGCCCGGCCCATAAAGCAGAAAATGCTCTGATAGGTTTGCAGATTGCCCTTATCTGCAGGGTTAGTAGCTGGTCCAGAGAGCAAAAATGTAGGTGGATTTGCAATCACTGGAAGATAGATATCCAAGTTGCATAAGCAAGAAATAATCCACCAAACATGGTTGATATTTTCAATCCTATCAGGACATAGGTCATAGAAAGACTTGCTAATGGATCATCACCAAAATCTGCAAAAGCCAACCCTGGAAAGGAGCCTTTTACATTGAATCTGAAGGATTGCTCATTATTTCAATTTCTCATATTCACATTGATTAGACACCATGATCTTCTACTCTCACCCTTATACAAATGGTAGAAATACACTTTGATTGTTTGCACTCTCTGGCTGCTTCATGGCTACACCTCTCTCAAGGTTCACTAATCAAGAGTCCTTGCTCCCAATCACATAACCTTTCAACAGAATAAAAGTTTGTAATTGATATCCACATTGAATATATACAGGCAGGTGGTGTAATCACAATTTACTCATTTTGTGGGCGACATGTCTGGCTCAAGGATAAAAACAATGATGGCACCAGCAGTTTCATAATGAGTTTATGCCCAAAACCACACCCCCCCGGGGGGGGGGGGGGGGGGGGGCAAAAAAAAAGGCCCTCTTCTCTAGTTATCTTTTCCTCTGCTAATTATATTTGAATAGATAAATAATGATAAAATTATGAATTAACATTTTAATTGAAACATTTTCTTTTGTTTTGTGCTGTTGAAGAAACAAACCAGGAAAAAAGACTTTGCAGCAAAAAATTTAATTCTAGGGATCTTTCAATATTTTTGACCATCGTAGACTAAAACACACAAAAGGCCACTGCCTTAATCATACAATCTCATTTCATCTGGATGTACTAAAATAACCATGTAAAAGAAATGGTCCAGTTTATTCAATACACTGCATAACATACTCTTTTAAAGAGAAGGGGAGAGGAGATAGGCCATATGTATAGCATTTGAGCTACAAAAGAAAACTGGATGTGAACTGAATGTTGTATCCAAATCAAATCCACCATAACTAACCATCTAACAAAGGATACTATGATTATTCAATCCAAAACAGAACGTGAGATTTATGGGTGTTAGCTAGAAGTTTTCAACCAAAAAACTTGTTCAGGTTTTCTTATGTTTCCCGAAGTAACAGTAAACGTGAGAGCACAGAGTATGAGTCTGGACAAGACTATGCAATCCAGACAGCCTTTTGTTGCCTACAGTGTATCAAATGATTATGCTTTATAATCAATGTCCATGCTCCGTACCAATAAAATTCAATTCAGAGGATAAAACCAAACTACGCAATGCCATTGTGGAGGAATTAATGCGTGGCTATCCACTAATGAAAAGAAGGATTTCAGACAAAAGCAGCTATCTTTTGAGACTTGAGAGTTCCTGTCTAATTTTATTGGACAGAAATTACATGGCAATTAAATTATTATATAGTACTAGAGTCTTGTGCATGCGATGCACAATCATTTTTTTGAAGTTAGTGGGGCCCAGCTGGGGAGAGGAAGGGGCCAGGGGTTAAGGTTTTCTTCTCTCCCCCTTATTTATGTGGTGGGGCCCAGAAAAATTAATATGGTAGAAGTGTAGAGGCAGAAATTTTTTTATGCTTTTTACTGAGGGGCCAGGCTTCAGGCTTTGGTACTGGCTGCATGAAGCTGACCTCAAAGCCCTTCCCATTGTATATTAGCAGATTAGTAGATAATAGTCATAATACAGTTCAATAAGCAATTAACTAAGACTAGCATACAAAAAAGAATACTTGAATAAAATAATTTCAAAAAGAAAGTAGTGGAGTCCCTACTAAGTACTAACCATAGAACGAACTAGTCTCAAAGCACTGCGGTAAACCTGCATGTTGTCAACAAATGAAAATTAAGTTTAAAAAAAAACAGCAATTAACATTTAACCAACAACAAATTAGCATTTTCACAATATGTTCAGCTTTCACTTTAATCTTCAATTTAAAATTACAAAATCATATTGGCTCAGAAACTTGCCATACAACTGAAAATTACCTAGAAGAGAACATGTCTATACTTATTGCTTCCATGATTCGTATTTACTTGTGTATAAGAAGAAAGAACATGAACTTTTTCCTTTTTTAGCAAATAGGCGGACAAAAACACTCCTCAATCACGAAATGCACATTGTCTTCCATGAATATGAACTTATATAGGTTATATCCACCATCAAGAAGTAATATATGGTTAAAAGAAAAGCCATGGATACAGAGAATAACTTACAAAAATTTGAAGCAAGCAATGTACAGAACGGCATGGTTTAGATGTACTTCCTATGTGAAACTAAAAAGTGTGCAGGTTATTTCATTGCTCCATTTGCAGCACAAAGCCATATACAAATAGTTTGAGGGCACGTGTGGTTCGTGACAGGAAACAGAATCGGAATTGATTGGAATGGTAATTGGAATGGCAAAATCCCCCAAAGCATTTGGTTCATGCTCGGAATCAGAATGGAAATGGATAATTTTCATTGTTATCGTTTGGGTCATTTAGAGATAGGAATCGGAATCAACTAAAAATCTTCAAATTGATTTTTTTTAAAATATTTTTTATACTCATTCCATTTTATTTATTTTAATAAATATAATAAATTAATTATTTTTGTACTCATTTTATTTATTTTACTTATTTTAATATTTTACTTTATTTTATTTAATATTTTATTTAAATATTATGTAAATAAAATATATTTTTAATATTTTTAATCATTATATCTAATAAATTTTACTAATAAATATTTTTTGATTATTTTTTGTTTTCACCATTATCTATTGTGTCACTTTCCAAATCCATCTCATTACTCCACCTATATAGATCGCAACCCTAATCCTAACGCCGCCACCATCGCCTAGTGCCTCCTGCGACAACAAAAACTAGTCGATGGTGAAGACTGCCATCCCATTCCTCCATCAAAAGATGGTTGCCGGTCCCTTTGCCACCTCCAACTTTGTAAACTCCGCCACCACCTTTTAGGCCTCATTCGCTGCATCCTCTAGTGTTCTATTACCCAGCCGGATGTCCTGCGCCAACTACTGGTACGCAGCCAGATGCTCCAACACCATCTTATTTTATTTTTATTTTTATTTAATTTAATTTTTTTATCTTATTACCATATATTCCTACCTATTTAATAAACTTAGTATGACTTCATAATTATCGCTTCAATGAATCTACCATCGCATTTTTAATTCTGTTATTTTTTTTTTCTTAATTAGGATCCACCCCCAACCCCGCCAACCCGTTCCTCACCAAACACCAACCTTTCTTCTCTCCTAAAACCATCATCATATATAATTATAAAAAACCCCACCTCTTTGCTTTTCTCCCGATTTTCTCTTCTTAGAACAAAACAAAATCCAAAAAAGGCATTGCCTTTGAGCTTCCAAATGTGTGGTGGTGCAAGCATCTCGGACTTCATCTAGCCGCCATTGTCCTCCTAGTGGCTTACCGTTGACTACCTCTGGCCGCACCTCAAGAAGGGTGGCGGCGGTAGAAAGAAGGGGCAGAATCATGAGATGATAGAGATCGATGACAATTTTGAGGCCAACTTTGAGGACTTCAAGGACGAGTCTGAGGAGGAGATCGACCTCTTCCACCACCATCCGCCATCTTCTTTCCCCGGATCCAGCTACTCCCCACCCTTGCCGCCCTCATCGCCGATGCCTACCTCCTCTTCTCTTTGTCGTGATTTTTTTTCAAAACGAAGTAGCATCTGGATGAAGGAATGAGATTTGAATCCCATGGTAAGAGGCCAAAATGGATTTAAAGGGATTGGACCATTACCATTCCATCTTAGAATTAGAATTAGAATGGGATTCCCCCAAACCAAATAGTTGGAATGGGAGACCATTCCTACTCTCATTTCAGGTCTCAAATTCCCCCAACCAAACATGCCCTGAAGGGAGTCAAAAAATTGAAAACAGCCCACTATGTAGTGCAAGCACAACTCCTGTGTACAAACTCTACACGACACAGTCCACAAGATAAAACATGAAAGAATGCATAAGCGAGCAGCATGCTTGACATATATGTTGTGGAAAGGCAATAGATGATTAAACCTTCTTGGAAAACCTCCAAAAACTTGAGATGGATAAAAACAAGTCCAAGAAAGGCAGACAATAATATAAAAACACATTATCATCACATGAAATTGGCTGTGCAGAAAACTTAAGTTAAAAAGGCTCTGTAGAAAAATTAAAATGAAACTTACAATTAGTTGTCAATCTACCATCAACCTGTAGAAATTACTGATGAATTCCTAGAAAAGGCAAATTTAGGAAAAGAGCGGCCTGGAATGAAACCTAGTTTAGCTAGCTGGCAAGTACAGATATCCAACATTTTTGTCGCAATTTAAGATCATGAAACCAAACAGCAACAGTCCAATATTCCCCAAGTGTTGAAGTTTAGACAAAGAGGGGTGACAATCAAAAAGATTAGGAAATGCTTCACACCTTTATGCTGAATATAGCATGAAATAGAAGCTACAGTTTGTAAAGATTGTGACACAACACAAACGGGCAAATGGAAAATACACCATAAAAATAGTTGAGCAGTATTCTTTTGGAGAGTCAATGAGCCAAACACACCATGAAAAAATATGAAATGACAATGAATTTGTGAAAAATCATAGATGCTAGCAATTATAGATGACCAAAATAGGAAAAGGAGACCCAGTAGTTTCCAAAACAACCAGAAGTTAAAGCCACAGAAATCAAATCACAGTCAGAAAGCATTGCAATTCAATTACCTCCAACAAGGAAAACAGGGATAGGAAAGATGGCCAACAACCTTCAAATTTGAAATTAGAATAGAAAATTAAGGCTCTTGAAACTCTTTGAAACTTCAATGATAGAATAAGAACCTTCTAAAAGTCCAAAAAAGACTAAGAATTCCAGAACGGCAAAATAAGAGACTTTAAAAGCAAACAAAGACAGTTGCGTTGACTCCAGCGTAAAGCTGGCTGGGGGAACAATTGCCAAGAAAATATGCAAGGAGCAACATATTCACAAGAATTGATCAAACATGCTGGAAATGACTCAAGAAATCAAATGATGATCTTTTTTAAGTGCTTGAAGAAATGGACCAGCAAATCATTATACATGGAACATAAATAACTAGGATAAGGCTGGATGATATGTAGGGACGAGCAATACACAATCTAGTGTGATTCAAATCAATGATTTAGATACTGGCAGGACATCTCATGGAACATCGAGAAGAGGTACCATCTCATGTGTTGGGACAGAACTATCAAGCTATCATTCCAGCATCCTGATCGGGATGTCTTGGGATGTCCCATGTTCCGAGTGTTGAGATGGGGCACGATGGTGGTGCATCCCATTTCATAGAAAAATCAGGACATCCTCATCCCACAGGATTTAAAACCTTAATTCAAATAATCTCAAGCAATAGCTAGTTGGTTTGGTTAAAGCTCTCACCAAGATTTTTAGCAAAAAAATGCAGGTTCACTTCAAGAAGGAACTTCATGTCAAAATACATCTTCCAGTAGCCCCAAAAGAAAGCAGTAATACAGTAACAGAAACTGGACATGTAGATCACTATTTACTAGCAGTAGAAGAAAAGAAATTAATGAACAATGGACAACCAAACAACAAATTCAGAAACCTTAAGAGAGAATAAACTACAGCCTTTGTTGAAATCAAGGAACTAATCTTCCAGTAGCCAAAATCAAGCAATGATAGAACAACTGGAATTAAAAGACATTAAGGAACATAGGGCATCGTTTGGATAAATGAAGACCAAACACAGTCCTTGAGAGAGAATAAACTTGGAACTTATCTTCAAGTAGCCTAACATCGAGCAATGATAGAATTAATGAAATTAAAGGTCATCAATGAACAATTGGCATCATTTGGATCAAGATTCGCTATCTTGATACCAGACCCCATACCAGCACCATTCTAGTACCATGTTGGAATGTAGCATGGAATGTAGCACAATATGAGATGGCAAGGCATACCGAGTGTCGGTACTCGGTACAGTACAAGATTGCATACCGGTTCAGTACGGATACAATACGGTACTAACTGGTATAGCAAACCTTGATTTGGATAATCTAAGATTAAAAAAAAAAAGAGTCCTTAATAGAGAATAAACTTAATCCTTCTTTGACATTGTGGAACAATGACAGCAATTGAAATTAGAAGACATTAAGGAACAATGGCATCAGTTGGACAATCGAAAACCAAAGTCAGAGTCCTCAAGAGAATAAATTAAAGAATTCATTCAAATCACAGATCTTATCTAGGGACATGGGTAGAAGATGACGATTATTACTAATAATAACCATATATTACAACCACAACTAATAATAATACTTAACGCTAATATTTCTAACAATAATAATACTACCAGTAACACAAGTTGAGCAATGACAGAACAACTGAAATTAAAATACATGAAGGAACAATGAGTATCATTTGGACAAATGAAGAACAACCTCAGAGTCCTCAAGAGAAAATAATCTAAAGCCTTCGTTGAAATTGCAGAACTTATCTAATGGCACGGGCAAGCACACCAGGAAAGGCAAAAAGATGCAAAACAATGAGAACATTGCATGACACCATCAATAGCATCTTAAGTTCATGTATCTTGCAGTATATTTTGATAGCATACATGACAGTACAGAAACAAGGGGAGTTAGATTGGGCTAAATGCAACATCTCATTAAGGTATAAGCCAAATATAAATCTAAACAGGAATCTCACACTATGAACAAGAAAATTTGAAGTGCAAAAACCATCTTTGAAAATTTAATGGCAACAATGTTTAAAGTTTCAGCCAAAATCTTCACACTGAAAGCTGTTGAGCTAACCCCTGAAACTCACTTGTAGTCAAATTCGACCACTTTAGTCCACTTTCAACCAATTTCACAATTTCATCTAAAATTGACAAATAGAAGCAAAAAGCCTTACTTTAAGCTTTTCATTTTTCCAATGCCTTGAGTTAAGCTTCCTGATAGGTACTAAATCGAGCCTTAAAAATATATTTTCAAAGGTAAAACATGAAGTTGCAGGTTTCGTGTACATCTGGGAGTACATATTTGTCGATTGTAAGGAATTTAAGGGGAATATAAATTATTTACATCAAAGTTCCTGGTATCGGTACAGGTATTGTACTGTACTGACATGCAGTACGAGTGGGCATGCTGATTCAAACTGGTATGCCAAAAAAAAAAATGGTTTCTTTTAATCTGAAATGAATTTTTTTAGAATTTATCAACTATTTTTAGGTCCAAATAGATGTTTGTCGATACTAATCGATGTTTGCATCACTTCAAAACACTCTTAATTATGTGAAACGTAAATTTGATTTTCTAAAAAGGAAGTTAAGTAAAGAATTGAATTGAATTTTAGAAAAGGAATAACAAAAATAGGATCATGAACACTAACATGATCAAAAATACCTTTCTAGAACTGGCTTCTTCCTCATATTTCTTTTTTCTCAAAGGCAAGAAGTCAAGTAAATTCTAGCAAAAATTCACTTTTTTATTATTGAAATCGGAGCAGATCTTCCCTCACTTAGATGTTTACATTAATTCAATCAATGATGGAACTGATCGAGGAACTAGAACATTCATTGATCTATACAACTCTCTCAAGCTTATATTTAAACTCTTCCATAATCTAATAATTGGCATATCCTTTTTAAAATCAACTTCTCCCAATTTCTCAACACTGGGCTCTGGATTGCTCGTACTCCTGAAAGATTCAATCAATGGCACATCCTTTTAACATCAGCGTCTCCTAAATTATTAATGCCTGGTTCAGTAATGTTGTCTTTTATTATGGTTGATGATTTTTTAGTGGCTGTGTCATCTTGTGGAAATCAAATCAATTATTTTTTTTGATTTATTGAATGTTTTGAAGTTCAAATAGATATATTCTCAAGACTAATTAACCGAAATTTACTATGCGAATGTAGGGTATGCTGATAAATATGTTGGAGGAATTAGGATGAATGCTAAACTTGCCCTATAAATTTTCCTTTCCCATCTCCCCTAGCCAGGACTAGATGTCTTGTTTTGGTGGAAGGGGGAGGGTTTGCTCCAGGGATAAATGGAAGGGTTTTGCTAAGGGCCAGGCATTTAGATCTGAACTTGCTTTGTCCTCAATTTCCTTCTTACAAGGTAAAAGTTCAAATATGTCTCTCTATTTCCCTAGTTTGCTTGCTTCCTTGTGTATATGGGCAAGCATCTTGAGTAACCTTTTTCTTAGATTTCTATCTTAAAAAACCTTTTATCAAAAAATATTTTTATTTGATTTTATTTAAGAGCAAGTGGGGTTCTTTTTTTTTCTATATTATATCCATCTCACAAGAATTAAACTATGATCCCCTTACTCAAGATGTAATACAATTCAAGCACCTCTTTTTAACATCTTTATGAAGGATTTATGGTGAAAATAGCTTACAAGTCCCAAAATCATAATCTTATTTTACAGTTTTTTTAAAAAATAATTATTTTTTATTTTTTAATCCAAAAATACTTTTAAATTTTAAAAACCATATACTTGACAAAGAATCATGATCTTAGCATCATTGTATAGATCTTTCATAGATCTACAATATAATCTAAAATCATGTTAAAATAAAAAAATCGATAAAGTTTTCTCTATTTTTTTCATTTTCCGTGAATTTTTAAAAAAAGAGAAAGGAGAGGGAGCAAGAGGGAAAAGGATTGATTTATGTACCTCTAATCGGCATATTTTCCTTGTTTTTGGGTGTTTGGATCAAGTAAAATCATCAAACGAGCCTTTCGAAGACCCTCTCGAGCATTTTCTGAGAACCTTAGAGCCTTTCAGGCTCTCTGTTAACTTAAAAATCAGAATTTTCAAAACTATCCCGAATTGTCTAGTTCGGGCACACCATACCGTACTAGCCAAGAATCGATACAGTTCAGTCCTAAAAAATGGTCCAGGATCTAAACCATAAAAAATGACCTAAACCAGACCGGTACGGATCAGTTCGGTATGGTACGGGTTGGTTTGGATCGGCACGGTCTTGTTCAGTCCAGCTCGGCCCGATTCGGGTACGATTCAGGTATGATTCAACGATCCTTGAGAGGGGAGAGAGTTTTTTCTTAATTCACCAAGACTGGTACATATATCTGTACCGTACCGATCGCAGACTGATACAGGTCCCTGTACCGGTTCAGTGATCCTTGTTAAAAACAAACCCAACCCCCGATGCTACATTAAAAAATTAGTTCGAATCCGAACCGGACACGAACCAGGCCCAAACCGGGCCAAACCGCACAAAACACACGGTTCAGTGCCGAACCATGCTGGTTCAGGCAGTTCAGGAGGGTTTGGTTAGACCGGCCGGCTATGCTATTTTGCACGGCCAAACCATGCTAGTCACTGGCCAGTCCGATTCGGTACGCCCCGAACCAATTGTTTTGACATAGTTCAGAGAACCATGATTTACATAATCTATCATTGCAAAAGAATAACCTTGATGGGACAATCTACAGTCTAAATTTTTAATCAAATAATTCCAACCAGTTTTATAATCTATTAGATAAAATTATAAAAGACAGATTTTAATGGCTTGCTGTGGACAGAACGTAATAGTTAAATTCTCTATGTACTCTCTAAACAATGGTCACCACATTAGAAACCTTTCAGTAAATCATTAAGAACTCCTTAAGCAACATGCTTAAGTGTGTCACTAATACTAGCAGAAGACCCAAAATACTATCAATAGCATTTCCTATCTGAAAAATAAATATAAAATAAAAGCTAACAGGGAAAACCCCAATTCCACATGACATTAGGAACAAGAAAAGTTTTAGTTTCGAAAAGGAGTCCAAAAATGAAGCATTTGAAGGAAGAAGTGTCACTCTAGAGATTCATTGAAGGTTCTGGTGCAATGACGCCTCCACACAACTGAGCACAACACAAAATGGACATGACTCTTCTCCAAGAATGGATCATCATGCTTACACAAGCAAAAAATGTCAATGCTTGATGAAAATCTGAAAGTAACTCTTAAGGGAATACAACTGGCAACATATCTGCCTTCACAAATTTACTTGGTGTTTGAGCTCAGCAGAAAATCATATATTCCCCCATTTATTGCCGATAAAATGACATATACATTTTTCATCAAAACATGTATTTGAAAAGTAAACTTAATGCAATAGTACAATATCTTTATATTGTACAGATAGACATCATGTTGATTCACTTTAACAACTACCGTTTACAGAACATAGGACACCTGGATGTTGCACTTTAGGATATGCATTCAGGTACCAATAAGTGAAAGAATTCTTTAGAAGGAACCCACATTCTCATTCTCATGAAAGTTTTCGTTGTACTCAGAAATAACCTTCTCATGAAGGAATTATGTAGAAAGAAGCCACATCCTCATTCCCATGAAAGTTTTCATTATATTCAGACATAACCTTCTGTACAAGATACAGATGTTCTTCCAGAAATACAGCAATCTTTGTCACTTGAGAAAAGCCAACCATATCTCACATTGGCCTCATATTCACTTAATAACCATGCAAGTAAAATATTGAATTTCAAAGGCTTTTCTTAGGCTAAAGCTAAACAAATTCTTTAAGATCTACTAACAATTGAACCCACCACTAGTATAAGACTATGAGTATATGACTACATGTATACCATGTAGCATAAGATTGCAATCTAAGAAACAGTCGTGATGGAGGAGGAAAAATTATATGAAGGAAACCTACCGAATAAGTTGGTTTCAGAGCATGTGCAGCTGCAATATAAATAGCTGACTGGCTGTAAAGCTCGTTAGGAGAGACTTCTTTTACATTGACCGGTCTCCCGGATCTTAAAGTGTCCTCTGCTAACCCGTACTGCAACATGATAGAACAAAGATCGCATCTGTTCACGATTTAGTAATTCACAGCAAAATACAAAGAATATTGCCCTTGTACTCCTGTTTTGAAAGTATAACCAAAAAAAGGGGGAATTTTACAAGGAAAAATACTCATATTTACTCAAAAGATGGTATATAGAGCACTGGATGCTAACCAGAACTGTCCCAAGATTGTAAATTGCTCGATGGAAATCAAATTGTAATTGGATTGCTGCACGGAACTGCCAACATAGCAGACATGGATATAACATATCACAAATAAAGCAATAGGGTTACTTTATCAGAAATGATGCATACAAAAACAAAATTGCAGGTGAATATAACAATGGCAGGTTATTAGGTATCATCCTTAAAGTTGATAGTTCTACCTTACTTATAGCTGTTCTAACAATATTCTGCTTCTCTCGAACAGGAACAATTGCACTTAGTTCCTGCATTGCTTGTATTGTAATTAAAGGTAATCAAAGTATATAAAGATAATCCAGAAAGTTCAGAAAGTGAAAACAGAACCACTAAAAAATCACTTCCAAAACCGAGAAAACGGTTGATCATGGAAGATTGTGCATGCATATCACAATATAACCTCACCTGTAAAGCAAGACCCCAGTTGTTAAGTGCCTGCAATCAAAGAAGAAGAGAATTAACAATAAGGCCTCGTCAAGTTTAATTTAGTAGCATTATTATTGTATCACACTGAAAATGATGATAAGGCAAAGTATTTGAAGGGGAAATACTTGTATTACAAAAAAATTGGTGGAGAAATAAAGTTAATTAAAAAGGATAAAGAAGTGATTAATGCATTAATAAACAACCAGGATCAAGCAGAGAAATTGAGAACAACCTTGAACATTATTCATGCAGAAGAATACAGTTTCCCCCAGTGACCCACATTTGGACTGAACAATTCCAGAAAATCTAAGGAAATAATCTCAGGGAACTGGGGGAATAAAACCTCACTTATCACTCCCATTGTCTGAATGATAACCAATAGTTTGCAAAGATGCAACGTGAAGTCTATCAACAAGATATTCAGCTGTTGAGCTCATTGATTCACATTCCATGAGCATGATTGGCAATAACAGCAACATTACCATGCTATAAAGTTTCGGTTGAAATATATCAAACTATTTCAAGTACTGATATGAAACTGCATCGAAACTAGTACGAAATGTTTGCTTTGTTTCATTTAAAATGCTAGGACTGGAACTGGGCCGGGCTGGGCCGAGCCATACCCCTACTTGAGCCTGGCTTGAAAAAAATTTCGGACTTTAAGCCGGGCTTAGACCCAAATTATTTTAAAAAAATCAGGTCCGAGCCCAACCCAAGCCCAAGCTTGAGCCCGATTGGGCTAGCCCAAATCAAAACTTGATTAGGCTGGCATGAATAAAAGCCCAAAACTAGAGATGACCGAAAAAAAAAAAAAATAAATTAAATAATAGCTGAAATTTCTTAAACACACAAAAAGCAATCATTTCCTTTCCTCCCTCCAGTCATCCCTCTAATGAGAAGAGAAAAATAAAAGGCATCAAACCTACGGCAGAGCCACCATGGCCTCCAAGCTCTGTAAGGCCATCGGCGCTATCAAAGACCAGACTAGCATCGGCCTCGCCAAGGTCTCCAACCGTATGAATCAAGGTTTTCCGAACCATGCCGAACCGGCCAGTTCGGGGCGTGCCGAACCGGACCGGTGGCCGGCCGGCACGGTTCAGCTTTAAAAAACGGCACAGCCCCCTTAAAAATCAAAAAAAAAAAGGTATCGCACCGAACCGGACCTGAACCGGTAACGAACCGGGCGATTCAGCGCGGTTCGGCCCGGTTCAGGTCGGTACGGGTGGGAGGGGGCAAGTGGGCCATTTTTTTTTTGTTTTTGTCACATGGCACTGTAGCCATGTAACTGCTTTGAGAGGGGAGGTTTGTTTGGGTTTTAAGAAGAGAAAAGGCACAGAGAGCTCGTAAGAGCTCTCTGCTGCCTCTCTGCTACAGCACCGTGGAAGGAAAAACGATCCAAAAAAAATTCGTGGATCAATTTAAATCCAATCCAACCTGCAAAAATCAAAGGGGAAGCTAGAATCAAAGTCCGTATACCTTTCTTTTTCCGTATTTTTTTCTTTCGTATCGTTATGTTTTGTTAAAATCCGTGCAAAATAGAAAATTAAGAAGAAATGCTGTCAAAATTTATTTATTGGCAATGATTTTAGAGTATGTGATAGATCTAGGATAGATCTACACAATGATACAAAAATCTTAATTTTTTGTTAAGTATATAATTTTTTAAATTAAAAATTAATTTTGGATTAATAAATTAATTAAAAATAATAATTAGAAAAAAAAATTGTAATTATAAATTATTAATCTAGGGCTTGTAAGCTACTCTCACTATAAATTTCATATCGATTTATTCAAATTTTGTGCATCTCATGAATAGTGCCCGTAGATCTTAAATTAAAAAAAATGACTTTGAATGCATTTCTAGGATCTTAAAAAAATATATGTAGCATGTATGATGGAATCCTACATTAATCTAAAATTTAAAATTTTTTTATTTTTCTTTATTTTTTGAATTTTTTTAATAAAAAAATTTAAAAATAAATTAAATTTTGAAAATTAGGTTAATAAAGTGTTAATTAATAAAGATTATTATTGACCTTATATGTAATTTAAATATTCGGGTATGGATCCATCAAGGAGGAAGAAGGATTCAGAGCAGGACATTGGCTGATTACATGGAGAGATGCTCTCGGGTCGGCATTACTAGAGGTGTAAATGGTGTAATACCGAATTCAAAGGTGGAGGGTAACAAGGTTGAAGCAGCACTTGGCTGGTGGCTATCCTGATGTATCTGCATGCTGACAGTATCCACAGGAGGTCCGTCAGTTGATGAAGAAACATTTTGCTGATTTTAAAGTTGGAAAGAAAAGAGTAGCAAAGAAGAAGGCTGAGGTGGATCGCAGAGCCGCAGAACCACCTTATCACTCCATGAAGTCAGAGGGAGCCACTATCCATGATGTCGATTTACATGCATTTTTCAGTAGAGATTCCAAGTAACAGAGGATTGACACAATACTGAAAAAGAATAAGAAGAAGGATATGTGGCGGGCCATCTCCTCCTGATTTCATTTCAGTCATATCCCAGCCCATGCAGCAGACAATCCATATTATCGTTCTGCTATTTCATCTATATAGGCTGCTGGTACAAGTGTAGATCCTCCAGCATCGAGGGATATCTATGGTCATCTTCTGGACAACAATAAGGAGCTAGAAGGATGAATATCCTCATATCAGAGCAAGTGGCTCGTGTATGGATTGATGGTGATGTGTGATTGTTGGACTGGTCCTACTAGACGGAGCATCATCAATTTCTTGACTTATTATGATGGGAAGACTTTTTTTCAGAAGTCTATGATGCTTTAGATCAGGTGCACGACGCCAGTTATATCCTCAGATTGATGGAGGATGTGATTGATCGGGTGGGAGAGCATAATATTGTGCATGTCATCACTGATAATGGACAACAGTACAGGGCCGCAGGACAGATCTTGATAGAGTGGCGGCCGCGTATTTTCTGGACCCCTTGTGCTGCACATTGTATAGACCTTATATTGATGGATATTGATAAAATTCGCAGGGTGCAAAAGATTGTTGAGCTAGCACAGTCTATCACCAGATTCATATATAACCATAATGGGTCTTATCATTGATGAGGAGCTTTACAGGGAAGAAATATTGAGACCGGGGGTCACACGGTTTGCTACTAATTACATTGCACTTGATAGTCTTCTTGGCAAGAAAGCAAAACTGCGTTAGATGTTTTTCAGTCAAAACTGGCAGGAGAGCAGATATGCCGGCAAATACTGAGGGAAGCAATGTAGAAAATTTAGTGACGAAACAGACATTCTGGCAGCGGGCTGAGAGGGTAGTGGAGGATATCAAGCCTCTATATAAGGTACTTCGTGCCGTGGACTCCGAGAGGTATGCTCAGATGGGCTTCTTATATTTCATGATGCAAAGGACAAAGAAAAAGATCCAGGAGGCAGATCCATCACATGCATATGAGTATATCCGGATCATTGATGGACGGTGGAGTTATCAAATGAGTTTGGATTTGCATCTAGCAGGTACGTAGTATTTTATGAAGTCCCTAAAAATTAAGTTTCAATTAGATTCATACAAGTACGCTTGACTGATTCTTAAAATATATGTGCAGCTTACTATCTAAATCCGAGATTTCAGTACTCCGTACCAGACATTGCCATAGATGAGGATCTTATGTCTGCCCTACGTATTGTTATATATAAGATGGAGCCCGATCCAGATATCGCTGCTATGTACCTTGAAGAAGTAAGTTAGGTTGAAATTATTGAATGATTTTTAAGAGCATTCATTTCAACAAGCTAAGTAGCTAACAATTTTTTTTTCTGACAGACGAAATTTTTCAGGGAGGGCACAGATTCATTTGGATCCACTGTAGCAGTCAGAAGTAAATCAAAGATGAATCCTGATAGGTACCACTAAGGAGTAAGTCTATTATTATATCATAATTAAATTTTTTATTTTGCCAAATCTAAAATTCTAAATGATGTAATATCTTTTGTAGCTAAATGATGAGTGCATTTTGGTGGATCAGCTAAAAATTTGAAGGTTCTTGCAGTGAAGATCCTCTCCCAGACGGTGTCATCCAGTAGATGTGAGCGCAACTGGTCTACATTTGGTCTTATCCACTCCAAGCAGAGAAACTGTCTGAAACAGAAACGCCTCAACGATCTTATGTATGTACACTATAATTTAAGGTTGAGGTTAAAATGTATTCAGGAAGAAGTAGAATTGAAATATCCCGATCCCACTGCAAGTTCATATATTGATGAGGATGAAGATCCAATGATTGGGTGGGTCATGGATCAGCAACAGAAGCCAGAGCTTGATGAGCCAGGATCATCTCCTCGACCAGCCAGTTTTGTAGCTAGTGAGACTAGGATGGATGCTGGACAATGGATAACAAGTCATATTCCTCACAGGGCTCCAGCAGATATAGCATATCGTCCATCCCCACCATCTAGTAAACCCGGAGATAGAGGAAAAGGAAAGGCAGTTGCACCTCCATCGAAGCACTCAGTCCACTCAGATTCAGATACCAGAAACAATGATGATAGTGCTTCAGGTAGTGAAGAATCTAGTGATCAGGGAGGGACAGGAGGACAGGAGTCGCAGCCACCTATTCATATTCGATTCATTGGAAGTCGCAGTTTAGCCATGCCACGCAGGATATAAATCATGGAGTACTATCTGATAGACCCCGTGGTGATACAATTCCATATAGGCGACGGGCTCCGCGTGGTTGTTCGAGACACGATACAGCTGCAGCTCTTACACATGGAGTAGGATCCATGGATATATCTGGATCATCCTCATATTCAGGATCCTCTTTTCCATAGCTACCGGCAGCTTCTGGTCCATATGATCCATATGGTGCATCTGAGACGTCAGCATCCAGTAGTTATTATCCCGGAGCAGCTTATCATCTGATTTTGTTGCTGGTATATTTGGATTTCCCTCTGCACTGCCATATCATCAGTCTTTGGACAACTCTCAGAGTCGGGACATCAGAGAGAGATCTACGATTAGTTATGATCCATCACGCATACCTCCTGGAATGAGCTTAAAGGAGTATCATGTTGCCTAGCAGAAGGGACATGCCGAATTTCCTACAGAGTACATACATGATCCCTATATTTATGGACATCGTCACTCTACCTGATTCTAGATATTGGTATGTAATTATATGTTTATGCCACATTTTACTTTCATTAATTGCTGATAATCTTAGTTTAATTATCATTTTTTTTATTTCAATTGAAAATAGTCCTAAATATTAGTATTTAGTCCTAAATCCTAAACCGGTACGCCATCCTAAATCCTAAACCTTAAAGCCTAAACACTAAATTCTCCCTAAACCCTTAAAAAATAAAATAAAAATCTTAAAATTACAAAAAAAATCAAAAAAAAAAAATTGGGCATACCGGTTTGAACCGGTATGCCCCGCCGTACCGTGTGTCAGCACGATACGGTACGGTACCGTACCGATACCGGCCGGCCACCGGTACAGCACCCGGTACCGGTATCGGCAACCCTGGTGCGAGTAGCTCCTCCAACCTCAAAGTCGCCATCTTGAAGGCCACCCCACAACGATGAGATCCTTATTGATGATCGCCTTATAACTGAGATCATCCTCCTCACCAAGTCCTCCCCTCTCGTCGCTGCCACCCATGTCCAGACCCTCTCCCATAACAGCAACCGGGTCATCGCCCTTAAGTCCCTCATTATCACCTTCTGTGCCCTCAGCAATGCCGACCTCGACTTCTCCCGCAAAGCCCTCTCCGTAACCCCCTACCGCCACCGCCTCCTTGACCTCTCCACCTTTTGTGACGACTCCTAGGACTTTATCACCTTCGTCCGCACTTAAACCCTCTACCTCGACTCTGCCCTCCTCGACAAGCTTGTCAACCTCTACCACCGCCGCGTCACCTCCACCAACCGCATCGCCAACATGAAGCTCCCCCTCATCCTCGACCACATCAACCATTGGAAGTGCCTCCTCTTCATGGAATGGTGGGCCGGGTTCGAGTCAAGCCTGTTTCTGGACCGAGTTTAGGCTGGGCTGGACCAAAGGAATGCCTGAGCTCAGCTCGAAAATTGAATGTGCTCTATTATTATGCCCAAGCCTGGCCTGATCTACTTCAGGCTTGGCTCAAAGCCCATCGGACCAGCCTAAGCCCAATTCCAGCCCTATGAAATGCATTACGGTTTTAAGTAACAAAAAGTATCAGATTAGTGTTATCTGCAATATATTGATCATGGCTAGTTATATTGATAATTAGCAAGTAGTAGTTGAAGCCTACAAGGACTTCACTAACATGAACTAACTTCATGCACAAACAAGCAGGAGTCAAAATGCAAAAACGATATCCAAGTTCTCCTCTTTCAATCATTACCATCGGTACCACAAGGAATACTTCTGAAAACAAGGGAAATTTGTCAGATGAGAAGCCTCCCAGAATGAATAGTAAGCTTTGGCACTATGGTATAAGGTTGCACCATTGTGACCTAGGTGTTATAGGTTTGAAATACGGAAACAACCTCTCTATATGCAAGGATAAGGCTGCATACATCTAAACCACCCCAAACGCCATAGTTGCAAGAGTATTGTGCACTAAGCTGCCCTTTTTAGATACTTCCCAAAATGTAAGAAACTTAGAGGATTGGACACACAATGTCTTCTCACATCTATATTACTTGTTAACCAGATTCCCTCTCTCTCCTTTCCTTAGTTCAAAGTTCATCACCAAAGTTTGGTTCAAAATCAAGTATTCTTCACATGTCACCAAAAGTGCTTGTCCACGCCAGTGTTGTCAAATATGCTTTGAGTGCACACCTATGCACTCAAGCAAAGCAAAAAGATCCTTGAGTGCCTCATTATTAAGGGAATCCCAAAGTGAGCACCTCAAACAAAATGAGAGGCATTCAAGCGAGCACATCTCCAAGGTCCAGCATTATTCTTCTTTTCCCTTTTTTGCCTATTCTTTTCAAGCTCTGTTGGCTCCGTCTTGAGGGGCATCTTGGTCTATTAGAGACTTTATAAATAAAGGACTCTGCTAATATCAAATATGGTTTGGAAAGTGGTATCTTGTTCTCATACTAGAATTTTAAAGCTATTTTATAGGATGTTTAGTGATCTAAATTCACTACCTTATATTTAAAAGCATGTTATAGAAAGTGATATTCTGATATGATGTTTTGAAATCAAGTTTTAAATATTGGTGGGATGGTAGGGTGCCCCATTGTCTTGAGTGTTAGGACAAGGCACCATCCCTAGTGTCAGGACGAGATGAGTCAGGAGATGGACTTGGATGAGAGAAGTCGGGAAATGGACTTGGATGAGACTAGTAGGAAAATGGACTTGGACAAAACATCCACCATCCCGAGCAATGGGATGCAGGGCTTCCAATTCCAAGAAAAAACCAAAACAAGCCCATCCCACGATATTTAAAACCTTGTTTGAAAGATGTGGAGCATTATATCTAAAGTTAAAGATGATCATGGTTTAGGATGTTGAAACTTGAATTATTAACATGATGTTCGTGTTGTTTAGATACAATAGCACTTACCTTTAATGCATTTGTTTAACTTTTTATGAATTAGTGCTTTTCTTCAGGCGAGCACATTGTTGGTGCCCAACACCTTAGAAGATATGGGGTTCTATCGCTTAAGCGAACCTTTTGCTTTTGACAACCTTGTTCCATGCTTTGTTCAAATTCTTGGTCCAACTCGGTCATAAATCAATCCTAGATGCTAAAATCTATGTTGCTTGGTCAGCCATCCTATAGAATGGAACATGGGTCAAAGTTTATCCAACCGAATCCACTTCTATATCCCATTCAAATCATATTTGGGTACCAATTTCTGTGTCCATCTGGATCCAGTTACAGATCCAGATGCTTAGAAATTTTGCTGGATAGGGATACAGATTTGGATTCCTTGGTTTCTTCCAGATTCAGATTTGGATATCTGGATGACACAGTCAAGGTCTAGAACCGCCCTCTTTAGACCGTATCGTAACACTTGCATCTCAAATCTCAACCCATCACAATGCACCACCCCTCTTTCCATCTTCGTGTGCCATAGAGGTCACATTGCCCTCTTTCCCATCCTTCCTAACCAGTGACTAGTGATAATTGGCCACGAATGAGTGCCTTCATCACCTCCAGTGACCTCCATCACAGATTGGAGAAGATGGCTCCTCTTCAAAGACCTTGATGGCCATCATACCATAGACACACAGGATTTGCTTTGAAGATCTGTCACTGTGCATTCCCAACAGGCAACAACGGTCAACCCTCCTCCCTTACACCAGTAGGGGCCACGGCTCCCTCATCTTGAAGACTTAGGCAGCAGAGTCTCTCCTTCAGGGTTTCAGTCCATGGCAAATGGTTCCCTCCACTTCCTCAGCCAAACACCCCTACCTTGGTCACCTCCACCTTTCAGCTCTCAGATGTCTCAGCTCATAACCACCTCCCCCTTGGGATAGCCACCTATAAGTATCATTCTCTCAGTCTCTCTTCCTCCTCTCCTCCCTTGTAGTCTCATGCCTTCTCTTTAATAATTGGATGATATTATTGCAAGTATTTAACTTAGGAATATGCATCCCATTTTAACTGACTTTATTGTTCTGTTATATATGTACGTAGGGACTCCTATTACTAATATGGATGAGCGTTCGTTCATCAACTAGGGAGAGTGTTGGAGATTTTGTGGATTCCCAATGTAACATACTAATTATTCTCCTTTTTGAATGATTTTTATGTTTAGATTTTTATGATCTTGTTTTCTATAAGGCTTTATAGTTATGATTATAATCTTGCTTTTAATAAACACTTGCTGAAAGTGCAGTTAAATATTAAATTGCAATTCTTTCATTGTTTCTATTATTTACAAGCATTAACGTCAGTTCTTGTCATTGAATTCAGCTCAAAATCCAATTTACATCTAAAATAATATCTAACTTGTATTTGTGTTTGGATAGAAAAAAACATGGATATGCTTAATATCCAATTCACACCCGTATCCATTTAGAGCAAATAAAGATATACCTAATATTTGATACATATCCATATCTATTTAGAACAAATAAGGATAATAATTTTTGTATTTGTTTAATATTAATATACATATTTGTCTTCATTGAAAAAAAATATGGAAGCAAATATGGATACAGCAATATCCAATCCATTTTTGGTCTTACCTTCCTACCACATGGGACACAAGAACTTTGGCCACTACTAGGAAAACATTGGTTACTGGAATATACTCCGACTCTACTACTTCAGCCAAACTTGTAGGCTACTAATGGGTTTACATGGTACAACTTGATGCACAAGTGTATGGAGTGGAATGCTTGATTGTTCCCGATGATTTTGGTCAGGCACATAAAATTGCCTACCAGAACCCTGTCATTATTGCAAAGCAAATTCAAATTGTATCATGTTGACATATTACTAAGGAGAGTACTTCAGCATTACCTAAAATGTTTGAATCCTACCTCAAGACTAAATAAAAGAAATGGAAAGTTTAGTAGAACTACAAAGTATGGATAGCAGAGTTCAGGACAAGATTTTTAAAGTTTTAAAAAGATATGCATGAACCAAAAATTCATGAAGATAATTATTGCATTTTAAAGCCAAAAATTGAAGTTTAGTTGCAATATAGTTTTTTATGGCAAATTGCAGCATCTTTTCTTTCATCATCCACTAAATCTCTAGAATAATTATCTTAATGAGATGCTAAACAAGGTCCATTAGTTAATGGGCAAAAACTATAACTCAGTTTGGATGTCTTGCTGAACAATGTGTATAAATATAAATATAGGTCCTTGATTCACATGATTATTGAATCTCCTTAGTAGCAAGGAATACACATATTCATTAAATGAACCTAGAGATAAGCATGGCACTTACACCGAAGTACAGAAATCATTAAATATTTAAAAATTCAACAGATCTTGGAACAACTTCTGTATCCAGAAATCCACCTAAGTTTGGCATATGCAGGGAAGAATCATTCATATGCACTTGGGTCTTCAACTGAGACAAAGTTCTGATAGAAACACAACCTATATTACACTCAGCTTGTTTACCCTGAAGGACTCAAGATTATTTCCAAATATGACCAAGATTACAGCACTAAATGCAACCAAAAACATCATATGAGCTACTTAAATCAATTTTGATAATTGTCCTTAGACAAACTCTCAGCTTGTTGACCCAGAACTTGAGATTCTTCCATGCATAACCAGGATTGCAGCACTACATGCAACCAAAAACTTTTTATGAGCAAGCTAAATCAATTCTGACAAATGTCCTTAGACAATCTCTGCTCGTAAATCCAATGTTGTCTCCAAAAAATAGTTGTAAAAATAATATGGTGAAATTGTGCATGCTCTAGGTATAATGCCTTGCCATGAAAAGAAAAAAATAGTATAAACAGAGTCAGAAAAAATGTAGATCAAATAGTACAATGAGTACAATAAAGGGATAACATGTGCCTGCACACAGCATACCTGAGGACTGTTCCAATTGAGTTGAACAGCCTTCTCATAGTTTTTTGTTGCCTGAAACAGAAAATTGAGATGTCAGTTGTGAAATTGAATAATTATAATATCATACACCTAAGAAGTATCCTCTGAACAGATGTATCAGGCTGAACAACAATGAAAAATAGACAAATAGTTACCAAGGCAATATCATAATATTATAAATTTGAATAGTAGTCACCATCTCACAGCATAATAATGGACTTGATACATAATAGAAATCATAACAACTGACCAGATGATCTGAGCCATGAATGTCTAAGAAACTTACTATATGTCCACTGCCACAGATTTTAAGCAAGGATCTAAGGAACATTCCATATCAAACTGCATTTAATAACATACCATTCTGATGACATTAAGATTTCCTTATCATCTTTTGAGCAGGATCTCTATCAAGTCATAGACAAAAGCTGCAAATTGCTAACTTTAATGGAAAACCATGGTCCTACCAGTTATTAATCCACTTGCAGCAAGAATTTACCAAAACAAAAGACTCCGGGTCATAATACTCTATAAATAGGTTTATAAATCATATCATCAAGAAAGATGACAGCAATATTGTATTTAAACATGACAGTGATATTTTGTGAAATTAGCAAGGCAGAAAGAGTGAGATTCGTCAGTGAGGAAAGCAACCAAATAATGTCATGTACCAATATTGTGGTCAATTAATGGGCATCATGATCATGTTATACCATAGGAACATATACACCATAAGCTTGAAACTTGCTTATGTTCAGCAATTAAATCACCAAAACACTAAGTACAAAATTTAAAATGTCAATAAGGTTCAACCTGTTTCCACAGTTCTTCCGCTTCCTTGGTGCGACCACGCATTTTAGCCCGATCAGAGATAGCAATAGCCCAGTTGTAATATGCCTAACAAAAAGAAGAATGATTTGTCAAAGCATGAAAACCTGGTAAGCAAGCTGTATCAATCATATGCAATCATCAGCATACAAAGAGATGTAGACTAAGAAATAAGGCCAATCATCCATCTAGATCTGTGCTTTTTGTGAATTTGATGCCACAACCAATGATTGTACCATTAGGAGCATAGAACAACTCAAAAAGCAACAAGCTATTAGGTTAAGATACTACACAGATAAGCTCAAACTGGACACTAACATGCATGGACAGGGGAACCTAAGAGGAACTTAACTTGCATGAGATGATAATTTCTCCCTAATGATACATCCAAGTATACTAAAATGACTACAGCTATGAAACATTATATTCTTCCACTGAAAATTTCCTATTTGAAACGAAAGACTCATGCTTATGGGCAAGATCTCCTGAGCTGTAGATAGAAACATGAACTTTTAATAAAGAGAGATAGTTCATCAAAATTCAAAAGCATGAATGAATCTGTCTCAAGAAACAAGAATAGATGGGAAACAAGTATATAGGAAATCGCAAGCAAAGATATCCTCTAATATTAGCAGTCAGCTAATATACATACAATATAGTGGCTTATCAGGGTTGATGCTGGATTTCAAGGATTGCTGAACCGTACCGATTCTTAGCCAGTACGGTATGGTACGCTCCAAACCAGACGGTTCGGGACAGTTCCGAAAACCCTGCTGGATTTAGGTTGTTAGCATTGGGAAACTAATTAAGCTCATTATAAGTATTAAACATGTGTCATAGCTCCATCATACATCTATAGCATCCCACAGTAAACTTTTTCCACCAACTTAAAGACCGTTGGATTATCTGTTTTCTCCAAGCAGAATGAAACTCTTGCACATTCCTTTCTTTTTACAGAGTCTTTCCATTATTTGCTTAAACAAGATGTCACTAAAAGCATACATATGAGAAAGCACGGTCTAAGTTGCTCATGAATTCAAAATATAATGACTTTAAGATGCCAAAGACATGTGCAGGATTTCAACATAAAATGTTTATCATGGTCTGTGTGTATACTTACATACAGGCACAGCTTTAATATTCTTTTTTACCTTTTAAATGACCATGAATATATGAAAGTTAAATGGTGCAAACTGGAGTTGCAATTTATGCCCATTAATAGTAAATACACTTCTATCGCAACAACATCTTGAATCAGAACAAGAGATGACAATTATTTTAAAAGAAACTCGAATATATAATCTGCAATTGAAACAAAGAAAAAAGCAACTCAGACATATTCTTTGAAATGTTACTAGAATAATTAAATGGACCGAAAAATTTACATCATGAAGTGTAGGGCACAATCTTGTAGCTTCTTCATACTTTTTACAAGCCTCCTCAAGTAAAGGATCTTTAGAAGGAGAACTAGAATCCGATTCTACATTGTCTGCACTCTCCTGCATTGATATAAAATGAAAAATAAAGAGTAGCTGCAGAATGCATTTATTTTAAGAAATTAGAATGCTTTGATCATTTTATTCTTATCTTAGCAACTGCTAATGATGTTGCAATGACAGAAAAGGCTATGTGACATAGATTTTCTCATTTAGAGTAAATGGTGCAGAGATTTGCTCAGAGCAACATTCTTCCCATACCATATTAATTTTTTATAACTATATACCAGTTGCTAGTAACAGTTATACTATCCATTCAAGTTTGTGCTTTATTTGTAATAAATTCTAGAATATTAAATACTAAAAGAAAAAGTGATTTCTGTGATATTAGAAATATATACTTGATAATAGTTACACAAAAGCCTGTAAAGAAGACAACAAAAATGTCATGTAAACCAAAATCCCATTTAGAAACAAACTACCCTTTAAGACCCAACCATACCCACTTGAAACGACAAGGAATTTTTAAGTTAAATGGACAGATTTTCAGAGCCTAAGAACAAACAATGAAGGTTTGTCAATCAAAAATAATAGAGTACCAAGGGGCAAAAAATAAATGCACAGTGTAAGGCTTGCCCATACATTTGCTGGTATCTCAGGTTTCACTGATACAAACGATCATCAGTTTATGAGTATCCCCCCCAATATTCAGATTTTCTAGGTTATTATAATTTAATCATCTGGCTTTGCCCTCCACTAGCTAAAGAAAGCCCAAACTTAGAACAGAATGATCCCAGCTCAGAAGTCATTAGTAAAAGGAACCTTAAAATTGGCATTTTCAGTAGGTATTAAATATATTTATAATACAAGAGTTTCATGAAAGAAACTGATCTGATCACCTCACAACTAAATGACTAAAGATAGCTTGAGAAATCCAGTAGATTATAGAACGAAATTGATGGCATATGAAGCAACTATCCACATGCCAATTTTCCCAAATAACTGGGAAAAAATTGATTTGAGAGATTGAATAGCAAATAAGCATATGCTCACGAACTAGACAGTAGCAACTCATCTTGCTGATACTCGTTAATCAATTTATTTTTTATTTTGATGTTCAACTAAAGTTAAAAGTTCTATCTTGTGATAGATAATATACAAATTCTTTGATTAATGAGGAGAGACAAGAGATTTCCATGCATCAATACATCATACAAGATACATCCTGCATGCTTGTTTTTGATACTGTCGAATAGATAATGTTTGCATGCTTCACACCCACTTTTAACTTCAATGCCTACAAATGCCAAAACAGTATGGCATCTGCTATACATAGTTAAATAAAAACATGTACATGTTCCAACAAACTTTTTTTTAACATGCAATAAACAAGAAGGTTGTTAAATGGGCTAACATGGGACAAGGTTTAACAGTTATGTTCATGGCCATGGTTATGCATGTAAGAAGAATAGCGCATGTGTGCTTTGCGCAGTCATGTCATTTCCTATCATGAGATATCCAAGAATACTACAAACACCACAAGCGGAACCTACAAATACTACTAGCATTATGCGTTTATCATTCATTGCTGAAACCTATAAGCACAGCCAAATGCAGAATTTAAGCAAACAGAAGTTCAGAACCATACCTGGAGCACCAGTGCCCAATTGTAGAAAGCATCATGGTCTTTTGGGTTTCTTTCAATGGCACTAGCATACCTAGCAAAAAGGGAATAGATGAGAAACTAAGTTCAACCATCAAAATGAACATCACAATTAAGACAAAACATGCTGCTCTTTAAATTTTGGTAGGGCTAGACCATGATGAGAATTCAAGTTAGGACACCTAAGTAGAGGAATTCCTCTAGAAGTATATTGGACACTAGAACTTCAAAGACAAAATGATAGCCTAATGACAAAATATACCTTTTAGCAGCAAAAGTAAGAATTCGCTGGCGAGAGCGACCTTCCTCATCCACCCTGGTAACATTGTTGATGAAGTCCATGGCAACATCATTCTGGACCATATAATGTTGTTGCAAACCATCTTGGCTGAAATGGAACAAAAATGGAGGTTAACAGAAAGCCTGAAGTTTATTCCCTTTTACAAAGGGAAAATTTGGAAAAAAAATGTGACTTCTAAATTGGTGCATTGCATGAGGCAAACAAGCCTCTAATTTTCATCCATAGGAAGGAAAAAAACAGGACGAAGTAATTCTCTAAGACCATGGACACATGTTCATGAACATGATAAAGAGGATAACATGATAAAATTAGGTTAAATATTTAAGAAGCCTGACCAAAAAAAATTTCTCGTTCACATGTTGAAAGGTATACATCTGTCATGGAAATTGCACTTGAGGGAGATGCATGTTTCTACACATAATGGATGATAAAAGTACAAGAAACTTTTAATAGAAAGTTGGCTAGTGAGAATTAAAAACAAATGGATTTGACACCGTAGTGTGCATGCCCAGCTTTCTTTACTTTAAAAGTAGTGCTACTTTCATGGATGCAAAGGAGTCTTTTCTAATTCTATGGTGGAATGATAGAAGTTGGGATAATTAATTAAGAGAGTAGTTGTAGAGTCTTGGAGGCATAGGGACTGGTCACGTGAATGAATGTGGAGTTGTACTACTTGTTGGAAAGTGCGTTGATCACCATGTGAAGTATGTAAGTTTTTAGACTCGTTATGGGTTTTGCATGTTGGGTAGTTTTAGAAAAGTAAATGCAAGAAAAATATACATATCCATTATCATGTTAATGAAGTTAGTTCCTTTTTTGGAGTTTTTCTACTTTCTCTTGAGAAGGAGTTCTTCTTGTATGAGCCTAGCTTTTCTCTTGGTGGATTCTGAGTGGGAGAAGGCATTGCTCAGTCATTGCATTAGTGGATTCTAGTGCGGCAGCAAGTGTGCTCATGTCCAAGGCAGTGGATTCTATGGAGGGCCGAGTGTTTATATGTTGCACTTGTGCTACTTCACTCCATCTTCAAGTTCCGGCATCAGGATTTGCATTATTTATTAGCAAAAGAGTACTCTCCAATAAAGAAAAACACGAGTTTAAAAACCTCTAACCTGGTGGCACCGATAAAGTCACTCAACATGGGATGTGCTAACTGGAAATTTGGTCATTTATGATAGTAATGCAATCAATGTTATTTATGGATTGTTTACCAAGAAGATGGTCTTGCATGAGAAAAAAAAAATGTCAACTGTTACCCAATCCATGTGATTTGAATAGAAGATAAGTTGTCAAAAGCAGAACTTTGGAGCCCAGTGAAGAAGATTAGATCATGTTGGTTTCTAATAATTTCTGGGGCTTAGACCTCAACTTTTTGTATAAGATGACTTAAGAATGCCTCACATGCATCTCTAGCATGAAAGACAGCCATTATGAGCTGAACCTTTATGACCTATGATATGCTTTCATCTTAACAGCATGGTTCATCAATACAACATGGATCAGTCTTTATACAAGGCATGCATAAACACATGGAAAATAAGAAGACACTCAAAAAGATCAAGAGTCTTAATGCAAAAGCTAAGGTCGTTTAGACAACTGATGAAGATATCCCAACAATCTCCATGCAACTAGACTTGAGCAACCCTGAATTATAAGGTTCAAGAAGCATGCCGACAGCATACAAGGGTATCATCTTGATTGATATGACCTATTCATAACTTCTACACTAATTGACAACAAAAGAAATTAGAAGTAATACAAGGTTATTATTTTGATTGCTGTGGCAGATTCATGACTTCCTAGACTAATTGGCAGCAAATGTAACTAGAAGTCAATGCCTAATAACGAACAAACGAACAGTTCCCAGTTGTAGTGTTAAAACCAGCAAAGCAGGTCTCGTTGAAGCTTTAAGTAAATTTAACCAAGAATTGATACACTTTTGACTTCCATTTACCGGCAAAGTTCATTGCTCGGGATAAAAGTTGACCTCGACATTGTCCGATACTGATCCAAAGTGAGATCATTCCTCTCAAAGATCACCAGCTAAGCATCAAGTCAAAGCTCGGTAATCCATAAATTGTGAACCACCAAAAAAAAATCCATAAATTCTCTCTCTCTCTCTCTCTCTCTCTCTCTCTCTCTCTCTCTCTCTCTCTCTCTCTCTATATATATATATATATATATATATATATATATATATATATATATATATACATATGCACGAGATCTACCTTCCCGAGCTTCACAAGATTAAAAGCAAATGAGAAATGGAAGAAAGACCAACCTGTACGAAGAGTTGGCTGCAGTGCTCTCCCCCCTCGCGTCTCCGCCATTGGATCCAGATCTCTCCTTCTCCTCGGCCCCCTTCTCCTCGTCCTTCAGCTCGTTCAGGAGAGCCCTCATCGTAAACGTCCGGCTCCCCTCGCCGTTCAAGGGCTGGGCTATGCCGGCCGGCGGCGGCTCTTTTGCCGCTCCTTCCGACGCGATTGCGCTCTCCGTGGCCTCCGCCGCGGGCTCAATCCCGCTCTCTTCGGCTTCCGCTTCGGTTCCGTCCGGGAGCTCTGGCGACTCGCCGGTCTTGGAAGCGGTCTCCTCCATGGCCAAGATCGGAGAATTGGAGTTTACTTCTTTGGATGAAGGAGATCTGACCGCAGCGAAGAGATTCAATGGATTCTTAATTTTTTTTTCCTTTTTTTTTTTAAAACTTTCGTTTTCGCCTCCTCGTACTAAAGAGACGACGACGCACCCCTCGGCATTGCCGGGAGAGGAGAATTTGGACTTAACTGGGATTACAATGATCGCCTCGGCGACAAGAACTCAGATGCGGATCCGAAACAGAAGAAAGCTGATGGAAGAGCGAGAAAAGGGGACCAGATTGGGCTGAGTACACCTGGGACGTACGGCAGTGGCCGGATGGGCCGAGACACAAGGAATGGGTTGGAGCCCAATGGTTTGGCCCAGTCACGACAATCTCATACGGGCAAAGATCGTATGGATGTACCTATGGATGCCAGTATGACATGAACATGTATTTTAATATAGATAAATAGAAAATTCTGGGTTAGGTTAAATTGTTTGGCTTTGGCAGATGATGTATTTTGACCTAGAGTATACAAAATAAAATTGGCTGAACCGCAAAATTGATCCAAACCAATTTTTGTTCAGATTTATATTATTTCTTTCTTTTTTCAATCTGGATTAGTATAAAAAAAATAAAAATATAAACTAAAAAAATTAATCCGATTCCGGCTTGGGTTTTTAAAAAATGAATACAAACAAACAGATCTAACTTCATAATTTTTTAAATATTTTCCCTGCTGATTGGTGGTGTCGCCAGAGAGAAAATTCGAGCTGCTATTTGGGCTCTAGCAGGGGATAAAGCCTCTAGTCCAGATGGCTACCCTCGTTCCCTCATTTTTTTTCAAACAATACTGGGCCATTATATGTGGTGAGGTGATAGAGATGATTCAGTAATTTTTTACTATTGCATCGATACCTGATACCTGGAAGAGAACCTTTATTATGCTAATTTCAAAGAGGTCATGGCGATGGATCCTGGTCACTATAGACCCATCAGCTTTTGTACTATTCTTTATAAAATCTATGCTAATATTTGGTGTGCAGGTTAAAGCTTATCTTTTCCCGGCTAATTAGTCCAGAGCAAGGAGCCTTCATCGGCGGTCGTTCTATCTCCGACAACATCCTCATTGCTCATGAATTCATGCATGACCTTTAGAGAGCCCCTAGGTGCACGTGCCTCATGGCCGTCAAGCTCGACATGGAGAGAGCTTATGACTGAGTACGCTGGGAGTTTCTCTACCAGGCCTTGGAGAGTTTTAGGTTTCGTTATTGTTGGATCAGCTGGATTAAAGGCTGTGGGCATGCTCCAGCCTTTTCCATCCTGATTAATGGTACATCATTGGCCTTCTTTCACTCTTTTGTTAGTCTGCATCAAGGTTGTCCTCTATTCCCATATATGTTTATTATTTGTGTTGATACTTTGTTTCGTGCCTTGCGGCTTGCCATCCAAAGTCAAGTTATAGACCCCTAGTCGACTCCTGCTGCTCCTTTGACTTTGCATCTGCTCTTTGTCAACTATTGCCTCTTGTTGAGCCAGGCTTCTATCTAAAATGCATTGGCATTCCAATAGATTTTAGAGGTGTATTGTGCTGCTTCTGGCCATATGGTGAATCTGTCGAAGTCCGTCATCTACTTCAGTCCCAAAACTAGTACTCAAGTCAAGCAGTCAGTGAAGGAGATCCTTGTCATCATAGAGCAATCTGGAGTTATGCATTACCTAGGGGTACCTATCACTAATCGTTGTATGTGGAGGATTAAGTGTATTGACCTGGAAGCTTCAATCTATACTTGTCTTGAGAGATGGTAGTCTAAGGTACTCTCAATGATGGGCAGAGTCATCCTTATAGGTCTGTTTTCAGTGCCATTCCGGTTTTCTGTTATCTCATACTATTGTCCCTAGGATCACCTTGTCGAGACTCAAATTGCTATATAGAAACTTCCTTTGGGGCTCCCATTTGGGGAGGGCTGGAGTTCACCTCTTTGTTAGGGATGTAGTCCACCTGTCGATCAGGGAGGGAGGCTCGGCATTCAGTCCTTGCAACTTCGATAGGAAGCTCTGATTATCAAGCATGCTATGAGATTTCTTCTATAGCCCCATAGCCCTTGAAGCATGATAATGCATACGAGGTATGATCATTGGAGCAGTAGGAGGGAGCATAGCACCATCCATAGTAGCTCCTTTATATAAAGGGAGATATGTTTACGTGCTCCAGATGTGTTGGATAAGGTGTCTTGGATCCTTGGTGATGGTAGATTGATTAGCCTCTTGTGCGATATATGGTTGGTGATTTATCTTCGAGTCGATGGCCTACATTTGTTAGTATGGTTCTTAATGACCAGACTTGAGTCTCTGATTTGTTTCAATCAAAGGGTAGAGACTGGGACACCCAAAGGGTGATCAAACTCTTTAGTGATATGTTAGCTAATAGAGTTTTGTCCTTGGTGACCCATTACATAGGGCCCAAACATTAGGACATGGTGGTCATCGTGCAAGCCCAGATGTGTGACTAAGGAGCTTTATGACATGTACAGGGAGGAGCTGACGAGGTCGATGAATGGTGTATGAATTTAGAGACTTAAAATTTATCCCAGGATAAGCTTGTTTCTTTAAAAGGTGGCTTGGAGCAAATTGCTTACTAGGGCATTACTGAGAGCTAGATGTAATGGGCATTCAAGCTACTTGCCCTAGCTCTAGCATGGTGGATGAGATCATTGAGCATGTTCTATTTTTTTTACTCACGTGCTGCGTGGGTATGGCAATTGGCTGCCTTGCCTTTCGTTGATAGTCTTGTGGAGCTGTCTACCCAGTCTATCTTGGAGCCTATGTGGCTGAGTTCTGAGTCTGATGCCATATAGAGAGCCGAGATCAGAGCTACCTAAACTGCTTACTAGACTTGGCTGGCCCAGAATGTGGGAGTCTTTGAGGCGAGATGGCTACCTACGAGATTCATGCTGGAAAGGGCCCGACCCTAGCTACGGAAATGACTGAGATCTCACTACCTGATGCGATCCTTAAGACACGGGACATCTGGGACTCCCCTGCTTTTCTTTCCTTTAGGAGGAGGATCTTCATCTCTTGGGAGCCCCCACCGCCGTCATTCTTAAAAGCAGCTTTGATGGTAGTGTGATGGATAGGGGAAGCGATGCGGGGTTTCTTATTCATAGCCCGGACTATCAGTTCATTGCAGTTGGTGGTGTTTGATTGGTGGAAACCTCTATGCCTGGGGTTAAGGGTGGCATAGAAGGGGATTTGTTTTGCTAGATTGACTCTTTGTGCTGACCGGTTGATCGTCGAGGATGATTATGCTATGGTTGTGACCTGGTTACAGGGGCGCCCCGACTGCGGTATGGTTATGCACCCTCTTGTGTGCGACATCCATTTTTTGCTATATGGGTGTGTCACTTATGACATTAGGCATGTCTACTGGGAGGCGAATAGTACCTAGATTGAGTCACCTCCTTTGTTGCTTATCACTCAGGGGCTTCTATATGGATTGATGTTTCTTTTTATCGATGCCTTTCAGGGACATCATTTTTTCTAGTCTTTTGGGTTGTTTCCATACCCGGTGTGTATGATGCTCGTCTTATAAAAATAAATAAATAAATAACATAGAGGGAGCTAAGCTATGTTCATGGAGAAAAAAATTCCTTATATATACATAAATAACTAATCAAAGTGTAAATATTTATTGATAGATTTTGACTAACATTTTTTTTAAAGGGATTTTGGATTGTTACAAATGGAATCATAGCAATTCCAGCCCATATATATATATAAATATTAGGGAATACTTTAGCAGGACCTTTTTGGAATTGTTCATGGGCTGATTATGATGTTTATAATTGGATTTGACTGAATTTATATTTTTAGCCTAGTGAGGATGTCCCGCTTAAATGGAAAGCATATGAAGATCCTTGCTAGTATATGTTTAATCCCATATTAGACTTTTTTTAAATATATCTTGAAAGTTTAGGTAGGATCAAGAAGTTCAAATAACATCTTTTAGTCTTCTTGGGTGAGATCTCAGGTCATCATGATTCCAAAGAAGATACATATCATCAACCAAAAAAAAAGGAAAAAAAAACATAGCTCAAATAGAAAAAATAAGTTAAACAATGAAAAACCATGACACAAACACTTGATTTTGGTAGAAATGATACAAACTAACTGAAACAAGTCAAAACAAAGATACTTCTAATAGAATAATAACCCTGCTCACAAATTACAAGAGTTAGAGCATGCAGGGTCTCTCTTCTTTTATAGTAGAAAAAATTCAAAAATCACAAAACTACAAATCTCAATACTTCATTATGATAAAAAAATATACAATAACATAGTTAAGCAACCAATTGACATTCTCACAAATGAGATGCATGGAAGATATAATTCTAGTGGTGAATGATAACTATTTCCTCCTGGAAGTGGCAATCATGGATAACTAAAACAAAATGCCTTTACAACACTGTATTTCATGATAAAAGTTCTTATACTAAAAAAGTTGTTTCTAGGAAGGTTGAAGCTCAGCTAGCTATGCTTTCATCGGCTCCAGGCTTGGGGGGTGGAGGGGGTCGAGTGGGAACTCATAAACAAGCTGGGGCTCAGGTGGGATCAGGAAAGACTTGAGTCTTTGCAAGCAGGGACTTCGGCTGTCTCAGAGAAGAGTACCAATCCAACCAAGGTCACTGGAGCGAAGGGGAGTTCAGAGGGCCCTTCCAGCTTGGGGATGGAGCTCAGGGGGATCACCTCTTGGTCTGTGAAAAGGTGAAATAGGCGCTGGGATCTGTGGGGGGCACCACATGAGGGATGGGTCAGACCACAGTTTTAGTGAAGGAAGGGGGGAGGGGTTCTGGGATCAAGAAGTCCATGTGTGTTATGCCAAGGGTTGAGGCCGGAAAGGGGTCTGATCCTCAGGGTTAACTTTTGCCTTATAAAAACTTTTGTATGGAATGTTAGGGAGGTTAAAAAACCCTCCTTTTTATCTACTTATCACAGGTTTCTTCAGTTGTATAACCCACAGATTTGTGTGTTGTTGGAGACCAGGGTGTCTGGTCCTAGTCTTGATAGCCTGAGGTGTCGTCTACCTCGAGATTAGGGATTTTATTCTATACCTTTCCAGGGTCTCGCAGGTGGTATTATAGTCACTTGGGACATGAGCACAGTCAGGATCGATGTCTTCCACCGCTCCTCTCAACTTGTAGCAATTGTTGTCTCTGAGTTGAACCGGCCATCTTGACTGCTACGTGGCATCTATGCTAGTACGTCGTATATAAAGAGAAGAACGGTCTAGGAGAAAGTGTCGATTTTGATTGATTAGGGAATCCCTACAGTGGTTGCTGGGGATTTCAACTCTATTGATCGGCCGGAGGACAAGCGAGGAGGTAAACCTTTTGTCCAAGATGTGGGCTCAAGGAAATTTTCCAGTTTCATTCAAGGTAATGGTCTGATAGATTTAGGTTTCCTGGATCCTTGCCATACCTGGTGTAATAATCGCTCTGGTCAGGACAAAGTGTTGGAGAGATTAGACAGATAATATGCTACTTCTTCTTGGCTTTCTCTCTTTCCGGATCACACTGTTTGCCATCTTAGCAGGATTGCATCTGATCATGCCCCTATTCTCTAATCTATGAATATTTCTGAAAGGAGACCAATGCCATTCAGATTTGAGAAATTTTGGCTTTCCTATCCTAAATCTAAAGACATTATTAGGAAGGTATGGAGAATGCCAGTCCGAGGTGATGCCGCTTATCAGATCTCCAGGAGGCTGGACCTTCTCAAGAGATGCCTGCTCCGGTGGAACAAGGTGGAGGTGGATAATCTAATGAACCAACTTAAGTTAGTCGAAGCCTCTATTCATGCTTTGCAAGTCAAGGAGGACACCGATGGGATCTTATCCGAGGAGGACTTGGAAGCTTTGAGGAGCTATCTCGCTCATCATCATTCACTACTACAAAAACAGGAGGTGCTTTGGAGGCAAAAATCCAGAGTTCAATGACTGTGGGAGGGTGACAGGAACACCCGGTTTTTCCATCATGCCACTATCACCAAGAGACAGACTAATAGGATACGTGCTCTTTACTCTGATCAGACGGGATGGATGGAGGATGAAGCTGATATTAGAAGGGAACTACTCCACTACTTTACTTCTAGGTAAACCGTTCCTACCAATATCTCTCCTTTTATCTCTTCTTATCCTCCCCCGGCTTCTGTATCTGCTTTCCAAAATTATTTACTTCTGACTCAGGTCCTTGAGGAGGAATTAAATCAGCGCTGTGGTCCCTGGCGGAGGATAAAGCTCCGGGTCCTGACAGCTTCCTCCTGTTTTTCTTTCGATCATTTTGGGATATTCTTCGTGCTAATATGGTTGCTGCTATTCAACTCTTCTTTAATTCTGGTATTATGCCATCTTATTGGAAGCAAACTTATATCGTCCTTATCCTTAAGCGAGCTGATGCTTCTGAGCCTTCTCATTTTTGGTCTATCAGCTTGTGTAACACCCTCTATAAAGTCTGTGCCAGGCTCTTGGCAAATAGGATGAAGACTATTCTCCCTCAATTGATCAGTCCGGAGCATGACGCATTTATTGGGGTTGTAATATTTCTGACAATATTCTTATTTCCTAGGAATTCATGCACGATCTTCACCAAGTTTCTCAACGGCATAGTCTTATGGTTATAAAACTAGATATGGAAAGGGCTTATGACTGTATTGATTGGACCTTTCTTTACAAGGCCTTAGAGGATTTTGGTTTTCACCACTCTTGGATTTTTAAAATTATGTCATGCATTACTGGTCCATCTTTTTCTATCCTGCTCAACGACTCCCCCACAGAATTCTTCTAGTCTACTCGTGGTATTCGGCAAGGTTGTCCTCTATCCCCTTATTTATTTATTATTTATGCTTACTTCCTGTCTAGATCCCTTTCAATGACTGTGCGGGATTCGGCTATCCAACCTTATATTCCCGTGCCAGGTGCCCCATCGATCTCGCATCTCTTATTTGCGAATGATTGCTTACTTCTCGGCCGGGCATCTTGACTAATGCCTGGGGATTCAGGAGAGCCATGGAGAATTATTGCTATGCATCTGGTCAAAGGGTAAATTTACAAAATCGGCTATTTATTTTAGCCCGAAAGCTTCCTCCAGACTTCGTGGCAGGATCCTTCATATTCTGGGAATTCAGGAGCGCCAGAGTCCACTCTATTATTTAGGTGTTCCCATTTCTGGTACCAGGCTATCCAGAACTGAGTGTGATCCATTATTGGCGGTGGTGAGGAATAGGATTGCGGGTTGGCAGGGTAGATCTCTTTCTGTTATGGGCAGGCTTACTCTTATTCGGTCGGTCCTTGCCTCTCTTCCTATTTATATACTGTCTAATACAATTATCCCCAAAGGTGTCATTCTTAAGGTCGAGCAGATGATTCGCTTTTTTTTTGCTCATAAGAAAATTTATTTGATGAAGTGGGAGATAGTTTGCCAACCGACTCATATTGGAGGCTTGGGTATTCCATCTCTTATTGATAGGAGAGAGGCATTTCTATCTAGACAAGCTGCCATATTCTTATTGATGATATCCCTATGGATCTTGGTGACCCCCGTCGACCGACCAGGAACTTTGTCTAGCGAGAGATAGTGGCTAGGGCGACGCTCATTATCCCTCATTTGTTTTGGATGATTGGTGATGGCTTATCAATCATATTCATGCACAATCCCTGGATATCGAAGATCCTTTTGATTCGATGGCCTATCTTTATTTCGGTGCACACGTCCTTCTCTATTTCTATTGCCCATCTTTTGCTTCCTAGTCAGGCAACATGGGATCGGAATGCGGTCCTATCCATCTTCGGGGATATACTTGGCCTCCGGGTTATTTCCATTACCTTGCCTGTTCACCCGTGCTCTGATACCAGAGTTTGGTGGTATACCTCCTCCTCTCGTGTGCCGATCTCTGATCTTATGGGACTATCCTCTCCGGAGCCTCGTATGTCTCAGAGCTATCAATGGATCTGGACTCTACCAGTTTATCCCAGGGTCTATCTTTTTATCTGGAAACTTGCCTGGCATCATCTCCCCACATGAGAGCTCCTTATTTCTCGAGGCATCCCCATAAATTCCGATTGTCCCTTTTATGGGATGCCGGGCGAGTCGCAACCTCATGCCATTTTTCTTTGTAGTCGCGCTATGCTGATTTGGAGGATGGCTGGCTTTGATGACTTATCTACCCAGGATGATCACATAGTCGACTTCTTTTTCTCTTGTCTTTGGACGACATCTACTATCATGTTTCTTTTATTGCTTACCTGGCTTACTATATATGGATATCTAGAAATGAGCGAATTTTTGCAGCTGCTTGATGCTCCCCTATGATAGTGGTGGGGAGAGCCAGGAGTATTGCTGGAGGTCGACTGTGAGGTCTTCGGAGACCTGGAGTTCCCCTTTCGCTCTTCGACGTCCCGTAGGATTTTTATCTCCTGGGAACCCCCTCCTCCACCTTTCTTCACTGTCAACTTCGATGGAAACCTTCGTCGCAGGCTGAGAGGTGCGGATGTTGTTATCTGGGACTCTCGCCTTGGATTCCTGATTACTAGAGGTGTATCCTTATCGGACCCCTCGATCCCTGCTACAGAGTTACATGCGGCTTGAGCCGGGATTAGGTATGCTCAACAGGTCCTTCATCTTGATCGATTGATTATTGAGGGTGACTCTGTCATTGTCATATCCTGGATCACTCAGCCGACGTCAGCCCGAAAGGCTCATCCTATCATCCGCGATATCTGTTTTCTGCTTCAGGGCTGTATTTCAATTACGATTAGGCATATTTACCGGGAGGCCAACTCTGCTGCAGATTGGATGGCCTCTTATGTGGCTAATCACTCAGGTTTTGTTCTTTGGTCGGATTAGCATAATATCCTTGTACAGCTTAGGGATCTTATTTTGGCTGACTTTTTAGGCTGTATTCATCCCCGTTCTGTGTAATGAATACACCAGTTTATCAAAAAAAAAAAAATTTATTTGAAAGTTGACCTTAATATACAAATCATCCAAAAATGTTTTAGAAAAATGATAGTCATCCACTAAAGTTAGACAAACATGTGCGCAATATTTGGCAATGAGATGAATTCATCGACAGTACTTTATTCTGGATTGTACAAAAAAAATCACTCTACAATAGTTAAAGAACAGGCACTAAACCTCCATTTTTAAAAATGAAAAAATTATACAGGCATGTCAAGCATAATATGTTGCCATGAACATTTATGATGGTGTCTAAGATACATGCATATTCTGCATGATTGAAGTTGATTTCATGATTTAGCAAAAGAAAGTTAAGGGTTTTTAATATATTAACACTATAATAAAATGAATTATGTGAAAAGCTTCCTCACGCAGTGCTTATGGACCTCGTACATGGTTCACACCTTCAAGAAAGTCTTGGAAGAGAGAAATTCTTTGTACACCGTTTCAAATGGAGAAAAAATATATTGCATAATTTAATTGGACCGCATAAATCTTATTTTTTAATATATATTTAATATTGATAATTTTATTTTTTTGTTGAATATTTTAAATAATAAAAATATCATTTTTATAAAAAATTATGATATCTATTGATTTGGATTATGACAACTCGTGGTTTAGATTATAACATCCCATGACCATTATCATAATCCTGTTCACATGATATTACAAGGTTAAGAGATATTTTCATCATTAAAAAAATTAAAAATTTTTCAATGACAAAAATACGTCTTAGTCTTATAACATTTTGTGAATAGGGTGACGATACTATGTTCACAAACTTGGCCATAAAGTATCATAAAAGGAAGGAATATTTTATCATTTATACATGCATTTAATGCTTGCAGTTTATTTTTTCATTAAAAATTTTAAATGAAGAAAATATCCTTCTTTTTATGATATCCCGTGATCAAGTTTGTGAACAAGATGTCATAATCCTATTCATAGAATGTCATAAGACTAAGAAATATTTTTGTAATTATTTTTTTTTAAAAAAAATCAATGATAAAAATATTTCTGTCTTATGACATCATGTAAGCATGATTATGAGTCAACGAGTGTCATAATTATTTTATAAGAGATGAGCATTTTCATCATTCAAAATTTTTAACGAAAAATAAAATTACATGCATTAAATGTACATTGAAAAGCATGATTTACATGATCCTTACATGATCTAATCATATTTGGTATAGTTTTTACATGAATTACACCCTGGAAGAATAGGAAGCTCTCATCTCATGTGGTCGAGCAGTCTAGTTATTGGTATGGTCTGAACGGGACTACCGACATTGAGGGCACCGAGGGGATGCCCTCTCATGGATTCGAGCCCAATGATTCTTAGATTGGGTATGGTGGGGTCTCTTTTAGCTTTATGAGGTATCTATAACGGTGGCTTTCTAATTTCTGGTTGCACTGATAAAGTCCCATTGTTGACTTACCCAAAGCATAAGCATCTGGATGGGGCTTGGACTTGGTTTCACATTAATGTTGTGGGCGCGAAGTCACAGGTTAAACATAGTGTGGTTGGCTCATTTCGGGTGCAGCTGTCGGTGTTAGAAATGTGTGGTTTCATCCATTTTAGGCAAGTTGGTGGATTTGCAGTGACCTACCTAATATTGTGGGCGATTTTAGAAAGTCCTTTAAATGAGAAAAAAAAAAAAATTTGTTAGGTTAAGTGGGCAATTTATTCCAAAAGCTTAAGCTAATAAATAACGCGTCGACAATGCATATCATATGATGTCTCCATCGCATGCGCCTGGACCATGCATGTAGAGGCACATGTAAAAGAAGCAAAGTTGGAGCCCAAGGGACTCGGACATATACATTGGAATCCAGATTGATCCGGATGTTTAAGTTATCATGTTTTCGCCCTAACTGGCATATCAACCCCTTCACTCATTATAGAATTTGATGCGGGACTCTTTTCAGATGTGGATTTGGACGAACTTTGATATCATATTAAGTGACCAATTGATTTTAAAAGCTTAAGTTGAAAGGGAAAGGATCATATCAAGCACGGTCAACCTCATTGTATGTTATTAGCAGTGTTTACCAGAGTATGTGCTCATGCATGATGATCAAAGTCTTCATGATGCATATGTCATACACCATTTGCTCCATGGATCTATCCTGCAAATAAGAAATTGAACATTCTTATTTGTATCTAGAGGGAACTGTTTGATGTTATTGGACCTAATGATCATGGTTTATCTGGATAACAATTCGGTACTAGGGTTTTTGTGCCGGTGGATGTCCGGCGCTTTGAACATTCATCAGCCAATGCACTGATTGCAGGCGTTCAACTACAAGGGACGGCTACAGACCTTTTTGGGTTCCGCGTCTACACGTCACAGGTTCAAGTAAAGACATCGTGGCCAACTCGAATAATTCGAAGATTGATCTTGGGATCCGGATATAGATACGCGGGATAGCTACAGATCCCTTTGGATTAGGTTCGCTTGATATGATGTTTCCATTCAATTTGGCATGGAGAGGCTAAGTCATCTATCTTTGTTGTCATGACATTCCCAGCAGAGTGAAGGCTTTTGTGGTCATGTTCAAAAGAATAGCTATGCTAGTCCGCCTGCCCCTCCCCTCACTCTATTTATCTTATCAAAAAAAAAGAAAAAAAAAAAAAAAAGAAAATTACAAGGGGCATGATAATTTGTTAAGCTGGCTTCTGTTTTTTAGGTGATCACTTTAATGCTCTCCAGTATCGCTTACTTTCCTGCTTCCAAAGCATTCTTGAAGAAGCATTGGTTGGTAGCTTTAACATTGGTTGCATAGGTGTTTGCACTTGGACATGATCCAGCACTACTGCAAATTTGTCCACGGATAAAACTGATCTATTTGCCATATAATTGAGTGCTTAGTGGCAATACTATTGTGAGTCACTTGAAATGACGTTTCTTGCTATTCCTGTGGTATGATGTGGGACATTGCCACAATCAGTTGGTCGTTCCTCGGAGTCTTGGTTTGTTAGATCTTGAAAGCACGAATCTCCTTCAATGACATCGAAGAAGTTTCTTTTACTCATTTTGCATCGTAACATTATTTTGAATGGGCTGGTCTCTTTCAATGTTCGCATCAACGAAGGAAGATTTTCTTATGGTAACCATTTCAGTGGTAAGGCTATAGATAAACCTTTCACATATTCAACAAACATATTTTTTAGTACTCTTTTCTAAGCTGCAGGCTTAAAAACTAAATCACTGCAAGTTCATCTAAAGAGCATCATCCAACGGTAGAATTTGTCATTTGAGCAAATTAATTGGAGAATTTGTTGATATGTAATTAAAAACAGGGATGGATTGTTATGATGGTCACAGCCTGTCCTGGAATCTGTAGATTTGGATGGTAGATTGCAGACATCGGTTTTTTGTTCTTGAATTTTGAAAATGTTGAAAATCATGAAATTATATCCTTTTTTTTTTTTTTTTTCCTACGTTGTCATTTTTTTGTTTAGTTATCCAACAATATATTTAAAATCTTATAGGAAACTGGTGTAGCTTCGCACTCTAAATCATTCCAAGAACAAGCTTGCCATGAGACTGGTAACTTGGCATGTCGGCCGGTCCAATTCACATGCCATGTCTCCATCCCATGATTAGTGATCGGTTCAAATTGCCATCAAACAAAGCATTCCTACCTTCCATTTCCTCGTAAGTCGTAATCAGAGAGTCTGAGGGTTTAGATCAGCCAAAGTGATACATATTTGATTCTCCAAGTGCCATGTAAAATGCCATATCAGGTAATGAGAGCATGCAACTTCCAACACAAAAATCATGGCCGAATCCCATCCAAAATAAGTAGGAAGAGGCTACACTTTGTTGTTTCTTGCTCCTCCCTCTGTGCCGTGGTCCTGCAACAAGTATCATGATAACACAAGATACTAGTCCCTAGCAGGGCATGCTCTGTTTCTCTGCTTTGCTTTAACGTTTTCTGGCCCAAGTAGTTAGGCCGTCACCACAATTCCTAATGGGTACTACACCTCCATTTATGGCTTTTAGGCTGTCTTTGTGCCCAATGAAAGCGGCTTTTCTTTGTAGCATAATGCTAGCACCGGTCCTAGATTCATCAGTAGAAGAACAGCATCTGGACCTCGTGGAGGGAATCCTAGGGTAAGTATTACCTGCTCTTAGGCTGCGGTGGTTGACATGGATCACACTAATTAAGGAGCAGTTCGGAGTAAATAGGTGGTTTGTCATAGTTTGGCCTAGTTCTAGCATTGCTTTAATATGATTCGGACCTTGACAAGTGCTCTAGGGAAAATAAAATAATTGGATGTCATGCACCTTAGAATTAGATGCTAGTATTTGCCATACATCTTACTGCTGGAACGAGTTCACCCCAAAACATTTTGGCAGCTTCATTTCCATTTTTTTTCCATTAAAATTAATTCTATCCATGTCTCTAATGCCCAAATGCCATGGAATGAATTTTTACAACACCACTTACCTCATAAAGCCATGAACCAAACTGGTTCCTTTTTTTAAAAAAAAAAAAAAAAAAAAACTGAAAGAAAAAAAAAGGGAAAGAAACGACATCTCTTACCTAGTTACTAGTAGTTTTTATCAAAATTATAGATACGATTATTGATCTATAAGGCTAGGCATTTCTCGGTACCTCTGTTTGCTAAATTTTCTATCTGCTAAGCTACACGTAAAACTAAAAGCTTCATGCTTGAATGTGGTGACACAAAAACTTTGGGCATGCATGCATACCAACAATACCAAGGACATTGGAGCCACGCACGCTAACTACCAAAGAAACACACACTCGCATTCACTCGAGAGCACGTTTCATGCTACCTCTCTGTGAAATGCAACCAGTGATGGCTATATCAACCCAATCCCGTCTCATTAAATTTAAGGAGATCCTTTCATATGTAGCCATTTCTGTGACAGCCGGTTGGGATTAATTGCATCACACACCACTAGCACCTGAACTCTCTACACCATTTCCAACTGGTACTGTGACAAGGAACTCATAGAAATAAGAACAATGAAATAAATGGGATTCACAATAGCCTCTCTGTCTAACTTGGTATTATGACAAACAAGATCAAATTGTTAGCAACGTACGTCCTTTTCCTCGGTCATATCCCCCTGCCCTCTGAACTAACAATGGGTAAATCATAAGCTTGGGAGACCCCACACTGCAACAACATCCATGCAAGAAAACGCCTTTGTTGTTGATTCAACTTTTTGGACCACCAGACCGTGATGACTAGAGGGCAAGGGAGGTGGTTTTCCTAGAAGATAAGGTGCCAATAGGGTCCAGATTACAGGTTCCAGTGGGTTGGATGTAGCCAATTCATTGCCAACCGCTCCCTCTTTTTTTTGGGGGCCATCCCCTGATCAAAAACTTCCCAGCTATAAACCGTTGAGAAGCCTCAGATCTCTCATCCCAAAAGTCCAAATCGGCGAGGCCTCAATTCCATTCTCATTGGTTGCAGAGATAAGAACATGAAGGTAAGAATAAGCATGCTTTGATACGTACAGAACTAAGTGCTCGTATGTTTGTATCTACTTGGTAGTCTCTGGTCTCATCACTGCCTTTCTTGCACAATCTAGATTTTTAACTGGGTGCAGAGGAAGTGGAACTGGGGCTCAGACTACCATCGAGTTTCTAATGGAAAAGCTCAAGGTTATTTACTCTGGTCTCTTCCGACTGACCTTTGTTTCACCCTCGTCTTTCCTGAAGAGTGATGAGCGTCATGCCATTGACTGTTGTTTCTTACTAGTTTTGAGAAGGTTATCAGTTTTTATTTGGTACGATGAATATTGAAGTCTTTTTGAGTTATTTTTTGAATGATTAATGCAATGATGACAACTTACATGGGGAAAACCCCAAAACTCTCCCCTTTATCTATGCTACTAGAAGTAAATAGTTGGAGTCTTTAATCATCCTTATATAAATGAATAAAATATCTTGCTAAACCAATTCGATTAATCTAGTAATTAATGTAAATAAGAATCCTAAGGAAGATTGTAGATGTTGCCCTTTCTTTGATTAAATTCATGCCTCGTCTCCTTTTAATTCGCTTCTGTTTCTCTCATCGGTCCTATAACCATCACTACATCATCCTTTTCACTCTCAAAATACTTAATTATTTCAGATAAAAACAATTAAGTATTTAAGTTAGAGAGATTAAAGAGACGCGTCTCTTCCCCCCTTTCTTCAAAAAAACGTGCATCCCTTTCTTAGAAGTACTGAACATTCTTAAATGTTTCGGTTACAAAGGGAACCTCCTTCCATGAGAGAGAGAGAGGGCGAGAACCTATTTCTATGCTGTATCTCCCCCACAAGTCATTCTTCCTCCTTAAAATCTCATTCTAGGTGTGGTCAATTAAGAGATTATAATTATCTATATATTTAAATATATTTGAGGAGGTAGCGTTGTCAAAATATCTAAATCCATACAAAAGATATGTTATTTTTCTTCCAAAAATAGAAATTTAATAAAGATATTATAAATAAATGGACTTTCATAAGCATTGCATATACTATTTATAAGGCAATCATGTGCATAGCATGTGTATTTTATGCAAAGAAAAATCAAACTCTAGTAGTGATGATCAAGAACCGAGGAATTTTATTTTTCGAAGAAAAAAGAAATGTGAAATGGATTCTTTAATTTTCCCAAAGGTTGTCACCATAGTATTCTTTTCATGGAATGAGACAGGCCTAAAAGGTTTGGGATGGGTAATATATAAGGATCGGCAACTTCGGCCTTTGGGCTTAATTCTTGATTTCCACTTGGGGGTGAGCTTTCTGCCTTGAAGCTTTAGCAATTTTTTTTTTTTTCCAGGTAATTCTTTATCCACAGAGAGTGGTATAAAAAAAATAAACCATCAAATATGATAAATTTATGTAAGCTCCATTTTTCAGCATGTATTTATAATTTTACCTTTTTATTAAAAATTCTAAGTGATAAAAATATTTTTCTTTAAAAAAATTATGATATTTCATGACTTGCGTTATAACATCTCTCGGCTTGCATTATGACATCATGTATAACAAGATCGAGAAATATTTTCATCATTAAAAAAAAAAAAATTTAATACCAAAAATATTCTCGGTATTATGGTATCATGTAAATAAAGTTATAGCATTATGTTCACAAAGGAGTGTAACAAGTGAATGATATTTTTACCATTAAAATTTTTTTTTAAAAAAATAAATACAAGCATGAAATATATATTTGAACAACGAAAATGTTCTTTTTTTATAACATCCTCTTGTGAATATGGTATTATAAATATATAATATTATAATATCGAGGATATTTTTATTATTGAAAAGCTTTTAAATTTTTTTAATGATAAAAATATTTTTTAGTATATTTTTTTTCCATTGATGTACAAAGATATTTTTTTTTTCCCATATATTCTGGGCTAGATGATGGTCCCATTAATACTGTTTTTTTTTCCATTGCCAGCGTCGCCCGTGAAGATTACAAGTGCAACTTAAGAACACAGGGTAATAACAGAGAAAACGTACCAATAAAAGAGACAAGCTGCCACAAGAATATTATAAAAGAAAAGCACCGAGACATGCATGCATCTCTGACTTCTAGGGTGATGGATTGGGAGTAGCCTAACATTAGTACTCTTGGTCTTGGTAAAATGAAGATCATTACGAGTATATATGTGTTTGCTAAGATCCATTCGAGATTTTTCTTTTCTTTTCTTTTTTTGCAAACATATTTTTAAGTTATAACAAAATAAAATTTCATTTATGTGAGAACAAATATAACTAATGTCATCCCAAAAAAATATATATATATATATCTTCAAGCATTAAATGTTCATGTGAGGCCCCATTAAAAGCATTTGTGTCGCTTACCAAATAGCTGTATTAATAAAAATAACCGTAATTCAAAAGGTTATCGTGACATGCACTTTTTTTCTTAGATATTGTTATCCCATAATTATTTGAAAAAATAAATAAATTTAGTGGATTTCTAATTATTTTAACAAAAAGAAGACAATCTATTTCCATGTACTTAAGATAGTTGATGGATCAAAAAAAATAACTAAAATCCAAAATTATGAAACGGGTGTATATTTCAAATGCGATCAGGCAGAGATCGACTACCAGAGGAATGAACTCATCAAAAAAGATTTCGTAAACTCATGATATAAATTAAAAAGTTAACTCGGCTGGTGTGTTGCAGTGTCATTGTTTCCTTTAAATTAGCCTCGTGAACTGTACCATACAATGAAGCAAAGTGATTGGTTAATGACAACTGAGTGAATTCTTCAGTCATTTTTCCGAGTTACCATAGCAATGATCTGTCTATATACAGAGGTAATCGGTTCATGTTGTCATTAGATGCTTCAAAGCGAAAGATGTATTTATAAAAGAAATAAACAATTTTTGATGCGATATGTTTGGATGTTTTCAGATGTTTTTATTGGGGAGGACGAAGGGAAGGGTGGCTCGAGTCTGGTGGCAAGTGGAGAGAGGAGTAATAGAACACCAGGTCAAGGTATGCTTGGTAACATCCTCACCATTGGCACCTTCAATCATAGCCACCAGCTTCCCCTCAAAGAATATCTCCAAGAAGAAGTAAGGGAGAATGAATTGAGGATGGTAGCAATGGTACGGACAGCAGGTACATTGATCTCCTCAAGATATGATCCTCCAGGCTTGTTGAAGTCCCTTCAATGCAAAACCTCGATCGAGGAAATGGTGGAAGATGGCAAGGAGGATAAGAAGAAAATGATGGAACTGGTGATGGTGGAGAGGGTCAAATATTCGAGTTGTGAACTTTTACAACCGTTGTTAAAGGTGGACAGGGAAAGAAGCGAGAGGACAACACTCGCAGATCTGTTAGCCATCGAAGCTAGTTTTTCAAGGACTTGTTCTTCCTTGGAAGTTCGTTAGAAGCAACTTCTATTATCTTGTATCAAGCACGGCATGAAACATGAAAAAAAAAAAAAGAAAAAGAAAAGGAACCGGCCACCATAAAAAAAATGCACCCAATGTTGCATAGCCCCTGTACCTCTCTCTCTCTCTCTGTATCTCTATCTCTTTCTCGTTTACATGTATCAAGTAAATCTTTCTACGGCTTGGGGCCTGTTAGAAAGTTGGAGGTTTGATTTGTTCACGTAATTAATTGTTTAATAATTTATGACTTTTCTTTCCTATGCTTTGTGTTGATTTTTATGCATGGCTGACGAGGAAAAATTGTACCTTCTCTTTTATATGGTTGAAGATTGAAAAATGATCGCTTGCCATCTCGTTGTAAAAGATGGGCAAATAAATCCAATAGTGATGTTGGTCATTGGATGATATAAATTTTATCTATGGATAACAATTTTAATTTTGATATTACATGTTAATTGAAAGAGCAATTTGCTATGTATAATTGTGCATGGTTACAAGAGGGCATGCGAAATAATTGAGACCATAAAAAGGTTAAAAACGTATTATGATAAAGGTTTTACCTGCCATGGATTGTGTTACCAACACGGCTGCAAGTTGAAAATGTTCCAACCATCTTCCTCTAAATCTCGAGATGAGTCGTTCCATCATCGACATTGAGAGAAATTAATCTTGTTCAAAGCCGAAATTCCAGATGCTGAATCCAAGTGGGAGCTTGACTAATCTACAAAGCCAGAATCACGCACACCTCGTGGATAGTTTTCTTTCTTTCTTTCTTTCTTTCTTTCTTTTTTTTCTTTTTCCCCGAAGGTCACATCTTATCACCAACGGTCATCGCTTAAAACTAATAATGAGAATTCTGGCTTTGAATTAGTCGGCCAAAATAGGAATTAGAGAAGGAGCACGGCGCCGTGGCTATGAAAGTTTGAATGGGACTATTGGTAAACGTGACACGAGTTCCGATTAGTTGCCTCGTGGGCGGACTTTGCATTCTGTTGGTCTTGGGCTCCCTAACGAATGGTCGTGGAGGCTGAACCAGGACTGATCCGAACTTGGATCAAATGCGGATGGAATACCAGTATATTGATATTTATATTATTTTATTTAATAAATTTAAATATGGATATAAATATTTATTAGATGTAAAAAAATTATATTCATATTTATTTTAAATAAATATAAATACAAATCAAATATTAGAAGTGTCGATGTTAAAATAAATATAAACCTAATAATTGAACTTTATGATTGCAACTAGGGCTGGAACTGGACCGGCCCAAAGTCCATCACCTGGTGCTAGGCCGGGCCAGCCTAATGGACTTCGGATCGGTCCGAAATCGGATCAGGCTTCATGCCAGATTTTAAGCATATCGGACCAGACTTCGGGCTTTAAAATAGAGTCCATTCAATTTTCGGGCCAAAGGAATATCCGGACTTGATCCGAAAATTCTCAAAATATGGCATGAAGCTCGACCTGATTTTGGACTGGCCCAAAGTCTATTGGATTGGCCCGGTCTAGTTCTAGCCGATCGGCTTTGGGTCAACCCGGTTCCAGCCCTAATTGCAACAATAAAGATACTACTGAATGGATAATGAGCTCAATTAATAACATGTTAATATAGTTATATATTTTTAAAAAAATTAATAAATGTTATATAAAATTAGAACTCGTGATTCCGAAGCATTTACATTTGTTCTCTTTTGGCAATATACTATGCGGACTCAAGCATAACCTAGGTATACATAGGCCAAGATTTTAATATAAATTAATAATAAATAAATAATTATTCTAAATTTTATCTTTGGTAGGATTGATTTTGAAAATTTTGTTAGTTTCTAAAATATTTTATATTAATCTCTATCTTTACATATTTGTAGACTTTTTTTTTTTTTTTCAAAATTCTTTATTAGTACAAGTATGATTTTTTTGTGAATTTATCGCCAAACCTAATATAAATATAAATATAAAAAAGATATACATATTAATATGAAAGATTTTGTGAACTAATTTAAAAACCTAGTATTTAAAGTTTTTCTTTAAGTAATATTGAAAGAATAAATTTTCGTCATATATGTATATATTGATTATAATATGTTATTATATTATTTATGACCAAAAAATTAAATTTGTTATAGTTTTTTTTTTTTTCAATCTCAACATTCCATATTTCTATCATTATTAATATAATGCCAACAGATCATGTCAAGAGTCATCTCCCCTTTGTTGTAACCATGCTCAATTTAGAAAAAAAAATATGGATTAGAAAAAATATTTTTCTATAGATTAGAAAATTATCTCTAATAATTAAAAAAAATATATTTTGTTTAAAATTGGACCAATGAAAGAAGAAAATGCCTCGTGCATTTAGTTTCAAATATCTTTGCAATGACAAGTTCATCCGTCAACAAAATGACTTCAATATAATATTATCTAACTTCAACTAAAATTTTATATCTTACCATCAATATAGCCTACCAATGCAAGATAAACGCTATCTTAAGTTCTATAGATTGATGAATGGTTGAAACCGGATCGGTATCAATATATCAATATCTATTATTGTCCTATATAAATAAGGATATGGATATTAGTTGAATGAAAAAATTCATATTTATATTTATTACCAATAGAAATAAATACATATTGAATACTTCATAAGATGGATAATTAAATTATATACTTATTATATTACTAAGTAAATGATAAATCAGGATAATAGCATATAAAAAAAAATTATATATTTTTTAAAAAAAAGTTATCAAAAAAAAATTATATAGTTTGAAGATTTTAAATTTTAGTATATCATTTTAATTTTTTTCAACCGGTCATGTGTACTTTCGAATTTGTTTCAATAATGTTATGCCATTAATCAATATTATCTTTTTTGTTAAGATGCTGATGTGGATATGTGTTGGTACCTGATATATTATTCCTGTAAATGGGCTGGAGGACATTGTGGATATATCTCTTATTGCTTCTAATCTTAGTTCTTTACTATTCTCCATCCTCTGCAATGAATTTCCTCTTCAACCACTTCGAGCCCTCTGGCCTAAACCGTTGCGACAATGCTGCCCTCTTCAACGGCTTCAGTCCCATGATGCTCTGAAGCCTCATCCTCCTCCAGTCCCCCATCAATGCAAACCTAACCTCCTTCAATCCCATGAGACACAAGGTCTCTAGGAGGGAACATAAGGACCGTGCACAAGAGGTAGCACCTGGCCGCCTCGTCCTCCAGCAAGGAGGTGGAGGAGGCGATGACTGAGGAGAGGGGTGGTAGGGGAGGAGTGGAATCAAGGGGGCTCCAACTGTTGCTCCAGTGCACGGAGGCGGCGGCAATGGATCACCTGGTGGAGGCCTACGACCTGCTGTCAGAGGATCACCTGGTGGAGGCCTACGACCTGCTGCCAGAGATCTCGAAGCTAGCTTCTCCCTTTGGCTCCTCGCTGGAGCACGTTGCCGCTTACTTCAATGAAGCCCTCTGTGACCGGATCGTGAGCTCCTTCCTTGACACCTACTCCCTCTCGTTCTCAGATCCCCAAACCTTGTCCAAAGCCAATGAATCATCGAGGCATACAATTCTATCACCCCCTTCATCAAATTCGCTCACTTCATTGCCAACCAGGCCATCTTCAATGCGCTTAATAGTAAGGATTGGGTCCACATAATCGACCTCTCATCTCCACCTCTATCTGGAAGGTGCTCAAGAACCCCCTCAACTATGCTCGGAACTATCTCACCAATCTCTTTAAGCCTGCATCAAGTGGGTAATCTACCTCGATTTAGACCTCGTCATCGTCAATGACATTCACTGCCTCTAGGACATGTGCCTCCCTGAGTTAGTGGTGATCATCGCTCTGGGTATTGCCATGCCAACTTCACCCAATACTTCATGGTGATGTTTTGGGAGAGCGGTGATGGGTAGAGGATTTTGTATGGATGGTGGTGGACACCATGCTACTTTAATACTGGGGTAATGGTGATGGATATGGAATAGTGGCAAGCTAGAGGTACTAACATAAGATCGAGTACTGGACGAAGATGCAGCAGACGAGGCAATTCTGGGAGCGCTGCCACCTTTCCTGTCGGTGTTTGCCAACGAGGCGGAGGGGATGGACCACTACTAGAATTAGCATGGCCTCGATGGTGATAACTTGTCTAAAACTTGTAAGCCGCTCCATTTGAGGCTAGCGAGTCTCATATATAGAGTGGCAAGGGCAAGTCATGAGCCCACTTTGAAGCTCCAACCAAAAATTAACTGACCTCAATCCAATCCAAGAGAGGGAGAGAAGCACAAAATCAAAGAGAAAAACCCTCGCTCTCTACTTTCTATCAAAACAAGAAGGCTTTTAAAGACGTTGGTCCATGTAAATGATATGCTAGGTATCAACACATATCCACATCAATGACGAAATACCATGCCAGTTAATGACATAATATTATTAAAACAAATTTAAAAGTGTATATATATATATATATGTATATATGTGTGTGTTCGGTTGAAAAAATAAGAATGATATAGCAAAATTGGAGATCTTCAAATTTTATGAAATTTTTTTTCTCTTAAAAAATTTATAAACATTATATAAAATTAATTAAAATTATAAAAAAATTAAATATTTAAATAGAGATCAAATAATTGTTTTTATGTTTATCACATATTCATTTTTATTTTTTTTTGGTAAAGTAAAAAAAAGATGGGAGGGATAAATTTCATGTAGCCATTTTCGTAAATTATTCTATCAGATAACATTTGATTTAAATATTTAAATATATATATATTTTTATCTAAAGATGAATACACTAGCATGATACGAATCATAATGTTCATATCCATCTTTATTTAGATATTATTCATATCACTTTCAGCTGTACGTCAGACCTGAGCCCATTCCATTTTTGTCGACATGTGCTAGCTCATGTATTAACCCTATGCTTTTGACTGGGCCTATAATCCAATGGTCAGAAATTCATTCCATCCGTAATTTTGCCAAGAAATAAGAACAAACTCGTAACATGTGATAACTTTATTTATTAAATCGAGATCGGCGGAGAGCGGAAACCAGGTGCGGCCATTCGGAACTGCGGGAGGGGAGTAGCCCAAGGGAAAAAGCTGGTCACTTTCCCTCTATCTCATAGGTAAATTCTCTCTCTTACTCAGATTTTCTTCTATATATTCTTGATTCGATCTATAATTCATCAGTTTTAGCTCTGAGGTGTCGTTCTTGGAGCAGGCAATGGCCGACTCCAAAACTTACCATTTCGATGAGGTTGCCAAGCACAACGTTACCAAGGATTGCTGGGTGATCATCTCCGGAAAGGTCTATTCCTTTTTTGTTTCTTTCCTATCTTTCCTTCTTTTTTTTTTTTTTCAATTCTTTGATAGATCATGCCTTTAGATAGATTTGCCTGTAATAAGCTTTGCTTTGATGATTTCTGTGTGAATAGCTGCTTACGGGTGATAAGTGGGAAGCGAGGTTCCTTTGGGATTTGAATCGGTTGAAGTAGGGTTTTTGATGAGGGTTTTAGAGACTTTTATTTTTTTGCCGGGGGGGGGAGTATTGATTTGTTGTGGTTAAGTTTCTCTCTCGCTCTTATTTTAATTTAAATTCAAGGCTTCTGAATGATTCTGCTTGGATTTATCTGTTCTGATGTTGGGACTGGCTTTATTAGAAACTGGGTTTGTTTGACGATAGGTTAAGCTGCTTTGATTTCTTTTGTTATTGCTGTTTCGATCTCAAATTTATTCTTTTTCTTGAAGACTTTCGATTCGGTTGCTAGGATCGACGGTGGATCGAGGAACCGGATTGAGGAACCTGAAGACTGGGATCTGATTATTGAGTGCTTGAGTGTTTCTCTGATTTGCCATAGTTGAGAAGTATGATTCTTTCTAGGTTTTCTATATAAAAACTTGTACTTTTACCGTACTTTAGCATCAAAACTAGATAGCGATTGTTTTTTTATTTTTTAAAATTTTTTTTATGAAAAAAAAGGCTATGGGGGTAAATTCTGACGTAGCTCCCCATTCTGGTCCCAACCTGTTAGGCGATTGTTAGATTCAGGCCGCATTTTTTCATGTATCTTTCCCACCAATCAGCGAGTACGTTAACCTAACCCTACTACGGCACTGGAGTAATAGCCGCTTCGCCCCCCAGTCACGTGCATCCAGAAAATTCCGGAATTTAATCGAGTCATTCGAGAAATCATGCCTCGAATCCATGACCAGAGAGTAATTTACCAGGACAGAGCGATGCTCTTACCAACCGCACTACCACCGTAGTGGTGATAGTGATTGTTAGTGGGATCGAAATCAACTAATATGGATTATGGAACCATGCGCATTTGGGAGTAGGACTGCTGAGAGTTTTGGAGTGGTTATTGATGTAGATCATTTGGCCTAGATGGCAATAAAGTTTAAGTGCTAATCTAGGATCAACAATCAATAATATAATTTATGAAACTGGATCTTGTAGTTTAGTAAGAAGTTGTGTCTGAAAAGATTTGGATGAATGGTTTCTGCCTGGATGCTTACTGGCATTTATGTTGATCCTTCTTTGTGTTTCTGGAAAAGAAAAAGAGGGTAATATAGTGGACTAAAAAGGAATGACGGATACGGTAATATTCATTTTCTGCAAGTTCAAATATTGGAATACGGTAAACATTAAATTGGGTTTGTTACAGAACTTCACCATATTCATGTGGATTTACTGCCTTCTTTCATTCAATGAGCATCACACCTAGATATGTGGTGTGAAAAGAAATGGAACAAAAAATTCCTCTAATAGGATCGCTATTAATACGGCCAAGCACGCAGTTGCGATATAATCAATAAGAAATAAATAAATAAACAGAAAAATACAAGAAACAAGAATCAAAACCAGCGAGAGACGGGGATTTTATGTGGTTTACCTAAACTGGGCTACGTCTACAGCGGCACAGGATCTGCAAGGCTTCACTAAGAGTTGAATCAGGTACAAGCTCTCAAAACACTCTCTCAGAAACTTTTTTAATCCCCTTAAAAGATTTCAGGATTTCTCTCAAATGTACCTGAAGGTACTCACAAAACCTTTCAGATATTCTCTCTGAAATCTCACTTACAAACCTCTCGAAAAATCTTATTTTTTCATCAATAATCATAACCCTCACAGCCTCTGTTTATATAGAGTACAAGAAACAAGGCTCGCAGGCATCCAAGAACCCTAAAAAATACAAAACTCTAGACTCTCAATCTTCATAGAAGACTTCTGGGAAGTTGGATCGAGACAAACAAGTGCCTTATATGAAGCCACGTCACCGTGCCAAAATCCGTGCGCGTAAAAACGGAACGCACGCCCAGCGCCCAACCACCTGGGCCTGGGTCGCGCGACGCACACCCGCGCGCGTGGGTTGGTGAACTTGGATCGAGGCTTTCGGGATGGAAATTAGTCTCAATTTACAACAATCTCCCACTTGGAAATTAATTGACATCAACCTTTGATCCGCCTTCTTTCTCTGTGCCGCACTCTCCTGATCTATCTCTTGGAAAGGTTCACCAAGTTGCAACAGAAACTCAACTTGTCTCTGCTCATAACCTTGATGAACATATCTGCAGGGTTCTTGGCACCATCAATCTTCTCTAGCTTCAGCCACTCCTCATCCAACGCACTGCGTATAAAATGATACTTAAGCTGAATATGCTTGGTTCTTGCATGAAATGCTGGATTCCTGGCCAAGTGAACTGCGCTCTAGCTGTCGCTCCATAGCGTATTACAATTATGCTTCTTACCGAGCTCCTCCATCAACCTCTGTAACCAGATCATCTCTTTACTAGCTTCAGTGATCGCCACATACTCAACTTCCGTAGTTGACAAAGCCACTATCTTCTGCAACTGAGATACCCAGCTCACTGCTGTATCACCGACAGTAAAAACATAACCAGTGGTGCTCCTTCTATTGTCTCTGTCACCAGAGTGATCTGCATCTACAAATCCCTGTACTTGAAGACTGTCACCTTCATAGCATAAACTGTAAGTTGATGTACCCCTGAGATATCTCAAGATCCACTTCACTGCATTCCAGTGCTCCTTGCCTGGATTCTGCATGTATCTGCTGACTGCTCCCACTGCTTGTGCGATGTCTGGTCTTGTGCAAACCATTGTATACATCAGACTTTCCACGGCCGAGGTATATGGAACTCTAATCATCTCATCCCTTGCCTCCTGAGTTGTTGGACACAACTGCTTGCTATGTTTGAAGTGTGCTGCCAAAGGTGTTGACACTATCTTTGCGTTCTCCAAATTGAACCTCTTCAGCACCTTCTCTACATAGTCCTCTTGAGATAGCCACAGCTTCCGTTGCTTCCTATCTCTCTTGATCTTCATGCCAAAAATCTGCTTCGCCTTTCCCAAATCCTTCATTGAGAACTTCTTTGCCATCAGTTTCTTGAGCTCTTCAATCTTCCTCATACTAGAACCTGCTACAAGTATATCGTCGACTTACAAGGATAAAACAATAAACTCATTATTTACGAACCTCTGGTAGTATACGCAGTGATCTGACTGGCATCTGGTGAATCCCTTCTCTAGCATGGAACTGTCAAACTTGAGGTACCACTGCCGCGGAGCCTGCTTCAGACCATACAAGCTTTTCTTCAGTCTGCAGACCATGTCTTCCTTTTCCTTGACCTGGAAACCTTCTGGCTGGATCATGTGCAGCTTATTCTCCAAATCTCCATGAAAAAATGCTGTCTTCACATCTAGCTGCTCTAGATGAAGATCCTCCACTGCTACCATGCTCAGAATCACCCTGATGGATGTCATATTGACCACTGGGGGAAAAATCTCCAGAAAGTCAATTCCCTCTTTCTGTGCATTACCTTTGACAACTAACCTTGCCTTGTATCTTTTGGTACCATCGGCCTCATTCTTCATCTTGTACATCCATTTGTTGAACAGAGCTTTCTTGCCAGCGAGTAACTTCATAAGATCCCAAGTCTTGTTCTGCTTCAAAGAGTCAATCTCCTCTTTCATAGCCAACTCCCACTTGACCTTAACTTCATCCTGCATGGCTTCAACAAAACACTCTGGTTCTCCAGAATCGTGTACAAAACATAATCATTAGCAGAATACCTCTGTCATGGCCTGGTAACCCTCGTGGACCTCCTCAACTGTGGGGACACCAGCTGAGGTACCGGTGTATGCATGTGGCTGTCAGCTTCAACCACATCTTCCTTCTTCACATCCTCAAAGTTTCCATATTCAATTTGCACTTGGGGAATCTCTCCATCTCTGACAGGATCAAGTTCTATAAACTCCTGTTTCTTTTCTTCCACTGCATCCTTCCTGTCTTTGTAAGTATGTTTTTCATCAAATACCACATTCCTGCTCCGAATGATCTTATTGTTCTGGAAATTCCAGAGCTTGTAGCCATACTCATCGCCACCGTATCCAATGAAAATACACTTTGTAGACTTTGAGTTTAACTTACTCCTCTTCTCTTTCTCAATCAAAGAATAAGCAATGCAGCCAAACACTTTAAGAAAAGAAAGTTTTACAGGTTTTCCTATCCAAACCAATTCTGGAATCCCACCATCCAATGCACTGGATGGACTCCTGTTGATCAAATACACTGCGGTGTCCAGTGCTGCCGCCCAAAAATATGTAGGTAGACGCGAGTCAAACCTCATACTCATACTCCTCTCTCTCTCAAGAATGGTCCTATTCATTCTTTCTGCCACACCATTCTGCTCTAGTGTCCCTGGGACGGTCTTGATCCTTCTGATTCCATGCTCTGCGCAGTAAACATCAAACTCTTTGCCGCAGTATTCACCACCGTTATCTGTCTTGAGACACTTGAGGCTTGCTCCAGTCTGGTTTTCACACGACTCTCCATCTCTTGAAGATGCCAAAAACCTCAGACTTTTCCTTCATAGCAAACACCCAGACTTTCCTGCTGAAATCATCTATAAACGTGACAAAATACTTATTGCCCGCATATTATGCCATTGGTGCTGGATCCTAGACATCTGAATGAACCAATTCCAGCCTTTCAGTATTCTTCTGAGTTCTTGCTAACTGAAAACTTACAGCTTTCTGCTTACCATAGATACACTCTTCACAAAACTCTAGATTTACCTTCTTTAGCCCAGGTAGAAGCACTCTCATGTATAGAATACTCAAGTTCTTCTCACTAAGATGACCGAGCCTCCTGTGCCATAATGTAGTCACTGTACCTGTGTCTCCTGTTGCCACTGAAACTGAACTCCCACTGTCTGCCAAGAAGTAGAGTGCCAGTCCGCTTCCCTTTGACAACAATCATAGACCTTTTAGTAATCTTCCATTGAGAATTACCAAAGACGGATACATAACCCTCATCATCAAGCTGACTGGTAGAAATTAGGTTTTTCCTTAAATCTGGAATGTATTTGGCTTGTGCAAGTCTCAATTCTCCGCCTGTCACTGGCTTCAGTACAATTGTTCCTCTACCAATAATTCTGCACTGCTGTCCATTGCCAACTGTGACATGACCAAAATCTTCTTGGACAAAATCTGAAAATAGGTGTCTCTTAGAGCTGCAATGGTAAAAAGTGCCTGAGTCTACAAACCACAAATCTGAGTTTGCCACATCGCCGGCTGATAGGCACACATCCTTAAACTCCTGCCGTATAGTACTCACAACATTTGCTTCCTGACCTTCTGACTTGCTCTATGTACCTTTTTTTTTCTTCTTATCCCAACAATCCTTGCTCATGTGACCTTTCTTCCCGTAATTCCAACACTTCATGGGAAATCTCCCTTTGGACTTTCCTTTGCTCTTGGACCGGCCTTTCTCTGACTTCTTCCTCTCCTGTGATCTTCCTCTGGTATCCTTCATGAGTGCAGTACTTGTAGAAGTCTCATCCACAGTCTTTCTTCTCATCTCATCATTCAATATACAACTAACTGCATCATTAAATGTAAGGGTACCTGATACCGAGTTGTTGACTGTCATTACAAGATTGTCCCAGCTCTCTGGCAAGGAACACAAGAAAAGAAGAGCCCTGAAAGAATCATCAAAAGTGACAGAGACTGATTTCAATTGATTGATCATCGTGTTGAACTCGTTCAGATGCTCCGTCACTGAACCATTCTCAGCCATCTTCAAATTGAAGAGCTTTTTCATGAGAAATATCTTGTTTAAGGTGGAAGGTTTTTCATACAGCTTTGTTAAAGCGGTCATCAAATCCACGATGGTATTTTCCTTTGCAATATTATACACCACTTGAGGTGTCAACGATAATCTGATCGTGGCCATGGCTTTCCTATCCAGAATCATCCAATCCGAGTCGCTTATTGAATCCGGCTTCCCCCCTCCAATGGAACGTAAAGATCCTTCTGATATAGGTAGTCCGCAATTTGCATCCTCCACCATCCGAAATTGTGATCATTAAATTTCTCGATTTTGATCTTGTCTTCTGCCATCTCTTTGTTGATTTATTCGACCATAATAATAGAAAGGAACCTGGCTCTGATACAATTTGAAAAGAAATGGAACAAAAAATTTCTCTAATAGGATCGCTATTAATACGGCCAAGCACGCAGTTGCGATATAATCAACAAGAAATAAATAAATAAACAGAAAAAACACAAGAAACAAGAATCAAAACCAGCGAGAGACGAGGGTTTTACGTGGTTCACCTAAACTGGACTACGTCCACGGCGGCACAGGATCTGCAAGGCTTCACTAAAAGTTGAATCAGGTACAAGCCCTCAAAACATTCTCTCTCAGAAACTCTTTAATCCCTTTCAGGATTTTTCTCAAATGCACCCGGAGGTACTCAAAACCTCTCAGATATTCTCTCTGAAATCTCATTTACAAACCTCTCGAAAAATCCTGTTTTTCATCAATAATCATAAATCCTCATAGCCTCTGTTTATATAGAGTACAAGAAACAGGGTTCGTAGGCATCCAAGAATCCAAAAAAATATAAAACTATAGACTCCCAATCTCCATAAAAGACTTCTGGGTAGTTGGATCGAGACAAACAAGTGCCTCATATGAAGCCACGTCACCGCGCCAAAATCCGTGCACGTAAAAACGGAACGCACGCCCAGCACCCGACCACTTGGGCCTGGGTCGCGCGATGCACACCCGCGCGCATGGGTTGGTGAACGTGGATCGGGGCTTTCGGGATGGAAATTAGTCTCCATCTATAACATGGTGCAACTCAAGGTTTGCATTTCTTGTTCATGGTTTCTTCATTCATCTTTTTCAAGTTTCAAGAATTGCCACAGCATAATAGGATATTCAAGATAGGTGTACATGAGGAGTATTTTTTTTAAAAAAATATTTTTATTAAATATTTGCAAAATTAGTGCCACCCTAAACATATTTATTGATCTAGGTATTTTTTTAATGCTGAAAAGTACAGACACGAGGGGGCCTTTGGAAATTACGTGGAGAAATTGCAGTTCTCATTGAAATCACTTCAAAATTTAATAAAAAATAAAAAAATAATTTTTTTTAAAAAAATTAATATTTTTTTTTTAAAAATAAAAAATATTAAAAATAGAAATATAATAACATGATATTATAATATATCTTATATTATAATAAATATTTTAAATTATAAAATATAATAAATATATTATGATATATTAAATTATATATTAAATATTATAATATAGTATATTTGTTGATGTGCGCGCACCGGTCGCAACAAATATATAATATAATATATATTATATATTATAGTATATAATATATAGTATATTTGTTGTTAAAATTATAATATAGTATATTATATATTATATATAAATAATAATATATATTATTATTTATATTATAGTATATTATTTTAACATAGGGTGTTCTTGCCAGTTGCGCCGCATGCAGTAGAGCTGCACATTGCTGTGACGGCCGGACCCGTTGCGCAACGCGATCGACAGGAACTCCTCCATGGCATGATCAAGTTGCTGCATGTGTGCAAGATCGGATACCACTAACGCACCGAGTGGCGGTTACCATTTTGGTAGCCTCCATTAGTCTTGCTGTATTGACGGACATTGCATGAGGTGGAGTCATGCACCTCCGGGGCTGCCGGATTCGTCGCACGGCATGACCATCAAGAATGCCCCCACGGTGCGATTGGGTGGCTGCATGTACGTACGGCCTGATATCATCGATGCATCGAGTGGCTATCCGGCATGACCATCGGGAATGCCCCCACGGTGCGACTGGGTGGCTGCATGTACGTAAGGCTTGATATCATCGATGCATCGAGTGGTGGTTGCCGTCCCAATAGCCTCCATCAACCTTGCCGCACTGATGAATGTCACGTGTGGTGGAGCCGTGCGCCGCCTTGGCAGTCGGACCCGTCGCGTGGCGCGATAAGGTTTCGGAGGGCACGGGTTGGTGGATGCCTAGGCTTGCATCGACACTGCCCCTGAGCCCCATCATTTTTAGCCTCGTTGCTCGATGGATGTCCCATCCTGTGAGTGGTGCCGTGTCAATGGCACTTGGCATGACGCCACCGCCAACCGATGTGGATGCATCAACAAATATACTATATTATAATATATAATATAAAATTTGATATATTATAACATATTATAATATCATGTTATTATATTTTTTATTTTTAAAATTTTTTTATTAATTTTTGTTTTTATTAATTTTTTTGTTTTTTAAATTTTTTATTAAATTTTGAAGTAGGAAATCGTAGGTTGTACCTGAGATTTTTTCATGTAATTTCCAAAGCCCCCTCCCTGCATACGTACTTTCCACATGTTAAAAATACCTAGCTTGATAAATATATTTAGAATGGTACTAGTTTCATAAATATTTAATAAAAAAACTATTTTAAAAAAAATTGTGTACATCAGTCACCCAATTCCATATTTTTCCCGGAAGATGGTGGCAGGACAGCTGTAAACATCACATAGAATGACTCCATATGAGCACCCCATCCACTTTTGATGAGCACCTCAATCATCAAAGATTCATCAAGTACAATCAATATTTTGCATCTTAACTTTCAATGGGACCATCAGTAGTGTATCTAGTCCTTTATGATGATGGACTTGCTTAATGGGCAATAGGTAGGATTTGCCATATTCTCTTTTATGGTCATGGTTTTGATGGTATAGCTCTATTATTGGTTACCTTACAGTTTGTGGGTTGTGGTTTCTTTCTTATTTTTTGGTGGTGTGGGTGAGTCTTGATGCTTATCTGGAGATGTTTGCCCCATTTATTTTATTATAGATCCTTTAACTTAGAAATGAAATGTTCTAATGAAATTGGCCTCTTCTCTAGTGAAAATGTTCAACCCTCCATATCTGGGATGCTGATGAGAAACTTAGGATCGGAAATGGACATTTGTGCATGGTTTAAGGAATTAGTATGTCATTAGGGAATTAAACATAGTGTATGACAGCGAGGGTTGGGGATGAAAGTAGTCTGAGAGACTGACTCATGGGAATTCAAAGAGAAATTGGTTGTTGGCACTTTTTGGTGCTATGGGTACAATATAGAAACATTTCTATCAGAAAAGTGTACTGCAAGGGGAACTCCTTTCAACCAATTGTCGCTCCATCTGATCCCTTCATTGATTCTCTTCTAGACTCTCAGTTTATTTCGTTTGTCCTATACATGCGTACACTTGTGCATGGTGCATGAATATACCTGTGTATGCAATATAATTGCGTGAACATAAACATAGACGGCTAGTCCTATGTCATCAATTTAGCTTACGCTTGTCTAGACCATATCAACTGGGTTTTCCAACATCTATCCAATAATTGGGGCAACATTTAGCTTCTTCTATGCACTCATTTCTAACCCTATCGTTGGTTTGTAAATATTTCTCTTAATATGATTATTTCTACCATGCTCATCATGCACATAAAACCTCGTTTCACTTTAATAGTCTGATCTGAATGAAGCTTGCATCTTTATTTTATGTAGCTAAGCAGTTTTTTCTTTGGGAATTTTCAAGAAAAAACACACTTAGTTTATCATATTTCTGGAATAGAGCCAAATCTATTTTTTCATGGGGACAGACTGCTTCGAACTTTACTGGACCATTCCACCCCTCTGTCAGATGAATAACATATTTATGTTAATTGATGCATATGTATTGGTAGTAAGGTTGCAGTTTAGGTCTACTAAAAAGGGTCATTTCCCAGTTATGCTCCTGGCAATCTAGGGTCCTGGGAAGGAAAAACTGGGGATGGACCTAATCTCAGGCAGTTCTTTTTTTTTTTTTTTTTGCTTTTCTTTTCTTTTCTTCCTTCTTTGAGCAAAAGTAGCTTCCCCAGGACTAGAACTGGTTTTGGTCCATTGTCAGCTGAAAATTAAGTTTCCAACATGTCCCTGCCAACAACATGCGGCAGGCTCTGTGTTTTCCAAGATGTCCTGTGGTAACATTTTAATGCAATGCTCAGCGGATGATTGTTGACACAGGTCCCAGAGTCTGCCATGTGTTTCAGGTGGCCCCTAGTGGAAACCTAGTTTCCTCTTTGCTGTGGACCTCAGCTTCACATATTAGTAATGGATGCAGATATACCATATTTTTATAAATAGTTAACAGGTATACTTGCTGAGTAAAATTCAAAGTGGCGATCCTTTTTTCTGCAAATTTAAATCATGTGGACCTTTTCTACTTTGCACTTCTTATATCCTTGATGGTAAGTTGGTTTGGCCTTAACCAAATCTCCTCTCGGAAAATTGGATCTTTTCTTGAAATACCCTCTTTCCTTTCTCTTGGTGACTTCAATAATTTTTATTTTAATCATATCAAGAAATTGTAAAATATCTAGTAGTGCTCATTCTAGTCTTCATTTGTTGGGAGTCACGTGTTATCTCTTATAAACATATTAATTATTGCACACTTAAACCAAATTATTAATATCATTGATCTTGCCTTCTTGCTTTCTGACATTATCTGAGCTTTAGTGTTTATAAAACATTAAACCCATGCTCTTCTCTTCCTCTTCTTTTTTTACGTTAGGCAAGTTGATCTTTATCTTGGCAAGCTCCCCTTATTAACATATAGGACAATGATCTATGAAGAACTAAAGCCATATGTGAATAATTAATGCATATTAACTTGCGGGGACTTGATATGAAAATTTGGGCAGGCTCATGTATTTTCTTCATGACAAAGTACCCACTTCTATTTTCACATATTTTGGTACTGCAGGTGTTTGATGTCACCCCATTTATGGATGAGCATCCAGGTGGTGATGAAGTCTTGCTAGCAGTAACTGGTAATAATTCAAATCAGCTTTTTGTTGAACCATAGATTTTATGTGTTAGTCACTTTTTTGTCTTTTATATATTTTCCTCCATTCTTATGTAAAAGAAAGCATGATTAAACCAGGCAAAGTCTGGTCTTGCTTAACTGGCACTATTTGCAAAACTTTTTTTTTTTTTTTCATCTAATTGTCTTTGCAGGGAAGGATGCAACCAGGGACTTTGAAGATATAGGTCACAGTGACTCTGCTAAAGAGATGATGAGCAAGTACTGCATCGGGAACATAGATTCATCGACCATTCCAGATAAGCGCGTTTGTGTGCCACTACAACAAGCAACATTCTATCCTGAAAGAACTTCAGATTTGACGATCAAAATACTGCAGTTCCTCGTGCCCGTCTTGATCTTGGGCTTGGCCTTCACTGTTCGTCACTTTACCAAGGTAGAGGAGTAACACCATTTGCCTTGGTCATCTGTAGTCTATTGAAACTGAAGTGCAGTGATGGATCTGATCATTTTATAGGAATTGAACTGTAAAACCATTCAACCACCCTGATGGCGGTAATGGATTAGTTGTTATGTGTCGGTTGGAAGTTCTTGTCATCTTCTTTCCTTTCAGTACGCACTTTTTAGTTTCGTGTGTTAAACTAGAACATCTCTTAGGGTGCTGAGGATGGATTTTGAGCTATTGCAATTTTAGAAAAATATGTAACAAGTGAATGCTTTCTAGGCTTTTGTCTTCCCTGCTGATAATGTAGTGCAGAAATTTGATTTGTACACATTGGAGATGCTTCTGGTCTATAACTAGGGATCTAACGGCCAACCTTGTTCCCTAGGCTTTTGAAACGTTTTTCTTCGTCTTCTTGTTATTCGTTTTTTGAACAATCTTGGTGTCCTTCTGTGTTCGCTATTCTGTGCATAGATGAAGAGCTTTTAATTTGTGGTTCTGTAGAGATAAAGCTAAAAGATATTGGACTTTTCACATATATATTCTGAAAATATGGTTTATTGTATTTTTACTCTTTGAAAATTATTATTTGCATTTGTGTGTCTTTCAAATCATTCTGTTTTTTTAAATGATATCCTTCCGTTAAATTTTAGACTATGTTAAAAATTAACAGTTTTAAATGTAAAAGGATATTATTAATTTTTACATTAATAAGGACATTATTATTTTTTACATTAAAGCTCTTTAAAAAAAAAATAAACATTTAATTTATAGCATGAAGAGCTATGTTTTTGTATAAAATTTTGAGGGAAAGAAGATAATATTTTTTTTTATATATTTAAAGCTGTCATTATTAACATCATCAGTGAAAAATCAAAGGAAAGGGTATCTAAGATTTGAGAGAAACATGCACCAAAGTACCAGTGGATGAAATGATGGGTTCATGCGAGGAAGGAAGAAAGTTAAAGTTCGACTTTGTCCTTGGTGAACTTTTTTCGTTTATCATCCAGTTCCAGCATGGATGCTTGTCGCTCAGGTTTGCTTTACAAGCCTGTAGAGAACCTTCTTGGGATTAATTGATGAAGAGAGCTCCACGTGAGAATGTTCCAACTTTCTACAGAACCACATGATGAAGAGAGCTAGATTTAAGTAGATCAACTAGACTCACGAAGCATGCTTAAATGACAGGGACACAATTCTTTAATTTGATATCTAGCAGTCTTGCTCAATTCTTTAATTGTTCTAATTGGATGAGTTGCTACGAAGCTGTTTATTGTGGCTCTTGATTATGTAAATGAAGTAAAAATGTTGCTATTTACCACGCCTTTCTCTGAATGTAAATGTGCCAATTAACCAAATTTGCATTCCACTTTTTGCCTGCCCCTGATCTCGAAGGAAAGCTGCTAAGTGCTGACGTCATCCCGATAAAGAATCTTTTCTGAAAAAAATTGTTGGTCATGTTTTAAACCGAAGTCCGCAAATGAAGTACCTGGCACGAGAACAATTCATGACAGATCTTGGTTGATTTCATCCATCTGTAGCACATTCAACGAATTCATTCCCCAGAAAGGTTTGCAGAATACCAAAACCAGAGGTGCAAGATAAAAATAGGCAAGGAAGATTTGGGTTAAGTTGACCGCACTTGTATAAATTGGAATGATTCTTCGCGAGTATTAAAACAACAACATTGTAGTCTCTCTAAAGTAAATCCAATGAAGGGTTCTCCAAGCTTTTTTCCTTTCATCAGTGCTATGCTTTATCACAGCAACCGGTAATAATGACTGCTGAAGCAAACAAAAACGGAAGGAGCCAACAAGGGAGAGATGACTCATAAAGATGGTACGCATAGAGAGAAAAAACCAGGTCATTCAATTTTGTCATGGAGGGTGACCACTAGATCATGGGCATCATCCAAGAGCTTCCAGACATCCAACTGCCCTGCCATGTTGTTGCACTCCCTGATGATTTCATCCATGCTGCTGTGCATCTCAATGATCAGCTTCCTCCTCTGCAGAACACAGGCTGCAATGGCATAAAGAAGCAAGTCATCGGTGGGGGGAGCCCGCAGCCTTATCCTTCCCCAGGCAGACTTTCCAATCCCTGCCCTGATTGCTGCCTGGTCTGCCCACATTACCTCCCATAGGCACAAAGTTTGCTCGAAAGTGAGCTCCCTACGGAACATAACCACCACCATTCTGTAGACAAAGAAGCAATCCTCTGCTTGAAGCTTCTCCAAGTGCCGATACAGGTGCGAGTCCTTGAACTTGATGATCTTTGATACAATCTTCAGCTGTCTCCTTATGCCAACTTCATCAAGCCTAAAATTATGCCGGGCTTTCCTCATGAAACCGACAAAGCACCAGAATGCCTCGTCATCCTCGTCCATGACTGCAAGTATGGGAGATAGAAGGTCGCTCATTCCTTGGCAGTAGCCAATTTCCGGGTCATAGAGTGCATATGCCTCAAGTATAGCAACTAAGCGTGCTGCATGGTAGATTCTGCATGGCTCCAAGTGGTCATAGTCCTTCAAGCCAACAGCAATAGCAGCCTTGAGTGTTTTGTCCTCAGTGATTAAAGCTTGGGTTGGAGAGTAGATGGCCCACTCTGCATTAGCTCGAATTGCATCTAAACGGATGATACGCTGCCATGTGGCAAAGTCCTCAGCTGTTCGACTAGATTTAGGATTGTCCCCTTTAATTGAAGTAATCTTGACATACTTGGGATCGGTTTCCATGTTCCCTTCTGCACCAGAGTACATCAACTGGCTTTCAGGTTCTTCTTCAGTGGAGGATTCAGTATCCGAGGATTCTGTCTCCACTGCAGATGCATCATCGACATGAGAGATCCCACTCTTGTCTTCTTCTTCCACATTACATGAGCTGGGGGCAGAGGACTCGTCATGAGATAGTTGCTCTGCATTGCCATCATTTCGGCTTCCTTGATCAAAAGAGAGGGACTCCCTGGCACTAGACACATCTTCGGAGACAGGAGATTCATGACCCTCGATGAAACTGGGGCTCTCAGAATAACTCACTTCAACTATTTCCTTCAGCTCCTTGTCTGCCTCATTGCTTAGCTTTAGAAGTCGCCCACACCGTCTCCTTAGTTTCTCATATTCTTTCCTATATTACAAGTACAGACAATGGAATGTGATATTGCCTCCAAAATTTGTAGCATACACACACACACACACACACACACTATGGTTAATTAGTTCCCAGGTATGGCCAGCTTGGTTGATCTCATCTGTAAATGATAAAAATATCCCTGCATATTGCATTAAATACTTGTACATGCATGGGGGTAGTTTTGTCATTTAGCAGATGCCGTGAATGCATTTTTCTGCATTAATTGTTTTGCTTTTTAGTAAATTGCTTGCACCTATCAAATGAACAAAGCATTGTTCTTCCCCATTTTCCCTCAATGTCATTGTGTTGCACATATTTCTTAAACAAGTTATTTCTCATATCACAGCAACTGCTTTGGTTAAACCCACGAAGAAGAAAGTCATGGATTAAAAAACAGATAGCAGCCAAGTCTAAATACCTTTTCTGTTGTCTAACAGCATTTCTTTCAGCCCTTGAACTGTTTAGGTCATAGCTGCAAATTAAAATAACCAAATCATAACTATTAAATCCTTCCAGCAATTCTAGACAAACACTATTGTCTTTGAATCCATTACTACATATATCAAGCACATCATTATCAATTTAGTGAAATGCCTTGAACACAACAAAGCCTTGCTGCTGCACACAAGGTAAAACAAATAACAGTAATAAGTTTCTAATAGTGTCTATCAAATCACAATGAGCAAAAACGACATGCAGCTCTACAAATTAAACATACAACCACTAAAAGTTCAAATCTATAGAAGATCATAGTGTTATAATGTCTAACATTTGTAAAATGGCATGAACATTTCCTTCTTGTCGCTTGCATAAACACTGCTAGTATATACAACACAAGCAAGAATGATCTCGACAAAGAAAGAAAAAAGAAGGTGGCTATTTATGATTTGATCCACAAAGTCTTTTTATCATCGATATTACGCAAAATGAGGCAAACTTGCAAGCATCACATTTTGCAGCAAGAACCTAAATAGGATTATTTGTTAAATTATAAGCTAACAGTGGTAGCAATCTGATCAATACACGCATGCGTGCAGATTATTTGTTAAATTATAAGATAATAGTTGTAGTAATCTGATCAACACACACATACACATACATAGAGAGAGAGAGAGAGAGACTTGGCTACACTTAAGTGGATCACCATCCAAACTGGTCAAGTCAAGATCGGATGATGAGAATCCTACATTAATGATCCAAGCCATTTGATATAACCCACATCTAAACTGCTAATACATCAAAAAAATCATGCATGAAGCCCCTAGCCTATGTATTAAGTGGTTAAAAAATTGAATAGTTTATATAACATGAAACATTAAGTGGTCAAAAAATGATAATACAAAACAATAGATTTTTTTTTATCACTTGATGCATTGGCTAGGGATCTCCAAATTTCATGATTTTTTTTGCATGTTAAGTAGTTTAGAGGTAATATATTACATCTAATGGCTTGGATCAATAAATGTGGGATCCCCATTATCTAATATAGACCTAAACCAGATTTCCATCTCTAGATTGGATGATAGGGATCTCACATTGACAATACAAGCCATTGGATGTAATATATATCACTAATTTGCTTATACACAAAAAATCATGTAATTTGGAGACCACTAGCCTATGCATCGAACTATCAAAAAATTGAATTGTTTAAATAACATGAAATAATACATGTCTTTTTAACCACTTGATGCATAAGCTAGGAGTCCTAAAGTCAAATTTTTTTTGTATAAAAAGTCTAGAGACAGTAAATCCCATCTATCAGCTCAAATCATGGTTTTCCGAACCGTGCCGAACCGGCCGGTTCGGGGCATACCGAACCGGACCGGCGGCCGGCCGGCACGGTTCGGCTTTAAAAAATGGCACAGCCACGTAAAAAATCTAAAAAAAAAAAAAGTTTCCGCACTGTACCGGACCCGAACCGGACTCGAACCGGTCGAAACGGGACTGAATCGTCGGCGCGGTTCGGCCCAGTTCGAGACGGTTCCGGGTGGTACGGTGGGAGGGGGCAGGTGGGTCCCTATGTTTTGTTTTTGTCACATAGCACTGTAGCCATGTGACAGCTTTGAGAGGGAGGGGATTTCGTTGGGTTTTAAGCAATGGAAAAGGCAGAGAGCTCGTAAGAGCTCTCTGCTGCAGCGCCGTGGAAGGAAATTGATCCAAAAAAAAATTCGTGGATCAATTTAAAGCCAATCCAACCTGCAAAAATCAAAGGGAAAGCTAGAATCAAGGTCCGTATACCATTCTTTTTCTATATTTTTCTCTTCGTATCGTTATTTTTTTGTTAAAATCCATGCAAAATAGAAAATTAAGAAGAAATGCTGTCAAAATTTATTTGTTGGAAATGATTTTAGAGTATATTGCAGATCTAGGATAGATCTACACAATGATACTAAAATCTTAAATTTTTATTAAGTATATAATTTATTAAATTAAAAATTAATTTCGGATTAATAAATTAATTAAAAAAATAAGTAGAAAAAAACTGTAATTATAAATTATTAATTTAGGGCTTGTAAGCTATTCTCTTTATAAATTTCATGTCGATTTATTCAAGTTTTGTGCATCTCATGAATAGTGCCTGTAGGTCTTAAATTGAAAAAAAAAGTGACTTTTAATGCATTTCTAGGCTCTTAAAAAAATATATGTAGCATGTATGATGAAATCCTACATGAATCTAAAATTTAAATTTTTATTTTTATTTTATTTTATTTTTTAAATTTTTTTAATTAAAAAAAAAAAAAATTTAAATTAAATTTTAAATATTAGGTTAATTAACTGTTAATTAATAAACATTATTATTGACATTATATGTAATTTAAATATTCATGTATGAATCCATCGAGGAAGAAGGATCCGGAGCGGGACATTGGCTGGTTACATGGAGAGATGCTCTCGGGTCGGCATCACTGGAGGTGTAAATGGTGCAATACCGAATTCAAAGGTGGGGGAGTAACAAGGTTGAAGCAGCACTTGGCTGATGGCTATCCTGATGTATCTGCATGCCGACATTGTCCATAGGAGGTCCGTCAGTTGATGAAGAAACACTTTACTGAGTTTAAAGCTGGAAAAAAAAGAGCAGCAAAGAAGAAGGCAGAGGTGGACCGCAGAGCCGCAGAACCACCTTCTTATCACTCCAGGAAGTCAGAGGAAGCATATATTCTTTCTGATGATGAGGCATAGATGGAGGCTGCTATTCAGGCGAGCTTGTATGAGCAGAGACAGCAGGAGGAGGCAGCCAGGCAGAGACAGCGATTCGGGCCATCAGCTTTTGAGTAAGGATCGAGATCCACTTCTGCTAGTGCTCCAGGAGAGTCTCAGACACAGTTTAGGAGGACCCCCTCAGTCAGAGAGCCCGTCAGGAGAGGCACCAGCCGTATTGCATCCATGTTGGGAGCATTTGGCAGTAGGAGGAAGTCTTCCAGGCCTAGGGACATTCCAGAGGGAGCCACTATCCATGATATCGATCTACATGCATTTTCCAGTAGAGATTCAAAGCAACAGAGGATTGACACAATGCTGAAGAAGGATAAGAAGAAGGATATGTGGCGGGCCATCTCCTCCTGGTTTCATTTCAGTCATATTCCAGCCCATGTAGCAGACAATCCATATTATCGCTCTGCTATTTCATCTATACAGGCTACTGGTGCAGGTGTAGATCCTCCAACACCGAGGGATATCTATGGTCATCTTCTGGACAGCAATAATAAGGAGCTAGAAGGATTGATATCCTCATATCAGAGCAAGTTGCCTGTGTATGGATTGACGGTGATGTGTGATAGTTGGACTGGTCCTACTAGACGGAGCATCATCAATTTCTTGATTTATTGTGATGAAAAGACTTTTTTTCAGAAGTCTATTGATGCTTCAGATCAGGTGCACGATGCCAGTTATATCCTCAGATTGATGGAGGAGATGATTAATCAGGTGGGAGAGCATAATGTCGTGCAGGTAATCACTGATAATGAACCACAGTACAGGGCCGCATGGTAGATCTTGATGGAGCGGCGGCCGCATTTTTTCTGGACCCCTTGTGCTGCACATTATATAGACCTTATGTTGATGGATATTGGTAAAATTCGCAGGGTGCAGAAGATTGTTGAGCTAGCACAGTCTATCACCAGATTTATATATAACCATACATGGGTCTTATCATTGATGAGGAGCTTTACAGGGAAAAAAATATTAAGACCGGGGATCACACGGTTTGCAATTAATTACATTGCACTTGATAGTCTTCTTAACAAAAAAGCAGAGCTGCGTCAGATGTTTGTCAGTCAGGACTGGCAGGAGAGCCAGATATGCCAGGACAAATACTGAGGGAAGCAATGTAGAGAATTTAGTGACGAGACAGACATTCTGGCAGCGAGCTGAGATGGTAGTGAAGGCTATCAAGCCTCTATATGAGATACTTCGTGCCGTGGACTCCGAGAGGTATGCTCAGATTGGCTTCTTATATTTCATGATGCAAAGGGCAAAGGAAAAGATCCAAGAGGTAGATCCATCACATGCACATGAGTATATCCGAATCATTGATGGACGGTGGAGTTATCGAATGAGTTCGGATTTACATCTAGCAGGTACGTAGTATTTTATGAAGTCCCTAAAAATTAAGTTTCAATTAGATTCATACAAGTATGCTTGACTGTTCTTAAAATATATGTGCAGCTTACTATCTAAATCCGAGATTTCAGTACTCCGTACCGGACATTGCCATGGACGAGGATCTTATGTCTACCCTGCGCAATGTTATATATAAGATGGAGCCGATCCAGATATCGCTGCTCTGCGCCTTGAAGAAGTAAGTTAGGTTAAAATTATTAAATAATTTTAATAGCATTAATTTCAACAAGCTAACAAATTTTTTTCTGACAGACGAAATTTTTTAGGGAGGGCACAGATTCATTTGGATCCACTGTAACGGTCAGAAGTAAATCAAAGATGAATCCTGATAGGTACTACTAAGGAGTAAGTCTAATATTATATCAGGATTAAATTTTTTATTTTGCCAAATCTAAAATTCTAAATGATGTATGTCTTTTGCAGCTGAATGGTGGGTGCATTTTGGTGGATCTGCTAAAAATTTGAAGGTTCTTGCAGTGAAGATCCTCTCCCAGACGGTGTCCTCCAGTGGATGTGAACGCAACTGGTCTACATTTGGTCTTATCCACTCTAAACAGAGGAAACCGTCTGAAACAAAAATGCCTCAACGATCTTGTGTATGTATACTATAATTTAAGGTTGAGGCTAAAATGTATTCAGGAAGTAGAATTGAAATATCCTGATCCCACTGCAAGTTCATATATTGATGAGGATGAAGATCCAATGATTGGGTGGGTCATGGGTCAGCAGCAGCAGTAACCAGAGCATGATGAGTCAGGATCGCCTCCTCGACCAGCCAGTTTTGTAGCTAGTGAGGTTGGGATGGATGTTGGACAATGGGCAACAAGTCATATTCCTCGCAGGACTCCAGCAGATACAGCACATCATCCGTCCCCACCATCTAGTAGACCTGGAGACAGAAAAAGGAAAGGCAGTTGCACCTCCATCGGAGCACTCAGTCCACTCAGATTCAGATACCAGAGACAGTGATGATAGTGCTTCAGATAGTGGAGGATCTAGTGATCAGGGAGGGGCAGGAGAACAAGAATCGCAGCCTCCTAGTCATATTCGATTCACTGGGGAGTCGCAGTTTTACCATGCCACGCAGGATACATATCATGGAGCACCATCTAATAGACCTCGTGGTGATACGATTCCATATAGGCGACGGGCTCCGCATGGTCGTTCGGGACACGATACAGTTGCAGATCTTGCACGTGGAGTAGGATCCTTGGATGTATCTGGATCATCCTCATATTCAGGATCCTCTTATTCCGCAGCTACTGGCAGCTTATGGTCCATATGATCCATATGGTGCATCCGAGATGTCAGCATCCAGTGGTTATTATCCCGGAACATCTTATGCATCTGATTTTGTTGCTAGTATATTTGGATTCCCCCTGCACCTGCACTGCCATATCGTCAGTCTCTGGACAACTCTCAGAGTCGGGACATCAAAGAGGGATCTGCGATTAGTTATGACCCGTCATGCATACCTCTTGGGATGAGCTTAGAGGAGTATCATGCTGCCTGGCAGGAGGAACATGCCAACTTTCCTATGGAGTACATACATGATCCCTATATTTATGGACATCGTCACTCTACCCGATTCTAGATATTGGTATGTAATTATATGTTTATGACACATTTTACTTTCATTAATTGCTGATAATCTTAGTTTAATTATCATTTTTTTATTTCAATTGAAAATAGTCCTAAATTTTAGTATTTAGTCCTAAACCCTAAAGCGGTACGCCATCCTAAATCCTAAATCCTAAACCAGCCTAAACACTAAATCCTAAACCGGCCTAAACCCTAAACCGGCCTAAACTCTTAAAAAATAAACCCTAAACCCTAAACCCTTAAAATAAAAATAAATATCTTAAACTTACAAAAAAAAACAAAAAAAAAAAAAAAAAATTTTTTTTGGGCGTACCGGTCCAACCGTACCGTGTGTCGGCACGGTACGGTTCGGTACGAACCGGTACCGGCCGGCCACCGGTACGGCACCCGGTACCGGCGGCCACCGGTACGGCACCGGTACCGGCCGGCCACCGGTACAGCACCCGGTACGGTACGGGAACCTTGGCTCAAATCATTGGTAAGGGACCTCCATCATCCAATCTAGACCTGACTGGATCTAGGTGGAGATTTATTTGAGCGTAGATAAGTCTATATATATGTATGTACGTGCATGTGTACACGAGGCTTTATGACATTTTGCAAATGGCAAACAAGAATACAATGGCAAGGATTTGGAATCGACAAACAAAGGTATATTAGCAACAGGTGGGGTATGGTCCATCACTTTGTCTTTTCAACTTCCACAAAGTTGAATAAAGGTTAATTTGGAGAACAAGGAAAACACAGTATGAATATCATTTTTTTAAATTTCAACTGATACTCTCAAACATAAATTATCCACCCATTATGTCTTATCTCTTCTAGCTCAATAATTTAGTGATTTACCTCAATCAAAGACAACTTTGAACCAAAAATGCACTTCAATAGGTGGATATTATAGATTGGATTAAGATGGGATCTGGAACTCAAGCTAAGTATTGGAAGTAGCAAAACTACTAAATCCACAAAGTCTTCATTTATAATTAACTCAAGTAAATCCAGAAATATAATTCAAGTTTTTTCATTTGATTAATCTATTGAAGGTGGATGGGTACAATTTGATACAAATTAAAACACCACTTCTACCATTGTAACAGTAATTCTAGAATATACAGATTTGACAATCACTTTGCAGACCAAATTTCAAGTCTTGCATCTTTTCGCCCATGTTGGCATAGCAGATGCTCACAGCATAATTGCAGAATTCATAGAGATGAGAATATACAGAAACAAGAAGTCCAACTGAAGTGCAGCAATATTACGAAGTTCAGTAATGATTAGGTCTACATTAACAGATCATATTTGTCACTGGCACTGCAGTTGTTCTTTATACCATCTCTAAGAGGAGTGATGAGGTTGAAATAAAGTTTTTCAATATCATTTGCTAGCATTCATTGTTCACTGTATATTTTTGATAGTGAAATATGAGAAAATCTGGACAGATGTCAGCATCAAGAGGTACGATCACTGGATGGCATAGTGATGTAAAACAGTGAAATTAACAAAAGAAAACTGGATCTGTAATCTCATACCGGTAACAAAAAAATCCAAACATTAGTACAGATATAGAACAAATCAGAAGTTAGGAGAAAAAAAATCTATATTAACCATCAAGGAAACAAGCTTAATAGCTAACATAAATTAATCAAATAAAGTGGAGAATAACATAAAGAAGTGAAACAGGTCTCCATAAGCCATCACACCTTATTCTAAGAAAATTAATCTCTAACTTAAGCCTGAAGCAAAAATGATTGCCAAGGAAATTTTATATGAGGAAAATCAGTTTGTTAGTTTATAGGCCATCAGAAGTTAGGGAGAAAAAAAAATCTATATTAACCATCAAGGAAACAAGCTTAATAGCTAACATAAATTAATCAAATAAAGTGGAGAATAACATTAAAGAAGTGAAACAGGTCTCCATAAGCCATCACACCTATTCTAAGAAAATTTAATCTCTAACTTAAGCCTGAAGCAAAAATGATTGCCAAGGAAATTTTATATGAGGAAAATCAGTTTGTTAGTTTATAGGCCAAATTCACATACAGTTAAATATACTATTTGAGTAAAAGATTCTACATCAAACAACAAGACTATCTTATTCCCATATGCACTTGTATTTTGTATTATATGCACAAGTCCTTTAGCAGTGCATTACATGCACAAGAAGTGCTGCACCTTATCCAATTCAAATCACAAACCTTACACTTCCAAAAAATAAATAAATATAAAATAACCTCAAATGTTCTTCTCATAAACCATAACAATTGACTGATTCAGTTAATTATAAGTATGCGGTTGTTCCTTTCAAAGGACTTAAATTTTTGGTTCTATACAACCTTATCACTGACTATATGTGTGTACATTGTCTACTTGGAGAAGCAATCAGATTATATAATGAAAATTTTGCCCCAAGATTTTCTTCTTCTTTTTTTTTAATCCCCATGTAACACCTGGAAAGCTCAAGTTCTTTCCCTCATTAAACTCACATGGTAGAATATTTTCTGTTACACAGGTACAGTGCTCAGTAGTCACAAGAATCCATGAGATACTCCTTGTAGTTAAGGATACCACATCTGATGGAAGTGTAACATGTTTAAAATCAATCATGTGCAGTGTAAATGCTAAATGTTTGTAATTTAATGCTAAAATCAAACATGTGATCATGAAGCAGAGAAGTATAGCTACTTTCTCATGAGCATTATCAGCTTTCAAATAATAAAATAATTTGCCATTTTCATTTTGATAATTTAAGCTGGTTAGTTGATCCACAAGAAATCACCAAAAAAAAATCCTATTCATTCATTCACAAGAACCCCATAAAATAGAATTAGTATTAATTGACAAAAATCCTTCAACAAATTAGCATTATTATCCATCTCCCACATAATTTAAATGACCAATTAGACAGAGAAGATCAGAAGAATCAGAGTCATTTAATGAATGTCTATCAACCTTCTTAGACATCATAAGCAGAAACAACATCATAACTGAAGAGATTAGAAAGGAACATACGTAGCCACAAATTCATTGGATTACTGAATGCTATTCAATTTATTATTTTATTTTTCCTCTACTTTTCTAATATCTGCAGTGTTTTCTTTTAATTATATCAATTTGTAGTAAAATTAAAAGTTATTAAGAATCCCAGATACAATTACAAATCAAGTCTATCCATTTCTATTCTTATCCATATTTCATTGGATTAATAAAGTGCTCAGGTTGTCAGAAAAGTTTTCTGCATGCAATAAGAGTAGAATTCCTTCACATGCTATGTTGTGTAGAGGCCGCATGCAGTCACCAGTCCAGCAATAACACAAATTAGGAAATTCTAATTTTACAGGCATGGTGCAAGCAGGCAGACAAGATCAAATTTGTCTTTCATCGTCCTGCCAGTGCCATCTGCCCATGTGTAAGTGGAAGCAGCAATCGACTAAGGAGTCAAAGGGCAGACCATGCATGTTGGATTCATCTATATGGAGTAAAACATGCCACAATTTTCTGGGAACACAAAACATCATATCATATCTGAGAAAAGTGCAGTCATTTACCTCTCTAAAACACTTTTTTAAAAAGAAAGGCCTTGAAGCATGCATTAAAAAAGATAAATAAATCCAGAGTTTGGCAGCTTTAGAGCATGCATAAAACAAGTAATGATGGAATAGAAGTGTCATTACCAAGCAAATGACAATTTCCAGGGCTACTACTAAGTTACTTAATAAGGCTAGTTACAAGACAGTGATTTACCTATTTAACTAACATAAAACCTGCACAATGTGCAGGATGCATCATTATTTAGAAATATAACATGCTTAAAATATTTATTTTATTAATTCTATAATTATATAAAATAAGTATATATTTTACTAATACATAAAATATTTATTTTATTGATAAATATTTTTATTAGTTTGATTAAAAATATCATTTTATTAACATATTAATATATTCTTAAACATTATTAATCTTCTAAAAATATTATTGATAAAAATATTATTTTACTTAAATATATTTTTATTAAAATACCATTATTGTTATCATCATATTATTAGTATTATCATACTTAAATTATAACAAAAAGAGTTGCAAGATTCTAAATTGAAATGCTCTTCCTTTTCTACTACACAAAAAAATATTCTTTAGACATCCTTTTGTGTGTGAGTATTTATTTATAGACATGGTGGAGAGAGGCTTAGCCACCAGACCATCTCTTTTAATTAGAAAATATACCACCTCCTTATTTTTAAAAATAATGTATATTTCATTCATATATAATATATTTATTTCATTAATAATATTTTTGTTAAAAAGTATTTGTGAAGTCTCAATCTTGAAAGTTCTACCCTCTTTCTTTTTTTAATCACCGAGGTTTTTAATGATCTTTTAATAGTATTAATACCATTATTAGTTTACCTTTCACTAAATTAAAAACTCTTTTCACTTCTCTTTTGAGACTCTTAATGATCACTTAATGATATTAATACCATTATTTATTTACCTTCCACCAAATATTAATAGAGTTAATAATTATCACCAGATGTTTTGAATTTGAAGACTCCTTTAATTGATGCAAAATGAGAGTGTCATGGACCTTAAACTACAAAAATGCCAAATTTAACATCATTTATATATGCAATTCATATGATGGATGGAAATTAATATGTGGCTTATATATATATATATATATAATAAGATAAGATTAGATTTTTAAATAAATTTTTTTTATTTTAAAAATATACCATCTCTAAAATATTACTTTTATTAATTATATAATTATTTATAATATAATATATATTTTATAATTATATAAAAATATTTTATTAATAAATATTTTTATGAGAGTTTGAGAAAAAGTCTCTTTGGATCCTCGAAAGTTACACCCCTTCTTTTTGTAAATAAATATTTCATGAATTATTAATATAATAAATAATAAATATTATACTTTTTATCAATGAGGTCTTTAATGGCTTTCTTTTTGAAGTTAATGCACATAAATAAATGTTTCATGAATTATTAATAAAATAAATATTAAATGTTAGATATTAATGGAGAAGACTCTTTTCATTTATGTGGGATGAGAGTGCCATAGGATACATGATGGATGGAGGCTTTGCCAGTATGAAAGCCTTTATTTAAATATATATATTGTTATTATCATGTTCCAATCCATTTAGTCTAAGAAATTTTTTTATTTAGAAAATATGCCAACTCTAAAATATTATTTTTATTAATTACATGATTATTTAAAAATAGTATATATTTTATTATTATATAGAATATTTATTTTATTGATAAATATTTTTATGAGAAAGTTTGATAAGAAGTTCCTTTGGATCCTTCGAACATCCTTTTTTTTAATTATCAAGACATTTAATAGCCATTTTTTAAAATAATGCATATAAATAAATATTCCAAGAATTATTTATAAAATAAATATTAAATATTAATTGATAAAACTTCTTTCATTAATGTGGGATATGAGTGCCATGGGACATGCAATAGATAGAGGCTCTCCCATCCATTCAGTCTAAGATAATTTTTCTTTTATTTTAAAAAATATATCATCTCTAAAATATTATTTTATTAATTACATAATTATTTAAAAAATAATATAAATTTTCATTATTATATAAAATATTTATTTTATTGATAAATATTTTTATGAGAAAGTTTGAGAAGAAGTCCCTTTGGATCCTTTGAAAGTAGTCCATTTGGACCCTTCAAACACCTTTTTTTTTTAAATTAGCAAGACCTTTAATAGCTTTTTTTTAAGTTAATGCATTAATAAAAGTTTTATGAATCATTCATAAAATAAATATTAATGGAGAAAACTTCAATCATTAATCTAGGATGTGAGTACCATAGGACACGTGGCAGATGGAGGCTCTGCCTACATAGAAGTCACCATTTTAATATATATATATTAGATTAGATGCTATCATCAAGATTATAGCTGTGGAAGTATTATTGTTCAATGGCTTCATCTTTCCCTTAAAAGTTTGAATACACTTTCACCCCTAAAAGGTACCCTAGGAGGTCCACTGTAACTATTCTATCAAGAAAATATGTCCATTATGATGATGCACTTGAACCATTTAAGCCAAGCACTTAATTCCCATCCATATGTTGAACCACCAAGTTTCCCTTACCAACTCCTTCCAAAATTGTCAAAATGCAGATGTTGCTTGAGCTTTTAATTGTCACCTAGAAATTAAACTAATAATGTTCTATAACTTTCATTAGAAGATTCAACCATATATCTTTACTTCATAGAACACCCTCCCTCTAAACATGTTAGCAGAAAGCATTCTTCATGTTGGTAAAGAACCTTCACTACTCGATATCTAATCTAGTCCGTTCTTCCTCCTGAAGAAGCTCCATATCTTAATTCTTAACGACAATCTAGTTTATTCCAGGCAACCACATAATTCAGAAAGAACCACATCAACGTCTAGCAATGCATATTTTATATAACAATTTGCAGTTTATATATAGACAAAAAGAATAAAGAATAAACACAGAAGCTAATACCGTGTACTATTTTCCTAATTACAGCCTTATGAACAAAAATAGCAATGTATATTTTAATAAATGCAATGCTTTAGTATATATGTCAAATAATTTTCTATTAAGCATGCTCTCAGTTCATCCACTCACCAACAGAAAGATGGAGTCGATAGTGCACAACATATTGCAAAGTTCAAAATTGCATTAAGATGAAGGAATTAGTTATCTCATGTCAAACACATAGTTTACACTGATTTATAAACTACACATTTATGGACAAGATATCTAGGAACATAGGCTACCAATAGAGTATCTCAAGTTTCCAAAATAATTTTTGACTCATATTTCAAGAGGTTTTGATCAAGGTTTACGTCCCAGCAGAATAAGGGGTGCCCTGCTGTCCCATCCCATTTCCTATAAGTACATGGGACTAGGATGAGTTCGGGACTCTAGAACTTATCCACATGAAGAGAGAAGAAGAAAGATAAAGAAAAGGAAAAAAATAAAAGAAAAGAAGAAGAAAATTAAGAAAAAAAAAGGAAAGGAAGGGAGAAGACAAAGAAAGAAAATAAAAGGAAAGAAAGGAAGGTAAAGGAGAAAGAAAGAAAAGAAAAAAGAAAGGAAAGAAGAAGGGGAGAAAGATGGAAGCTATCTACTAGAACACATGACTAGGACTGTTATCAAGACGGGATAGGACAGTGGAGCATCCTACTTCATGAAAATACCAGGACACCTTTGTTCCATGGATTTTAAACCTTGGTTGTGATCCTTAATGGTGCCTGTCTAAATTCATATCACACCGTTACTAAAAATTATCATAGAGGAAAGCTACACGGCCCATTTCTTGCATGGGAATCACAGGATCTTGAATAAACAATATTTCTATAACCTCCTTGTATTTTAAATATTACTTTCCTGCTTTTCTGTTCTGTATCTGGGCCTAACTTGAAGTTTTCATAATAATTAAATTTTCAAATCTAGGATTTGGATTTGCATAAATAAATTGTAACCATAATGATGTAAAACAAATAGGTGGACTAACAGATTTGCAATGGAAAAGAACATAACAACCATCAACTAAATATATAACAAGCCTACATGTTTTTTTCAATATAAAAAAGAGCACATAGAAGCATTAGAAAATAACAGCTCAGAAAGCTTACACTCCAAGAAGAAAAGGCCAAACCTCAGCTCTGATGCTTGGGTCCACTCCCTAAACCATAAATCAGATGGCCAGATCATTGAGAACATTTCTCAAACAATGATAAAATAGCACAATCAGGACAATTTGATGCAAAGCAAACAGAAAAAGGATTTATAAAGCAAGTTCTTACTCCACTGCGGACTTTCTTTAGAAACTTCACCCCTCCATCACGAAGCTTTCCATCTGGTGTAAAGAAATTGTACCATTGCTGCCTAGTAAGTATACGTTTTCTTTTTCTTCTAGACCATGGTGATTTAAGGGTACCTCTGCAGAAATATACAGTCTGGTTATCAACAGACACAATAAGGAATAAAATTAAATGAAAAAGGTGAATTTGAAAAAATTATAGAACTCATCCATATGAAATGCCATTTATATGTTAAATTTCAGAACATTCTACGGCATTCTAACAAAGGAAAACAAAAAAAGAGCTACAGTGCATTATGTGTGTTAATCATGGTCTGATCAGAGTGCAGGTTACTGATCCCCAAAAATTTAAACAGAGAAAGAAACGATGCTGGAGCAACCAGACTTCAAAATCCAAGACAGTAAGCGGATGAACCAAAACGATTCAGGAATAAACTGAGCACTTAGTAGAAAGTAGAAGATTACCACATTCAGCAAATCTGGTGCATGAGAAGAACTGAAAATCATGCATTCATTGAACCCATATTTGTCTATAGAAACCATGAATTCCATGACAACTCTCAAAACATCATTTTGATGTCATCACTTCGATGTATACGTTAAGAGTCATTATTATCGGCAAAACATAGAACCAATGAGATGCGACCACATTATGAAACCAATGCTCACATGCCCATACAGCATAAACTTGTGATCTAGGAAATTTTTTGCCAGATTGGACCCACTAAAGATGAAGCGAAAAGAGCAACCATCGTGGTGCCCCATACATCAGATGCACAACAGAAAAAAGGAAACGACCTCTATAGAACTACTGATGTCAATATGTCATCGCATCCATCCATCAACATAATTGAATGAGAGACATCATCAGAAGCTAACCAATGCAATCTACTAGAAAAGAATGTGACCCAGCACAACAACGGACAAAAATAAGTACTCTTCAAAACTGGTCCACAGAAAGAAGACAAATGCTCCAAAAGTCCTAAACCACTATACTTAGCAAAAAGATCCAACAATATGAGCAAATCAACAGTGGAAAGAAAGCACATCAAAAATTAACTAATTAAAAAACAAGAACTCGTCAATCCTATTTCCTTCTTTTTTCACTTCGTTATTTAAGAGTGAAGATTTAGACTGAAGAGCAAATCGATATGAGGAACTGGAATTCTAGCGAAATTTAAAGAGAATAATTAAGGCGAAGGAGGAGCAAGAAGCAAAAGAGAAAAAGAGAAAAAAGGGAAACGGGGACTCACCGATCAGGGACAGGTGAGGAGGCGACAATGAGAAGCGATCTCAAATGGATCCAAGACGACGTGGGCGACGACGAAGATGATGGTGAGGACGAAGAGGAATTCGAGGTGTGAGATCTTCGGAGGGCTTTCATCTATTTCTCTTCTAAAATTTTCGTTCTTTTCTACTCCTAGAAGGGGGTGGGAGAAGGAAAGGGGGTGAAGAAGGGGGAGGGGGCTTTTCTCTCTCTCTTCTTTACCTACGGGAGGAGATGACAAAGGTGGCGGCCAAGGCGATTCCGGCCAGGGCCGTCACACCCAGCGCTACGCCGGCATGCCACTGCCCGTCGACCGGTCCCGAGATCCAAGCGCCGCCACCGCCGGCCCCCAATTTTCCCACCAAGTTGCTGATCTCGCGCTCCAACCAGCTCCACTCCCACATCGATCGCCAACCCCGATCCCCCTTTGACCATCACCCGCCGCCGACGCCGCCGCCGCCGCCGCTTCTCCTCCAGCCACCACTCCAAGCTGCTCTCCGCCTCCCACCTCTCTCTCTCTCTCTCACTGCGGAGACTCGGCTACCAAAGGAGCCTCCTTTATTTTCACCGACGACTTAATATTATTATTTATTAAAAGCGATTGATCAGAGGGGTAAGAGCCACAGGTAGTGGTAGAGAGAGAAGGTTTTGAGTCTTTGGAGACAAGGAGGATAGGAATAAGAAAGGGAAAATACGGATGGAGTGGAGAAGAGGGGGGAGCCTTTCGTTACTCTTTTATAAAGAGGGAAACACGCGTGATGGCACGTGATACAGCATCTATAAAACGGTAGAGCCGTAGAGGCCGGAGGGTCTGGGTCCGGACAGGGGACCCCACCAATAATGCCGTTCTTCCCTCCAGCATTTACGTTACCGCCGCTGTACGTTTGCCTCAGCTGAGCTCCCTTCCACCACCACGCCTACAAAACAAATCAAAACTGAGCATGCGGGGAACCGGCAAACCTCATCCGTAGCTCTTTCAGACTTTCTTAATTATATTTATGTTAGATTTTTAACCTAAATATGATGGTTTATCAAAAAAAAAAAAAAAAAAAAACTCATCCACAGCTCCACGTATCAACTCCAGGTGCTGGAAAGATAATATAAGCGAACAACAAACTATAAGAATGAAATAAAGATTTATATACATGTAAAAGTTTTATACGGAAGTTTCAAAACTCTTCTTCTCGACGTACGTAGAGTGCGCGGACAATTGTTCCCCACTCTACGCACATGCTGTCCATCACGTATTTCTATTTTTTTATTTTTTTTAAAAAAATAATCATATTTTTTTTTAATTAATTTTGTAACTGTCATAACGGTTAATTAAATTTTTTTTTGAATTTTTTTTTGAAATTCTGAATCTATAAATAGGCATCTATCCCGGTCTTACAAGATATTCAAAATTTCAAGCTCTTCCTTTCTTGTATTTTTTTGTTCCAATTTTTAAAGTCTTTTTCTCTCCAATTTTTTCTTACTTTAAAATTTTAGACTAAAGACGAGTTGATCAGTATCTGTTCGAGATCGTGCCATCGACGGACATTGAAGTTTTTGACTTTCGGGTTGTACCTTGGAGGAGAGCATGTGGTCCAACTACTCTTCGCACGAGAAGAAAGCCAAATCTCTTTTAGGACACTGATTCATCTGTCTTCCAGGCTAAACTTTCTAACCTTACTTTATTGTATTTGAAAAATTTTATTACACCAAAAATTGTTCTGCTACACACCATCACAAAAATTATTTTTTAAATATTTTTAAAATTATATAAATATATATCTATATATACTCTTTTATGCATCATGAATAACGGTCTAAAGGAATAGGGGGGATAAATCAAGCATAGCTACCCCATAGGCCCCCACCCCGCCAGGTAATGTTCGATTCAAGGCACTGGTTTGAACGAGGAATAAAGAAGATCCTTTGGCCTCTCACTCACCCAACCATCATGGATAAGCCCCCACCTTGCCAGGTAATGATCGATTCAAGGCGCTGGTTATAACAGGAAATAAAGAAAATACTTTGGCCTCTCACTCACCCAGCTGTCATGAGCTCCAGGATTTATCCTGGATTTAATCGAGCCATCTATGAGATCATTTCTCGAACCCGTGACCAATTGATTATAAGATGAAGCCCCAACCAATTGGACTACTGCCTTAGACATATTTAAATTATTTAATGAATTTAAATATTTTATGAGTTTTAAAACTTGTGTGCATTTTATGAGTTTCAGAGGTAATAAGTCATATGAAAGCCAGATAACAATAAGTTGGCATTAGACATGCTCTTTAGACTAATATATGGCTGATGTAAATCTGAATCAAGGAAGAACCCATTATCAAAGACTACAAAATTACAGCAATTGTTGTATGGGAGTTTCAAAACTCCTCTTCTCAATGCACGCAGAGTGCGTAGGCAACTGTTTCGTGCCCTGCGTGCGTGCAGTCCATCACGTGTGATGTAGCAAGACCGCTGACATGGGGTACACCTCGGATTTAGTCGGTAGCCAGACAAGCAAATAGCGCCACATCAATTTTCTTTTCGAGCTCCTCCGCCAGGTGGCCCCAACGATGGTCGAGCCCATCTCGGCTGGACTCGATCTCGGCACTTCCACTCCTTCGCCAAGTGGCTCCCCAAGGGTCGAGCCCATATCGGTCGGAGTCGAGCCCTCCTCCGCTCCTTCGCCAGGTGGCTCCTCAAGGATCGAGCCCACATCGGCCAGAGTCGAGCCTTCTACTTGGAAGCATTGGGAAGAATGGAGGCGCCAGCCCCAAGGCCGCCACCAAAGCAGGCGCACGCAGTGTGGCGTGCCCAGTACGGCGCCCCAAAGCTGGAACGGCGCGCGTTACCTCATTTGCACCAGTTGGAGAAGGGCATCCCAATCGAGGTGTCAGATCCTGCAGCCGATCACTTGAAACTCCCGAAGGAGAAGGCCGCATTTGGAGTCTCTGACTCGAGGGTGGCTGCACCTAGATCGAGATTCCGCCTAATTTTTCCCTTCATGAAAACACATACCAAAAAAGGCATGCTCACGACTTAACTCCCTACCATAATGACCTCGGGAGAGCGGCCAACGTTGACCCCTGAGCCCCCCCTGAGGGAGAAAATCAAGGCACTGGAGGGATCGGCGATTTAAAAAAAAGGCACCCAATGGGCGAGAAGAGGAAAGAGGAACGATAAGCAATAGAAGAGGGGGAAAAACAAGCGAGATAGCGAAACAAGTAACTTGAAGGCACGAGGCTCCCTGAAAGACTCCCAGAGCGAGTCTCACGAGCACGGTTGCCGCAACTCAAGCGCCGCCCCTCTCTCATATTCTCTTGCTCAATTCTTTATTAAAACCTTCCCTAAGCACGGTGATCGAAGTGGGATCCGCCTTAGAAGATCTGTTCTACTTTGCCATTCATTGACTTGATCGTCGGAGTGCCCTTGCCGGGATCCCTGGCCCGGGTCTTTAACATTATTTTGCAGGTCTGGGAACACCATGATTCCAGAGTAAAGGGGCAGACGTTCGGTGCCACTTCGCAGCTGCAGGCCACGATGGTAAGGTCGGCAACAACGTGTTTCCATTTTTTTCTCAATTATTTATTTTAAATGAAATAATGGTATTTTATTTATTCATTTTAATTAATTTCATAATTAATTTTGTAATGATCATAATGGCTAATTAAAGGTTTTTTTGAGATTTTTTTTGAATTTTGAGCCTATAAATAGGCCTTTATCCCATGCTTACAAGGTATCTAAAATTTCAAACTTTTCCTTTCCTGTATTCATTTATTCAAATTTTTAAAGTCTTTCTATCTCCAATCTTTTCCTAGTTTGAAATTTTTAGACCGAATACGAGCTGATCAGCATCCATTCGAGATCGTGCCACCAACAGGCACTGAAATTTTTGGCTTCTGGATTATACCTTGGAGGAAAGTATATGGTCCAACTATTCTTCGTACGAGAAGAGGGCCAAACTTCCTTTAGGGCGGTGGTTATATCTGCCTTCCGGGCTAGACTTCCTAACTTTACTTTATTGTATTTGAAAAATTTTGTTACACCAAAATTTATTTTACCACACACATCACAAAAATTATTTTTTTAAATATTTTTAAAATCATATAAATATATATCTATATATACTTTTTTATGCATCATATATATATATATATATATATATATATGCACAAGTAGATGTGTGGAATACAAAGGATTCTATCATGTCCAACAAAAATTGACTTGGTAGAGTAGTGATTGTCCGGAGCTGGTGTGGAGCAGTAAACATACACGGGTAGCTATTGAGAACCTTAAAGAAAGTTGTTCTGCTCCAAACCGTCGTAGGATACGGGCCTTCCTCTGTCATCCCAAAGACTATTATCCTGAGTGTGGAGCAGATGATACGGGCCTTCCTCTGGAACTCTTCTCCAAACCGTCGTAGGATTCATCTCGTGAATTGGCAGTTTATCTGCAGGCCAATCGACCATGGTGGGCTGGGTATTACCTCTCTTCTCAGCAAGCGAGAGGCTCTGCTTGGCAGGCATCTGGCCAGGTTCTTCTTATGTCCGACAGCTTGTGGTCAACGATGTTGACTGCCCGCTACGGGGGTCACTCCGCTGTCCTCGACGGATCTCATTACCCTCCAAGGCACTGTTCGGCTATCTGGAGGGAGATGCTTGTGAGAGCTCCTCTCATTACGCCCCACTTTTCTTGGGTTATTGGAGATGGCAAATATGTCAGATTTATGATGGACCCTAGATTTCTAACATTCCTTTAATTATATAGCCCACCTTTATCTCTGTTGATATACCGGACACCATTTCTATTGCTGACCTCATCATTCCAAGGGAATCCCAATGGGACAGCCAGGTGGTGATTTTTTTTTGGGGATATCTTGGGTCGTCGGGTTCTTTCTATCATTCTATCTATGCTCTCCGCCCCAGATTTGAAAGTTTGGAGGCACTCTTCTTCCCCCCGGGTGTCCATGTCTGATCTGTTATCCATATTTACTCCGGTTGAGCCGGTGGACTCCTCCTTCCGTTGGGTTTGGGCTATTTCGGTTCATCCCAGGGTCTCCTTTATTTGGAAGCTTGTTCGGCATCGACTTCCGACCAGGACCCTGTTGGCTTCTAGAGGCATTCACATGCCCCCTGGCTGCCTTATATGTGGGCTGGAGGATGAGACCCAGGCCCATGCCCTATTTTCTTGTGACTGGGCCTCGAGGGTTTGGCAGCTGGCTGGCTTTGCTGGGCTTATCTCCCGGTCCCAGGATGCTGTTGACTCTTTCATCTCTACCTTGAGATCAGCTCGGGAATTTCCGTATGTTAACCTCCTGGCTTATCTTGCTTATCACATATGGATTGCCAGGAACGAGCAGGTCTTTAGTTCGGTTAGATGCTCTCCCCGGTCGCTGGTTGATAGGGCTACCGCTTCGGCTATGAGTATCTTTGCTCGACTTGAAGGTTTTTGGAGATTTGGGGTCCCTGCTCTGCTCTTCGAGCATCCCGGGTGGTTTTCGTATCCTGGGTACCCCCTCCTCTACTGTACTTCACTGTCAGCTTTGACGGGAGTCTCCACCATAGATTTGGAGGCGCCACCTTATCATACGGGATTCTCGACTGGGCTCTTGGCAGCGGGCGGCTTTCCTCTCCTTGATACTTCAATTCCTGGGATGGAATTGTATGTAGCCTGGGCCGACATCAGGTATGCCCGTCAGATTCTCCACCTTGACCGGCTCATCATCGAGGGGGATTCCTTGACGGTCATCTCCTGGATTCGATAGTCCATGTCGGCATCCTCTGCCCACCCCATTCCGAGGGACATCCACTTCTTTTACGGGATTGTGTGTCCATTCAGATTCGTCACATATATAGGGAGGCTAACTCGGCTGCTAATTGGGTAGCCTCCTTCGTCGCCCAGCATTCCGTCTCGTCGGTTTGGACCGACTGGCATTTTGCCCTTGTACTGCTTAGAGATATTATACTCTCTGACTTTTTGGATTGTATTCACTATCGTTCTCTTTAATGAATACCCCGTTCTATCAAAAAAAAAAAAAAGAAAGTTGTTCAAATTCTCCTGCGTTAATAGAAATAACCACCGAAGTCCAAGATAATGAGAAGATTAGTATATCCTGAAATATAGTACTAAGTGAAATACAGAGAGAAGTGCTCCAATGAAAGAGAAATATTGAAGTCTTGAAAAAAAGATTCTCTCCATTGGGATACCGGTGACTTCGTGCCCTGATACTCGAGTTTGGGGTTCTTCCTCATCTTCTTCTGCTCCATTGTCAGATCTTTATCCATCTATTGCCTGGAGCGTCAGAGAGGTTTTCAGGCTGCTTGGATCTGGGCTCTTCCATCGTATCCGAGAGTGAGACTTTTTATCTAGAAGGTGGCTTGGCGGCGGATCCCCACGAGATCTTTCTGAGTGCTCGTGGGGTCCACCTTCCTTCATCTTACCCGATTTGTGGAGCTGACGAGGAGTTGATTGACCATACTTTATTCTTTTTTTGAGAGCTTGATGGGTCTAGTCCCTGACGGGTTGTAGATCTTTCTTGTACCATACTGATGATGTTGTGGATTTCTTTCTTTTTGTCCTTCGCTCTACATCCTTTTCGGCTTCTCGGGGATTTATAGCTTATTTAGCATACTATCTCTAGATCACCCGAAATGTCATGATTTTCAGATCTGACATATGTTCGGCCAGGTTTATTGTCGAGAGAGCTAGGACTCACACTGATGAGTATCAGGGTATGATGGTAGCTACTTCTAAGATCTGGGACTCCGGTTCTACTCTTCGAGCGCCTTGCCAGGTTTTTATCTCTTGGGAGCCCCCTCCTCCGTCCTATGCTACTATCAGCTTTGATGGGAGTGTTAGAGGAGCCACTACCGGGGTACTTTTGTGATCCGGGCTTCGGGCATCGGGTTTCTAGCTACGGGGGGATCCGTGTTTTTGATCATACTGTTCCCATGATGGAGCTTTATGGTGCCTAGCTGGGATCAGGTATGCTAGGAGGATCCTTCAGCTCGATCATCTTATTGTTGAGGGAGATTCGTTGACGGTTATTTCCTGGATCCAGAGTGCAATTCGCTCTACTCCTTCTCTCCCTCACCTTTGGGATATTATTACTCTGTTACGTTGCTGTACTGGAATTATTGTCCGGTATATTTATCGTGAAGCTAACTCGGCTGCTGACTGGTGACTTCGTTTGTGACGAATCACTCGGAAGAGGTTTCGTGGTCTCTTCTTGAGAAGACATCAACGCAGTTTAGAGATATTTGTTAGTAGACTCTTTTGGTTGTACTCATTCCATGATTGTATATTGAATGATCCGGGTTATCAAAAAAAAAAAAAAAAAAAGTAAAATGATGTACACAAATCACTTTGAAACCCAAAAACTCCAATGAGAACATTAGCAAAAATAAAATAGCTCCACCCATGCAAGAAACCTATCTCAGAACCTGGATGAAATGGGCACCTAGTCTGCTGCATGATATCACTGTAATTACAGCGATCACTCCAAAGCACAATAAGGAGAAATTGGAGAAATGCTAATTCATTCTCAGGTCCTGCTGCTACTGGTGTATCAGTAATGGCAATGATTAAACGAAGCCCATAACTGAACTATCGGTACTTGGATAAAATCCTCCAGGTAACATGATTAGTAAAAGAGATAATGTAGTAACTAATTAGTGTAAGATGAATGATTAGGCCATTGAATAACAACTGTTGAATTTCCTTCAAGCCAAATATTGCATTTAGCACAAAATCAGCAAGCGATAGCCATGGTGTAAATAAAATATAGAAAGGTTTATCCATTCGCTCTTCGAGCGATTAGGAGGATTTTTATTAGTTGGGAACCTCCTCCTCTGCTTTATGTCACTATCAGCTTCGACGGTAGTCTTTGGTTTAGGCTGGGAGGAGCCGGCTTCGTCATTCGTGACTCTACTCTTGGATTCCTGGCTGCTGGTAGCCTATCCATGCTGGATGCCTCAATTCTTTCTGCTGAATATATGCAACTTGGGTTGGGATCAAATATGCTCGCCAGGTCCTCCACCTAGATCGGTTGATTATTGAGGATGATTCTGTCATGGTCATCGCCTGGATTTCGCACTCCTCCTCTAGCCTGGCTTCTCATCCTTACTTCGTGACATCAGGTTTATGCTGCAGGATTGTTCTGTTGTATTATTTATGCATGTTTATAGAGAGGCCAACTCAGCTGCTGACTGGGTGGTTTTCTATGTAGCGCAGTACACAGGATTTGTTTTGTGGTCGGAGTGGCATACTGCACCTGTACAGTTCAGGGATCTTATTTTGGCAGATTACTTAGGTTATATTAATACTCGTTACGTACAATGAATACACCAGCTCATCAAAAATATAATAATAAAAAATATAGAAAGGTTGCCAGTGATATGCTAAGGAAGAAAGAAAAGATTGAAGCATAATATTTAGAGAGAGGACCCATGATACAATGCATAAAGGATCAAGTAAAATCTTTATCCTTGTCACATCGATTATCCCATTTGAACCGACTCTTGAAACATCATGCGGGAGAGCTTGAATCAGATTATATTCCCTGTGCCAGTTCAGTTGTGGCACATCTGGGGGGCCAAAAATCCATGGCAAAATAACCACAATGTGTGAGTCTTAGGAAATAGATAAACCATTCCCATCAATTATATTAATAGTTGCAGCATCATTTGGGGAGGAAGAGAAATAAGCACGTAGTGTGTGGAATATTTGCACCATAGAAGCATCATATGCTGGACTAGATATATGAGTTTTGTTGAACACATTGAGGACTTTGATGATCCGGGTCTTCATAAGTCCTAGCTGTATCAAAGGGTAAAAGGTGGATATTGAAATGTGGATACCATATTTCAAATAAATCATCTTTTAGATGTACAAAAAGTCACTCTAATGTAATCAGCCATAAGAAGGTCATAGAGTTCCCTAGATAATGTATCATTTTGATGATAGGTCATATCTCCATCGATTATTATTTTCGATATAAAGTCAGCTAGTTTATTGGCTTCTCGAAGAATATGTGATACCTTGGACTCAGAAGAGAAAGATGACTACATTTTAATATCATGCTGAATTTGGTGTTTGTTGTCTTTGTTTGTAATAGGATTATTGATCCAGTTAATTACTATGAGTAAATCTCCTTTCAACTAAAGATCATAAATATGTAATTCATTAATGGCCATGGAAAGACCAAACTAGGCATAGTCAATTCAGCTTGGGGTATCGAAGTAAGGGGCAATTGTTGACTCCTGGCTACGAGGAAATGTCCTGTATGGCCTCTAATGATATAAGCCACTGCTTATACCTCATTTGATACAGCCGCATTGAAACTAACTTTAATGATCCCATAAGGAGGGGATAATTAACCATGATACTGAATCCTTTTGTTGGTTGATATGATAGCCATTCAGCTGTCTTAGTATCTGAATGGCATTATTACAGGGGGCTGAGTATAGGTAATATACAAAGAAGAGCTTCTCTTATTAATTGAACTGGGCTAATTCTAGTATTTTGAAACACTTGTTCATTCCGAGCTCCCTAGATTAACATGCAATAGTGACAAACATAGCCCTTTCTTCATGTGAGATTTGGCTATTAGACAAATGTTCCAATAGTTCCCATGTGGAATATGGGAGGAAGCTGTATGAAGCTATCCATTGCAAGGTAGCCTAGCAAGTATTTGCAAAGGGACAAAGGATAAAAATCATAATAAGTATTAACTATGACTAAGATCCCTCTTCTATAAAAAAAATTATCATGAGATAACCTCCATATGGATGTTTTAATTTTCATAGTACCTTTAACTTCCAATATAGAAAAAAAACTTGATAGATTTTTCAGAAAAATAATAGGTTAACCAAATTGTCATATCTCTAGTAGAGACCTGTCCAGTCTATTGGACACCATGCTAGCATATCAGCCAATCTCTAAAAGGTATGAGATTTCACAAATCTGGTTAACAATCGTCCAGAAAGATATCATAGCAATTTATATACATTCCAAGGTGGTCAATGTTGAATAGGTCCAAAGTTTAAAACCTATTTGAAATTTCTATATTCATCAAATGTTCATTTTGATTAATTGGAATACTTGTACCATGGATCATCAAGGAATTTATAGTGTTTCCATTACCAATGTCATATATTGAATTGCGATCGAACTAATGGCCCATCTTTACAAATTTGATTCTGTTGCCGCTCTCGCCGCCGCGCCCGTGCCACGGATCGGCCGATCCTTCCTGACCGCCTGGCGAGGGAGCCTCCCTTCCGCGGAACACCTGCAACAGAGGGGTTAGAGGACCCTGGCCGGGATCCCGGCGAGGGAGCTCCGACGGTCAAGTCAGTAGACGACGAGAAGGAACAGACTCTCCAGCCGACCCTCTAAAGGGTTCCAGTCTTAGAGAGTTAACTGGTGAAGGAAACGCTCTGGGGACCAGAATCTCGGCTGGGCCTCCTTGCCGAGCCCGCGCCCAGTCTTCCCCTCTCGGGATTTCTGGCTTCTCTCTCAGCGCAAGGCCTTGTGCCGGTGCTTCCTCCTTGTCCCCAGGCTAATTGGCTTACCTTGTCGTCCCCAGATTCTTCCTTCTTTATCCCCTTCCGTCGCGCATTTGTCTTTTTCCGCCTCGGAAACTCCCCTCCCCCGTCCACTTCTCTTTTTCCCTTTTCGGTGAAGGGTGCCAGGCGGCTTTCCGACCTCGTCCGCCGGGCCCAGCATGGGAAAGGCAAGGACAGAAGAGAAGAGGGGAGGGCGGCGCTGGCAGGGCGGCCGGTCAGGCCTCGGGCCCGGTGAGAGCGCCCTCTTCCCCAAGCGTGGGCGCCATCTATCTATGGGGCCTGTGTCGTCAGGGTTGCGTCTCTCGACTGCGGGACCTGTCGGGCCGATGTTAGTGATGTTCCGCGTGCTGCCGCCCTCCGTACAGGACACCGTCTGGGATTCGTACGGCCCGAGGGATGGCCTCGGGGCCCGTCTCTCTCCCCAGGGCCCTCGTCGTACGAGCGGTCTGACCTCGGCTGAGTTGGGCCCCTCCTGGGTGGACACCTGGCGAGGTGGCAGAAGGTCGCCTGGCTTCGGTCGAGGTGGGCCCGTCTCCGGGTGGCCACCTGGCGAAGGGCGAAGGATCAGCCGACCTCGGCTTAGGTGGACCCCTCCTGGGTGGACACCTGGCGAGGTGGCAGGAGGTCGCCTGGCTTCGACCGAGGTGGCCCATCTTCGGGCGGCCACCTGGCGAAGGGCGAAGGATCAGCCGACCTCGGCTTAGGTGGACCCCTCCTGGGTGGACACCTGGCGAGGTGGCAGGAGGTCGCCTGGCTTCGGCCGAGGTGGGCCCGTCTCCGGCGGCCACCTGGCGAAGGGCGAAGGTCAGCCGACCTCGGCTTAGGTGGACCCCTCCTGGGTGGACACCTGGCGAGGTGGCAGGAGGTCGCCTGGCTTCGGCCGAGGTGGGCCCGTCTCCGGGGCCACCTGGCGAAGGGCGAAGGATCAGCCGACCTCGGCTTAGGTGGACCCCTCCTGGGTGGACACCTGGCGAGGTGGCAGGAGGTCGCCTGGCTTCGGCCGAGGTGGGCCCGTCTCCGGGCGGCCACCTGGCGAAGGGCGAAGGATCAGCCGACCTCAGCTTAGGTGGACCCCTCCTGGGTGGACACCTGGCGAGGTGCAGGGGTCGCCCGACCTCGGCCGAGGTGGGCCCATCTCCGGGCGTCACCTGGCGAAGGGCGAGAGTCAGCCGACCTCGGCTACGGTGGACCCCTCCTGGGTGGACACCTGGCGAGGTGGCAGGAAATCGACCGACCTTGGCCGACCTCACTTGGCGGACCCCTCCGGCCCGGGCACCAATGAGGTGGTAGAGGAACTCCGAGCCGAGCTCGACCTCGGCGGGGCGGTTTGCCTTAGACAGTCGTCGGGCGGTGTAGTCTTGCCGATCCTGGCCTTGAGGACGTGGCGCTGACTCCGCCGGGGAAACTTACACGTGGCTTGCTCGTATTCGGCGATACCTGAGCCTGGCCACGTCACTGTCACGGCTGTAACAGTTGCCCCCCAGCCCGCCGTTCCGTCGGGGCATCGTAGAACGGAACGTCGGGATTAAATGCGGACATGACGTGGAGAGGCGAAGATCTTGCATCATAATTGCCACGATCCTCGTCGTCGTGGCTCGATGCGGCTGAAGACCTATGGGGAGCCGCCACGCGTCGCCCACTTGCCTATAATCAATGCGTCGCTTCGAGGCAGAGGCCGTTACTCTGCTAACGAGGCGTCGGTGTCGGGCGTGCGCCCATGTGGCGACCATCCAGTGGCCTGAGGCGGAATGACGGGTACGGCCGCTGTCGGTTGAGTTTGAAATGGAGGGGACTTTCCAGAACGAGGCCTTTTCCCTTGCTTCGTGGGCGGTTTGCTGCAGGCTAACAACTCCTGTTGCTCGCGCTCGTCTGTGCATTTTCGGTGAGTGCCTCCTTCTTCTCTAGCCCCCCCTTCCTTCCTTCTCATTTCCTTTCCGATCTTCCTGTTCTTTTCTTTCCATGGCGCGCCGTCGCCATGTCTCTTCCAACCCGGACGAGGCCGGTCCATCCCGGCCGAGGACTCCATCTTCTTCCTCCTCAGGTGAGGAGGTGATTCCGGAGGAGGTCCGCCGGCGTTTGCAACCCGGGGGATCACCATCGGCATCCCCAGGGGGATCCGGCCCCCTCCGTTGCACCTGCCGTGCCCCTCCGTTCCCTTCCTGCTCTGCCATCTCTTCCTGCTCCGCCTTCTCTTCCTGCCGGTCCCTCCGGTCATGCCTCCACCATGACCGAAGGCGATCTTTCTCTGCTCCGGGATGCCTATGGCATCCCGGGTCTATTCGTCTGTTTGCTCCGCGGTCCGGGGAGCGCGTCACCATGAGTGGCCCCGGCCGCATAGCTTTCTACGAAGACTTCCTCCTTGGGGGTCTTCGGTTTCCTTGCATCCTTTCTTTCTTTCCTTCCTCAGCCACTTTCGGCTCGTCCCGGCCCAGCTGGCTCCTAATGCCATCCGGTCATCTTCTCCTTCATTGTTTTCTGCCACTTCCACGGGTTCGTTGCCCGTTTTTCTCTCTTCAGGGCCTTGTTCACCCTGAAGAAGTGCTCCACCGATGACGGCTGGTGGTACATTTCACCCCGGCCTAGGTGTCTCCGGTTCGACCTCCCTTCCTCGGTCAAGGGATGGAAGAGCCGGTTTTTCTTCGCCTCGGTCGACGATGTCGACTGGGCCTGGAGTGAGCCGGACCGGTCCCCGAACCGGAATTCCCGAGTCGAGTCGGCGGACCAGGAGTCCTATACCCAGCTCCTGAGTGACGAGGTCCCGGCGCTCGAGGTTCTGCTCTCTGAGCAGAATCTTTTCGAGGCCGGTATCAGTCCCATCCGCGAGACCGGTGAGATTTGGCCCCTCATTGACCTCTGCCCCCCCCCCCCTTCTCTTCATAACTGAGCCAGCTGACTTTCTGTCTCTTTTGTCTTGCAGGGATGAAGTTTTCACTGGAGAACCTCTTGGAGGGGGCGGCCCAGCGGGACGTCGTGGAGATAGACGAGCCCGCAACGAAGAGGGCTCGCACGGAGACGAGCCGGGAGGTCGCGGCGGCGACCGTGCCCGGCCCGGTTGCCGTCATTTCCCCGCCCAGGCCACCTCAGGGCGGGGTCACTGATACTTCGGCCACGCGACCTGGCGGCGCCGCAGAGAGAGCTCCAGCGTCTGCCGCTCCGCCCATCGCCGGGCCCGTCATTGCTGCCAGCTCGACAGCACCGCCTGTGGCGATCGCCGGCCCGTCGGTTGCGGCTTCGGCTGAGGGGGCAGTCGCAGCAGGGGCCGGCCCGAAGGCTCCGGCGCCGGTGATCACCCACCGGGACTCGGTCATCCTCGACAGGGGGCTGGCAGAGAAGATGATGGAGTACGCTTCCACCGCCCGGGACCGCCGAGCTCGGGGTGGCCGGGATTACGCGGACGCGCTGCTCGGCATCCTTCCGCAGCTCTTCACGGTAAGCCCGAGCTTCTTCCTTTTCCTTTTTCCTATCTCGAGACTTACCTGCCTTTGCTCTGACCTGTGTCGCTTTTGCATTGCAGATCGGGAACGACGTCCTCCTACTGAGGAATTTCCTCGTAGGGAACGCCAAGAGGGACTCCGAGCGGGAGCAGAAGCTCGGCAAGCTTGCGGCTGACGTCAAGGATTTAATGGAGAAGGGCGCTGAGCTGCGAGCCGACAAGCAAGCCCTCCAATCCGACCTGGCTCGTTCCGAGGAGCGAAACAAGGAGTTGGAGGCCTCCTTGTCGGAGGAGCGGACCTCCAACCAGCGCCGAACTGAGGAGGAGGCGGCGGAGAAGGCCCGCCTGCAGGCCCATTCCCAATGGCTGGAGCGCCAGCTGGAGGAGGCCCGGCGAGATGCGGCCGCGGCGAAGGACCGGAGCGCCTACGTCAACGGGCTCCTGGAGGCGGCCAAGCGGGAAGCGCAAGAGGCCGTCCCCAAATTCCGGGCTTCCGACGAGTATACGTCGGAGGTCCGGGAGGCTGCCGTGGACTCCTTCCTGAAGGGGTTCCGGATGTGCCGGCAGAAGGTGGGGGCCTTCTTCCCCCAGCTGGACCTGAGCGGAGTCGTAGTCGGTGGCAGGAGGCCAGGAGGTGAGAGCAGGGCTTCCGGCACGGCCGAAGCGACACCTGTGGCACCGTCGACCAGCGTGCCGCGGCCCCGGAACAGCCCCAGGAGCCGGCCGCTGTAGAAGTCGAAGACGCAGCACCCGCGCCTCCGGCAGATGGCTCCGACCCCGCATCCCAGTGATCCCGGCACCATCTTTTTGCTTTATTTCTGTTATTTTGTTTTTTGGGGAGTCCCGGCCTGTCGGGGCTCCCAGCTTGTACCGACTACTTATGTTAATGAAGATCAAGCTTTATCGAAACCTTGTTCGTTGTTTCGTCTTACTTTTCTCTTCTTTTCTTTCTGAGATGTCGATCTGGAATACTTGAAATAACTGCAGGCCTGGTCCTCCCATTGCTCAAATCGAAGGATGGGGCCTGCTGAGTCGCGTTGCAGCAGGGCAAGCCTTAGGCGGGCCCGACTTTGGGTCGCCTTCATGCTTGCGCAGACAACACGGTTTCTGCACCGTCTTCCAGGCCAAAGCCCGGGATCTCCGGACGGAGCTCGGTGCCGCAGGCTTTCTCAAGCCTTGCGCGGCTCTCTGAGCTGTGCTCCGGGCTTGCACGGGCGAACTGGGTTCGGCGCCACCTTCCAGGCCGAAGCCCAGGATCTTCCGGACTGAGCTCGATGCCGCAGGCTTTCTCAAGCCTTGCGCGGCTTGCTGAGCTGTGCTCCGGGCTTGCGTGGGCGAACTGGGTTCGGCGCCACCTTCCGGCCGAAGCCCAGGATCTTCCGACTGAGCTCGATGCCGCAGGCTTTCTCAAGCCTTGCGCGGCTTGCTGAGCTGTGCTCCGGGCTTGCGTGGGCGAACTGGGTTCGGCGCCACCTTCCAGGCCGAAGCCCAGGATCTTCCGGACTGAGCTCGATGCCGCAGGCTTTCTCAAGCCTTGCGCGGCTTGCTGAGCTGTGCTCCGGGCTTGTGTGGGCGAACTGGGTTCGGCGCCACCTTCCAGGCCGAAGCCCAGGATCTCCGGACTGAGCTCGATGCCGCAGGCCTTCTTGTTGAAGTTAGAAGGGAGTGTTTGAAGTGGGGAAGCTTTGTTACAGAAACTGGGAGCCTTACATCACTGGTAGTACATTCTCAGGTTCGAGGAGTTCCATGTCCGGGGGAACCTGGCACCTCCCAATTCTTCCAAGTAATATGCTCCATGAGGGAGGGCTTCTGCCACCCGATACGGGCCTTCCCAGTTGGGCGATAGCTTGCCGCATTCCCGGGGTTGGGATGCTTCGGCGCGCCGGAGGACCAAGTCTCCGGGACGAAAAGCCTTAGGCCGCACCCGGGAGTTGTAATATCTGGCTACACGTTGCCGGTACGCCGCCATTCGGATTCGGGCCCTGTCCCTTGTTTCCTCGAGAAGGTCTAGGTTGAGCATCATCCTGGCCGGGTTTTCTGTCTCGTCGTATTGCTCCACGCGCAGCGTGGGTAGGCTGAGCTCGATCGGGATGACTGCCTCGGCTCCGAAGACGAGGTTGAATGGAGTTTCGTCGGTAGCCGTCCTTGGGGTGGTGTGGTATGCCCAAAGGACGCTGGGAAGCTCATCGGCCCACCTGCCCTTGGCCTGGTCCAGCCGCGTGCGGAGGCCCTGAAGAATGGTCCTGTTCGTGACTTCGGCCTCCCCGTTGGTCTGAGGGTGCGCCACCGAGGTAAAGCGATGCCTGATGCCGAGGTCGCTGCAGAATTCTTCGAATTCCCGGCAGTCGAACTGGCGTCCGTTGTCGGTGACCACAGTGTGGGGGAGGCCGAAGCGGCAGACGATGGACTTCCAGAAGAACTTGGCGACGTTTGCTTCGGTGATCCTTGCTAAGGGTTCGGCCTCGACCCACTTCGTGAAGTAGTCGATAGCCACTATCAAGAACTTCCGCTGGCCCGACGCCGACGGGAATGGGCCCAGGAGGTCCATCCCCCACTGGGCGAACGGCCAGGGGGCTGAGAGCTGAGAGATTGGGTTGGAGGGTTGCCGCTGCACCGTGGCGTGACGCTGGCACCGGTCGCATTTCTTCACGAAGTCGGCGGCGTCTCCCTTCATTGTTTCCCAGAAGTAGCCCTGACGGAGGGCCTTGTACGCCAATGCCCTGCCCCCCACGTGGTTCCCGCAGATGCCTTCGTGAATCTCCTGGAGCACAAGCTTGGCTTCTGTGGGTCCTACGCACTTGAGGAGGGGGTAGGAGTAGGATCTTCGATACAACTGCCCGTCCATCAGGACAAACCGCACGGCCTTCTTCCTGATGAGGCGAGCCGCCTGTCGGTCCTCCGGCAGGGTGCCGCTGGCGATGTACGCAGCGTACTTGTCCATCCAGCTGGGCTCCTGGCTGACCTGATGGACCTCCACCGGTGCTTCGAGGCTTGGGACCTCAAGGCGCTCCACATGAGCGCGTCCCAGCATCGCGTCCGGCAGGGTCGCCAGCCGGGAGAGGGCGTCCGCACGGGCGTTCTCCCCGCGAGGGATGTGGAAGATGTTGAAGCGGCGGAATTTGGACGCGCCCGCCTTGACGAGCTCCAAGTACTTCGCCATTTGGGGGTCGTGCGCGACGTACTCTCCGGACACCTGCCCCGCTACGAGCTGGGAGTCGGTGAAAGCTCTGAGGTTGGTCACGCCCAGCTCGCGGGAGACTCTCAGTCCGGCAAGAAGTGCCTCGTACTCCGCCTGGTTATTTGTTGCGGGGAATTGGAAACGGAGTGCGCACTCGGCGACGACCCCGTCGCCGTTGGCAAGGATGAGCCCAGCTCCGCTCCCGCCGGAGTTCGAGGCTCCGTCCACATGGAGGATCCAGGCGTCCTCTCCGGGCTCATCGGCGCCAACCTCCATCGGCTGGGCCGGGGATCTTCCTCGGGCTCCTTGCCCAAGCCTGCACACTCGACCAAAAAATCGGCCAGCACCTGTGCCTTCATGGCCGACCTTGGCCTGTATGCAATGTCGAACTCGCTGAGTTTTAGTGCCCACTTGGCCAACCGTCCCGAAGTATCAGGTCGGCTGAGCACCGCTTTCAGCGGTTGGTCCGTCAAGACGGCGATGGGGTGCGCTTGGAAATAGGGCCTGAGACGCTGGGCAGACACTATTAGCGCAAAACAAGTTCTCTCTCGGGCCGGGAATACCTGAGCTCCGCGTCTCGGAGGAGTTTGCTGGTATAGTACACCGGCCGCTGGAGCCCCTGGTCGTCGGTTCGGACCAAGACAGAGCTGACGGCCTCCGGGGTAACCGCCAAGTAGAGGGCAAGCTCCTCCCCCTCCTCGGGCCTGGACAGTAAAGGTGGCGATGCGAGCGTCTTCTTCAGCTCCTCGAAGGCCCGCTGACACTCCTCGGTCCAAGCAAAGCCATTCATCTTCCTCAGCACCTTGAAGAAGGGACGGCAGCGGTCCGCCGACCTGGAAATAAAATGGCTGAGGGCCGCGACTCGACCGGTCAGTCGTTGCACCTGCTTCTTGGAGGTGGGCTGCTCCATGTCCAAGATGGCCTGGACCTTCTCCGGGTTGGCCTCGATCCCTCTTTGAGTCACCATAAACCCTAGGAACTTACCGGCGGAGACGCCGAAAGCGCACTTCGCCGGGTTCAGCTTCATCTGATGGCGCCGGAGGTTGCCGAACGTCTCCGTCAAGTCAGCCACGTGGTCCGAATCAAGTTTGCTCATCACCAGCATGTCGTCCACGTACACCTGCATGTTGCGGCCTATCTGGTCTTTGAAGATTTTACTGACCAGACGTTGATACGTCGCGCCCACATTCTTGAGGCCGAAAGGCATCATCCTGTAGCAAAAAGTCCCGCGGTCAGTTATGAAGGCAGTGTGCTCTTCATCCTCCGGGTTCATCCGGATCTGGTTGTATCCGGAGAAGGCGTCCATGAACGACAAAAGGCGATGCCCCGAGGTGGTGTCGACCAGCTGGTCGATCTTTGGAAGAGGGAAGCTGTCCTTTGGGCAAGCTCGGTTGAGGTCGGTGTAGTCCACACAGATCCTCCACTTACCGCTACTCTTTTTTACCATGACCACGTTTGCCAGCCAGCTAGGGTATTGGACCTCTCGGACGAAACCGGCGGCGAGGAGCTTCTCTACTTCCTCGTTGATCGCCTTCTGCCTCTCCATGGCGAAGCTTCTCTTCTTCTGGCGGACCAGGCGGCAACTTGGGTCCACGTTCAGCCTGTGCATAATAACCTCGGGCGGGATGCCCGGCATGTCGGCTGCTGACCAGGCGAACACGTCAGCGTTGGCGCGGAGGAACCCCAGCAAGCGGGTTCGCTCTTCCTCGGGGAGCTGGGCCCCGACTTGCACCGTCTTCAGGGGGTCCGAACCGAGGGGAAAGGTCAGCAGGCGCTCTACGGGTCCTCCCCTGGGTTCCTTCTCTCTCAGATCGAGGTCGTCGATATCATGGGCGAGCTCCGCGCCCCTAGCGCCTGGAACCGTCTGGAGGCAGAGCGGGACTGGCTGGATCGTCCCCTTCATCTCTCCGAGCCCGGAAGGCGTGGGGAACTGCACCAACAGCCTCCTCGTGGAGATGGTGGCGTCCAGTTGGTTGAGCCCGGGACGCCCGAGAATGGCGTTGTAAGGCGAAGGGAGCCTGACGACGGTGAATGTTATTAGAACGGTCGCTTGCCGGGGCGGGGATCCGGCAGTGACCGGGAGAGTGATTTCCCCCTCGACCCCCACTGAGTCCCCTGTAAAACCTACCAGGGGGGTGTGCACTGGCTTCAGCTGTTCGGGGGACAAATTCATCCGAGAGAACGCATCGTAAAAAAGTACGTCAGCCGAGCTTCCACTATCCACCATGATTCGATGTACAGGATGCTTCGCGATGGTCATCTCGACCACCACGGCATCGTTGTTTACATTATCATTAATTTCCCCTCCTTTGGGAGGGATTACATTCTCCGGGACTTCCCGGGCTCTCTTCATTGCTCGGCCGGGCCCGCGCGAGATCATGCCCACGGGCTTCTCCGTTGGGCGGTTGTCGATCGCAGGACAGGCGGTAGGGCCGCGAGCGGCTGCCCTTCAGAGGGGGCCTCGCTCTTGACGAACTTCCTGAGGTAACCCCTGCTGATCAGCTCCTCAATCTCCCGTTTCAGATGGCGACACTCCTCCGTGTCATGCCCGTGTTCGCGATGGAACTGGCAGTACTTTGATTTGTCTCGGGCGGCTCTCGGGTTCTGAGGAGGAGGTCGGCGGAGGTAGCGCTCGCCCTCGATTTCCATGAGGATCTTCGTTCGAGGTGCGAGGAGAGGGGTGTACCTCCGCTCTGGAGTGGCTTCGCCCCTCGGCTTTGGATTTGGACGGAGGTCGGCAGATGGCCCGGGCCTCCGAGCTCCCGGGGTGTCCCTCGGGAGCGGCTTCTTTGGAGTCTTCCCATCCAGCTCTCGACGGGTGCGGTCGGCCTCCTCCGTCGGATGTACTTGTGGACGCGGAGGAGGAGCTCGGAATACGTCCTGGGCGGCTTCTTGTCCAGGGAATAGGTTAGGCGGGACGTCTTGAGTCCGCGCTTCAAGGCCAGCATGGCGACGGGCTCGTCCAAGCTGTAGATCTCCAGTGCTGCGGTCTTGAACCGGGTGATGTAGTCCCGGAGCAGCTCCTGGTCCTGCTGGCGGATGGAAAAGAGGCTGTCCACCTCTCTTGGCACCTTTCGACAAGCGTCGAAATGCGCCACAAACTTTCCTTCCAACTGATGGAAGGAGCAAATGGATCCGGGCTCGAGGCGGGTGAACCAGACTCGAGCGGCCTTCCGAAGGGTTGCCGGGAAGGCGATGCATAGAAGGGCGTCGGTGGCCCCCTGGACCCTCATGAGAGCCTTATAGCTCTCCAAATGATCTAGGGGGTCGGTGGTTCCGTCGTAGGGATCCACCTGCGGCATGCGGAACCGTTTTGGGATCGGTTCCGCCTGGATTTCTTCAGAGAAAGGGGGGCGGGAGTCGTAGCCCGCCGGGTCTGCCGACGATTCTGCAGGTCGGCGAATCGGCGGGCGAACTCCGCCAGCTTGCGCTCATGCTCCTCCAGGCGCCTCTCGGCTTGGCGCCTGATGGCTTCATCGGTGGAGTCTTCCACCGAGGCTGCGGGTGAAGGGGCGCCGATTGGTCTCGGCGCGAGGTCTGGCCTCGGCGTCGCTTGCTGCGATGCACCGTTTCAGGCCCGTCGGCCGGGGATCGGCTCTCGTGATCCTCCGAACCGGAATAGTTTCTCTTTGCAGGAGCTTGGTGGCTCCCCCGGGGGTTGGAGATGGCCCTCGGGTGGGATGGCCTGCCCTGGATTGAGCGCAGGCTCCCACGCTGCCCCGCGGCTCGGGCCGCGGGGGTCCCTGGCTGCGGCTGAGTGGCTAGGGACCGTTGCTGATGCTGAAGCTGACGGACCGCTGAGGTCAAGGTCTGCAGCTGCTGGACGATGGCCGCAAGGGATCCGTCCACCGGGGCAGGCTGCTGTGGAAGAGGAGGGGGAGCCGGAAGCTCCCTTTCGGGGCTGTGGCCCCCTGGAGGGGAGTGGACATCCCCCACATGGCTGGTGGACGCCTCACGACCACGAGTGACCACCATTGCTGGAGAGCGTGACACCTGCAGAAAGCTGGTTTCCACTAGGGGTTAGTGTCCTGCCCCCCTACCTGGCGCGCAATCTGTTGCCGCTCTCGCCGCTGCGCCCGTGCCACGGATCGGCCGATCCTTCCTGACCGCCTGGTGAGGGAGCCTCCCTTCCCGCGGAACACCTGCAACAGAGGGGTTAGAGGACCCTGGCCGGGGATCCCGGCGAGGGAGCTCCGACGGTCAAGTCAGTAGACGACGAGAAGGAACAGACTCTCCAGCCGGACCCTCTAAAGGGTTCCAGTCTTAGAGAGTTAACTGGTGAAGGAAACGCTTTGGGGACCAGAATCTCGGCTGGGCCTCCTTGCCGAGCTCGCGCCCAGTCTTCCCCTCTCGGGATTTCTGGCTTCTCTCTTAGCGCAAGGCCTTGTGCCGGTGCTTCTCCTTGTCCCCAGGCTAATTAGCTTACCTTGTCGTCCCCAGATTCTTCCTTCTTTATCCCCTTCCGTCGCGCATTTGTCTTTTTCCGCCTCGGAAACTCCCCTCCCCCGTTCACTTCTCTTTTTCCCTTTTCGGTGAAGGGTGCCAGGCGGCTTTCCGACCTCGTCCGTCGGGCCCAGCATGGGAAAGGCAAGGACAGAGAGGAAGAGGGGAGGGCGGCGCTGGCAGGGCGGCCGGTCAGGCCTCGGGCCCGGTGAGAGCGCCCTCTTCCCCAAGCGTGGGCGCCATCTATCTATGGGGCCTGTGTCGTCAGGGTTGCGTCTCTCGGCTGCGGGACCTGTCGGACCAATGTTAGTGATGTTCCGCGTGCCGCCGCCCTCCGTACAGGACGCCGTCTGGGATTCGTACGGCCCGAGGGATGGCCTCGGGGCCCGTCTCTCTCCCCAGGGCCCTCGTCGTACGAGCGGTCTGATCTCGGCTGAGTTGGGCCCCTCCTGGGTGGACACCTGGCGAGGTGGCAGAAGGTCGCCTGGCTTCGGCCGAGGTGGGCCCGTCTCCGGGTGGCCACCTGGCGAAGGGCGAAGGATCAGCCGACCTCGGCTTAGGTGGACCCCTCCTGGGTGGACACCTGGCGAGGTGGCAGGAGGTCGCCTGGCTTCGACCGAGGTGGGCCCGTCTTCGGGCGGCCACCTGGCGAAGGGCGAAGGATCAGCCGACCTCGGCTTAGGTGGACCCCTCCTGGGTGGACACCTGGCGAGGTGGCAGGAGGTCGCCTAGCTTCGGCCGAGGTGGGCCCGTCTCCGGGCGGCCACCTGGCGAAGGGCGAAGAGTCAGCCGACCTCGGCTTAGGTGGACCCCTCCTGGGAGGACACCTGGCGAGGTGGCAGGAGGTCGCCTGGCTTCGGCCGAGGTGGGCCCGTCTCGGGCGGCCACCTGGCGAAGGGCGAAGGATCAGCCGACCTCGGCTTAGGTGGACCCCTCCTGGGTGGACACCTGGCGAGGTGGCAGGAGGTCGCCTGGCTTCAGCCGAGGTGGGCCCGTCTCCGGACGGCCACCTGGCGAAGGGCGAAGGATCAGCCGACCTCAGCTTAGGTGGACCCCTCCTGGGTGGACACCTGGCGAGGTGCAGGGGGTCGCCCGACCTCGGCCGAGGTGGCCCATCTCCGGGCGGTCACCTGGCGAAGGGCGGAGAGTCAGCCGACCTCGGCTTCGGTGGACCCCTCCTGGGTGGACACCTGGCGAGGTGGCAGGAAATCGACCGACCTTGGCCGACCTCACTTGGGCGGACCCCTCCGGGCCCGGGCACCAATGAGGTGGCAGAGGAACTCCGAGCCGAGCTCGACCTCGGCGAGGGCGGTTTGCCTTAGACAGTCGTCGGGCGGTGTAGTCTTGCCGATCCTGGCCTTGAGGACGTGGCGCTGACTCCGCCGGAGAAACTTACACGTGGCTTGCTCGTATTCGGCGATACCTGAGCCTGGCCACGTCGCTGTCACGGCTGTAACAGATTCTATATGGGAGAGCATTTTTTCGGCTTTCTATAGTCCAACCAATTGCCTAAAAAATAATATTTAGCATATACAAGTTTAGTCCACAAGAAATTTGGGTTGAGTAAGAGTTGAGTAGCCAACCTATATGTAAAAGCTTTGTGTTTAGTATTTAGATCCATAATGCCCAGACCTCGCTCTCTTTGGTAGGCATATTCGTTGCCAAGCAATAAGATGAAAACCTCTTCAAGTAGTATCATGACCCCATAAGAATGCTCATAATTCCTTCTCAAGTTTTTGAATGATAAAAATTGACACTGGAATAGACAATAGACAATGCAGTGGAATAGAAGACAGAACATAATAAAGTAGGGTTCATCTTCTAGCAAAGGATAGGATCTTTCATTTCTTGGCTCCCTTTTCTTGGAATTGAGCAAAATGATAATATTTAGATGAATGATAATATTCATGTTACTTTTATTCCTTTTCTAATCTCTTAGAATTTTTTTTTTTTAAAAAAAAATAAGATGCTAATGAATTGGCTCGATCAAGTTCTACTTAATTTAGCCTAGTTGTAGACATTTTGTGTCTCTATTTGAATTCAACAACTCTCAAATTTTGGATCAAGAATATCGTATTTTGTATCAACAGTTGCCTAGTTATTATCAGGAATACTAATTATCATACAATATATGGATGTAAGTGATGTTGCATTGATCCTTCCTAGTTCAATCTTAGATTAGGATGATCATATTTTCTTTGATTTAAAATATGATAATTCTTTTTTTATTTGTCGTGGAGAGCCAATAGTGTCTCAATTGATAATTAATACCATGTCTTGTCTAACATTTGTTTAACAATGATAAATCTATCATTTGAGATTCGGTTATATCTAACTTTAGTAGCTAATGACCCCACTTGCTTGGAATTAGGCCTAGGTTGGTCAAAGATAGTATAATTGTCCCTATTTTTAGGAGAAAAAAGGGGGTTGAATCTAATGATTATCACTTTAACTTGTGAAATGATGTTGGCTCAAAAGTACCATTAGGTACAAATCCATGCCCGACCCTTCAAAGTGGAGGTATTTTGAACGTCAAAATTAGATGCTAAAGCCCTAATAGAAGACCTTGACAATATTTTACGGTGGCTAGTAAATGGAACTTAAAGTTATTGCATAAACTTGATAGTAACATGATTATGTGATGCTTTGAAAGATTCAATTGTACCAATTTAAATCGAAAGGTTCTAGAGTGAGATTAAATGCAAGAAGGTTAGATAATTAATATTATTTCCATGTGGTGATTTGAAAAGAAATTGTGGATTTTCTTTTTGAGTATTTATGGTCATGGGTTATAACTTGTAAGTATAGAAAATTATCAAGCTAGTACAATTTTTTTTTTTCCCCCGAAAATAGAGATGGGGTGAACCCATCGATATTGTATTTACTTAAATCTAGATACTTGAAAAAGCGCTATCTCAGAGTTGGATATAGAATATTTAGTTACTTAGCAAAGAGGTATGACCATCGATATAAGTTCTAATTCATGGTATTAATTTAACAACCCAAATAGTTTGAGTCTAGCTATAATTATTAAGAGGTCCAAAAAATAAGTGGTCAAATATCCAACAAGCTATATATGCAAAAATTTGGAATTCTTTTATTTTTGTTGTCAATCGAGCTAATTGTTTTTAACATATATTAACCTATGCTTTTCCAAAATGAATAAATGCTTTAAGTCAATCTAGGCTTCAAGTAGCAATAAATGATAATGAATTTGGAATCTTTATAGGAGTATTGTGTTTATTAGCAAACCAACTTGGTAAAATTTACAAATAATATATAAGACAAAAAACAAAAAAAAACAAAAAAATTCTTAAATTTCATCACCATATGAAAAAGGTTGTTGAAGACCATCCAATGCTAGCTAGCTTTTCAAGTTAATGCTCTAACACCTCAAGTATATTCTACCAATGCATCAAGACAATATTTTGGATGCGCAAAATAAACATATTTTTAATTATAATTACATCATATTATGTTAGGTTATGTCATGTTATCTTATCTTATGTTACATCATATTATGTTATTTTATGCCACTTTCTTCCACAAGTCCCTTGTAAGTTTCCAATCCTCTGGCAACTTCCTGGCTTGGGACGGTCAACGAGGCATGGTTGAGGACGTGAGGGAGGGTGTAGAAGGAGGCAAGATCATCATGGTCTTGATGGTTCATGAGGAGGCTAACGCAGCAAAAGTGGTGGCGGCCAGAGGAGAATTGGATAACAGAACTCGTAGTGGTTTCATCCATGATTTCAAGATGGAAAGTGCCAAGGAGCCACACATCTATCATCGAATCTAACTGGCTTTTGGGTCTTGCCAAAGTAACGTTAGCTGGGAGCTAGGGTTTCTTTTCTACGTCCACCCCCGCTCCCCGGCCCTCTTTTCCCCTCTACGTGAAATAATAATAATATATATATATATATATTTTTTTTCCAAGAATATATATATATATATATTCGTCGCTCTCTAGCAAGTTATCTATTTAATTAAAATATAGGGTTTGGATGAAAGTTTTAGACCTATTTAATAAAAAGATCAGATCCAAAGCGACTAATTAATTGTTTTTATCCCGACTCCTATGTGAACTAACTTTAATTTTATCAGAACCAACCTGCCCCAACTAGTACCACCTCCAAATAAAGCGATAACCATATGAGCGAATCTTTTTCTACGTAGTATTCAAGCTTCTCTTCCTTCGTGGCATATCATGCAAGAAAGCATTATGTATTAATTAACAATACAATCGTGGGTGTAAAGAATTTGCCCTCCTCTTCCTCCCCACCCACCCCCACCTAAAGTGATGGTGCCACGAGGTCCACAGTTTCTGCGAGACCAACACCGTACTGGAGCGAGCCAATGGAACCTGCGCCTCATCTCTGACCTCGTAGGTGGTGGAGCCAATTTGATTTAATGGCCGTACTTCGATTTTTTTTTTAAATTTAAATAGAAAGGGATAGGAAGTATAAATTCTGGTATAGTTAATTCCATCCCGTCAGATAATATCGATACTAGATGCTGCGCAGTCTTTTTTTATCTAACGATGAGTATGTCAATCTGATACCATCAAGATGCCGGTCCGTAGATCGGATAAAAAAAAAATTTTAATTTCTCGTTCACGCTAATTTTTAAAAATTTTAAAAAAATTTTAAATTTAACCGAGCCGCTCGCAGAATCATATCTCGAATCATTAATCTATTAATAATAAGATAAGTTTTCTATCGATTGAACTACCATCTTTAACGATAATCGTGCTTTATCCGTGATGCACCGTCCCGGTCAGGCGGTGGCCGCGCTTCGTCCTTTTGGGCATCGTCCCGGTCAAAAAGAATAGCACATTTCTGACCATGTATGCGGACTCTCTCTCAGGCCGTATCTAAGGTTTGGCTTGGACGTATCCTGGCATCATTAGATGTGACAGCACATTTTAAAGTCGTGATCGCGGGATTCCAAACTTGTTCGGTACGAAGTAATCAAAGTCTGACCCAACTTACGATTTCGCAAAATAGTTGGACCAGGGTTCCGGACGCGTATTATTTAGAAACTCAGATTGGGCTATGTCGTGGCTTTTTGGGACCTTTTTTTTTTTTTTTTTTTTTTTTCTTCTAGCAGAGTCGGATTAAGGATGCATTTGATTTGGGATAAGAATCAAATAAGGGTGAGCTTTGAATTTTGTAAAAATACTAGAAATTGGATTTTAGAATATCAAAGTATTTTCATTTCTTTTTGATATTGAAATAAAAATGGATACCCTTCAAATCAAATAATTAGAATGAAAACCATTAAATCTCATCCTAAAATCCAACTTTTCTCATCCAAACATACCCTAATCTTCTCCGATGTTTTCAAACTCATATATGCCAATAGAATATATATATAAGACTTGCATGTGACCATTGATCATTGCCTTTTAGATTCGGAACAAAGAAAACCAGCCCAAATATTGATAAGAGCATATCCAAACTTCCATTACTAGCTAGCATTCGGAACTCGATGACTTTACGGATTTAACTAGTTACTTGGCATTCTCAGCGAGTATATTATTTTAATTAGAGTATGCTGTGCACGCTTGGTCATAAAAATGAAAAGAAGTTGAGCTTCTTGAGCAAACTCTCATCCAGTTTTCTTTTATTTTATTTATGCAGAAGAATTAATAGATAATGAAATATGTATAATAATAACAGTAATAATAGTAATAATAATAATAGTAGTAATTAGTATCAGCAATATTGCTGGTAGCTAGTGATGGTAACAGTAGATAATGAAATTGTGTGCGTGATCTCTTGCGTGGGTGGAAGCATTGGATCAAAAGGGAGACCGTGGGCTCAGATATCTTTCACTCGTCAAGCAACGGAAGACAGATCTCCATACCTGCCAGTCAAAATTGTCATGTGAGTTGACTTCCCGCCACAGTTATTAAAACCATAGATCTGCCTCGTTTTGTGGGACCGGAGTCCATGTTAAAACCATAGATCTGTTGCACAAGCGAGTTCAAATATATTCGAAACCGTCTCGTCGATGATTTCAGAATATCACGCTAATTTAAAAATATCATATTAATTTTAAATTAATTTTTTTTAAAAATAAATTTATTTAAAATTATTTTTAATAAAAAAATTTAATTTAATTTAAAATTATTTTTGTCAAAGACGATTTCATACCATACTGATTTATCATATAATCCAAAACATTACTTTTTTTTTGCACGTAATTTAAAAATATCTATTTTAATAAATATACTCCAGACATCTATATTCATAAATAAATATATATATATATATATATTTTATATTATTAAAAAAATACGGTACCGAGTTCCCCCTCCTTTGGGTAGGCCCCACTACCAATAAATAATGCGAGGCCCACACAAGAAGGAGGGTACGTTACGGTTCATGTGATTTATACCATTGTTATCCAACATTCAACGTCCTCCCATGTACCTAACGCTCGCCCACACAAGCGGTTGCACCATCCCCTTCCCCAACTTGTACGAAGCATATTAACTCTTTGAGAGTTTTCTAGTTATTTCTAGAATCTTCTAAACATCGAGCATAATATAGAGGATATCAAAATTAGATGTACAAAACTAAACATTTACAGCAATACACTCAAATATATGTAATAGCAAAAATACTTAAATGTATATGCTCCTTGGTCGAGGAGCATTGATCTTATGGCCAAGAATTCAGGACTTTCAACAAAAAAAACAATGCCAGGCTAACATTTATATAGAAAAATAATTTCAAAAAATTTAGGTCTGTTATCAAAAACCTATAGTTAGAACTCATTTGGTTTGTGAAAAAAAAAATCACTCCACTATTTTTTTCTTACGAGAAGCTCATATCTAGATATGCGGTATAAGTTTTTATATATTTGGTTGATAAAAAAAATATTGGTTGATTACAAAAAAGTGACATAGAAATTATACTTTTCAGGATAGTTTATGTTTGGTTAAATATATAATTTTTAAAAAAAAATTATGTAAAATATATATTATGCTCTTATTAATTAGAGGAACTATAATAAAAAAATACAAGAGCATTTTTGAAAAGGGGTATAATTCCCACCATACGAGGAAGTGACTTTTTCATATGCTATATAGTTATTCTCATAAAAAAAATATTTCTTATCTCTTTTTTAAAATTTTAATTAAATACGAGGTTTTTTTTTTTCCTGACCATACTTTTTCCTCTCCCTTTCCTGCAAATCCGCAAACCAAATTAATGAGTCCCTAGAACAGGGCACTCTATCCCTTAAATATCTGCTAGACTTGGTGTTTCAAGATTTTTTATCAGTTTCTCTGCTAGTTTGTAATTTTCATACCGGGCCTTGTGGGTTGCTGTAGCCTGATGGCCACCTGCAAAAGAGTGCAAATCCGAGCCTGTTATACTGCAAAAGAGTGTACTTTTCTTACCGGGCCTTGGTGCAAACCTGCAGCCAAACAATGATTCTGTGTTCTATTTAGACCCGATCCAAAATCGCAATCCAATTCCAAGCATGTTCTACGTCCGGTACACCAAATATTAGTTCCATTCGACATACCGACACTGAAAAAAAATAGGACAAAAAATTATTTTAATAGAATCACTATTAATACGGTCAAGCACGCAGTTGCGATATAATCAACAAGAAATAAATAAATAAACAGAAAAATATAAGAAACAATAATCAAAACCAGCGAGAGACGGGAATTTTACGTGGTTCATCCAAACTGGGCTACGTTCACGGCGGCACAGGATCTACAAGGCTTCACTAAGAGTTGAATCAGGTACAAGCCCTCAAAACACTCTCTCTCAAAAACTCTTTAATCCTCTTAAAAGATTTCAGGATTTCTCTCAAATGCATCCGAAGGCACTCACAAAATCTCTCCGATATTCTCTCTAAAATCTCATTTACAAATCTCTCGAAAAACCATTTTTTTTCATCAATAATCATAAACCTTTATAGCCTCTATTTATATAGAGTACAAGAAAGAGGGCTTATCGGCATCCAAAAACTCAAAAAACACAAAACTCTAGACTCCCGATCTCCGTAGAAGACTTCTGGGTAGTTGGATGTCGCTGCGCCAAAATTCATGCATGCAGAAACGAAAACAAAAAAAAAACGAGCACCGAGACCCTCAGCGTCAAATCGCTGAAGGCTGAGCCAGGCCCATGCGCGCCTAGCGCCCGACCGCCTGGGCCAGGGTCGCGCGACGCGCGCCCGCGCGCGTGGGCAGGGTGTACGTGGACTGGCAGGCTTCGTTTTTTTTTTTTTTTTTGGGATTTCAAGATGGAAAGTAATCTCCATCAATAACAATCTCCGACTTGGAGATTAATTGACATCAACCTTTGATCCGCCTTCTTTCTCTGTGCCGCACTCTCCTGATCTATCTCTTAGAAAGGTTCACCGAGTTGCAACAGAAACTCAACTTGTCTCTGCTCACAACCTTGGTGAACATATCTGCAGGGTTCTTAGCACCATCAATTTTCTCCAGCTTCAGCCACTCCTCATCCAACGCACTGCGTATGAAATGATACCTAAGCTGAATGTGCTTGGTTCTTGCATGAAATGCTGGATTCCTGGCCAAGTGAACTGCGCTATGGCTGTCGCTCCATAGCGTATTACAATTGTGTTTCTTGCCGAGCTCCTCCATCAACCTCTGTAGCCAGATCATCTCTTTACTAGCTTCAGTGATCGCCACATACTCAGCTTCCGTAGTTGACAAAGTCACTATCTTCTGCAACTGAGATACCCAGCTCACTGCTGTATTACCGATAGTAAAAACATAACCAGTGATGCTCCTCCTACTATCTCTGTCACCAGAGTGATCTGCATCTACAAATCCCTGTACTAGAAGACTGTCACCTTCATAGCACAAACTATAAGTTGATGTACCCCTGAGATATCTCAAGATCCACTTCACTGCATTCCAGTACTCCTTCTTGGATTCTGCATGTATCTGCTGACTGCTTCCATTGCTTGTGCGATGTCCGGTCTCGTGCAAACCATTGCATACATCAGACTTTCCACGGTCGAGGCATATGGAACTCTAATCGTCTCATCCCTTGCCTCCTGAGTTGTTGGACACAACTGCTTGCTAAGCTTGAAGTGTGCTGCCAAAGGTGTTGACACTGCCTTTGCGTTCTCCATATTGAACCTCTTCAGCACCTTCTCTACATAGTCCTCTCGAGATAGCCACAGCTTCCATTGCTTCCTATCTCTCTTGATCCTCATGCCAAGAATCTGCTTCGCCTCTCCCAAATCCTTCATTGAGAACTTCTTTGCCATCAGTTTCATGAGCTCTTCAATCTTCCTCATACTAAAACCTGCTACAAGCATATCGTCCACATATAAGGATAAAAATAAACTCATTATTTACGAACCTCTAGTAGTACACGCAGTGATCTGACTGGCATCTGGTGAAGCCCTTCTCTAGCATGAAACTGTCAAACTCGAGGTACCACTGCCGCGGAGCCTGCTTCAGACCATACAAGCTTTTCTTTAGTCTGCAGACCATGTCTTCCTTTTTCCTGACCTGGAAACCTTTTGGTTTGGTGCATGTACAGCTCCTCCTCCAAATCTCCATGAAGAAATGCTATCTTCACATCTAGCTGCTCTAGATGAAGATCCTCCACTACTACCATGCTCAGAATCACCCTGATGGATGTCATCTTGACCACTAGGGAAAAAATCTCCTGAAATTCAATTCCTTCTTTCTGTGCATAATCTTTGACAACTAACATTGCCTTGTATCTTTTGGTACCATCAACATCATTCTTCATCTTGTACACCCATTTGTTGAACAGAGCTTTCTTGCCAGCGGGTAACTTCACAAGATCCCAAGTCTTGTTCTGCTTTAAAGAGTCCATCTCCTCTTTCATAGCCAACTCCCACTTGACCTTAGCTTCATCCTGCATGGCTTCAACAAAACACTATGGTTCTCTAGAATCTGTGTACAAAACATAATCTTTAGCAGAATACCTCTGTGATGGCCTGGTAACCCTCGTGGACCTCCTCAACTGTGGGGACACCGGCTGAGGTACCGATGTATGCATGTGGCTATCTGCTTCAACCACATATTCCTCCTCCACATCCTCAAAGTTTCCATCTTCAGTTTGCACTCGGGGAATCTCTCCATCTCTGACAGGTTCGAGTTCTATAAACTCCTGTTTCTTTTCTTCCACTGCATCCTTCCTGTCTTTGTAAGTATGCTCTTCATCAAATACCATATTCCTGCTCCGAATGATCTTATTGTTCTGGAAATCTTAGAGCTTGTAGCCATACTCGTCGCCACCGTATCCAATGAAAACATACTTTGTAGACTTTGAGTTTAACTTACTTCTCTTCTCTTTCTCAATCAGAGAATAAACAATGCAGCCATACACTTTAAGAAAAGAAAGTTTTACAGGTTTTTCTGTCCAAACCTCCTCTGGAATCCCACCATCCAATGCACTGGATGGACTCATGTTGATCAAATACACTACGGTGTCCAGTGCTGCCGTCCAAAAATATGTAGGTAGACCCGAGTCAAACCTCATACTCCTCTCCCTCTCAAGAATGGTCATGTTTATTCTTTCTGCCACACCATTCTGCTCTGGTGTCCTTGGGACGGTCTTGATCATTCTGATTTCATGCTCTGCGCAGTAAACATCAAACTCTCTGCTGCAGTATTCACCACCGTTATCTGTCTTGAGACACTTGAGGCTTGCTCCAGTCTGGTTTTCACACATGACTCTCCATCTCTTGAAGATGCCAAAAACCTCAGACTTTTCCTTCATAGCAAACACCCAGACTTTCCTGCTGAAATCATCTATAAACGTGACAAAGTACTTATTGCCCGTATATGATGACACTAGTGCTGGACCCCAGACATCTGAATGAACCAACTCCAGCCTTTCAGTCTTCTTCTGAGTTCTTGCTAACTGAAAATTTACTGCTTTCTGCTTACCATAGATACACTCTTCACAAAACTCTAGATTCACCTTCTTTAGCCCAGGTAGAAGCTCTCTCCTGTGTAGAATACTTAAGTTCTTCTCACTAAGATGACCGAGCCTCCTGTACCATAATGTAGTCAATGTACCCATGTCTCCTGTTGTCACTGAAACTGAACTCCCACTATCTACCAAGAAGTAATGAGTGCCAGTCCACTTCCCTTTGACAACAACCATAGACCCTTTAGTAATCTTCCACCGAGAATTACCAAAGCCAGTGAAATTAGGTTTTTCCTTAACTCTGGAATGTATCTGGCTTGTGCAAGTCTCAATTCTCCGCCTGTCACTGGCTTCAATACAATTGTTCTTCTACCAACAATTCTGCACTGTTGTCCATTGCTTACTGTGATATGACCAAAATCTTCTTGGACAAAATCTGAAAATAGGTGTCTTTTAGAGCTGTAATGGTAAGAAGCACCTGAGTCTACAAACCACAGATCTGAATTTGCCCCATCGCCGGCTCACAGGCACACATCCTCAAACTCCTGTTGTATAGTACTCACAACATTTGCTTCCTGACCTTCTGACTTGCTCTCTGCACCTTTTTTTTTCTTCTTACCCAACAATCCTTGCTCATGTAACCTTTCTCCCCGCAGTTCCAACATTTCATGGAAAATCTCCCTTTGGACTTTCCTCTGCTCTTGGACCGGCCTTTCTCTGACTTCTTCCTCTCCTGTGATCTTCCTCTGGTATCCACCATGAGTGCAGTACTTGTAGAAGTCCCACCCACAGTCTTTCTTCTCATCTCATCATTCAATATACAACTAATTGCATCATTGAATGTAAGGGTACCTGATACCGAGTTGCTGACTGTCATTACAAGATTGTCCCAACTCTCTGGCAAAGAACACAATAAAAGAAGAGCCCTGAAAGAATCATCAAAAGTGACAGAGACCGACTCCAATTGATTGATCATCGTGTTGAACTCGTTCAGATACTCCGTCACTGAACCATTCTCAGCCATCTTCAAATTGAAGAGCTTTTCATGAAAAATATCTTGTTTGAGGTGGAAGGTTTTTCATACAGCTTTGTTAAAGCGGTCATCAAATCTACGGTGATTTTTTCCTTTGTAATATTATACGTCACTTGAGGTGTCAACGACAATCTGATCGTGGCCAGGGCTTTCCTATCCAGAATCATCCAATCGGAGTCGTTCATTGAATCCGGCTTCTCCTCCTCCAATAGAAGGTAAAGATCCTTCTGATATAGGTAGTCCGCAATTTGCATCCTCCACCATCCGAAATTGTGACCATTAAATTTCTCGATTTTGATCTTGTCTTCTGCCATCTCTTTGTTGATTTATCCGACCGTAATAATAGGAAGGAGCCTGGCTCTGATACCAATTTGAAAAGAAATGGAACAAAAAAAATTTCTAATAGGATCGCTATTAATACGGCCAAGCACGCTGTTGTGATATAATCAACAAGAAATAAATAAATAAACAGAAAAATATAAGAAACAAGAATCAAAATCAGCGAGAGACGGAGATTTTACGTGGTTCACCCAAACTGGGCTACGTCCACGGCGGCACAGGATCTGCAAGGCTTTACTAAGAGTTGAATCAGGTACACGCCCTCAAAACACTCTCTCTCAGAAACTCTTTTAATCCCTTTAAAAGATTTCAGGATTTCTCTCAAATGCACTCGGAAGTACTCACAAAACATCTCAGATATTATCTTTGAAATCTCACTTACAAACCTCTCGAAAAATCCTTTTTTTTCATCAATAATCATAAACCTTCACGGCCTCTGTTTATATAGAGTACAAGAAACAGGGCTCGTCGGCATCCAAGAATCCAAAAAATACAAAACTCTAGACTCCCAATCTCCGTAGAAGACTTCTGGGCAGTTGGATATCGCTGCGCCAAAATTCATACACGCAGAAACGGAAACAAAAAAAAAAAAAACCAGTGCTGAGACCCTCAGCGTGAAACCGCTGAAGGCTGGGCCAGGCCCACGCATGCCCAGCGCCCGACCGCCTCGGCCTGGGTCGCGCGACGCGCACCAGCACGCGTTTGCAGGGTGTACGTGGACCGGCAGGCTTCGTTTTTTTTTTTTTTTGTTTTTGGGATTTCAAGATGGAAAGTAATCTCCATCAATAACAGAAACTGCACCGCAAAGGCTGCAGAACAGTGATTCCGCGGTCAACAATAAGAATGGTGCCATAATCAACTCCTTTAATTGAGTGGTTGGCCATTTCAATTAAACTGGGGAGAGAAATGGAGAAGTCATCAGGCATGATTCCACGAACCCTAATATAATTAGCTAAAAGCCTATCAGTGGCCACCAAGTCATGGCCGACATTTTAATGAAGCAAACATTTCCATTGGCTCACGTTTCTTAGGAGGAAAAAAAAAAAAAAAGAGGAAATAAATGATATTGAAACAATGACCTTAATCTTTGCTTACATATCACTTGAGAGAGGTAGAACAATGCCTTGAACTATGAATACCAACCATGAATCTCTATATAATGATACCCTTTTTCAAGGGTAGGTGTCGAGCTTCTGTCAGCATTTGTCTTCAGACTGATCAAAGTCATGGAGCCAGCGTCCAGGACTAAAACATTTATTGGCAAGCTTGACAAAATTCAAAATTAGGTGATTCCATCTACGACTTCCCGCGCCCCCCCCCCCCCCCCCCCCCCCCCCCCCCCACACACGCACACACAACAAAAGTTTGAAGACCCGCCTCTGGCCATGTTAGTTGAACTTCCCGCCACCTACCCGCCATTATTCCTTTCCGACCGTTTGTTTTAAAACCGACAACACAATACCCTCCCAATCTCCCAGGAAACGATCGAACTGAAATGGGCTCCCTGGCCATGACCGACAAGGAGAGGGAAGGTGCCGAGATCGTCCATGGACAAGAGGAGTGCTATCGGCACTCCATGGAGCTGCTCGAAGAGCTCGGTTTCCCGAGGGGTGTCCTTCCTCTCGACGACCTCGAAGAATGCGGTAGGGTGAGGGAGACCGGCTTCGTGTGGTTGAAGCAGAAGGGCCCCTACGAGCACTTCTTCGCATGGACCGATACCAAGGTGAGGTACGAGGCGGTGGTGACGGCGTACGTTGAAAAGAATAGGATGAAGAAGATGACAGGGGTGAGGAGCAAGCAGATGCTGCTGTGGGTGCCGATCACCGAGATGAGCATCGACGACCCCGCCGGGAAGAAGATATACTTCAAGTCAGCGGTGGGGATCGGGAGGTCGTTTCCGGTCTCGGCCTTCATCAATGAGGAGGAGAAGAAGATTGAAGGAGAGATTGGAGCTTGAGATTGGCATTTCTATGTTCATAGTAAGTTGTACTGCGTGAGCAAATAATTCTATGGAACCATAAAACAGTGGGAAAATTAAAGAAGCCATTAGCCATCTTTATCATGGGGAAACACCATGTATAGTTAATGCTCGAACCCTCTCCGTGGCATCATGAAGCCATCATGCTAAATCTTAAGAATATTCCACCTATATATAACATGCGACCTTGTTTATGAGAGCTAACAATGCTTCTGAACTGTAGTTAGAATTCTTGGACAGGAACAAAAAAAGAAGATGCCATCAGGAAAAAAAAAAAAAAGTCTCATGATCATGAAAAATGTAGAATAAGTCTCCAGAAAAACTGGGAAGCATGATATAAAACAACTTGTGAAGAAAGGAATCAAAAGCTTTTGAAGGTTCATCATGTTTATTGGTGAAAACAAGTAAATAAATGACAATTCATAGATATGTAAGTTAAATTAAAAATACATGGATTTTCAGATCCATAGGCTGCAGAGAATTAGAAGTGCTGATTTGAGGTAATAACATATAGCCAAGCGATGCTACATTGAGCTCGGAAGTACCTTAAAAAAAAAAAAATCTTTAATCTATATTTTGAATGATACGGTTTGGACAATTATATTTTAGCAGAATGATTCGGGATGGGATATTGTCCACCTGAACCCTTTCCGTAGTTGAATCTATTTGGATGTGGATAGAAGATATGTCATTTGACTAATATCCACTTCCATATTAGCATTCATCAAAGAAAATTGGATAAGAATATGGATACAAAAAAATCTTATCCATGCCCATATGTCTTATTCCATTTGTGATTCTATTTAGTTTCATATGGCTATCATAAACTCCATACAAAAAATACGTGAGAAGATCAACATATCTTTCATTTAATCTTCTTTCTAAATAATGACAACTTTGATGTGGTGGATTGAATCCTTAATGATCGATTTTTTAATCCAAAGTATGTAACATAGCAGAATTTTTAGGATCCAATAAAAAGTTAGATATTAGGTGCATGAAATTATATCTTCATTACTTTCTAACGTCCAATTGTTTGTTTAAAAAACAATAAATACAAAAAGTTGGAGGGCTTGTATAGTTAAAATGAGCTTAAAAAAGTAAAGTAAAATAATGTTTTATCCCTAAAATTTAACTATCCAATTTATATTCGTATTTGTCAATATTCAAATAAGTTCCAAATAGATGCAGCTACAAATTTTAGTATCTAATTAATATCCATATTTGTATTTACCAATTTGACATGGTGTCCGATATGAAAGCACTAATTTTGATCCATTTTGAGCTCTATTAAACCTTGTTCATTTAACCATCTTACAAAGTTAGAATTTAGAAATAACACTAAAAACTTCTACGTACAGAGGCAAAAAGATGCTAGCACTAATTTTTGGATTTCAGTTTACTTGTGTTTAGATTAATTTAGCATTTTTCTCCAACACCTTTTGTTGCATTAAACAGCTATGGCATGTTGTTTAATAAGCTCTTTGCTGATGGCTAGCGCATGCACCGCTTAGTACAACGATTTAATATGTATTCGATGCATCATATTGTTGACCAATCATTTTAAAATATGATGCTAAAAATAGTGATTTTCTACGCAACAAAAATAGGTTGCCGTTGTTGACTTCATAAGAATACCAGTTCCTGCTGATTATAATCCATTGTATATTAAGATGCATGGAAGCTGCTCTCCGTTTCATATTCTTTTCCACTGGCTGCTTAAAAATGAAAAAGGGCATACCAATCCAAATGTTGAAAATATATGGTCTAAAAAATTATATTATAAATTTTAGCCAACTAGTAATTATCCCGGAGTCTATCATTTAAAATTATATATATATATAATATTTTTTTACATATAAAGATTTAGACTACGTTTGGTAGCAGGTAATTCATCTAAATTACTGATAATTTAATGGAGTCCTACAACATCATTATATTTGATATGTTTTTTTGGATGGTAATTTATACTGTCTAATAATCTAAATTGTCTTTCAAAAAAATAATTTTGGATTATCTCTAGAATGGGGTTGTTATCTAAATTACCACATTTCAGATAATCTAAATTACCAAATTACCATTCCATTCTTCATTTCTCTTTTCTCGCATATAATATAATATAATCAATATTTTAAAATAATATAATATGATAAATATATTATTATATAATATTTATAATGATATAATATGATATAAATATTATATATTACATTGTATTTTATTATATTTTATAAATTTATATTATATTATATTAATATATTTTTATATTTTATAATATAATATAAAATATTATATTATATTTATAAATATAAAATAATGTATTATATTATATTTAATAATATAATATGTAAAACGAGAACATTTTCCATGTGCGCGGTGGCATTGGGCGCATATCACGTGTCAGTGGCAGCCATCGTTTTAAGTTTTAGCCGATTGGCCCCTTCGATTCCCCCCACATTCGCATCCATTGCCGGTTTGCCAAGTGTCAAGACCCAGACGATGGCGGTTGCCACTGTCTCCACCGTCCCTCTCTCGTCTCCTCCTCCTCGCTCTTTGCTCCCCGTCATGGCCTCCGCCACCTCCTCCTCCGCCGATCCCAATCCCAGACAGAGCGGCCATGGACTCCAGCTCCCCGAGCTCCGGGACGCCTCCCTTTCGTCGCTCGAGGTCGTCGGCGCTCGCCGCTCCCTGCTCTCCCGCTTCGCGAGCCTGCAGCGCCCCTACACGCCCTTCCCTTTCCTCGGGTGGAACCGCCACGTTGAGACAATCTTCGCTGCCTTCTTCCGCTCCCTCCCCCGCGTCGCCCTCCGCCGGGAGTGCCTGAGGACGCGGGACGACGGCACCGTCGCCCTCGATTGGGTCTCCGGCGACGAGCTGCAGCTGCCCTTAAATTCCCCGGTTCTCATCCTTCTGGTTAGCTTCATTCCCTTTCTTTAACTCATCTAATTGTGAGAATTAGAGACTTTTGGTTCTTTGAGATTGCAACTTGTTTAGGGGTTAACATGATTTTCTTGGAGGTAGGGTTTAGATAAGATAACCGGGGAATTCCCTGTTCCTTTTTAAATTCTTTACATCCTATTTCTTCTAAAATTCTCATCAAGACACTTCAGGTGCAGCAATGCTCTTAGTGTGGGAGGGTGGAGGGATAGAAACGGGAGGCTATGTAACGAGGGAAGGTTCAGAGCTGATGGCTGTGGATATTAGGGTGGAATTGGATGGGTGGGAGGGGAATTCTATGTGTGAGGTTCAATTTGGTTTTCAATCATCATTCTAAGTGGAATACATGCCAGGTGCTTTTGAGATTATTTTTGTTATACTCTTATGTTCTCTGCACACTTCTGCTATAATGAAAAGGAAATATGATTTAAATTTGTAACGTGGTCTCGAAGCTGGCCTACTGTATAATTTCTTCTTTTCTCGAATAAAGGTTTGATAAATCACAAATCTTTTCTTCCCTCCAAAAAGATACACACAAACAAGTAAATCATATGCAATCTTATAGATCATGCCAAAAAAAATGTAGGGAAGGGAAAGCTTTGTTCATGGTCTAAAATCAATATTGTTATGGCATTGCTAATTGTTTGCAGCCTGGGCTCACTGGAGGGAGTGATGATACATACGTCAGACATATGCTTGTACGTGCTAGAAATAGAGGATGGCGCGTTGTTATATTCAATAGTCGTGGTTGTGCAGATAGTCCTGTCACATCTCCCCAGGTACTGTAATTTTGCTTCTTTTTATAATGTTGATGATAGTCTAATATCTCATGTGCCCTTTTTCTCAGTTTAAAATATAACATAATTCTGAGGTTGAATCATAATTCTGTTGCATTTTGATCATAGTAGATGATGCAGAGTTGTTGTTTACCTGAAAATTTCTAGATTTTTATGAATCCAGAATGGAATGCTTTTGTATCCTCTCATACTTAATTATTACAAGTTGCTATATAGTTGTTATTATATTTATTTGTTACATGGTAAAAAGAAGCATATTATTTATTACAAAACTTGTATGAGGACCAAGAGAGAAGACAGAGGCAAGACTTTCCATGAACTGAAGTTCTCTCAGTTGCTTCGGCGCTTAACTTCACTCTAATTTTAATCTGTTGGAAGCAATATGCTACACCTTGGCCATTTTTTTCTCAATCTTATTGGGATAATTCAAAATAAATACAAGTCATGTGGCCTCTTTCAGCTTTGGCACTAGATATTACTGGAACAAGCAATGGTTGTAATATATGTCATGTCACATTGCAATAAGCGGAAGGGGAACCTCTTATTGAGTCAGACAATTTGACATTTCCACATGGACATAACTAAAATTCTCTCTCTCTCTCTCTCTCTCTCTCTCTCTCTCTCTCTCTCTGATGAAAACCAGAATTCAAATTTGCATGGTTTTTAAAAATGTCCTTTTTGGATTTAATCTACAGCATACACAATTATAACTGCATCAATTTACAGGATCCTCCTTAGATCTTCTTCAAACATGTCCATGTCAATTGTTAAGTTTGCATCATTTCATCCTTGTTCGTTCCATCTCCTAGTCCTTCTTGAATATCTTCTCTCTCAAGCTTCCTATTTTGATAAGATTTCCATTTTGACATTTTCACTTTTGCAGTTTTCAACTTTTCATCTTGTTTTCTTAGCCCTCGTTATTGTTCGGTGTCCTTTATGCATAAATATTTGTGCCCTTGTTTCATGTGGATAAAGTTTCCCCTCCAATCTCTGAGGCATGCACCAACCAGATGGCACCTAGAAGCTTTTTTACTTCATCCACTGGATAGTTTCTACTAGATAAGTTGATGCAGCAAGCATTGAAGATCAACTTCTTTAAATCAGAGGTGATCCATCAGGCATAGTATCACCTTCATGTTCTGAGTGATGGAGAGTTCAGATCATGATGTCTAGATGCTCCTACGATGCTTTCTTAGGCTTTGTCCAGTTAATTAAAGCATCCGTGGAGCAAATAACAGTCATCAATTCTTTGAGCAGTTTCACTATGAAGATACAATGGAGCTATCTTCCTCATCAATGAGCAGAATCAATATTATGGAGTATTTTACTTAATCAAGAATCAAAATACTGGCCAAAAAAAGTCACTTTTAGGAGATTTGTTGGATTAGTGTGTCTTTTAATGTAGTCGGTGTTCACAATCTTGTAGCATGTTACTTTTATGTGACATTAACATTATCTAATTAGGAGTCTATTAGAGGTCATTAAAGCATTCCCTTTTCTTTTCCAAAGTTCTAGAAGAACTCAGATTAAGAGGGAAAGGGGCCACTTGTGTTTTTTCAATAAAGTCCTGACTGGCTGTTAGTATGCTATTGTATGGTGTTTTTCTTAGAAAGATAATGAAAAGATATGTTTGGCCTATATTTTCTTCTATCCTATTCTTTTTCTTTCACTCTTATTATCTTAATTTTCCTCTTATCTATCTCTGCCAACTCTTGAGTCTGCTTTCTCTTTCATCATTTGCAATATTAAGTCTGTTTTCATCTAAGCATGGAGCATAATTCATTATTAAGATTTATGGCCCCAATCTAAGGCTGAAATTTGTTCTAGTTTTCTCTTTATTGTTCATAAATTATAACTATCTGTGCTTAAATTCAGTTTTCTGTATTCCATTCATAAGGGTACCTGAATTCTCAATTCGACTGAAGAACTGATTGTCTAATATCAATTGTTATGGTCTGAAAGTTTTTAATTTTTTAATTTTTAACCTATGTGTCAAGGATGTTCATTCATGTTACCTATTAGCAATAGTAAGTTTAGCGCTTGACAATGTGCTGATTCATGTATCTGAGGTAAATCCCTTGTATGGCATGCAGTTTTATTCAGCTTCATTTACAGAAGATCTTTGCCAAGTAGTTGATCATGTTTCAACACGTTACCCTAAGTCAAATATATATGCGGTTGGGTGGTCTCTTGGAGCAAATATTCTAGTTCGCTATCTTGGCCAGGTAGTTGTAATATTTCATTTATACTTGTTAGGGGTTGGTTTTGTTTATAATTAGCACCGGTCATTATTACCCATGAAATTTATTTCTAGCAAGTACTAATCTCATGAGGAGCACTTGCAGTTTGGCATTGCTTATCAATCAAAATTATTCACACACACACAAATAAAAGAAAAGAAAAACTCATTACTAGCAACCTTTACCCCATCTTTGGGCTACAAATAATGGGATTGGAAATGTCTAGTCTTGGGCCTCTTGGCCACTGTCACCCTTTGCCTGAAGTTCAAATTGTTGTGCAAGTATATTCCAGGAAAAATAAACCTCAGTGACAGCCTGAGTGGCCCGAATAATCTTTTAGAGCCAGAGCCCAACCTTGGCCTAAAATCGGCCTTGAGGGAAGGTGGGTTGGCATGGTAAACCAACAGTTATGAAGGAAAGGAGAAACATAAGGATAATACTGGAGTAGAGTGGAGGGGAGGAATATGAAGGATAGGGATAGAGCGGAAACATGAGTTAGTGTTTTAGTTATCTAATGAACTTTGTGATATAGCTATTGTAAATAATTTACATATTTAATGCATTATATTTATTTTAATTAGGCCTTTTTCTGGGCTTGTGTCAAACTGGAGGTGTCCTATTTCTGACAATCTAAGACCTTGCTAAACCTGATGCCCGAATTCAGCTAGCCTAAATTGAACCCAGCTTCAGGCCTGTACAGGCCCATTTCTATGTGTCAGATCGGGGAAGTAGAGCTCCTGAAAAGTTTGGCCTGGAAATGCCCAGGAAGCTGTACATGATAACTAATCATTTTATCATAGAGTGATGATGATTTCTTATTTGGTTATTGTATTTGAAGAAATGCATGACATAATAATTCTATACAATGGTTTAATTATAAATTGAACAAAACGAGTATGGTTTTATAGAATAATGAAATGTTAAGAGATAGGTTGTTTTTTAAAAAAATAGTGCTTGCAGCTAAACATTCTCAACATGGCATACTGCACATATTGAAGTGCTAGGAAGCACAAGTGGGAACATGAGTGGGACTGTAGAGTGTAAAGATTCCAGTTACCAAGCCTATTATTCATGGATTAATTCTTTGTATAATGAAATTGTTTTTTAAGTTTTAATGCATTAGAAGTTCCTTAAGGAGCATGCAAGTAGTTGAGTATCAATTTCATTGTCAAACTTTTGGATAAATATGCACAACCCACCGAGTAAGTACCTTTAATGTCCAAAATGTATTGCTATGAATAAATATATAATAATATTCAAGTATACATATGTGTATATATATAAAAAGAAAAGACAAATGATGCGAACATGTCAACCAATTCAAATGAAACTAATGAAGAAAATCATCAACAATCAGGTAAAAAAATACAAAAATTGAAAGAAATTAGTGTGGTTAATATTCTACCTGAGAATGTCTTGGTTTTGTTTAATATTGTGCTAAATGTACGTGTGGTATTTCTTCAATCTGTGTTAAAAGATTTTTAAGTATAGTAAATTGAAAAATGTATATTTCAAGAAGGCTCAGGAAAAAACAATTTAATGGTACCACTAAATAAAGTGTAAATTCAACTAGTGTAATTTAGAATTCATATGTATAATTAATGCAACAATGATAGTTGATAAGTATATATCATACAGTAATGAAAACTATAAAAGAGCTTCAAAAAAAATGATATTGTATTACTTAATCTACCATAATTTGCAAGCCTTGTACTTTTTTTTACTTAATTTTATTTTTTTTATTGGTCATTCCAGGTAAGGCTACATATTCTGTTGATGCTTTTCAAATCCCTTGCGAGCACCGTAGTCCATGTTGTATCAATTGTTTCTTTCCTCCTTTTTGAACCATAGCTGATGTTCAGCCTTGAACGTTCTGAAGTTTGGAATCTGGGCAAAACCAGACCCACTTATTAAGTGCTTCAGTTGAGTTTTGTTCAACTTATGCCCAATAATTGAATGGGTTGCATCAATTTGTTCATGGAAAGCTTAGCATCAACAGAAAGTACATGATTCAGACGATCTGATATTTAAAGATTCTGATTGGGTCTGGCCTTACTAAACTACTGCACAAGCATGATTATTATTGATTTATAGTAACCTGCATTATAAAGCTTAAAGTGTGTATCTGGAAAGATTGTTACTTGCAATGCCCTCATTGGTTGAAGGAACTAAAAGTACAATTCTTCTATATGCCATCTAATTAACTGAGGTTGTTGCTACATTGTTGTCATCATTTGGTCATTTTTTTGCTCCTTCATCTGATGTTTTTTATTTTCTGAGAAGCTGATGTAGATTTTGATCCTCCTTTTGTAGCATGAAATCAATTCTTAGCTATTACTTTTGATGTATGCCTTATTTTTTCTCTTGTTGCAGGAATCTCGTAATTGTCCCCTTTCTGGGCAGCATCCTTATGTAATCCTTTCAATTTGGTAATTGCAGATGACTTTCACAAGGGCTTCAATAACATATATGATAAAGCTCTCGCTAGAGCTCTGCGAAAAATCTACAGAAAGTAAATCATGTTATGTTTTCAATTTGTGTAAGATCGTATATTGTAGTTTGTACAATGATAATTATTACTTAGTTTCCACCTTTTGTCAATATCTAGGCATGCACTTCTCTTTGAAGGTCTTGGTGGTGAATATAATATTCCCATGGCTGCTAATGCTAGGTCTCTCAGGGAGTTTTGATGAAGGATTAACACGTGGTATCCATCATCCTAATGCTAAATTTCTTCTCTCTCTCTCTCTCTCTCTCTCTCTCTCTCCTCTCTCTCTCTCTCTCTCTCTCTCTCTCTCTCTCTCTCTCCTCTCTTTGTGTAAATTCATTTCATGGTGTTAAGAAAGTCTTGTCATTCTTTGCAGTTTCATTTGGTTTCAAGTCGGTAGATGATTATTATTTCAACTCAAGCAGTTCAAGTTCCATTGAGAATGTCTGTACGCCTTTATTGTGCATACAGGTAAAGGTGAAATGTTTCTGGGTACTTATCCTTCAATTATATAACCATATGTATTCTGGAGTATTAGTGAACCTGGAAGGTAGCAGCCCTTTTAAATTTCTTTAGTCTGAGGTGGTCTTGAACATTTCAAAGTAACCACGTTAAATGACAGATTTGTTTAATATAAGGTCAAGTTACATCACAACTCCTATCAAACTGTCTCTTAGAACTAGTTATTCTAGTCATATCCTGGGAGCAAGATTTTAAATCTTGATTTATCAGTTATCTCAGTGAGTGGCTGGGACCAGGATGACCGAGATCTCGGTTAATCATGGTTGATATGGTATGTGGGAACATTTGGAGGGCACTAAGTTTTCGTAGATCTCAGCTGATATCTTTGGACCGAGATATCAAAATATCTGCCAGTATGGTCAATCTGGGATTAAGAACTACATTTAAGCATTGACTTTGAGTTTTATTAATTAAAAAATCTATTTAAGGAAGCAAACAAGTGATTGAAAAATGTTGACTGGTATGAATATATCGTATTGGCCTTGGTTTTATCAATTTACATTGGCTGAGGCAGGATGTGCCCAATACTGATACAAACCAAGATCTTAGTGAAGATGACAACCTTGCCCAGAAGTAGATTCTTGGATGGTGGGAAGAACAATAAAAGCATGTTAGTGTGGGAAAAACCTTGCAGTGAACCAGCCATACAGATCTGGAGTATGTATGCATGTAATAAAAATGAATGCTAATTTCAAATGAAGCACCCACAATAGTGTAAGGTAAAATGCTGAAAAATGAGCATGTTTCTTCTGAATCCTGATTGGTTGATGGGCTGTCTTGAAGGTGTACAATAATGTAGGACAGCACCTTGAGCAGGTTGGATTGGGTTGACAATTGGTTAGGTCTGGTTGGATAGAAAGTTTTTAATTCACAGATATTAATGAGGCATCCAATGTCAACCATGCTTCGGTTTTCATGGACGGTTATTGTATACTAAAAGTAGCAGTCATATTAACATCAATAGAAAGAATAGCAAATATTTGATTCAGAAATATGCATGGCAAGACCCAAATATTGGTTTAACTTTTTTTTTTTTTTTTTACAAAAAAGTTGATTGCGACAGAGAGACATGACAATGATTGGATTTCTCTCTTTCTGATGACAGTCAGTCAGTCTGTTTCTGTTACTCTTTAGTTTGATGTTAACAAACTGCTACTCTTAGTACAAAACTAACTGTCCATGCAAACTTGATGGTTGCCCATCATTCACTCAGTTACTATGAAAAGGCTTCCACAGGAAAATATATGAATGCTCAAAGATAAAGAAGGCTTTTTGTTGATGTGTAGGAGCAACTGTCAAGTGGTGGATTCTAATTGAGTTGAGAAAATTACTTTTGTAATGTGTGTGCAAGAGGGGCACAAGAGTGCAAGGATGGAGGGAATTCAAGGAAGGAGCACAAACATGTTGGGTCTGGAGCAGGAGAAAGCATCAGGTACACTTGGAAGAGGAGATGTTTGGGATAGAACTTGGGCTTGGGTGAGCTTAGATGGAAGGGAAAGTTCTAGCAACTAAAGGATTTGGCATGAGAGTTGCAAGAATGAAAGAGATTGGAGAACGATTAAGGCAGTTAAGACAAGGAGTGGGTCTATATGGCATGGTGAGATTTCTACCAATGGTAGGCAATCTCTGAGGTCTGGTGGCATAGATGTGAAGTGATGCAAAATATCTTATGCAGGAGCAAAGCACAAGCAAATAGAAGACTCTCTCAGAAAACAATGTAGGCAGAGAATTAGCATGAATTTGACATTGTTGGCAGAACATGCAGCTTAAACCTGTGAGCTGAATTGTGGAGAGTTTCCCAGGGCTCTGATCTAATGATATATTTGGAGAAATGATGGATGAATTTGTTCAACTGTTGATCTTAAAACTCATGTACCAGCCTCAAACCAGCTGTACGGTACCATACTGCTAGGGAGTGGTACTGGGGCCCTGATATGCCTGAATTCTAGCAAACTGACCTTGAACTGCTCTATCACATATTATTGAGGTGCCTTGACCTTCATACACCTTTTTTTTAATTAGTATTCCCTTTTTGCTTATTGGTACCATCCAGCACGTGACTGGGACAAGTGCATTCTTTGCTATTTAAATCCATCATTAGGTGTTTTGCAGATGACACTACCATCAAAGGAATATTATCAATAAGCAAATAGATATTTGCTTTGACGTTATGCAGAAACTTTTGCTAACGAGTAAAATTGAAGATTCCATAGAAAACATCTGATGAAGTTCATTGTGGTCCCATTCTAACATGACTTCAGTACATGTTATATTTAATTTGGCTTATCAAAATTCGGGTCCTAAAAGACAAATTTATAAGTTTTATGAGTTCATTTCCATGAATTTGAATTAAAGAATGTTAGAAGATTGGTAGATGCACTAGCAAAAGTAACATCACCATTTTTCTTAATTTGTTATACTTCTTTCTTATAATGTGCAGGCTGCCAATGATCCAATTGCACCATCCAGGGAATTCCTCGTGAAGAAATTAAGGTATGCTTTTCCTGATGCTAGCTGCATCTCCTGTTCAGCATTAGAAACTTATTATCGTGTAAGCCCTTAGGCATCATAAATCTTCACGTCTATTTCTACAGGTGGTTGCTATGGCATCATAGGTTTATTCTGTTTCTTTTCTTTAATCAAGGTGTCTTATTCATTTTGTCAGGTCTTTCACTGCGAACAAAAATGTGATCATCGTGTCTATATTTTGATTTAAGGGTGCATTTGGATGCACTGTAAAGCAATAATATTTTGCAATTTTTTATGTTTTCTAAATTTCATGTCATGATTTGGACAATTGGGTGCTTGTTACTATAATGAAAATCATATAAATATCCTCCCATTAATGGAATTTGAAATTTCTACATTGCATGGAAATTTTGGAGTTTGTGCTTTTGCCTTTCCTATCATTTTATTATTTTCCATATCAGAACTATTTTTTATTAACAACTAAAACCTTCAATTTCTCAATTCTAAAAATAAAAAAAATTCAATTTATGATTTGAAATCTGAAGGCTTTGTGCACATCCTAAAGCTTCGATTCTCCAAAATAATAACCCAACAAGTTCCTTCACTGAAAGTGTGTTTTTAATATAATTTAGGCATTTGTACTGGATCCCTGAATATATATTGTTTGATAAAAAGGTTTCAGTGATGGCATGCATGATAAATCCTCTTCCTTGATTTTCACATTTCAAATGAAAATTCTGTCCATAGAAGGTCTACAGCTCAGTCAGATTCCACCTAGATTAAATATGGGGATTATTGAGGAGACTGATTCATGACACATATTATTATTGGCATATGGTAGTCAGAAGGCAACATTTTTTTTAAGGCGCATTCAATGGTAATCATAGGAATTGTAGCTCTGCTTCTTTACCTATGATCTTCACCTTTCACTATTATGCTTATTACGCAAACATGTTTAGCTTTACATCTTAATCTTTATTAAACTTCTTGAAACATAATTTTATTTTTGTTCCTTTCCCATCTTATAGGGAAACCCGCATTGCCTGTTAATAGTTACTCCACAAGGTGGCCATCTCGGTGGGTAGCAGGGGAGGAGGCTCCATTTGGAGCTCCTTGGACTGATCCTGTGGTAATGGAGTTCCTGGAGCATCTTCATAAAGAAAATTCAGATAGCAACAAAAGCAGCAAAAGTATTCTACTTGATGGTGTTCCACAAACTTCACCATCTCTATCGGTACACATACAATGATCAAATCTAATTTCCTTGTAACATCGCCATTCTTGCCATTGGCCTTGTAACATTGCCATTCATGCCATGACGTTTCAACGTTAATGGATTTCTATCACCTGGTACTGTCTGAATAATCAAAATGCAGAGATTGCTCCATGGATGCAGATCAATTATGTTTTTCCCATCATCCATGAGCTATCTGCCCATTTGAAGTTTAAGAGAAGTTATCATATGTCTAATTTCACCTGAAGAATACGATGTTTATATTTTCTAAAAGTTCTCTCTATATATATCTTTAGCTATTTCTGTCTTGACCATCTCAATTTGTTCATTTGACAAAACGGGGATGGCTTGATGCGTGTGCATTAAATCAGAGTTTTTTTTTTAATTTTAAATAATATTTTTTATTAAATATTTATGAAATTCTTGCCATTCTAAAATGTTTACTAAATTAAGTATTTTTTAACACATTGAAAGCACGGATGTGAGAAAAGAATTTACGTAGAGAAATTGCAAGTACAATCTAGAATTTTTCATTGAAATTACAAGTATAATTAAGATTTTTTTTTCAAAATTAAATAAAAAAATAATAAATACAAATAAAAAATATAATAATATATTATGATATATTTTATATATAATAAATATTTTATATTTTAAAATAGAATAAATATATTATAATATATTAAATTATATATTATAATATAGTATTTTGTTGATGCATGCATATCGGCCTCAACAAATATATAATATAATATAATATATATATTATAATATATTTTTAATATACTAAGTAATATATAATATACTTATCATATAATATATAATAGTATATAATATATAGCATATTTGCTGTTAAAATAACAATATAGTGTCTTATATATTATATAATAGTGTATTATATATTATAATGTAATAATATATATTATTATTTTTATATTGTAGTATATTATTTTAATATGGGGCATTCTTGTTGGCTACATCGCATTGACATACGCCGCATGCAGTAGAGCCGAGCATCGCCATGACAGTCGGACCTATCACACTGTGCGATCGGTGGAAATGTCTCCACGCACGATCAGACTACTGCATGTGAGCAAGGTCAGATCCATCGACATGCCGAGCGGTGGTTGCCATCTCAGTGACTTCCGTTAGGCTTGCCGTATCGACGGGCATTATGTACGATGGAGCCGCGCACCTTGGTGGCTGCCGGATTTGTTGCACAGCATGTCGTCGGGAGTGCCTCCATGACTGGACAACTGTATGTATGCAAAGTTGGATACTATCGACATGCCGAATGGTGATTGCTGTCATAGTAGCTTCTATTAGCCTTGCCGCACCGATTTGATGTGTATGGTGGAGTCGTGCATTGCACTGATGGTCGGATCCATTGCACGACATGATTAGATCTTGAAGGGCACGGCAGGTGAGTGCTCGTGCTTGCACCAACATTGCCACCCTCATGTCCCGTCACCTCTGGCCCCGTCGTTCGATGAACGTCCCATTTCGTCGTGCTGCTTTGACGGCACTCAGCATGATACCACCGCCAGCACAATTGATGCACGCGCATCAATAAATATACTATATTATAATATATAATATATAATTTAATATATTATTATATATTTATTATATTTTAGATTATAAAATATTTATTATAATATAAAATATTATTATATATTATTATAATATCATGTTTTATATTTTTATGTTTTAATTTTTTTATTAATTTTCTAAAAATTAATTTTTTTTGTTTTTGTTTTTTTGAAAGGTATTTTTATTTTTTTATTAAATTTTGAAATGAGAAATCGCAGGTTATACCTTCGATTTTAACCAGAAATCATAGGTATAATATATGATTTTTCTAAGTAATTTTCAAAGCCCCCCGTCCCCCCCTCCAAGTAGAGCTGTCAATGGGTCGGGTTCGGACCCAAGACCTGCAGGTATTTACCCAATGGGTCCGGGTCTGGATCTAAATCTGGATCCGTTTACATGGACTTGGATTCGAACCCGTTTAGTCATGATTAAATGGATCCGGGTCTAGATATATAATATCCAGACCCGAGACCCGATTATATAAAATAATATTTTATATATTTATATATAATTATATAAATATGGAACGTTAGATCATGATCCAACAGTTCAGAATCAATTCTGGCTTTTACTATTGATGTGGCGAGACCGCTGATAGGTAGCTGACGGGCGCCACATTGAGGGAGGCCGCCACGGAAGATGCCACGTCGACTCTCTAGCTCGGATCCCACTACCGAGCTGGGCTGAGCTCCCTCGGGACTGCAAGTCGAGCTCAGTCCTCCGCCGGGTCGAGCTCATGAGCTCACGCCAAGGTCGGAGCCATCCTCCGCCCTCTAGAGCGAGACCCTTGGAGGTTAGTGCCCTGCGGTCGAGGTCGAGCCAAGAGCTTGCCCGTCGATGTGGAGCCTCTCCGAGCGCGCGCCCTCTGGACCAGGTCTGTCCTCCGCCCTCCAGAGCGAGACCCTCGGAGGTTAGTGCCCTGTGGTTGAGGTCGAGCCAAGAGCTCGCCCATTGATGTGGAGCCTCTCCGAGTGCGCGCCCTCCGGACCGGGTCCGTCCTCCGCCCTCTAGAGCGAGACCCTCGGAGGTTAGTGCCCTGCGGTCGAGGTCGAGCCAAGAGCTCGCCCGCCGATGTGGAGCCTCTTCGAGCGCGCGCCCTCTGGACCGGGTTCATCCTCCGCCCTCCAGAGCGAGACCCTCGGAGGTTAGTGCCCTGCGGTCGAGGTCGAGCCAAGAGCTCGCCCGCCGATGTGGAGCCTCTCTGAACGCGCCCTCTGGACCGAGTCCATTTTCCGCCCTCCAGAGCGAGACCCTCGGAGGCTAGAGCCCTACGGTCGAGGTCGAGCCAAGAGCTCGCCCGCCGATGTGGAGCCTCTCCGAGCGCATACCCTCTGGACCGGGCCCGCACTTTTCCCTTCTCCACCAAGGTGACCGCACGAGCTTGGAGCGCCTAGACCGGAATAGACCCTGCCATCCCTGGACACTGGCGAGCCGCCCGAGGACCACGGAACGGCGTCCCCCATGCCGCCATAACTATATGTCCGGCCATACTTCAACGGGATGGGCCAGCCAGAGAGCACGCACCTCTAGGACGGCGGCCCCTGGATCGAGGCTCTGCCAGGCTTCCCGGAATGGAGCGACCGGAGAGGATGTCAAAAGGAATGGAAACTTCCCCTACCACCTGTCAGGAAAGGTGTCCCGTCCACGACATGGGATCCTGCCGCACGCGCCTGCCAACCTAGCGAGGATCCCGAAGCAGGCTCCAACGTCCAATTTCCAACTACAAAGAACGATCGGCACCCCCAAAGAGGGGGAGGTAACACACCAGTAACATAGGAACAACAATCCACCGCAAACACAAAACGCAAGCTCGACCAAGAGGGCGAAGTGCCACCACCAACACCACGGTTGAGGAAAAACCACCGGGAAATAAGGAGAAGCGGAGGGACAGGGAACCCCTCTGTCCCCGCTATTACTCTCCCCCTGTTGCGTTTCTCCTTCACCGACACATCTTCCACTCCTAGTACGGAAACCATCAAGAGAGGCCCGACCAGGAGGATCTGTTCCCCCGGATCATCACTGATCCCTGTTTCGTAGGTCCAGGAGCAGAGGACCGGCAGGCAGCGACAGGAGCGCACTCCGGCGCCGGCAGCAGCTACGGGCCATGACGGTCTTGGCGGCAACAATTATAAAATCCCTCCTCCATTCGTGCTCTAGCCTCTTTTTCCCTTCCACCGAATCCCCAAATCCCTCTCCACGGTCGACACCTCCCCTCCTCGATGGCCAACCCCTCGATGGCCGACGCCTCCCCCCTCGACGGTCAACGCCTCCCCCCCTCGACGTCCGACATCGTCCCTCTTTGCTCGCTAGCCTCACAGCCGCTCCGAGCCTTCGACATCGGCCTCCCCCCCCTCAATGACCGACGCCTCCCCCCCTTGACGGTGTACCCCTCGACGGCCGACATCATCTCTCGTTGCTCGCTAGCCAATCTGCTGTTCTGAGCCTCTGACATCGGCCTACCGCGTACCCCTTCGGCTCTCTCTTCCTCAGCTCCGAGCCCCACCAGCCACCGTCTTGGACATCATCCTCCAGCTCCAGCAACGTTGTCTTCATTGGATCCGAGCCTCGCCGGCTGCGTTACCTTGACATCGACCCCCCGCAGCTCGAGTGCTCGACATCGTTCTTAGATTCGAGCTATTTCGGTAAGAGTTGTTGCCTGCTATTTTAATTTTTGCTATCTTTCTCTTGCTTTTTATTTCTTCAATATGCCCGGCACCAGGCTAAGGTGTTCATGAAAGATGCAAGGATGTAATGCCTAATGCATTAGGTTTCTATCGTAAAGCTCAACATTCAATGCTAAAGATCAAGTTGATAATATTTGTGCAAAGCATCTGCTAAGAGAGAACTATTCAATCCAAATTGTCTTTTGACTGGTCACTTGCTTTTCTTTTTCTTAATACTTGATGTTCTTTGTATCTAGATCATAGTTTGTGATACAGAGTACGTAGTATTGATCTGTATCACCATTACTTTCTGCTTTAATGGAGGAAAAATGTTCTTTTTAGTAACCGGTAATGCCCATTGGACTAATCATTACTGAAGAAAATTACAAGCCCATGATGGTACATTCTATTCGGGTCCGGGTTCGGGTCTGGATTCCCGGGATCCATTCGGGTCTGGATTCCCGGGATCCATTCAGGTCTGGATCTGGTATTTTAAAATTAGACCCGTCGAGTATTTGGATCCGTGTCTGGATATCTAGATTCCAATCCGAATCCGATCCATTGACAGCTCTACCTTCAAGCACCGATTTCATAAATATTTAATAAAAATATTATTATTTTTAAAAAAAAACTCGTCTAAATCATGTTGTTTGCTGAGAGGCATAGTGGGTGCTTTGTTTGCAAACCGGTGGACTTGGCTTGATACTTCTAGTTCACATAGGTTGACTCGTGTGGAAACCTTTGCAGCATACTTGAGGCGTGAATTAATTCAAAAATACACTAAGACCAAACTCTGTCAACTGTCATGTTGACGGTCGGATCATATATCCCGGCGTCTCTGACTGTCATACGTAAACATATCTCACAATCTTTTAACGTTTATTTTTCAGCTTTGAAAGAGACAAGTAGTAGGCCTTTCAAACATAAGAACATAGCTATTGAATTGTATAAACAATATATGTTATTATTTTAATTTAACTTATAATTTTTATCTAATACATTTATCTTCAATATTTAATGTCCTTAACAATATATATATATATAGTAATTATTTTACATAATACGTGCTGCATGATGCTTGTTTGCCGGTATAATACATGGTAAACATCTTAAGTAACAATTAATATATTATGAAATGTATGTTATATGATATTTTATTATTTAATATAATAACATTTTTAATTAAAAATATTAAAATGTTTTATATTCTATTTTATATCACAATTGTCAATATTTAAGTCATATCAAGTATTTTATCTATTCGCTACATCTACCATGAATACAATAAATAATATTATATTTTAAAAAAATATAATATCCATCTTCATCCTCACGAGAACTGTGATTCCTCTCATTTAAGAGTAGAGTCACCGTTCCTTATTTGAAGGAATAGTAGTTCAAAAAAAAATAATTTCTAAATTTATTGACATGCTAAACACTGAAATAACTTTTTTTTTTTATTTCGTTGAATCAAATGTAGCATAAATATTTTGTAAACAACTAAAACAACAAAATTCATCCATCACACACACACACACTACACACACATTGAAATAGGGCCCTTCCTCTAACGCTAATATGTTGTTGCATATCTTCAAGCCAATCAAACAACTAACGTTAGAATTAGTTGAGCTCTTGAGGGTTCCATGAAGATTGGGAGAGGACCTGTTGATGACTTGCCGAAGACTGGAAAGTAGATTTGATCTCTTTGTAGACCTACAAAACAAGTCTTCAATTTTAGAGAAATCGATGAGATTTTTCAACAGGGAAAACTCCGATGCTTAAGTCAGCTTTATAAAAGAGAATAGTAAGAAGAAACTAGAGAGAGAGTGGACGTTAAGAAAAGTAAAAGGCCAAGTTGGTTAAATGGTTATAATTGTTTGTAAGATGATTATGCTGTTGAGAAAGTGGTTGGGTCGGTTAGGTTGTTAAAAGATCAACTAGTGAAGTGATTAGTTGTGGTCTGTCACACTTCTTGATAGCCACTTTACCGGTCTTGTCATAATAGCTATAGTGACCTTAATTATGTGCTTCAAGTTAAATGGAATTATGTAGCTTCATACCTACTAAGTAATTTGCTCTGTAAAGAAAGTGATCCGCATTTGGTAAATTAAAACAAAAAGTCGACATCCTATGCTTGATATAGAAAATCGGCATCTCATACCTTGTATAGGAGATCGGCACCCTATGTCTTATAGAAGATCGATATCCTGTACCTTATATCTTTCCATATATACGACAAGTCATCGATATTGAAACAGTTTTCTTTTATTTTTTATAAGGTGAAGTATCTATATAGATCGAGTATGAATACAATCAAGAGAATTAAAAAATAAAATATTCATAAAAAAAAAGAAAAAAAAAAAGAAAAAGAAAAAAGAAAAGAGAGAGGTATATCAGCCGCTCTCATATCGATGCACAGCATATTTTCCGAATGCCCTGTAATAAAAGAGACGATCCGATTAGCAATACTGTTTGCCTCATGATATATGTATCTAATATTTAGATAATCGCACCCTTTAACAATCTCTGGTCTCTGGATATCACGGGAAAGCAGGTGTGCGGCAACAACTCTCATCCAGCCCTGGATTTAACCCACCATTATGACCAAATCTTCCTCGATGATAAGGCAATCAGCCCACCATTATGACTAAATCTTCCACAATGACAAGGCATTCAGCCCCTAGGATCAGCTCACATACAAAAATTGGTCTAAGCTACTTGCAATTTATCTCTCGAACAGCAGTATAAAAGAGATGGCTATCATCGACAGCCAACACTTCAAGTTCTACCCATGAATCATGAACCTAGCTCCACCACTGCTATCACATACACCATTATCATAATTGATCTTGAGGAGACTTGGAGATGTATTAAACACGAGTCAGGGCATGATATCCTTCTATGGCTTTTCCTTTGCAAAGAAAAAAAGAAAAGAAATCCTGTCCTGAAATTTGATGATGGGCCCAAATGAGACCATGCCAAACTAGCATCTCCATTGACTCCACAAGTTTTTTTTTTTTTTTTTTAAATTCGAGAGAAGCAAATTCAATGATGAAACTGTTTATTAACATATTTAAATCTGATGACAAGCACCAGGCGTAAGTGCTGCATTCAAAGCCTCCAAATACTATTATTTCAGCCTTGAGCGGTGACGGGACCGAAGGTTGAACCCTCATCCACGTTGTCCCAACTCTAACCTAGCCCAGCTTGATCTCTCTATCCAACTTATGGGTCGAACCGAGGACGATTGGACGTTGATCAGGATTGGCAGGATTCCAGTCACGCATCCAAAAGGGTTGAGATTCTAAAATAGCCAGATCAACGGACAGACCGTAGCCATCACTCAGCCAAGATTTTTTTTTTTTTTTTTTGGTAAACTCAAGATCTTTTCAAAGTTGCGAATCGTAACCATGATTGCAGCCCTCCACCGCCACGAACCGGTCGAGTCGGAAATCTCGAACCATCGGGACCATTCCACGCTCTTCGAGAGCAGGCTCGGGGCGATGTGTTAAAACTTAAAACCCACCCATCAAGCTGGGGCGGCTCGTCTTTCACGCGACCCGCTACGGGCACGCTGAAATTTAAGAGCGGCTTCCGAAAACCCCTAAAACCCTTCCTCTCGATATTGTTCTCCCCGCAGTTCGAGGCTAAGAAATGGCCACGTCGGTGGTTCTCAGAGCCCTCCGCCGGCGAGAACTCTCCTCTCCCCTCGGATCCGTAAGCTTCTCGATTCAATCCTTCCTTTTCTTATCCATTTTATTAGATGAGCTTTTGCTACGATCCTTTTTCTAAACAAGGGTTTGAGGGAGAATTTAGGCTCTGGAACGACCGTTATGTAGCTCGATGAAAATGTCTTAGCCTAGGGGTTCTGATTCAATTCTGGAATATTCTTGGAAAACCACCCAATCCTTCGCTGTTCTTGTTGTCCATCTCTTTTTTTCTGTCAGCGATCAATTTTGTTTCTTCTTTGAGATTTTATGGGTGAATTAATAGGTTGTCTGGAGATTGTCATGGTACCTCGAAAACCCTTGGATTTCGGCATTTGCATTATTTATTTATTTTTTAAGGCGCGTACTTTTTACTTCGTGGAAGAATGTAGGATTTAAGTTAAACAGAGTGTTTTTTTTTTTTTAAATGCTTTCCTTTTTTTATTTATTCGATATTATCATATTTCTCCAATTTATCTCTGATTTCTTCATCGAGGAGAGAAAGAAACACTCTCCACGGTTCATCTCACAAGGATTTTCCATATGACAAACTCGATGATTGTGTATTATTGTTTCGGCGAAAGTTATTTTATGCTTCAGGGGCAGACACGGTTTATTATGATTTGGAAATGGACTATCGTGGGTTACCTTATTTATCAATTGGATTCGAAGATGTCCGCAAATGGGGAGGGAGTAGACATGGAGCCCATGCACTCCCACGGGCATGCGGAGAGTGTTATTTTCTGTGGCCTTCCAATATTCTAATTTTCAGTATTTTTATTCTGTGGATAGTTGGACTTTTAGATATGGACCACAACACATGTTCTTTATAAGGACATCAAGTCTGCAAAATGTTGCCTATTACCCGAAAAATTTTAAATCATAAGAAAAGGGGAAAGAAATTGAACATGCTCGCTGGCTGGCTGCTTGCCTGTTGAATCTATTTTTCTTAGCTCATTTCTTGTTCTTAAATATCAAAATTGATTATTCAGCTAGCGTGACTGTGTGTTATTGATGTTTGTATAACTTACGCTCAAAGTGTATAGCTTATGTTTGTCCATGTAGTTCACTATCATGTTGTATTTGATCATTGCAATATCTTTATTACCTTATTGCTAATGGTGTCTTGTGCAGTTGTCTGGCCATGCAAAAACAGCCTGGGTTGGTTCCCATTTGGGTCATAAATGGGCAAGTTTGGCTAGACCATTTAGGTAATATCTGACACCTTTGAAATCAGAACTACTTTGTGATTATAGATGTTATAACTTGCGGTTTGACTGTGTCTAATTTCTTTTTTTTTCTTTTTCTTTTTGTGTATTCAGCTCAAAACCAGCTGGAAATGATGTAATTGGAATTGATTTAGGAACTACAAATTCATGTGTTGCTGTGATGGAGGGAAAGGTTCCATTTATGTTATCTTGAAAGATGCAATAGTGGATTAGCTTTTATTACTCTTTTTTTTATTGACAATGTTTTACATTTAATCTATTCAGAATCCTAAAGTAATAGAGAACTCTGAAGGATCAAGGACCACTCCTTCAGTGGTTGCTCTTAATCAGAAGGGAGAGATACTTGTTGGTACTCCAGCAAAACGTCAAGCAGTGACCAACCCAACAAACACACTTTTTGGGACCAAGCGGCTGATAGGACGCCGCTTTGATGATCGTCAGACACAGAAGGAGATGAAGATGGTTCCTTACAAAATAGTCCGAGCTCCCAATGGAGATGCTTGGGTGGAAGCAAATGGACAGCAGTATTCTCCCAGCCAGATTGGTGCATTTATTCTAACCAAGATGAAGGAAACTGCTGAATCTTACCTTGGGAAATCAGTTTCTAAAGTAGTGATCACCGTTCCAGCATATTTCAATGATGCTCAGCGACAGGCTACAAAAGATGCAGGAAGAATTGCTGGCCTTGACGTACAGAGAATCATTAATGAACCCACTGCTGCAGCACTATCTTATGGAATGAATAACAAGGAGGGACTGATAGCCGTTTTTGATCTTGGAGGGGGAACATTTGATATCTCTATCTTAGAAATATCAAATGGTGTATTTGAGGTATGTTCCCTTTGAGTCATTGTATGTAGAGAAGCTTTATTAATGTCTCTAGTTGTTATCTAATCTCATATTTGTTTCCGTGTTTTAAGGTCAAAGCAACAAATGGTGACACTTTCTTGGGTGGAGAGGATTTTGACAATGCCTTGTTAGATTTCTTAGTGAGTGAATTTAAAAGAACCGAGGGAATAGATCTCTCAAAGGACAGGCTGGCCCTACAAAGGCTTCGAGAGGCAGCTGAGAAGGCCAAGATTGAACTTTCATCGACATCTCAGACTGACATTAATCTTCCATTTATAACTGCCGATGCATCAGGAGCAAAGCATTTGAATATCACGCTGACAAGATCAAAGTTTGAATCCTTGGTGAATCACCTGATTGACAGGACAAGAGAACCATGCAAGAACTGTTTGAAGGATGCTGGTATATCCACCAAGGAAGTTGATGAGGTTCTTCTGGTAGGTGGGATGACCAGGGTTCCAAAAGTTCAAGAAACAGTTGCTGAAATTTTTGTGAAGAATCCAAGCAAGGGAGTAAATCCAGATGAAGCTGTTGCAATGGGTGCTGCCATTCAGGGTGGCATCCTCCGTGGAGATGTCAAGGAGCTGCTTCTTCTAGATGTCACTCCCTTGTCACTTGGAATTGAGACTCTTGGTGGCATCTTTACGAGATTGATCAACAGGAACACAACCATTCCGACAAAGAAAAGTCAGGTAAGTTTAATGAATATGGTTACTTCGACAATGGTAGTCCTTAGATTTGCCACCTCAATTTTGAACAGGTAATTGATGTTGTTATATGATGCTAAGTGGCACCAGTTAAATGAATGGTAGCCAGTACTGCCATTTCACACACTACTATTGTAATTTTTATGTTCATCAGTGTTATTATTATTTTTTTGCCTTTTTTATGTGATTACCTGTATTATTTGTGATCGTGATTTTATGTTCCAGTGGTAGTTAAACAGCTCTGTAAATTTTATGGTGGTTTTTTCATTCTTGATATTGCACTTAACAAGTATGGCTCTAGACATTACTTGCTTTTATAAAATGAACAACAGGCCTTTATATTTTCGTGATAATATAATAATTATGTTAAGAAATGGGCACAAAACAAAATTTGCTTGCAACTGTCATATTGGTTTGTTCGCTTTTGTTCAGGAGAAAATATAATATTATGAAGGTTCAGGAGAAAAATAGAATATTATGAAGGTTAACCTGAGAACATTGTCTAGTGCGTTTCATGTAGTTGTCTTTTTTAATATAAAAAAGTTAATATGCTCTTGATATGCTGCATGGCCCATCAACATAGCAGCATGGTATATACTAACTTATTATATCATTTTGTTTTACTTAATTAACTATCTTTCTATCCATCAGTGTCGAGTTCCCTTGACTAATGTTGGTAGATACAAATGCCATGCTGATATGTTGGCTTGTTCTCATTCATTCATTGCTGTCTATTTTCAGCTCTTTTCCACTGCTGCTGACAACCAGACGCAAGTGGGTGTCCGTGTGCTTCAAGGAGAGCGTGAAATGGCAGCAGACAACAAGCTCCTGGGCGAGTTTGAACTTGTGGGCATCCCACCAGCTCCCAGAGGCATGCCTCAGATTGAGGTCACATTTGACATCGATGCCAATGGAATCGTGACAGTCTCTGCTAAAGACAAGGCAACTGGAAAGGAGCAGCAGATCACTATTCGGTCTTCTGGTGGGCTTTCAGAGGAGGACATCCAGAAAATGGTGAAGGAAGCTGAGCTGCATGCACAGAAAGACCAGGAGAGGAAAGCATTGATTGATGTCAGGAACACTGCTGATACTACAATCTATAGCATTGAGAAGAGCTTGGGCGAGTATAGGGATAAGATCCCAGCTGAGGTTGCTTCAGAGATAGAGTCTGCAGTGGCAGACTTGCGCACAGAAATGGCAGGAGATGATATTAACAAGATAAAGGCAAAACTCGATGCTGCAAACAAGGCAGTTTCAAAGATTGGGCAGCACATGGCTGGAGGCTCTGGTGGATCGGGTTCAGGTGGTTCTCAGAGTGGTGATCAGGCTCCAGAGGCAGAGTATGAGGAGGTGAAGAAGTGAAGCATGAAAGGTAATACTGCTCTTCCACTTAAAAAATGATTTTTAAGATACAAACATGAAAACTGAAGTTGTTATCTTTTACTTGATTCGGATGCAGTTCAAAACTAAGTTTTATTTTTCTTATTATGAAATAGAGATTATTAATTCTGGTCAGTGCAACTAGCGCATGATTATAGATCACTTGTCCATTTTCACTTAAAATAATATTTTAAGAATTATTTGTACAAAATAGGGACATTACTTTGTTATCCTCTTTTAATTATGAAAGGAATCCATTCATTGATGTGAGATAAGTTGGAGTCATTTTGCATGCTTTCGCTTATGCAGTTCCTCAAATGGTTGCATAGTATATGACAGGATCGACTACCAGCAGTTCTTTTATTTGGACTTTACTGCTAGCATTTTTTTTTATTTGGAATAGTTTAGTGCTTTCCCTTGATCTCCTGGTTTTTTCATACTTCTTTGCTTCTTGGAGCAGAACTTCTTCAATATATGTATGCTGCATTAAGTATTGCTGTCAAATATATGAAAGCTCTTTTCTGCAAAGAAAAACCATAGACTTACAGGCTGGCGAAGTAAGCTGGTCATTTTATATTGCTGTCAAATCTATGAAAACCTTTTTTTTTTTTTTTGGTGGGTGCAAAGAAAGCCATGGTCATCTTATAGTTATTCTAAATGGTCAGCCATCTTATTGTTGCTTAATGAGGAAGCTTTATTTGTAGCTTCTAGGTTTAAAGTTGTATTCATTATCTATACAATGGTGCCATATCATTGTTAGGTTTCACCGCATGCCTTCATGTCACTAAATTACTGGGGAGAATTTCTCTACCAGTCTTTTCCTTATAGTTTCTAAAGACTTGTCTGCATGTGCATGAGACTAGATATATAACTTTAGCAGACTAGAATAGTAAAATGAACTTATATATTGTTATATCAAACTAATTAGACAAGCAAGTAGCTGAATTTTAGTGAGTGATTGTTGAAACTATATCAGCTAAGCACATAATGCATATCATGTGTTGGTATGAATGAGTTGTATTATAAAATTGTGATGTGAGTTGTAAGCAAATGCTGCATTTTATGAGTAACATGCTAGAGTGTGGCACATGCAGCATGTGATTATTCATTATTCCATCCGAATAAGTAATATATTATTAGAGGTAAGACTTTTACCTTTGACCTCAACTAATATATGTATATGGGTATGATGAAACCCGAGCAGAGAAGCTGGTTATATGTGGAACATGGACCTGAACGCACTGTTGGTGAAATTGCATTTCCAAAGTTTCCTGAGGTGGGGACCAAGGAAATCCTGAGTGAAAGTCGTGAACATGAGCAGTTACATTTCCAAGATCTCCTGAGGTAACATAGGAAAGGATATTTTATGAATAAAAAATGGAAATGAAAAAATTGGAGCTTCACTAAGGAAGGCGTTCAAGTCAGGAGATTTTTAATCTGATGGTATAATAGATATGCATGATCCACAGCATGCCATCTTGTAGCAGATGCTGCATAATGTTTTGCATGACATTAGAAGTATAAAAGCAACTTTATTGACTTGAAGGTTTATCTACCATGCATTTACATACAATGACCATGGTAGGGTTTGGGATGTGTTGAACAATTATTGAGAAATCAACAAATAATATGGTGGTAATTTCACACACTTTGCTTTTACATAAAGTGTTCAGACTATCGTGGAGCAAAGGAGTTGATTTCTGGATAGCCCTGCCATACACACACAAAAGTATTAGAGTAACTTCTGCATGGTTCAAAAGTAGGACTTTCTGTTAGTGAAAAGCTGGGCAAAGTTCAAGAGGGGTTTGAATGTATTGTCACAGCTTCATTCGTCCATGGCTGTATTTTCTTAATCTTCATGCTTCTTTATTCTCTGTTGACATTATCCGACGAGTTTGTGCAGTTGAATCACTTTTGGTATATGAAAAAGAAGTGTAGTGCAGGTGGCTTTGACCTGTACAGACTTAAGTTTTTATACAGTCCAGCATTATATGGTCTTCTTTTACCCTTAAATTTAATATTTTTAAAACATAATGCGAAATTTTTGAAGAGCCCTCAGGCTTGATGGTCTGTGGTAACAGATGGCTAAAGACACTTTGGTCAGTCTCTGGGCTGTAAGTTTGCTCATTTCTCCACTTTGCTACTCCATTAGAAGTGGTTTTTGGTCACTATTGATGAGACATGAATGATCAGATGGATCAAGCAACAACCAAGGCCTGTTTTATCAGCCCATTTGATTCTCGTCTGAATCATATTAATGACAAGTTCAAAACAAACTGCAGGCAGATTGATTTGTTTAATCGGAGTTTATGTTTCTTTCTTCCCCCCCCCTTTTTTTTAATGCCAATTCACAAAGTGAGTCTCTCTCTCTCTCTCTCTCTCTCTCTCTGGGTGTGACACACATATCTAGTTGCAATGACGCTTCTTGTTTCTTTCCTGGTAAAAAAATTACGGATTTCACGGATTAAATTTATGTTTACTGAGTTTGGTCTCATGAGAGTATCGTTTTCCTGTCTTGCAGAAATGGCGCAATGTACCTGGGAAATGCAGCATCCATGAGAGGGAGGACATCAATGTGAAGAGTTTTATATACTGTTTTGTTGTCTAACAAGCAGGTTAAACTAAAGGAAGCAGATTTTTTTTCTTTTTCTTTTTTTTTTAAAAAACTTCCCTGTACTGTTTAGCAGTATTTTTGAGCATGTCCTACCGATTAGCTCAGTTATTTTGCATATGGATGCTGCTGCAAATTCATGTTTTATTGCCCATACCATTCATGCAGCCAGCTACCTCAACACTGAATTCTAGTATTCATAGTCTAACGCTGCTGTTGAATAAAGAATAGTGCTGGAATGAAGCAATCTAATAAGCTGTGTTATGCATCTCTCAATCTGCTGACAATTATTATAACAAATAATTGGAAAAAATTTAGATATTACGGAGGATTTGATTGATGTTTAGTTATTTCGTCAAATCTCGAATTCAGCTAATAATAGAAGTAGAATCGTTATTGACATGATAAGATCGTTGATATGGAGTCTTTGTCAGTTCCAGCCGTACATCATGTTGGCAGAAGCTGCCACGTCAGACCCTCTCTTCGGGCTCCTTCATCGGGTGGCTCTCTCGAGGTCGAGCCGATCCTGGTCGGAGTTGAGCTCCTTTTTTTTGAGCTTCTTTACCAGGTGGCTCCCTCGAGGTCGAGCCCGTCCTGGCCGGAGTTGAGCCCCCTGCTCTTCGAGCTCCTTCGCTGGGCGGCTCTCCCGAGATCTAGCCCATCCTGGCTGGAGTTGAGCCCCCTGCTCTTCGAGCACCTTCGTAGGGCGGCTCCCCCGAGGTCGAGCCCACCCTGGCCGGAGTCGAGCTCCCGCTCTTCGAGCTCCTTCGTCGGACGGCTCCCTTGAGGTCGAGCCTATCCTGGCCGGAGTCGAGCTCTTGCTCTTCGAGTTCCTTTGCCGGGTGGCTCCCTCGAGGTTGAGCCCACCTCGGTCGAAGTCGAGCTCTTTCTCCTCGGACCAAGCTCTCTTTAGATGAGAGGACCAGCAGCTGGAGGCCGTCCCCATGGCCAAAGCCCACAGCGCTTCAGAGGATTCAAAAGCAAGAGGAAGAGGACGGCACCACCTCCCTTGGGCGGCGGTGCGCCACCCAAGGACATGGAGGGGCACCCCCCAGGATGCCATGATTACTCCCGCTACTATTTATACTAGATAGGAAAGGGAGCCCGGGCCAAGGCACTGCATTTTTTAGCCGACCGTTTGCACCACTCGAAAGAGGAAACCGTGTCAGAAGATTCAAACCAGGGGGTGGCTGCTCCCAGATCGAGGTCCTGCCAAATTTTTCGAAGTAGAGCGATCGGTTGGGAGGTCAGAGTCTGCGACATAACTCCCTATCATGGATGGGAAAAGACACCCGGGCGCACGTCATGGAGAGCTGCTGAACGTTGACCTTCCAGCACTTGCAGAGAGGGAGGAACCCGAGGTAGGTGGCTGGAGGGATCCATGACCTAAAAGGAACTTCCAAAGGTCTTCGAAGGAAGTAAGCAAACAAGGGCAAGCGAACGGGAAAGCAATCGAGAGGCAGAGTGCTCTGGGGCTACCGGAGACTCACCGGAAAAGTCTCGACGGACACAGCCACCATAGCTCAAGCTTTCCTCCACTGCCATCTCTCTCACCCTACTCTTTCTTTCCAAAGCAAAATCTCCTCCTCCTAGCGTGGAGTCCGACCAAGGAGCCCACAGGGAAGGATCTGTTCCCCTAGATCGCCGCTGACTTGATCGTCGGAGTGCCCCCACCGGGATCCCCAGCCCGGGTCTCCTCTTTATTGCAGGTCCAAGTGCATGACTAGGTTTCAGATAACGAGGTTGGCAGCCGACGCCATCTTCAAGCTACAGGCCACGGCGGTGTAGGCGGCAATAGTTACTAATAAAAATTCTTTCAATTTGTAGCTCTTGTCTCGTGTAGATAATACCTGCTAGCATGAAGCTTCACTTTCGAGATAGATGGCTTTAAAAGATGAAATACCCTCATAGCTAAGAACATGGCATCCGGGTCGTGGATGACAAAGCTCACACCATCTCTACCATCTCGCAAAGCTCATACCACCCCGCCATCTTGCACACTGTTATCAAAGTTGACTTTTATAAATCTAGACGGTGAATGCTCTCAATAGATAAAAAGAACCCTCCGACTTATTGCAGACGTAGCATGGAAGTCCCAGGATTCGATGGCATCAATAGGCAAGCTAGCAGTGTCGAAACTGTAGTACTTAGTGACTAAAGAAAGTGCTCTTTCAAAAATCTGATGAGTAGGCATAATCTCAGTATTGAAAATCAAATTATTCCTAAAGAGCGAAATTTGATAAGTGACATATGCTATTTTAACACCCCAAATGCTGGTCCAGCCTTCAGCAAAACTTTTACAAATCATAACCAGAAAGAGAATCAGTCCCGAGCCATTGCTAGCCCTCCAAGGCTGGCCACCCACCATCCTTTAAATCAACTTCTCTCTGGAACATTGAAGGAGTGCATGCTTTGCCGACCGATCCTCAAGTCCGCAAACCGGGCAAGCTATCGGAATCTCTAAGCCCTTTTCTTGAGAAGCGCATGAATCGAAAGCCGATTCCAAGCAACCTTTTAGAGAAATGGTTTGATCTTTGGATGGGCTTCTACTTTCCAAATCCAAGCAACTTGAATTCTTCTATTTGGCTCTATCTTGTTCAACTCGGCGAGATCCCTCCCATGAACGTTGGAAGTACATGCTCGACCCTACACCCTCAAATCTAGGCATGTATGGACGGAAATTGGGATGGCAAGAATTCTATCCGCAAGATGACTACTGAAGAGGTGAGTGATATTGAATGTCCTTCGGCACCTATTATTATCTGTTATCAAGTTGCAGACTCGTAGATGATTGCCTACCACCATATTGACATAGGTTGGCCAGCGAGACAGGGGCATGCTGGAGATCTAATCATCTTGATTGATATTAATCAAAGTCCCATCTTTAACTAGCCATCCTATCCTGGTTGCAACCATAGGAGCTTGAATATAGATCTCATTTCAACTAAAGGAGCATCTATGCATATACCGGACCCGGGACCCCTAACTTTATGTCCCATATCAAGCCCGCATCACTTTGTACCATAAGTTATCAGACTGGATAAAAAAATAAACAGCATGTTTGGTAATCATTGCTTCTCCCGTCATCGATAAAAATCGGATTCTCGGACCTCTATCCTATATAGGCCGGCAAATCACCCTCCAAGGCAATAAATAAATCCCTCTTTGTCATGCGCGGCAATCGTAATAGCCCGATCCCGTTTCACTCTTCTTTTCAAGAAAAAATAAAAAAGAAGACTGGAAGTACAAGAAAAAGATAATTTATGAAAGAAAAGATAATATACGAAATGGTGCCAGCAAAGCTTGGGATGCGGGGAAAAGGTGCGGAACGGCGATGGCATTCGTGGATGCTGTGAGAGGCCCTTGGGATGGCATACTGGAAGGCACAAAATGATATGCTTCGATTTGCAGTTGAACTTCTCTCCTACATTCATATTCTTGGATATTGGCATGCCAATCAAAAAGATTGCAGGTGGTTTCTTGAAATTTTTGAGCATTCCCTTCGGATCGAATGCGTGTTTGTTAACCATACATCCAAAGGCATCCTAAACACGTAAGCTACTAAATTTCTTAATTCAATTATATAAACAGCATAGTTGGAGGCCACTAAAAACTGTTCTTCTCCGTTTTTCAGCAATATTTTTAATATATATATATATATTTTTTATGTGCGGTGCATAATTTACGCGCGGACATAAGTGGGCCATTCCCTTTTGGTCTTGGATCCATTCCTGTGGAGATAGGTGGCCCATTATTAGCAGGCAGAGCCAGCCGCCTCGTGGCTGACACCACTTGTGGGCTGCAATAATTTCCCCTATGCCGGTGCACGTTTAACTATCTTCGCCCGCTGCAAACGTTACCCCCTAGCTCCAGGCGCTTCAAACAAGCACACATTTAAATGAACTTCTCCTGGCATCATCGATAAAAAAGCTTGTTAGCTTATTAAATCGTATCACATTAGATTTTTATTGATACTATTAAATTAATATAGGAATTTATAGTATTACTGATAATCATGTTAATTTGCTTCATATATACCGAGTATATAATGAGTTTAATTTTTTTTTTTTCATTATTAGCATACCCAACCAGCTCATATCTCTCACGAATAATTAATATTATATTATTTTTTTATTATATTTTTGAAATCGTGATATTACTTAAAAATGAAAATTCAGCTACTTATGACCTCACTGTATTATATTTACACATCCATTAAATACAAAAATTTTCTATTTCTTTTTATATATAGGTTAGATCATGAACTTATTATTTTATTATAATATATTATTTTACTGTATTGATAGATGTACATATATAATTATAGTTTTGTATAATTTTAGTGTATCGTAATATTAATATCAAGTTTTTATTTTAAAAAATAATCAAACTTTTATACTACTATATTTTATTTTTTTGTTATCTATTGTAAGATATCAATTTTTTATTTAATTTCAGGAGTAGTTAAAAAATTAAAAAATACATTTTTTGTATCTCTCTCTCTCTCTCTCTCTCACACACACACACACACGTATACTAGTAACATCTAAATCAATTTTCTGATGCGAGGACTATGGTTTTAATTAATATAACGTCTGACGTTTATCTTCCCAATTAATTTGTTTTAAATGCCAGCATTGACATTTGGGTATCCGAAGCAGGTTGAGTGCAAAGAAAATTTTTTTAAATAATATTATTTTAATAATTATTTACCAAAATAGGTGTTTATAGATATATTTATAGGTTTGTAGTGAACGGGAGCTGTGATGCGTGGCATTAGGAACAAAATACGTGGCAGATGGAATGACAAGTGTCATTGAAATCTCGTTTGGGAGACGATTTCATTGAGAAGGCGCATTTCCCAATGCAGTTTCTCAGCCGAGCTCTATAACCCCTTGGGTTTTTTTTTTTTTTTTCTTCTTGTCCTGCTGTTGAGCTTCTGGATCTGGGCCCCATCTCCGATTTTTCTGCACGCCTGTCCCGCTCCTAACCCCATCTTTCTGAGTCTGGCTTCCCTCCATCCCACTCCGGCCTCTTCTTTTTGCTCTTATCTCGGTGCTTCGGGTCGAGGCGTACTCCAATCTGATCGAAATTGATATCCGGTTTGAATGCCGTTCGGTCTTAATTGATCAGGTCAATAAAAATTGTTCTCTTCCTGTCTTCTAGTTAGTGCAGATAAATTTCTTGGTTTTTTACTTGGTTATATTATAAATAAAATTATTATTATAGTTGAGTACTGGTTAAAATTTAATTTTGCATTTGTTAATTTATTTTATGAAATTTAATATTCCAGTGTGATGATCTTTTGATTATTATAACATTGAAAATTTATGTTGTAGTTTGATATTTATATTTTTTGGATTAAAATATTTATGGTGCTTATGTTAAAATTTAATATTTGAAAAAAAAGATATCATTTAGAGATAGATCAATATTGTAATTGTGAAAAAAAATGTGATATAGTATTAAGATTTGAAGAATGATTAGGTTAATAAATGTTTGTAATAAAGAAAATTAAAAAATATAGTTTATATTCTTCGTTTTAGGAATACATAATAAATTTAATTTTAAAATGCAGATAAAATTATTAAGATAAAAAATATAATAAATAAATTTAAAGATGTATTTAATTATTAAAATTATTGTATTATAAATTAATGATTTAAATTATTTCATCAGTGTAGAATTTATAGAATTTATTTATTTATTTATTATAAATGAGTATTTAATGATATTAAAGTAATATATATATATATATATAACTAATTAATTTAGGTATATAATTAATGATTTGTTTAATATAAATAAATTGTGATATAAATAGTAAATATTTAAAACATATAAATATGTATAGCAGATAAATTAATTAATAATTAAAAATAAGTTTGTTCAGCTATATAAATATTTATTAATTTATCGATAAAGTTATTAACAAACACGTAGTATTAAATATATTATTAAAAAAACAATTTAAAATAAATAATAGTATAGTTAAATTTATTTAATAAATAAAAAAATATTACCAATATGATATAATTTATTTGAAAAAAATAAATTATGGTAAAATACTAAATACTTATAACAAATAAATAGTTATAAGTTGTACATAATTATTTAATTAAATATGAGTACATGGTGGTATAAAATTAATATATAAAATTATAAATAAACTTAGTAATGTATATGCTACGTTAAACTAATTTATAAATTAATGTATTATTTAGAAACATTAATTATCTAGTAAAATATATTATATAAATAAAAGATGTTGTTAAATTTAAATATATTTTATTTTAAAAATAATTAATTAAATTTTATAAATATTTAGAACATATAAAAAATTAAATAATAAAAATTTGTATGTTATTGTACATATATCAAATATTAAATTATGAATGAAATTATTAACTTTTACACTACATTAATTATATTATATATTTATTTATTAAAGATAAGTTTTGATAGTATTTTAAAAAATATATTTGATCAAAAATATTAAAAATATGTAGGGTGTATGTTTGTAATTTGAATTTTTTAATTTTTAGATATTTTGTATGCATATTTATAGTGTTTAATATGTTCAGATTGTTTGTATCGGCAAAATTATATTTTGGAAATAAATTCTTAGGTTAATTATCTAATTTTTTATATATTTTTTGATAAAATTTGTACTGCATTGAATCGTAGACCCGTCAATTAATTAATATGTATATTTTGTAGTATTAGTACATTATTATCAATTTTGTATGGATCTTAGAACATGCACATTAATCAATTGATTATCCAATTTGGATAGTTTGGGAATTGCAATTAATTTTACAAATCACTTTATAATAAGTAAACGATGTGTAATGGAGATCTAATAAAATTTTGAGCAGAATTTTTCTTTAGTTCTCTGTGCACATAATTATTTATGTGTCGAGAACTAAGAGGAAATGCTGCCGAAATTTTATTCGGTCTTCATTACACATCGTTTGCTTACTATAAAGTGATTTATAAAATTAATGCAATTCTTGAATGGGATAAGACCTATCTTTATCTAGTAGTTGGTGATAGGATGTATTTTTTATTTTAATCATTAAAAACACTATATGTAGATATAATTAAAAAATATATTGTAATCTATATTTATGTACTTAATAGAATAATTGCTTTCCTAATTTCAAAGGTGGATTTTTACTTTTGTTTAATTTTTTTTTGTTAGTGATGTCATTAGAAATATCATGAAAATAATGTCCAAATATATTTTAGTTTATTAAATATGTAGGGTAAAATGGGAGAAACAATCACATGTTATATTAATACTTCTATAATTAATAAAAAATATGGTATTGAGTACAACTAGGATCCGAAAAAGGTAATTAGAATTAAAAATGGTATGACATTCGAAGAGTTGCAGAACAAAATATGTAGTCTTCCATATAGACAGAATTGTAAAAAAAATATTGATTATTTATAAATATCCACAAGTTATCTGGCCGATAATCGTAAAGTATGAACCTATTCCACTAATCGATGATGAAAACATGGAGATAATATTTTCAACTATCAGTTTGCATTCATATATATTGGATGTAGAGTTGTACATAGATATCCAAATTATTGAAGCTCCTAAACCTATTTACGAACAGGATAATTATGAAGTAGCTTTTCGAAATATAGCAACAACTTATATAAGTGAACAGGTTATATCATACTGTAGTCCGAACATTATAGATAATATTCTGAAAAATACTGGTTCAAGATTTATACAAGACCCATTATGTACGGTGGATAGTACCACGCTAGAAAGTAATATTAGACAAGCATCGATATACATAGCTAATGATGGTACGGTGCATATATATAGATAATCAACTTTTTAATGAAAATGATAAAGAAAGTGAAGATGATGTAGCTAATGAACGTAATAAAGCTGGTACATCAGAACCTGTACGAAGTCTACAAGACATCTCTGTTCCAAATGATACCGCATTTGAAGTTCCTTTTGAAACATTCACTCGGGTTGATTGGACTGTTGCTAATGTGTTCATGTATTCTACATTGCAAGAACAATATGTTATATGGCAAAGAGATTAGGAATTGCATAAAAGACTTTGCTTTATAGATAAGGTAGAATTACAGACTGCAGTAAAGTGGTATTCTGTTGAAAGATATCATAAATTCAAGGTATTGAGTCTAATCCCAATTTATGGCTTTTTAAATATAAGAATAAGGAGTCGAGATGTCAATGGATGTTGAGATATATTAAACTACATGATTATTTTGAGATCTCATGATATATTGGTCTCTATACATGCATATCAGCAATGATGTCTCAGGATCATTTTGGTTTGGACTCTACATTAATTACAAATGAAATATAGGACATGGTGAAAGAAATTCCTACAATTACTATTATTGAATTTAGTGTAGTGATAAAGAACAAATACAATTATACACCCAGTTACAGAAAATTATGGGATGCCAAGCAAAAAGCAATAGCCATGTTGTTCGGGGATTGGGATATGTCATATGATTTGTTGCCAAAATGGTTGCATATTGTAGAAGAATTTAATCCTTGCTCTTGGATGAAATTCATCATCACACCTACTGGTATTCCATCTTGTGCTCAATTTGATCATATTTTCTAGGCCTTTGCACAATCGATTGAAGGGTTTAAGTACTGTCAACCGATCATTAGTGTTGATGCTACTTTTCTATATGAAAAGTATAAGGAGAAGTTGATGATTGCAACTGTTGTTGATGGGAATAATTAGATATTTTCACTTATATTTGGTATCATTGATAAAGAATAAGCTGATACATGGGATTGGTTCTTAGCTTGCATAAAAAAATTTGTTATGTCACATCAGGATATTTGTCTAATTTCTGATTGACATGCTAGTATACTAGCTGCAGTGCAAAATGAGCATCTAGGTTGGCAGCCACTGAATGCTTATCATGTTTGTTAGGATTTGTTAGGGGTTATCCCACCACAGGATAGACTCCCAGGATCATGTTTGAGCATGGTATGGCTAGCGGATCAATTTCATGAGCTAGCCTTTGATACCGACGAGATACAGATTCAGTGCTCTGCTTGAGCATATATTTTGTAGTTGATGGGTGGGTGTTTGTTCATGGATAAGTCTGGAAGCTTGATGCATCTTATGTTCTTACCCCTACTAGCAGATTTCGAGACTGCTGGACATTATAGTTGGGGTAGTGCAGGGCTCGCATGGTTGTATAGAAAGTTGTGTAAGGCAAGTAGAAGAGATGCCACTGATATAGCTGATCTTTTGTTGCTACTACAGTTATGGGTGTGGATAGATTCCCGATCCTGGCACTGCATATATTACTTTGACAGGCTCTAGATCCTATGATCGATTTAGATGATGGTGGAGCTGGTTTACCATAGGGTCAGCTAGGGATGCGATAAGTTTTAAATTTAATCAGATTTTATGATTAATAATATTTATTGATATATGTAACTCATTTAATCTATTTAATATGCAGATGGAGAGATGATTTTTCTATTATGGAGGTACCTACACATATTCTCTCTTCGTATCAATATTTGATAGATCACCTAAGAGCAGATCAGGTAACGACTACAGCTTATCTATATTAACGGTTAATACTTTTTATATTTCTTATTTAATACAAATGCTTGATATTCTTCATTAACAGGTGTTGACTTCGTTATTGATTTTGATGATAAGTAAAACGGTTAAGTATAAATTGAGTACTAATGATCTCCTTGAAGTGTATTTCTATAGAAAAAGGTGCTCACAAATTTGAAGAAGTTTGCTTGATTGAAGAAGCCAAGTTTGGATGAAAAGATCTGTTCAAAGAGGACTTGGATAGTTAAAAGTTTACTTGAATGGATATTTGAGTGAAGCATAAATTTGATTCAGCACAAGTTCAGACTTTCTGTGAAGATTTCTGTGAGGTGTCGACTCAAAGTGTCGACACATGATACCAAGTGTCGACACATGAAAGAGAAGTATCGACTCAAGCTGGTACGCAAAGAATGTTTCAAATGGCATGGCTGAAGTGTCAACACATGGACCTGATGTGTCAACTCAAAGTGTCGACACATGGATCAGCTCATCGCCTGAGATTTTCAAGCCACAGAACTTGTTGAAAATAAAGAACTGCAGAAGTGTCGACATATGGAAGCAATGTGTTGATTCAAAGTGCCGACTTATCTGAAAAAGTATCGACACATCTGAGATTTCCAGAAAATCAGATTGAAGATTTTTGAACCGGGTGTCGACTCAAGAAGTTCAAGTATCGACCTAATGTGTCGACTCACAGCCTGAAGTGTCGACACATGGAGTTCTGGAAACAGTAACAGCTAGTTTTTCAAACACAGAATTCGACCCTTTTGCCCTCTAATAGCTAGATTTTCAAGTCTAACGGCTAGAAACCGGATTTGAGGCCTTGGAAAGGTATATATATGCTCCAAATCAAATCAAAACATGATATTATTATGAGAATGAAATAGAAGCATCCAAGAGAGAATAAAAGAGAGCATTCACTCTTATTCATTGAAGATTCAACCACTCTCAAGCAAAAGCAAGCCTCCAAGCATTCAAAAGCCTTCAAGAGCATTAAAGATCAACCATTCTTGAGCATTAAAGAGGCTTCAACAAGTTCAAAAGCACCACAACATCGAGCTTCAAAGAGATACCCGCTTTTTATTAGAAAGATTTTATTCTCTTTACTTCAAAAACTTATTTATTGTAAGGGTTCTTGGTTAGCCTATTGTTAAAACAGGGAGGTTATTGGTGAGCCTTTGAAAATCAATTAGGTTCTTGTAAGCCCGGAAAACCAAGGAAGGTTGGTGGTGAGCCTTAAAACTATTTAGGTTCTTGGTTAGCCCGTGAAACCAAGTGAGGTTTTGACTTGTTGGCCTTGTGAAAACAAGTTGGGTTTTTTATTAGTGAGCCCGGAAAACTAATCAACTGTAATCAGTAGAGATTATAGTGAATTCCCAAGGGGATCTCGGGGAGTGGATGTAGGTGCATTAGATAGCACCGAACTACTATATTTCTTGGTCTTTGTGGTTGATTACTTTCTCTACTTGCTTTTCATTTATTGCTCTTTATTTCTCTGCACTTTTATTTAAGAGTATTACATTTGAATTCATAGTACCTTGATTAATTGTTGAATTGGATTACATCCTATTGCATTGCATCAAGTTATAATTTTTTAAAAACCCAATTCACCCCCCCTCTTGGGTTGTTTACTGGGTAACAACAGGTGATATGGCAATCATATAGAGGCAATATTCTTGTACAGGTACTAGATTACTACCTGTATGGTCAGGATATCTGGTGTAGTCGAGTACCACTCGTATATTTTATATCGTAGAGTGGCACTTTCTTGATAGAATGATGCGACAGCTCGGGATTTGATAGATCGTATCCAAGCAATGTATTATAGATTCTACACTACACCGTATCGATCTCAGGAGATGAGTCAAGCAAGATTGGAGTATCACTCATCAGTATTATATTTAGTTATGGATGAGCTGACATGATTATATTATAGATGGTACTCCTGTTGATGGTACTATGGATTATCATGATCCATACATGCAGTGGTATTGCGGCATCACTCGACAATTCCTCAATTGTGATGGTGCAGTGTATGATTACTTGGTAAAAAATTTTATTTATGCTATTTAACATTATTAATATATATTTTATTTTTTATGACTCATTAAATATTTGTAACTTTCAGGACAGTGGCATCGTGATGATATACTAGCATGCTCAGCCAGGTTCTATATCAACATCCTCTCAGATTATACAGGATATATATCACTCTATTCTCGGTATTATCGATGAGCATGTACATGTCCATTTACGAGGATTTGCTTAGGAGGACGAGAGAGAGGACGAGACTCTAGAGCCTTTTTCATATGCATCTACATTGACAGCACCTCCTCCTACTTAGCATAGGTGAGGTACTCGATGATACAGTACCTCTCCCTATCCGATGCCGTAGTACGATCCATATATATCTATAGCTAGTTATTTTCATGAGGATGTGAGACAGTTCATATCTACCGAAGATGCTACTGCGTATTTTGACTACGTTGCTGCACCGGACTATCTGATGCATCAAGATTACTCAGGACATGGAGGACAGCATATAGATGAGAGATCGTCGCATCATGTATCTGCACCATATACATTTCCTGATATACAGGATCCGACGGAGCATCAGGAATCGAGTGAAGTGGAGCCAGTGCATCGTGGCAGTAGCCTTCACGCAGGAGGAGACAGCCACCATGTGGGACTTAAAATTTTTTTAATTTTTTTATTGTTTATATTTATTATATTATATTCTCAAATTTTGTATTGTTATTATCAACCTGAATGATAATTTATTCAAATTTTTATAGATGACATGTAATTTCTCATTCAATATATATTTTAAAAATTTTTAAAAATAGTTACAACAAAATATTTAAATTTATTAATTTTAGAATATATATTTTAAATTAATCATATAAAAAATATTTATAAAATTTATAATCTATATTTTGTAAGAAAAATAAATTTTAAATATATATTGATTTTTTAAAATAATTAAATAATAATCACATCATATAATGTTATATATTAATTTTTGATTTTTAATTAATTAATATTAATATTAATTATTTATTAAAATAATTATAAAATAACTTATTTATAGTTTAACTAATATTATGTCATAATAATTATAAAATAACTTATCTATATTTTGTAATATAAATAAACTTTCAATTTATACTAATTTTATGTTAATAATTATATAATTATTGAATAAATCTATATTACATAATTAAATGTATACAATTTAATTATATTAAATTGATATTAATATAAATTTAATTTTTTTGTTAGATATGTTAAATAATATTAGTTAACCATGACATGAGATGAAATCCTGCACGTGTGTAAGCACCGGGCACAGCACGGTCAGGCATGGCTGGTCGAAGGGAATTGGGTGCATGCTGGCATGGAGCATAGTACGGCCGGGCACTTGTCATGCCATGTCATGCACGGGGCATGACACGGCTAGGTGAGGGGCATGCATGTTCAAACATGTGGCATGCCCCGTTGCATAGTATGGCGCGGGCCTTGCGAGGGCAGGGGGGCATACCACGGGTGATAGGCATCGCACATGGAGACGCACGGCACATCTGGACTTGGAATATTATATAACCCTAAACCCTAAATCATAAATTCTGAAACCCTAAACCCTAAAACCATATTTTCTTTTATTTCAAAATAATGTAATTAATTAATAAACTCAAAAATTCAATGAAAAATAAATTTCATATAATAATAATTTTAATGTAACATTAAAATTTTAAATTATATTAATTTTAAATTTTCAATTATAAAATATATATTAAACCTGAAATTGGAGAGAAAAAAATTTGGATTGAACTGAAATCATGGGTGCCACCTGCGATTCCATGAAATCGCTGGAACTACCTGCGATTTCAGTTCCTACCTGGCCTCCATGTCTACGCCGACACCTATTTTGGTAAATAAAAACCAAACTACCTTAGTTTGATAATTATTTATTAAAATAGTATTATTTTTAAAAAAATTCTAAGTTTAAATGTTCTATCCAGCCATTAAATGCCCTAAGCAAGCACCTCATAATTAGTTTGTTTCCTATGTGGATCGCATCTTTTATCAGAACTCTCGGGACCAGGACTAAGAATTCCCTTCTGGCAATAACAATACTTTAATGAGGCGCACTGTTACCAAAAAAAAGTGAAAGCATATGTTTAAGATCTATTTGAATACTAGCTAGGGTTTGGAAGCGCATTGATCGAGTCTTTGCTAATCTTAGCTGGCTTCACTTGTATCTTCATCATCTGCCTAGAATTGCTCCTGATCACTGCCCTGTCCATCTATCCACTGCTCCTTCCATCCGTGGCCATGCTCCTTTCAGGTTTGAGAAGTTCTGGTTGAACTATCCTAGATCCTGGAAGATTGTCAGGGAGGTTTGGAGGATGTTGGTCCATGGTGATGCGAGGCATCGCATTACGCGATGATTGGAGTTGGTTAAACGGAGACTTCGCCACTAGAATAGAGTGGAGGTGGGGAATATCTTTGCTAGATTGGAGACAGTAAAAAGCTCTATTTCTTTTCTTCAAGAAATGAGGATAAGGATGGTGGCTTTGATGACGGCGAGTTGGCTTCTCTTCGCAACTATCTTGCTATGCATAATGCTCTTCTTAATCAGCAAGAAGCATCGTTGAGGCAAAAATCCAGAGTTTAGTGGTTAAGGGAAGGTGACAGGAACACTTATTTTTTTCATCAGGCCACCGTGGTTCTTAGAACTCAGAACCAAATTAGGGCCCTTCGGTCACCTAAGGGGCAGTGGATTGAGGATGATGCTGATATAAGGTGGGAGATTGATTTATTCTTTAGGTCCAGGTAGTGCGGGCCCTCTGGCAACCTTCCTTCTTTCAATTCTCCATCTCCTATCTCTGTTGTCTCTCCTGAACAAAATCAAGCTTTTCTTAATCCGATCTCTGAGTAGGAGATTCGGACTGTTCTCTGGTCTATGGATGAGGACAAGGCTCCTGGCCTGATGGCTTCTCTTCCATGTTCTTCAGGAGATATTGGTGTATCATCAAGTATGATCTTACTTCTGCTGTGCAGGAATTCTTTATTTCAGGGAGTAAGACTTTTATAACTCTCATTCCAAAATGCTTAGCTACTTGGGAGCCAAGCCACTTCAGACCCATTAGTCTCTATAATATTCTTTGTAAGCTGTGTGCCAAACTGCTAGCTAATAGGATGAAGCCTGTTATTCCCCATCTTATTTATCCAAAGCAGGGCACTTTTATTGGGGGCTGCTCCATTTCGGATAATGTTCTTATAGTCCAGAAATTTATGTTTGATCTCCGGAGAGCTTCTGTCCATCACTGCATGATGGCTATTAAACTTGACATGAAAAGGGCTTGTGATCGCATACAATAGGGCTTCCTAGAGTATATCCTAAGGAATTTTGGTTTCTACCAATTTGGATTTCTCATATTATGGCTTGTATTCTTCGACCGTCGTTCGCTATTCTTATTAATGGCTCCCCCACGGATTTCTTTTATTCTGATGTTGGCCTTTTCCAAGGTTTTCCTCTCTCTTCGTACCTATTTATTCGTTGTGCTAACTCTCTTGCGAGCATTGAAAGCAGCTATGCGGGAGTCGATTATCCAACCCTATCCCCTGTCCCTGGTGCTCCCCTATCTCGTATTTATTATTTGCAGATGATTGTTTACTCTTGGGTTGGGCCATGATATCTATCGCCAGAGGGATCAGGATGATTCTCCAGGCTTACTGTTTGGCTTCTAGCCAGATGGTTAATTTTCTTAAACCCGAAGTTCATTTTAGCCCGAAGACTCATGTCCCTATCTACCAATCTATCAGGAATTTCCTTGGAATCTTCGAATGTGATGGTGCTCTCCTGTACATAGGTTCCCATTTCAAGTGCCAAACTCTGGAATAGGGATTGTGCTTGGATGGTTCAAGCTGTTCAAGAGAGGGTTGAGGGTCAGCAGGCTAGAGCCCTCTCTTCCATGGGTAGAGTCACTTTGATCAGGTCTGTTCTTTCATCTCTTTTGGTATATATGCTCTCCAATGTAGTTATTCCTAAATCTATTATCCTTAAGATGGAACAAATTATTCGGGCTTTCTTATAGAGTTCTTCCAATACCTCTCGAGGAGTCCACCTTTTGGGGTGGAATATTGTTTGCCAGCCCATTTCAGAGGGAGGGTTAGGCTATTGACAATTGTATCCCAAAACCAATCATCTAGGCTGTAGACGGTTGTGCTATCTTGTAACTGTATATGTCTTTTAATGAATAAAAGTTATTTTTCTTTGGCTGTTCATTATATTTATATTTTTTCGAAATGAACTCTTGTATGATGGAGTCCTTAGAACTACATTCTTTTGATATAGAGAGGATATGTCAAGTAGTTCTTAAACTAGTTCATAACCAAATGATACATTATTATAGGACGACAATGTATCAAGTGTAGGTTGTTGTATGTCACATTTGTTGGTTGTCCTCTTAACCAAGAAGTATAGAGACACTGGTGTGACATGCAAGTGAGATGTGTGACATCTCACTGAACGTGACCATCTGCGGAGCTCTTTTCTATCAAAGGGTTGCTCGCGAAGGGATATGGGTATATGTGTCCCTCAGACCTGAGGTCACCATGACAGCTTGCAAGCAACTCACTATACTTTGGCGCCGGACTACCTGGATTTCTAATCCAGTAATGGAAGGTTTCTGGGTGCAGTCAAGTACTTGTGGAGCGGTGATGGATCAAGATGGAATTGACCTTTCCAAATAGTTTAGAGTGAATGACTCGCTATGTCTTAATTTAGTAAATCCTTGGCCAGGATAGTTCTTGTGAAGAGTCACAGAACTTGTAAAGTTGAGACATGATATGGATAAATCATATTAGGGTTGGTAGTCGAATCCTAGGTCATCTTGAGTATTATGAGATCAAAGGGATGAATTATGCAATAACCATATGCCAGAGGTTCTTGTGAGGTGCTCTACATCTTCAACCTATCTGGACATCGAGTATCATTGCTAGATGAGGACTTTGACCGGTACTGAAAAAGTTTCAGTGCTACCGGCTTAGTGTTCGAACCTATGGGGTCACACACCATAGGGGTTTCTATATGATCTTAAGGCTGATCGATGATTGAGAATCGTTTGCCATCACCGAAGGTCAATATGATTGACCATGTTCCAAGTGTCGATACTTGGGTTTTTGTAAGTGTCGACACTTCCAAGTGTCGATACTTGAGTTTTTGTAAGTGTCGACACATAGGGAAGTGTCGACACTTGGCTTTTTACAAGTGTCGATACTTGCTGTGACGAGCAAATTCTGGGAAGAATTTTTTGGAATGTTTGACTTCGAATTTTGAATTCGAAATTCAAACATTTGGACATTTTGGCTCCAAACATTCATGGTATGATAGTCATACTTACCTTTTTGGCTTGGACTCATCTGGAATGCCCTTTGACTCTCTCCCCCAATCACTCATCCTTCCTCTTTCTCCTTCTCATAGCTGCCCCTATAAATGAAGGTCATTCTATAGGTTGCCATTGGTTACAAGACAATAGCAAAAGAAAATAAAAGAGGAAGGGTCTAATGAGGACTAGGGATTGGGTGTGAGAAACCTAGCATTCAAGCTAGGTCTTGGGAAGAGTGTTTCTTGGGAAGGGTTCCACCACTCCCCCTTGTCTTCTTGGAAGAAGAAGATCGACCTGAAGGATCCCGAAGAGCTAGCACTCTGAGGGAGTTGATCAGAGTCGAGCCCTGGTGTGGATCACCTGTAGAGGCTAGATACTTGTGTGGCTCAAGCGCCCTCATCCTTTTTCTCAGTACTTTTAGAGATATTAAGGTATAGTACTTTGTATCTTTGTGTTTTCTCTCTGTTGATGTTTTGCTTGCATGCTAGATCATTATGCTAGATCATGTTGTGAGCAGATCGATAGATCGTTTTGATCTATCTATCGAGCTTTCCGCTGTGCATGTTTTAAAATTGTTTTAAAATGCATCCTTTTTGCCCTGCTTGCGTGAACTGCTTCACCGTCATAGGCATCCAATCGCTTCTTGTTAGGCATGAGGCTCTGTTGGCCAGACATGTTGCTAGGCTCTTTCTTTGCTTGGATGGTATATAGACCTCTATGATGAGGACCAAGTATGGCCCCTTTCCTACTGCCTATGATGACTGTGCTACTCTTTCTCAATGGTGCTCACCGATCTGGAGGGAGATGATTAGGGCTGACCTATTATTCAGCATATGCGATGGATTATAGGTGATAGCAGGTTAATCAAGTTTAGGATGGACTCCTAGATATCGGATATTCCTTTAGCTTGATGGCCGACCTTCATCTCTGTAGATATTCTAGATACTATGTCTATTTCTGACCTGTTTATTCCAGAGACTATTCGATGGGATCCTATTTCGGTCATCCGGACCTTCGGGGATGTTCTTAGCCATCGGGTCTTGTCTATTATCCTGCCTATCCATCCTTGTGATGCCATTACTATGTGGAGCTCCTCTGCTCTTACTAGGGTTTTCTTGTCTGAACCGATCCCTTTTTTCACCCCGGACTCGAGGGGGCGATTGGATATTGGTTGGATTTGGTCTCTTTCAGTTCATCATTGGATTTCCTTGTTCCTCTAGAAAGTGGCATGGCACCGTCTTTCTACGAGATCCTTGCTTTGGCCAGAGGTCTTCATCTCGCCCCCTCATGCACTGATCGTGGGGCCTTTGGTGAGGGTCTTGATCATGTTTTGTTCTTTTGTCCAAGAGTGGGGCAAGTATGGCGCTTAGCAGGGTTTGAGAGGCAATTCACCCACTTAGCTGACCTTGTGTATACCTTCCTTGACCTGCTTCAGACGGGCTTCCGGAGTTATTTTTCTACTTTTATGGCTTATATTTGCCTATCATATTTGGCTCACTTGTAATAATATTATTTTCATTTTCTCTACTTGTTCGATTAGACTCATTGTTGAGCGAGCTAGAGCTCATAGTCAGTTGTTTCTCTTTTGTAATGGTATGTCCACGAAGATCTGAGATTCTACTTTTGCTCATAGAGCATCCCGATAGGTTTTCATTTCCTGGGAACCCCCTCCTCCATGATATTTCAAGATTGTTTTGATGGAAGTGTTAGAAATGGTCAGGGAGGAGCTGCCTTTATTATCCGTACTCATGGGCTTGGATTTCTTGTGGCTGGGGGGTATCACCTCTTTGATTCGACGGTTCCTATGGCGAAGCTTTGAGAAGCGTTAGCGGGTATTGTCTATATCCGGAGGATATTACATCTTGATCGGCTTATTATTAAGATGATTCAATGACTATTATTACCTAGATCCGGGAGGCTCAGCGGTCTCTACCCCTGCATCCTTATGTCCAGGATATTCGTCTTCTTCTACAGGGCTGCACGAAGATCATCGTACGCCATGTATATCGGAAAGCCAATTCCGCGGTTGACTGGATGTCTTCCTTTGTTGCTAATCATTCTGGTGATGTCCTCTGGACCCAAATGGGTGATGCTCCTCTTCCGTTTCATGATATTATCCTTTCTGACTTTCTTGGTTGTATCCATACTAGATCTCTAGTTTGAATACTCCGTTTCAATAAAAAAAATCCGTTTGAACAAAATTATCTGGTGTTAAAAAAATCCCTATAAGATTATTATATTTGATATAAAAAATAGAAAGAAGATAAAAAATAATAAATTTTATGTTTTTTTTAAAAAATAAATGAGAGAATTGATATTTAATAAATTTTGAAAAGGTGGTAGTTTATAATTGATAAAAGTATTCTTAATCAAATATATTTACGATCATTAAATTTATTTTGATATCTTTTAAATTATATTTAATAAAAATCTTAATAAAATAATTAAATTATAAATAATATATAATTATAATCATTATATAAAAATGGATTAAATATGATAATATTATTTTAAATATAAAAAATATTTTTTTATCGATAAATATATTTATAAATTTGATGATATTTTTGCATAGGATTATCTTCAACCAAATATCATAATATTTTTGTTAATATTATTTTCCAAAAAATTCATCAAGTAAATAAAATAAAAATTATTTTTTAAAAAATAAATAATTTTAAAAATTGTCGGATTATCTCGTAATCCAACATACGTCGACTATCTCAACCGACGTGTTAAACTAATCTGTGGGCCGTTTGTTAATTTGCACGAGTTCCAGGCCGATAGGAAGAGGCCAGGGCGGGAAATCAGCATCTTATCTGTTCGTACTGATGTGGCTCCTCCCGCTTTTAATCAAGCGGTCCTTTCCTCCTTCAAATCACTTCGAGAGCGATAGGCACTCCTCATATATATATATTTTTTTCTTTTCGTTTCTTTTGACGAGAGATATTAGATAAGCACTCCTTTAGTGGAAGAATCTGGAGCTATAGATAAGTTACTCCATAAGCCGGTAAAAAGCATAATTGCACGATCCTTTCTTTCATCTACCACTTCAAAATTCAGTGGATCGTATCCAGGATTGCTCGGTATATCGATATCGTATTCACGTGCTAGATTCCGTCGTCCGATATCACTTTCAGATGATTGGCTTCCAGGTGAATGATTGAATTTGATATCTTCAGTGATCTAACTTGGAATTTTGATTGATGTTTTGGATAGATCGAGAGTCTAAAATTTCATAATTACCCCTTCCAAAATAGTTTTTCACATTTGTATTGCATGAACTAATTTTACATTATGATTTTTTTAGTGTGCTTAAAGTTGTCTTTCTATGTCAACTTATTTTTTGTGATTCCTAAACTTCGTATTGATGCATGAAGAGTTAACTTGGAATTACCGAACCATGCAACTGGTTGGGAATCGAGTCCAGTTTTCTAGATTCGAGATATTGATAATGTATCATCCGTTAATACCACCAAATTTGCTTCACCAGACACACATTGAAATTTAACCCTATTCTGAAAGAAACAAATCATGATATATAAGGAAACAAATCCTTATTATCATAGTATATGATTGACCAATCTTGTTATTCACTGTGATTTGTATCTATAATTGTATAACCAATATTGTGTAATTTATGTATGATCTACACATCTCGCTCTATTAGGTGTGGTGCAGATGATATAATACATCGTCCTCATTCTCTTTCACAAAGCTTTTACTTTTCTCAACCCGGTGCTATCTGCTTTCAGAGATATTTTGCTTTGCTTGGCTTGGTACGTCAGCACCTTTGATGTTTGCTTCCAATTTGGAAAAGGAGGAACACGGCACGCTGCTTATTAACTTGTTGAAGCATGAATGTATGATGATCCTCGACTTATTCCAACATCACTGCCAGTAGGCTTGATCAGCTTTGCTATCTATGATTCCATGTGTTGCCTATTATCCAAGTCCTACTGGACCGCTTAAGCTGATTGACGAGGACAAGCATGATGGCAGAGATCGGTACCTTTTTGCATGCGTAGTGAATCCATGTATTGTTGTATATAATTTAATGCTGCAATGTGTCCAAATATTATGACGTCTCCGGTGTTTCCTATTTTTCCATTCCCCCCACTTTCTCTTCACAGAATTTAGATCATGCCCTAAACAATCGTTGGCTTTAAAACAGGAGCTAAAGCGCACCTAAACCATCCGATTATTATGAAGGTAGGATTCGGACCTTTTTCTCCGATCCAGTCATCAAACAGTGAAGTTAATTAGGATTTGATCGTAGAACAGCCATCCAAAAATGAACTATTTTTTTCAACGACAATACTGATACAAATATGGCTACTGAAGGAGATTCGAACAGCCTAGTAGCATTCACCAGGAAGAGAGAGAGAATTGCATTAAATCTTCTACGTGCCGGTCTCCCTCCTTTTCAAAGTTTCAACGGTAGATAGCGCAGAAGCGGTATGCCAGTTTTTAAACTGGCCAATTTGACAGAGTTTGGTTCTCTTGTTGGTACGGAAGAAGGTGTCGAGATTTAGTATCCCGATTCGGTCTTATAGAAGAATCCAGAATACAACCCAGATAAGAATCATATAGAAAACAATTCAAAAGGACTCGTAGCAAGTCAGACCCACGGGCATGCATGGCCCGCAGATGAGGTGCGGCTAGCAAGCACGAGCAGCCCAGCATGCGAGCGTGATGCCCAGGCCTAGGCGCGATCATTCCCTTATCGCAGGTTTTGCGGTTTACATGATGGTTTTTGGTTTTCCACACGGTCTACGCAGGTGTATAGGGGCAGACATGCTGATTTCGCACAATCCGATGATCCAGGCCAGGATCGGATGGCCAAGCGCATTTCCAAAAAACTCCTACTCCGATCTGGCCTGTTCAACGATAATTGTGGCTCGATGGAAGGCGATCGGATGGCTAGGAAGATTCTGGAAGTCAAATGCGGCTTTGTTTCGGATGTGGTTTGAATCGAGAGACTCTTGTTAAGATGCAAAAATGTCGCGGAGCCTATAAAAATGGTGATAGATAACTAGGGACCGAGGTACGAGGATCGGAGGGCTTTCAAAAGATATAGTAACGGCATAAAAAATCTATAGAGACTAGAGGGTCTTCTTCGGAGTCGAGAGCTTTATATGGAATTTGAGATTTCTTGTTAAAATAAATTATACAGAATTGAGAGTAAAAGATCTTGTAAGTACTTATATTTCTCATAGTAAAATCTTGTAAGTGCTTATTTTTCTCATAGCAAAATCTTGTATGACCAGTTAAATTGTTTCTTTTATTTTATTTTTTCTCTTCTTCCTACTCTTGCAGCATTAATATCGATATTGTGATTTTGGAAATCGGAATCCATATTCCGTACGAGATTCTTCAATAAATGGTATCAATACAATTGGTATCACAGTAATTGATATCGGAGCCCTAGATTATTCATGTTGATCATGATCGAAGAAGATGGAGAAGACAAGCACAATCAAGGAAAAGATCAATCGGCTTGATGGGAAAATCAATTTCTTCATATGATAAGCGAGAGTGAAAGACGTATTCATCCAGCAGGGGTTGATCAACGCTCTCATATGCAAGAAGATGCCAGCCACTATAGAGTACAGGACTTGGAAGTGGCTCTAAATGCAGGCGATGAGCAAGATCCGCTTGTACTTGACGAATGATGTGATGATCTATATGCCGAGTGAGACTTCCTCGAAGGTGCTATATAAGAAGCTCGAGGAGTTATATATGGAAAAGTCTCTCACCAACACGTTCTTCCTTTGAAAGCAATTCTATCAACTATGGATGATCGAAGGATAGAGCGTGCAGGAGCATCTGAACAACTTCTAATGGATCCTCACGATCTTTTCAGTGTAGGTGATAAGGTTGAAGAGAAGATTAAGGCATTAGTCTTGCTATTGTCACTACCATACTCCCTTGAGTTCTTAGTAATGGCTCTTCTAGAAGAAGAGCACCATCAAGATGGAGCGGGTCATTTCAGCACTACTCCAGAATGAGATTTTTAGATGGGAGAATCAAGCTTTGAGTTTAAGTGTAAACTCAGTAATGGCAATCTCTGAAGAAGTAGGTGGCAGAGAACAGAGCGATAGAGAATCGCGAGATAAATAGTCCAAGTCGAAAGATGCGAGTAAGATCAAGTATTAGAGATTGTCCATAGCTTAAGAATCGGATGAAGGCTATTACAATGGTGGATGAGGATTGCGATAGTGATGCATATTATCGTGATGCACTCATAGTATCTGATAAGGTACCTCCTTCTTAGCAATGAATTTTAGATTTTGTATGTTTATATCATATTTATTACAGAGAGAAACTGTTTGACTCTTTAAAGAGTAGAGACGGTTCCATCTATTTGCTAGATGGATCGAGCTGTGCAATCAAGGATGTTAGGACAATCAGCTTGAAGGCACATGATGGGATAATGAGAAAACTGGACGAGATCCAATATATATCTACTTTTAGTAAGAATAAAATTTCATTAAGTAAATTGGATTTAAATGGCTACATATAGAGAGCCAGTGATAAAATTTTAAAGGTTATCTATGATAGTAAAGTCATTTTGCAAAGAAAGAAGCATGGATGATACTATCTCCTGATAGGAAGTCCAATATGAGTTAAGTTCCTAGTACAGATAGGAACTCGTATGAGGTGGAGTTCTGGGAGTAGGTAAATCGAACACGAGATGAGAGACTCGGAAGGATGATAGGTGATGTTGCACGATGAAGTTTCTATTACTACTGGAGGCTTTCTCGAGTAGATCTTAGGTCAAGGTGAGTACAGCATATGATAGAGATGGAATTGAGTAGCCTGGCTTAACTCTTGTATTTGTCCATCTATGAGTAGCAGACATTTTTCCTAAAGCATGGTGACAAGATTTTTCAAGACCTTTCAAAGTTAGAGCTGAACATCTGGTCGAGATAGAGATTATTGAAATTTAGCACCTCAATTCAGCTTGGAAGAAACCCATAACAGAACCCAGGTGAGAAGCATGTAGGAAATAGCCCAGGAGGATCCATAGTAGGGCAGACCGTAGGCACATGGGTCTACAGGCCAAGCACAATCCATAGGCATGCACAGCTCGCAGACGTGTGCAGCCCAGGCCAATGCGGCCCACCACACGGGCATGTGGCCCAGGCACATGTGAGCGTGTATCCCAGTCCCAGGTGCACATTGCGCTCTCTCGCTTATTGTAGTCTATGATGGACCGATTGGTCCACAAGCCTATTACATGATCTATGGGATGGTTTTTTGGTTTTCCACGTGGTCTACCCGTGGTGTACAGGGATAAACACGCTGATTTCATACAATTCGATGATCCCCCTGATCCAAGCAAGGATTAAATGGTTGAGCACGTTCCTAGAAGAGTCCTACTTTGATCCGGCCTATGTAGCGATGATTGCGGCACGATGGAGGATGATCGGATGACCATGAAGATTTATGGAAGTCAAACAAGAGTTTTCTAAGGTCTAGGACTCGATTTTGGATATGGTTTGAACTAGGAGACTCCAGTTGAGATGTAGAAACATCTCATAGCCTATAAAGAGGAGGCAGGTGGTAGAGACTAAGATATGAGGATTCAGAGGGCTTATAGAGGATGTAGTAGTGACAAGAAAACCTGTAGGGGCTAGAGAGTTTTCTTGAAAGTTGAGAGCTTTGTGAGGGATTTGGGATTCTTATTGAGAAAAATTATACAAGATTGAGAGTAGAAATTCCAATCTTGTAAGTATTTTATTTTTCTCATAGTAAAATCTTTCATGCCCATTTAGATTATATCTTCTATTTTATTTTATCTCTTCTTCCCATTTAGATTATATCTTCTATTTTATTTTTCTCATAGTAAAATCTTGCATGCCCATTTAGATTATATCTTCTATTTTATTTTATCTCTTCTTCCTTCTCTTGTGGCATCAACACCGATATTGTGATCTTGGAAATGAAGATCCGTCTTATGTAAGAAAAATTTGTTAACAAATGATATCAGTATAGTTGATACCATAACAAAAGGCAGTATATTGGTGTAGGTTCCTTTTCCTGCCAAGAAATTTGGTGATGGGGCCACATAGGGTACCTTACACAAGGATGGGTGTAAGCTGGAAGATGTTGGGGTTTGCTAGGACATGGAAACTACCCGGTTTCTTGCTAGGGGATATATTTGTGAGACTAAACTTTTGTTGCGTATGTATATTATATATGTAAACCTACTACTTCTCAATTAATCCAGCTTTAGCTCTCCTCTTTATCAAAAAAAAAATGGTGGGGGGGGGGGGGGGGGGGGGGGGGGGTCGCTCTATCTAGAACACTCTTCTCTCACCATTTTTCGATATGTAAAAAGGATGAGCACTCATCTTGAAGAGATGATCCTTATCGTCTTTGTGCTATAATTTGTGGTATCCCTCACTCAACTTGGACTATATCTTTATCAAGACATAGATGAAAAGATTATACTGGAAATGAGATTTGAAATTGCTTGTAATAACAAATTTAGCTCTTTGGCTTTAGGGATCACATATAGCAAAATTTAATGATAAATCTTATAATTATAGAAAAGATATTAGAGAATAAACTCCTATGGTTATGAAAAAGATATCAAGGACCTAATATAGTATAATACAATAACAAAATATCATAATTTAGTATGCAAATATGTTGACTCCACTAATTGATTTTGATGATAAGCAAAATAGTTAAGTATAATTTGAGGACTAATGATTTGCTTTAAGTGTATTTTCATTGAAAGGATGCTCACAAAATTTGAAGAGGCACATTTATATTGAAAAACCAAGGTTGAATGAAATGACTGCTCAAAACAAGACTTGGACATTCAAAGAAATGGTTGAATAGATGACTAAGGCAAATAGAAACATATTCCAGTACAAGTTCAGCAATTTTTCTATAATGTGTCGACTCAAGGTGTCGACACATGACATGATGTGTCGACATATGAAGAAAAAGTATCAACTCAGACCGGTACGCAGCAATGTTTCAAATGGCACAGTTGATGTGTCGACACATGGACCTTGTGTGTCGACTCAAGGTGTCAACACATGGATCAACACATCACCTGAGACTTTCAAGCCACAGAACTTGCAGAAGTTGAAAGAATAGTTGATGTGTCGACACATGGACCTTATATGTCGACTCAAGGTGTCGACTCAACTGAGAATGTATCGACTCAGCTGATTTTTTCAGAAAATCTGAATTGAATATTTTGAACTTGTGTTGACTCAAAAAGAACATGTGTCGATATTATGTGTCGACACATGAAGAGGAAGTGTCGACACATGAAGTTTTGACAACAGTAATGGTTAGTTTTTTTAAGCGCAGAACTCGCCCAAATGCCCTCCAACGGCTAGTTTTTCAAGTATAACAGCTAGATTTCGATTTTGGGGGCTTGGGAATGTATATAAAGGCTCCAAATCAAATCATGACAACAACTATTCAACTATTCAAAAAGGTATTGAATATCCTTAAAGAGTTTAGAGAGAAAAGAAGAGAGAAGAGCCTTAACTCCTATTCATTCAAGGTTCAACCACTCACATGCTAAAGAAAGCCTCCAAGCATTCAAAGCCATCAAGAGCATTGAAGATCATTCAATCTTGGGCATTCAAAAGGCTTCAACAAGAGCAAAGCAACACTACATCGAGCTATATCGACTTATTTGCTTTTTATTGAAAGCTTACATTGGTTCTTTATTTCTCTACCTTATATCTTGTAAAGGTTATTTGTTAGCCTATTGAAAAACCAAGTGAGGTTATTGATAAGCCTTGAAAACCAATTAGGTTGGTGGTTAGCCAGCAAAACCACTAAGGTTCTTAGTTAGCCCAGAAAATCAAAGGAGGTTTTTGGTTAGCCTTGTGAAAACCAATTAGGTTTTTGGTTAGCCCGTAAAACCAAGTGAGGTTGTGACTTGTAAGCCTTGTAAAACAGGTCAGGTTTTGATTAGTGAGACCGGAAAACTAATCGGCTGTAATCGTTTGATTATAGTGAATTTCCAAGGGGATCTTGGAGAGTGGATATAGGTGCATTGTTGGTTCCGAACCACTATAGATTGTTATATTTGTGATTGCTTGTTTTCTCCTTCCTTGCTCTTTACATTTTTCTTATTGCTTTTAATTTTCGCTGCACTATTACTTTAGAGCATTGCACTTAAATTTTAGTACCTTGTTGAATTAAATTGCATATCTTGTCTTGTGAAGTTTGCTACTTGTATTATCTAGCTTAGCCTTAAATTTTTAGAGACCCAATTCACCCCCCCTCTTGAGTTGCTTTCTGGGCAGCAAGTGGTATCAGAGCTTTGTTCTCAGTATATAGGCTTTACCGTCTTGAGTAAAAATTTATGGCAACCCCAATTGGTACTAGTGTAGTTGAGGGACAAGCCTCAAATAGACCTTCATTTTTTAATGGAACAAATTATACTTATTGAAAAACTAGGATGAGAATTTATGTGCATTCTATAGATTATAATTTATGGAAAGTAGTTGACAAGGGTCCTCATATTCCTTCGGTGGTGTTTAATGGTGTTTCCATCATAAAACTTGAAGAGGATTGGGATGAAAATGACATTAAATAATCCGAGATCAATGCTAAGGCAATGAATCTCTTGTATTGTGCATTAGATCCTGTGAGTTTAATAGGATATCTACATGCATGTTCGCCAAAGAAATATGGGACACTCTTGAAGTTACCCATGAAGGTATCGATCAAGTGAAGAACACTAAGATCAATATGTTAGTGCACACATATGAGATGTTCTGAATGAAACCAAATGAATCTATCACTGATATGTATGCACATTTTACAAATATTGTAAATGCTATGAGAAGTCATGGTAAAGTCATATCTAATGCTGATCTTGTGAATAAAATTCTTATATCATTTCTGACATTGTGGGATCCAAAGATGACCGCAATTTAAGAAGCAAAGGATGTAAACAAGCTTCCACTTAAGCAGCTAGTAGGATCGCTTATGACCTATGAGCTCAACTTGAAACAGAAATCAATGGACTTGGATAAAAAGAAAAAGGGGATCGCTTTTAAATCAAATGTTCAAGAAGAATCCTCGATTGATGAGTCCGATGATGATGAAGAAGAAGGCGAAGAAGCCCTCCTTGCCTGAAAATTTAGAAGATTTATGAAGAGAAGGAAGTTTCCCTACAAGAAGAAATTTCAATCCACGGAAAAGGGAAAGGAAAAAGAAAAAGAGAAAGGAAAGGAAAAGGAGAAGGAAGTACCTATATGCTTCGAGTGCAAGAAGCTCGGACACTATAAATTTGATTGTCCTCTCTTCGAGAAATCAAGGAAGAAACTAAGGAAGAAGGCAATGATGGCCATGTGGAGTGACAGCGAAGACTCCAGTTCAGAAGAAGAGCAGACTAAAATTACAAATCTCTGTTTCATGGCACATCAGGACAATGAAGAGATATGTTCCGACTCTGAAATTGATTTTACTTTTGATGAACCTAGAAGTGCTTTCGAAGAGCTTATGCATGATTATAAATTAGTTTTATCTGAAAATAAGAAATTGAAAAAGCATGCAAATTGTTTCTCTTTAGAAAATAACTCCTTACTTGATGATGTTAGTACTTTGAAATCTAAACTAGATATTTTGAAAAAGAAAAATAACGCTTTAGTTATGGAAAATGAAGTTTTAAAAAAGCATAAACAAATTGTTTCTAACAATGAGCTTTTAAAGAAAAACAAGGATTTAGAACTTGAAAATACTAAACACAAAAATGAACTTGAAAAATTAAAACCTTTTGTTGACAAATTTACTTATAGTTCAAAAAAGTTGAATTTACTTTTAAACAATCAAAGAACTATTTTTAACAAGGCAGGTTTAGAATATAAACCACAAAAGAAATAAAAGTATTTCAAAAACTTTTTTGTACCTGCATCATCTAGTATTACTTGTTTTACTTGTAGAAAATTAGGTCATAAATCTTATCAATGTAATTTTAGAAAAATCATGTATTTTGGTAAAGTGTGGATTCCAAAAAGAACCATTTTGAATGCTAACCCGAAAGGACCCAAGTTAACTTAGGTACCTAAAAACAAAGCTTGATTTATTGCAGGTATGTCTTGCAACTAAGGAAAACAAACGAATTTGGTATCTTGATAGTGGTTGCTCAAGGCACATGACTAGAGATGTGAAGCAATGCACTTCTCTTGAATATTTGAATGGAGGGAGTGTGACCTTCGGTGATAATGGTAAAGGTAAAATCATTGGAATTGGTGAGGTTCACATAACTCCTTCTAATAGTATCAGTAATGTACTTTTAGTGGATGGCTTAAAGCATAATCTTTTGAGCATTAGTCAGTTTTGCGATAAAGGTTTTCAAGTAGTCTTTAAATCATCTTATTGCATGATTTCTAGTATAGATATAAATGGAATACAATTCATTGAAAAATGGTATGGAAATATTTATCTAGTAGATCTTGATGATCTATCTTTGCCTAATGGAGAATGCCCTATTGCAATAAATTCTACCAAGGAAGAAACTAGTTGTTATGGCATAGAAGGTTAGGGCATGCTAGTATGTACCTTATTTCAAAACTTTCCAAAAAGAATTTAGTTAGAGATTTACCTGAAATCAGTTTTGAAAAAGATAGAATTTGCCAAGGATGTCAATTTAGAAAACAAGTCAAAACTTCTTTTAAAGCAAAAGGATTTATAACTACTAGTAGACCACTTGAACTACTCCATATGGATCTCTTTGGACCAACTAGAACATCAAGTCTAGAGACAAGAGATATCGATTAGTTATTGTGGATAATTTTTCGAGATTTACTTGGATTTTCTTTTTAGCACAAAAAGATGAATCATTTTCTGTATTCGTAAAGTTTTATAGAAAAGTTTCAAATGAAAAAGATATTTCAGTCGTTTGTATTCGTAGTGATCATGGAACTGAATTTGAAAATCAAGATTTTGAAAACTTTTATAATGAAAAAGGCATAGAATACAATTTCTCTGTACCTAGGACACCTCAGCAGAATGGGATAGTAGAAAGGAAAAATCATACTTTAGAAGAAATAGCACGCACTATGCTTTGTGAAAACGATTTGCCAAGGTATTTTTGGGCTGAAGCTATAAATTGAGCCTGTTATATTTTGAATCGAGTTTTGATACGCCCTATTTTAAAGAAAACTCCATATGAGCTTTGGAACCAAAGAAAACCAACTTTGAAATATTTTCGAGTTTTTGGTTGTAAATGTTTTATTTTGAACAATGGAAAAGATCATCTAGGAAAGTTCGATGCCAAGTCTGACGAAGATATCTTCTTAGGATACTCTACGTCAAACAGGGCATACATAGTGTTTAACAAACGGACTTTAGTTGTAGAAGAGTCAGTACATGTTGTATTTGAAGAATCTACTAACAAATCCTCAAGAAAAGAGGATACATTTGATGAATGTGCAGGTGCTGACAAACTTCAGAAGCTGACATTGGATGATCAAGCTCAACCAAATGAAGAAAATCAGGACAAGGATGAGAAAGAAGATGACACTCCAATGCATCAATATCTACCTAAGGAATGGAGTTATGCTCATGGTCACCCTAAGAAATTAATCTTAGGTGATCCATCTAAAGAGGTAAGAACTCGAGCTTCTATTAGAAATGAATGTGACTATATTGCTTTTGTATCTCAAGTAGAACCTAAATATTTTGAAGAAGCTGAAAAAGACTCTAATTGGATCAATGCTATGCAAGAAGAACTAATACAATTTGACAGAAATAATGTTTGGATACTTGTAGAAAGTCCATCTAATATTTCAATTATTGGCACTAAATGGGTATTTAGGAATAAATTAGATGAAAATGGTATTGTCAGTAGAAATAAAGCTAGGCTAGTTACTAAAGGCTACAATCAGGAGGAAGAGATTGACTTTGATAAAACTTTTGCTCATGTTGCTAGACTTGAAGCAATTAGACTATTGTTAGCATTTGCCTACTTTATGAACTTCAAATTATTTCAAATGGATGTTAAGAGTGCTTTCTTAAATGGTTTCATAAATGAAAAGATCTTTGTTGAACAACCACCTGGTTTTGAAAATCATGCACATCCTGATCATGTTTTCAAACTGCACAAAGCACTTTATGGATTGAAGCAAGCACCTAGAGCATGGTATGAAAGGTTAAGCAAATTTCTTATTGAAAATGAATTTTCTAGAGGAAATGTTGACAAAACACTATTTTTGAAAAGAAAAGATAATGATTTATTAGTAGTACAAATATATGTTGATGATATCATTTTCGGTGCTACTAATTAAATTCTTTGTCAGGAGTTTGCTAAGCTTATACAGGATGAGTTCGAGATGAGTATGATGGGTGACTAAACTTCTTTCTCGGACTCCAGATCAAGCAAACTTCAGATGGTATCTTCATCAACCAAACTAAGTACACAAGAGAAATTATAAAAAAGTTTGGGATTGAGACTACTAAGCCAATAGCTACGCTTATGAGCTCCTCATGTAAACTAGATAAAGATGAAAATGGTAAATCTGTAGATCATAAATTATACAGAGGCATGATAGGCTCATTACTGTATCTAACTGCTAGTAGACCAGATATTATGTTCAGTGTTTGCATGTGTGCTAGATATCAGTCTGAACCTAAGGAATCACATCTTATGGCTGTTAAGCGCATTATTAGATATCTGTCTGGTACTATCAGTATTGGTTTGTGGTATGCTAGAAATTCTTCTTCTGAATTGATTGGATATTCTGATGCAGACTTTGCTGGTTGTAGATTAGATAGAAAGAGTACTAGTAAAACTTGCCAATTTCTTGGGGTTAACTTAATCTCATGGTTTAGCAAGAAACAAACTTCAGTTGCACTATCCACAGCTGAGGCTGAGTATATTGCAGCAAGAAGTTGTTGTGCTCAAATCTTGTGGATTAAGCAATAACTTGAAAACTTTGGAATCAAGTTGGCTAGAACTCCTATTAAATGCGATAATATCAGTGCTATTTGTTTGACTAAAAATCCTGTTCAACACTCTAGGAGCAAGCACATTGAAATTAGGCATCACTTTATTAGAGATCATGTTGAAAACAATGATATTTTGTTTGAATTTATATGTACTGAATTTCAATTAGTTGATATTTTAACTAAACCTCTCTTGGAAGATCGATTCTGTATGATTAAAGAGAGCTCGGGATCATCAATCCATTTGATTAAATATTTTCTCCCAATTTGACTCAAATTAGATCTATTCAACCTTATTTATGATTAATCATGATTAATCATTGTTAATTTGACTCCAAAAACATGTTATTTGAATTGATTTTGATCATTTAGAGAAATTCTTGATTTTTAATTTTTTAAGTGCATGTGTCGGCATATCATGAGTCGACACCAAAATGTGTCGACACATGCATGAGACGATACATGCCCGACGAGAAACTGAGATTTTAAGGGTTTTCGAACTATTTTTCTCCCAAACTTCATTCTCCTCCGAGCCGACACCTCGATTCCAGGTATCCATCATGTTCATCCTCTCATTTCCTTACTTTTACCCGCTATTTTTTCGGATTTGAAGGTTCGGTGGTCATTTTTGTTGGATTTTTTTCTAGGTTTTAGCTCATAAATCCTAGAAACTCCTTATTTCCACCAAAAACCTTGCCAAATCTTTGATTGTTGACAATGGGTCCTCGCAAACAAGTCGTTCGCCGACCTCGTCAGTCATAGCATGAAGAGGAGCGGAGAACGAAGGCACGGCATGAGTCTAGGGCTCTGGATCTGCCTGCACGACCGTTGTTTACTCCTTCTAACCGGATGAGCTCCAAGATAGTGGTTGGAGGATGCCGAGTGGACTTCTCCTTCTTAGACCAGCAACATTTCAGGATTGGAGATTGGATTAGACATGCTGGTTTGGCCTCTTTTTGTTCGCTCAATGAGAGATACTATCTCGGGTTGATGAGAGAGCTCTACAGATCACTTGCCCGCGGATCAGATGGTTGGGTTGCACAGGTTAGAGGACGGGATATCCCCATTTTATCAGAGATTTTGAGCCGAGTGTGGGATATACTCTTGGCTGGATCAGTTATTAACAGTCTGATGGATAGAGTTAGTGGCCTCCGATGCATTTTTGAGTCCGATATCTTACTAGAGGGAGCCACTATTCCAACATCGAGACTATCTGCGGAGATGAGACTGCTACATCATATAGTTGCCCGGATTCTTCTGCCAAAGACCGATCGATTTGACTACATTACCGAGCAAGAGTTGCTGGTGATAGTCTCACTGATTCAGCGGACATCGATTTGTCTTTCTGTTCTAATGGTTCATCAGATTACTGAGGCGGCATCTAGTCAGCGGCTCTGCTTGCCTTATGGCATGGGGTTGACAGTACTTTCTAGGGAGTATGGAGTTAGTTTCCAAGATGAGCCTTATCGTACTTTGATCTATACCGATGTATATGACATCAGGTCGTTGCATCGCATGGGTTATCACTTAGTCCGAGGCCAGTGGACACGGATGACATCATGACAGGCCAAGGATGCAGCTGACATTGATGAGGATACAGCAGAGGAGGAGCGGATGCTTTCAGGTGAGGCTGGACCGAGCGAGACACGGCCTGAGATGGCAGCACAGCCAACTCAATCTGATCCTTCTACATCTGCCCAGCCACAGCCAACGCAGACGGAGACTCCTGGTGTTTCAGATACTCTAGAGGACAGAGTCAGACGCATAGAGATTTATGTTTTCATTATGAGGCAGCGTCTAGACGTCTTTATTGCTGATACGAGAGAGAGCCACATTGGTCTCAGTGATGGTATTTTGGCTATTCTCTCAGCACTGTCCAGATCTTCTATGAGTGCTCATGCTGCAGACACTGTTCCTGCTTCTGTTGATGTACCTGCTCCAGCACCAGCGGATGTTTTTGCTAATATCGACACTGGTGTTGAGACTACTATTGGAGATGGAGATGGAGATACAGTGATTGGAGATATTGATGGAGATGAGGAGACTGACTCAGATCGGTTTGATATTGCTGATCTTATGTCAGAGCCAATTACGGAGGTGACGGATGATGTGCCTGCGAGCCCTGTTGTTGATCCATCCTTCTCACCTGTCCCGATTCCTGATCCATCATCTCCTTCCAGATCGGTTGATCACACTCCAGTTCCTATTCCTATTCTTAGTCATGTTATTAATATACCTGTTACTGATTTACCTAATGTTGATTCCCCTGACATTCATACACCTATCATTCAAACACCCACTCTTGATACATCTATTGTAGATACACTGATACCTTCTACAGCTGATACTGTTGTTCTTAATACGCCTGTATCATCAGCTGTTACACCTACTTTTGATAGTCCTACCCTTCATACTTCATCAGTTACTCAAGAGCTTGGGTTTTATACACCCGGCTTTCAGCATCTCGATTCAGGCCCTACTTTTGATCGTACTCTTGCTCCAGCTGTTGCTGAGATGATTCACCTGATCAGTTCAGTTCCTACGGAGGACGTAGCTCCTACATCTACTTCTTCAGCCAGAGGTCAGACTTATATTTATCGCAGAGGACGTGGACGCCGTACCCCTCCTCAACCGACCAGGACCAGACTTCGAGATCTTTGATCATGATGGCCGTGAGCTCGATCTTCTTCTGATACCGGACCGATCGAGATCGATTCATCTTCTGATGACTCGATGGATGAGGATTAGGATATTGATGTACTTCAAGATAGTTTTATACTTCTAGATAGTTTACATTTATGCTTATATGTACTTTTTACCTTTGTTATGTACTTGATGTACAAGTTCCTGACATATATAAAAAACTTTATGTTTTCTCATTTCTATATGTTTGATCAAATGAATGATGTCTTGAATTGCTTTTATACATTCAATGACTATGCTATATCTTGTCTATTCATTTTCTTTACTTCCTACCTTTTTAATGATAACAAAAAGGGGGAGTAAGATTGTGAGAAATTTAAGTATAAACGACAAATTTTTGAAAATTCTTGAAAAATGATATGTATACGCATTTTTTTTTAAAAAAAAAATTGAATTGAAAATCATTTACAAAATTTCTTAAGAAAGGGGGAACTTTACCTTATGTTCAATGAAAATCCTTTCGAAATAAATTTAATCATTAAAAAACCCCTCCTTCAATGTTAAAAGATTTTTTTTTTATAAATTTTGTTATGATTCGTGGATTCAGGGGGAGCTTTGTTGATTGCTAAAACTTCTTTGTAAAGTATCATGATACATGCACTCTATAAATTTAAATGTATATCATAGTTCTGATACTCTCTATCTTTGAAACAAGCTCAAATTCTATTACTTGTGTTTTGAATGATTATATCTTTAAGTAATGATTGATATACTTAATGCCTTCAATATTGTGCACCTTAAACAATTCTCTTAAAGCCTTACTTTTAAAAGCAATTTATACTTAAGGGTTTTGTTATCATCAAAAAGGGGAAGATTGTTGACTTCACTAATTGATTTTGATGATAAGCAAAACAGTTAAATATAATTTGAGGACTAATGATTTGCTTTAAGTGTATTTTCATTGAAATGATGCTCATAAAATTTGAAGAAACACATTTATGTTGAAGAACCAAGGTTGAATGAAATGACTGCTCAAAACAAGATTTGGACATTCAAAGAAATGGTTGAATAGATGACTAAGGCAAATGAAAACATGTTCCAGCACAAGTTCAACAATTTATGTAATTTTTCTATAATGTGTCGACTCAAGGTGTCGACACATGACATGATGCGTCGACACATGAAGAAGAAGTGTTGACTCAGGCCGGTACGTAGCAATGTTTCAAATGGCACAGTTGATATGTTGACACATGGACCTTGTATGTCGACTCAAGGTATCAACACATGGATCAACACATCGCTTGAGACTTTCAAGCCACAGAACTTGCAGAAGTTGAAGAAACAGTTGATGTGTCGATACATGGACCTTATGTGTCGACTCAAGGTATCGACTCAATTGAGAATGTGTCGACTCAGCTGATTTTTTCAAAGAATCTGAATGAAACACTTTGAACTTGTGTCGACTCAAGAAGAACATGTGTCGACGTTATGTGTTGACACATAAAGAGGAGTGTCGATACATGAAGTTCTGACAACAGTAACGGCTAGTTTTTTCAAGCGCAAAACTCGCCCAAATACCCTATAACGGCTAGTTTTTCAAGTAAAAGGGCTAGATTTTGGTTTTGGGGACTTGGAAAGGTATATAAAGGCTCCAAATCAAGTCAAGACAACAACAATTCAACTATTCAAAAAGGTATTGAATACCCTTAAAGAGTTTAGAGAGAAAAGAAGAGAGAAGAGCCTTAACTCCTATTCATTCAAGGTTCAACCACTCACAAGCTAAAGGAAGCCTTCAAGCATTCAAAGCCATCAAGAGCATTGAAGATCATTTAATCTTGGGCATTCAAAAGGCTTCAACAAGAGCAAAGCAACACTATATCGAGCTACATCGACTTATTTGCTTTTTATTGAAAGCTTACATTGGTTCTTTATTTCTCTACCTTATATCTTGTAAAGGTTATTGGTTAGCCTATTAAAAAACCAAGTGAGGTTATTGGTAAGCCTTGAAAACCAATTAGGTTGTTGGTTAGCCCGCAAAACTACTAAGGCTCTTGGTCAGCCCGGAAAACCAAGGGAGGTTTTTGGTTAGCCTTGTGAAAACCAATTAGGTTCTTGATTAGCCCGTAAAATCAAGTGAGGTTGTGACTTGTAAGCCTTGTAAAACAAGTCAGGTTTTGATTAGTGAGCCCGGAAAACTAATCGGCTGTAATTGTTTGATTATAGTGAATTTCCAAGGGGATCTTGGGGAGTGGATGTAGGTGCATTGTTGGCACCGAACCACTATAGATTATTATATTTGTGATTGCTTGTTCTCTCCCTCCTTGCTCTTTACATTTTGCTTATTGCTTTTAATTTCTGCTGCACTATTACTTTAGAGCATTGCACTTAAATTTTAGTACCTTGTTGAATTGAATTGCATACCTTGTCTTGTGAAGTTTGCTACTTGTATTATCTAGCTTAGCCTTAAATTTTTAGAGATCCAATTCACCCCCACTCTTGGATTGCTCTCTAGGCAACAAAATATAACAACTAAATTCCATGATCTTTGAAGATTGATATAGGTTGATGTGTTAAGATTCAGGATGCAATATGTGCTAGCTATAATATCAAAAATTCTATAATGAGCTGATATCTCCAAATTCAACTAAGATTTTGCATGTAATATATGCCAATTATAATATTCAAGATTTTATAATGGGCAAGATACTGATAGTGACAATTTTAATAATAGACATCGCTAGTGGCAGAAATAACTAGCATATAACCTAGTGCAATGCATGGAATATAGTTTATTTTCCTTTTTTTTCCAAATAATTCTTAAAAAAGCAATATAGAATAGATAGTAGAAATAGAATGTAATATGATAGACATAAGAGCCTAATTATTTTCTAAAATATTTTTTAATATTAATATTATGATATACCATTATCATACAAAATTTTAATAACATACCTATATCTATTGATATAGTAAAGAAATATATTATTATGAAATAATAAGATTATAATCTAACCATCATATAATTAGAGATACAAAAGTATTGCATTTATAAGATAGTCAAATGCAATATATCAAGATCATTAGTAATTGTGCTTCATTTTTAAGAAAGATTGCAATTATAAATGCAAAAGAATAGAGTACAACACTAATAAAGAAATAATTTTCATCATTATTGATCAAATATTATTATTAATAATATTATCAATTTTTGTATTAACTGAATATAGTTTAATAAGCGAATAAATTCTTCATTAATAATATTATATTGATAAATAAGATATGTAATAGATATAGACCGGCAAATATAACGGTGGATCCCAATTTTGTTTCCTTTTTTTCACAATTTCTAAGATGCAATATAAAATAGATATAATAGAATAGATAATTAAAATAGAGTATAATAAAATAGACATAAAAATCTAATTATTTTTATATCAATATTATGATATACTATATATTAATATACAAATTTTCAATAATATATGTATAATTATCAATATGTAAGATAATATATTATTATAAAATAATAAGATCATGAGCTAACTTGTGTATAAATAAGAAATAGAAAATTATTCCATATATAGGATATTTAAATACAATATAATAGGATTATTAGTGGTTATATTTTTATTTTTAACTCAAAACATGATAAAAAACCACAATAAAAATTAATAAATTAGTAGTATAATTTAATGAATAATGTAGTATATGGATAGGATAAAATTATTTTTTTACTAATATCAGTATATATTAAGTAAATTTGCTTATTAATAATATCATTAATTTCTATATTAATTTAGTGATATTAATGAAATTTTTTATTTAATATAATTTAATGTTATTAATATTTTTTTATCAATATTAATTTAAAATTATTTATATGAGTGCCGCATGGCATATGGATTAGCTTTAGTATCTGCGCACATAACCAACGAAAAGTTTTGTTAACCTAGACGTTCTTCATTTATAATATATATATTTATCTTAGTTCATTGGTTAATTAATTATTTCAATTTCGATATTTGGTAACAAAAGTAAACTTTGAATGTTGACTTGAAAAAGGCGCCATACACGGCAAACAAATTGAATGTAGACTTGGAAAAGGTTCCATACATGGCAGCAGCTTGAATGCTTATCCTCAAATTTAGGAATGGAAAGAAGCACGGTTCAAGTTGCTCTCCTAAATCCTATTTCCTTGGGTTTGCAAACGTGTACGGATATCATGGATATTTTTTTCTCCCGTGAAACCTCCCCCGGCCCAAACGATCCTCCTCTCCACAATTTTTCCCGTAATTATGCGTTCATGTTACAAAGGGAACAACGATCTCTTACCAACAAAAAAAAAAAAAAAAAGAAGATAATAATCAAACTAATCTCCTCCGCGGAACATCGTAACACGTCTCCACCTCCCCTTAACTGCCATATATACATCGATTCCCCCCGCCCCCTCCCCTTAACTGCAATATCTGCATCGATCCCCTTCGCCACCGCCATCTCCTCACCCACAAAATACCCAAAAAAAAAAAAAAAAATTGCACAATCAGAAAGAAGGCATGGCGGAGACCAAGCAATCCATGGTCTTCACTAACCAAAAGAAGCGCGGCCACAAGGACGCCGCCGCCGACGACGACCGAGCCGACGCCGCCGCCGATGGATTCGTCGCCGGCACCGGCGATTGGGTGTCGTCGAAGAGGATCGCCAGGAACGACCCGGCGGGGGCGCTGGCGAGCTCGCGGCACGAGTTCGGGGAGCATGGCGGTGTGAACATGTCGATCGAGGCGTCGGCTACGTTCACGGTGATGGAGGCCGACACCTTGCGCCGGATGTTCGCCGGCGAGCTCGGTCCGGACCGCGACTTCTTTATCTACAGCCGGCACTGCAACCCCACGGTCCTGAACCTGGGCCGCCAGATGGCCGCCCTCGAGGGCACCGAGGCTGCCTACTGCACGGCCAGCGGCATGGCCGCCATCTCCTCCGTCCTCATCCAGCTCTCTGGCTCCGGCGGCCGCGTCGTCGCCTCCCGCTGCCTCTACGGCGGCACCCACGCACTCCTCGCCCACTTCCTCCCCCGGGCGTGCGGGATCCGGGCGGAATTCGTCGACATCGAGGACATCGAGGCGGTGCGGGCGGCGATCCGGAGCGACAAGGAGGCGACGCGGGTGCTGTACGTGGAGACGATGTCGAACCCGACGCTGGCGGTGGCGGACGTGCCGAGGCTGAGCGCGGTGGCGAGGGAGGAGGGGGTGAAGCTGGTGGTGGACAATACTTTCGCGCCGATGGTGGTATCGCCGGCGAGGCTCGGCGCCGACGTCGTCGTCCATAGCGTCTCCAAGTACATCAGCGGCGGGGCCGACATCATCGCAGGTTTGCGTCCGTTGGATCGAACACATGCCATCCATCTAGGGAATAATCTAGAGAATGACCCGTAACGGCCTTCTCCGGTAGTGCGTGTCTTTCGTTTAACGTTTGATTGAATCTTACCGCAGACAGGCAACGAAACGTACGGTACGATTTCATAGATATCATGGGAGATAAAAAAAAAATTTGGTTAAATTTTTTTTTGATAAGAATTATTTTTAATTTTTCCAAAAGTTATTTTTAATAGTAAAATAAATAAGAAATAATTATCCAAAATAATTTTAAAATTATTTAGATATAAATTTTTGTTTTATTTTTTTATTAATGTGAAAGATTTTGATTAAATCCAAAAACTATGGATGAATGGTGATGGATGACATGAGAATAGGTTAAATGGAAGAAAGAATTAAATAAAAATTAAAAAAATTAAAGAATATCGAAGATCAAAATAATAATAATAATAATAATAATAATAATATAATAATAATAATAATAATTATTAAATACTGATACAAGGTATGTAGAGCTCCATGGAGAAAGCGTTTAAAGGTGAAAAAGCTACCAAGTGAGCAAAGTTTTTTAGTTAGAGGGTCGTCTGCTGCGAGTCCGTGGAAGTCTACGATTATTATGACTTGGTGGCCCCTGCGGTAGATAGGGCGAAGATATGGTAAGGTCCTGAGGGGGCAAGGTTGGGTTAGTGTTTATTTCTTTTAATACCCGAGCGGATTGCGGAGCCACATCATGCATTGCTAGAACGGTTGGACGTATTGATTGGCCCAAATTTGGTCAATTACACAAAAATAGGGCCAAGGATTGGTTCAATTTGTGTTCCTAGCTCACCAGATTAAGATGCATTTTTTCTTAATATTTTTTCCCCTTTTTTTGTCTGGATCGATATAAAATTGGAAAGGACTAGGCCATGTAATTTCACAAAAATAGGTTTAAAGGGTGTTTCCGTGGGTGATTAATTAAGATAGATCCCTTTTCTTTTTTTTTTGTCCATTTTGTCTCGATCAATACTAAAATGGAGATGAATGGTTCATAAATCATAACTACACGAGTTATGCGAGATCATGCAGCAAGTTGGTTTATAGTTTGCATAAACCCACGTGGCCATCATCCAGAGTTCCAGACAGTCATTAGAAGGTTTTTTCATTCAAAGATTTTTTACCAACCAGCTACCAGAGCATTCTTTATTTCTTTTGCACATGCGTGGGCCTGGTTGTCTGGGCATCCGGTGGTTCGGGATGCCCCTTGCCAGAAGTCAGGGAAGGCCGACAGGCCACTCACCTTTCTCTTTACGTACCTGTTTGTCTCGGCATTTGTGATTTTTTTTTTTTTTCTTTCTTTCTTTCTTTTTTTTGTCACGCTTTTGCAGTCTAAACCTCCTATCCCGAGCCATGAGATTCTTGGCCGTGCACCTCTATGTCATATTAAGATGTTGGTTAGCTAGAGCCATGATTCTGAATGGCTAAATCAAGATTTTATTCCTTTTAATTGGGACCTGGTGAATTAAATGAGAACGATATAAATTATAATTATACGTAGAGGGGGAAAAAAAAATAATAATAAATTAGTTCAAATCAGTGCTAGCAAACAAAAGTAGGAAGAATATTGACGGCAACTCTCTTCTTGCTTGGATAGGTTAGGTTGTGATTTGTTAACTAGTGCTAGTTTGTTTGGTCTTTGATCGATGCATGTATAGGTGCGATATGTGGACCGGCCAGCCTGGTTAGGTCGATGATGGACATGCACCACGGGGCGCTGATGCTGCTGGGGCCAACCATGAACGCGAAGGTGGCCTTCGAGATCTCGGAGCGGCTGCCCCACCTGTCCCTCCGCATGAAGGAGCACAGCAACCGGGCCATGGCCTACGCGACCCGCATGAAGAAGCTGGGCCTCAAGGTCGTGTACCCGGGACTGGAAGAGCACCCCCACCACTCCCTCCTGGCCTCCACGGCCAACCCTGGCTACGGCTTCGGCGGCATGCTGTGCGTGGACATGGGCACCGAGGAGCGAGCCAACCGGCTGATGCAGCACCTCCAGAACACCACCCAGTTTGGTCTCATGGCCGTGAGCCTGGGCTACTACGAGACCCTCATGTCCTGCTCCGGCAGCAGCACCAGCAGCGAGATGAGTGCCGAGGAAAGGGCCCTGGCCGGCATCTCCCCGGGACTCGTCCGCATGTCCGTCGGCTACAGCGGCACGCTGGAGCAGCGATGGAGCCAGTTCGAGAGGGCCCTCGCCCTCACGCAGCAGCACTCATCGCAGGATGCTGACATCTACTGCAAGGTCTAAGAGACGGTCTTTCTCTATGAATTTCTCCTGCTAGCAGTATACATACCTTAATTAAGATAAAAGAGTGTGATGGATGATGTATCATATATTTGTACGCTGTCTTGCCGGAGGCTTTAATGTGCTGTTATCTTGTGGCTGTGAATGTCTCCGCACGACTGGTGCATATCTTGTGGCTTGTTTAGCTGGCAAAACGCGATGCATTAATTGAAAGTGGGAAGGAATAAAGTAATTTAGCATTACTAATAAACGGAGCCTGATGTTCCCTGATTTTTTTAAAGATCCATACCCCTCTTGATTGGAAGTTAGTTGGACGGTCGGGTATTGCCAGTGGCTCCGGTCAATTAACTTTCAATCAAATCTGCGTGCCTCCGATTCTTTGCATACTTTTTGAGCAGCGCATTGGAAGTTACTGCTGGACATCATATAACGCTTATCTTCTCCTCCTTTCTTCCATCAATATTTTTTTTTTTTTTTTTTTTTTTTTTTCTTCGTTGTAGCTGTTTTCGTTGGAGCTCCCTCCTTGTCGGATCATATTTTTTACTTATCCTATCATCATAGATGAGCATCTCCTTGCCGGATCATATACGATATAGATCGTATTTTTTGCTTATCCTATCATCATAGATGAGTATCTCGGCTTCATCTCGATAAATTAATGAAGTAGTGCACTCTTTTTCATTCCAATTATGTGCTTCAGAATATATCCTGAATTTAATCAAATCATCTGGAGGATCATGCCTCCAATAATATCTTTCCATGTCATTAAAGGAGAAAAATTATCGCACATATATAAAGCCAGTACCGTCTCTATCTTGATCTCGATAAATTAATGGAGTAGCGCGCTCTTTTTCATTTTAATTATGAATATATTCTGAATTTAATTAAACCATATAGAGGATCATGCCTCCAAGAGGATCTTTCCATGTCATCGAAGGAGGAAATTTTTTTTTATTAAAAAAAAAAAAAAGCAAAATTATTGCACATATATAAAGCCAGTACGGTCTCCATCTTGCTCCTGATTTCGCGCATTGATTAAAATATTAAAAATATTAAAATATGAAGACTACATTAGTTTAATTTTGACTGCTGACAGTTTAATTATGAACGTTCCGGTTTCTTCAAAAGACCGTCCAACTTCTTTTAAAAAAAGGTTAGGGTTATATATATATATATATATATATATATATATATATATATATATATATATATATATATATATATATATATATATATAACCATCGAACTCTATAACAATTTTTTTTTAAAAAAAGGGTTAGGTTTTGGATAGCATAATTCCAATGAATGTAGCCGGATAAAAAGTCATTTCGTACATGTACTCATCATAACAAAATTTTAAAATAATAATAATAATAATAATAATAATAATAATAATAATATTTTTTCAAAATTTCTTTTAAATAATATTTTTTTAAAAAATTATTGAAGTAGTGCGGATCAAAATAAGTTTATCGGACTATTGTAACTTGGTAAACATGATAGCCTTGTTAGAAGACGCAGGTTTAACTGGTGTCTTCATTTTAATGAAGGCTCAAGTTGTACATGCATCTTCATTAAAATGAAGACATAAATTAAACCCGCATCTTTAAATTTTAACATAATAAAATTAAAAAATATAACAAAATTAAAAAAACATAATAAAATTTTAAATAAAATAATTAAATATTTACAATAATATAATAAAATTTAAAAATATTTAAAATAACATAATAAAATTATAATATCTAAAATATCTAAAATAACATAATAAATTTTAAAATTTCAAAAAAAAATTAAAAGAAGTAGCAGGTAAAGTGAAGCCGCAGGTTATACTGAAAAAAATTTAAAAAGCAGCAGGTAAAGTGAAGCCGCAGGTTATACCTACGGCTTCATCTTATTCCTGCACCTCAATTTTTAAAACAAAATAATTAAAAAATAAAAAATTGAAACATATATAAGTAAAATCATAAATTGTTATCTTAATAATAATATAAAATATTAACATTATAAAATAAAATTCAATATAATATATTATAAATATTATAATAAATATATTAAATTATATATTATATATTAAATTAGAAAATATAACAAATATATTATAATATAATATAAAATTTATAATTTAGCTCGTGCCAGTCTAGTCACCACTCCGGTCGCCAAGCTAGTCTCTAATTCGCTTGTCGGGTCGGTGCTAGTCCTACCATCAATCCGGTGCTAATCCGGTCATCAGGTCGATACCAATCTAGTCGCAAGCCCGTTGCCAGTTCTATTGACAGACTAGTGCCAGTCTGATCCCCTGTTCGGTACCAGTTTGGTTGCCAATCCAAGTTGGACTAGCACCATCCTGGCAGCTAGATTGGCTATCGGATCACGAGCCAGACTGGCAACTAGACTGGTGACCGGATTGGTGATTGGACTGGCGACCGAACTGATGGTCGGATTGGTGACTGGACCAGTGGCCAGATTGGTGGCTGGACTGATGATCGGACACCAAGCTAGCAACCGAACTGGCTATCGGATCAATGGTCGGAGCCAGACTAGCTATCAAATTAATGATCGGAGCAAGACTGGCTATCAGACCAGTGGCCGGTCCAGTCGCCAGTCTGACTCCTGATCCGATAGCCAGTCTAGTTGCCAAGATGATGTCAGTCCAATCCTCAATCTGGTCATCAGTCCGGCCATGGTTCGAAAGCTAATCCGTTCACCAAGTCAGTGCTAGTCCAGCCATCAGTTCAGTCATCAATCTGGCCATCGATCCGATTGCCAGTCCGGCCACTAATCTAATAGCCAATCCGATCATCGATTTGATTGCCTATCGGCTGCCAGGCCGATGCCAATTTGATTGCCATGTTGGTGCTAGTCCGACTCGGATTGGTGATCGAAATGGTACCAAGCAAGCAAGGGACCGGACTAGCACCAGTTCACCGATCGAACTGGCACCAAGCTGGTGACTGGACTGGTATCGACCTGATGACCAAACTAGCGACTGGATTATCATCGGGTGGATGGTCGGACTGGCATCGACCCGGCAAGCGAATTGGCGACCAGCCTAGCGACCGGACTGGCAACTAGACTTGCACCGACTAAATTATAAATTTTATATTATATTATAAATATTTATTATATTTTTAATTTAATATATAATTTATAATTTAATATATTATATTATATTTATTATATTTATTATATATTATATTAAGTTTTATTTTATAATGTTAATATTTTATATTATTATTAAGACAACAATTTATGACTTTACTTATATATATTTCAATTATTTATTTTTTATATTTTTTTTAATTTTTATTTTAAAATTTGAAATGTAGGAATAAGGTGAAGTAGTAGGTTTAGCCAGCAGCTTCACTTTACCGGTAGCTTTTTTTAATTTTTAATTTTATTATATTATTTTAAATATTTTCATATATTATAATTTTATTATATTATTTTAAATATTTTTAATTTTATTATGTTATTTTAAATATTTAATTATATTATTTAAATTTTATTATTATTTTAATTTTATTATGTTAAAATTTAAAGGCACGGGTCCAACCCATGTCTTCATTTTAATGAAGGCGCATGTTGAACCTGCACCTTCATTAAAATGAAGATGCAAGTTAAACCCATGTCTTCTAATGTGGTTGTCATGTTTATCGAGCTATGATAGTTCAATAAATTTGTTTTGACCCGCACTACTTCAATAATTTTTTTAAGAAAATGGTATTTGAAAAAAATTGCTAAATATATTATATATTTTTAAATGATTTATAAACTATAAAATTATAATTTTTAGTTCCTGATCTTTTGTCATCATTTTAATATTACCTTTTGATCGGTTTCCGACAAGTTTGTCTCGCCGGTTTAGTTGATTATCATTGAACCAGGACTTATATTAAGTTTTTTTTGAATACATGACAATGGAAAGCTTACGTGGTAAGATGTCCTATTTTCCATCATCCTCATAAAACACTTCTTCCATTCGATGAGATTGAAACCATACCCCTCCCAAATCCACCCAATCATCCTCTTGCAACCCTATTTTTTCAATCTTCTTCCCTTTTTTTCTTTAGGGTAGACATCTCACTAGTACATTCGTCATGGATAGAAGCTCAAGTGCTGGGTTGAGTTTCTTCAACCGTTCTAGGGATTCGAACAGTGATGTAGGTAGGTTTTCCCTTTATAGGCATTGTGCTCACTTAAGGACCTCATGGATGAGAAGAAATCTAGGTCAAAGATTCTTCGATTGCTCATGTTTTGGGATATAAGATCTCTTTGATCCTAACTCTAATTTTTTTCATCTATTTGATTTAAAAAAAATTACCTCTGTATAAGAGATGAGGTCTTGCTATGATTATTTTGAGTGGTATGATAATGAGATCTATCCTGATGGGGAGGTGGTGATTAATCAGCTCAAAGACAAAGTGGAGAATGCAGGAAGAAGTTGGACGCTTTTATGGCAAACAGAGGACGTATAGGCTGATTATTTTTATATCTGGGTTTGTTGTTGGTATATTGCTTTTGAAGAATCAGTAGTGGTAACCGAGTTTGGGGGATGCTGTCTTTTTGTAATGTATTTTGGTTGTTAGAACTTGTTAGTGATGGAGGCTTATGGATTTAATTTGGGATTCTAATGCAAATGAATGAAACCCCTTTTGTGATGTTATTGTATCTATCATTTTGTTTCTTTGGTTATTTAATGCGACAAATGCTATAAATTTGTAAATAGGTATTTATGTAGAAGTACAGTAAAATTAAACTGACATATTTATCAAATGGGCTAAGACTTCGAGGACCAAATGAAAACACTTTGAATATATGAGATCCACCAAATGAAAATAAAATATTGATTTTATTTGTTTGGAATGTGCATAGAAACAAGGCCACATCTTAGTATGGCATGTGCATAGACAAGAGCATAATATCCTTTTACCAAAATGAATCAAAGAAGAAAATAAAATATTATAAGAGTGAATGCAGAAACCTTGAGGACCAAATGAAAAAATATTTATAAAGTTTAATGATTAAATGACATTATCTTATCGCAAACCATCCAATGCACTAACTGACATTATTTTACCTGCAGATCATCCAATGTAATAACTAACTCTATCTTATTTACAGAGTATCTAAGATGGCAAAAGTGGTTTGAAAGATTGATACATTGATATTGGTGGACTAAATAAAAATGTTTAAATAGTTCAAAGATTAATTGACACAATATTATCTGTAGACCATCCAATACATTGACAACATTATTGCATTGACAAAGTAACCTATATTTGCAAAGAATATGGATATTTAAAGTGGTCAAAAGATAATATTAAAAAGCATGTCAGCCATATGAGAGAATTTTGTATATAATATCATTCATTATTGAACAAATGCATACATTGATCTTGGTGGACCAAATAAAAAATATATACATAGTTCAAGGACTAATTGACATAGTTTAATCTATAGACCACCCAATATATTAACAACAGTAATTCATGAAAAAAATGGCATGTATATGCTCAGAAATAAGATGTTTAAAACTATCGGCAGATAATATTCAAAAAACAAAATCTATTGACCACATGATAAACATTTGTATACAATATCATTTATTGCTAAACAACTATATTTGAATAGCATTGATTATATATCAACATTCATTAATAAATAACTTAAGACTTAACTTAAAAGACAAATGAACTATTATGGACCATAAATTATAATTCTCCAAAAAAATCCAAAGTGGAAAAATCCCAAAATCAATACTATATACATTCATCAATAGATCATGTACCACTAGTTGAAGTAGATCCAGACCTTCGCCTTTATAGCCCTCTCAACTGGAATATATTTACCCCTCCTGTCCCTAACTTCAGCCCTTCCAGTAGATAAAACTCTTCTAACAATAAAATATGCCCTCCCAGTTGCTATCACTAAAGATAAAGTACCTCTCCCATAAGCTAAAGACCTTCCAGCTACTAATCCACTCCTCATAGCTATTGATCCAGCCCTTGCAGAAGATGCAATCCTCCTAATTGTTGATATAGCCCTTCGAGCTCTAGTTGCAACCCTCCTAATTGTTGATTCAGCTCTAGTAGCAGTTGATTCAGCTTTAGCAACTGCTGATCCAGCCCTTGCAACAAAAGATGTAGCCTCCTAATAGCTGATCCAACCCTTCCAGCTTTAGCAACATCCCTCTCAATAGCAAATCTAGCATGACCCCTCCTAGTACCATGAACACGGCCTTCTCTCGTAACAGCACCTACTTGTTCCTGTTCATTCAGAGCATATGAAGATCTATGGTAGTTATATTAAATTTTACTCAATAAATTAAGTATTGAATGGCTATTAACTTTCCTGTGTGCCATGATACTGTGATGCAAATTTGAAACCCATGAAGTCCTTGTTGCTCCTTTGCTCTTGAAGGCCTTGCCTGCCATATGTTGCAGTAGAGGTACTTGTGGTCCTGCTGCTCCTTTGCTTTGGATTACCTCTCACTGGTTGCCCTTTACATGTCCTTGAATTATATCATATTAAATTACATTTCCCGTACCTTATCATTGTGCCTATCCTTCTTAATCTTCCTTGAGTGGGACTTTGTATTTCATCTGCATCTCTTCTCCATTTTCTTTTTGGCCCACCTGGTGGCCTCCTTACTACTGGAGGTAGTGGAGGGACTAAGTTAGTCTTAGGCCACATGTTATGACCATTAAGTGGTTGGAGAAAATGAGAATACATTCTCAAATATGTTTTTTTTAAAGGATGCACAAACTCTTCAGGCTTCTTTTTCAAAAAGTATATGCACTATATCGCATGGGTACAAGGTATACCAGTCAACTACCACTTGAAACAGTTGCGTTCATACTTATCCAAGTCCACAACATATTGATTAACACTATGTTCAACTTCATATATGCTTTCATCAGCTTATATATAGTATCGTGAGATTTCTTTATTCTTCTCCAATTTGATTATGATCTTAGGATAGATTGGATAATCATATAGCAAGACAGTATCGTGAGATTTCTTTATTCTTCTCCAATTTGATCATGATCTTAGGATAGATTGGATAATCATGTTTCAGTATCAGTTCTCTTTTTGACTATCCTTGTCATCACGGTCTTGCACATCATTTTCATCATTTGTACAATGGGTTTATCTATTGCCTGTAGAATGAAAAAATTAAAGATCTCAGATAAATTGTTTAGGAGCATATCGCACCTTGGCCAACTCCTAAATACATGTCTTGACCATAATCTAGTAAAAATAGCTATCAGCCATTGATATGCAGTAGGATCAAACTATTCCATCACATAAACATGATATTCAAAGTCCAACTAGATTGTAGCCTTTGCTGCATTTCAGAGTGCATCCTTCAGTATCAAGCCCTTGAGTTTTATCTTGAAGTTGGCAAATAAAACCTTACACGAAACCTATGATCGACTCCAGGAAATAGATCATCAAATGTAGGTAGTAAACCTTGTCATGATAATGAAATATTATTAACATATGAATATGAAACAAGTATGTTGATACTGATATGTAAGTCATTTTCAGGTGGAATGATAAAACTATAAGCCATAGACGTACCTACTGCTGATCAGCAATGAATGTCTATCCTTTGTCCCTATAGGAGCCAACATCAAGTTGAAGAAGTGCCAAGAATCAACTCCAACCGTCCTTTGATTTAGATTCAACAATAGCCCATGCAATTGGGTATATGCCATCATTTCCATCAATGCCTATTACTGTTGGTGGTAGGATGTGTATGAACAATGGCTACCTAATTGACAAAACCGAGTCTAGAGTTACACTCTATATCCTTAAGATAATTTCGTCCCGTAATGGTGCTTACGGTTTTATGACGATTGTCTTCCAGGATACAACGATCTTCTTCTGGTGAAAGCAGTATTGGAAAATGTGTCCCAAAGCCAATTGTCTACTGTAGACAGTTGTACATTTGATGTAATTGTATATGAATTATATTATTGAATAAAATATTTATTCTGGCAGTTCATCACTATTTCATCTTTTTGTAATGAGTTCTTGAGTGATGAAGTCCTTAGGACTATTTGTATGTGATATAGAGATGATATATCATATAGTCCTAAAATTGTTCGCGACCAAATGATACACTTATTTCAGGACGATAGTATATTAAGTATAGGTCGTTGTGTGCCACAGTCGTTGGTTGTTCTCTTAACCAAGGAGTGTGGAAACACTGATATGGCATGCAAATGTTGTGTTTGACATTTTATCGAACTTGACCCGTCTGTACTTTTTCTGCCTAGAGTTTTTGATATGGACGTAGTTATCCCTCAGAGACATGAGATCGTCATGGTAGCTTGCGAGCAACTCACTGTACTTTGGTGCTAGACTATCTGGATTTCTAATCCATGGACGGAAGGTTTCTGGGTGCAGTTAAGTACTCGTGTAGCAGTGGTCGGATCAAGATGGGATTGACCCCTCCAAAGTGTTTGGAGCAGATATCTTACTGTGTTTCAATTTAGCAAAACCTTGGCCAGGGTAGTCTCTGTAAAGTGTTACAGGACTTGTGAGGTTGAGGCACATTATTGATGGACTTTATGGGTTGGGCAGTTTAACCCTAAGTCTTCTTGAGCATTGAGGTCAAAGAGATTAAGTACAGGGTTTCCGTATCTCCTGGTTCTTGATTGTTGCTCTGCAACTTCGACCTATCCGGATGTCGGGTGTCATTGCTAGATGGCGACTTTGACTGGTATTGGAAATGTTCCAGTGCTACCGGCTTAGTGTTCGAACCTATGGGATCATACACCATAAGGATTTCTACTTGATCTAGTGATCGAAGAACGATTGGGAATCGTTCGTGGACTCACAAAGAAAAAGTTTTCCTTACCCTAGTGTCGATACTTGATATTCTTGAAAGTGTCGACACTTGTGTAGGTGTCGATACTTGTTGATTTCGCAAGTGTAGACACTTGATATCACAAAAGTTGTGACATAAGATTTTTCACTAAAAGTTGGTGATGCATGAAGGTGAATTAAGTAATGAGATTACTTGATAGTCCAATTTGATTTAGCTATAAAAATCTGGAACGAATCAAATGGGTTTTAGTTCAAAATCGGTTTGGGTCCAATTGAGTTGAACCCAATGTATGCACACTTGACCCAATTGATTTCAGTTATGAACTGAAATTAATTGAGATATTAATCTGAATTTAAATAGGTTTAAATTCAGTTTTGGAGAGTTATGTAACCTCCCATGACCATAACTTCCCATAACCACCCATAACCCCTCTATAACCACCCATAACTCCCCACTCTCCCTCTCCCTCTCCACCTATATAATTGGCTGAAACCGGAGGACAAAAATAACTGATAATTCAGCAAAGAAATGCTGAAAAATTAAAATGGAGGAAAGGGAAGAAACTAAGAAAGGTTCTAAGTTTTGTATGGGTGTGAGGACTTTGAAAAAGAGTGTGCATATTTGTACCTAGTGATCTAGGTCTAGGGATTGAGTGTTTGGAAAGGATTTCAACATCTCATCCTCCACCTCTTGAGTTTCTTCATTCATTCGAAGAGTTCGGCATCGAAAGAAGAAAAGGAGTCCCGATCAAATCATTCCACAACAAGCTAGCACTTGGAGTGGAAATGAATCTTGAAAGAGCCCCGGTGTGAACCACCTGTAGAGGCCGGACACGTGTGCGGCTAAGCAGAGTTCTTCTACCTCCTCCTGGATCTTCCGCAACGGAGAGCGTCTCCACTTCATACGATGTATGGTTTTACATATAGAGATATGTTGCTTTGAAATGTTCATAGCATGAGTTCATGATTTCATAGTTTATATGACTCATTCATGCAAGATCTTGGGCTAAGTAGCATAGAAAAGTTCTAAAAGCATGCTTAGATTAAATGTTAATCTTCTTTATTACGCTTCCGCTGTATATTATTTTGAAAAAGTTTTAAAATAGAAAGCATGCTCGCTACATTTTTCCTTTCAAGCAGCACTATAATTCACCAGAAATTCGAACCATGAATGCTTTTCTCTCTTTGTATGCACTATAGCTATACTCTGTTTTCAGAATATGCAAATGCCTAAGAGACTTACGATGCACTATAGCTATACTCTGTTTTCAGAGTATGCAAATGCCTAAAAGAAGGAAAGAAAATACTGGAATGAATGCGATAAAATGAATGAGGAATGGGGACCTATTTATAGCCTTAAGGTGCCTCTTGGAAGCAGCCTTCTGATTTCATCGGAGGAAGTTTTCGATGTCTTTTCGTAGTGAGATATGCCTTTACGCGATCGATACGTTTCTTCAATCATGATCGGATGCCATGATACGCTGATTCGTACCGTGATCTTTAGATCACGCGATCATTGTGCTTCTCAATGTGTTATTTCACGATTCGATGGCATCCCTGATCTCAGAAGAAATGTTGATCCGTGAATGGGCGCGTGATTACGCCTCCGGACACGTGATCCGTTGTTTCACGATTCTAAAATCTCGCTATCCGAGTCAGCTCGATTTTCTCGAGTCGACTCGTCCAGACCGCATGATGCTTTTCTGTGGATCCTAGCCAGCTCGAACCACTCGAGTCGACTGGATCCGAGTCGGCTCGAACCACTCGAGTCGACTCGTCCATATCGTGTATTCCTGCTCTGTGGATCTGAGTCGACTCCTAGTCATCCAAGTCGACTCGAATCACTCGAGTCGGCTTCTAACTGAGCCGACTCGTCTCCCTGCAACCTTGATCTGGTGCCAATCAAACTCGACTGTCTGATCTGTTTGATCAGGAAAAATTTAAAGGCTTCTCAAGACGATGCGTACGTGCGAAGTGCAAAGTGCGCCTACAAAGTGCCCATTGCACCCTTGTCGCCCGTCGCACACACACGTGCGCGTGATGCGAATCACCCTCAAGCTCTCCACCTATGGTGAGCCTAGAAATAAGAGCTTGGAAAAAGGTTTTCTTATAAAGAGCATTCTCTTTTTCCAATCTTTCCATGTGGGACTAAAAGTTCCCATCCCATAGGATAGTTTCCATCCCACAGGATGGTTTACCATCCTAAAGGATTGTTTAGGAATAAAAAAAATTTCTATTCACTTTTCCAACAATCCCCCACATGAATGAAATTTTGGACCAATATCAAAGATTAATAAAGGCGATCCCCCACAAATATAGAGTTTAAATGCAAATGAATATGCTGACACTCAAAGAGAGAAGTGGAATGAAGTTGCATCATGATAGGTAGCTTATGGCTTTGAACCTTCCTTAGTGTTTTGTTATCGAGTTTACTTGCTAAAAGTGAACGTGATATCTTGAACTTTTAGCGTTTGATGTAAACTAAGACAATAACAATCACACAACTTCTATCCGAGCATTCCTTTTGGTTCTCATGGTTGTGTTCATTTTGGCCCCGAACAACTCCTGATCTCATGAGTGCTTTAGAGAATTAAAGCCTTTAAAATTCTCATAGAAATGGTCCAGTTCACACTCACATAGGTGATTCTTATTAAGAGTATCCTGCTATACCCCACATGATATTCATGTCATAAGAATCATTAAAAGCTATACTTATCCTGGTACCTTTAGCATGTAGCACTGATTATCATAGGAATGAGTAGGATTTTACATCCTTAGTGCTTCGTTGACATCTTCATAATTTAGTTGCCCCTTTTGAACCTAGATCTTGGGATCTCCAGTCAACTAGGTTTGGTATCCACTATGAAGATTTATTTATAGACTTTAAACCCATTCCCCTCGATAAATAATTTACTTGATCTCTTAGTAAACCTTTTGTCAATGGATCTGCAAGGTTTTTCTTTGACTGAATATAGTCAATAGAGATAACTCCATTTTCAAGTAATTGCTTAATGGTATCATGTTTGCGACGTATATATCTAGACTTACTATTATACATTTTATTCTGTGCTCTGCAAATAGCTGATTGATTATCACAATGGATACATATTGCAAACACGGGTTTTGTCCAACATGGAATATCCTCCAAAAAATTTCGAAGCCATTCTACTTCTTCTCCAGCTTTATCTAAAGCTATAAACTCTTATTCCATAGTGGACCGAGCTATACAAGTTTGTTTTGAGGATTTCCATGACACTGCACCTCCTCCTAAGGTGAACACATATCCATTAGTAGATTTATTATCTTCTGAAGAAGATATTCAGTTAGCATTACTATATCCTTCTAGTACGGCTGGATATGTCGTATAATATAATGTAGAATTTAGGATATATCGTAGATATCGCAATACCCTTACTAGTGCTATCCAATGATTTGGACCTAGATTACTAGTAAATCTGCTTAACTTATTGACAGCATATGTTATGTCAGGACGGGTGCAATTCATGACATACATTAACCTACCAATTATACGTGAATATTCTAATTGTGATATGGGTTGTCCAGTATGCTTAGCAAGATGTAGATTAATATCTACAGGTGTTCTAAGAGGGCTGGTGTCATACTCATTGAATTTATCTAATATTTTCTCAATATAGTGAGATTGAGATAATATTATTACATCAAACATTCTAGTAATTTTAATCCCTAGTATAACGTCTGCGATACCCATATATTTTATATCAAAATGTTTGATCAATATTTTCTTTGTTTGTTTAATCATATCAATATCATTTTTTTATGATTAACAAATTATCCACGTATAAGCAGACTAACACATACCCTGTAGGTATGGTTTTGGCATACACACATTTGTCACATTCATTGATTTTGAATCCATTGGACAACATGACATTGTCAAATTTTATATGCCATTGTTTAGGTGCTTGTTTTAATCCATATAAGGATTTCACAAGTCTGCACACCTTCTTTTCTTTGCCTGGAACCACAAAGCCTTCAGGTTGTTCTATATAAATTTCTTCCTCTAATTCACCATTAAGGAAAGCTGTTTTAACATCCATTTGATGTATTTCAAGATTATTAATGGCTGCAATAGCGATTAACATTAGCGATTAACATTCTTATAGATGTTATCCTTGTTACGGGTGAATAAGTATCAAAAAAGTCTAGTCCTTCTTTTTGTTTAAAGCCTTTAGCTACTATTCTGGCTTTATACTTATCAATTGATCCATCAGCCTTTAACTTCTTCTTGAAAATCCATTTACATCCCAAAGGCTCCATACCTGATGGTAAATCTACCAATTTCCAGGTATGATTATGCATGATGGACTCAATTTCGTTATTAATAGTTTCTTTCCAAAAGGGTGCTTCTGGTATAGATATTGTCTCTTTGAATATCTGAGGTACATTTTCTATTATGTACGTAATGTAGTCAGGACCAAAATATTTTATAACTTTAGGTCTCTTACTACGTCTAAGTTCATCTTCAGGATGTTTTTCTTGATGACTACTACTTGCCAAATTATCATAAGTTCTTTTATTTGAACTTATTCTAGATATCCCTTTATAAGGGAATATCTCTTCAAAAATGATGCATTTCTTGGTTCCATGATTATATTTTCTTGTATATCAGATATATCTGATTTATGTACAAGAAAGCGATATGCACTATTGTTTTGTGCATAACCAATGAAAATACAATCAACTATTTTAGGTCCTATTTTGACCTTTTTGGGATATGGAATTGCTACTTTAGCTAGGCACCCCCACACTTTTAAGTAATTATAAGAAGGATTTTTTCCTTTCCATAACTCATGTGGAGTGATGTCCTTCTTAAGAGGCATTTTGTTAAGAATATGATTAGCCAAGAAAATTGCTTCTCCCCATAAATTCTGTGGTGTACCAAAATTTATCAACATGGCATTCATCATTTCTTTCAATGTTCGATTTTTGCGTTCAGCAAGTCCATTAGATTGAGATGAATAAGGAGCTGTAGTTTGATGAACAATGCCATGTTTTTGACAAAAGTCATTAAACGGTGCATCGTATTTACCACCTCTTCAGTCCTTATAGCCTTGATCTTTTTACCAAGCTGATTTTTAACATCATTTTTATAACATTTAAACATATCTAAAGCCTCATCTTTAGACTTTAGTAGATACACATAACAGTATCTAGTTGAATCATCAATAAATATTATAAAATACTTTTTACCTCCTATAGATTGTACTGACTTCAAGTCACATAGATCATCGTGGACCAAATCTAGAGATTTAGTATTCCTTTCTACTGAATGGAACGGTGTTTTGGCTAGCTTAGCTTCAACACATATCTCACATTTATAATATGGATCGATTTCATGATTAGGTAACAATTCTAAATTCATTAACTTCCATAATGAATTAAAATTCACATGACCTAATCTATCACGCCATAGATAAGAGGAGTCAACCATATAAACAGAAGAAGAATCTTTATTCTTTTCAAGATTGCGATGTACAGTCATTACATTCATCTTGAATAATCCATTATTCAAGTAACCTCTATCCAAAAAGATCCTCCCTTTAGTAAGTACAAATTTATCAAACTCAAACACCATCCTAAATCCATGTGTGCTTAGGAGGGAGCTTGATACCAAGTTCTTACGGATGTCAGGAACATGCAGTACATCGTTCAGTAGAAGCTCTTTGCCATATGTCATCTTTAGAATAATACGGCCAATTCCTTCTATCTTTGATGTAGCGGAGTTACCCATTAGTAGATTTCTATCTTTGATAGGAGTATATGATGAGAACATAATCTTATCAGAGCAGACATGTCGAGTAGCTCCAATGTCAACATACCATTCATTTGGTTTATCAACCATGTTTGCTTCAAACACGACTGCTGACAACATCATCCCTGACACTTCACGGGATAGGGCATCTTCAGTAGTATTGACTTCCTTCTTTTCTTTTCCCTTGAAACGACAATCTTTAGATTTGTGGCCTATTTTACCACAAATGAAGCACTTTCCTTTGAACTTCTTAGGATTGTCTTTCTTCTGTTTGTAGCCTTCTCCAAGAAACTTGCGTTTCTTCTTGTTGACCTTTCCTTCCGTGAGGTTGGCCTTAGGCTCATCATGATGTCCTCCTATCTTCTTATCATGTCTTTTGTTGTCTTCCTCGATTCTCAGGCGGACAATCAGATCTTTAAGTCCCATCTCCTTTCGCTTATTTTTCAGGTAGTTCTTGAAGTCTTTCCATGATGGAGGTAGCTTCTCAATTATAGCGGCTACCTGGAATGACTCACTCAGAGATATCATTTCTGCATGTATCTCATGCAGTATGATCTGCAGTTCTTAAACTTGTTCCAAGACAGTCTTGTAATCTACCATCTTGTATTCAAGAAACCTGCCGACCATAATTTTTATGGCCTGCATTCTCGATTTTGTACTTCTTGTCCAAAGATACCCACAGCTCTTTTGCTGTGCTTATACTACTGTACACATTGTACAGAGTATTCTCTAATCCATTAAGGACGTAGTTTTTGTATAGGAAGTCTGAATGCTTCCATGCATCGACAGCAGCGACAATTTGCTTGTCGTTCTCTCATTCCTTTAGGACTGGTGGATCTTCGTTGAGAACTCTTACCAGATTTAGAGTTGTCAGATAAAACAACCACTTCTGCAACCATCTCTTGAAGTCGGTGCCGGTAAACTTCTCCGGCTTCTCGACCTGAACTGGTGCAGCCATTGATGCCATCACTTGAGCAGCACTTCAGTACGAAAATTGTCTTAAGATTGTTGGTGGTAGGATGTGTATGAACAATTGCTACCTAATTGACAAGACCGAGTTTAGAGTTACACTCTATATCCTTAAGACAATTTCGTCCCACAATGGTGCTTATGGTTTTATGACGATTGTCTCCCAGGATACAACGGTCTTCTTCTGGTGAAAGCAGTACTATAATTCACCAGAAATTCGAACCATGAATATTTTTCTTTCTTTGATGCACTATAGCTATATTCTGTTTTCAGAGTATGAAAATGCCTAAGAGACTTACGATGCACTATAGCTATACTCTGTTTTCAGAGTATGCAAATGCCTAAAAGAAGGAAAGAAGATACTGGAATGAATGCGATGAAATGAATGAGGAATGGGAACCTATTTATAGCCTTAAGGTGCCCCTTGGAAGGGGCCTTCTGATTTCATCGGAGGGAGTTTTCGATGTCTTTTCGTAGTGAGATATGCCTTTACACGATCGATACGTTTTTTCAATCGCGATCAGACGCCATGATACACCGATTCGTACCGTGATCTTTAGATCACGCAATCAGTGTGCTTCTCAATGCATCGTTTCTTGATCCGATGGCACCCCTAATCTTAGAAGAAATGTTGATCCGTAAAAGGATGCGTGATTACGCCTCTAGACGCGTGATCCGTTGTTTCACGATTTTGAAATCCCGCTATCCGAGTCAGCTCGATTTTCTCGAGTCGACTCGTCCAGACCGCATGATGCCTTTCTGTGGATCCGAGTCGACTCCTAGTCATCCGAGTTGACTCGAATCACTCGAGTCGGCTCCTATCAGAACCGAGCCGAGTCGTCTACAAAGCGCCTGTTACAGCCGTGACAGTGACGTGGCCAGGCTCAGGTACCGCCGAATGCGATCAAGCCACGTGGAAGTTTCTCCGGCCGAGTCAGCGCCACGTCTTCAAGGTCAGGATCGGCAAGACTACACCGCCCGACGACTGTCTAAGGCAAACTGCCCTCGCCGAGGTCGAGCTCGGCTCAGAGTTCCTCTACCACCCCATTGGCGCCCGGACCCGGAGGGGTCCGCCTAAATGAGGTCGGCCGAGGTCAGGCGACCTCCTGCCACCTCGCCAGGTGTCCACCCAGGAGGGGTCCACCTGGGCCGAGGTCGGCCGATCCTTCGCCCTTCGCCAGGTGGCCACCCGGAGACGGGCCCACCTCGACCGAAGCCAGGCGACCTCCTGCCACCTCGCCAGGTGTCCACCCAGGAGGGGTCCACCTGGGCCGAGGTCGGCCGATCCTTCGCCCTTCGCCAGGTGGCCACCCGGAGACGGGCCCACCTCGACCGAAGCCAGGCGACCTCCTGCCACCTCGCCAGGTGTCCACCCAGGAGGGGTCCACCTAAGCCGAGGTCGGCCGGTCCTTCGCCCTTCGCCAGGTGGCCACCCGGAGACGGGCCCACCTCGGTCGAAGCCAAGCGACCTCCTGCCACCTCGCCAGGTGTCCACCCAGGAGGGGTCCACCTAAGCCGAGGTCGGCCGGTCCTTCGCCCTTCGCCAGGTGGCCACCCGAAAACGGGCCCACCTCGGCCGAAGCCAGGTGACCTCCTGCCACCTCGCCAGGTGTCCACCCAGGAGGGGTCCACCTAGGCCGAGGTCGGCCGGTCCTTCGCCCTTCGCCAGGTGGCCACCCGGAGACGGGCCCACCTCGGCCGAAGCCAGGCGACCTCCTGCCACCTCGCCAGGTGTCCACCCAGGAGGGGTCCACCTAAGCCGAGGTCGGCTGGTCCTTCGCTCCTCACCAGTTGGCCCCCGGAGACGGGTCCAACTCAGCCGAGGTCAGACCGCTCGTACGGAGAGGGCCCCAGGGAGAGAGACGGGCCCCGAGGCTATCCCTCGGGCTGTACGAATCCCAGACGACACCCCCGTACGGAGGGCGGCGGTACGCGGAACATCACTTGCATCGGCCCGACAGGTCCCGCAGCCGAGAGACGCGATCCTGACGGAACAGGCCCCATAGATGGATGGCGCCCACGCTTGGGGAAGAGAGCGCTCTCGCTGGGCCCGAGGCCTGACCGGCCGCCTTGCCAGCACCGCCCTCCCCTTTTTCTCTTCTGTCTTTGCCTTTTCCCTGCTGGGCCGGGCGGACGAGGTCGGAAAGCCGCCTGGCCCCCCTTCACCGAAAAGGGAAAAGAGAAAAGGACAGGGGAGGGGAGTTTTCCAGGAGGAAAAGACAAGCGCACGACGAAAGGAGATAAAGAGGGAGGAATCTGCGGACAACAAGGTAAGCGAACAAGCCTGGGGACGAAGGAGAAGCAGTGTCGAGAGGCCTCGCTCCGAGAGAAAAACCAGAGATCCCGAGAGGGGACCATTCGGCATGAGCTCGGCAGGGAGGCCCGGCCGAAGCTTTGGTCCCCAGAGCAACTCTCTCACTAGTAAACTCTCTAAGTCTGGAACCCTTTCGGGGGTCCGTCTGGAGAGTATGTTCCTTCTCGTCGTCTACTGACTTGACCGTCGGAGCTCCCTCGCCGGGATCCCCGGCCAGGGTCTTCTAACCCCTTTTTGCAGGTTCGCCGCCAGGAAGGGAGGCTCCCTCACCAGGCGGTCAGGAGGGATCGGCGGATCCGTGGCACGGGCGCTGCGGCGAGAGCGGCAACAGACAGCGCGCGCCAGGTAGGGGGGCAGGACACTGAACCCCAGCGGGAGCCAACTTTCTACGGGTGTCACGCTCTCCAACAATGGTGGTCACTCGTGGTCGCGAGGTGTCCACCAGTCGTGTGGGGGAGGTCCACTCCCCTCCGGGGGGCCACAGCCCCGAAAGGGAGCTTCCGGCTCCCCCTCCTCTTCCACAGCAGCCTACCCCGGCGGACGGACCCCTTGCGGCCGTCATCCAGTAGCTGCAGACCTTGACCTCAGCGGTCCGACAGCTTCAGCATCAGCAATGGTCCCTGGCCACCCAGCCGTAGCCAGGGACCCCCGCGGCCCGAGCCGCAGGGCAGCGTGGGAGCCTGCGCTCAATTCAGGGCAGGCCATCCCATCCGAGGGCCGTCTCCAACCCCCGGGGGAGCCACCAAGCTCCCGCAAAGAAAAACTACTCCGGCTCGGAGGATCACGAGAGCCGATCCCCAGCCGACGGGGCCGAAACGGTGCATCGCAGCAAGCGACGCCGAGGCCAGACCTCGCGCCGAGACCGATCGGCGCCCCCTTCACCCGCAGTCTCGGTGGAAGACTCCACCGACGAAGCCATCAGGCGCCAGGCCGAGAGGCGCCTGGAGGAGCATGAGCGCAAGCTGGCGGAGTTCGCCCGCCGATTCGCCGACCTGCAGAACTCGTCGGCAGACCCAGCGGGCTACGACTCCCGCCCCCCTTTCTCTGAAGAAATCCAGGCGGAACCGATCCCGAAACGGTTCCGCATGCCGCAGGTGGATCCCTACGACGGGACCACCGACCCCTGGACCATTTGGAGAGCTATAAAGCTCTCATGAGGGTCCAGGGAGCCACCGACGCTCTTCTGTGTATCGCCTTCCCGGCAACCCTCCGGAAGGCTGCTCGAGTCTGGTTTACCCGCCTCGAGCCCGGATCCATTTGCTCCTTCCATCAGCTGGAAGGAAGGTTCGTGGCACACTTCGACGCTTGTCGAAAGGTGCCGAGAGAGGTGGACAGCCTCTTCTCCATCCGCCAGCAGAACCAGGAGCTGCTCCGGGACTACATCACCCGGTTCAAGACCGCAGCCCTGGAGATTTACAGCTTGGACGAGCCCGTCGCCATGCTGGCTTTGAAGCGCGGGCTCAAGACGTCCCGCCTGACCTACTCCCTGGACAAGAAGCTGCCCAGGACGTACTCCGAACAACTCCTCCGCGCCCACAAGTACATCCGTGCGGAGGAGGCTGACCGCACCCGTCGAGAGTTGGACGGGAAGACTCCGAAGAAGCCGCTCCCGAGGGACACCCGAGAGCTCGGAGGCCCGGGCCGTCTGCCGACCCTCGCCCGAATCCAAGGCCGAGGGGCGAAGCCACTCCCGAGCGGAGGTACACCCCTCTCCTCGCACCTCGAACGAAGATCCTCATGAAAATCGAGGGCGAGCGCTACCTCCGCCGACCTCCTCCTCAGAACCCGAGAGCCGTCCGAGATAAATCGAAGTACTGCCAGTTCCACTGCGAGCACAGGCATGACACAGAGGAATGTCGCCACCTGAAGCGGGAGATCGAGGAGTTGATTAGGAGGGGTTACCTCAGGAAGTTCGTCAAGAACGAGGCCCCCTCTGAAGGACAGCCGCTCGCGGCCTTACCACTCGTCCCTGCGATCGACAACCGCCCAACGGAGAAGCCCGTGGGCATGATCTCACGCGGGTCCGGTCGAGTGACGAAGAGAGCCTAGGAAGTCAGGAACCCGGAGAATGTAATCCCTCCCAAGGGGGGGAAGTTAATGATAATGTAAACAACGATGCCGTGGTGGTCGAGATGACCATCGCGAAGCATCCTGTACATCGAATCATGGTGGATAGTGGAAGCTCGGCTGACGTACTTTTTTACGATGCTTTCTCTCGGATGAATTTGTCCCCCGATCAGCTGAAACCGGTGCACACCCCCCTGGTAGGTTTTACAGGGAACTCCGTGGGGGTCGAGGGGGAGATCACTTTCCCGGTCACCGCCGGATCCCCACCCCTGCAGGCGATCGTCCTAATAACATTTACCGTCGTCAGGCTCCCTTCGCCCTACAACGCCATTCTCGGGCGTCCCGGGCTCAACCAACTGGACGCCACCATCTCCACGAGAAGGCTATTGGTACAGTTCCCCACGCCTTCCGGGCTCGGGGAGATGAAGGGGACGACCCAGCCAGTCCCGCTCTGCCTCCAGACGGTCCCGAGCGCCGGGGGCGCGGAGCTCGCCCATGATATCGACGACCTCGACCTGAGAGAGAAGGAACCCAGGGGAGGGCCCGTAGAGCGCCTGCTGACTTTTCCCCTCGGTTCGGACCCCCTGAAGACGGTGCAAGTCAGGGCCCAGCTCCCCGAAGAGGAACGAACCCGCCTGCTGGAGTTCCTCCGCGCCAACGCTGACGTGTTCGCCTGGTCAGCAGCCGACATGCCGGGCATCCCGCCCGAGGTCATCATGCACAGGCTAAACGTGGACCCAAATTGCCGCCCGGTCCGCCAGAAGAAGAGAAGCTTCGCCATAGAGAGGCAGAAGGCGATCAACGAGGAAGTGGAGAAGCTCCTCGCCGCCGGTTTTGTCCGAGAGGTCCAGTACCCCAGTTGGCTGGCAAACGTGGTCATGGAAAAAAAGAGTAGTGGTAAGTGGAGGATCTGTGTGGACTACACCGACCTCAACCGAGCTTGCCCAAAGGACAGCTTCCCTCTTCCAAAGATCGACCAGCTGGTCGACACCACCTCGGGGCATCGCCTCCTATCGTTCATGGACGCCTTCTCCGGATACAACCAGATCCGGATAACCCAGAGGACGAAGAGCACACCGCCTTCATAACTGACCGCGGGACTTTTTGCTACAGGATGATGCCCTTCGGCCTCAAGAACGCGGGGGCGACGTACCAACGCCTGGTCAGTAGAATTTTCAAAGACCAGATAGGCCGCAACATGCAGGTGTACGTGGACGACATGCTGGTGATGAGCAAACCCGATTCGGACCACGTGACTGACTTGGCGGAGACGTTCGGCAACCTCCGACGCCATCAAATGAAGCTGAACCCGACGAAGTGCGCCTTTGGCATCTCCGCTGGAAAATTCCTAGGATTTATGGTGACCCAAAGAGGAATCGAGGCCAACCCGGAGAAGGTCCAAGCCATCCTGGATATGGAGCAGCCCGCCTCCAAGAAGCAAGTGCAGCAACTAACCGGCCGAGTCGCGGCCCTTAGCCGTTTTATCTCCAGGTCGGCGGACCGCTGCCGTCCCTTCTTCAAGGTGCTGAGGAAGATGAATGACTTTGCTTGGACTAAGGAATGCCAGCAGGCCTTCGAGGAACTAAAGAAGACGCTTGCATCGCCACCGTTGCTGTCCAGGCCCGAGGAGGGAGAGGAGCTTACCCTCTACCTGGCGGTTACCCCGGAAGCCGTCAGCTCTATCTTGGTCCGAACCGACGACCAGGGGCTCCAGCGGCCGGTGTACTATACCAGCAAGCTTCTCCGTGATGCGGAGCTCAGGTATTCTCGGCCCGAGAAACTTGTTTTTGCGCTAATAGTGTCTGCCCAGCGTCTCAGGCCCTATTTCCAAGCGCACCCCATCACCGTCTTGACGGATCAACCGCTGAAAGCGATGCTCAGCTGACCCGATACTTCGGGACGATTGGCCAAGTGGGCACTGAAGCTCAGCGAGTTCGACATTACATACAGGCCAAGGTCGGCCATGAAGGCACAGGTGCTGGCCGACTTCTTGGTCGAATGTGCAAGCTTGGGCAAGGAGCCCGAGGAAGGCCCCCCGGTCCAGCCGATGGAGGTTGGCACCGATGAGCCCGGAGAGGATGCCTGGATCCTCCATGTAGACAGAGCCTCAAACTCCGGCGGGAGCGGAGCTGGGCTCATCCTTGCCAACGGTGACGGGGTCGTCGCCGAATGCGCACTCCGTTTCCAATTCCCCGCAACAAATAACCAGGCGGAGTACGAGGCACTCCTTGCCGGACTGAGAGTCTCCCGCGAGCTGGGCGTAACTAACCTCAAAGCTTTCACCGACTCCCAGCTCGTGGCGGGACAGGTATCCGGGGAGTACGTCGCACATGACTCCCAAATGGCGAAATATTTGGAGCTCGTCAAGGCGGGCGCGTCCAGATTCCGACGCTTCAACATCTTCCACATCCCCCGTGGGAAGAATGCCCGCGCGGATGCTCTCTCTCGGCTGGCGACCCTGCCGGACACGATGTTGGGACGCGCTCATGTGGAGCGCCTTGAGATCCCAAGCCTCGAAGCACCGGTGGAGGTCCATCAGGTCATCCACGAACCCAGCTGGATGGACAAGTATGTTGCGTACATCACCAGTGGCACCCTGCTGGAGGACCGCGAGGCGGCTCGCCTCATCAGGAAGAAGGCCGTGCGGCTCGTCCTGATGGACGGGCAGTTGTATCGAAGATCCTACTCCTACCCCCTCCTCAAGTGCGTAGGACCCACGGAAGCCAAGCTTGTGCTCAGGAGATTCACGAAGGCGTCTGCGGGAACCACATGGGGGGCAGGGCATTGGCGTACAAGGCCCTCCGTCAGGGCTACTTCTGGGAGACAATGAAGGAAGACGCCGCCGACTTCGTGAAGAAGTGCGACCGGTGCCAGCGTCACGCTACGGTGCAGCGACAGCCCTCCAACCCAATCTCCCAGCTCTCAGCCCCCTGGCCGTTCGCCCAGTGGGGGATGGACCTCCTGGGCCCATTCCCGCCGGCGTCTGGCCAGCGGAAGTTCTTGATAGTGGCCATCGACTACTTCACGAAGTGGGTCGAGGCCGAACCCTTGGCAAGGATCACCGAAGCAAACGTCGCCAAGTTCTTTTGGAAGTCCATCGTCTGCCGCTTCGGCCTCCCCCACACCGTGGTCACCGACAACGGGTGCCAATTCGACTGCCGGGAGTTCGAAGAATTCTGCAGCGACCTCGGCATCAGGCATCGCTTTACCTCGGTTGCGCATCCTCAGACTAATGGGGAGGCCGAAGTCACGAACAGGACCATTCTTCAAGGCCTCCGCACGCGGCTGGACCAGGTCAAGGGCAGGTGGGCCGACGAGCTTCCCAGCATCCTCTGGGCATACCACACCACCCCGAGGACGGCTACCGACGAAACCCCGTTCAACCTCGTCTTTGGAGCCGAGGCAGTTATCCCGATCGAGCTCAGCCTACCCACACTGCGTGTGGAGCAATATGACGAGACAGAAAACCCAGCCAGGATGATGCTCAACCTTGACCTTCTTGAGGAAACGAGGGACAAGGCCCGAGTCCGAATGGCGGCGTATAGGCAACGTGTGGCCAGATATTACAACTCCCGAGTGCGGTCGAAGGTTTTCCGTCCCGGAGACTTGGTCCTCCGGCGCGCTGAAGCTTCCCAGCCACGGGAGTGCGGCAAGCTATCACCCAACTGGGAAGGCCCATATCGGGTGGCAGAAGCCCTCCCTCATGGAGCATATTACTTGGAGGAATTGGGAGGTGCCAGGTTCCCCCGGACGTGGAACGCCTCGAACCTGAGGATGTACTATCAGTAATGTAAGGCTCCCTGTTCCTGTAACAAAGCTCTCCCATTTCAAACACTCCCTTCTCACTTCGACAAGAAGGCCTACGGCATCGGGTTCAGTCCGGAGATCCTGGGCTTCGGCCTGGAAGGTTGCGCAGAACCTAGTTCGCCCATGCAAGCTCGGAGAACAGCTCGGCAAGCCGCGCAAGGCTTGAGAAAGCCTGTGGCATCGAGCTCAGTCCGGAGATCCTGGGCTTCGGCCTGGAAGGTGGCGCAGAACCTAGTTCGCCCATGAAAGCCCGGAGAACAGCTCGGCAAGCCGCGCAAGGCTTGAGAAAGCATGCGGCATCGAGCTCAGTCCGGAGATCCTGGGCTTCGGCCTGGAAGGTGGCGCAGAACCTAGTTCGCCCACGCAAGCCCGGAGAACGGCTCGGCAAGCCGCGCAAGGCTTGAGAAAGCCTGCGGCATCGAGCTCAGTCCGGAGATCCTGGGCTTCGGCCTGGAAGGTGGCGCAGAACCTAGTTCGCCCATGCAAGCCCGGAGAACAGCTCAGCAAGCCGCGCAAGGCTTGGAAAAGCCTACGGCATCGAGCTCAGTTTGGGGATCCTGGGCTTCGGCCTGGAAGGCGGTGCAGAAACCATGTTGCCTACGCAAGCATGAAGGCGATCCCAAGACGGGCCCGCTTAAGGCCTACTCTGCCGCAATGCGATCCGGGAGGCCCCAACCTTCGATTTGAGCAATGGAAGGACCAGGCCTGCAATTGTTTCAAGCATTCCATGCCAACATCTCAGAAAGGAGAAAAAAGAAAAGTGAGATAAGATGAACTCAAAATTTGACAAACTAAGACTTTTATTGATGAAAGTGGCCAGTACAAGCTGGGAGTCCCGACAGGCCGGGAGTCCCCAAAAGAAGAAAATACAGAAGGAAAAAAAAAAAAGGAAAAGGCACTACAATAGCAAAGCGGGGAGAAGGCGCTGGACTCAGTGTGATGCAGGGTCGGAGCCCTCTGCCGGGGGCGCAGGCGCCGCGTCCTCGACTTCTATGGCGGCCGGCTCTTGAGGCTGCTCCGGAGCCGCAGCTTCGCTGGTCGACGGTGCCACAGGAGTTGCGTCGGCCGCACCGGAAGTCCTGCTCTCGACTCCTGGCCTCCTACCTCCAATCACCACCCCGCTAAGATCCAGCTCGGGGAAGAAGGCCCCCACCTTCTCCCGGCACATCCGGAACCCCTTCAAGAAGGAGTCCACGGCGGCCTCACGGACCTCCGACGTGTACTCGTCGAAAGCCCGGAATTTCGGGATGGCCTCCTGCGCCTACCGCTTTGCGGCCTCCAGGAGCCCGTTGATGTACGCGCTCCGGTCCCTCGCCGCGCTGCGTCTCGCCGGGCCTCCTCCAACTGGCGCTCCAGCCACTGGGAGTGGGCCTGTAGGCGGGCCTTCTCCGCCGCGTCCTCCTCCGTGCGGCGCTGGTTGGAGGTCCGCTCCTCCGACAGGGAAGCCTCCAGCTCCTTGTTCCATCCCTCGGAACGCGCCAGGTCAAACTGGAGGGCCTGGTTGCTGGCTCGCAGCTCGACCCCCTTCTCCATGAGGTCTTTGACGTCAACCGCGAGCTTGCCGAGCTTCAACTCCTTCTCGGCGTCCCTTTTGGCGTTCCCTACGAGGAAATTCCTCAGCAGGAGAACGTCGTTCCCGATCTGCACCAACGAGAGCAAAACAGGTCAGAAGGAAAGAAGCTAGGTCTTGAAAGGAAAGGATGTAAGGAGCTCGGGCTTACCGTGAAGAGCTGCAGGAGGATCCCGAGCAGCGCATCTGCGTAGTCCCGGCCGCCCCGAGCTCGGCGATCCCGGGCGGTGGAGGCATACTCCATGATCTTCTCCGCGAGCCCTTTGTCGCGGATGACCGAGTCCCGGTGGGTGATCACCGGTGCCGGAGCCGTCAGGCCGGCTCCTGCGGCGGCCGTCCCCTCAGTTGAGGCCACGGTCGACGGGCCGGCGGCGGCCACGGGCTGCGCTGTCGAGGTGGCGGCGACGACGGGCCCGGCAACGGACGGAGCTGCAGGCGGTGGAGCCCTCTCAGCAGCGGCGCCACCAGGTCGCGCAGCCGAAGCATCAGCAGCCCCGCCCTGAGGCAACCTGGGCGGGGAACGGCGGCAATCGGGCTGGGCACGGTCGCCGTCACGACCTCCCGTCTTGCCTCTGTACGAGCCCTCTTCGCCGCGGGCTCGTCCACCTCAATGACATCCCGCTGGGCTGCGCCCTCCAGGAGGTTCTCCAGCGAAAATTTCATCCCTGCAACACAAAGGAACGGAAAGTCAGCCGGCTCAGTCATGAAGAAAAAGGGGGGCAGAAGTTAAAGTGGAGCCGAGTCTCACCCGTCTCGCGGATGGGACTGATCCCGGCCTCAAAAAGGTTCTGCTCCGAAAGCAGAACCTCGAGTGCCGGGACCACATCGCTCAGGAGCTGGGAGTAAAACTCCTGGTCCGCCGACTCGACCCGAGAATTCCGGTTCGGGGTCCGGTCCGGTTCACTCCAGGCCCAGTCGACGTCTTCGACTGAGGCGAAGAAAAATCGGCTCTTCCAGCCCTTGACCGAGGAAGGGAGGTCGAACCGGAGACACCTGGGCCGGGGCGAAATGTACCACCAGCCGTCATCGGTGGAGCACTTCTTCAGGGTGAACATGGCCCTGAAGAGGGAGAAACGGGCAACGAACCCGTGGAAGTGACAGAAGACAATAAAAGAGAAGATGACCCGGATGGCATTAGGAGCCAGCTGGGCCGGGACAAGCCGAAAGTGGCTGAGGAAAGAAAGGAAAAAGGGATGCAGAGGAAACCGAAGACCCCCAAGGAGGAAGTCTTCGTAGAAGGCTATGCGGCCGGGGCCATTCATGGTGACGCGCTCCCCAGACCGCGGAACAAACAAGCGAATTGACCCCGGGATACCGTAGGCAGCCCGGAGCAGAGAAAGATCACCTTCGGTCATGGTAGAAGCATGACCGGAGGGACCAGCAGGAAGAAGAGGTGGAGCAGGAAGAGAACGGAGGGGCACGGCAGCTGCAACCGGAGGGGACCAGATCCCCCTGGGGATGCCAATGGTGACACCCCCGGGTTGCAGCCGCCGGCGGATCTCCTCCGGGATCGTCTCCTCATCTGAGGAGGAAGAATATGGAGTCCTCGGCCGGGATGGACCGGCCTCGTCCGGATTGGAAGAGACATGGCGACGGCGCACCATGGAAAAGAGAAGGACAGAGGATCGAAGAGAAAAGAAAAGAGAGAGAAGGAAGGGGACCGGAGAAGGAGAAGGAGGCACTCACCGAAAATACGCCAGACAAGTGCAAGGCAACAGGAGTTAGCCTGCAGCAAACCGCCCACGAAGCAAGGGGAAAGGCCTCGTTCTGGAAAGTCCCCTCCCTTTCAAACTCAGCCGACAGTGGCCGTACCCGTCATTCCGCCTCAGGCCACTGGATGATCGCCACGTGGGCGCACGCCCGACACCGACGCCCCGTTAGCAGAGTAACGGCCTCTGCCTCGAAGCGACGCATTAATTGCGGGCAAGTGGGCGACGCGTGGCGGCTCCCCATAGATTTTCAGCCGCATCGAGCCACGGCGACGAGGATCGTGGCAATTATGATGCAAGATCTTCGCCTCTCCATGTCATGTCCGCATTTAATCCCGACGTTCCGTTCTACGATGCCCCGACGGAACGGCAGGCTGGGGGGCAACTATTACAGCCGTGACAGTGACGTGGCCAGGCTCAGGTACCGCCGAATGCGATCAAGCCATGTGAAAGTTTCTCCGGCCGAGTCAGCGCCACGTCTTCAAGGCCAGGATCGGCAAGACTACACCGTCCGATGACTGTCTAAGACAAACTGCCCTCGCCGAGGTCGAGCTCGGCTCGGAGTTCCTCCACCACCCCATTAGCGCCCGGACCCGGAGGGGTCCGCCTAAATGAGGTCGGCCGAGGTCAGGCGACCTCCTGCCACCTCGCCAGGTGTCCACCCAGGAGGGGTCCACCTGGGCCGAGGTTGGCCGATCCTTCGCCCTTCGCCAGGTGGCCACCCGGAGACGGGCCCACCTCGACCGAAGCCAGGCGACCTCCTGCCACCTCGCCAGGTGTCCACCCAGGAGAGGTCCACCTGGGCCGAGGTCGGCCGATCCTTCGCCCTTCGCCAGGTGGCCACCCGGAGACGGGCCCACCTCGACCGAAGCCAGGCGACCTCCTGCCACCTCGCCAGGTGTCCACCCAGGAGGGGTCCACCTAAGCCGAGGTCGGCCGGTCCTTCGCCCTTCGTCAGGTGGCCACCCGGAGACGGGCCCACCTCGGTCGAAGCCAGGCGACCTCCTGCCACCTTGCCAGGTGTCCACCCAGGAGGGGTCCACCTAAGCCGAGGTCGGCCGGTCCTTCGCCCTTCGCCAGGTGGCCACCCGGAGACGGGCCCACCTCGGCCGAAGCCAGGCGACCTCCTGCCACCTCGCCAGGTGTCCACCCAGGAGGGGTCCACCTAGGCCGAGGTCGGCCGGTCCTTCGCCCTTCACCAGGTGGCCACCCGGAGACGGGCCCACCTCGGCCGAAGCCAGGCGACCTCCTGCCACCTCCCCAGGTGTCCACCCAGGAGGGGTCCACCTAAGCCGAGGTCGGCTGGTCCTTCGCTCCTCACCAGTTGGCCCCCGGAGACGGGTCCAACTCAGCCGAGGTCAGACCGCTCGTACGGAGAGGGCCCCAGGGAGAGAGACGGGCTCCGAGGCCATCCCTCGGGCCGTACGAATCCCAGACGGTGCCCCGTACAGAGGGCGGCGGCACGCGGAACATCACTTGCATCGGCCCGACAGGTCCCGCAGCCGAGAGACGCGATCCTGACGGAACAGGCCCCATAGATGGATGGCGCCCACGCTTGGGGAAGAGAGCGCTCTCGCTGGGCCCGAGGCCTGACCGGCCGCCTTGCCAGCGCCGCCCTTCTCTTTTTCTCTTCTATCTTTGCCTTTTCCCTGCTGGGCCCGGCGGACGAGGTTGGAAAGCCGCCTGGCCCCCCTTCACCGAAAAGGGAAAAGAGAAAAGGACGGGGGAGGGGAGTTTCCCAGGAGGAAAAGACAAGCGCACGATGAAAGGAGATAAAGAGGGAGGAATCTGGGGACGACAAGGTAAGCGAACAAGCCTGGGGACGAAGGAGAAGCAGTGTCGAGAGGCCTCGCTCCGAGAGAAAAACCAGAGATCTCGAGAGGGGACCATTCGGCGTGAGCTCGGCAGGGAGGCCCGGCCGAAGCTTTGGTCCCCAGAGCAACTCTCTCACTAGTAAACTCTCTAAGTCTGGAACCCTTTCGGGGGTCCGTCTGGAGAGTCTGTTCCTTCTCGTCGTCTACTGACTTGACCGTCGGAGCTCCCTCGCCGGGATCCCCGGCCAGGGTCTTCTAACCCCTTTTTTGCAGGTTCGCCGCCAGGAAGGGAGGCTCCCTCGCCAGGCGGTCAGGAGGGATCGGCGGATCCGTGGCACGGGCGCGGCGGCGAGAGCGGCAACAGCGCCCATTGCGCCCTTGTCGCCCGTCGCACACGTGCATGCACGCTCTCCACCTATAGTAAGCCTAGAAGTAAGAGCTTGGAAAAAGGTTTTCTTATAAAGAGCCTTCTCTTTTTCTAATCTTTCCATGTGGGACTAAAAGTTTCCATCCCACAGGATAGTTTCCATCCCACATGATGGTTTCCCATCTCAAAGGATAGTTTAGAAATAAAAAAAATTCCTATTCACTTTTTCCAACAATTGCAACTATTAATTCTCCCAAATATGGCCCTTTGAGATGACAAGCTTCTAGGGCAATTATAAGCTTGCAGCAATCTAGAAAATCATGTTTAAGAACAGCAAAATAGACATAAAATTACTAGAATATTGGTTCACCACTCGGCTATTGTATATCAAAAAGTATCTTTACTGTACTGCTAACATTGGTTCTTTTAATCTTCTCGGCATAATCCCACAACCTGCTATATTGATTTGTAGCAGATATCTGTATAATCTCAATTGCCTTTCTCTTTGTCCAGTATGCTTGAGATTTTAATATTTGTGCATTGAAATCTTGCATTACCCACATAACCATCTCACTAGGCTTTTAAGATGGCCGACTTTTAAACCTTTCAAGGTACTTTTTGGCTAAAAAAATAGATTTCATGTTCCATACCTCTTTAAAACAAATGTGTTCACCATAATAAGATTTAATCTGCACCATTGAACCTTCATGCATCAACAAAGCATATAATTTTCAGTTCAATTCTTTTAATATATAGTTCTCATCCTAACCTTATCATTTTTTATCAATCTTAAATGTGTCCCCTAGTTATTGTATGCTCTCTTATCACCCTTCTAAGTAGCTCAAAACTCCTAAATTTTATTTCCATTTTAAATTATACATTTGTCATATCAATGTCCTCATTGAATACATCGTAAATGGGTCCACCCTCCTCATCCAATGAATGAAATGTAATCAAATCCTTGGACTTTGCATATTTCGATGCAACTTCCTTCTAGTTTTCAGTGTCTTCAGCCACAGCATCAATTGTTTCATCCCTTGGCTCAACTCCTTCGGCCATTGTTTCATCAACTACAGACCTTTGTTTAGCACCTTCAGCCATTAGTTCACCCCCTTCAGTCCTTGTTTAGTTGGTTGACTTGTAGTACCATCATCAACCTCCTCAGCATCACTTCCAGTATAATTACTATCTTGTAGGTCATCTAAATTAATACTCTATTACTACCTTGCTCACTACTTTTCTTACTATCTTGCTCCCTTTCTTCTCCAACATCTTGGCTGGGACTATGAACAGGTATATACTCCATCCCTTGCAAAGGCGGTGCATTTGAACAAGGCTACCGTTCAGCCTCCTGCTCTGCTTCAATCTCCGCACAGCTTCAATCTCTGGTATAGCTTCATGATAACTACTGATACCTTGTTTTGCATGTTCTATATAAACATATATCATCCCATTTGCTGAAATGTCTGAAATCATCTGTAAGATATCTTGATCTCCAAAAATAAATTTCAAGCCATAGTTTAAATCTTTTCCTAGTTTGACATAGTAAAATTGAGAGAAGTTGAAAACCCCTACTTCCTCGAACATATCCTCCAACTCCGAAATAGATACTCTATCAAGATGAACTCTATCATATATCAAAGTTTGTCCCTAACATACTTAACTGTAGGCCTAAATATAAACTTGCCATCATAATAAAATGTGATAGAAAATGAATCGACAGCCATATTTTAATCCTAGGGTACAACTATAGACAAAAAAAAAAGAGTTATTTAGTAAGGCATCAATACTACTGATATCTACAATGCATTGAGTATTGTATTCATGTTCATAATTCTACTAACATAAACATGCTATGTTGATATTAAAGTCTATAATTTTTCTCATACTTGAACAAACATTTATTATCTCATAAAAGATTTCACTGATGGATGGGAATTGATAAACTTATTTTTTTATCAAAAATGCACTACTTAATATACACACATGCATAAGTATATAAATGTAACAGAAAAATCAAACTTGCAACCTACTATGAGAATATTCAATCATGCATTGATTTCTGTTTCAATATGGTAAGGTAAACAAAGATTTTGATAATTACATTTGACCACTATATCTGTTATCAAATGTATCAACCTCGTTCTCTTAGTTCCACCTTGGAGAATGCAAAAAATTCTATTTTTATCTGTACCAACAATTCAACAACATGCTCACTTGGAAAAAGCTTAACTAATTTGATAGCAATAAAAAATTGCTAAACTTTTAATACAAGTTAGTTTTATAATTCAGTATCTTTTTCTATATAATAGATATGTTTTATATCAGTTCTGAAGGGATCGAGAGGCTGAATAGAAGTTAAATGGAAAGGCTATGATCAAGCAAGAGCACAAGTAGATTATGGTTATAACACACACTGATGTGGCAGGATCGTTGACGTGGAACCCATGTCAGACCTAGTCAGGTGCCACGTCGGAGGAAGTGCCATGATGGATGCCTCTCTGCCTCTTCGGACCAACCCCACCTTGGACGAAGGGACCAGCAGCCAAGGGACGTCGCCACTCTCCTTAGACGACGGTAAGCCACCTAAGGACCACGGAGAGGTCCCTGCCAGACCGCAATAATTGCCCCAGCTATCACTTACATCGAAAAGGAAGGGATTCCCCGATTGAGGCGCTGCGCTCCCTACCAACCGTCTGTGCCACCCAAAAGAGGAAGTCAACCCAGAAGATTCAAATCAAGGGGACGGTTGCCTCCCGATCAACGCACTGCCAGGCTTCTTGAAATGGAGCAACCATAAGGAATGTCAGAGCACACGGTAAGTTCCTTATCGCAATGAGAAAAGGCATCTCGTGCACGGCACGGAACATCGCCGCACGCGCCTACAAGTGAGGGAAGGATCCCAAGGTAGGCGCCTGGCAGTCATCCGGGCTTAAAAAAGCTCTCCAAGGTTCCAAGAAGAAGGTAAGCAAACAAACGGGCAAGAAGGGTGGCACACAGGAGAGCAACTGAGAGACTAAGTATCAAAGGCTACCGGAGACCCACCGGAAGGGTCTCAACGGACACAGTCTTCCTGCCCAAACTCTCCTCCATCACCACTTCCCCTGCTCTACTCACAACTTATTCATATTCTTCCAGTATATTACTTTCTCCTCCTAGCATGGAGTCCATCTACGGGGCTCGACCAGGAGGATCTGTTCTCCTGAATCGCCACTGACTTGAGCATCGGAGTGCCCCCGTCGGGATCACCAACCCGGGTCTCCTCTATTTTGCAGGTCCGGACACGCAAGCAGGTCCCAGAGCTATAAGGACGTAATTCGAGATCGTCTTCAGCTATAGGCCACGGTAGTTTAGACGGCAACACACACAAAGATAAACTAATTTATATCTATAATTAAGAAATAAATCAACAGAAATCTAAATAAATAGCTTCTAAATTTATTCAAGTGCCTGAATGTCTAATTCCATGTAACATGACATGTTTTGGTAAATTTATAATTTATCGATATAGATTATATGAAAGTGTTTTTCACTCAAAGTAATATGATCTAAGTTGCTGCAACAAGCAATACAATCAAATTTGAGTAATTAAAACAAACCAAGAACTTGAGAACTAAATTAAGGATTTACAATTCTATAAATAAGCATAATTTATTGTTTCCTTAGAGTCTACTATATAAAATCCATTCCAATTTGAAGGTCAAATCTATTCCATATAAGATAATTATCACTTTGTCTCATCATTAATTCCATGTACCATTTAAAGTACCTTCCTGTATTCCTATAATTTAGATTGAAAACAATTAGGATACTCCTACTACATGTTGAAACTTTATAGCCTTAGAATTCGGATTTTAGGATTCACTGGATCAAATTTGTCAAGATTGGTCAGATTTGGCAAATGAACAACAGTCTTCTTAAAGTCTATTCTGTACTATAGAGTATGTGTTCTATCTCTAAATATCCTCCAACAAACTATAATTCATTATGGTTATAAGTAATACTACATATGCAATTTCTCTTATCAATAATATTTTTCCTAGTATAGATATAATATAGGATCATAACATCTCAGAATAAGAGCAAATAACTTAAAAGACCATAAGGCTATCTTAACATTCTACTTCACTGATTGATCACTTAACTCTTTTCCTAGCCATCATAGTATTTCGAGAGAACTAAAAATAGAATAAAAAAGTTAAAAATGATCACTACGAAAAATTCATCCAAGGTTATCCCATATAGACCCATTCAAGTGTATTATTAAAAATAGATATTCTCGTTCTTCTTCCAAAGCCATTGACATCAATATTTTAAACTAAAATAAACTACTCTAGAGCTAAGAAATACCTAAACAATTAATTAAGTAAATCCTATCCAATAAGGATGGGCAATTTTATTAAATCTACTAACTTAAAGACAAATTTTAATAACTTAAAATAAAAAAATAGAATTTTCTAAACTCAATCTATACTTCATGTTTAGAGATTTATACCACACTCTACTAACTATAACATGGTTTTTACAAAGTTAAATACAAACATGCATTCTATAAATCCAAAATAACGAGGATATAAACCTTCATTTCGTGGGGAAAGACATCTACGGACCTTTGGATGGAGAAAAAGCACCAACTTTGGATAAATGAGGAATGCTGACAAGGTTTTTCATTATATATAGACCGGCATCCGATTAGGTAAAATTGGAAGAAGAATCGATAATCTTTTTTGAAGAGGGAAACCATATTATTTTTCGAGAAGAGTGATTTAGAGGACTGAGAGGGAAAATTATAGTATAAACAGGAAAATTGGATTGAAAAAAGAAACGGCCATGTTTCTTTGAAAAAAAATCGAATCACCACCGGATACCTAACTATCATTTTTTAATTTTTTTATTATCAGGTCAGCGCCGATGCCATCTATTTAAGTAAATCCAATCATTTAAGCACCGGATCAAAGAAGATTTTCGATGAAAGAAACTCATCAAAAATATGACGAAGGATAGTATTAAAATAATTTAAAAATTTTAGAATTAAAAATTTTAAATTTTAAAAAATTTGATATAGTTTAAAGATTAAAAATATAATTTATAAAAAAAAAAAAAATACAGACCCGCACGCGCGATAAGCTGGTCTTTGTTTTAACACTCAGTGATCACAATACACGTCATGCATTCGTCATCCGTTAGATAATTATCCGTTATCTAAAGCAAGAGCGAACCCACCCCATGAGAGCCGATAAGGCCCTCCTTTCCCTTTCTCCCCCCCCCCCCCCCCCCTGCATTAATACAATTCGGAAGCGTACATAAACAAGTCATGATTCTTATGCATTACGACTTACGATCATGATAGCTGAGGTAACGACAAAGTGGTCCAGCTTTCCAGAGGACAGGAACATCCTCTTTGTTCGACGAAACAAGGGGCTTGCAGCCGTGCTTAAGGACTACTTAGGAGCTTTTGTATTTATTTAATGTAAGGAGACCTATCTAAGCCACAGTCGGATAGCAAATTATGAAATGATTACTGAAAAGCGACCAACTTATACGTCCAATTTTATTTGGTTTTCTGCTTGGTCATTGGATCAGGCTTAGAGGCTTCAAACTGGCGTTTGACACAAGATGCCAAACTGGCTGCATAAAACGTTGTTATTTACCTGATACATGGCTTCAAATTGTGTCCACGAAAAACAATTGTAAAGATGTGTCAAGAATTTTAATTCAACTTAACATACTGTTTGAGTATATATAATCGATGATGTCGCATAACAGCTAAAAGTACTTTATTTATGGAACCAAATCTTGCTGATAAATAACCATTCTTTTGAATATAAAGCATTACTACTATGGGAAGTCCAGTAAAAAATTGTACAGAATGTAACAGGATCAAGTAAAACCTCAAAAGTTACTTTTATGCTTATGAGCTGTGTTGATCCAGCATTAAAAGTAACAAATCTGGTCTACCGCTGATACTCTTGGATAAGAATTTGAGGATAGGTTCAAAAGGAAATTTGTAGAAAAACCAGATGGCTCATTTTCACCAAATAAAATCTGCAAACAGGAATATATAACATATAGTATTTGGAACCCAAGCTACCGAAACTGTAAGTGGTGTCATAAAACGAACACATCACCAGATGTTCAGTGCGCGCCTCATGAAAGACTTAGGTTAGTCATGGACCAATTCTTGTCAGAGAACTTCAAAACCAGGCCATCAATATCAGCAGGAAGAAGAAAGTTTTGCAGTAGGCAACCCGTAGTGAAAGGCTCGGGTGGTGGAACTATCATGAGGGCACCATTCTTTCTGCTTAACATTCCCATCACAGTCAAACAGCTTCCCTCCTTGATGTACCTGTCAATCATTCAAATATGCAGTAAGAACTATTAAGAAAACTCCTACAACAACCAATGATGTAAAAGTTTTCCACTAAAATGGTATTAATACCCTTCCGTAAGACGTAATAAACGGGCTTCAGCAGAAAGGTGTCTGCTTTCTAGCCAGTTCTTCAAGGTGGAAGACAGTTCTCTGTTTTTACTTGTGTTAACAAGCATGTTCTCATCAATCAGCGGGAACACTTTCGAACAGTAACCAGCCTTCACCAAAGCTCTGGTACCAGACTTTATATCTGTTACGTAAAAGTCTGCAGCAAACCTCTGCAAGAGGCCCAAAGACGTAAAACAATGGACACAGTCATGCAAATAGTAAAAATTGAAAAATTACCATAACATTCTCAATAAAGATGCAAATGCTGAAAGTATCAACATGCATAATTATTAGAGTACACTAACTTTTTCTTTTTTTTTTTTTGAAAAAAAGAGTTACTTTAACATCTCATAGATACCTTGAAGTCCTTCAGAAATATAGCATATCAACCTAAAAACAACTAATAAGCACCATTTGTATCATATTGTTGGAGTAAATTATTGATCATTAGCATGTAGAGACTAACTTGTATAAGCTTCTTAGAAAAGGAACCATCTCTTCATTCCAATCTTAAAATTAAACACCATATAAGTACCCGCTTCCCTTCTAATGGACTCATTGCTTTTCCTTAGATCACTCAATTTTTGTATCAGTAAGTCATCAACACTTATAAATTTAGTTTCTTTTTTTTTTTTTTTTGATACAAAATAAATTTAGTTTCTTAAAAGGTATAAGATAGTTTGTGTTTTAAAAACTTGTCTTTCTCATATTCTTGCTTCCAAGCCCCAAAGCCCTGAACTTCCACAATAAAACCTAAATTAACTTGTTTTCTCTGAACAACTCAACCCCTCACCTCAAAAAGTAAATTATTACCACTTTCACATTTAATGGACAATTTGGTCTATCCATTAGGAAAATCTCTTTTGCCACATGCTACTGTCCAAGACCCTAGAATCTCCGCTCCCCTTTTCCTAAAATGCATCAACAAGGATTTCTGAAAACAGTGAGGATTTACAGGAGTTATGACAGAGATGGAAGTTGATAATCAACAATTTTAAGTTCTAGTACATGCATCATTTGAATATTTTATGCGAAACATAACATTCTAGAGAAATATTTCATATGATTCATCCATCACCTTAGTAGCAAACTGGTTGTGGCCAATCTTGGTTGAAACATTTGGAATTCAGTAAAATGTCATCAAACCATGGATAACATAAAAAGGGCAGAAATACTGAGATTCTATTTCCAATTGCATGATGAAATCTATAGAATTATTTTTTGATGGATGACTAATCTAACCAAGAAGAGGTGGTTTATAATGAACACTTAACATCTGTGTTGTGTGTGTGTGTGTGTGACCTCTAAGCTCTCTTTTTAAACAGAAGAATGCAGAGTTCATTTCTTTACTTGTTCATATTATCTAGGCCTTTGTAATGCCTTATTCTCAAGCAAAAAGATCACATCAGACATCCTAGTAACTTTTGTGGGGATTGGCCAAAAAAGTCAAATCAGGGTCATTAAAATTCCCCCAATTATACTTATAAATTCCCCCAATTATACTTATCAGGATTTATGGCTATGGAGGAACAAGTATTTTAGAATTATTCAAGCTAGTAGAACATTTACAAAGTAGTGCAACCTACAATATAAGTGGTCAGAAAAACTAAAGATTTGCAACATCAGGTCCCCTATTTGGAATTTTATTTTGGGGATAGTTGGTTTATGCTTCTATTTTATTAGCCTTAATTTGTCTGTTTTCCTAGTCTTGTAAAACTACTTGATGGATATTCCCTTTCATCTATTAGTCCTGTATCTTTGGTTTATTTTGGACAAGGATACTTTGTGGGATCTACCAACCTGTGCCAGATGTTGAGTGTTTTGGTGTTCTACTACCTGCTTTGCTATCTATAAATCATAGTGCTGTTCTCCTCTCTCTTAGTGAAAGGAAAATGCACAAACATATGTATATATGTATGCAGGTGCGTGCACGCATATATAAACAAAATGAACATATAAAACTTATTATGCCAAAGACATGTTCAATAACAATTGTTGCCAATCGTTACTCTAAGGAAAAGATATGATAAATAACATTAAACATCATCAAAATGAAGAGCAAGTAGTGTACCTCCACATATACTAAATTCCACTGGAAGTATCTACTGCTAGCATTTGCTGGCTTTGATCCAAATCCACTATATTCATGCAGAAGTGTTGATGTATACACACATCTTCCAACCTTCTCATATGAAGATTCAAGAGAGAGATCCTCACATGAAGCAAACTAAGAATAATTTAAAAAAATGAAAGGCAATTGTGACTTTCCAAACTACAGTAAAGATCATGAGAAAAGAATATCTTATGTTAAGATAACAATAAATGGGAAGAAAACCAATCTAAAATATCCATTTAAAAACTTGAGATGGAGTTTTAAGAAAAAAATAAATAAATAGTATGAAATAAGTTGTGAAGGGATTTTGAAGATTTCAATTGTCATAAAAAGAATTCGGAACTAAGAACACATGCATATTCTACAAAACATAATGTCAGATCCATCCAAAACTAAATGTAGAACCGAGACCAACACAAAGAATTTGACTATAGTGGTAATGATCAAAGCCAAATGAAATGCAAGAAATGTCATGCAACATCTGAAAAGAAAAGGTGTCCTATCTAATATGTGGTCTCACATTGTGAGAATTTGCATAGTACATTCTTTAATCTTTTTTAAATGAAGCCATCTAATGACCTTGACTTACACTTCTCATCTTACATAACTTCCCATTTTGAAAAATATTGTACCTATAAGGTACTGTTGTTTATTCACATGGTTTAGAACATATATTCTTTTTTTTTTTTGTTAGGTAAGTTGTAAAATCCCGAGACCTCAAGGTGTGCAAAAACCCCTATACTGCAATGTAAATCCTTGTATATGATGATGACACCTAGATGGCCTCCCTCTTCACCCTTTAGCATAAGTTATTGTAAGGCCTTCCCCAAAAACATGGACCAGTATCCAATGGTGCATGGTTACTTTTAGCACCACATGAAAATTAAATTTAGCATGCTTCACTGGAGCTGTTACCGCATGCCAGAGTTGAGATTCATAAGCTTAACTTCTAAATAAGGTCTCAACTGAAAAGGACATACTTCCTAGTCCACTATATGACATTTTCAGCTTTACTTCCACAATCGATAATTTGATTAATGTTCTGCATCTGAATACTTGTTCAAAGAACGGTATGATTCTTGTAGACAAGTTGCCATGGAAATTTGGCGCAGATTCCAGAACAAAAAGATCCCGTTGTACATGTCATGAACTTTCCTGATGCATATTTGACAAAAGCGTGTCAGAGGCTGACCAAAAAGCAAAAGGGCTCAATGACTACTACACATCAGAGTCAATATGTTAGCTGGCTATGGCAGATGATCAAATAAATCATAAAAAAATTGATGACATAAGGTTGACACACTGCTGGCAGCTTGATTCCACTTGATGGAATTTCAATATCTAGTAAAGAGAACCTGGCATCATAATAAATCAAAGATGTCATCGGGTCCTAGCTGATTGCCAAATAAGATCATGATAAAATTCTTTTTCTTATTCCTTTCCACAATGGCAAAATCTCCTTCTTGCTCAGCAATGGATGAGTGAAGACAAATTCAAGCTTAGTTTTAAAGGGTTCTACATCTCTAAGTAGGGGTTCTTTGCTATTTTACAGCCATCTCGAATTTGCATACGGTGATAACTTCAACAATGAATAGATGGAACAGGACGAAGCTTTATTACCTCTTAATCCTTGACATTTGGTCCATGGTGCATAAGCTGGAATATTTTCATTCTTCCCATGTATTTAGAGAAGGGAATCAAGTGGCTGGCTGGTTGGTGGGACGTGCAGCTCATAGGGAAGAAGAGTTCCAATACTGGTGCTCTTCCTCATCTTGCCTCTCTTGTAATGGTGGATGCTAGTAGTCGTATGTGAAACCCTGGTGGGATGTCTTGCAAGATGCTGGGGCAGGGTACCATCCCATGTGTGTGGATGAGATCATTCACCATCATCCCAATGTCCTGATTGATGCATCCTAGGACATCCCTCATCTCAAGAGTCGGGATAGAGTAGAACAATGACACATCCCATTCCATCAGAAACTGAGATGATCTTGTCCCTTACGATTTAAAACCTTGGACTTGTATCCCTAATTCATTAAAAAAAACATTTTTGAACTGTACTAAATTGCTATTTCTCTACTTCTCTCTGTGAGTTGTAAGTGTTATTACCTTTACCTTCTTGTTTAACTATAGATGAATGTGAACAAATTCAAGGTTAGGTTAAAAGGGTTCTACATCTTTAAATAGGAATGCTTACCTAGCATAAGCCATCTTTGAAAATGAATTACATTTTTATTTCTATACTCCCCTTTGTAAGTTATGAATGTTATTTCTTTTTTCTTTCCTCCTCCTATCTTGCTACTCCAACCTTGTTGGCTAGACCATCTTCCTCTGCAAAAATGAAGATATCTAATTTAGTACACATGCACCACATCTACACATGCACCACATCCACTTAGGTAGGTACCATAAGCTTAGTTCTCTTGATTTGCACATGTTTCACAGACAATGTTTTTCCAATGATTAAACCTTGTTTATGATGCAAATGGATTGACCATTTTGAAGATATCTAATTTTTACACTTGCCATCAAAGGAAATAAAAAACAACCAACCAGAGGTATTTTCAATGAGGCTACAAGCATCCACTGTAAGATCTTATGCAATGTCAGGGCCTCCTCTTTCATGGACAATAAAATTCCAACTAACTAGTGTATAGCCTTCTCTCATCAAAACCTTTCCATAAGAAGCATTTAAAAAAAGGTTTTAAGTTCTGTGGGTTGGGGTCACCCAGTTTTCTGTGGAACGAATTGCCTTACATACTGGTAATAGGATAGTGGATGTCCTGTCTCGGTCCATTTTCCGATTAGTCCCACACCAACACTTGAGATAAAGGGATGCTCCATCATCTCACCAATATTTAAAACCTTGATTTAAAATTTGCAAGATTACAAATAGCTAGGAAATGAGCCATCCAAAATTCACCATAAGATCAAAGCATTGATCTCATATAGGGATGCAACTTGGTCTAGATCAAACTGAACTGCACTTAACCTAACTTGTAGCTTGTGTCAAGTTGGACCCTATGTATTGCTTGGCTAGGTGGGGCTTGAATTGGTAAATATCCCTGAATTATTGTTAGAATGGGCTTGGGTTGAAGGCTTAAGCAACCTGACCCAATTTTGACCTGCTATCCTCTTAACTGAACCCAAGCCAAATATGTCCCTTTTTTCATCCAATCAGACCCAAACCAACAATAACCTATGGCATATATAGAAAGGTATCTTTCCCATCTAATCAAACCAACTATATTTAGTATCATTTGAATTTTAGGTTCTAAGCTAAAGTTGATAGATTAGATTCAGATACCATCTTTGACAAGTTATAGTGGAAGAAAATCTTTTGATGCATCAATTAGCAATATAGCCCAATCCAGCCCAAGTCAACAATCAACCTGAGATATGTTCTAGGTTAGAAATTGTGGAGCTTAGTTGGTTACGGGTTAGATTGGTTGGATTTTAAGTCAGGTTGGTTCAAGTCAAGATTGGATGGTTTAAAACATGAAATGAGTATGGGCTATTACTTAACCCACTCCAACCTGCTTGAGTTGCACCCTTTACTCACCAGTCCCAATTTGCCTTCCAAGGACTACAATTCCACTAGATCTGTTTATTGGATTTCCCATTAAAGGTGAGTAATGCAAATCAAAGTTCAATAAATATGCAGCCACAGGAATAACCAAATATCTGAACTTCAAGGAAAAAAAAATGAAGTTCGGTGTTCAAATTATAGGTCATGTAAAACATTATGACATTTAAAAAAAGAAAGTCGTACAAGAGAGCAGGGTTGATCAGGTTGCAATAGGATAAGGAGCATTTGCAGCTGTTAGAAAATTGAAGAATAAAAAATAATTAAATGATCACAAGCAACAAGCTGTGGGTAACAATGCTATGATGAGATGCAAAAGAGATCCATCAATGCTAAATTTTTTGAAAGTGTAAAAGGGCTAAATCGGACACAATAGGAGCATTGAGGATCAGAAGCTGTATGATCCACAGTTTAGCCAGAAGGGATGCAAATAGTGAAAGCATAAGAAGATGAGTTTGAGAGGTCATTGGACAGCAGTTAAAAACAGAATTTTTTAAATGCAAATTGAAAATAACTCAATTACAGGGATCAACTGTCAGGTAGTAACAGAAGCACTGTAGGTGAATTTTCTCCTTAGCTAGACTAGCATATGATTAATAATTAAGTCTGTTACGAAGAAGCAAACTGTTGTTAATGCAAAGATCAAAGTGGTCAGAATAAACAGTAAATTGCTGGTGCTACAAGAATGAAAATCTGAAAGGTTTGAAGTGGGACGACTAGGAAATGAAAACAAGTTTCTGATCAACAGCTTTAATAATGTCAAATTTGAAGATGGGAAACCAGATCTATGATATGATTGCCCAATGAACGGCCTAAAGTGTATACTTATATTAATTAACACTGCATATGTAGTGCATGATCTTAATTAAGACTGCAAATTAATCTAGCTGTCTATAAAGAGCTCAGTTTCAGCTTGATAATAGGTTCAACTGAACTTGTTCAATTAACATACAAATTGAGCTTACGCATCCTCCAAATCCCAACTTGTAACTCATGAACAAGACAAGCCTGATATGCTAAAATAGTTGGGGTCACAAGAATAAATAAAAGCTTGCGCTTGGCTCAATAATAGGCTTATTCAGTTAAGAAATATACCAAGCTTGAACATTTGCAGTTAAGCTTAGTTGAAGCTTGAAAACCCCTTTCCATATAACAAGCCAAACCTGCAGCCTGGAGCTTGGCTCACCTCAGCCCCAAATTTAAAAATGCATGATTCTTGGGATGCTACAGGAACAAGCTTTAGACTCCATAGTTGCAAGGTAATATCAATTGTCCACGACTACAAGTCACAACACAGAATTGCTGAATGATGAAATCCCCATTATGCAAAGCTGCAGCCATAGATCAGCTGGTACTCATGTACCTTGGTTGCACAAAATATTGCTAAAAGTATATGCGTAATCAAGTCAAGAGTGGGCATGATTGAAGAGCAACAATGGGTGCAGTATGACTTTCAATCAAATAAGCAAACACGCATAACCTTTGAAATTTGAATTAACTAGGGCAGAGATATCACAGATTATGACCATGTGTTACGCTAATATTTGATCAAACCTGATATTAGTGCCACCAGCAGAACAAGATAACTACATTACAAAAAAATAAAGGAACTAACAGGTGTTGCATGATATGTTGGACAAAGGGTTGAAAAAGGCAAAAAAAAATATGGACTAGAAATCCACAACAGCTAATTAATGGATTATAAAATAATTCCAGAAATATGATAAAAACATAAGCAACTATTTCTCAGTAAAGAATGCCCAGAAACAAGACCTAAATTAGTGATCTAGGAGTCCATAATTTTGGTGAGATGAAATGATTGGAACATGTTACTTGATCTAGGAGTCCATAATTGACAGAAATTGATTCTGCAATTCTCTGCACTCCTCCAAGATGCAAGAAATAACAGATGCAAAATTATCAAAAATGGACTTAGCAGGCAAAAAATACAAAACTAACAAGTACCAAAAGTTCCTAGGTCGTTACAAGATGCATGTGATTTCTCTCAAATGAGAAAGGAAAAATTTAGGATGTCAATGATAGCTTTGTGCTCCCTAAACATGGTTGCACTTCAAAAGTCAATTAAATAATTAAGCAGAGTAGCAAAATGTGTCACCACATGCACCATGAAACTGTTGGAAATTGAAAAACCAAGCGAATGATCCAAGGCTTGTAAGCCATAATGAAGATATCTTATTAAAACCAAATCCCCTGTAACCAAATCCCCTGTACAGGAAGCCCTCAAATAGAAGATCCAAAAGCACAGGAAATTAGCATGCAGTTATCAGCAGTCAGATAGTATAAGCGGGGTATAACCCTTTTGGTTGTTTTAAGCAATCACTACAATGCCATAGTATATCTAATAGGTAGATTGATCCACAGTTTCTTGAATGACAATAGCAGATAGAAAGCAATGGTGACAACTCAGTGATATGCATACAGGTTCGTATGTTACCCACCGTAGAATAACACTACCATATAGAATACAAGGTAGAATACATATACATATCTCTAATATACAACGCAGGTACGCAAATAAACTAAAATTATTATCCTCAACCACCACAAGATGTCCGGTGATGCAAATCCAACATCCATAAGCTTGGGCCCCTTCAAGGATGACTCGTAGTTCAGAAGGCATGCAAACTTGTACAGGTTCGACATATTTAAAGACTTAAAATGATCTGATTCAAGTATCAAGAACCATGCTACATAGAATAGACTGCAATAAGGCCAATCAAGAACCAAGATTTACCCACGTAAGACTCCCTTCGGTAGTATTTCTCAACCCTTCAGTAGATTTACGCGAGTTAAACTAACCCCTTCTGAGGCTATAATCCCACCCAAGAATCTGCTGATGCCAAACAGTCTTCCACCAGAAACAACTCAACCAGACTTGTTTACTCATTAGGAAAGAAGCCCGACTACTTTTTAATTCAAGCTCATTAAAGAACCTACCAAACAAATCCAAACAGCAAGGCTGTGCATTATTCCCCATTTAAGATCTCGAACGGCGTTGCAGTAGCACAAAAGAAGAAGAAGAAGAAGAAGAAGAAGAAGAAGAAGAAATTTTGATCTTTTTTCTGAGAAAACAAAGAGATAAAAAGGCTGGCGGCGGATCAAATCGAAAGCAATCCAAGAAACCCATCATCTGACAAGAATGTAGAAAAGAACGTGTACAAAAAGGAAGACAGGAAAGAATCTTGGATCACATTACCCCGGTGATCTTGACGAGCTGGCCATCCCTAGCGGTGACGATGTCGGAGGTCGGAAGGCGGTCGAGGAAGACAAGAACGGCGCGGTCGTTCCGGAAGCTGGCCGCATTCCAGAGGAGGAAGGAGGCGACGAGGGCGGAGAGGAGGAGAACGGCGGCGAGAAGGAGGGCGTTGTGGACGACGACGAGGATGAGGAGGGAGACAGCGAGGGCGGCGAGGAGAAGAGGGACGATGACGCAAGGGACGGCGGTGGGAACCGGGAGATGGCACCGACGGCCGGCGGCGGTGGCGGAGAGGTCGTTCATATTTCCTCCTCCTCCGCCCGCGGGGTCTATTCTCGGGGCATCGGCCGACGCGGGGCACGAGGGAGAATGGAGAGGCGGTGGATGGGGTTTAACTTTAATGTAGCTTTGGGGCTTGGCGAAGCGGGGACGGGACGTATCGGCCATCAGAAAAAATAATGAACGCCCCTCGCCTGCCGTCGCTGTCTCGTTAGCCTCAGCGCTGGTCGCTTTCTGTTTCGGTACTTCAGAAACTGACACGATTTGGCTTAAACAAAACAAGAAAACAAATAAATACCAGTTATTTATAGTTATTTAGGATGTTAATGGTGGGGTAACCAAATGTTATGGACAATCGGCCTGATGGCCGTAACAATACTTAAATATATGTACATTTTTTTTTTTTTTCTGGGTGAAAATAGAATACTTAAATATCCTCTGCCACCTAAAGTGGATACCAGTACGTGGGGGACCACAGGGAAGGAGATCTACGTGTCAATAAGAAAAGGATGTGGGTTGACAAGTCGCATTTAAATCAATGCATATCGAGTGGTGTTGAGAGCCGAGTACTTTGTGTTAGAAATAGACAGTTTAGATCCGCATCCCACCATAACGCTTGCGATTCAATTAGACGATCAATAATATTTTTTTTATTAAATTAATAAAATTTTATTAAAAATAATTTTTAAAAAAATTATTTTCATGCAAAAACTGTATCCAAATATATTTCATGACTTGACAGGGATCCATTGAAGATAGCTACAGCAGAAATTTTTTTTCTCCTATCTTTTTTAATTTATTAAAAAAAAATAATTCATGAAAACATGACTAAGAAAAATATTAATAAAATTTCAGCCTAACAAATTGATTAAAAAATGTTAAAAATTTAAAAATTTATAAAAAAATAATTATTCTCCGAAACATCTCAACATCTACTGAGAGCGCACTATATATAAGTTCAAGAATTATTTATTTGTGCTAATCCAATGACTAAAACAAAAACCAAAATATTAATCAGATAATTTAATTATCTAACCCGTAAAATTATAAATCTGGTGATTAAACGGTTAACGGACAAAATATTTAATAAGCAGAAATATCGATCAAAAGATTAATGTTAAGTATGGCTAATAAAATAATTAATTCAGTGATTAAGAAAATAGTCAAAAAAATTAACAAGGAAATAAAATACAGACCCCACTCGATCGTACAAGGGTCGGGCCGCATGCATGATAAATGATCCAAAATAAGGTAAAGTTCAAGCAAAGAGTTTTCACTATAAACCTTTTTCCAATATTTCCCTTATTCAATGTGAATATGCGATACTAACAGGATAAGCTTAAAAGAACTTTTAGTCGCTGGAGGGAAGAAGTTTTTAATTGATGGAAAAAAAAAAAAAATTTGAATTTTTTCGTTCCCTCCAAAAACATCAATATTTGTTTCAATTTTCTTTTTCTTTTTTTTTTTGGTGGGGGTGGTGTGGGGGCCACTTTGATTTTATTTAGGAAGTACCATTTGAAAAAAAGTAGGCTAAACGAGGATGAGAGAGTTATTCTTAGCGGTATAGCGTACATCATATTTCACGGGTATAAATCTTATTTTCTCTCGGGGCAAAATAGGGTCATCTTATGTAATAGTCGAAACAATCCTGCTCAAGTATCTGCATGCAGATTAGGAGTAACAAAATGCTGTCTCGGTGTATATTATCTTTTTTATTTGATTGAAAGGGAGGCGAAACAAGTCACTCAAATTTTATTGAAGATGAGAAGAATTTATCAAGATGCCAAATGAGAGTCCACGAGAAAGAAAAAATTTAGTTGATTGTCTACTGATTAGTGCCCGCTAATACCAACAAAAACTAAAAATTAGGCGGTGAGCCCGGAATATCTTTGATTCTATACCAAATCTTTCCAAATGCCAGCATAAGCTTTTGGTTGCATAAAAATGACCATTCACTGAAGAGAAACAATGGAAGAATGTTCATTTAGAAAAACTCTAGCACTCCTCTTCTAACAAATTCATGCAATGACCGCTAGTAGCATAAGAATAATAGATTGATATGGTTTGGAGAAGTTTCACAAACACTAAGCAATGCAAATACAGGCAATGACCACTAGTATCATAAGAATAATAGCAGATCTATCAAAAGATAGGGATGAATAGCATAATACTATCAATACTGGTGTGCTTATAAAGCTACGGTGAAGACTCATTAATGAAATATGTATGATCCTTTCAGCATTATTCCTCTGTGCGCGTGTGTGAACGTGTGTCAAGAATATGCAGCAGTATTCTTTAAAATTGACATGTCTACGCTATATATATAGTATTTTATTTATCTATTCCTTTTTTTTTCCAATTCATTCAACCATCAGGGCTGCAGAATAAGAGTTACTGATTTCGTAATTTCAGCAAGGTAGATAAATTATATCTTGATTCAGAACATAATATTATGGTTAAGAAAGCTCTTTCACCCTTTGCGGTTGTTGCTTTCATTCACCTAAAACATTTAGAATAACTAAAACTAAATGATTTCCATGATCCTAATACTTCTTATGAGAGGCCAGGAATCGACCGAACTCAATCCTGAAGCACCGTACCCTTGTTGCTCAAGGTGGACTTGCCTGCTTGTTGCTTGCTTGAATCTGTGCTTCTGTGCTTCAAGTGCAGAACATTAATAGATACTTCATAGCAGACACAGCAACTGCAGTCAATTGTTGAACACGATGCTTAACAATTTTGGACTGAATTTGGGAAGCAGTAGACAAATAACTCACTGCCGATTCTAAGTTTGTTTATTCTGATTACACTGGGATGATCACATAGCATCAGAAATTCGTGCACTAATCAGAAATCTAATTTACAAGAGCATTTGGAATTCTAAACTGACTCCAAGCAGCAGACTAACTCTATTAGCTTAATGGTTTACATGTTCCGCGATGACTCCGCATTCCTTGGAGATTAGAGAGTGTGAGCTCCATGGAGAACCTTCTGCAGGTCTCTGACTTGAAGCTGCCATTGCCAAGGTGTTGGTTAGAGATGAGAGTGCGAGCACTTAGTGGACAGGTTTTCCCTTCCTATTATATTATTTATTTTTAAGTAACAAGCATGGTAATAAAGTGGGTCCGATGAAACCAATTGTGTGGCAGAATATTTCCGACCAAAGTATTTTCCTAACACTTGCATTGACTTGAAATGTAGACAGGCTGATATCTGCTCCCTGTTGATTCTAAAATGAAACAGACATTTTATACCACTGCCTGACCACAAGCGTTTGAGTTCTGTATCTTAATATAACATCTATATGCTGATTATGGTCCAAATTCAACTAGGTTGATACAATAGATACTCATTAGCATAAAGATCATATATGTACATGCATAAGATTGACAGAACTAAGGATTGGATTGTGTTTTTTAAGCTAAACAGACCGAGAAAAAAGATTTTGCAATTTTGCTTTTATTTTTATTCTCAAAAGACTCATCACCAGGACTTCGATGTTATTGAATGAGAAATACACTCATAATGATCCCGTTAAAAGTATATAATTGTTTAGAACAAACATTTTTCTTTCCAACACAACAGTTGCATGGCCGCAATTCTTGCAGGTTTAAGCCAGATATCTCCATTTCCTGTTTTTATTCCTTATATATTATTTTCCTCTGGAAATCTTCTTCTGAAAGTAATGTTGGAGGCACGTGTTGAAGCTTTGCTTTAAAGAATCCTTCGAATATTTCCCTTCTCATACACTTCTGCACCAAGGTTGGGGTCATAAATTTTACCACATTGCTTGGTTCTATTATATGTATCCCTAAATAGAAAATCTTGATCAAGTGCACCCGAGGACAACGATTTGTTGTTTGTTTTGTTTGTTTATGCAACCAGCTACTAGAGCTAAAACTTTATGTAATTTTCCATATTTTTCAGAGATGTTACATCCATAGGCATTCCATATGTACTGCTAGTCTGGATTGATCATCCAAATGATTAATGACTAACTAGGATGCATTGGCTGAGACTATTTAGTCTGCAAGTCTACTGCATAAGCCAAACAGTGCTACTCATCATTCATAGCACTCCCCAGGATGACAAAAATAGTTTACCACTGCCAACACATTGTACTACCAGGCAATCGAGAAGTAGCCGTTAGCATATTTAGGGGCAATTTGTAGTTGTTATCATGAAAGAAGAAAGATTGTGCCATTAAAAGTTCCAACATGATGTCTCATCCACCTAAACATCATAAAAAAGTGAGATGTCCGTATGATGAACAGGTGAACCGCCTAATTAGAATAAGAGTTTGATTCTTGTTATCCCATCAATTAGCATGTATCACCGCAACTCTCTCCTAATGCTGCAATATCATGACTTAGCAACATGTTAATAAACCAAGGCAAAATATCATGAAAGTTTGACCAATGATAAAGAGAACTGATGGAACAATACACAGAAATCAATCAAGAAAAAAGCTGAGCAGTAAATGAAACTCACATTGTAGAGCACATTCAAGTGGTCTGAAAGATGTTTTGGATCATTTTCTTAGGAGAATTCCTTGCTGCAGACTCGAGCTCAAAAATCTCATCGGAGTTGAGGCGCCAACCAAGGGAGCCCAAATTCTCTTCAGCTTGCTTGACTGTCTTCACACCAGGAATTGGAATGGTGCCCTTGCAAATACACCAGTTTATTGCAACCTGCACAAAATTACCAAAAACAATCCTACATAGATGAAGAGATAAATGGCTCCAGAAGTGAATCTTTATATTCTATAAAAAATTAAGTTGATCACCATCTCAGTATTTTCATACAGATGTGTGATAATTAAGCTATTAGTTATTTGACATGGTTTCTTTCAGACCATCTCAGAACACACCTGTGACATTGTTTTCCGTCTCTTTTGTGCAATTTCTTTCAGTGAACTAAGCAATGGATCCAGACCAGGAAGAATCTGACGAAAAAGAAAACCCCTGCAGTCGTACGCAAGCAACTCTATTTGTTACACTGCCATGCAGCAATTCAAAATTCTGCAGCAATATATTCTCTCATTACCGTGGTCCACGTGGAAGATTAGATGTAGTATATTTTCCAGTGAGCATTCCCAATCCAAGTGGACTATATGCAATCAAACGGATGCCTAGAGAATCACATACTGCTTTCAACTCCAGTTGATCATTGCCCATGCTTAGCAAAGAAAATTGAACCTGCAACTTAAAATTATACCGATAAGTTGATGGCAAACCAGCAAGCACGATATAATCTATCATGAAAAGACCGACAATTGTTTGTAAAAGGAAGTTCACTGAATCACCTGAGCTGAACACAGTGGCACACCTTGAGACTTCAGGTAATTATGAATTTTAATAAGTTGCTTTGGTCCATAATTGCTGACACCAACAGCACTAACTAAACCCTGTCAGAAGCACAAATTCAAAGCATATGTCATATCACTTGACAGCATGACAAGAAGTTTTGATGGCCAGAATAATAAATGCAATAGATCAGGATTTAGGAGTTTTTTTCCCTCATGGTTCTATAAAAGATTGCTACTCATGTAACCATACAAAACAAGAATAAACAGGAAAATACAGACAATCAATCACTTCCAATGGAGTGCACTTTTATTTTTGAACTTTTTAAACCTTTGCATGAGAAGTGCAATATAAGGTGATGTGAAGCAGGAGAAAAGTTCATGGTCATGGACTTTCATATTTTATGGAATCAAGGGAATTTTTTCCCATCACTTTCCTATCATAGTTTTAGCATATTTATGTGTATGAAGAGACATAAAATATTTATTCAATTTATTTGAACAAACATCAAGGTGTAATGCATATTTTAATTAGTAATGCAGTTTGAAATACCAAACCATGTGTGATAAGGAGATGTTGATTCCAAATTCACAAAAGAAACAAAAGAAGAAACTACTACAAAATTGCTATAATGTAAGACAGATATGAAAGCATCATGTCACTTCACTTTCCATAAAGCTCTCAATTCCTAGCAACATGGGCAACATTTGAAATTTGAAAACTTGTTTAATCACAAAGGATTAGTTGAACTTAAAACCAAGGTTTGTAGAACCAAACCGAACCAGTGTGAAATCACTCAACTTCACATGTTAGTTTACACAAAGTTGAAACTATCAAAACCGGTCCAAACTAAGCAAAACTAACTAGTTTTGGATGCTTTGACCAGGTTTGCCAGGCCGAACTGGCAATCTTATATAAAATTGTCCCATGAATGCCTCTCTCTCGCCTCATCTTGAAACCCTAATGCGCCTAATCCCCTTTTTCTCTGATGCTGCAACCGTCAAACCCTAAGTAGCTCCTCCAATGGATGCCCCCGCCGATCTCCCCCATCCAACACCCTCACTGGTTGCCCCAGTTGATCGCCCCCAACATACACCCTAAACCTAATCCCTCCTTGAGCATCACCCTCGTTGGCATCATCAACCAGCTCGCCACCATGTTCATCACCACCCTGAGGATGCACTACCCTTCTCTCTCTCACACACACTCACTCTCTCTATCAATCTCTCAATAAGGGCACTAGCACCTTAACGGCATACGATGTGTCAATACATTATGATATCATATCGAACTAACCCTGTTCTTGACCATTACAAAATCTAGGACTGGTTTTGAAAGCCTTGCTTAAACCCTTAGGGGCAGCTGAGTTTTTCCCCTACAAAGTGATCAAAACACCCACCATATTTGATTGTTTGATCCTTAAACAACTTGCATATGTGCTTTTTGACATCTCCCCCAGTGTTTATCCCTTCTCTTTAAGCATGCTCATGTTAGAACTCAGGGAAAGTTGACCTTTTCCTCTACAAGGTGCTTAAATGTCTGCCACATTTGATTGTTTATCTTTAAAAAACGTGCACATATGTTTTTTCAAATCTCCCTTGGTACTTAATGGCATTTATTCCCTTCAAGCATATCACTATTTTTCCTGCCATATCTATCTTCTCCAATATTTTTTTCCATTCAAAAAAGTTGTTCTTTAAGTATCTGAATGTCTTTTGATTGCTTCATTAATAGCATGTAGATGTTAAAGAGGCTAGGGAGAAAGCATTCATCTCCTCATGGTACAGGTCACTGAATAAAAAATTTATATAAAATACATTTCACTTCTGCTCAAAGTGAAGTTGAAACTTGAAGATTACAAAAACAAATAAGTACTTGCTAACCACCTACTGAACCTTCCCCCACCTGGGCTACCTCTTATCTCTATTTGGGTGACACATCTGAGCTACATGTGAAGAAAAGTTTCAGGATCTCATCCAATAATTAGAAAATACAACATATCTTCCCTCACACCCAATTGATCCCAACACATATCAAATTTAAACTAGAGCTTCTACATTTGAAAACAACATCAGTAATTGCTGTTGAATATCATCAACTATAACCCTCAAGTCACGAATATGGGACAAAGTGAAAATTTTATCAGGTTCATTCAGTTACTTATTTCAGAAGACACTTGTCTCAGGAAATGCTTGAAGACATCTACAAGGTGAAATTAGACCTCTAAATCGGTTAAGTTAAGAACTAGATCCTTCTTGTGTTCATTATTTCCTTTAAAAGGTAACAGCAAGACAGAAATAGATGCTAATAGTTTGAACATATGATGAAAATAAAATGCTGACAGTCTGGCTGTACTTAAAAGTATATAACCTTCTCATACATTGCAACTAGCCCATCCCAGAGCGCCAACTCCTGAAAAGGAGCATAGTTTGCAGTCGACCAGTGCAACTGTCCTATTCCAATTTGATCAAGTTGCAGTCGATCTAATGAAGACCTGTCAATACAGTAAAGAAATATAAGAAATGTGCCAATTACCAGACAATGAAAAACAAATAATATCATAATTACAGAGTAATGATGCATTTATATGAATGGAAAGAGACAAAATAATAATAATAATTAACCAACAGCTGCTAGCTCAGCTGGTTAGAGAGGGGGCTTGGCCTCTTGGGTTTGACCCTGGGTGGGAAGAACTAACCACCATATTATTCAAGAAAAAGAAAATAATCGAGTTGCATTTTAGGAAGATCAGCATAAAGTTATGAATGGTGACAATTATATGCACCCCTTTGTACATGCAACTCTTTGGTTGCATTAAGGTGGAGCCAGAAATCAGATTAAATCAGTAAGTCATGCCATAAGTCCAGAACTTGAGTTCAATTTTTAGGACCATACTTTTGCAACTTCTCTGACTTACATGCAGCTAAACTGAGGTGGGAAAAAGTGTGTCTACATGTGTGTGTGCATCAAGCAGTAATCAGAGAGAATACTTGCAGGCTCTCACAAATTGTCCAGAAGTCAGGCGCCAAGGATATGCTGCAAACTTTGTAGCGATGACAATGTTATCTTGAATGTTACTGGATCCTGAAATACGAACAAATTAACAGTGAACCTAGACAACAATAGCAGATATAGGCTTCCATTGATTACATGAAAGAGAATTTTTGTTTAGGATATTCATATTTACTATCAAGTTATAAGAATGTACAATATAAAAAATAATATTTATGTCTGCAGGTAAAAAGCATCAAAACATTAAAACCAGGAAAACACTTTTCAAAGGCAAATATGTTTTATCAGTTAGAGAATATTTCAATTATTTTCTAGTATGCAAAATGTTTATTTATCAAGGTACACTATATTGCACGATTACCAACAACATCATAAGTTCATGCCCTTAGATAATTACAGCGTGGCTAACCTTGGAACTCACGAATGAATCTTCCAAGAAGCTTTTCACTTTTCCCATTTAATCTTCCAGTCCCGTAAGAATCAGCAGTATCAAAAAGAGTTATTCCATTCCTTAGTGCCAAATCAAATGTCTCCTGCAAAACACCATCCATTTGTTCCTGATAACCCCAAAGCAGCTGGTTTCCCCAAGCCCACGTTCCAAATCCCATTGGAGAGACAGATAATGGACCAAGTTTAACCTAAAATTAAGCAAAACAAAAGTAATTCATCATCTAAATGAACAGAAATGCAAGACTCTTGTTTGGTGACAACAGAACTACATTTGTAATAATAATAATAAGCTAAGTGCGAGATATGTACAAACACATCATATTAAGGTGAAACCCTGGTGCGCTTGCAATCAGCACTACAAGGATTACTTTGAGAATATTAACTCATCCAACATTTACGAACAAAAGTGCTTTTCCTTGAGATGGTCATTCCTATTACATAACAAAAGAAGTCTATTATAAATTAATAATCAACCCACTTGCTGTCTTGAACCAACTCTAGTGAATGTTTTGAATAACTAGTTCCGACTAGAAACACGACAGAGAAGATAGCAAGTGCATGTAGAGCATATTAGACATGGAGAAATTTAACGACAAATTCCAATGGAAAGACCCCCATATGAGGTGTGAAATTGTATGGGTTCTGTGCAAGATTAGCCAATTCATTGGAGTTTGCTCTTGACACCACCTTTGAAGTTCTTGTTCATGGTACATTCTTGAAAGGAATTAGGATGAATTCAACCGGTTAAGATAAGGATTACGATATCCCACTCTTTCAAAATTCAAATTACATGGAAAGAGGAAGTAAAACTAACCTTTTCCCATGGCCAGAAGAGTGGTCCGAGTCGAGGAGGAAATCTCAGAGACTTGCCGGCCGAAGACTGCTGTGGTGTCTCAATCGACGCCCTCCACCCGCTGCTGCTGCGAGGGATGGCAGAGAGAAATCCTGGTGCTATCGATGAAGATAAAGCCATGGCGGTCTGTCCATTTTCTGCGGTCGCGGTGGGAGCCTCCATTTTATGGGAGATGAGATTGGGGCACAAGGCGAGGGTGAGGACGCCTGGGCAGCGGATCCACTGCAACCCAGGTTGTAGGTACAGCGAGAACACATGGCATATTTTGATAGGAAGCAAAGAATACACACGGGATAACTTTTTTTAAAAAATATATATATTTTTTCAAGGGATACCTTTTTGGTAGGAGAGAAAAGCGTCTCCACCGCGGTCCGCGGATCTTAATTTTAAGAAATGTACGGAATTTTGAATCAGGCAGAATATTTATCATTAAAAAAAGACAGAACATTCCTGGGTCTATCCATGGAGAAATTATTGGAAGGAGCAGGTTCCAAGGGAATTGATGAAATTTAAGGGATAATATGGCATGTTATCCACAGTAAAATTTAGCATGGTCCGTTAGATCTAGTTCAAGTAATGATTAGATCTATCCATGAAGCAGCCTAGTATTGGGAGTATATTGGTTAAGTTTAAAATTCAATATAGTCACGTGTCGGTTTAGTAGCACGCATCCACAATTTGGATCCATGATTTTACTTAGGCTCAAATTAAGTAAGATCCTTCGCATCTTCTACGTTGCAAAAGGTTATATATGTATTGATGGCCTCCATATTGTCATCTCATCATATGCAAGGTCGTTGCTCATCTCTTGATCTTTTCATCGAAGATGAATGATGCGATGAATGTAGATATGTATAACTCTTTATCGTGCAAAAGATGCATAGTCGACGTTGCAAAGAATTTGCCTTGATTTTTTTATGGATCTTGCATGCATGGGAATGAGTTAATATGTTAAAAAATTACAAATAGAAATAAGGTTGCGCTTGGTAGACGTTAATCTATCCAGATTACCGGTAATTTTAAAATGGGCCCACTAGATAACTATGTTTGGTATTTATGCTAAATGGTAATCTATCTTGAACCGGTAATCCGGATTATCTCTCATGTAGCAATCTAGATTATCTCAGGGAGGGGTAGCTATCCAGATTACCGAAGATATGGTAATTTAGTATTTTTATTTTTTACAAAACTATCCCGTCCCTTTCGCTTCGATGAGAACGAAACATTTCTCTTTTCCTTGATCTCTTCTTAAATCTATATTTTATTTATAAAAATATAATTTTTACATTTTAGATATTTATTAAAAATATAAATTTTAAATATTTTATATTATTAAATATAAAATATTTAATATTTTTATATTACAATTGAAAAATTAAAAAAAAATTTATACTAAATAAATGTAAAGATATTATATATAATCTTTTAAATATACTAAGTAATATATTAAATTTATATATATTATATTATTAAATTTAAAATAATATATTTATATTCTATATAAATACATAATTTAAATATATAATATATTATATATAAATATATAAATATATTTCAAATAAATATACTATGTTATATAAATATATTATATTATTTTAAATATGATATAATCTAATATATTTTTTATAATAAAATATAAAATATACAATATAATACGTTATATTATATTAATATTATAATATTATATAATATACTATATAATATTATATTTTGTAGTATAATATAATATAATTATTAATGTTTTATATTATGTTACTAATTTTAATATAATATATTTATATTATATACAAATAAATAATGTAAAAACACATTATATTAAATATAATTTAATATAATATATTTTATATTATAAAATATAAAACAAAATATATTACAATATTATAGTATATATAATGATATTATTCTAAATTACATTAATATATTTTATTTTATTTTATTTGTAATATTAGAAAATAGAATATTTTAAAATATATATCATATAATAATAGAGTGTAATATAATATAATTTAAATTATATATTACATTTTATAACATAACATATATTATATTATATTAAATATAGTATAATATATTTAATATAATATAATATATAATAATATTATATAATACATTATTAACTATATAATTTTATAAATAGTTACATTATAAAATATCAAATAATATAATACTATATTACATTACAAAATGTCAAATAATATATTATATTAATGTAATATTATATTACATTACTATATTATATTATAATATATTTTTAATAAATTTGACTGAGGGATATTTTGAAAATTTGAGCTTAGATTACTGGTAATCTATTTATCATACCAAATACAGTAATCAATCTTACTGATAGATTACCTGTGTATACCAAACACAGTAATCAGCATTACTAACAATCTATCCAGTGGTAATCTATCTTGCAAGTAATCCAGATTACCATTCAGGATTCCTTGGTGATCCACCAAACACAACCTAAAAGCAAAACAAAAGTCTCAAAAGAGTAGTTTTATTTAAGCTTTGTTGATTAATGAGAAAGACAGCATTCCAGCCCTCGAAAATGGCCTGGCCATATGAGAAGGAAAGCAAAGGGAAGGTACAATGCATTGGGATAACAAGGGAGCAGGTGGACAAGAAAAGAAGCCTTGGCCAACCATTTTGCTAAAATAAGGAGGGTGATTAGTGATCAGTGGCATCAAGACTGATTGATGGAGGTACTATGTGGCACGAATCCTTCGGATAAAAAAAAAAAGAATTACCACTAAGATGGTAGTTCGGTTGGTCAAGGCTTGCCTTACCACTCATCGGTCATGGGTTCAAGGTATGATCCTTGCGGGTGACTCGATTAAATCCAGGAATTTTTCTGGGATATGTGATCGAGGTGGCGAGAGAGACATACTCACCGATAGCAGGGAAGGTACGTAAAAAAATTAATGTGAGTCTGCTAAATGGATGATTTTTATTTTTGGTTCAAGCCAAATGCATGGGTAACTCGATTTTGATGGAGGGGGGAAATTAAATAACCTTTCCTCTTCGTCCTCCAAAATGATCAAATCCAAGAGAGGTGATGGTTGTGCAATGTCTTCCACTACCTGATCTAATGCATTCTTCCCCCCTGCAAAGCATTTTATCAAGCACCTTTTCCCCTCCAACATCTTATTTGTGGGCAAAGTTATCAAACATTAATGCTTCATTTCTGCCCAATTTCTATTTCTCCATGAATTGTTTTGCCGTTAATCTTAACCTGGAAGCATCGAGATATTGAAATATATGGGCTAGGAAGAGCCAATGCTCTTCAAGGAGCACTTGCACTGTCCCTTGAAGAGTAACCCTTTGTGCACCGCACACGGTGCAGCAAATCCAACATGGCCCGCACTGTCTTTTCCTATTGTTCCACCTGTATCCAAAATGGCATGACGGGACGGGATGGGTTACGTATCCTCTGGGATTACGCAATCTGATATCATCGTGTCTGCAGTCATTTCAAACCCGATAAATGACCATTTTGTCCTCATTTTTTTTGGAAGAAGTTAAGATACGAAAAAATGATTTTTATTTTTCAAATAAAAAAAAATCCATTTGCACTACAACACCTCATCCCAAAGTTCGTTCCATTATTTTTGGATATCCCAGAGACCACTATTTTATGTTTTTGCTCCTCTTTGGTGGTCGAGAAGCTGCTGGTGAGCTTCCAGTTATTGAGCATACCTTTCTTCAACATTTGATGTGCCTTCAAAATCTTGAAAAAATGAAGAAAAGTGGTTTCATCTTTCAATGCAGACGTCGACGAACACAAAAACAATGCAAGAAGGAAATACAGATGGAGGAAGGAAGCACTGCAATCATTGTTTATTCAGGAGCAGATGAGATCCCCTTAAGATCCATCCCAAAAGATACTACAGAAGCAGAAACAGGTACGGAAAATTTTTTATTCTTGCTTGGAGTGGACATTTGGCGTGTGAACTTTTATTTTACAATTTCTGCATGGGTATCGTAAGTTTTAAACTAGGATGTCGTAGATTTTAAACTAGGATATCGTAGGTTTTAAACTAGAATGTCGTAATTTATATTTTATTATTTTAATATAAATTTTTGAAATTTATCTCTACAGAGGGATGTCACGATATTTTTTATAAAAATATTAAGTCTTCATTGTATAAAATCATGACACCATAGTTCAGAAATTACAATACAAAAGTTCAAAACCTACGACACACTAATTAAAAAACTAGACACCCATGCAGAAATTGTAAAATAGAAGTTTGTAAATCTTCTACCTCTAATACATATCAATCGTTGCTTGTTTTATGACTCCTAGAATATCATAAAATTACCACGGTGCTATAATATTACTCAAAATGGCCAAAACATTATTACGACATCTAAGTTCAAAATCTACGATATCCTAGTTTAAAAACTACGATACTTAAGCAGAAATTATAAAATAGGAATTTGTAACCCCTCTACCTCTAATACATATCAACCGTGGCTTATTTTATGACTCACAGAGTGTCATAAAATTATCAAGGATGCTATAACATTACTCAAAATGGCCAAAATAGTATTACGACACCTAAGTTCAAAACCTACGACATCCTAGTTAAAAAACTGTGACATCCATGCAAAAATTATAAAATAGAAATTTGTAAACCTTCTACCTCTAATACATGTCAACCATGGCTTGTTTTATGACTCCCAGAGTATCATAAAATTACCACGTATGCTATAACATTACTCAAAATGGATAAAAGAGTATTACGATATCCAAGTTCAAAATCTACGACATCCTGGTTAAAAAACTATGATACCCATGCAGAAATTATAAAATAAAAATTTGTAAACCTTCTACCTCTAATACATGTCAACCGTGGCTTGTTTTATGACTTCCAGAGGTCATAAAATTATCATGGATGCTATAACATTACTAAAAAGGCTAAAACAGTATTACGACATCCAAGTTCAAAATCTATGATATCCTAGTTAAAAAACTATGATATCCATGCAAAAATTATAAAATAAAAGTTTGTAAATCCCTCTACTTCTAATACATGTCAACCATGACTTATTTTATGACTCCCAGAGTGTTATAAAATTTATTGTTTAACTTACATTTATGTTTTACTTATGTTTCACGTGATCTTGTAATGGTTCGACTGCCTAGAGTATAGGCTTCATAATTATTTAAAAACCATTGCAAGCCAACAGTGTATGTTGAACAAGTTTGGAAGATGGGTTTTTCTAGTATTCATTTAGAAATCATCCGGAAGACTCCTTTCAATGCGTTCGTTGACATGCAACCGTTTGTTGTCGACGGGTGTCTACTAGCTAAAATTATTAGATGCTATAATGGAGGTGACAAGTTTATTTTTTGTGGCAAGGAACTTACTTCAGCGTTGAAGACGTGGCCCTGATTTTGGGTCTGCCATGCCATGGAAAGAAGATTGTAATGGAAGATCAAGATAAGAAAGGTTGGTTATTCAAATGATTTGGAAGGAAATTAAATCTGCAAAATAAGGGGCTGAAAAAGTTAATAGCCCAACTACATTCATCAAACTTGCAAGAGGATTTCGAGGATACTGTGAGATTATGGATGGCATATATGTTCGCAATGTTCTTGTGTCCAAAGTCAAATCAATCTTGTCCAAGATATATCATCCCTTACTTAGATGATTTATCTCAATTAGGTCAACTTGACTAGGCTTTCACAATAAGGGAGTTGACTCTTATGTCTCTCCTAGATGCTGCTTTTTGCTTGAGATCCGAGGAGCCAGTCCTGACCAAGAGAAGTGATAAGGTTAGGAGGAAGCTAACCCTGTATGGGTATACGGCTGCTCTGGTGGTAAGTATCATTAATATACAGTAAAAGTGTAATTGTATTTATTTTAAATCTTCCATATATTTAACGTACTTGATTATTATGTACATGTTTGGTTCCTCAAACATAGTATCTTAAGAGCCTCGGCACATCCAAATAAACTACCTAGGCTGTTAAAATGGTATGACAGCCAGGTGAAAACAAAGATTGTTCAGGTTGCGAACTTGTAGCCTCATGAGTTGGTAAAATAAAGATATTTTTTTATTACAATATTATTGAACAATATATCATTATGATTAATATAAAGTTATTTTGTTATTGTTCTTGGATTGCACGTTGAGGGAGCTATTAAGCCTACGATAATAGAACAATGGCTTCTCACTAAAGAAATAGTAGCAGCAGCATCCCTAGAAAAAAAAAAGTTGTGCAAGTTGTACACAGGTGAAGGCTAAAGTTGAAAAGATAAAGAAGAGGCTTGCGATAGTTGAAACCCTCCTTAGTTCATTGATGAATAAAGATACCAATGCTAATAAAGAAAGGCACAAAGGGTCGGAGGGAGATATTGAGGTTGAGGTGAAAGAAATTTTAGATGAAAAATTGAAGAACACCCTTGTAAGTAAGGAAGCTGAGGGAGAGAAAGAAAAATCTCAGATTCCTTTACTTATCAAGAGGGTAAAAAAAGAACCTAGGCTGCGGAAAGCCTCCCAAATCATAGTGAATTCTACTTTTGAAACAGGCCAATCCAAAAAAAAAGACGAAGATAGTGGGCATATCTCAGCCCGATGAATCAAATTTGAATCTTTAAATTGAAGATGATGAAAATTTGATCAACACATTTTTAAAAAAAAAGATGAACTCGTAAATTATATATATTTTTTCTATTAGGTATGCTATTTTATGGTAAAAAATGTATAATATCTTTTATATTTATTAATTTCATAGAAGTCATCTACAATAATAAATTCAGTGGCACTATCACTAGAAAAAATCTTTTTGATCTGCAAAATAATGACATGATAGTTGATGATATAAGTAATGGAGTATTGCATCATTTTGTTCTTAATCTTTATGTATGTTATGATATATTTTTTAATAATTGTTATATTCATTTTCAAAATTTTATGAAATCAAGTTACTTTTAATTAATCAATTTATATTGTATTGGCAGATAATTAACGCCGGGCAGGAGTTCGTTACAAAGATCTGGATAGAGAATTAAGAAAGATATCATAAGAGTATAATTGCACCTGTAATGACCTCCAGCATGTGCCTAACATCAGCATCACTGTATCATGAACTTGCTGGAACAATCGGGAATATGATTTTTGATGGGGTCAGTGCTGAAGATAAGAACAAATTTTGATTTCTCTTCACCATCATAAACTCGGACAATTGCCACTGGCACCTGGCAGTGGTTGACATGCAAGAAAAGATTTTGATGCATCTAAATTCAATAAAATACAATTCCAAGTACAAAGCAAATGCAAGAAAGTGGCACAAGATACTATGTCCAATGTTCCATATATTCTGTGACAATGCTGAGATAACGAAATGGTCCATGCGAGAGATTAGTGATTGCCCTTCCCAACCTACAGGATCACTAAACTGCGATTTGTATTGCTTGAAATACATGGATTTTATTGCTCGCAGGATAGGCCTGATACTTGAGATTTTATGGAAAAAGATATAAGCTTGTATCGCCGCCAATTACCAGCAAGAATTTTGAGAGAGAGCCTAAATTAGAAGATTGATAGTGCTGCTAAAAATTAGCATGTAAAAGTAATTTTTTTTTATGTACTTTTTCTTTTCGATTCATGCACTTCCGTCATATGTTGCATAAATTTGTAACTTAATTGTTTATATTTTAAGCATCATTTCCAAAGAAAACTTCTGTAATTCATTGAAACAGTAATGTTTTGAATATCATTATCTTATTACATATAGTTTATGTATTTTTGATGTTATGTTTACTTCTAAAATGTCAAATTTCTTCATTATTGTGATGATGGTATAAAGAAATGTTATATTTCTTGACATGATGTCGTAGTTTTTGAACTTGGATATCGTAGCATTTGAACCAGAGTGTCATAGATTTTGAATTAGGATGTCGTAACTTTTAAACTAAGGTCTTGTAATACTGTTTCAGATTATTTGATTGATCCTAGAGCACCCATGGTAATTTTTGTCACTCTAGGAGTCATAAACCAAGCCAATAATGACAGGTATTACGGGTAGAAAGGATTAGAAATATTTTAATTTATGTTTTCTGCATGGTCGTAGGTTTTGAACTAGGATGTCGTAGATTTTGAACTAGGATGTCGTAATTTTTGAACTAGGATGTCGTAATACTGTTTTAGGTTATTTGATTGATTTTAGAGCACCCGTGGCAATTTTTATCACTCTAGAAGTCATAAACCAAGCCAATGATGATAGGTATTATGGGTAGAAGGGATTAAAAATATTTTAATTTTTATTTTCTGCATGGTTGTAGCATTTGAACTAGGATATCGTAGATTTTGAACTAGGATGTCGTAACTTTTGAACTAGGATATCGTAATCCTGTTTCAGGTTATTTGATTGATCCTAGAGCACCCGTGGCAATTTTTGTCACTCTAGAAGTCATAAACCAAAACAATGATGACAGGTATTACGGGTAGAAGGGATTAGAAATATTTTAATTTATGTTTTCTACATGGTAGTAGGTTTTGAACTAGGGTGTCGTAAGTTTTGAACTAGGGTGTCGTAAGTTTTGAACTAGGGTATCCTAACTTTTGAACCATGATATCGTAAGACTATTCCAAGTTATTTGATTGATCCTAGAGCACCCGTGGTAATTTTTGTCACTCTAGAAGTCAAAAACCAAGCCAATGATGATAGGTATTACGAGTAGAAAGAATTAGAAATATTTTAATTTATGTTTTCTGCATGATTGTAACATTTGAACTAGGATGTCATAGATTTTGAACCAGGGTATCGTAACTTTTGAATTATGATGTCATAATACTATTCCAAGTTATTTGATTGATCCTAGAGTACCCGTGGTAATTTTTATCACTCTAGAAGTCATAAACCAAGCCAATAATGACAGGTATTATAGATAAAAGGGATTAGAAATATTTTAATTTATGTTTTCTGCATGATCGTAGATTTTGAACTATGATATCATAACTTTTGAACTAGAGTATCATAATACACATGTTCATCATAATTCTGTTATCCCTGTTTTAGTATTTGGCCACTTAAAGTAGTACTAAAATTCATAGTTGAAAATAAGCAGATTCAATAACATTTCCAATATATCCTGTTTTAATTTTTTTCGAATAATCTAAATATACACAAGACTGTACATACATAGGACTATACGACAATTCAGCATTTTATATCCTCCCTTGTGTTAGTTGATTGCATACATAAGCATCAAATTCGTCTAAAAAAGGATCAGAAGATGGTACACCATGTTCAATTACTTGTTCTGGTACTTCCACTACAATATGGAAAGTCTGTCTCTTGCTAATACTACCTCTTCTTTTATTTTATACAGGAGTATCAGTGAAAACCTTATCCATATTTTTTCTTGATCTCTTTGACTTCTTCTCGACTCCACTCTTAATTCTATTATCTCTTGGATGACCTTTCATAGTAAGTTGGTCAAGATCTTGGATTAGAAGTTATGTGCTTTGTTTAGTTGCATAGTTAGCATCTACAGCTCTTTCGAATAATGATGTAAGATCTTCCATCACTAAATTGAATGCATTTTCAAACATGGAGGCTATCTTTGCAAGCTTCATCATCCGATGACTCATCAAAGCATATCTACGATCAATAAAATATAATATTTGTATTAGGATTTCATGACATATGATAAGTTTTTGAAAAACATAAAATAAGACATCTGATTTTAAATGATTCCTTGAGTGCGTACCGTGATTTTCTCATGCTTTTATCATAAAATTGAGTGTTATATTTGAGATCATCGAATTGGTATTTCATGTCATTGCATCATCTATTCAAGAAATACTTATCTGGGATACAAAATACATCGCTTTGATAAAGAACCAATAAGGCATGTCTACACATATAACCCTTGTACTGAAAGGATCCACACTGGCATTTAACATCCTCCAAAGTTTTGTCATATGAAACCTGGTAATTTTTTATAATCTCCTTGATTCCATCAACTTCAATTCTTTTAAATGATTTAACAAAATATACATCACGGTTGTCAACTTCTTTAACTAATTTGGTATTTGATGTAGCTATTTCAAGGACCTCATTCTGAGATTTTTTAAATATGCATCTTGTATATTTTATGCCTGCTTGCCTCTCAAAAGGAGAGGATGCCTTTAGAAAAGCATTTGTTTGTAATATTTTATTATCTTCCTCATTTTTTGCTTCATATCTTTTTTTCAAGACATCTTCGTACTTATCGATGAATTCCTTGAACGTAGTCTTGGAGTTTATAAATCAATTAAAGAAGTGATTGATGCTTTTGCTCCTTTGTCAAGTTAACATCCTTATTCATAAATATTCAAAAAATAGAAGCATTAAAGATAAAAAATTTGTTAAATTTTTTTAAAAATGAACATTAATCAATCATAATGACTAGCAAACCTGCAAAGAATATATCTTTAAGATAAACTGAAATCCATTTATCTCGATATTTATATATATCATTTAACCAATATACAGCCTTGCATTCTATATATTTCTGCATTAAATGTACCCACCTTTTCTCGAAAGATACTATGATAATTGAATCATATATCGTCTCTTCAAACTCTATCATAAATTTGGGATTTGTATTGCAAATATGGCCAATCTTTTCAGGAATCTTTTTCAATATATGCTAAAGACAAAATCTATGTTGTGCATTGGAAAAAACATCCTTAACAGCAGCCTCGATTACCATATCTTGGTCAGTTATGATGGTATTAGGTGATTGACCACCATTTGTATCTAGCCATGATTGGAATATCCATTTAAATGTCTCAGTCATCTAATCTGATAACAATGCATAACCAAGCAATATGGACTGTCTATGATGGTTGACTCCAACAAATGGACAAAATGATGTTTGATATGTATTTATCAAATAGGTTGAGTCAAAAGTCAGTACATCACTAAAGTAAGTGCTTGCCAATCTTGACCTAGGATAGATTCAGAAGACAGTCCTGAGCTGTTCATTATCATTCATGTCCAAAGTATAAAAGAAATTTGAATTTTTTAGTTGCATTTGTATGAAATGGATTATCATTGAATGTACATCTCCTTCTTTCAGCTGACTCTGACATTCTTGACAGATAAAATTATGAGCATCCTTCTCTGTGAAATCTAATTATCTTCTATCCCCTTTCCTTCTAGCCATGGTAGAGTATATTTGACTCGTGAAAATATTCACGGCATGTAAATTGCCGATATCTACTTTTTTTAATATACTGATCCTCCTATGGGACCATAGATAACCAACTGATTATATGAATAGCTCATACTTATATTCTAAAAAATATCAACTAATATCCACTTACCATTTTTAGAATTTAGTCTTGCTTTTATCGAAGCCTTACAATCAATTTTGCCAGTATCCCTAGGATTCATGGAGTTATCGATTTTTCTAGATTTTCCTTGCCTCCAACATGCCAGGTGCTTGAAGTATATTTTTTTGTTGTTGTCGGACCTACTACACACTGTTGTGATTCCAAAATCTACTCTCCTTGCATATCCATTGTAGAAATTGTATAAATCATTTGCAGAATGAACTCCATTCCAATTTTAGGATCAACAGACTTGTTATCTGTAATCAGGATGATAGGAGAAGATGCATTCTTCTGAACAACATCAGCAATCTCATCCAAATGATTATCTTGGACTTTTTCCAGATTTCTAATTTCAACTCCATATGTAAAAAAATTTGCATAAAAAATCATAAATATTGATATACATAGTTTTAGATGACATTTTATCTATAGCATAATAAATAATAAGTTATGTATTGGATAGAATATGGCATGACAGTGCGATAATACGGGCATAGAACCAAATATTTCTAAAAACATAAAGTTAAACTTATGACACCCTAGTCAAAAGATTATGATACCCGATTATAAAATATAAAATTAAATATAGTAATCCATACTACCTGGAAAACCTATCACTTATGGACTGAGTTATGACTTCTAAGATGTCATAACTCAACTACGGATACAAAATGATCATAAATATATGCTGAAACAGTACTACAACATCCTAGTTCAAATACTACGACATCCTAGTTATAAACCTACAACATCCCTGCATAAAAATTTAAACCGAATATTTTGATCCTCTGTAATAGAAGTGTTTCAGTATGCATTGCTGATATGTGATACCCACAACATAATAAAATGCTTCTAAGAAAACTTGAGTGTCAAAAACTTCGAAACATGAACAACTCGATACAAAACAGAAAATGAAAGCTTTTATCCTCCATCATGGAACATTTCAACCGTGCATTGGCTTGAATAAGATTGTTAGATTGTGATAAAAAGACCAAGAATAAAAAAGATTTCAAAAAAAAAGAAGTTTTCATTGAACGACATCCTTGTTCAGAAGTTACGACACCTTAGTTCAGAAGTTAAAGTATCCTAGTTAAAAGATTACGATACCCGATCATAAAATATGAAACTAAATATAGTAACCCCTACTACATGAAGAACACATTACTTGTGGACTGAGTTATCACTCCTAGGATATCATAACTCAGCTACGGATGCAAAAGGATCACAGATATATGTTGAAACAATATTACGACACCCCAGTTCAGATACTATGATACCCTAGTTATAAACCTACGACATCCCTGCAAAAAAGCTTAAACCAAATGTTTTGATCCTCCGTAACAAAAGTGTTTAAGTATGCATTGCCGATATGTGATATCTACAACGTAACAAAATGCTTCTGAGTAAACTTAAGTGTCAAAAACTTCGAAACATGAACAACTCGATACAAAACAGAAAATGAAAGCTTTTATCTCCCTCATGAAACATTTCAACCGTGCATTTGTTTGAATAAGATTGTTAGATTGTGATAAAAAGACTAAGAAGAAAAAAGATTTCAAAAAAAAGAAGTTTTCATTGAATGACACCCTAGTTCGGAAGTTACAACATCCTAGTTAAAACATTACGACACCCAATCATAAAACATGAAACTAAATATAGTAATCCCTACTACCTTGAGAACCTATTACTTATGGACTGAGTTATGACTCCTAGGATATCGTAACTCAGCTACGGATGCAAAATGATCACAAATATATGTTGAAACAGTATTACAACATCCCAGTTCAAATACTACGACACCATAGTTATAAACCTACGACATTCCTGTACAAAAACTTAAACCGGATGTTTTGATCCTCTGTAATAGAAGTGTTTCGGTATGCATTGCTGATATGTGATACCCACAACGTAATAAAATGCTTCTGAGAAAACTTGAGTATCAAAAACTTCGAAACATGAACAACTTGGTACAAAACAGAAAATGAAAGCTTTTATCCTCCCTCATGGGACATTCAACCGTGCATTGGCTTGAATAAGATTGTTAGATTATGATAAAAGGACCAACAAGAAAAAAGATTTCAAAAAAAAAAAGTTTTCATTGAACGTCACCCTAGTCAGAAGTTACGACATCCTAATTCAGAAGTTACGACATCCTAGTTAAAACATTACGACACCCGATTATAAAACATGAAACTAAATATAGTAACCCCTACTACCTGGAGAACCTATCACTTATGGACTGAGGTATGACTCCTAGGATGTCATAACTCAGATACGGATGCAAAAGGATCACAAATATATGCTAGAACAGTATTATGACATCCCAGTTCAAACACTACGACACCTTAGTTATAAACCCACGATTTTTCTGTACAAAAACTTAAACTATATTTATTATCCCTTCCTACTAGGAATACCTATAACCTGTGGACTGAGTTATGACTTCCAGAGTGTCATTAACTTTCTCTAACTACCAAAACAGTTGGCGTAATAAAGGAACTATAAAAAGAAAACTAAACAAGATTTTATAAAGGTTTGGTTTACTTCCTGTCGGAGATGACATTTTGTCTTGAACGTATAGAAGAACTCCTCGGTGGCTTATTCCAACCTCGGATCAAAATAAAGGAAGTCTTCGATGGCTTATTCCAGTATCGGACCAGAATAGATTAATTTTTTAGAGAGAGGAAGAAGTTAGTATTTATATTTGAAAATTGATTTCTGCAACAAGACTCTAAGAGCACATTCTTAGAACGAGGGAGATCCTTCTTCAATCTTTACTAATTTCTTGGACAAAAATCAAAGCATGTTTCAGACCAAAACATTTATCAAAATCCAAGCAATATGGCAGGAAAAAAGGGGCTGGAGGGAAAGGATATTTTGGCATGGAAAAAAATTTCAAATAAAAGCTGAATGATAATTAATACTAGTCACTCTTAACTTATAACCTATAACCTGCCTCGTCCTGTCATGCCATTTCGAATACATGTGGAGCAATAAAAAAAAGATGGTGCGGGCCATGTTGGATTTGCTGCGCACCGTGTGCGGTGTACAAAAACTTACTCACCCTTGAAATGACAGCTGGTGGCATTCCATATCCTGGCCCAATTACTCAGCCCAGGTATCCCAATTACTCAGCCCAGGTATCCCAAACCAACCCCGAGCCAACGCATCTACACAAGATGTTGGGTTAACAACTCGGGTTGGTTGGGTATGGGTTAGCCGTCCTTGATCCTCTAGCGGGCTGGGTCCGGTTTCGGCACCCCCAAACGTCCTTGCCTCCTGTGCCTTCCACGGTTCCACCGACTTCCCCCTCTTCTCGTCTTCCCTCGGATTCGGCGATCTTCCTCAACTACTTGCTCGCGCCAGCCCTCCTACTAACTCCACGCTCCCTCCTTGCTCTCTCCGATCTTTTGGTGTATCGATTCAACTTTCGGTGGGAAAAACTCAATCGACGCATTGGTCCGTCACATTGCCAAGGTTCACGTCACCGAAGGCAAAACTCATGGTCTCGTAGGTACCTCCTCCTCCATTTCCAGCGGCTAGCATTGATGATTTGTGTTGTGTGGGATGTTAATTTTTTTAAAAAAAAATGGCCCAGTATTTTATCTAGGCCTAATTTTAAATGGACATGTTTTTTTTTTATAGATGTGTGGAAAGTAGTGGGAGAACCCAACTACTCACCAATTTAATTCAGAGTAAAAGGCAGTAAATAATCATCACATTAAAGGGATATAAAGTTTCGAATGCGCACGGAATGCTACCTGCATTATATGCGCTATTTGATCTTCATGTGAACTGCTCATTTAAATATTCTCAAGTTGTCTAACGGTATATGAGTTGGTTTTCGTTCTCCACCAGCAGCTCCTGTTACCATGAAATTTCTTATTACGACTTATCGAACACGTACATAATTTGCCCATTGTCTTTATAGGCAACACCATAATATTATGAAACATAAGATTATTTGGACATTATGAAACGTGTGTAGTAATGCGTGCGTGTATAGATCAAAACTTTCCTTCCATTTCTTTATCTCGTCTAAGGTTAACAACTGGTTTTTCTCTGTGTTGACCAGCTCCTAGACAATCAATGTCGTAGATTTTTGGTCTAAATCGATATATCCTTATTTGAAAAGGATTACCAGACTTCTGGTAGCAGCTGTTTCAACATCTCGTCTTCGAAGATATCCTATGAGTTTTGAGCTAAAGACTTAGCTTGGGTGACAATTTTGTTCTTAATTTTTTGCATTTGCTCCATTTTGAAGAGCAACATGGAGTACCGTCAAAAAGAAGACTATCGTGTGGGGATTATACCGCTTCCTGTACGGACATGAGAAAGTTCAAAGACCCTGAAACCAAAGGACTTGGTTTATTGTCTGTTTATAGTAAATCAGCTATAGGATTTACAGAAAGGAAACCAGTGGAGAGGAACATCATTGTATGATGAAGTGGGATGCTAGAGGCGATCCCCGGAGCTTGAAGGTGTGTCCAAGCTATCCTGGTGGTATTCCAAGATCTTTTGGGATTTTTCCCAGAATCCCTTTTGAGTCATGTTGGGTCGGGGGGTTTGATCCAAGGATTATTAATTTTATGTTGGATTTGAAAGGGGGAGTTTTTTTTCAGGATTTTTTGGGATTTTTCCCTAGGGTCCCTTTTGAATCATATTGGGTCAGGGGGTTTGACCCAAGGATTATTAATTTTATGTTGGCTTTGAAAGTGGAGAGTTTTTTTGAGAGATTGTAACATAACCCAATTGGGTTATGGGGTGGTTCCAGGTTTGTTAAATTGGTTAGGAGGTTAGCCAATTGGTTGGTTAGTTGGTTGATTGTAACTAATCAGGAAGCCCAATCATGTGAGGTATCCTAATCAGTTTGTTATTGGCCCAAGACAAGTCCTAACCGCCCATGTGATTGAATCCTAATAAGATTCAAGAGGTAGTTGCAGTCCGTCCAATATCAGACGCCCAATTCAAGAAGGCTTCAACGTTCCCCATGTGCTATAAATATGAGAAGATGGGATGTGCGGTTGGAGGAGGGTCCAAGAGGCCGACCCCTTTGGGGTCTCACGGTCACGTGAAGATCGTGGAGAGATAAGCGTGAAGGCCTTGGTCCGTGAGGCTTGGCTCGTGGTTCCATGGTGGAGGCTTCTTGGAGACCGCATGTGAAGGAGTCCGCATGGGAGACATGGTGATGGACTGCAGAGAGGCGCACATGAGGGAGATATCACGTGGAGGGCTTGTACCGTGATGGTGTTTCACGGGACTTTGGAGAAGGACACAAGTTGAGGTATTGTCCGTGCATGGCGTACGTGGATTCACGTTGAGGTATTGTCCGTGCATGGCGTACGTGGATTCTTGGGACATGAGGCGAGAGAAGATGTGCGGGAAGTTGAGGTATTGTCCGTGCATGGCGTACGTGGATTCTTGGGGCATGAGGTGAGAGAAGACGTGCGGGACAGCGAGAAGCTTCTGGATTTTCAGAAGAACTGTCGAGTGTTATCTTGTTTGTTGTAACAAGATTTTTCTCCAAAGGAATAAAGAAATCACTCTTTTTTCTTACATCTCTTCCTTGGTAATTGTTTCCTTTCTACCATGACAAGTTGGATCCGGGTATTCTATGGAACGAGTTTGCTCCCCAATAACTGATATTAAAGCCTGGAATTTTCTCAACAAAACATTGAAGCACGGAAGAGCTCGAGACAGAAAATTTTGGCTGTCTATTTGGAGGAGCCCGATGTTTGCATTTTTGAGGCTAAGAGTTGTTTACTCCTGCTCGCCAGGGAAGAATGTGATAACAGTAGTTTAAATGCGGTATGCCGGGAATAAATTTGCCTTAGATAATTCTGTGTGGATGCGATGTTGGATACCTATGAGTGTTTGTTGATATGCCTTGCTATGTTTCTATGCTTGTTGGTTTTGCTGATATCCATATATATTTCGGGCATTAGCTGGATGTCGCTGTGGCCTTGCTGGCTGATGGGGTCATTCCATATCGTAGTGCCGTGTGGTCACATTCTTTTCCTGGAGAGTTTCTTGGCTTTTAGTGTCCCGTGTGGCAAGCTTTTGCTTGGGCAGTTGCTTCCTGGTTGAGACCTTGCACATGAGCATGCTGTTTACGCTTGGTAATGGCTTAGTTGGGCGTCCATTTCCCACTGCCAAGGAGTCTCTGCATGAGGGTCCTATCACTTCTATATTTGGCTAGTGGCTGTTGCATCAGTAATGATGTTTTTTTTGGCTGGTGATTGGTCCATCTTGCACCCCTGTTGTCGTAGCCACTATAAGTTCCTTTTTCTTTCCTGCTTGTTTCCTGTTGGATGAACAGAATTTTGGCTTTGGTGATTAGAAACTTTTAAAATGAAGATAGATTTTCGGCAATTTTAATTCATGGCAAAAGAATTCATATCTTTATTGAAGCAATAAAAGCCTCTTATTAAATATATAGACCCAAAATTCCTGTCTGTTTAATTGATACTTAGCCTTACTTGGAATCCTGGAGTGTTGGCATGGCTGTTAGTTTTTTAGGTGTCCGAGACCTGGGATTATATTTGCTTGGCACTTGAACTAATTGATAGTCGAAGTTCCAAATTTTCTGCAGCAGTATTTATTATGGTTCACGCAAAAATTGTTTCAGGTGTTGGCACTTGGGTTGATAAAAGAATGGTACCACATACGGTGCCAAGAAGTTCTCTGCATCTTATGTCTAGGAGCTTAAAGTGTTTACACTCTAAAGAACTTAAATAATTACCTCCCCATAGAACGAAAAAACCAAAGTAGTAGCATATATTTGACAAAGCAACCCTAGTCGAAAAACCAAAATTGGTCCATTCTAGAATTCTGGTATTGCCCAACTTTCTTCATGGAAAAGAATGTCTTCTATGATTATGTGGAATAATTTAAACTTGGTTGAGTCCTGTTTGTACTTCTCTTTTGGATCTTCTAAATTCTTCAAAGATGTGCAAAGTACTGATCATTCTTTGCTTCAAGAGAACTTGGTTCTGACAAATTGACCTTTGTATATGTTTCATATTTGTTGTTGTTAACTATGCTATCCTTAACACCTACCAGCTTTAGCACACTTTTTTGTTCGTTTCATTCTACAATATGCTGTAGATAGCTTGTTTCTCAATTTCTTCATGCGAATAACAACAAATGATTGGCATTGACACCTTGTCTATATAATCTGTGCCAGCTGTCTGATTTTGGGCTGTTCAAGTAAGCATCAATCCAAGTAAGACAAGAAGAGATTGACCAAAAGGAGTGCACTTGGTAAAAGCTGTATTCGGGGTGTCTTCCTTTGATTGGTGGATATAAATATGATGGGGATGCCTTCCAAGACTTCCATCTTCAAATGGTAGATTGTGCGGAAATCATGGCCTCCATTCTCTAAAAGGAGAGAGGTTAGATGATAACAGCCTATAGAGGATCGTCATTTAAGGAATTTGTGATGCATCATGTAGTTTACTGTTGGAGAATGCGCACAACAGATCATATCGCTTTAAATTTTTAATTAGTTATTTTCTCTCACTCAGATAATTTATCGAATACTTTATAGACATGAATAATAAATTAAAAAAATAAGAAATTTATGTAGTTCAACAAAACTGTCTACATCCATAATAGAGAAGAAGCAATCTACTATGTAACTATTCCGAAATTGGATACAAAGATGATATAAATACTGAAATTATAGAGCTCCGAAATAATAACAAAAAAGATACAAATAAATCGAATCGGATCTTTCTCAACCGCGGCAAAAGATCAAAGAAAAAAAATACTTGAGATGATACCCTTCTTGGTCTTAATAAAAAATCAAGAGAAAGAATCTTTCCGGTAGTATACAGTAAAAAAATTTTCTGTATAATATCAAAATAGAGATGGCTGAAATATCAAACTAATTTTCGTCTTCCTTGTTAAAAAGAAACAACATCAATCAAGTTGAAGAAGAGTCTCCAAGTCTTACATTGCTCATCGAAGAAGAAGTACGATTAAAAAAAAAATCTTCGGTTTTAAAATTTTTTGGAGAAGAAGTTAACTGATAAAAGAATTTCAATAAAAAAAAATTTATTTGGAGTAAATAACAATATTTACTTGGCTTCAGGGAGACTCGTGCCTTATGGCATATCCTCGCTTGTTGGACTTGGCTATTATATAGAAGGCAGTTGCCAGGGATTATAGTTATGCTTTGTTTAAGATTGATCATGACCGTCCTCTGCTTGTTGATGGCAATTGGTCATAGCCTCTTTCAGCCTCAGTGAAGGTTTGCTTAACCTTGGCCCTTGTCAACCCTGCTTGAACACATGCATCAACTGGGAGCTTCCTCGGCTCCTACCTTGTTCTTGTTCTTCCTCATTGACTCTCTCGAAGGAAGTTAAAACTTGAAACCAGATCATTCTTGAGTTCTATTGGATTATTTCTTGTCCTGTTCATTCTGAATTCTATTGGAATATTTCTCATGCGATCTCCAGGTTCTCTAATACTTCTTCATTGCCCCCTTGTACATCGTTGGCATTCTCCATGCATATAGCACGCAAGGGCAACCAGGCACTGCCTTCAAGAGTCTAAATAACAGATCTGTCAACAGATAGGGATAAATTGCATAATACCATTCATACAGGTGTGCTTATAATGCTATGTTGAAGATTCATTTATGAAGTATTTGTGATTATTTCAGCATCATTCCTCTAATCCTCTCTCTCTCTCTGTGTGATTGCGTGATCGACATGTCTATGCTATATCGCATTCTATTTATCTATCCCTTTTTTTGTCTATTTTCCCTGGCGTCGCAGGATTCATTCAAAATTTAAGCAAGGTAGATAATCATATCTTGATTCAAAATTTGATATCATGGTCGAGAAAGCCGAAGAAACTCTCGCACCCTTTGCTGTTGTTGCTTTCATTTTCCAAGAACATATGGAGTAACTAAAATTAAATGATTTCCGTGATCTCAATGCTTCTCATGAGAGGCCAGGACTGGGCCGTTCTCAGTCCTGAAGCATCATACACTTTGCGGCCTAAGGTGGACTTGCCTGCTTGTTGCTTGCTTGAGTTTCGTGCTTCTGTGCTGCAAGTGCAGAACATTAATGGATACTTGGTAGCAGACCGAGCAAGTGCAGTCGATTGTCGAACGCAATGCTTACCGGTTTTGGACTGAATATGGGAAGCAGCAGACACATTACTCACCGTCGATTCGAAGTTTTTAAGTTTATTTATTCTGATTACACCGGGATGATCACATAGCATCAGAAATTTCATGCGCTAATGAGAAAGCTATTTTACAAGAGCATTTGGAATTCTAATCCGACTCCAAGCAGCAGACTTACTCTATTTGCTCTATGGTTTACACGTTCCGCGACGAGAGGGCTCTATTCTGTCAACGGCCAAAACTCCCACCACTCGGAAGCAGTGGCACAGCACTGCTCTGGAGAACCACTGCAGTTGAAATCGCACGGCTTTCCTATTGATGTCATGTAGCCACCCTGAGGTTCGCCCACGCATAAGCGGTCTGGTTCTTCCTGATCGAAAAGGCTTGTTTTCTTCTGTTCATCACCCGAACACACCAAAAAGCAGGGCCTTGCGTCCTCTTTGCGGTTGCGATCGCCACCGTCGGAGTCGTCGTCGTTGCTGCTCTCTTCTGTTGGCTTCTTCAGCAACTCGGTCAGCTTTTGCAACTGCTTGTTCAACAGGAGGAGGACCATGTCATCGCAGGCTTTGGAAGGCAGGGTAAGGTGAGAGAACTCCGGGGACAAAAAGGGAGGGTGTTTGTTGGTTACCTGTTTGATGAGAATTTGCTTCTCTTTCTTGAGGGATTCGACGCCGGAGAGCAAGGTGTCATGGTCGGCTTTGAGGGCGGCGTACTCTCTCTCGAGCTGCTTGGACTTCCACCGGGCTCGCTTGTTCTGAAACCATATGGCAACCTGGCGAGGCTGGAGGCCGAGCTCCTTGGCCAGCTGGAGCTTCTTCCGGGGCTCGAGCTTCGCTTGGGACTCGAAAATGGATTCGAGGGACTTTATCTGCTCGTCGCTGAACCTACGCTTCTTGTCGCTCCTGGCCTTCTCGAGAAGGGGATCCATGGAGATGTAGGAGGAAAAGACCTACGCTTCCCCTGCTGCAGGGTGGTTCTCACTCTCCAATCTCCCAGTCGTTTTTTGCTCTCTTTTTTTTTTTTTTTTAATTTTTTTTAATTTAATTTTATGGGCTTATCCTGCGCCTCTCTTTAATACTGGAGAGGGGGAGACGGAGGGGATTCTCTGGTCTTGCAGGACGGCGAGGGACTTGTAGAAGGTTCTGCGGCCAATGAAATTGTGGAAGGTGGACACCGTTACATGACTGGGTTCATGTAAATTGCTACGACGCTGCCTGCAAACCAATGGAAACATATACGGTGGGGAGATTAGCTTTCCCAACGTCTCCATCAAGGAGCCAGTTGCTTGTGTGCCTCGTTCTCTCTCTCTCCCCCTCTCTCTCCTCCAGGTGGCAAAAGGAGCTTTGTCTTTTTCTCTCCTGCCAGGTTAAGATGTTTCTGCGATCTTTATCCGAAGTAATTGGGTTGCTTTGTGTCTGGGTGAACTAAGTCATGATCGCCGACGTACTAGCAACTGGGGTTGATAGAATCATTTTGGTTCCTTGGAAGGAAAGGGTTTCTAGGTTTTGGTATCACTGCTATCGCAAAATATCAGTTTATTTCAGTCGAGGATCAAAGAGGGAGGAGAAATATAGAATTAATAAAGAACATATCATATCACTATATCAATTATTGTAGTAAAACCGAGATTATGTTGCTTGATTTAAAAAACCTCTAGCATGATAGGCTCCAATAAGGTTATTGTTGCTGCTATAATCTTAAGTCGGACCGAGACCGGCAAGTGGTAGTATAGCCAGTCTTCCTCGAAAGCATAGACGTGAAAAAGGTGAGAACAGGGATCTAAAAACATGACCGTCAAAATAGCTCGAAAGCAATGCTGAATTGAAAAGAAGTTATATTTTTCTAGCCGGAAATCCTTCAAATACTCAAGCCAATAAAAATCTGGAGAATGATAGAACAGAAAAAGAATAGAAAGTGAGTGATAGGAGTAGTCGGATGAAGTTTATTTAGGATTTCTTTAAATTTCTTCCCATTTATGGAGAGAGAGAGAGAGAGAGGCAGAAATCAACCATTTAGCAGCAGCTTCTAACGCGTGATGACTGTTCAATAATAGGTTTCCATGCTTTAACAAGATTATAAAGATTTTGATATGATGGTTGAATTACTATAAGAACCATCAAGATTGAAGTGTTGATAAGGCAATGCTACCTTTAGGATTATATTATTATTATTATTATTATTTTATTAATTGGATCGTTCAAGATACAATTCTAAAGTAAAAATAACGAAGAAAATCAGATGAAAAAAAATCTCTCGATGACGAAGACGTCTCCGCTAACTATGGTTACATCACTTTGATTTATCGAGCAATTATATTTACCGCATCTCATCAGTTATACGACGTGCTTGGGACTTCAAGGTATATATATATGTCATTGAAACCTTGCAGGTGTAATGGTGTTCATCTCCGTAGCAAAGTTTTAACCACGGACGACCTCATGGTGAGAGGCTGAGAGCATGGCCGTAAAAAGATTTCAAAATATATGCATTTTGTTGATGAACACTTTATATCATGTATGTAAAAATTGATTTTTACATCGAGCGGGAGGATTTTTTTTTTTTTATTAAAAGAAAAGGGATGGGAGGAAGAAAATTTCCGTTGTAGCTGTTCTCACCAGCCCCCCATCCCGCCAAGCCATGTTCAATTTGGATAGTCATTTTTCGTAATATCCTTTCTCATCCGAAGATGAATATACCAATTTGATCCCACTAAATTATTAAAATAGAATGTTCCCTTTTATTTCATAGTCACGTGCCTCAAAAAAGGATTTAACCATGGTGATGTGAGAAGGAAAAGTGTGGGGAGGTGAGAGTTAGGAAGCCCAGCGTGAAAGTGCTCCCATCCCAATGGTTTTCTACAGCCTGAGCTCCGCGGTGCAGCGGATCATCACGTGAGGCACGCGCACAGACGGTTTCGTTACGAAGGCGATCGGATCCCGAAAGTTTTATTATTATAATAATTAAAACGTCGGGGTGGCGAGTATGACAGCGATGGCGTACGACAGGATGCCGGACAGCCTCGTGGACCAAGGGTAAGAGGACGCGTGTCGAAGAGGTGGGGGACCGTTTGCTGCCTCTGGTCGGGGAGGTGTCTGTCGTGTAGCGTAGTGCACGTGGCAGCCCTGGGGGCATTCGGGCACGCTGTCCCGGTCAACGTCTCGCGGTTGGTGCCGGGTCCAGCTCGCCCTTCGTCTCCTTCTCGGTGATGTCGGCCAACGCGGCCTTCCCGATTTTTAAGACCAAGAGGTACTCACCTGGATGGTCTCATCCGTATATGCATGTATATTTGCGGGTTGTTTAAGACCAGGATCTCATGGTTTTTGACATGAATAAAAAAAATTACATCAATGCAAAAATTATCTGAGTCAAGCTTTTGTGAGTAGAACATTCAAGATTCCAACTCTTTTAAGTAGTCTTTTCCCGTTTAAGGGATCGGCCAGTAGAAAGGAGACAGAGAGAGACACTGTTCTCTCACTCACATTAATGATCATGGATCCCATAAAAATTTTTAGATTTGATCGAATCATCGCTGAAATCATATCTTAAACTCGTGATCAATTAGTAGTAAGACAAGATCTCTACCAACTAGATTACCATCTTAGCGATATATATAATTATTAATCTCATCTTTTGTTGAACTAGTACAAAGAGTAAACAGTACTTTGGAATTTTTTTAAAAAAATATAAATTTAAAGTAAGTTGGATTAAATAAATCTCTTGAATAGGAAGTTTTCTTTGAAAATTTTATTAAAATATTAAAAGTCAATGATAAAGCCTATGTAACATCATATTAACAAATTAAACTTAATACTACAGAAATTTGCTAAAATTATTTAATTATAAATATAAATATATAATTAATATTTGATACCAACTTCAGTAAAAAAATTATAAAAAAAATAAATATGTGCTCATTAAAATTTTTGCTAAATGAATCTAGCTCTTGTGAAGCATTACATGGTTCATTTAGTCCTGGTATTCTCTAATTGTATCATGTGCTTTATCATCCTTATTAAGAAGGAGGGAGGTTATCCTTAAAGGTCTCCTCTTTTATGATAAACAAATTATCTAAAAAATTATATTTTCTTGGATAAATATTTTCTAGCTAACATTTTGATAGAAAAATAATTTATTCGTAGCCTTTTATACTTTAAAAAGTGGTTTTGAAATTTGTTACTCATTTTCTTTTACATTATTATTTTTCTAAATAAGCTACTAAAATTTATTCATATTTTTTATAAAACCCTTTATGCTATTTAGGTAAAGAATAGTGGATGATTAAGTTATTGGATATTGAATGATGGAAGCATTAAAAATGAGGAGAAGTGCATTTTAAGAATAAAATTAAATATTTATTTTATTGGTTGGTGAAAAAATAATTTAGGGACCTCCAAGTGGATAATACTTTTTTTTTCTATTTTATGAATAAAGTACTATATATCCATGGAAAAATGACATACCTATCCTGAAAAGTACAATAACATGAATAAGTTGATCAATAAAAAAATTAACCAACTTTCATATAATAATATTTATTCATAAAAGAATGGATCATAAATTCAGCTGATATATTATCCTATGAGGTGTTTGACACCAAACGCATTATGAATTGATCTTCTTCTTGATATCAGAAGCTCCAATCTTGCAAGAAATGGGCTTTTACCATGAGCTTTCCCTATTTACCAATTAAAAGGTTGTAATCCACAACCACAAACAGTCATGGAACTCAATCAGCATCCTGTGGCTATGCTCATCCACATGTTTCTTGTAATGGCTGTTCAATTAATCAATCTTATCACGGACCTAAGCACGCATAGCCTAAATTTTTTGCTCGCAAATCTATTAGCTTGTACAAAACTTGGGCATGGTCTGGACCTATTGGTTATAGACCACGCCGAATCACTTGATCATGTAACGTTGCCAACCGAGTCTCATAGCATGGGCAACGAAACATTAAATGACAAATGGGGTTTACCAAATCATTTTTGTTTTCCCTTCCATTGAAGCTGTCTCGATTATTTTTTTAAGAAATATTAGATGAGAGTGTCTCCTTCCGTGGAACCGGTTTTTCTTTGGTTGGTACCACGTGTCATGCAATGCTTTGCGGCACATTCAGAATTGAGTTAAATAATAAGGTGTTGCCTTGGTCTGGTGCTTATATTTATGAGGCTTGAAGTCATGCAGAAAATGAGGGATTACATCGAGGATCCAAGTGGTGGGTAACCGAGGTGTCGAGTTAGACTGTCTTCCTAGCAAAATTTTATAAAGCTTGAATGTATATTAGGTATGCCAAGAAGATTCTTCATCTGGATCTTCTCGTTATCGAAGGCGATTCCTTGATGGTTATTTCTTGGATCCTGAATGCTTTCAGGAAGACTCATACCCTTCCTCTTTTACGGAATATAGCTTTGTTGCTCCGAGATTGTAGTGGACTTATTGTCTGTCATGTTTACAGGAAAGCCAATTCTGCTGCTGGCTGGATGGCTTCTTTTGTTACATTTCATTCGAGAGGGTTTATTTGCTTTTATCTCGCTGACATGTCTGTACAGTTTAGAAATATTTTTTTGGTCGACGATTTTGATTGTACTTTTTTCAGGACTATTTTATAAAATACTTGATTTATCAAAAATAAAAAATAAAAATAGTCACGTGGAAATTTAAGTTAAAAAGTGATTGATGAGATAGCGTGAAGATCTTGCACGTGCAAATATGCTGGAGATCATGCAAGTATTCAAATCCTCATCTATGATGATCTATTAGGTGATAATGGAAATTAATGAAGTTGCTGTTAATTTGGTGGGGCAAGCAATGCTAAAATGTTATGGAAAGAGGGAGAAATGATGATCGATGAGTATTATATTAAAAAAGCTCGCGTTTAGATCAGTGGTGGGAGTACGTGTTTGCCTACAAAGTTATCAAAAAGATGGTCTCCATGATAAACAACAGCACAACATCTCTACTTTAATTAGACTTTTTGATTGGGTTCCGGTTGTATCTCTTTTGCACAAAAAATAATTCCCTTTCTTTTAGGACACCATTTTTTGGATTGCATAATATCTGCTTTGAGATCTGTATAAATAAATGAAAGGAAGAGATTGAATTGTTTTGTCTTTTGTACAAAGGATAAAACTCAAACCTCAGTTGATAAGGCCATGAGCCTCACCTCTAAAAGCAACCCTTTTTTCTTCTTTTTTTTTTCTTTGTTGGGGTTGGGGGGTGTAAAAGGAGGCTAAGCCACCATACCTCTACAAGGACACTTGTTTTTAATTTTGTAATCCCATGAAATATTTCAGAAAAAGTAGCAGGAGAAGTATAGGAGTCTAACCAGAAATCTCCTGCTAAGTAACCAAAAAATTGAAATCCAACTACTCGAAAATTTAATCCCGAGCATTTCATTACAAGAAATTTAACTCAAGAATCACAACAATTTGTGGAATCTCTTTTGTTTTGAATAAATCAGATGCATCAAATACTATTTTCTATAAACTTTGCTGGCGTGGGGCCATGGCATGTTAAGCTGGATCCCGTTTCATCAAGATAAGGCATCAAGCGAGGGGCTAGAAACGAACTGGATCGATCTTTTCATATCTAGGCAAAGGGGATCATTCAATCCCTTATCCTTCACTCAAACAAAGACGATGGCTGGAGAATTGAGACCCCCCACCACGAACGCATGCTTATCCTCTATCAATTGCATTGGACTAATCCACTTTTTTTTTTTTTTTAAAAAAAAAACGGAAGACAAAAAACCAAAAAAAAAAAAAGAAGCAACTCGAAGAAAGTTCCCACCCATCACCATCCAGCATCAGTTGAGGTTGCGGCCGAAAGCAATCCAAAAAGAAGAGATCAAAAGTAAACAGAAAGTGAAATGCCCACCAAAAGCATCTTAATTGCAACAAAGCTCGGGAAATGGACTGCGGCCCAGAGAACGGATGGAGAATGAGAGATAAACCTCACTTTTTTTTTTTTTTCTTTTAATAGAAAAAAGAATGGCAGGGACGACCAGCATAGCTATCTTTTCTAAGAATGATCATAAAAATCTTTACTTCATTAAAAAATGTCCGATACATCACGATAATAAAGATATCTCGGTCATTTTCCATGCATTACGATAATAAAGATATCTCGGTCATTTTCCGTCATATTAAATGAATATGTCATTCATATCAACCAGTTCAATCTCATATCTCTATGTCTAAGCATCCAAGGAAAAATCTTTTTCTTTAATTAGTTTCGTTGCGGCCGAAAACCTATCATATAACTTATTCATGGGACGACCTTTCCACCATATGGTATCATTATAGTAATCGCCGTTATATATATAAATACAACATGGAGCCTCCCCAAGCTGCCCTGGGATTTCGATTTCCAGCATGCTTTCATAAGCTCTCCACATCAAACAGTTGCTGATTGGACTTTGTTTCCTTCCCTTGGAAATGTACTACTCGTTGGTGGGCCTCGGTGAGAAGACTTCCTGTGATCCCATGACTTCAGAAATGCGTGTTTAATTCGTTCACCGAACAATCCGTCATAAAACGTTGTATAAGATGGCTAACTGCCGACATCAATCGTTTACAGGGGAAAAATTAATGATCTTTGTGAACTTAAACAAAGCAACGACACGAGCATATATATATATATATATCGTTTACAGGGGAAAAATTAATGATCTTTGTGAACTTAAACAAAGCAACGACACGAGCCCATATATATATATATATATATATATATATATATATATATATATATATATATATATATATATATATATATATATATATATATATATATATATATATATATTTGGATGGACTCTCGGATGCAAGGCCATCTTGGAGCTAGGGTCCAATTGCCAAGCTTGTAGCAGGCACGAAGAATCTCGTTTCGTGAGAAATTTGGCAAAGGAATTGAAAAATCCACTCGATATGCTTCGAGAGGAGTTTGGATACAAGAATTAGAGAATATTTGAAGTAGATCTACATGACATGATTACATGCCATGCATGTTTATATTTGGTTGATTTTGATTTTACATAGTTTAGGCATCATAGAATGTTTATATTATAAAAAATACATGTTATTTTATGTACACAGGGAATGCCTGAGTAATATAAACCCTCTCTTCTCCTGTGGAGTTGTTTTCTGCCAGCCATGCATGGCCAAATCACTCTCTACCAGTCCATCGAATCCCGATCGCAGTTTTCCCCTCTCCTGGCTTTCTCCGCCCTGTTCCAAGCTCCAAAACGGGTGGGAAAGAAGGAAAGGGAGTGGGAGAGAGATGAAGGAGAAGCCCGTTACAAAACTGAGGCAAGGAAAAGACGGGCTATGATACCTGTAACCTTGTACACTACAGTATGGGTTTTGATGTACAGGACTGCTAATATGATGCAGGTCTGACCTCATATGGACTCTCACACTTGTGAATCAGGTATGGGCCCAAAGATAGGTCCATGTAGTTTTTTAATTTTGCTACATTTCTATAATGTTTTATCCGATCCAAACTATATATCATGCCCCCGATCCGAGATTGCGAGCCAAGATCATCGCAATCGCTACATACTCATCGAAAACTATCCTCATAAATATGCAAGGCATCTCTTCACGATATCAAACAGTAAATAATGGAACAAATTATTGATAATTTAACATTCATACTTAATTCGAATAACTAAATCAAATATCTTTACAAAATAATACTTCGAGTCTTATATTAAATTTTAATGTATCTTAATATAAAATAAAGATAAATTTTGCTTCTAATCACTCTTCCATAATGTATTTCCAAATTAAACTAGTTTTTTTCTAAGATCCAAAAATCCGAAATAAAAAGAGAAAATAAGAAAGAGAAAATAGAGAGAGATGATGGAAGAAAAAGTAGAGAGAGAAAGTGGAGAGAAAAGTAAGAGAGAGGATGCAAGCTCTGAGAAGGGAGAGAGAGGGAAGAGAGAAAAAATCTAGAGAAAATTTTTAGAAAGAAAATTCTAGGGAAAGAATGTAGAAAAAAAAAAAGTTGAAAAACCTGAAGAGTGAAGAAAAAAAAAGCTTTTTATTTTTTATTTTTTTCTCTTTTTCTTTTCTTTTCACTGCTCGACCAAAGTAGGGGACTCCTTTTGAATTCCCTTCTTTCTCGAAATCCTGGGGCTCTCACTAGGAGATGATGGTTGTTCGACGGTCAATTATGACAAACAATGCCAGAAAATTAAGAAATATTGATAGACAAAATAGAGGATTTGGAATTTTTGTTTTCAAAAATTTTTTGACAAAATTGGCTGAAATATAATCTTAAAGTACCGAGGAAGTTGAGAGGAAGGTTATTTGAGGGATCTTACCTGGTTTTTTGATGGATTTTGGTTGTAAATCCCGTGGGCATGCTGAGGGCTATCTGAACCAAGAAAAGAAAAAATAAGAAAGAAAATGGTGGGAGAAAGAAGGGTTCTCCGATGGTGGGGATCATTGAGGGGAAGATAGTCTCCTTTTCATGGATGGGAGCCTTAAAATCTTGATGTCTATCAGGTTTTCTTTCAGGGAAGGAGAAAACTCTTATCCATTTACTTTTTCTTTAAAAATCATATAAATTACTTTGGCTGGGTTTTCAATTGGCTGGCCCATTACATGCTAAGATCCTAGTAGTTGCATGGAGTGGATGACAGAGTACTCTGTTCATGCTTGTAGATTGTAGGGACGACTTAGTCTTCAGCAATTTTTTTGTTTTATCATTTTATATATTCTAACGAAAACTTGTAATTAGATTTAAGTGAACTGTAACTATATAAGTTAGTCCATTTTTAATGTTTGGTTTCTGAAATTTTGTATAAGAAGCATATATTTAAAAAAATATAAAAAAATCAGTACCGCAATTATCTTGGCTGCAATTACAACTTCCAATTATTGGTCACCAAAACAATAAAAAACCAATTGCTTTTAGCACGATCCCCACAAAATAAGTAGCACTAGAGTCCAAATCTAACCGAACCAAATTAATACAGGAAAGTTAGAGTTGCACATATTTAAAAAGCACCTTTAGGTTCCGTTCTTTTACTAGTAGCAAGTTTAGCTGGATATCTATATTTTTTTAGATAAATATTTTTAGATAATTTTTAGATATAAAAATAATTTATTCATATTTTTTATTTATAAAAAATAATTTTATAATTTGTTATCCATATTATTTTAATCATTACTTTTCTAGATAAATTACAAAATTTTTTCATATTTTCTGTAATACTCTTTTACATCATTATTTCTTTTGGAAATAGCAATAATTAAGTTATTGAATATTTAATGAAAAAGTATTGAAAAATCTTACATCATTATTTCTTTTGGAAATAGCAATAATTAAGTTATTGAATATTTAATGAAAAAATATTGAAAAATCAAGAAATGATATTTTAAAATAAAATTAAATATTAATTTTACTGGCCGGTAGATAAATAATTTATAAGTAGATAAGATTTTTTTTAATTTTATGAATAAATATTATTTATAAGAAAGTAATTTATCTATCTTAAAAAATATAAAAATATGGATAAATTAGCTAATAAAAAAGATTGACTAATTTTTAGATAATATTTATAAAATTTAATGAAATGGTCGCAACTATAATTACCGGTTTTTTATTAATTAAAAAAAAAAAAAAAAACGCCTCATTCGAACGGAGCCCCAGACTTTAGCGGTTCTTTCCGGGAGTGCTTTGCACGTCATAACCCAATAAATTGTAACAAATCGGGCAAATTAAAAGGAAGCACTGCTATTATTATACGAGGAGCTGGGACAGATGCATCGTGATGACCAACTTCTCTTTCTTAACACCCCACCCCACCCCACTTTTAATTCAAAAAAAAAAAAAAAAAAAAACATGGTGCCATGATAACTAGCTAACAGCTCAAAGGTTCTAGCGGAAAAGAGGTAAATTACCTCCGTCTTTCTTCCTATATTTCCCTTGAGCCAACGAGAGACTCATGCATCCGGTTCACTTCCAGTTTAACCAGTACTCGATCAGACCCCTTGGAAGGCTTTCATGTCTTCTTGTTCTTGATGATTTGGAGACAATGGCTTCTCTTTCTCGACCGACTCAAAGCCAGCAAGATCTGCCAAGGTGCGTACGGCATCGACAACCCCATCAATCCTAGCTGATATCTCAATCAGCAGCGATGCTACCGTGATCAGCGGCAACACTTCCATCACTGGCAAGGTAGTAGCCACCGAGATCGAGTGCTTCTTCTCTTCAGTTGCATCTTCTGCTGCTGGTTCGATCGCAGCTCGTGTTAATTGGTTAGGAAATGATCTTAAAGCATCGTGGAGCTGCTCCACCGCATTACTCATCTCTTCAACCAGTAAATCTATACTTTGAGAACTTTTCATCAACTTTACGGAGCTCGACAACTCCTTCAAGACCTTCGAGGACTCTGAGCTCAACTTCATGCAAACTTCTCTCAGATGCTCCTTCGCGGACTCGGGTGCCTGTTATTAATTAATCAATCAGTTTCAAGTCCTGATTAATTTTATTAGACTGGGTACATGGCAATCTTATTAAGCTCGGTACGTGGCTTGGATTCTGAACATTACCTGAATCTCCGAATTGATGGAACCATCGAGGGCTTCTATACGGTAAGCGCAGTACCTCATCGCAGCTCCAACCTCGAGGTATGGAGTCCATGGATGGCGAAAGCCGAAACGGCCATGAGCAGGTTCCCATCTTGCTAGATTAGCCTGCGAATCTTCCGATGCCTTCGAATTTAGAACACATTCGTAACCCCGTGACTTTTGGGAGGAGCATGATGACTTCTTTCCATCGACGGCTCCATCCTTCGTGAAGTATTCTTCGATGCAGGCTGCACGTGGAAGCATCGATAGAGAGGCAAATTAATGAACATAGATGTTTGGCTTATTAAATGAAATTTAATTACTCGTGCATTTATATGCATCGAGTGTTAATTAGGAAGGACATATATACCCTCCAAGGAGTCTGCAAGCTTATCCATATTGTTGGTGATGAGGAGGTGAAGCTCTTCGCTGGCCCAAACAGGGCAAATAAGAATGCATACCAGCAGGCACATGGAGATTCCGATGGCGATGGTGGACAGACGCTGCTGTGCCAGATCGAGCAGTTCGTCCACACGGTAGCCAGAGACTGCGACCAAGCTGAAGGTGAGGATGAATATCGTGACACCGTAATCAAATCGGGCTTTTATGATCGGTATGAACCGGGAAAAGGTTGCAGCTGCACCTGATGATGATGTTGGCAAAGTCATGCGCGAGTGCTCAAAATAAAAAATTTTTCTTTAAAAAAAAAAAAAAAAAAGGGTCCAGTGGAGTACGTGGAGGTTTAATCATCTCTCCGTACATGAAGAGATAATTTCCGTATTTCAAATTTATTAGATTCGTACCATTTTGGAATAATTTTAGTGGTGGTGCCAAGGCTCGCGCTCGAACAATTCAATAATGGAGCGCAGCTTGGTGTATAAAATGCTTCTTACTTACCTAATAGGAAGACGGAAGCACCAAGGATTACGGGCTCCACTTTTTCTCCCGTCTTATTCGCAATCCAGTGGATGCCCATGGCAAGGCCAGCAGCACTTAGAGTTGCGACAGCTCTGTTGAATCCTTTGTACAAGCACCCACCTGAATCAGTGGCAGTGGAAATTTTGTCACTTAAGGTAGTGTTTGGTAACGGAATAAGGATTTTTGAAATAGGGATTGGTATTCTTCAAGAATAGGTTATTCTTGTTGTTATTCTCGATTTGTGTTTGGATGAAAATCTGGTATTCCACCTTATTCCAGTGCAATTAATGCAGTGTTATTCTAAATGATGTTTGGATGAGACGGGAATAAGCCGGTATTCCACCAAAAATAGGGAAGGAATTTTTTGAAATTCCAAAAATACCCTTACTCAAATATTAATATAAAATAAGTTATAAAATTCTTTTTTAATTTTATATTTAAATAAATATATTATTATATTAATAATAATTTAATAATATGATATATTAAAAAGATGTTATACCAAATAATTTATTAATATGGTTTATGTAAATATTAAATTAAAAATAAATTTATTAATATTAAATTTAAATTCTGATATAAATATTAAATTAAAAATAAATTTATATAAAAGACCAAATCACCCTGGAATACGAAAACAGGAATTACTCTATTCCACGGAAAAGGTGGAATAGGAATTCTGGAATTTCTAGGTTTGACCAGAATAAGGAATAGCTCTTATTCTCCCTCGATTTCAAAACCGTTTGGAAGAACAAGAGACTTATTCCCCTTATTCTCCGTTGTATTCCGCAACCAAACAGGCCCTAAGTGATGGCGTAGCTGTCCTATTAAAAGTCATCATACGTACCACTTGCATGGATGCGAAGAAATATTAATAAATGATGACGGAACGGATGCAAGGTTGTCGCACTTGTTAAAGAACAAATTGATAAAAACAAAATGCAGGATTCTTCCCTCCTATTGATGGAACTAATCAAAATGGGTACATCCGATCATATGCATATATATATATATATATATATATATATATATATACATAGCTTATATCATGCTTATGCGCTTACCTACAGTGTATTCGAATACAACAGTAACTGTCATAACGGCCCACATGGCATTTCCTCCAACCCCATCGTACAAGGGTCTGGAATAGTAGAAGATCGACACTAGAGAGAGTGCGATCCCCACCTTGATGCCATACATGACCTTCCTCGGGTCATCGACTCCCATCTTCCAAGCGTTCTTCCCGAACCCGAACACCTTCGACTTCGCCATCAAAACAGCACCAGCGAACCATGTCCATGCCCGAGCGATCACGCCGGACTCCGACTCCATTTTCACCGACGATCCGCTAGGGACCGTCACCCGCCATTCCAAACCACCCGACGCTTCTTTATCGTTCGCCATTGCCATCCTATTCTCGAGGAGTCAAGGTAGTCAAGAAATCCGGTTGCCGAGACCCCGGAACCCGTATATCGTACGTATTTGATAGTCACGCACCGAGAATGACCAGGGACTTGGACTTTTTTTCGCCTTAGCGCGCGAGACCCTCTTTGTGCTTGTGTGGGGCTATTCCTCGAGAAAATGGCAGGAGAGGCCAATTAACTTTAGTGATGCGGATTGGAGTGGGGATGGTGAGGGAACTCAAGGGCGCGCAAAATTTGAAGGGACCTTCCTGTCTTGTAATGGTCGGGGACGGCTTGGTAGCTTATATAAGAGGGAGGAGAGGTTATAAAAAATATAATATCGTGGGTGTACGAGTAATTAAGGGGGCCAGGGGGGGACGTTCGTTGGGAGGGTGCTAAGTGGGGTAGCTTTTTCGGAGAGCTGAGATGTTACATGAGTTGGTGGAGGTGTTGGGTGGGCTAATGGGATACGGATTTTGCTGCGGCACGGGGATTTTTTTTTATTATTATTATTATTTTTTAAAGGAGAATGTAATTCGGTCATCATGCATGCGTGGTGATCACCGTACGTCTGTTCCACGAGCAAACCCCCACGTCCCTTGCATTTGCCACGATCATCCGTGCGATATCCCACATCAGCCAGCCTCCTTGCTGATGTGTCATATGAACATTGGAGCCGATGCTAGCTAGGGCCCTCTGCTTGGTCGAACGGGACCAAAATTTTTTGACCGGCTGGAATCGGACGCATAGCTAATGGAGCTGTTTGCCGTGGTTGAAGAAACGTGCGCTCGCCCGATCGAGGAGCGCAAGCGTGCGGAAAGAGGCACGCAGGAACGGAGAGGCAAATGGGAGAATGATCTCCTCGAACCGTTGGAAGGAGCGGTCCGTGGAATCAAGCTTCGAATGTTGAGTCACTTCGAAGTTTGCTCGAGCTAGCTAGCCGGTTGTTTTTGGTTTCATGCAATCCTCGTGGAGTGCATTACATAAAAGGCGACTGCCGGAAGCTCATAGATTTTGCCAATGGTGCCTTCCAAGTACGTCCCGTTTTATTTTATTTTATTTTATTTTATTTTATTTCCGAGACACGGATTGCCTATGATACAATCGATGTATCCTATGATATGATGCATCCACGCACCATCCATTACATCATGGATAGCTGCATAGAGATGCACGTGACGTGTATCATATGATCTATGTTCATATAGGGCTGTCCATCATGTGATAAATAGTGTGTGCAATAATGCATCGTTGGTGATTCATGCATTTTTTTTTTTTTTTTTTGATAATAAAGTAGTGGGCATGTACCATGGATTTATTTAGTCCACAGGAAGTAAAGGAAGTGGTTGTTCCTAAAAAGTGAAGAGAAAATCTTTTATTCCGTGGAAGTTTTTAAAAAAAAATGAAAAAATATCTTTCCATAAGATAATACTTTTCATATTTCATTAAAAATAAAAATTCATGAAAAAAGATGGATTTAAAAATTTTCCAAAGAATATAAATTAATAATATTTTTTTTTTATTTTTTTAAATATCATTTTAAAATCAATAGCTAAAATTTTATAAAATATGAATCGATGGTTATAATGAAATAATAAATAGTGCTATATATCAACATCATAAATTTATACTGATAAATTTTTTTTATTAATATTATATAATACCTGCTATATTAATATATTAATATTTTTGTTAATATAATATATTATTTATATTATTTATATAAAATTTGGAAGTAAAAAGATATGATCTCGTATCTACGTGTGAACGATATGATAGATATTTTATATAATTTTTTTAAAAAAATAGATATTCAATTCAATATAATTAAGTTATGCTGGAATAAGCTATTTTTCTACGATCAATTGAATATATTAAAATTTTATTTTTCGAAATATAGTTTTGTAATAAATAACTTCCTGGAAATTTATAATAGAAAAATTGAATCAAACAATCCTACATACAATAATGGTGGTTTTGGAAGTTACAAACGTTACTAAATTTCAGACCACAAATCCAAATGCTAATATTGTCTATTAAAATAAAATTAATGCTGTTGCGGCTTCCCTATGCTTTCTCTTAGAAGGAGTGCTAGATGGCTGTCCCACCGTTACTTGCAAGAAATTAATTAATGGTTGTTGCGGCTTGGCATCATTTCTACTACCGCGAATAATTTTTCAAGCGTAGTTGCACGTGAGAAGATCAAGAATATGTGAGTCGAAGCCATGGTAGTACCAAAGTTGCACAAAGAAGGTTGCTGGCGTCGAAGAGGCAGTCAAAGATGCAGATTTACACTAACGCCTCCCATGTTGCTCTGGTCTTATAAATACTAATGTTACCATAATTCAGGACGGACCAGAAATTTAATTATAGGTTTGAAAATTTAATTAATTCATCCGAACCGATCGATCAGGTAGTTCGGCACGGTACTTCAAAGGTACAATATGAGAACGGATCAGCACTACATTTTAACCAACGATAACATAGTCGGCCATCGACATACTTCAAAACAAATGACCGACCTACAAACGGCTAATCTGCTTCAAGAACGAGCCTGGTTGTTATAACTAACCAATCATATAATTGATAGCCATGATATCAGTAAGATCAAGATAAATAATCACCAATAGTAACTGCAATCTTAACTAATTTTCCTGACGGCAATCGATTACAAAAAAATCTTAACCACTTTCGGTTGAATCGATGCCTGTAAATAAAAGTAAGATGGGATTTCCAAAATAAGCAAGTTTATGGCTATCCTAAACCATGCCAATTTAACTCTTTCCCTTTTCTACCTGCACTCTCTTCTTGAATATTACATTTTGTTGCCCGAACTTTACTAATTTAGATATCGGAGTGCTCCTCACTGAAAAAATTCCGATCAAAAATTTATTTTACAGGAATTCAAGAAGGTAAACCGATAATCGAGATACTCCATCCATGAAAATCAGCGTCAACAACTATCTTAAAAAAAAAAAAAAAAAAAAGGAAAAGAGAGAAGTACGTCTTTCCTCCTTCCCTTATGTTTTCCTTCGTCTTTGTCGATCGCTTCGTTTATTACCATTTTCTTTTCTTCCTACGGGACCATCTCCCCTTTCCCTGGTCTTTGCATCATCACCCGATCTTATCTCCAACTCCTTCCCACAGCCCTACCCAGCTAAACTATTTCTTCCTTCCTCTCCTACACACAATCTAGCCACTAACCCCCCCTATATAATTAACCATCTTATGTCCATTCTCCATTCTCTTATAGGGTCCAAGCAAACAATCCTCCCTTCTAACCATTGTGGATTGTCCAAGCATGAATCTCATGCTCAAGGTCCTTGAATCCTCGACAACCACCTGACTAGGGCTACAGATGGATCGTATTGGACTAAGGCTTGCTTTATTCTGATCTAACTCGAATTCATATTCGTAGCATGTCTTGGACCCGGACCCGATCAATAATCAACCGGTTCGGGTCAGTAAGAAAGATTTTAAATCTAGAAGGTTATTCGTATCATATCAAGGTGAAGTATGATCCAGACCCAATCAAAAGTGATTGAATTTGAGTCTAAACTACTTCGAGATAAGCATCAAACTATTCTTTTAGAGTTAAAATATAATATTTGATAATTAAATATAAAATAACAAAAAATCTAAATAAAATAAAACACTAGTATCAATTACATTATTAATATAGTTGTTAATTATAATATTAATTGTATTATCAATATTAAGAGATTATATTACATTAATATTATAAACTATTGATAATAATTATTAAATAATATAACATAATGTAATATTATACAACATATTATCTCTACAATGTCATATAATTAATGTATAATTATATGAATTATATAATTTTAATGATATTACATAATGCCCTGTTTAACAATTTTTATTCTATTTATATAGTAATAGTAATAATATTTTTAATCTTATAAAAATATCCTAATCTTCTACAATAATCACATAGTTAATCTTAATATATTGTCAAATCAAAATGTTATCGGATGCTTATATTAACAATATTGTTATTGAGAAAAATGTGGTTATAACTAACATAATATAATTATAAATTTATTATAAAACATATCATAATAATCACATTGAATTTATTATTGTAATAATATAATATAGGATACAATATTATTTATCATATATATAATATTCTGATAATGTATATAATATACAAAATCAATTAATATTAATATTATGAATATAATAATATTAATATCAATCCTAAAAAAATATATATTAATTAATATTTTAAGATTAATAATAATATTGCTATTTTTTTTTTGGGGTTTTTTTTTATCTTCGGCTCTTTTATCATCCAGTTTGAAATATATTTCTTTCTTTAGATGGCTTACTATCGAGTTTGAGATTTTTTGAATATTTTTATGTCTCTGACTTCTTCATCAATTTGAGTTTTTTTTTTTTTTTGAATATTTTGCCATTCAATTGAACTTTTTTTCTTTTTTTTGGACATTTTTTTGGCTCTGACTCTTTTGCCATCTAGTTTAAAGTTTTTTTGTTTGAATGTTTTGTTATCCAGTTTGAAAATTTTTTCTTTTCTTTGGATGTTTTTCTATTTTTAGGTTTTTTGCCATCTAGTTTGATATCTGTTATCATCAAATCACCTTTCGCCAGGCAACAATGGTACCTAAGGATCTTTCGATCTTTTTTGGTGAAGAACGAAGAGTTACACGTTGGTGCTCCATCGCGGGAACATATAAGAACAATCTCTTGACCAGTGATAATTGGTGGAGGGCCCTTTGATGCTCAAATTAGTAAGAAAAATGAGATGTGCTATAACAGCCGGAGCTGAAAGCTAAGTGATGCCCGAGAGCATGAAAGTGGTGGTAAAAAATGTACCTCACAAAGGATCATCTCTTACCAATTTGTAGAGTTATATGAAATAACAAAATACTGTTAAAAAGGTGTAACATATCATGTTTGGATACTGAAAACTTGTCTCCCGGGATCCTTTTGGTTAGCATCACTATAACAAAAACAACATATAATAATAGAATTTTAATAACACTCAAAAAAAATTTACTATAAATGTTCTCTAGTAATGATTTTTAAACATATTATAAAATATATATATTATTGCAACACTTTATCAATAATATTATTATAAATTATTATATAGTGACAATATCTTATTATCGCTACAAGAAATTACATTCTTTTATAATGATTTTAAAAATTATCATAAAAATCTATAATGTTATAATAGTTATTTATAGATATTACTAAAATTTATTATATTATATTGGTATATTGTAAGGATAATAATTACCGGTTAAATATAACTTAATTAATAATATTTATAATTTTATTATAGAATATCAATCATTTATTATTGAAATAAAATTTATCATTTATACATTACTATACAACTAATAATTTTATTATTAATTATTTATGATTTAACTTGGTGATAAATTTGTATCATTGTAAATTAATTAATTTATTTTTTGATGATAATATTTGACAACTAAATATACATTAATTTTTTTAAAAAAAATTATATTTTCTTGGATAAATATTTTCTAGCTAACATTTTGATAGAAAAATAATTTATTCGTAGCCTTTTATACTTTAAAAAGTGGTTTTGAAATTTGTTACTCATTTTCTTTTACATTATTATTTTTCTAAATAAGCTACTAAAATTTATTCATATTTTTTATAAACCCTTTATGCTATTTAGGTAAAGAATAGTGGATGATTAAGTTATTGGATATTGAATGATGGAAGCATTGAAAATGAGGAGAAGTGCATTTTAAGAATAAAATTAAATATTTATTTTATTGGTTGGTGAAAAAATAATTTAGGGACCTCCAAGTGGATAATACTTTTTTTTTTCTATTTTATGAATAAAGTACTATATATCCATGGAAAAATGACATACCTATCCTGAAAAGTACAATAACATGAATAAGTTGATCAATAAAAAAATTAACCAACTTTCATATAATAATATTTATTTATAAAAGAATGGATCATGAATTCAGCTGATATATTATCCTATGAGGTGTTTGACACCAAACGCATTATGAATTGATCTTCTTCTTGATATCAGAAGCTCCAATCTTGCAAGAAATGGGCTTTTACCATGAGCTTTCCCTATTTACCAATTAAAAGGTTGTAATCCACAACCACAAACAGTCATGGAACTCAATCAGCATCCTGTGGCTATGCTCATCCACATGTTTCTTGTAATGGCTGTTCAATTAATCAATCTTATCACGGACCTAAGCACGCATAGCCTAAATTTTTTGCTCGCAAATCTATTAGCTTGTACAAAACTTGGGCATGGTCTGGACCTATTGGTTATAGACCACGCCGAATCACTTGATCATGTAACGTTGCCAACCGAGTCTCATAGCATGGGCAACGAAACATTAAATGACAAATGGGGTTTACCAAATCATTTTTGTTTTCCCTTCCATTGAAGCTGTCTCGATTATTTTTTTAAGAAATATTAGATGAGAGTGTCTCCTTCCGTGGAACCGGTTTTTCTTTGGTTGGTACCACGTGTCATGCAATGCTTTGCGGCACATTCAGAATTGAGTTAAATAATAAGGTGTTGCCTTGGTCTGGTGCTTATATTTATGAGGCTTGAAGTCATGCAGAAAATGAGGGATTACATCGAGGATCCAAGTGGTGGGTAACCGAGGTGTCGAGTTAGACTGTCTTCCTAGCAAAATTTTATAAAGCTTGAATGTATATTAGGTATGCCAAGAAGATTCTTCATCTGGATCTTCTCGTTATCGAAGGCGATTCCTTGATGGTTATTTCTTGGATCCTGAATGCTTTCAGGAAGACTCATACCCTTCCTCTTTTACGGAATATAGCTTTGTTGCTCCGAGATTGTAGTGGACTTATTGTCTGTCATGTTTACAGGAAAGCCAATTCTGCTGCTGGCTGGATGGCTTCTTTTGTTACATTTCATTCGAGAGGGTTTATTTGCTTTTATCTCGCTGACATGTCTGTACAGTTTAGAAATATTTTTTTGGTCGACGATTTTGATTGTACTTTTTTCAGGACTATTTTATAAAATACTTGATTTATCAAAAATAAAAAATAAAAATAGTCACGTGGAAATTTAAGTTAAAAAGTGATTGATGAGATAGCGTGAAGATCTTGCACGTGCAAATATGCTGGAGATCATGCAAGTATTCAAATCCTCATCTATGATGATCTATTAGGTGATAATGGAAATTAATGAAGTTGCTGTTAATTTGGTGGGGCAAGCAATGCTAAAATGTTATGGAAAGAGGGAGAAATGATGATCGATGAGTATTATATTAAAAAAGCTCGCGTTTAGATCAGTGGTGGGAGTACGTGTTTGCCTACAAAGTTATCAAAAAGATGGTCTCCATGATAAACAACAGCACAACATCTCTACTTTAATTAGACTTTTTGATTGGGTTCCGGTTGTATCTCTTTTGCACAAAAAAATAATTCCCTTTCTTTTAGGACACCATTTTTGGATTGCATAATATCTGCTTTGAGATCTGTATAAATAAATGAAAGGAAGAGATTGAATTGTTTTGTCTTTTGTACAAAGGATAAAACTCAAACCTCAGTTGATAAGGCCATGAGCCTCACCTCTAAAAGCAACCCTTTTTTCTTCTTTTTTTTTTCTTTGTTGGGGTTGGGGGGTGTAAAAGGAGGCTAAGCCACCATACCTCTACAAGGACACTTGTTTTTAATTTTGTAATCCCATGAAATATTTCAGAAAAAGTAGCAGGAGAAGTATAGGAGTCTAACCAGAAATCTCCTGCTAAGTAACCAAAAAAATTGAAATCCAACTACTCGAAAATTTAATCCCGAGCATTTCATTACAAGAAATTTAACTCAAGAATCACAACAATTTGTGGAATCTCTTTTGTTTTGAATAAATCAGATGCATCAAATACTATTTTCTATAAACTTTGCTGGCGTGGGGCCATGGCATGTTAAGCTGGATCCCGTTTCATCAAGATAAGGCATCAAGCGAGGGGCTAGAAACGAACTGGATCGATCTTTTCATATCTAGGCAAAGGGGATCATTCAATCCCTTATCCTTCACTCAAACAAAGACGATGGCCGGAGAATTGAGACCCCCCACCACGAACGCATGCTTATCCTCTATCAATTGCATTGGACTAATCCACTTTTTTTTTTTTTTAAAAAAAAAAACGGAAGACAAAAAACCAAAAAAAAAAAAAGAAGCAACTCGAAGAAAGTTCCCACCCATCACCATCCAGCATCAGTTGAGGTTGCGGCCGAAAGCAATCCAAAAAGAAGAGATCAAAAGTAAACAGAAAGTGAAATGCCCACCAAAAGCATCTTAATTGCAACAAAGCTCGGGAAATGGACTGCGGCCCAGAGAAAGGATGGATAATGAGAGATAAACCTCACTTTCTTTTTTTTTTCTTTAATAGAAAAAAGAATGGCAGGGACGACCAGCATAGCTATCTTTTCTAAGAATGATCATAAAAGTCTCTACTTCATTAAAAAATGTCCGATACATCACGATAATAAAGATATCTCGGTCATTTTCCATGCATTACGATAATAAAGATATCTCGGTCATTTTCCGTCATATTAAATGAATATGTCATTCATATCAACCAGTTCAATCTCATATCTCTATGTCTAAGCATCCAAGGAAAAATCTTTTTCTTTAATTAGTTTCGTTGCGGCCGAAAACCTATCATATAACTTATTCATGGGACGACCTTTCCACCATATGGTATCATTATAGTAATCGCCGTTATATATATAAATACAACATGGAGCCTCCCCAAGCTGCCCTGGGATTTCGATTTCCAGCATGCTTTCATCAGCTCTCCACATCAAACAGTTGCTGATTGGACTTTGTTTCCTTCCCTTGGAAATGTACTACTCGTTGGTGGGCCTCGGTGAGAAGACTTCCTGTGATCCCATGACTTCAGAAATGCGTGTTTAATTCGTTCACCGAACAATCCGTCATAAAACGTTGTATAAGATGGCTAACTGCCGACATCAATCGTTTACAGGGGAAAAATTAATGATCTTTGTGAACTTAAACAAAGCAACGACACGAGCATATATATATATATATATCGTTTACAGGGGAAAAATTAATGATCTTTGTGAACTTAAACAAAGCAACGACACGAGCCCATATATATATATATATATATATATATATATATTTTGGATGGACTCTCGGATGCAAGGCCATCTTGGAGCTAGGGTCCAATTGCCAAGCTTGTAGCAGGCACGAAGAATCTCGTTTCGTGAGAAATTTGGCAGAGGAATTGAAAAATCCACTCGATATGCTTCGAGAGGAGTTTGGATACAAGAATTAGAGAATATTTGAAGTAGATCTACATGACATGATTACATGCCATGCATGTTTATATTTGGTTGATTTTGATTTTACATAGTTTAGGCATCATAGAATGTTTATATTATAAAAAATACATGTTATTTTATGTACACAGGGAATGCCTGAGTAATATAAACCCTCTCTTCTCCTGTGGAGTTGTTTTCTGCCAGCCATGCATGGCCAAATCACTCTCTACCAGTCCATCGAATCCCGATCGCAGTTTTCCCCACTCCTGGCTTTCTCCGCACCGTTCCGAGCTCCAAAACGGGTGGGAAAGAAGGAAAGGGAGTGGGAGAGAGATGAAGGAGAAGCCCGTTACAAACTGAGGCAAGGAAAAGACGGGCTATGATACCTGTAACCTTGTACACTACAGTATGGGTTTTGATGTACAGGACTGCTAATATGATGGCAGGTCTGACCTCATATGGACTCTCACACTTGTGAATCAGGTATGGGCCCAAAGATAGGTCCATGTAGTTTTTTAATTTTGCTACATTTCTATAATGTTTTATCCGATCCAAACTATATATCATGCCCCCGATCCGAGATTGCGAGCCAAGATCATCGCAATCGCTGCATACTCATCGAAAACTATCCTCATAAACATGCAAGGCATCTCTTCACGATATCAAACAGTAAATAACGGAACAAATTATTGATAATTTAACATTCATACTTAATTCGAATAACTAAATCAAATATCTTTACAAAATAATACTTTGAGTCTTATATTAAATTTTAATGTATCTTAATATAAAAAAGATAAATTTTGCTTCTAATCACTCTTCCATAATGTATTTCCAAATTAAACTAGTTTTTTGATATATAAAAATAAAAAAAATATAGAGCATCGAGCTAGATAGCCAAGTAAGTAATGAAAAAATTAATAGATAATTCATATAATAATATAAGATACGATAGTCAAATTATAATTTATCATTAATCAATGTATAAATATAATCAAATTTATTTTTAAAATATGAATTCAATAATCCCGCTATCTTTCATATTTTCATATACAAATTCAAAAATCTGATTTGAAATCAATTATATTCAATAATTTAATTCAAAATAAATTTCATTTAATTCATTAGCTTTTAATCATCATCACACTTATATCATGTGGCGGGACCGAATACCATATTTGTACCTTATGGCAGTGCTGGATCGAAGTACCATACTTATATCCCATGACCGGATCAGGATACCATACTTATATCTTGTGATCGGAAAAAAATACCATATTTATACTTTATGATAGGGTTAAAATTAAATCATAAACTCAAAGTATTAATGCATAACCTTCAATTGGCAAGTTTCAAAACATAGTCGGGCTAAAAGTCCAAATATGATTCATATCAATTTGTTTTCACAAAATAACATAGATTCCATAATCAAATCAAAATACATATGTAAGATATTAAATCAATAAATCAATTAATAATTTATTCGATATGCAAGATAATGTTATATAAATGAAAGATATAGATAAGTTTGATCATTGCTTAGTTTATAAGTGATTAATCCAAATAATTCTTAAATTCTCCTTCGAAATCTTTTATCATGGCATTCGAAATCTATGCATCTTATCTTGTACAAACTATGGCTCACAATCCAACTAATTTCAAAACCTAATATCCAAAAATTATATTTTATTAAAACCTCGATCATAATTATTTCAAAATAAGAATTCTAAATTTCAAGATCCGGCTGGCCAAGCGATAGTTCCTAGCATCCAAGTTGGTTCGATATAGGACATCTAATCAATCAACTACAAATCAAGATCATACTAAAATGCTAAGATGCAAATTGATAATGAAAACTCATGATACCCAATTCGATTAAAATGGGAACAGCCGATGATCAAGATCCCTTCACTAAGATATATTAAGACTATCAAAGGATTTTTCCAAGATCTCTAAAATCCTAGAAGAAAGACATAATCCATTGAGAGACACTTTTAGGAAGAGAAAGCATGATTTTTCTATAGAGATAAAAGTAGAGAAAAACTAGAAAGAGAAATTATTCTAGAAAGATAAAATAAGATCAATATTTTTAGAAAGAGAAAGAGAGGAGACAGGAAAGAGAGAGATTTCTTTTTTTTTTTTTTTTATCTTTTTTTTCCTTCTCTTTTCTTTTCTTCTGCTCAGCCCGAATATGGGATTCAAGGGAGCCCCTTCTTTCCAAAAAAATCCAAGGGATCTTAGTAGGAAAAGGTGGCTGAGTAGGGGTGGCAATTTATGACCCGACTCACCAACTCGATCCGTATTCAACCCGCCATAAACATGTTTAGGTTTGGAATAAATGGGTTTGGGTCATAAACGGATCGACCCGTTTAACCATTTAATAAATGGATTGGGTTCGGGTTTTTTAGGCCCAACATGTTTAACCCATTTAATATACGGGTCAGGTTGGGTCGAGTCGGGTTAGGTAAACAGGTTATCTATTATTAAATATATTGGGTCAGGTCGGGTTGGATAAACAGGTTATTCAATTGTTAAACGGGTTAAACAGGTCAGGTCGGATCGGGTTAGCAGATTATCCATTCAATAAACAGGTTAAATGGATCGGATTAGATTATCTGTTTATTAAATGGGTAGGTTCAGGTTTTAAATTATAAAACGTTTAATAAAAAGATCAGATTCAGGTGAAAACTTTTCTGACTCGATCGATATACGATCTGACCCATATCCGCTTGACCGGCCGGATTGCCATCCCTATGGCTGAGGCTGCGGCCTATAGTGGTGCATCACGAGGTCTCCATTTTGGATGATGGGCGGTGATGGGTGGCACCGGAAGTCAAGGGAAAAAGGTAAGAGAAATTGGGGAAATTTAGATGATTTTTTCCGAGAGAAATCGGTAATAGACTGGTCAGAATCAAGCTTCTTTATGTCGAGGAAGAAGGAGAGGAGGGCCAATTAAAGGATGCGAACCATTACCAGATATTTTCGGTGACCATTGGGCTAAAATCAAGCAAACTCCTTGAGGAACCCCGCGGAAGAAGACGGTAAAGAAGGGAGGTCTTTTCTTCGGTAAGACCTAGTGGCCCGCATTCCTTGCTCCCTTTACAAGGTGGTGGAAGGGAGGAGTTTAACTCCTCCATGCATGACTTCGATTTCTACTGGGATGAGAGTCTTCTCATCAAACCCCTCCTTTTTTTTTTTTTCGTGTTGGTGCTTTATATGTCATGCAGAGGTTTTGTTGGGCCCTTTTTCGTCAATGGGCCTGAGCTTTTCTGGACTGAGGCATCATACAAACCTCGCGGACTCGCAAATATCTTGGAGTATGGCTTTTTTTCTCTTGTTTTTGGCTGAACCTATATACACCATGGGTATACAGTGCATAGATTTATTACTTGTATTTCTCGCACTTTTATGAAACATATCGTATATACAATTTGTTATCATTGTAAATTTTTAAGAGTTGGGATCCCCTCGGGTTTGTCCATGGACAGGAGAGGGCCAGTTTTCAATCACAGTTATATCCATGATTTGTATGATGGTCTTAATTGAATGGGCCCTCTTATAAACGATCGTGATTGAACAACCGGCCCTCTCGCGCGAGTCCATGTATGGAGAGGGTCCAAACTCCATTTTTAAGTTTGAAAATTTGTTTTAATTAATAGCGCCTCCTTGAGTCTTAGACTCGTATGTGGATCTGATTAGTATTTGATCCAATCCTTTCATCTCCTAACACGATCCAAATGCTGGATGGGTTGGATTTGGATTAAAAATATACGCATGAATTCCCAGCAGATCCAAGTCCGAGTAGCGCTCTGCAAGCCGCGACTAGACCCAACATTAAGAATGTCTGGCCCAACTTGGATCCATTAGCCCATATCCTGTGATGAAACAGAGATCGAAAGTCAATCCCACATCCTGCTGGGCCTCCGATGACGTAATTGTAGAGGCCCGCATGCCTGCTTTCATGATAAACTGAAGTCTGTTTGGCGTGCAGTTCATCATTGAAATGAGCCACTCCTAATGATGAACGTAATTTATTTGGAACAAATCATACAAAAAATGACTTGTTGCCGCCAAGACCGTCGTGGCCCGTAGCTGCTGCCGGCGCCGGAGTGCGCTCCTCTCGCTACCTGCCGGTCCTCTGCTCCTGGACCTGCGAAACAGGAATTAGTGACCCGGCTGGGGTTTCCGGCGGGGGCACTCCGACGATCAAATCAGTGACGATCCAGGAAAACATATCCTCCTGGTTGGGCCCCTCTTGATGGACTCCGTACTAGGAGAAGTAAAAGATGTGCGTGAAGGTGAAAACATTGCAGGGGGAGAGTGATGGCGGGGACAGAGGGGTGCTCTGTTCCTCGGCCTCTCCTTGTGCCCCTCGTTTCCCTTCAACAGTGGTGGTAGTGGCGCTTCGCCCTCTTGGCCGAGCTTGCGCTTGTACTTGTGGTGGTGGTGGTGCCATCCCCCCTTTTTTTGGTAGGAGTCGCACTTCCTCTTCTTTTTTTTTGGCATGTATCTTGGAGTTATTGTGTTACCTTCGGATTTGTTGTGAATTTGGTTACCGTTTGGCGCTTGTCTCGGGATCCCCGCCGGGCTGTCAGGTGCATGCGGCGGTGTCTCGAGGAGCCTTTCCCGGTTCATGATAGGGTGTGTTGTCAGGCGCTTCGACACTCTTCTTGGTTGCCTCATTCCGAGAAATTTGGGGGTGCCTCGAATGGCGGGCCGCCGCCCGAGGGATTTGAATATCCCGTTGGCATTCTCTCTTGGATGATCTGAGTGGTTGGTGAGGAATGTAGCATCTCGATTAACGTGCTGCTTGCTTTTCTGGTGCAACTAGCGGTCTCAGGTGGTTCGCATAGTCTGGGAGGCACTCCGGTACGGTCCTCGGGCGGCTCACCGATGCCCTCAGCTGGTGAGGACCTCGTCCGGGCTAGGGCCGAGCTGGGACGGCAGGCTCGCTCCGTCCTAAGCGCTCCGAGCTTGTGGGGGGGCGCCTAGGCGGAGGAGGATGAGATGCGGGCCGGGTCCGGAGGGCGCGCGCTTGGAGAGGCTCCACATCGGCGGGTGAGCTCTCAGCTCGACCTCGACCGCAGGGCACTAACCTTCGAGGGTCTCACTCCGGAGGGTGGAAGGTGGACCCGGTCCAGAGGGCGCGCACTCGAAGAGGTTCCACATCGGTGGGTGAGCTCTTAGCTCGACCTCGACCGCAGAGCATTAACCTCCGGGGGTCTCGCTCTAGAGGGCGAAAGGCGGACCCGGTCCAGAGGGCGCGCGCTCTGAGAGGCTCCACATCGACGGGTGAGCTCTTGGCTCGACCTCGACTGCAGGGCACTAACCTCCGAGGGTCTCGCTCTGGAGGGCAGAAGGAGGACCCGGTCCAGAGGACGCGCGCTCGGAGAGGCTCCACATCGACTGGTGAGCTCTTGGCTCGACCTCGACCGCATGGCACTAACCTCCGATGGTCTCGCTCTGGAGTGCAGAAGGCGGACCCGGTCCAGAGGGCGCGCGCTCGGAGAGGCTCCACATCGGCGGGTGAGCTCTTGGCTCGACCTCGACCGCAGGGCACTAACCTCCGAGGGTCTCGCTCTGGAGGGCGGAAGGCGGACCCGGTCCAGAGGGCGCGCGCTCGGAGAGGCTCCACATGAGCGGGTGAGCCCTCAGCTCGACCTCGACCGCAGGGTACTAATCCTCCGAGGATCTCACTCTGGAGGGCGAAAGGCGGCTTTGTCTAGGCGTCCCGAGCTCGTGAGCTCGATCTGGCGGAGGACTGAGCTCGGCTTGCTGTCCTGAGGGAGCTCAGCTCAACTCGGTAGTGGGATTCGGGTTGGAGAGTCAACGTGGCGTTTTCTCTTGACGTGGCGCCTATCGGTTTCTCCACGTCAGCGAATCATCCACATCATAACTTAAACCACCTTTCAGCTTGTTATAATAATCTGATACAAATCAAACCGATCTTAGCTCGACTAATCAGCAAACCTTTTTTGATACTACAACTATCTGATTTCCGAGTTCAATATTGATCTGGCCCATTACCATAATTTCCTAATCCTAAACATTTTCATAGTCCAATAACTAGTGATATCCATAACCAGCCTAAACCTAGATAGATAATTAACCTGACCAAATTGGCTCATCCAAAACCTAACTCAACCATCATGGTTTTATCTAAGTAAAGTATAGGTTTCGACCCTGCTGTAATATACCTTAGATGAGTTCTAGCATTCATCAAATGTAGAAAGATAATTTGTAGAAGTTAAAAGGCTACAACAACGTGATTTTGGCAAAAATGTTATGAAATATGGACCTTAGACCTCCCCTTAAAAAAATAATACATTACCTTTGTCCTTTTAAGCTATTCCAGTACTTTTGCATGTTCTCGATCGTAATTCAACCTTTTAATCTTGTTGATCCGCTAAGGAGAAGTTTGTTTTATAAGTAGCTTAATTTGCATTCTAATTCATGTCCATGGCTTTGAAGCAAGATCCTCTTGTCCAAAGGGCTTACTGCTAAAGGGACTTTGTGTGAGAGGAGAGGTTAAGATGCCTTACTCCTAGCACAGGTCATTCATAATCACTGCAGTAATTTGATTAAAACCTCTTAACTAAGATCTTGGAGGATTTAATCATGTTGACTATTCCTAAATTTATTGGTTATAGGATGATTAAGAAATCAATTCTAAATACAATGGAATATAAAATAAAGGTTTCCAGATAGGATGATGGAATAAAATTTCCTTGAAGCTGAAGCAATCAAGCCTACTTAGATATGAGTCTATACTCTCGCCCATAATTAATAACTACTTTGAGGAAAATCAATATTGATCTCATGGTAACACACTATTTTCCTCCATTAGGTTCTTTTTTCTTATTTATATTTATATTGTTTATATATATATATTCAATTTTGAAAGAGTTAAATCCTAAAAACCACCGTTCCATTTTTTTACATCTCTAACAAGTAACACCTTGCACGGATGTAAATAAAGTATAAACAGAATAAAATATCATAAGATACACAAATTAAAAATTTACGAAAAGAGTAGCGTGTGGAAGATTTAAGTACAAAAAAAATGATGGTTTTAATTAAGTGTTTGCTACAAATGGGTAATGAGTTGACAAATCCTTAATTATATGGTCGAAATTTCTTTTTTTTTTCTTAGAAGCACTTCTCAATATATCAAACACCTTTCTTTTTAACGAAAGATATTTTGATTTAAAAGCCAGAAAAGTGCAATATCAGACATGTCCTAGAATAAAATTAACAATGTTCAAGGTACATGTATCCGAACAAGTATATAACACATGTTATTCTTGTGATTAGAGATATGGAACACTATGATTAAAAGTGGACAAAGAGGTGAAAGAAAAGAATCATGTATAAATTTCAGAAGATAAAAAGAGAACAAGTTATGACTACTATGTTCATGTTATTTTACGAACCAGGTCAGATAAGCCACTTGAAGCTTAAAATTCCATCCAAGTAGCTACCAGATTTAATCAATTGAGATTCTAAACATATCCCTACAACTACCAAAATTAATTTGCCTTGTCCTCGAAATGATCGCATTAGAAGAAAATACATCTTTGACTTAGAAACATGCATGCATTTCAGACAATTATTTTTATGATAAAGTCTTGATGCATCGTAGTGGAAAAACTACATAAAGCCACCTATTGTGACTCTCAACTGTTAGAGCAAAATCGCTCAATAGAACACCCGGGATCCTTCTTGATAGCGCCATGGCGGAAAGGTAACGCACCATCAGGGAAGGAATGGGGCACACCGTCCACTCCCATTGTGGAGGCGTGCCCCCATGGGGTTGCACACATGAAAGAGAACCAAGGATATGAGAAGGGAGGCTAGGGTTTTGGAGAAGAAAAGGGATCACGTCTTATTTTTTTCCGACGTTCCAGTCGTTCATTATATACAAAATAAATATATATAATCCTAGGTCACAACCGACCTAGCCCTAAAAAACTCCCCCCCTCCGAGTCATATGAAAAAGTACTCAAACCTGGATCAAGCCCCCTGACCCAACATGACTCACATGTTCTCTCAACCTTAGACTCAGAGTATCTCTGGAACACCTCCAGGATCTGCTTGGGACACGCCCCCAAGCCCCAGGGATCGCCTCCAGCATCCCTGCCATGGTCTCCTAAGTCTCTTTAAAGCTTGGAAGCACCATGCAAATTCCAACAATCTCCACGTTGGTGCCCCCAAGCTTTGGCAAACTTGGTAATGTCCTCCACGCACAACCCCGCTGTAACTACATGTCTTGACAATATGTGCGGATATCCTCGCCTCTGCCAACACCCTTCAGCTGCTACGCGTACCTGGAGGCCTTTGGGATGACCGCCTCCATAGCTGAATAACCTCGCTTGTATTCTGACACCATGATTTTAGCCTTCCTTCTGCATGGCAGTTGCATCAATCTATTCCTTGGACTTTCCTGGAGAGAATCCAGCGAACCTAAACCGGCACTTGATGCAACTGGAGCTCTACTTGACACCATTTCCTCAGAGCCATGCCAATCTCAATACACTCTACTCCACCTGGCTAAGTACACCCCTGGTGCTCGTGCTAGGATATGGTCCTTCCCGTACCTTCCACTCTGAACTCGTGTCAAAACTCGCTCCACCCGTGAAGCCACCTATTCCCAGTGCTCCACCTGAGACTGAAGTTCCCCTGATGCCACAGAAAGAAACCCCGAGACCAGCAACTCAACATTGCCCTACTGAGCCTGCACCTGAACCTCGTACCCAATCTCTGTCTCCTCAGAACCTCCGCATCACCGCGGATCCCTTCAAGACGATTTTGGATACACTACAACCCCACATGAACCTCCAAAACCCAGGAGCTCATCCCAGCTCCTCTAACCCAGCAACCATCTTCGGTGGTTGCTCCATCATGTCCCAGCCTGTCTCCCGGCTGTATGATATCCTTGGCACTCCATGAGACCTATCTCCTCGGTCTTTCTCAGCTGCCATCTCCATAAACCCCGGTCTCCATTCCTAGGCAAAAGCCGCCATACTGGGACACTCTCGACTGCCCGATACCCTCGATGCTCCCTGAGACTGTCCTATGTCTTCCTGAGCTGCCTCTGGCATCGCCTCTGCTAATGTACTATGGTCTCTCTGAGATATCCATCTCCCGAGCCCATCTCCAACCACGCGGATACTGCACAACGTACAGCTCCATCACGATCAAGGTAGCTGGAGTACTACCGATCGCTCTCCTCCATAATGACTAAGAGCCTAGTCCACTACCGATGGAGCTACCACTCATGCTCTAAAAGATTCCCGGTATGTATCGCTTCACCTGTGTTAAACAGCAGATCACCTGACCTGCCACTGCTCCATAGCACAGGACCCGTAGCTCTGCACCACCGGATCCATCAACTTCGACGAGATTCGCTCCACCAGTAGACCTCTACACTACTCCCGATATCTCGAACCTTTGTCTGCCTGGAAAGCCGAAGATGAAACAATCCTGCTCATGCTGCTCGCATACACGGCGTTGCACCAGGATCTCCACATACACATCACCTATGATCTGACTTCATCACTAGATCCATCCTAGCTCAACATGAAGAGATCAAAAAATGAAATCCAACAGTGCAGACGGAGCTCAAATCGGAGTTCAATTAAGTCCAGAATTATCGAAAAACAGTCAGCATATATTTCAGAGCAGAGTCACTTGAGATGCTGGTCCACCATGAACCGATCCAATGGTTCACGTGCGCATTTGTGGTCCATGGCTACCATTGCTATCGGTCCACGGTAGAGAATCGTGGACCACTGCCTCTCCCGGCCATCGCTGTCGCGCCTTAGGCGATTGCACGCCGCCGTGCCTTGCTTCCAGTGGTTGCCCGCATGCACGGCTTGCACGATCCGCTCCGATCGGGACCGAGCATCTCGTCCGGTGACTTCTCGCCGCCAATCCTAGCCTCCGACGAATCACCCGCCGCCAAGCCTGACACTGATCTGCTCCAATCGGCCACCGCCGCTTTCGCTGTGCCATGCACCATCCCATGGTCAAGCCCGTGCCACCTCCGTTGAGCCCGAGCCTTGTGATGCCCCGCACCGTCGTGCGACTGGCTAGCAACCGGTGACACCCCCGCGCCACCGTCTTTCACCAGATCTTCCTTTCAAGGGGCCTCCACGTCTGGATTCAACCTTGAGAAGACCTCACGATCTTCCTCTCCTCGCGGTGATCAAGCCCCCCACGGGGGCAATCCTTCACGGACTATCTCTCTCTGCTCCCAGGGAGGGTAGCAGGCCCTCACCTCCAAATCTCGGTACCAAAGATCTGCACCACCGCGAGTCCTCTTCCCTACTTTATTCACGCCATAGCATCAAGATCGGCTCTAATACTAATTGTTAGAGCAAAACCACTTCATGGAACGTCCGGGATCCTTCTTGATGCTGCCATGGTGGAAAGGTAACGCACTATCAGGGAAGGAATGGGGCAGGCCGTCCGCTTCCATTGCAGAGGCATGCCCCCATGGGGTTGACGCACGAGAGAGAACCAAGAAGATGAGAAGGGAGGCTAGGATTTTGGAGGAGAAAAGGGATCACGTCTTATTCTTTTCCAACATTCCAGTCGTTCTTTATATACAAAACAGATATATATAATCCTAGGTCATAGCCGACCTAGCCCTAAAAAACTCCTCCCCTCTGAGTCATATGAGAAAACACTCAAACCTAGGTCAAGTCCCCTGACCCAACATGACTCACATATTCTCTCAACCTCAAACTCAGAGTTTCCTGGAACACCTCCAGGACCCGTTTGGGATACGCCCCCAAGCTCTAGAGATCGCCTCCAGCATTCCTGCCATGATCTCCTAAGTCTCTTCAAAACTTGAAAGTACCATGCAAATCCCTACATCAACTCCATTGAAGATGGAGCTTGTCTTACAATAAGTCTTTCATATCATATTTGGGAACTAAGAATTTAATTTCGGGTTTACCAGGCCTACAGAGATAATAAGTCATGTATTACCATCGGCGTCAAGACTCTAGACAAATACACAGCAAATATTTATGATAACTATGGAATTAAAAATTAATGGCACTTCACCTTCAATAATAATTAAGCAGGCTTGAGACAACAATGCTCATTGGCAGCCAAACTTGCACTACATGCTATAGTTCAAAAGCTTTTGTCTTGGATGTGCCATTGAAACATTCACACTAAACTAAGGATGCAAATTAACGCATGAAATGAATTGCAAAATGTTTGCATCTATTATTTACACCTCCGTTATAGTCAAATTTCAGTTTCCAACAAGTCATTGATCCTTGTTTGTTGCCAAATTAATTGCACGTATAAGCAAGAAAACAATTGCATACATCCTGGTCGTGGAATATATGATCATATGGTAAGAGAGAGATAATGAGATAATATAAGGTGCAATATTAAATTACATGGAAAATGTAGGACCCGTGAAAGGAAAACCTGGCAAAGATCATTTACCTGCGCATGAACCCACCGGATTCAAGCTTTGCCTCAAGAGGAATCTCTGAAGAAAAGAGGTTACGGCAAATACATGCTTGTGACTCCTTGGAAGTAGTTGCATCGCATGATAAATGACAGAATAATTAAGCACATAAAAACAAAGTAAAAAAGAACGCTTTCACCATTTCCTATAAGCACGAGGCCACCACAAAAATAAATCAAAGGTTGCATCGTCAATAAACTTAAGTACTGTAGTGAACCTAAGAAATATATATATATATATATATTTGAAGATGAAATCAATTGCTGTACATTAATTACAGCAAATCTAAAGGCTTCAAGATGATCCATATATAGCAAATAAGCACCCACCAAACTAATACTTCCCTTTATCTAACAACTGTATTTTCAATATTATTACTATTTTTTTATTGTACTTCGTGAAGAAAAGGCGAGGAGAAAAAAAAGGAAAATTATAGAGAAGACCAAAAAAAAAAAAAAAAAGTAATGTGATATTTTGGAATCAGTCTTCGAATCCCTATCAAATCCAAATCCCATGAAAAATAAGCTTGTTAACGAAGAAAGATTAAGCAGCATTTTTTTCTCGAGGAGAAATTAATGGGAGAAATTTTTATATGACAAAAAAGAAAGTTACGATTCCTTCAAAAAGGTAATGATGAAAACCTTTTTACCCTTTCTGTCAGACTGGAAAAGAGGGATAGAAAGGAAACAGAAGAGGGAATAAGAGTGAGGTTGGTCAAAATCCACCATCATTGCACCAATCTGCTCCCCCTCCTTCTCCTTCTCTCACATAATCATAACAAAAGAACAAAAGGATCAGGAATTTTAACTAATACGGCTGAACAGTAGCATATCACCATCCAAAACAAGAAAGGAGAGAACGAAGTCGCGCACACCTGCAGATATTTCCCTCAGACCGTAATTACCAACAAGAAGAGTTGACGATCTTCTCGGAGGTGGAGATGATGGAAGCTGGAATTGGGGGGAATGAAGCCTGGTCCGAGATTTCTTTTACCAGGAGACATGAAGGGAGAGAAAGAAAAGCTCCGCAGGGAGATAGACCTCGAGCCAGACAACATTCCCCTCAAAAGAAAAGCTTCCCACTCCGTACCACCTCTCTCTAGTCTTTCAGAGAACTCTCTCTCTCGACAAGTCTCGGCTTCTTTCAGGGGGGTTATGGAGATGGAGATGAGGAGAGATGGGAAAGGGTTGTGATGATGGATGGAATGATTTACTTTTGGGGGAGAGAGAAGAGTAGGGTGCTTTGGGTGGGGTGGTGGGGAGCGAGAAGAAGAGATAAAGAACAATAAAGAAGGGGGAGGCCGTGGAAAGGAGGAAAGGAGTAAAGACAAAACAGAGCTGCAGGGCCCGACCCTACAGCTGTGATCCCAGAGATGACCACGACTTCATGCACACCCCCTCTCTTCTTCTGCCCCTTCTATCTCTTTCAATGGTGGGAATCTGTGCATCTTACCACCGTCCCCAGGAATCTAGAGCATGGGAACAAAGTGGAGGGTTCTCATAATGGATGTTATTTGGCTGATATCTTGTTGTAGCTAGTGATTAACCTAAACAAACATTTTTTTTTTAAAAAAAAAAAAATGAATAATTTAAATTAGTTTCAAAAATAATGTTTTATTATATGGACATTACCTAAGGTTTGCTCGAGTTCTAGATTTGGACCCAAGTCTATATGTTCATGGGCTTAACAACCTGTTTTAAGTTTCCATTGGGAGCTGAAGAAGACGTTCTAGTTTGCATTTCAAATACGATCGAGGCTACTATCATATCAAGTTTGTAAGCTAGATTCGAGATGAATTGACTCGCTTGCACCATCAGTTCCAACATCCCTGTGACAAAAGACAAAACGTACATACATACACACACGCATATATATATATATATATATATATATGCATGTCGGCAAGATATTCCTCACTAATTTAAGTGGCAAGAGTAAATTTGAAATGAGACCGCCATTAAGGTGCAGTGTGTGACTCATGTTACATGTTGGTGGATTTTGCAGGCAAGTGCAAGTAGGTCAAGAAAACTTGGTTGTGGTTACCATGGAAGTCTCCAGTATATTTGGAATGGTCATAACACACATAAATTATGATACCATATATGTTTTTCGATAGTTGACGGATTTGAAGATCATGCAGTTTATAGTCATGTAAAGTTTCTGCCAACAAAAAGAAAAAGAAGAAGAAGAAGAAGAAGAAGAAGATAAAGTCATGTAAAGTTTTTAAGTAAACTGTGTCTAATGGTCCGATTATTTAATGCACGATATGAACATAGTTCCTTCATTTTAAAAATATATTGAATGTTTTAATAGTTTCTTCAATAAAAATACTTGCCATGTCAATGCATATGAAACTATAGTAGGAAAATGGTTGTCCATATTCTACCCAAAAAAAAAAAAGCTGTCCATTTGCTGTTTCATGTGCTAACGTGCCCCTCTCTGATTGGCTGCCTGCAAGTGGAATGCAACTTTTGCACATAAGTGCATGCACGTGAGCATTGGAGTGCCCAAACAAGTTAGTAGAATACAGCTGTGTGGTTCTTCCATCGCTTTAAAAAAAAGGGGAAGGCTCATGGAATACATATTTTATCATTTCTAACCTAAAAACCCATAATTGGCAAGGTTGGATAATATCTACTATTTAAACAAGAGAAGTCTATGAGACAAACTTTCTATTTTGTGACTGACCACCTATTCCAGCCCAGACTGAAAATAGTCTAAATAGAGCTCCTCCCATATTTGTTTTTTGTAATTCTCCCCCAAAAAATGTCCGCTAGTTCATTTTCTTCTCACATACCTTATACCGCCTCAACTTTTTTTTTTTTTTTTTTTAATATATACACACTTATTTTTCCTTCTGTTATTCTCTTAATCACCTGCATTGCATGTGTTTGGTCCTAATTTAATTAACTACTTATAGTGAACTTGGGCTGTCCAGGTGGTCAGAGCCCTCTTCTTGGTGGTGCATCTCCTATGAGTTGGACTTTGATAATTCTAGTGTGGGTGGTTCTCTCTCTTTTTCTCTCTATAATAAAAATAACAATTTATAGCAAATCTATCTATAGATTTTATAGAACTATATTTGATAATGAGCATTAACTCCTCCATCACCATGTCCATATGTTTGGTTTCTCCCCTCTAAAAACTTAAACTAATTAAAGGGAAGACGGAGAAGGTGTCTTGAGTTAGCTCAGGCGCATTCCTCCAAACTTAATCAATCTCTAGTCTAATCCAACTTAGTGCAATTTATAGATTACCCAGGTCTCACTACACAACTCATTAAGTGAAGGTGTCTTGACTTAATCACACAATTCCCAGTTCACATATAATAAAAAAATGATGATGATAGTAATAATGCAACATACGACGGTTTGGACATGAAGAATTCAACTTACCTGACCTAAACAAGAGCTTGCACTGCACATCCAACCCAACCCCTCAAAAAATATCTGACCGCCCAAATCTGACCCAAGGTGCATGGCTTGTCGATCCCCAGAAGTCTATGATTGAAATGAACATTTGCCATTCCTTACATCCATTGCCATTCCTAAAATTATCATAATCACCAAGCTGATAGGTAAACACACCATTTCTACCATGATGCACTAAAATTAGATGTTAGATAACTTTCTTGATTAATGCCAGAAGTTACAAGTGGTTCATAACATGAAGTTTTTGAAGTCACTGCATCTCTGAAATTTTACATGATCATTTGTTGTTGCCACTGGGGAAATTCATTTCTTCACCACCGTCGCATTTGAGAACCTTTACTATAGATATTTTGCCTAAGTACCAAATGACAAAGTGGAGGAGTAGTTCGTTTATCTCAAAACCATCTTCTAGTCAGAAAACTATGAAAGACCCCGCTTCAATTCCTTTTCTTCAATAAAATAAGCTCACGCAGTTATAACAACTGCAAAAATGGACAAGTTATTGCTCAAACTTGAGCCACAAAATGAGAACAGAACTGTTAAACAGAAAGCATTCACCACCTCAAGTTATTTACCATCAATATCATCATCAATTGCCTGCTTTGCTGTCCTATTTGACGGGACCACTTACCGTGGCTTTTTTTTTTGGATCAAGAAGGGCGGCGCTAAAAGATGTTCTTATCTCCATAAGGTGAAGGTGTAAGTTCAACTAGGCATTTTGTTGCTTTGGTTCGATATTTAGTGGGTCTTTTGTTGGTAAATATATTTAGTGGATCTTTGGCCACCGAGCATCTCTTTTATTTTATTCCCTTTTTCTTTTTCTTTTTCTTTTCCTTTTTCCTTTCTTTTTTGGAATGTAATTGTACGTGGTGGTAGACCATCATTGATAAGATAGAGCCATCAAGGATGCCCACTAGTCAAAAGATAACATCGAAGGTACCCAAAAAATAACAATTCAAAATGTCATTCGGAGGGAAGCAACAACTATGTTTCGTGGACAAGTAATACGAAGCTCCTTGAAACAGATAAGTTCAGTAGCTTTTCAAGCTTGTTTATGTGGTTCTCCTGCAGCGTTAGAAGTGTAAAGAGTTGAAAGCGAGAGGGGCATCACACGAACCACTAGCTTGTTCTGATTGATGTACCATTCCAAAATGTGGATGTAGAGTTGCCATCAAACATGGAAAGTTGTGGACAGGAGACTCCCAAGACAAAAGCTCCAATTAAAAAGCCAAGATTATTAAGACCATGTTCCCCAAGCCAAAAGGCATAACTTAATTCCAACCCAAGAACTAGCTAGTAGTGAGTCAGAGAGAAAGTTGTAGCCAGTAATTATAGCTGATTGCTCACCAGAATCCGGAGATGGTTGCATTAAAACTTGGGGAACTGTTTTTTTTTTTTTTTTACTTTCAAAAAGAGCAGTTGGAAGAGGGGTGGGTTTTCTGAGGGCAAAGGCAGCATTAGAAAGGCTGTCAGTTGATGGGAGTGAGAGATGGGATCCAATGCATGGGACAGCTGACGTTGGTCTTTCTGGTTGAGGGGGGTGGTGGAGACAGACATTTGGATGTAGCTTCCTCTTTTTCCTCCCAAGCAAACCCTAGACCAACCCTCCCTATAAACCCTATACATTGGATGACAGCAGCTCAAATGACCATTCCCACGAGCTACGGACTAACACCACACGTGTCTCCCTAGCTCTTACCCAGGATAACCACCATCTGACCTAATCTCCTTCTCTTCCAACATCCAGTCTCTGCTGTCAATATGGACAGAACAATGCCTTGCGGTGGAAGCAAATAACATATTAGCGTTAACGATAGCAACGGCTCAAAGAGAAGCCAAGGTTAGAGCATACGACCTGAGGCCTTTTTTTACTATTTCTAAGGTGCAAACAAAACCCATCCGCTGCGAACTTCGGAAACCAATGAATGCCAGACATGAAATAACTAATCTGGAATCTTTATATTTAGTGACAGCTAAAGCATACGGTGAATTCAGATGCTCCAAAGATAAAATGAGTAAAAAGAAGAAAAAAAAAAGAGGCCAAGTTCATGAGTGATCATGAGATATGTGGATTAAAGAAGGTAAAGTGGGTGTTAAGCTTGAATAATGCTTGTCAAAATCAAATCTATGTAAAAGACTAGGTGCATCTCTTTCTTTCCTTTTTTTTGTGATGGAAAGGCTGGGTGCATCTCGTTGATTATGAATCTAAACTTATGATATAAAGAATAGTTGCAAGGATTCGAGATGTGCAGTAGCAGGAAACATTCATGAAAGAAAGGAAAAAGCCCATTTAAGAGTAGGAATAATGAGGTATAGGTATTAATGATGCCAGCACTAGGTCAATACTGGCTGCCAAAAACTAATTCCATCCTTGCTTGTAGTCAAATTGAATATTTCCTCGTTTTGATAGCGCAGCGATCAGATAACACCTAGAAAGTAGTGTCCAAGAAGCGAAAATACCATAAAGAGAAATGGAGGATGGGAACAAAGGGATCTTTGATGACATCTAATCAGACTGTATAAAAACGTACCAGAGAAATTATCAGATTCAATACTTGCCTCACAAAAATATCAGCCAGAACTGCATGCATGTGACTCCTTAAACATGTTCTCATCACTTGATATATGGAATGGCAAAGCAAATGCATCAAAACAAACAAAGGGTTAGAGAAATAGAATAATACTTCCCCTCTTTTCCGATGACATAACCATGGATCCGAGTGTACATCACCGATATCCTTGTCGATGGTAAACCCGGGAAATAGCTCCATTACTAGATGAAATTAATCTCTCAACATTATAATCATATCATAAGAAGATCTTACTCTCCTCAAGTCTGAGCGCTTCAAAATTATTCACAGTAAAATAAAAATAAGCACTGAAATAATGGACCACTCGCCTGGGTTTTCAAAACTTTTACTTTCGAAATATGCTTTTCTTAAAGTCCCCATGAGTGGAAAGAAAAAAAGAAAAAAGCAAGAAAAATAAATACAGGAAATCAAACGAAAAAAAGGGGGAGAGGGGGAAGAGCTAGATCTCAAATCCTGTCATGAATAAGCTTGCCAACTGAGAAAATATTAAAGAAGCAGAGAGGGGGGAAAGGAATGAGGGAAAGAGAAGATCCCTTCAAAAGTTTATGATGAAAACCTTTTTGTGCATGCTCTTTTTCCTGTCAGGCTGGAAAAGAAAGAAAGAAAGGGAACAGAAGCAGAGCGATAGAGAGCGTGGGAGTCCAGACCTACCATCATTGCACCAATCTGCATCCCCCTCCCTTCTCCCCCGCATAACCATACTGGAAAAAAAAAATAAAAAAATCCAAGTCAGAGACCAAAAATAAGAAACAATAAACTGACAAACCAGAGTCATCGTATCTGCATATAGATCAAAGATTTCAGCCGATTCCGGAGTTGGAGATGATGATGGAAGCTGCGATTGGGGGGAATGAAGCCTGGTCCGAGATCTTTTTTTCCTTTACAGTGAGATCTAAAGAAAAAGAAAAAAATCCAAGAACTGGAAGCCTCGAGCCAGACAACATTCCCCTCAAAGAAAAAGCTTCCTCTTTTCTTGTTTCTTCCCCACGAGTCCCGGCTTCTTTCTAGGGGGAAAATTATAGAGAGATGGAGACGAGAGAAGAGGGGTGATGATGGCTGCAATGATCACGTTTGAGGAGAGAAAGGGAGTGGGGAGAAAGATAAAAGACAATAAAGATGGGGTAACGGGGAGAAGGGGGGGAGTAAAGACAAAAGAGAGGAGCAGCAGGTCCCGGGCTTCCAGAAATGACCACGACTTCATGCAACCCTCCCCTACCCCTCCTCCCTCCATTTCCCTCTCTTTTATAGGCAGAGCCGGTTTGGGTGAAGGCGTTTGTCAGCCGTACAGATGGGGATGGACGGCGGAGAGAGGGAGAGAGAGAGAAGGGGAGGCGGTGGGGGTTGGGAGGGGGAGACACCGAATTAAGCCCTAGATATGGGTGCGGAGGAGAGAGGGGGAGCATGGAGTGGGGGAGTGGTTGAGTAAATGCGCGTCCACCCACCCCCGCGATTTCCTGTGCGGCCATTTGTTATCATTGTTGTTATGATGCGATAATTATTGGGGATTTACTATTCTCGGTAAGAGATATTCCGGATAGTCTGGCGTTGTGAGTTGGATACACGTGACCACCGGTGGTCATGGGCAGCAGCAGCATTGAATAAGCGGAATCTGGACTTTATCGGATTAGATTCTGGTTCAAGTCTTCTAGACTGAGATCACCAGAGGTGGTCAAATTCAAATTTTGTAGGCTCAACATGTTTACATTGGAGATTTTTTTTTTTTTTTTCCCCTAAAAAAATGTCTGTAGTGAGTTTCATATGCTGGATAGGATTTTGTTTGAATAATTGAATTAGAAAGAAGCAAATTGGGCTTGAGTTGAATTTACATCGATTTGCCTACACAATCTACCGGGACATTGGCTGTACTTAGGGAGTACCATTGGATCTTAAGTAATTTGTCTACTTATCTATTAATTCATATGAATTGTCTCATGCAATTCTATCATCTCCTTCTTAATGTGGTTGGTGAACATGGATAGATCGTACAACTTATTCCTTGCTTGCTTTTTAACGATCATGTGTTTTCTAACATGGGGGATCATGCAAGCATTAAGGTGCTTTTAATTATCAACTTTGAAAGGTCGCATTTGAAACTTTTCTTGTATCCAATCGAGCTCCATCGCTCATCTTACTATAGCATGTGTCAATATGATAAGTGCCTCTTACCAACAAGGAGAGGGAGAGAGGGAGAGAGAAAGAGAGAGGTGTCCAGGCAATGCACGAAAAAAGTTACAATTGCAAATGTTTAAACATCTCGTTACTTCATTCTCTCCCACCCAAAAAAATAAAAAAAGACTAATAGCAAAATTAAACATCAGATATATAATTTTGAATAAATTATAAAAGCTTTCTAAGCTTATGCATAAATTATATATACTCCCAGCAGTTTGGAAAATCTATACTTACATCCTTGAGGTTTATTTTAGTCTATATTTTAATCCATGGCATTTGCCAGACAATTAATCTTCAATGTGATCCAAATGACATGTTAAAATAAATTTATAAAATTATCAAAATAAAATTTTATAATCTAATAACTAGTCTACTCTCCATTTCAATCCATTCATCTTATTTATAGTAAACTTCCGTTGCTCTCCATCTATAGCAACTAGAGATGATGCATTTCTCCTCCTCCTCATCTCCCTCTTCTCCTCCATCGTAGTAGTCAAAAAAACCAATGCTCTCCATCCTCAATCACCAGCAGACCTAGCTCGATCCATCACCTTGAGACCATCATCAAATCCTTTTTGAAAACCATCTCTATCCTTGAGTTATCTCTCTCCATGCACCAGCCTCATCCCACAATCCCACCATCGATTTCCTTCTATTTTAAAGAACCTTTCACCTCTTATCACACAGCTACTATCCAAGCAATCGGTGCATGATGACTCGACCTCCACGGTCATCATGATCAAGAACAAATCTGGTGGTCAGTGCAATTCTAGTTTGTCATAGCTGCATATTTGGAAGCCTCCACCTCTATCATCATCATCCTTCCTTACAAGGACCTCGATGGTCTTAGCAAGTACATCGCTATTGGCAACACTCAAGGGTTGGTCTATGTCTTCTACTCTTCTCTTTCATTGGCGATGTGCTTATCAAGCACATTTTCATCTTTGACTCCCAATAACCGTCATGCTTTACTACCTCTCCTCTCTCCACTAAACGAGCCTCCCCTTTACCAACCATGTCAAAAGCTCCATCACTACCCACCATCTAGGAGCTACCAATGGTTATGATTAGGCCACTTTCTTTATCAGCAACTCCTAATTGTTCATCTACAAACCACTTGAATCCTCTTCCCACACATCTCTTTCTTTTTTTGAAGGAAATGAAGGCAAAGAATGCCACCCTGAATTTATTGAGAGAGAAAAAAAGAGGAAAATTGAGGAAAAAAAATGAGAGAGGAAAAAAAATGTGTAAGAAATAATAATAAAATTATTTGAATTAAATTTTGGGATTTAAGCCCGACGGGCTAAAAGTTACCTCGCTATACTAGTTTACTTTGGATAGAGAAATTGATTATATAAATTAACCTTGTCAGGGTTTTTATCTTGTATGTCGGAAGAGCCATATCAGAGTCGAGATTCGAATAGGCAATATAAAGTTTTTCGAGTAAGTTATCTTGACCTCTATTATTACATGCTAAATATGTTGTGATTGTTGTGCAATGTAAAATGTGTGTGGCATAATTTGATATGTATTATATTACATTCATTGTCATGTATGTTGGTGTCATCGCTCTCGAGTTCGATTATGATCACACGAGGATCTAGTCTCCTTCCGGATCTCCAGTGGGGCGATTACTGGTACATGACCGATGTGCGGTATGTGTAGTCAGGTGCTAGTTACCTTTTTATTTTTAGCCATGCATGGCAGTTGCTGGCACATGCTGAGGATGCATGTTTTCTCGTGCGATATCAAAGTTGATTTTATTTTGGGCCTCCAGTGGGGCAATCACTGGTACATGACCGATATGCGATATGTGTAGTCAGGATTCTAGTCTCTTTCGGGATTAGCCACGAGTCGATCATGGCCATAGTCAGAGGAACTAGGATAGTAAAGTAAATGGTTGGCCATCCATAGCCGTGTCATTGTAATTAAGTGTACACATTTGCATAATATTGCTGGTTATAATATTTTGATGCTGGATATCTTGTTTGTATGATGTGTTGATTCTTGTTATTTGTTAATGACATATTTATGTATATATATTGGAGGTGATGATAACTTACTGAGCCTGTTAAGCTCATACCCTATTTTTTATTATCTTTGTTATAGAATCGAAAGATCAATCGAGCTTTGGGACCAATCAGTGAGGAACTAGGATTTAGGTGTTAATCCCTTATTTTATGATTTATCCTAAATTTTAGTTAAATTTTTTTATGTTAACTTTGATGAAAAATTCTAAAAATAAGAAATAATTAGTAAAATTTGTTCTTTACCACTGCTTGGATATTGAATTGAAGGATATGCCTAAAATGATCTCTAGGATGATATCTATGGTTGTGCAGCCGGTCACATAGCCGATTCCAGTGCTGGATTCGGGACGTGGCAAAAAGTTATTTACAAGGATAGAGATACAAGGGCTGAAATCAAATAACATAAGAATAATATAATTTCCCATCGAACAACTCATAGTGGAGATTTAATAAAAGCCCATACCATTTCCAATCCCTGACAATTACCTTTTAACAAGGCACATGATCCTAGCCATAGTTGTTTTGTTTCAAAAGTGCTAAAAGTTGAATGAGAATTTTGATCAAGCAGGTGAATGTTGGCCTAGAGATTCAAGTTCTCACTCTTCTCTTTCAATCTCAAACCCATGTTCACATCACCATTCCTACTTTGAAATCCAATGAGTATATTATAAGTGACAATCGATGGTCTCATTCCCCTCTTGACCATTTCATCGAACAATTGACTAGCTTCTTCAAGTCCATCATTCTCATAGTAGTTCTTTTTTTCTTTTTTTGAAGAATTATGTTATAAGAGATGTCATTCAGATATATCTAAAAATCAAAGCATTGATTGAACAAATCCTTTGGGAATCATCAAGGTGACCATTATCGATGAGAGAATTGAGAAGAAAATTGAGATTTGGAGGGGAAGGGTTGGAGGTGCAGTCAAGGAGAGGAGGTGGAGGAATCGATAAAGGGCTCGATCGAGGAGGCAAACTTTGCCTAAATGATGAATGAGGGAGTTAAAGAAGATTTTTTGCTTGATATTTGTTAGGATAGAAGGAAACGAAGGAGTGAGAAGAAACAAGCATAGGTGGATAGCCAGGAAAGAGGGAGGAGGTGGCCGCTAAAGGTGATGAGAAGGAAAGGGATGTCGAACTTTTGAGGTCGTCATTGTTTCAGAGGTTTGAGAGAGAAGTATCTTCTAAAATATTAACAAAAAAAGATTTCAAGGGATATTATATTTTTTATATTATATAAATGGTCTGATCGTGGTTGTTAATTTATGTGGGCGTAAGTTTATAAATTACTAAATACAATTGTAATAAATGGAAATCTTAGAATTTTTTATAATTTATATATTTCCAAGATTTTTGTATTAATCTAGCATTTCTTGATGTCATTCAACAAAACATTTCTACAATGGAGTGGACTTTATATCTATAATTCAAGCTACAAAAAATGGCTGCAGCGAGTTAACTAGGTCGAGAACAGGGGGTTAGCAGATCCCGTTTAATTAAACAAATTACCGCAAATCCATATCTTGAAATCATAAATTATTACTAAGAATCTCCATCACAGTCCACCTCTCTGACCGTGTGTGTTGGATGATTTGATCTCTGCGCCAATCTAATCATAATAAAAAAAAATGTTAAAATAAATGTAAACTAGAGAAAGTTGGAACCAAAGTCCACGCGAGGAGGAGGAGGAGGGGGAAAGGCCCCTCGTTTACCGCGTCCTCTTTTACGCCGGCGGGGATACCAAGATGGTCGGGACACCGACAGATAGGCGTCAGGTCAGGTCTACGACTCTATTACCACCCACGGCCCATCCAATTCCTCGCCAATAAATCGCCCGGGTCATCCCGACCATTTCAGCCGTCTGATCACCGTCATCACGCCAGCTCGAATATTTGATTGGACTGAAAGGAGGAAAGACGATGAAAAAGCTCAAAAAAATCTTTATGAACGAAGAAATGGGAAAGAAAAAAAATCCAACTTCCCACGCCATCAGTCGGATGCGTTGGTACGTAGACCAATCCAATCAAGAAGCACGATATGGACGAACATATCTAGCTCATTGGATTGCACATCACGGAGATATCCAAGTACTCCTAATTCATTCCTTTATTTGTTGTATAGATGTTGTAATAATTATTATACGATCGAGGAATGAAACATGAATTTTTACATTATATATATATATATATATTTTTAAAATTTTTTGATCTCGTTTATTTTTAGTTAGATTGAGTTTACCATCGAGTTGATGGGCTTGGCTTGATCCAACTAATTTTCGGTTGAGATAGCTAGGTTGCACTTTGCTATTCTCATCGTGACGTTCTGGTCCCCGTGGCTATTCAAGGAGCATCTAAAATTATTCAATTAATTCCTTCGTACGAGGTTTTAGTTCGTGACTCTTTTGAAATTTCTAACGGCGGGATGGAGCCGATCGATTTGGTTGGCCTGGCTGGCTCTCTCTAGCTCGCATGCTGGCGACCAAAGCTTTTCATTAATGGGGGTGGCATGGCGGTGTAAGGTGTTTCAGGGGCCAGTACGGGGGTTATTTAAAAAAGAATGCGATGTTGGCGAGTTAAATAAGTTGGCTAGCTATCCAAGAAAAGAGGTGGCATCATAAAGGTTGGTGATGTGTGGTTAGCCATTTCACCCAACGTGATCCTATGGATGAAAACATGCAAGTAGGTAGTAGAACATTAATTTCTTATCAGTCTCCCACAAGATGATGAGAAACAACGGTACGTCGTGCTATGGTAGCGTTCTTAATTAGCTGGGAAAAAATTTGGGTGGCTGGTGATCAAATGTCGAAGAATGAATGACACATGAAAATTTAAATTCTTTGCCCTAATTAATTATGAATCAAATGCCAAAACTATATATTTAAAGGATGCAATTAAAATAACCACACCACACATAGATTATAAATGCCCTATGAGTACCATGCTTCCATAAACTTTCGCATCACTCGCCCATGAGTAATTAAGAATTTTGCATGATTACTAGCTTGGTGTAAAATATATATCATATAGATTAGTTCCACATCATATCTTCATTTGTATGATTCATGGAACACGTTCATAACATTTGTCTGTACGTATGATGCTAATTCTATTCCACATCAATCTTCTAGTTTCCATGATTGGTCATATATTAATTCTTAGGCATTAAACTGATTCTTATAGTAAATTTCCTCGTTGATGGCATGCCTTTGAAACTTAATTTCCTATTTCCAAGTTGTTACGAAACTACCTAACTTTAATTTGGATGATACCACCTCTTATTAGTTGGGTAGGTGGTCGACAAGGGGGTCGATTTCAGTTGGAAGGCCGGGAATGGTCTATTTAAATCTCGGGCAAAAAGAAGAAGAACAAGAACAAGAAAAACAAGAACAAGATATTTCACATTGCTTACCGATGTTGTCAGAACGCCGACGTGGCATGAGACAGCGGACGTGGAGTCCCCATCAGACGCCACGACAAGCTTTCAACATGATTGCCTTTGCCGAGCTGAGCTTCTCTGAGACAACACCTCTGCCCGCCAAAGGTAAGCTCCGTCCTCCACCAGGTCCTTTTCCGTAAGCCCGAAATATCTAGGCCGGAGTCGAGTCCGAGTTCCCACCTAAGACAGACCTCTCGAGATCGGGCCCCGTGGTCAGGAGTCGAGCTCAGCCTCCTCCGTCACGAGGCGCCCCTCAGAGCTCAGGTCCCCTGGGCTGGGTGGCACCCCGGCACCGAGCTCGTCCGAGGTCGAGCCCCGTGGTCAGGAGTCGAGCTCAGCCTCCTCCGCCACGAGGTGCCCCTCCGCGATCGAGCTCGATCCGCCTCCATCCTGCCGAGCAGCACCCAGCAGAGTCTACCTCATACGGGCCCTGCCTCTCTAGCTCGGCCCTCTGTTTAAGCCAATACGCTGGCTGCCAAGGGAGCCATACCTCTCCTCCGAGGACAGTGGCGATGCTCCCGAGGGCCGTACGACACCAACCATGCCGCAATCAAGGTGCCATACCCTCCGCCGGTCTACCGTACAACCGAAAAAAAGACCATACCGGAGAGTACGGATCCCAAGACCGGTGGCCCGCCGATCGAGACCCTGACAGACTCCCAGGAGAGGGATAAGCAGAAGGAATGTCAGAAATCTACGGAGGCTTCCCCGACTGTCGTAACAGGAGAGACGTTCCGTCCACGTCACGGTATCTCGCCGTACACGACAGCATGGGAAGATCCCGAAGCAAACCAAGGTAGAAAACTCCCGCCAAAAAATAAGCAAAAAAATGTATCGGCATCTAACCTCAAAGGGGGGATCCCCAGAGCATGCTTTCCAAAAAAAAAAAAGAAAGAGAGGAGCCAGAGCGACACAAGGGAAGAAGGCCAGAGAGGAGGGCAAGATCATCTCGGCCAACACCATTCCCAGCTCGTCCTCATCTTCCACTTACACTATATTCACTCCTCCTAGCGTGGAGCTCATCCAGAGGGACTCGACCAGGAAGATCTGTTTCCTTGGATCATCATTGACTTGATCGTTGGAGTGCCCCCGCCGGAATCCCCGGTCCAGGTCACTGACGTTGCTTCCTTGCAGGTCCAGCGATGCCGGAGGCATTCCCGGGCAGACGGATGCGCGACTCCCGATCACCCGAAGAGCTACATGCCACGACGATCCGGACAGCAACACTTACAAATATGTTGCACGAAATGAATGTGATTACGTAAAATGATTTTAAAAAAATGCGTACGTTTGACTTATCACGAATAAGTGTTATGTAAGAGACTGTTGATATAACACTTCTTTATGATGGATCATGTTCGGTCATTTTTCTTTTTTTCTCCCTCTAAATGTGAGATAGTGCTACTTCTATCTTGCTTCATATGATGATGTAAATGAGAAGACTCTTTAAACAAATATATTTGCTGAACCAGATGAATCTATACTGTATATATATTATCGTCTATCATAGGTGTAAGAGATGAATAATTTTTGTTCACACACAAAAAAAAAAAAAAAAAAAACCTTAATTTAAGCATATTGTACATGGTTTTGCCTAGCACTCATGTTTTTTTTTTTAAAAAAAAAAAAATAAATTTGAAGTGTATTAATTCCAACCATAAACCTTGCATCGGTTGATGATGTCTTCGTAAATTAGCTTTAGATGACCAAGGAAGCAAATTCACCATGCAAGACTTTCATTTACCTAGTCTACATCAAGATAATTTTCAAGATTTCTTCCTTTATATATCAGATAAATCCCTGAAAAAGGAAACATGTTAATATAAGAATCGATGACTTACATCTTTTGTAATAATTTTCCTCCCTTTTTTTTTAAAAAAAGGGAGCTAGGCTAATAGCATGGCTGAAACATGGGTGATACGGATCCAACCTATGTCCATTATATACATAGAATATTTTATCAACTCAATCAGATAGAACCCCCTAGTTATCCACATTTACGTATCATGATCAGTTTCCTTTGTCCTTATTTACGAGAAGCATTTATAATTTCTTATTGAAAATACCACATCCCAGCTCATTCGATGCTAATCTATTTGCGATCTACATATAACAATTCTCCGTCGTCTCTAACATATTTTACAATTAATGGCTTCATAATTTTCAAATAAAACATAATCGTATTCCTTATATCAGTGCATGATGTTGCCACAAATTCCTTTAATCAAATATTTTCTTCGAAGAATTTATTAAACTCAAGTGTTTTTCGAATTTAATTGGGCAACATCAGGAATTTCAGATGGCAAAAATAGCTACTCAATTTGTAATCACAACTTAAGACAGTCATCTACATACAGTCAGTAATCATCTTTCTAGTTATGAAGCACTTCTAGCACTAAATTTTCAATGAGCACATACACAATCAAGCAACGAGTAAATTAAAAAAAAAGCATCGATGGATCATCATGTAAGAGCCCATGCATGCATCACGTAACCGTCAGTATACTCATAGTAAGTAAATTTTAGGCATACAGCATAGTAAATATTCTAATTAATCAAGAAACCGAAATAGTAGAAATGATCGGATAACAGTAGCTGTTTCAGAAATACTATTGCACAACCACTGTAGTTGTCACAAATAATCGAGACATGTGCAAATTTGTACATGGATGCATGCATGCATGCATTTTATGACATTTATTTTTTTTTCCGTACTTCCGCATTTATTTCTTTTGTTAACATCGAAAAGCAAGCAGCATCAATTTTATGACATCCTGAACGTTGTCGAGCTAAAAGTTTCACTTGCAGCGGGCAGGCATGCGGTGGCGTTCAAATTATGAAGGCAGAGTAATATAGCGGGGAAATAGTAGACGTGCACCCATCATTACCATATTTTAGCAGCCAAACCCATTCAAAGTTATAGCATCTTTCCTTCGGCGTGACAAAATCCTTGTCGATGAGGTCCCCATCTCTCTCTATTCATGAGCAATTAACGGGATCGGAATCTCCGTTCCAATCAGCAGCGTTTGATGCGGAACGATGATGAGCAAAAACCCCGCTGCTATATATATATATATATATATATATATATATATCGTCTTGTCCTCATCTTTCCTTTGACTCCCGTCTTCGGCAGTCCAACCTGAGCGCTCCCGTCCCACTCCTTCCCCGGATGGTGCTACGGTTTTTGCCCGGGATACGTGCTGCCACCTTTCTTGCTCTATCCATTCCATCCAGACGTCCGCGGCGCCCCTGGGGATGGAGTGAAAGGACGGACAAAGGAGAGAAGCCGCGCTACGCTTCTCCGACCGAGCGGGCCGGGTAGCAGCAAACTGGCTCTTTTTTCTCCTCGGAAACACAGCCTCTCCTTCCATGCACCCAATCACTGCCCTCCCATCCATCCGTCCATCCGCGGCAATCACGATCACAACCCACTCCATTATTGGTTTTTTTTTTTTTTTTTGTCACCGCACTGTATCGTTCAAAAACTCGTTCCAACGGTAGTGTTATACTGGCTTATATACGATATGGTATAATATAATGTATAAATTATAGTCCCATCTATGTTTTCCTCCGTATAAACATGACAGCGTTCAAAAATAGGACGTCCTTTATTTTTCTCTTGGTCTCCCCCCCACCACCCTCGGCTGGAGCCCAGAACCAAACCCCACCCTAGGAATGCGTTCCCCTCCTCTCTATAAATAACCTTGTCCGTTCGCCGATAAAAAAGCTGGAGGGAGTTGTTGGAAAAGGGCGGGTAAGGGCGCCAGCAGGCGCTCCTTCTTTATGGCTTTTGGACGGACCGTGCCAGTAAGTAAATAAAGGACTTGGCCTCGGCTCTGGGCTTCGGATGGGAGGCTTAAGAGAGCACGCCTTCGATCGGAGGGGAAACCCATGGGGAAGAGAAAGAGAGAGAGGGGTGGGTTAGTTGTGGAGCCATAGGGCTGTCGCACTGCCTATTTGTTTGTTTGACCAGCGTTGCCTTGCTTTCCGTTCTGTTTGGGAGAAAGCAGCGAGAGGGAAGAGTTTAAATTTTTTTTTTTTTTTTTTTTTTTGAAGTCTGGCGTTACTTTTTTCATGCGGTGCCGACGGCCTCCGTGCGTGTTCGGGTTTGAACGTGCCTCCAGGAAAAAATTATCACAACTGTTTTATCCGATAAAATTTGAACCATACAATAAAATATAATTTACAAAAAATTAAAATTAAAATTAAATAAAAAATAATTAATCATGTATTTTAGTTTTAGTTAATATATATTTTTTTAATCAAGCTGAAAGTTCTGAGATTTTGAATCACCAGATGGCATGATGATGTGGATGGTCCGTGTCGTAGGATGCTCGGTTCTCATCGATAATTTGTCATCTTCGAGACTTTGGTGGCTTCTGGTTTATTAGATGCTGGATATGAGTCGGTACGTGAAGTGAATGAGATGGGAGGATGGGAATTAATTAGCGTTCGGTTTTGACCTCTCTCTCTTGGATCGATGCTTAAAGTGGTCAACAACAATCAAAATGGTCAACTACTTCCACCTGGGCGGTGCCATGCCACAAGCAGTCTGCAAACTCCCGGATTCCCGACTTGACTTGGAACAAATACGGACAAGACCGGCGAGGTGACCTTGATCGAGTTCTGAAGATCGAACTCGATCGATCCATCATGATGATGGAAGGATGGATCTTGTAGAATTCGAATTTAGATGGAATCAAGCATGAACGAGATTTATGGTCACGGGACATGAGACGGATTAGCTACGTGAAATGAATTTAATTTGTCACCTGGAACTCTGGTCCGTCGACCAATAGCCAGTCTTTTAGTTTGGAACCACGTCGATCTAATCCACCTGGTGGATGGATGAATGTACTGTTGGGTCTAAAAAATCACGATTTTAGACCTAAAACTAATAGAAATGAAATTTGAGTCGAGCTGGGCCCAAAATATTAACCAACCCGAACTTGTACGTTCTAGCAGCTGGAAGAACAATCAGACAAAATTAATTCATCGTGCGGAACACCACTTCTCTATCGAAAATTCCTTGGACAAGGCCGGGATTAATTCGACCAAGAACGTACGTACGTGGTGATTCATTTATAACATGGATCGTTTAGAAGCTAATGTGGCTTTGTCAAGATATATCGAAATTTTACGGACAACCGGGCATCAGGACCATCGGACCGTGTTATATATGCTGAATTTATGAAGGCCATTGTTAAATATCTCGCTTGGTCAGCAAATTTTCAAGTATCAGTATTTTATTATATTTAAATACAATTTATAATGTGTTTTTACTGGAAAATAAATTAACTTGGCCGTTATCAAGCGTGCCATCACCCATGAAATTAGTTGTGGCCGGGCTAAGCTCTTTTTCATGCCTTGATATTAATCAGTACCTATAATCTATTATATATGCAAACTTGCAGATAATGAATTTGCTGCAAAAACTTACTGGAGATCCAACATCAGAGTAAAAGAAACCATTACCAAAATAAGAATGTCATCGTCTAGATCAGGAAAACTATATATCATCATCGTAGCCATAACTATCATTTACTTTTATATTGTTGAAACTCGCTTGATGATGTTTGTTTGTTTGTTTTTTTTTTTTTTTTTTTTCCACGCTTGGATTAATGAAGAGGTGTACGTTGTGCCTTTTTCATGACCCTCCTGTGACTCGATGACATTTAGGTGGATATCCATGCATGGTATCCCACAATCCAATTTTAATATTTGTTTCTCAAGACCCATGATGCACAATTCCTCTAGCACTCTCTTTTTCCAAGGCCACATGCATTGTACGTGTACGATACTAATAAGTATGGTCACCATTCATGTAACTATAATGATCGTCGCGATAGCAAATAAATAAAATTCATCCATCATAGGGGGAGCACCGAGTATTTGTAGTGGAAAATATTTAAGACACCAACACCAATGATTGAAAACATCAAGAAATGCTAAAAGATAGCTGACTTTCTACTCCATAGGCACAAATTCTAGTTTTAGGCTACATGACTACGTTAGCCGAGTTCTAAAACTAAATGTGATGGATGTCATGAAAAGTAACAGTTCTTGCATTTATAAAGACAAGAAAAGTTATTTCCGCCAATAACTTTTCTTGAACGGTGATCATATTTTTCCTTCGACAAAAACATGTTTTGGGTGAATATTATTCCTCCAAAAACATTTTGCATGTCCTGATAGCATTAACGATCTTAATATCTTATCTTAGAAGTTAAATCCAGTGATAAACCATCCATACATATAACCTTTTTGTGCAAGTAACAAGTGGCCAATTTTGAGTCCTTGATATATTCATATATGTATAAATTGTTTTTTCTACTATCAAACCACCTTTCATTGGATGGTAGTGCCTGTAATCTCCCAGCCTCCTCCGGTGGAACAAAGAATTGCTCCCGATGTCTCTCGGATAGAGAACCGTAAAAACAGTTCCTTGACCGGTGGTAACTGGGGAGGAACCCTTTGACACTGAAGTTGATGAACGGGAGAGATGCGTTGCAATAGCTAGAGCTGAGAGCCGATAGTAGGAGAGATGATTGGACGAGCATCAGAGAGGAGGTGTAAAAATGTATCTGGTTGGAGATTTTTTTTTATCTATTTATAAAGTTATTCAGGATAACCGAATATTGTTGGGAAGGTGGCCTTCTCTGACATGGATCATAGATTTCATCGAGATATTGGGATCGTATTTCTAGAATCTTTTTTGTTGGTATCTTTTCATTAGAATGATAAACTTTGTCGAGATCATATTTACCACGATCTTTGTCGGGATAGCTGGGATTTGTCCGCCTCTGCCACGTACTTGGATGTCATGGGCTCTAAGTACTGGAATATCAGGATGGCTTGATCGGTACCGAAAGAGTGGGCCTTACCAAGAGAGAGGGCCCGATACCCGGTGCGTCCAACTAAATCTATTTTAAACGTTAGTCGGATCCAATAAATACTTAGTGGATATGTACGAAGGGACATCAGTCAGGCTAGTTCATTTATATTCTCTCGATGCAGGGTACCGTAGATAGTCGATATAGTGAACGAATTAGTCGTCTTGCATCTAGTCAGTTATTGAATGGATTAATAATCGATAATTATCTTCTTCTCAATCGATAGTGCGATAACCGTCTTTTTCTCGATTGGCAGTTTGATAGCCATTTCAAAGCCGGATGAATGATTGTCATAACAGTTTCAATATTTCGGACAGTGCAATATAATCAAGTTAAAATGAATTTCATATATAAATAATATTACATAAATATTAAAAAAATTAAAAATAAAAAAATTTCTTATGATCATCGTCATCTGCCACCAACTAATATGCTAACCTATTAGCACCATGCCACGAGCATTTATCTCTCCCTTACCTCCATATAATATTATAATCTAATACAGGGCACGACTGTTACCTGGAAATACCGAATGGAACCAAGAAATACGGCAAGGATGGGATGGCGACCTCTTCGCATATGGACATGCGAATCCACAATATATATATATATATATATATATGACAAAGCCCTAGGCCTGCCCCTTGGACTTTGCAGACTTTCCAAAGGGGATGATGGATCGATCCAGATGGGCGGGGACATTGTCTGGGCTTTATAATGAACAACAGATTTTGTATGGAATAACCGTCCATTTCAAGAGTCCAGCTCTCACAAGTGTTATCACTCATGCCGAAATATAGTATGAAATAATTTAAAAAATCATATTCCTAGTGCTCCCTTCAAGTTGTAGATAGACTTCTTCTTTGAGAACGGACTAGGGCGAAATGGCTTTATATATATAAAAAAAGGAGTGAGTTACTGGCCGAGTTAGACGTGCGTGAGACAAAGGCCACAAGTTTGGCCCACTCTCTTGAGGCTTAAGTTAAAATCTTGGCCCAACCCAGTCTAAACCCAATAGAGTTAACAACCTTCGCTTATCTCAAGTCCAACAATAGAATGTTCTTTGTATTGAAAGATCCTGAGGTAAATGTAGATCTATAACTTCAAGGGAATCGATTACATCATGTTTGGGAGAGAAGAAGAAGAAGAGAGAAAAGAAAAAATAAGAAGAGAATTAATCATTGTCGTTGTTTAGAAGTTTTTTTTTTTTTAAAACAAAAGAAAGGAATTTTGTTTTTTATAAAAAAAAAAAAAGAAAAACAAATTCTCTTAAATCCATTATTTTTTTCTTCTCCAAATTCAAAAATGAATTAAAAAAAAAGTTAAATAAAATAATTTATAATTTCTACCTTATCTTTTTAAAAATAAAAGAAGGTTATTTCAATTTCATTTTATTCCTTTTCTTTTAGCTTCGAAGTAATGAAAAAAGAAAAATTATTTTTTTTCTTCCACTAAATTTCCAAATAAATTACTTTTGGTTGCATAGCGACTCGTCATTTAAAATATTGAGAGCCACCCTCTCTCTCTCTCTCTCTCTCTCTCTATATATATATATATATATATATATATATGCGTTCGCCTGTGCGCATGACCCATGGCGAGTCCACCCGCATTGTTTGCAAATCTTTTGGATAACAAATGAATAACAAAATATATATTTGTGTACAGAAGGCACCGCGAACAAAATCAAAGAAGGCAGATTAGTAAACGACAATCCTCTCAAGCTTGCAAAGATTAGGCTGGAACGCAAGAAATGAAGAAGCTTGCAAGGCGTCGCTGGTTCAATAGGGCGGGAGAAAAGTCAAAATGGTATATGGGATGCAGACCTTTTTTTTTTTATATTTGGTAAATTTATTTGCATTGCATGGATTTTATTATTGTATTTTGTTATAATACTTGATAAAAAATTATAAGGTATCTTAACTATCAATAAATTAAGATAATATATAGTCATAATTAATTTTCTAAAAAATAATATTTTATTAATAACCTTAATTTTTTATTTTAAAAAGAAAAAAATATTATTATTTTTAATTATTTTTTCTCTTGATGGCCGGTTGCAAAGGAGAGGAAGAGGGGGAGTGGAGGTTGCTGTGGCGACGGAGAGGGAGGAGAGGAGTGGTTGAGGTTGTTGAAAATAGGAGACAGGTAGTACCCGAAATGATGATGAAACAGTGATTGTAATATAAAAAACAATATTTAAGGAGAGGTCAAGGCGTGCAAGGCATTGTTCTTAAGAATAGATTCGTGTCTCTTGGAAATAATATCTCGATGCAGAAAGATGATAGTACGACTACCCTCTAGGATACACATCAATGTTAGAAGCGAGTAAACAACCGAGATAGAATAATTTCTTCAACTTGAATAGTGAATAGGGAGGAGAATGATAGTAGAACTACCCTCCAAGATACAATAGCAATAATGCTTCCAATAATGTACACATCAATGTCAGAAGCGAGTGAACCGAGATAGAACAATTCCTTCAACTCGAACAGCGAATAGAGAGAAGAAGGACAGCGAGAGGATAAAGAGGGATTCTCTGGATGGAAGAAGGCAAAATAGTAAAATAGATTTACGTAAAAATCTAGCCAATCACATGCATTCGGGAGGGCAGGTTGGGTGGGATTTGCACCCTCCCTGCACGTAATGTACATTGACATGCCGGGTTAACTAGTTTCTGAATCTGGCTCTTCCAGTTTGTATTGGGCTTGGTCTCGTTCATGCGTACATGAACTTTCTCACAACCATTCAACAAAGCACGAGAGAAAGACAAATATAAACAAGAGTAGAAAGAATTGTGTTTCCAATGTGAGACTAAAGAATGGTTTCTTACTTCAAGACACTAGCAAAAAAGGAGGGAAACAAAAGAAGAAAAGAAAGTTTTCGAGAAAACTTCTTTTTTATTATTGAAATATATAAGATTTCAATAATCTCTTACTATTTCAATATAAAAAAAAGACAGACAAACTTTGAAAGAATTTTAAGAATGTAATGCATAAGCCATGGTGTCTCTACGGCTATAAACTAGGCATAGACAAAATAAATGTAATCCATTGAAGATCAGTGAAACTAAGTTTCTATGAACCAATCCTTCTTCTATTGGATCATTGAATTATAACTCATATTTCATCTTTCAAATCTTGGTTGTTCTAGTAGATTGACGCATTTCAGCCATGCACCTACCTGGATATTCATGAGTGCTCTAGAGATATCACCCAAGTCTCATAGGAAGCAGCTACTACCTCCACACTCATATAGATGGATTGTCATCAAGTGGACACTGCGATTTTGTACACTACCCAAATTAGGCTATGATATCCATTAAGAACATCACAAATCTGTCCAATCTAAACACTGTAGAATACTATCTCACAACATAGGATGGGATTTCACAATATAAATATTTATGATAATATACTCCAAGTTGTCAAGTGAATTAATTTTCCATATGAACCTTCTCACAGGATCTTTGTTCATGAAGGTTAGGTCACCATCACTTCAACTTTTGATCAGGGTATAATCCCATTCCTCTTGATGTATTGCTCACAAGCTTTCTACTAAGAGGCTTAGTTAAAGGATCGGCCAAATTCAACTCTGATTTTACATAATCCAAGAACATTATTCCATCATTAATAAGTCACCTTACAATATTATATCTTAGACGTATGTGTCTACTTTTCCCATTATAAATTTTGTTTTTAGCTTTAGCTATGGTAGCCTGACAATCATAATGTATAAACATAGATGGAGCTGGTCGCATCCAAATGGAAAGATCCACCAAAAAATTCATGAGCCATTTAGTCTCAATTTCAGCCTTCTCCAAGGCAATAAACTCAAACTTCATTGTAGATTGAGATATACATATTTGCTTGATGATTTCCAAGATACTGCTCCTCCTTTAACGATAAACATATATCTGCTAATAGATTTCATCTCATTAGAGTCTAAAATCTAGTTAGTATCACAATACCCTTCTAATATTATAGAAGTCCCAAAAAATACTAAACCATAGTTCATGGTTCCTTTCAAATATCTAAGCACTCTTTATAAAGCAATTCAATGATCCTTGTTAGGATATTGGGTATATCTACTTAGTCTTTCTATAGCATAAGTAATGTCAGGTCGAGTATAGTTTATTAAATACATAAGACTGCCAATAATTTGAGCATATTTAGTTTAAAAGACACTATAACCTTTATTTTTTTAAGTTATGAATTAGCATTATAAGGAGTGCTCATAGGCTGGCAATTAAAATATGAAAACTTTTTCAAGATTTTTCAATATAATATTCTTGTAAAAGCATGATGCAATTAGATTTCTTTATAAGTTTAATTCCTAAAATTATATTTGTTTCTCCCATATCTTTCATATCAAAATTAAAAGCCAAAAATATTTTGGTGCTAGTAACAATATAAAAGTTAGTACCAAATATGAGCATATCATCTACATATAAACAAATTATAATATATTCATGATTAACAATTTTAGAATAAATATATTTGTCAGCATTATTTGATGGGGACATCAGGAGCAGACATGAAGTTCAAGGCTCAATGAAGATCTCTAAGTCATGTATTGGAAAAGTCTGTCAAGTTTTTTTGAGTATTTTGAGTCTTATAATAAAGTAAGTCAATTGGATTTATTAAGTTCCTTGAGTCCTGTTTAGTCAGTTCAGTTGAGCCTATTTATTTTATCCGGCCTATTTTGAGTCTTGTCAGTTAGGCCCTTTGAGTCCATGTAACTTTTATTCAAGATAAGAACCAAGAGGAGAGTTACCAGACCAGGAGATTCACTAGGTCCTCCCCAATCAGAACTGGATTCCATGCACCTGGACCCCTACTCAGGCTCCCCAGCAGTGGCACCTAAGTACTTGGGCCCTTTCATGCCACCAAGCCCACAAGAGAGTGCCCCAGTCCAAGCTTCAAGTAATGGCGCCCCAAGTCCACAAGATCTCATGAAGAAGTGGCACTCTCCAGATGCCCCAATCAACTGGCGCCCCTCAAGCCCATCAGCGCCCAAGGCCCATTAAGGTTGGCGCCCCCACTCCAGGCCCCTGGCATCCCAAGTTCTCATGATTAGCGCCCCTAGCCCAAGTCCACCAAGCTGGCGCCCCAGCCCAAGAGAAGCCTGCAATCCAAGTCCATCAGGGTTGAGTTTTCTTGGCCCTCAAGTTATGCTTTCTTGGCCCTCAAGTCATGTAGTCCCAATCTATAAAGGAGTCCAGTGACCTGGGTGAATCTATAAATATCCATCCCTCCCCCTCCTGTATTCGTATACTTTGATGAATGAAAAAAAAAACTATTGAGTGTTTCTATTCAATTGCCTTCGTTCTCTTTGAACGTCGATGGGTGCGAGGCCCGAGTTATCTCTAAACCCTAGCTAGCCGCCCCCCTTCATCCATACAAACCCTAGCCACCCACTGCTCCATCCTCTAAACCCCGGGATGCCCTCAAGTCCAAAGGCCGCCCCTCCTCTCTTCCTTCTTCTTCTTGGCTGCCACCCTCTCCCCTCCATCCTTGGCCGCCAACACCAATCAGCCCAAGGACCATGGCTGCCCCTCCATCATCCTCCAGGCATCCTCCTCCTACCAGGTGTCATCCCCTCTAGGCTGCAGATCCTAGCCCCAAGCATCCTCCATCAAAATAGGCTGCCAGCCTTCTTCTACACCCCTCTTGCCTTCTCTCAATTTTCTAACCCGGTTTTATATTTTTTCCATATTCTACATCACTAACCCCTGACGTTTGTAGGATCCCTCCGGTGAAACCATCCAAAGAAGTGGTTCTCATTGCCTTCGAGACCAACTGATAAAAAGCCGGCAGATTCACAGGAAAGTAACTCGGACATCCAGGTACCGATCTGAGTAGAGCGATCTCATCTACAACAACATGACATCATTACCTGGTATATTAAACTCGATTCCCATCTCTTTTTGTTGGATTTTTTGAAGAACATGTACCTAATAGGTGTTTCTTAATCCTAGGATCTTTAATTTTTTTTATCTCTTTGAAAGTTCTTAGTATGTGGATAGGATTCTAACTATTGCATTAAATCCTAATCTAGTCTTAGCTATTTTCGGGAACTAAACCAAAATAACATCAGAAATCATTGCTCCTTTAATCTGATTTTTCTTTATGTTTCTCTCTTTCATGTCATTATGCATCATGTTAGAGTTCGTACCTCATCATTATTGATTTGATATCCATTTAAAACCAGCACTTTATCAGACTTATCATGCCATTATTTTGGTGCTTGTTTAAGCCATACAAAGATTTAATTAATTTATAAAATTTATGCCAATTGTCATGAAGAACACAACCCTCAAGTTGATATATATATATATATATATATATATATATATATATTCTAGATATTCATTAAGAAATGCAGTTTTAACATGCATTTGGTGAATTACTAATTTATAAATGGATGCAAAAGTAATTAAGACTCTAATAAAAGAAATTCTTGTCACAGGTGCAAAATATAAAATTAGTCAATATCTTTTTTTTTTTGTGAATAACCTTTTGCAACTAGCCTTGCTTTAAATTTCTTAATGAAACCATCAGGTTTTAAATTTTTCTTAAAGATCCACTTACACCTAATAATTTTAGTCCCAGAGGGTAAGCTCACTAATTTTCATGTATGATTATTCATGATAGACTCTAATTTATTATTTATAGCCTCTCTCTAAAATGTAGCATCAGATGATGAAATAACTTCATAAAAGGTTTCAGGATCATTGTCAATAAGAAGGTATAAAAATCATTTTCTAGATTGGTTTCCTTTCTTGGATCTCTTTAGCTCTTGAATTTCTTTAAGTTCTAAATTAGGTTTAATCACAAGTGGTCTAGAAGGTCTTTCTAAGAAGGTCCTCATAGGAAAGATATGTTCAAAAATTTTTGCATCTTTGGTCTCAACTATGGTGTTAGGTTCCATGATATTATTTTCATTTCTAATCATTAAGAATCTATAGGCTGCACTATATTTATTTGCAAGACTATTTTGAACATAACTTTGAACATACAATCAAAGGTTTTAGATCATAATTTTCTCTTTTTATGTTCAGGAAGCAAGATCTTAGCTAAACAATCCCATACTTTTATGTATTTTAAGTTTGGCAAATGGCCTTTCCATAGCTCATAAGGTGTTTTATTGGTCTTCTTATAAAGAATCATATTTTGAATAAAACAAGCAAAAGGAAGGATTTTTTATTTTCCTTTTTAATTGATTTTCAACTTTTTCCATATATTTTAAAAATATTTCAAAAGCTTTATCTTTTGATCTTAGTAGATAAACCATTGTATAACGAAAGAAATCATCAATAAATGTAATATAAAATTTCTTCTACTTCTACTCATATTACCTTTTAAATCACCTAAATCATAATAAATTAATTCTAATAATTCAATTTCTCTTTTATGAATAGATTTGTAATTCTTTTTGGTTAATTTAGATTATACACATACTTGGCATTTTTCATGATCATAAGAAGTAGATATGTTATTTAGCAAATCTAATTATTTTATCTTTTTAATATAAGAATAATTAACATATCCTAATTTACCATGTCAAAGATTAATAGAATCAAGCAAGTAAGCAGAAGAAGATGATTCATTTTCATTCATGACTTCAAGTATATTTAATATAAATAGACCATGGTTACAATAACCTTTCCCTATTAAGTTTTCAGATTTGGTCGTGACAACTTTGTCAGACTCAAATGATACTTTTATACCATTTTTTCCAAGCAAAGCCATATGAATGTTTGGCACATGTAACACATCTCATTGAAAGAACTTTCCTAGAAATTATTTTCAAATTGATTTTTTCTTTGCCAATCACAGTACAAGACTTTGAGTTGCTCATGAAGACTTACTCCTCTCCTACTGGCTGTGGGGTATAGGAAGCAAATACATTTCTATTGCTATATATGTGACGAGTGGCTCCGGAATCCATCACTAAGTCTTTTGTATGTGCTACAACATTGGCCTTGCTAACAACCATAGCAATTACCTCTTCTCCAACTTCAAGTTAGCCTTCAGTTTGGCTGGAGTATATTTAGTTTTCCTGAATCTACATTGGGCAGCATGGTGCCCTGGTTTCCCGCAAATATAGCAATATCTTTTTTCTTCTTAAAATTCCGGCTCTTTTATAATTAAAGCTTCTTATCATATTTCTTAGAATGATTTTTATGTTTGGGCTTATAGAACTTGTGTCTATCTTTACTAGATCTATCCTCTACTAGATTAGTCTTACCATTCATTTTCTTAGCCTTTTCTATTTTTTTCTCGGGCTCTATTTTGCTCTTCAATTCTAATATGCACAATGACTTCTTCAAGAGATAGAGACTTCCTTTTTATGCTTTAAATTATTCTTATAATCTTTCCAAGATTCTGGTAAATTTTCAATTAAAGATCCAGCAACAAAACATCAGGAAAAATAATGTTTTCATTTTTAAGTTCATCTATGAGAACATGAAATGCATGGATCTAGAAGGACACATCTTTGTCTTTTGACATAGTAAAGATTAGAAAGTTTCCTATAGCTTGGGTACCAGCATCTTCAAGAATATATTTCTTTTTAAGGCTTTCCCAAATCTCAGAGGCTGACTTAATAGGGTAGTAGACATCAAACGGTTCATCAAATAGAGTACTAAGAATAATGTGTCTACACATTCTATTGGTCTTTTCCCAATTTAAAATGTCCTCTTTCTCAGGTCTAGGATCAGTCAGAACATGGGTAATATTATGAACATCTAGGATCGAAAATATTCTCTTGCCATTGTTTATAATGAGAACTATTAAAGTGCTCAATCTTGAAAATATCGAGAAAGGATATAGAAACAGCAACCATAATAGAGTCCATATCTACTCTTAAAAATGTTGAAAATAGGAGTCATATAGTACTCAAAATGATGATGAAACAGTAATTGTAGTGTAGAAGACAATGTCTAAGGAGAGGCTGAGGCGTGCAAGGCACTGTCCTTAAGAATAGATTCACACCTCTCGAAGATAATATCTTGGTATAGCTCCAGGATACAACATCAATAGTGCTTCCAACAGGCATGCACACACCAATATTAGAAGTAGTTGAATAACTAAGATAGAACAATTCCTTCAACTCAAATAGTAGATAGGGAAGAGAAGGACAACAAGAAGATAAAGAGAGATTTTCTGGATGGAAGAATTTTGGATAATCTTAAACACTGGCATCAGCATTGGATATAATTATAAAAAATACACACTAGTTGAGGATGACAGAATAGTGCGTAAAAGATGTATCAGCTATTAGTTTAGTCATAGATTAAAACTATCTCACCAATTCCATAACCACCATAAGGGATAAAATGGTACAATTGATTTATACAAAAATCTTGCCAATCACATGTATCCACGAGGGCCAGTCAGGCGAGATTTGCACCCCCATATTTTACGAAGTATACATGACACACCCGGTTAATTGGTTTCTAAATCTGGCTCCTCTAGTTTGTATTAGGCTTGGCCCAGCTCGTGCATGAATAAGCTTTCTCACATCCATTCAACAAAGCATAAGAGGAAGACAAATATAAATAAAAGTAGGAAGAGTTGTGTTTCTAATGTGGGACTAAAGAATGGTTTCTTACTTCAAGAACACTTACAAAAAGGAGGGAAGCAAAGTTTTGGAAGGAACTTTTTTTTATTATTGAAATATCCAAGATTTCCTATAGAGGTGGTGGTAGCAGAGGAGAGGGAGGGGAGGAGGAGTCAAGGTGGAAGGAAAGGGAAGGGAGGAGGAATCGATGTGGTGATGAAGGAGGAGAGGGAACGGAGAGCAGTCACAATGTAGCTTTGTTGAAGAATGATCATTCTATTTTGTTTATACTAAATGTGCTAAAAGAGAGTCATCAATAACTGGTCCCAAGCTCTTCTACGGTTCGCTTGAAACTTAATTCCTTCTACTAGATGAAGTACACAAGTGATGCATGTTTGAAGGCCAATCTCTCACATTAAGGTTGGACAATCTTATTTCATTCTTGGAAAGTTCTTTGAATGCTACAATATGTTATTCCATTCTCTTCTCTCTTGGCCGGTTGCTTTCTTTCCAAAAATATCTCGGTTGGTCATTGTAGTTAGCTTGTAATTATGATCATATTTTCCAGGCCAAAAACTTAAACATCCCACTTTCCATTATTGACCAAGCATCATGCCTTGCAAAAGAATTCCATAGCTGAAGTAGATACCTCTAGGCACTGGGATCATTGGTTGTGTTCCTTTAATGGCAATCTCCACCACCCAGCATTGATCATCAATATGGATTGCATGGGTTAATTAAAGAGTACACCATGATGGGAAGGTGAATCATATATACTATAGGATAATCTCTATAGGCCCATTTATGTTGGAGCTAGGAGGTCACCAAGGCACTTTAGTGCCCGAGGGCGAGCCTCTTGTAGCTTGGAAGGGTGTTTGCGTAGCTATCCATAGGTCGAGAGCAAGGTAGTGTGGTTGGATGGAGACATTGCCTTGGTAATCACCGCGAATCTCTCATTGGTGGCTGGTATGCTCCTCTTACCTCCTTCTATCTATGTAGGGAGCATGTAGTCGACTAGTGAGGGGGTTTCGTTGGTGACCTTAGTGTGTGGGGATGCCTCCATCCATCTAGTTTCTTAGGATGGCCAAGGTCGGATGTGAGATGTAGGTTAGAGGTTGGTGCCGGAGTTGCCATCGCTGGGGGGTAGCATTTTGGGTTGTTGGACAGGTTAGGTGGGGGCAATAGGAGTGGCTAGAGTGATGAGCGGGTGCAGGGAAGGAGTTCACTAGGGAAAGGGTGTCGTGTGGGAAGGGGTCAAAGCCAAGGAGTGTTTCGGACATGAGATGGTGATCAGAAGGATAGGAGGAAGATTTTTGGAGCAGGCCTTTTTGTAGAGATTGGGGGTAAGGGGGGCTCAGCAGATCGAAGGGATCTGTAAAGCACAGTGGAGGTCAATTTTTTGAGAATTGAGAGGATTTGGTTGCTCAGCTTAAATTAGCAATTGGGATGGCTGGAAATGATCGAGGTCAGTAGGAGAGTGAGCTTCTGGAGTCTGCTGAGAAGAGTGTAGCCTCCACTTCAACTAGGAATTCACCATGAAAATCTTGATTTGCAATGTCCAGGGGGTAGCTAAGCTCTCCTTTCATTCTACAGTGAGGAGATGGATGGAGTTTCATAGTCTGGATGTTTGTATTTTTTTGGAGACCCATCTTTCAGGTCAAAGTCTTGTTCATGTTCCCTCCTTTTTGGAGTCTCTATATCATTGAGTCTCAAGGTATGGTAGAGAGTATTATTGTAGTTTGAAGGCTGGGCATTGCTGAATTTGATATGTTTCATAGATGTACTCAGCAAATATATATTGTTATATCTAAAATGAATAATATTTTTGGATTTTATTTGGGATCTATATAAGCACCGATTATAGAGAGCAGAGGGTTTTGTAGAATGAGATTTCTTTACTGTTGAGGCAAGGCATCCCTATACTACTGGTAAGAGATTTTAACTATATTAAGAGCTCTCAAGAAAAATGGGGAGAAGGGGCCTTTTGTGGATGGAGTGGATTCCATAAAGTATCAAGGATTTATTGAGAGGAATGGTTGATGGATCTCAAATTTTTTGGGCTCTAATTTACATAGTATGATAACCATCAAGGTGGGGCAAGAGTATCAGAGAGGATTGATAGGGCTTTTGCTTCAGATTATCGACATGTGTTGATCACGACTAAAATAGCCCCATCCAATCGAAGCCCTTTCCGGTTTGAAAAGTTTTTAGCCTGGATACCCTCATTCTTGCGATATTGTCCACGAGGTTTAGAGGCTCCTGATCTAAGAAAATGATAGATATCAGGTGATGAAAAGACTTGAGTTACTAAAATACGATTTTGTCAGTAGAACTGGGAGAAGGTTGGGGATATTTTTAAAAGATTGGAGGCTATGAAAGCTGTCATTTTTGCTCTGCAGGAAAAGGATTGAGGACCGAGAGGGTGAGCTTCTCTTGAGAAAAACTTGGTTGATCTCCGGAGGTTGTTATCTTCCCATCACCCTTTGTTGTGGCAGCAAGAGATGTTTTGGAGGCAAAAATTTAGGATCCAATGGATCAGAGAAGGAGAAAAAAAACTAGATTCTTTTATTAGGCCACTATCATCAGATGACACATAAATCAGATATGGGTAGTTAGGGATAGTAGTGGTCATTGGTCGTGGTTGGATGGCAAAGGGATATAAGGAATGAGTTTATGCCTTTCTTCATATTAAGGTGGTCGGCTGATGTTGGTGGTGATATCTCTTTTGCTCCTCAAATCTTATTAGCTATATTACTGATCAAGAAAGCAGAGAGCTGATCAGGATAGTATCAGTTGAAGAGATTAGAAGGATGCTTTGTTCTATGATTGAGGATAAAGCCTCGGGATTTGATGATTTTCCTTTGCTTTTTTAAGGAGATATTGGTCTATTATTCATGCAGAGGTGACGGAGGTAGTTAGGAAGTTTGTCACTACTGAAAAGATATCGTCGATCTGGATGAGGACCTTTGTCACTCTGATTTCTAAAAATCTCGATGTTACCAAGTCAGGCCATTACCGACGTATTAGTTTGTATACTACTTTATATAAGATTTGTGTTAAGCTAATGATGGAGAGGATAAAGCTTATCTTACCCTGCTTGATCTTTTCCCAGCAGGAAGCTTTTGTTGGAGGTCGAAGTATTACCAACAATGTGATGGTTGTCCAAGAGTTCATGTATGATCTATAATAGGCCCTAGGTCATCGTTATCTTATGGAGATCAAATTGGACATGGAGTGGGCTTTTGACCAGGCAAGCTGGTCATTCTCGGAGTATGCCTTACACAATTTTGGCTTTCATGCTAGTTGCATTGATTGGATTGTGGCCTGTGTCCAGCACCCATTCTTTGCCATCCTCCTCAACGGCATGCTTTTAGACTTTTTATTCTCTTCTATGGAATTCGTCAAGGTTATCATTTATCTCCTTATCTCTTTATTTGTTGTGCTAACATTCTCTCCCATGCTTTATAGGTGGCAGCGAGCATCTCCGCCTTGGACCTCTATAGGTCAGCCTCGAGTACTCTGCCTATCTTTCACTTGTTATTTATAGATGATTATTAACTTGTGAGCCGAGCTTCCATTCGAAATGCTATGGTCTTCTCCATAATTTTGGGATATATTGCCAGTCTTCGGGATAATAAGTGAACTTCCACAAGCCAGCTGCCATATTTAACCCTAAAACCAAGCCCCATTTTAGACATATGATCCGGTAGATGTTAGGGGTGGTGGAGCAGGAGAGTGTATAGTGCTATTTGGGTGTTTCCATGTTTGACCAAAGGTTGAGGAGGGCAGACTATTTGGGCTTGGATAGTACCATTCAGGAGCGGCTTCAGGAGTGGCAAGCCAGAGCTCTTTTTATGATAGATAGAATAATCCTGGTGAGATCTATTCTTAGGTCTATATCTATGTATCTCTTATCTAATACCTGGGTGCCAAAGATTTGTCTGCTCAAGCTAGAGCAACTCTTTCGATATTTTCTTTGAGGCTCCTACTAGGAGGGTCGGAGGGTGCATTTTCTGGCCTGGAAGGTTCTTTACCAGCTAGTGAGGGATGGAGGATTTGGGATCCAATCCTTAATAGTGTGGAGAGAGGCCCTTATTACTAGATATGTAACAAGATTTTTGCTTTGCCCTAATAGTATTTGGAGTTCATTGATGAGGGCTAAGTATTATCCCTTGATGGTACTTGATGGGATTAGACCTCCTTGGAGAAGTTCAGTTATGTGGAGGATGATATGTGGTCATGCAAGAAGAGTTATAACTCGGATTTGCTAGGTAATTGGCAATGGATAGTTTGCTAATTTCTTTCATGGCATGTGGATATCTGATCTCCCATTAAGCAGGTGGCATACCTTTGTTAACATGGAGATTGGGAAGATTGTGAGGATCTCATATTTGCTGCATAGTGGGAGGTGTGGTTGGAGTAATGACCTGGTGGCCTAGCTCTTTGGCCCTAATCTTGCAAATAGAGTCCTGTCTATTGTAGTTTCTACTTATGATGCTCAGGATATGAGAGTGTAGAGATCCTCTTGTGAGTAGAGTGTGAAGGCTAAAGATCTTTATGCGATATATTGTGAGACACCAACCTGGAGACTGGATGCAGCTTGGATCTGGAGGATTAAAGTTCGTTCGAGAGTCGGCCTGTTTTTTTAAAAATTGGCCCGGAATCATCTTCCTACCAGGTCAATTATGAAAGATAGAGGCGTGTCTCTCCCTGTTGTCTGCCCGTGATGTGAGTATGAGAAGGAGACGGCAGATCATGCCCTTTTCTGCTATCCAAGAGTTGCACGGATTTGGAGGATGGTTGACCTTCTATCCTGGGTTGATTTGATGGACAGCCTTACTCAGCTCCTTCTTCAGAGCCTGAAGCTAAGCATGGATTCAGAGGCAACTAGGATTTAGGATATGTGGATGGCATATGTGGCCTACCATATATGGCTATCAAGGAATAGCTGGGTGTTTAAGTCGAGGAGGCTTTATGATCGATTCGTACTAGAGCATGCTCTGATTCAGGCAATAAAGATAACTCACCTGAACTTTGTTGATTTGATCACGAGGACTTCGGATTCCTGGGACCCTCATTTTGCTTATGGAGCGACCCGTAGGGTATTTATTTCTTGGAAGACTCCACCCTCGACTTTTTTCAAGGTCAACCCTCGACCTTTCTCAAGGTCAACTTTGATGGCATCGTTATGGGCAGTATTAGAGAAGCGAGCTTTGTCATCAGAGATCTTGACACGAGACTTATGACTGTAGGCGGTAGTTATCTTTTTGGGCTTTCGGTTCTTGAGGTTAAGCTACAAGCTGCTTAGGCTGGCATCGTCTATATGAGACCCATCCTTCATGCTGACTGGTTGGTGATTAAGGATGACTCTTCTATTATTTTTGGCTGAATTTAGTCCTATTTTAAAGGAGCTATCACTCATCTTTTGTTATATGATATTGGTCTTTTGTTTGAGGGTGTTACTTCATTGGTGATCTGACATGTTTACTGTGAAGCAAACTTTACTATCGATTAGGTTGTCTCGTTTATTGCTTAGCATTATGGAAATGTGATTTGGACTTGCCTGGAGTTAACCCCGAGACCATTTAGAAATATTTTATCTTTTGATTTTATGGATTATGTTCATATCAGACTTATATGAATGCTCTGTCTTATCCACAACAAAAAGAGTGAATGGTTTTTAAGAGGGCGAGGGCTCATATTTTTCAAGAAGGAAATTACTTGGCTGATTGGCTAGCCTTTGATGGAGACCTCATTTCATTGATTCTCTGCTGAAGTTGTGGTGTATCCTTGCTACTTATTAGACATTAATGGACTTTGCTAAGGCCTAGCCTCTCTATTACTAAAAAGAAAAGGTATTACCAATTTTATAAATTTCAAGTTTCATATGCACAAAGGAATTTCCAATTGATAGAAAATAGGGTTGCAAGCGATTCCAAAACCATGAAAAAGCATGGCACATCTTGATTATTTGATTGGCTTAGATCCTAGTAGGACCGAGCTTGAGTAGTTCATCCAAAGCTTGGCTCGAGCACAAGCTAGGCTTCAAAGAGTGAAAAAGCCTGGGTCAACCTGATTAAAGCACAACTCAGAGCCCGGTAGAGCTAAGCTAGAGCATCTTATTTGAAGCTTGGCTCAAGCTCTAGGTAAGCTCGAGCAACTTTTCTAATACCTGAGTCAACCAACCAAAGTAGCCCGGTTCTTCACTTGACTTCGTTTGCTCTCCCAATGTGAAGATCTAAGGGTGAGTACGTCAACCTGACACCAGCAAGATGCCAGCTAGTTTGAACGGGAAAAAAGAATGATCCTAGTCTCTCACTTATCCAACTGTCATGGATCTTAGAGGATAATCCTAAATTTAATCGAATCTTCTGCATAGTCACGTCTCAAATCCATGACCAGTTGATTGTGAGGCAAGACTCCAACCAGTTGGGCTATCGTCTTGGCGGTAAAGTCCTTCAAAATTTAACCAAAGTAGCTCCACTTGAATGTGAAAATCTACTAAAGGTTTAGAGCCCTTCAAAATTTAACGACAATAGTTTTGAGTCAGCTCGACTTGGTGTGTCATGATCCAAAATTAGATTTCTTTCCCAAAAAGGAAGGGGCTTCAAATTAGAGGAGAGTGGGGGGATTATCCATGAACTGCAGCTGAAGGAGGATAGGGAGGGGGGTCTGCAAGATGATGATTTGCACTCTTTGAGGAGGAACTTAGCTTATTATCACTCTATTCTTAGGCAGCAAGAGATTCTATAGAGATAGAAGTTTAGAGTGCAATGGTTGGCTGAGAGGGATAGAAACACTCACTTCTTTCATCAGGCTACTCTTGTTCGGAGGCACAGGAACCGAATTATGGCCTTGAAGGTTGAGGGTGGGCAGTGGATTGAGGATAAAGTGGATATCAAGCAGGAGGTTGTTTCCTTCTTCAGATCTAGATGGAGGGCAACCACTAGGTCTCTTCCTCCATTCAATGTGTCTCTCCCGGAGGTTATGGTCTCCAATATTCAAAATGCAGCTCTTCTTGTTCCTGTTACTGACTCTGAAGTTGTGGTATTCTCTGGTCTATGAAGGAGGACAAAGCTCCTAGTCTAGATGGTTTTCTCCCATTATTTTTCAGGAGATATTGGAGTATCATTAAACATGATGTGGTCTTTGCAGTTCAAGTCTTCTTCTCCACGGGTCAGATGCCTGATTGTTGGAAGAAAACTTATGTCACTCTTGTTCCCAAGCGCCAGCATGATTGTCATCATGCTCATTTTAGACCTATCAGCCTTTGCACCACTCTATACAAATTATATTCTAAGTTGCTGGCTAACAAGATGAAGCCTATTCTGCTGCAAATTATATGTTCTGAGCAGGAGGCTTTCATTGGTGGTCAGAGTATTTCTGACAATGTTCTACTGGCTCAGGAGTTTATGGCAGATCTACGGAAAGCTTTAGCTAGGTGGGGTCTCATGGCTATCAAACTTGATATGGAGAGGGCCTATGATCGATTGGAGTGGAGCTTCTTGGAGAAGTCTCTACTGGATTTTAGTTTTCATCCTTTATGGATATCAAGGATTATGGCTTGTATCATCAGTCCTTCATTTTTTCATCATTAATGGTTCTCTGGCTGAGTTTTTCTATTCTATAGTTGGACTGCGATAAGGTTGTCCCCTTTCTCCCTATTTGTTTATTATTTGTGCTGACTCTCTCTCGCGAGCTCTGCGGGATGCTGTCCGGGAGTCGATGATTCAGCCATTTGTTGGTGCTCCTACAGTATCCCCAATCTCGCACCTCCTGTTTGCAGATGACTGTTTACTTCTCGGCAGGTATACTGAGGATTCTGCACAGGGATTCAGGAGAGTGCTTTATGCTTATTGCTCATCGTCGGGACAGCGGGTCAACCTTAATAAGTCTGAAGTCCATTTCCCGGCGCGGCGACGATATTTGATAACTTCTATTTTGGGTATTAAGCATAAGGAGGGATCTTTATATTACCTGCGTATTCCGATCTCTGGTGGTACTCTTCGAAGAGATGATTCTCGTATACTATTGCAGGCTGTTAGTGATAGAGTGGAGGGCTGGCAGGGTCGGGCTCTTTCCTCGGTGGGCAGACTTACTCTGATTAGGTATGTTCTCTCTTCCCTATCAGTTTACATGCTCTCCAATGCGATAATCCCGAAATCTGTTATTATGAAAGCTGAGCAAATTATTTGAACTTTCTTATGGTGGTCGACGGGGGCTTCCAGGGGAGTTAATCTTTTGGCTTGGCAGCTTGTTTGTCAACCGGTTAGAGTCGTTGGGTTGGGTATCTACTCACTTATCACCCGGAGGGAGGCTCTTTTGGCTCGGCACGTTACCCAGCTCTTCCTATCTCCTGAGAGTTTATGGTCCACCATCATGCGTGCCATATATGATTTGTGATCCTTGGAGGCGGGGGTGGTACCTCAATCCCAAAGAGGGTCTGCTATCTAGAGGGAGATGGTTATTAGGGCGCCGGATGTTATACACCATTTCAGGTGGATTGTGGGCGATGGTAGATCTATTAAGGTCTTATCTGATCCTTGGATTTTAGGTATTGCCTTGGACAGGTGGCCAACTTTTATTTTTATGGATACTCCGGACTCCATTACTATTGATGATCTTCTTCTCCGTGTTGCATAGATGGAATCCGAGAGTGGTCACCCGATTTTTTGGTGGTCTGTTAGGAGAGAGAGTCTTATCTATTGGGATTCCAGTTAGCCCTTGTCCCGATGTCAAAGTTTGGAGATCCTCTTCTTCTTCTAAAGTCCCTCTGGCTAATCTCTACTCCATCTTTTGTTCGGAGCCTCGGAGGGGTTTCCAGGCCAAGTGGATATGGACCCTGCCTATTCATCCTAGGGTGCAGTTTTTTATTTGGAAGGTGGCGTGGAGGCGACTCCCTACTAGACTTCTCTTATGTTCCAGAGGACTTCACCTTCCTCCTTCCTATCTTATTTGTGGGGAGGATGATGAGTCGATTGGGCATGCATTGTTTTATTGTTTGCGAGCTAGGAGGATTTGGTCCTTAGTTGGCTGTAGTAGGTGGATGGACTAAGGTGAGGATATTGTTGATACCTTTCTACTCCTTTTACGTTCATCTCCCTCCTCTTCTTCCCGGGTGTGTGTTTATGGCACATCTAGCATATCATATTTGGCTATCCTGGAATGCTATGGTTTTCGATTCGGACACTAGTTCTACTAGGCTTATTGTTGAGAGAGCCAGAGCTTATACTTTGGAGTATCAGAGTTTGACTGAGAATTATTCTGAGATCTAGGGCTCCGGTTTTGCTCCTCAAGCGCCTCACCGGGTTTTTATCTCATGGGAGCCCCCACCTCCGACATATGCTACAGTCAGCTTTGATGAGAATATCAGATCCGGGACTGGGGGCGCTGCTTTTGTTATTCGGGCAGCTGGATTGGGATTTGTTGCTGCGGGGATCTCACCTCTTTGATTCTTCGGTCCCTTTGGTAGAGCTTCATGGAGCTTGGTTGGGAATCAGGTATGCCATGATGGTTCTCCACCTTGACCGTCTTATTATTGAGGGAGATTCTTTGACGGTTATTTCCTGGATCCAGAGTGCTTTTTGCTCTACTCAGGCTCTCCCACAGCTCCGGGACATCAGGACTCTCTTGCAGGGTTGTTCCGGGTTTATTGTCAGGCACATCTATAGGGAAGCTAACTCTGCGGTAGATTGGGTGGCTTCTTATGTAGCGCATCATTTGGACGAGGTTTCCTGGTCCCACTTAACTGAGATGCCCTTATCGTTCAGGAACATTTTGCTTTCAGGTTCTTTTCACTATTCTTACTTTAGGATTGTTTCTTGAATGATCCATTTAAAAAAAAAAAAATTGAAGAAGAAGAAAAAAAAAAAAAAAAAGAAAGGAGGAGGAGGAGGAGGAAAGAAAAGAAAAGGAAAAAGAAAATAGGAAGGGGCTTCTTGCGTGACTTGGGGGTTTTTTGGTGATCGTCTGATATTGAGGTTGGCATAAATGGGCCGTGAGATGGGCTGGTCCAACTTTGTGTCTTTCTTAAGCGGCAGACACGGTCGCGCGGACGTGACGCGCCAGCCACCCCTTGGAACTAGCCCTGCTATTTATGTTGTTATAAATCGCCAAAAATAACGTGGCAGGCAACCGGCCAACGGCAAAGGAAGCAGGGCAGGGTCTTGTCGACGACCGACGAGGAAGCGAAGGAGCTCTACTCCCCTCCGTCCGAGTGTTGTAGATGGGGGACACCACGCCGGCCGGTGAGAACGGCCTCGACGCGGAGCGCGGCCTCACGGAGGAGGCCGGCCGGCTTGCCGACATCGCCCGCGAGCTTCAAGATTCGTCTTCCGCGCTCATCTCCCGGACCTGGAGAGAAGAGCAGGCCCTCCGCCAGCGCGCCCTCGCCCTCGACTCCGACCTCCGCCGTCTCCACTCCGCCATCGATTCTGCCGTCAAGAACGGCTCTCTCGATCCCAAGAACGCCGAAAAGGTCGCAACTGGCATTGTTATTTTGGCTCCAGTTGTCGAAATCTATGCATCTTTTCTTAGGTACGGATATGTTTTTCATTTTTTCTCTTTTAGATGGATGAGGAATTGTACAGGACAAGATGCGTACTAAGTGATACCGATGTTGCCCTCCTTCTTCCCAGCAAGGCTCACGGTACTTACCGTGATCTAATTTTGTTTTGATTTCCGGTAATGCTTATATATTTACTTGTTTTGGTTCTCTTGTCCTTGTGTTTCTTGAATTGTTCTCAGGTAGATTCTTGAAGATGTTTCTTGGCCCAGTAGATGTGCGGGCTCCACGGAAAGAGTTTCAATTGAAGGTGAAAGAGGAGTACAACAAATATAGGGTATATTCCTTTTATAATGCTATATATTTATATAAACTCATGGCATGTCTCATGTCGGTGATTGAAACATGTAGTATTTTTAGAATTGTATGACATGGTGATATTCATGCTGTGAAAGTAAAGAACTCTGAATTTGGGGAACAGAGGTTCCACGAACATGGCTACTTAATGTTGAATCATATACTAGAAACACCTTAATTGAGAAAGAAAATTTCTGAGATTTGATTTCACAAACTTGATTGTGTATGGTGAGAAGTTAAGGTGATACAAAAGGGCCCAGGCATTCCATTGATGATTACAGCATGCTTGTCGTTCTAATGGTTTCTGATTGGGATGATGTGTAACTTTACATTTATCATATCAAAGTACAGGTCTTCAGATGCTTTCCTCTCCAAAATTCTAGCCGTGATTATTAAATTAGGGCTGCCTCATGCTACTGGATCTTGTGAATATTTCTTCCATTACCATACCTTTAAAATTTGTTCTTGCATCTATATCTTCAGGAACCTGTGCCGATCCTTTCTTCTGGATGTTTAGGAAAGCCTTTCATATGTCAAATGGGATTGGTACACTGGGCGTTCTTCAAATTAATAAGTTTTAAGTCTTCAAATTAATAAGTTTTAAGTGTCCATCTTTCAAATGAATATTGTTATTCTTTGCTCTGCACAAGTCTTAATCTGATGTCATTTGGCCTTTTCAGGATACAAATTGTTCCCTGCATCTTTGCCAATTGACGTTCATAGTAGGCCAATTGAATGCCATTATAGTAATGCCATTCTAAATCAGTGCTATCCTTCTGTGTTCTTGCAAGTTGAGATCACTATATTAAGTGTCAGTCTATCCCTGCATTATGCTTTGCTTCTCCCATCTATTTGTTCCCTATGGCACTTTTGCACTTTGTTTGGTGGGTAATTGAAATTTATCAACTCCCCACACCTCCCAAAGCCTAAAAAAGAGGGGAAAAAATAAAAAGAAAAGGTAAAAGGAAAAAGAAAGAACAAAACTATCTTTATTCCTGTTCCCTTTCTTGATATTGGCTTCTTTTCTTCCATGAATGCATTACCTATTTCTGCAGCATAATTATGGGGATTAGAATTCCTCATGTGAAGTTTACCTGAAATCAATTCTTGCAACAAGCATCCTTCACATTGGATGAAGATGATGAAAGCTAGTCAATTCCATAAATGCTCACGTACCATAATGGATTAGAGAAAAATTGGATCAGTGCCTTGCTTAACAAGAAAGCAATAAACATAAGAAGCATTCAGCCCAGAATCTGAAAGTTGCAACATATCCTCCCTTGCTTTCCTGATGGAACCAACACTTCTGCAGTTTCTTACTCCTAACATTTCAGATTTATGGGCTCATTACCAAAGTGAATAAAAAAAGAAGCCGTTTTATTCTGTTGTAACATCAGCCAAACCTATAGACTAGATTTGACTTTTTTAGGATATGTTACCAAAATGAGCTTTTAAAATACAAAATATTGGGATTGAAATTGAAGCCAGTTTTAAAATAAAATCCATTTCTAAAATGAATGCATGTAGACTTGTTCATGCCTTTGACAAGGCATTAAATGTAGCAAAAAAAGATATTTCTTAAAACTCAGTTTACTGAGTCTAAAAGACTGGTAACAGATGAAATGAAAATATAGCAACAAAATGCAGCTTCAACATATTATTTGTAGGTTTTCTAGATCCCCATTTTGCTATACAAAGTGTGGCAATTTGTTTTTGTTTCATGTGAGGTTTTTCTGCTTTGGAACAAGCAACTTAGTTTCCACATGCTCACAAAGTTGATCAAAGAAGATGACCATGGTGTCTAGCAGCTAACAAAGAAAATCACAACATTGGTACTAAGGCCTTTGTAGTGGAAACTCTCTTTATTTATTACAGTGATGGTATGAGATAAAGGCCTGCTAGATTACCTTATCTTTAGGAACAGACTCTGCCATAACATTGGCCAAAAAAGTCTACCAACAATTTTATTCATAACTCAGTATCTTACATGCCATGGTTTTCTACTAAATCTTCCTTTATGGTTGGGTTACATTGTATTGTTCTGTGCCATCCATTATACATGTACAGCAATGCCTTACAAGAGTACCCAATGATGTACTATAAACAATGTCTTACAAGAGTGGAGGGCATATTAACAAACATACTGTCTAAGCTCTAAACATATCTATATTTTTGAATGGTGATTCATTTGACAATGATGTCCTATAAACAAAATGATGATAGACATGCTTCCAGTGTAATTCTTTTTTGCTTATGTGATTTTTAATATTCCTAATTGTTTTTGTTGGTAAAATAAATGAAATATATTAGCTAGCAAGTACAGGAAATGTCTGTAAGGAGGTATACAGCACGTAAGTGGAAAAAAGAGGTGCACAAAATAATCATAAAGTGCTAAACCATTGCCAGTGTGACTTGGAGAAAGTCAGATAGAAAAGAGCTTTTGGACATGACAGGAATATAATTTTGATAGGACTGCAGAAACTGAATCCAAATCTATATGTTATATTGATGGTGTAATTCTTTATACTCTCTGTACAAAAATAATTGGGCCTAGAACAACTTTGTCAACATTGAAATATGCGCAGATTCAGGGGCAGTGAAGCAAAGCTCTTTAGAAAAAGACAGTGAGGAAACACCTAGAAATTGCATGAGAGAGAAGGGGGTGGGGGGAGATTTGGATGAAAATAGGGCATCTGATGTAGAATATTCGACTACTGTGTTCTTCATATATGCATTGGTCCTCCAAGGTTGGTACATAATATTCAATCTGTAAACAGCCAAACTTGCATGGTTGGTTAACAGTTTGCAGATTGAAGTTGTAAGCTATTAAGTTCTTGAAGGTGTACCTAACTTATCCATCATAAGACAATTTAAGAGAAAATATGGGTATTACAGGTACATTGGTTGAAAATGTAATAGATCAAACTTGTGAAAAGCTAAGAACAGGGTGGGTCCTTGAGGTGATAAGGTGAGGAGTGGATGGGAAGGGGACCAATCCTTGTTGCTTTTGATGATTTACGCATCTAGCAAGGACCATGTGGTGGTCATGAATCCATTATAGTTGCTTTCTTTTGTTTCTGGGCTTTGCCTTCATCCCACTTGTGTATGGGGTGACCTTCTCAGCTTTTCTGTTCTATTATTAGTTTATGTTATATGGTTCAGTGGCTCTCAAAGTATTATTAGTTTATTCTTACATTAGATTTACCCATGTTATTTACTGGAAAAAAAAATTATGTTGATCCAGGACATAAAAAGCATGAATTTGTTCAGATTCAAATTTGTTTCAGGAAATTCTAGGATAAGTTAACTCAACCTTGCAATGAAAACTGGTCTCACAAACAAGGGATTAGTGAGGAACTCCTGAAACTTGATATCATAATTTACAATTTAGTTAACTAAGAATTTGATTGAGAAATTTGTAGCCATGGATTTAGAATATGCAGTGAGTTTTTTTCCTTTTTTGAATATTGTGATCTGGTGTGTGTACGAGGTGTCTTGGTAGGAGAATAATGCTCTTTTCTACTTATCTTTTCTAAAATTATTTTGTTAATATATGTTCATTGAGCTTGGTTATAGAACACCAAGCCAGATATCCTCATAAGTCATAAGTCAATTGAGCTACAAGTTTGAACTCAGCAGGAGGTTCTTGGTTTTTTTATAAATTTTGTTTTACCTAAATTGATGAGGCCAACATTCTTTTCATTTCTAGGTTGATGGGAAACCAATTTTAAGAACTAAATACCCTGGAGAGATTTCAAATGCTTAAGATTTCCTTTTGTGAAACCTTCCCAACTTAGTGTCCTGCTTCCTAGTGACGTCATTGCTGATGGGAAAAGGCCAGGATGGTAATCATAAAATGCTTATCAGTATCATTAACATTATGGTAGATCATGGGTCAGGTGCTGATATGCTTGACTGTGAATTACATAACCATGTTTTCTGTATATATTTGGTGTATCATGATCTATTATTTTTTCTTACATATCACAAGGCATTAGATTTGCAATTTCAATGTGTGATAGTGATGCTCATTGTGGTCTAGCATGAACTCTATTAAGCCATACATGCTTATTTAGCTAATCAATGTAACCATGGCATTTATAGGCATGGTCTAACTAAAATATGGAACTTAATGAAAACATGATTACGTTGGACTAGTCATTCTTTTGAAATTCTAGAATAAGATTGTCAACTTTGTTGTTTTTAATCTAGAAGTAATTTATAGTTTTGTTGGTCCTCAAATGTTTTTCATCAATAAAATGTTGCATATGCTAAACTGACAAGTAAATGTTCTTTGTTTTTGCTGAACATGACTATGAAAATCACTTCTTGGTTGAACTATGAGCTTAAAGTATCAGTAGTATGCTAGCAAAGATTGTCATGTGCACTTATTCTTTAAGGCAGTGCCTGTGCAATTCCATTTGGAGCGATCACCTTTCTTCTTAACACATCTTGTTCTCATCTTCCAAGTTAACATCAGCTCCTTACAACTTTGAGGTTACAAAACAGTGTTTCCATTGATCATGCGTCTATTTTGTTCATTCTTATTTGAGGTTTTTTACCACTAAATTCATTTTTCCGACTTCTAAGAATTGGTAGTGACTAGCATAGGCTGCTGTTGAAACTTTAAAGCTGCGAAAACCTGGTATTTAATGACAGTCAATCAAGTACATCTATTTGTAACTCTTGACATGAACAAGTTATCTAAGAAAAGCATGGGTCTGTTTGTCCACACAATGAATTTGTCTTGATATCACTGTGTGTGTTTTACAAATTTGCCAACAGCTGTCAATGCCAATAATCATTACTAAGACAAAAAAGAAAATGACAGTAATGAAATGCCAAATGAAGTATTTTGGACTGGTTATGTTACCATATGATACTGGGATTAACAAATTCATGCTTGATTGTTTCTATATTTTTTCGTGGGCAGGATAGAACAGCCATTTTGTTTCTTCTTTTTCCATCCACTCTACTTGTTCTAAGATCTTGGATCTGGAATGGATGCTTTCCAGCACTACCAGTACAGTTGTACCAAGTATGTAATTTTAAACTTAAACCTTAACCTTAAAGCTGTTGCTGGATCATTTGATAATACTCCTAATTTAACTCTGTCAATTAATTTCAGGCTTGGTTGCTATTCCTATATACAAGTCTAGCATTGCGAGAGAATGTATTGAGAGTAAATGGAAGTGATATTCGCCCATGGTAATGGATGCTTATCTTTATGATGTTGATATTTATATATTCATTTACAGTTTTTTCTAATAACCATGATCTTTGATTTTTATGGACAAGCAGTTTTTCACCTGTGCTTTTTTGCATGAATCAGATTGTGTTTCTTAGAAAACATTGTTTCTCTGAGTCGATGTTCTGTCTCCACTTCCATAATTTGCAGAACTTATTATCATGTAAAAGATGTATGGAAGAACTCCTATCGTAAAACTCTAATAAAGTTCCTTTTACTCCCATCTCTTTATGCTATTTAGCTAAATGTGTGAGCACGCAACTATCCAGTCAATTTTACTGGGGTATGCCCCCCTAATAATTTTTATCATGACATTGTATGGGGTAAACTATATTTGCATTTTTTGGAGCAGACGCTTTGAGATTTTTTGAGTTGTATATAACCAGTTGCTTATTGGATGCAAAGACATTAACATCATGCTAGAATATTTGGAAGACCCTATTTATTTAGTTTTGCATTGAAATTGAAGTATGTGTAATTTGAGGCAGATGTGCTAGGCGATTTTAGACACTTTAGACATAAACATCTGAATTTTTTTTAGAGGAAGACATAATTATCAGAGTTTGAAAGAGTAAATACCTCATTGTTCACAATTTCTGTCATCTTCAAATTGATTATCTTCAATTTAACTCATTTTGTTAGCAAGCATTTTTGGACATTAATGACTACCAAATGTTGGGTCAATTAAGCATGCAAAAGAAATACTCTGCCTTAGAATATCTATATTCTCAAGTAAAAAGCATTTAAAGATTTAATTATTTAGTAAAAACAAAAGTGCCCTTTTGACTATAAAACAAATATACATAATTCAAATAAAAAATAAGCTAATAGGTAGGAAACCAGCATTTAAGTCTAGATAAGTATGATAATTCACAATTTTTTGTTAGAACTTCTAAATAAAAATTTTATTAGGATAATAAATAGACTATTGCCTTTTCTTTGTTCTTCTTTTGTAGTAGTTGTAACCAGTGTTTATAAACCTAATATGAAATATGATGAGACCTGTTCGGTTCAGCCAATATTCTATCTGGTCCACCTGCATTGATCTGCATAGGTCAACTACAATAATAAATACACACACACACACACAGAGGGAGGGGTGAAACTCTTTCTTCTGTATATTTCTTCTCCCCATGTTTTATGATGACAACAGGAGCCCATGCCAAATTCGAGGAGAGATCCATCATTGTTGGTTTGTCATCATTGAATCTTTGAAGTTGGAGATTTGATTATCAGGTCGATTGAGGCAGACTTAACTGGATCCGACGATGGCTGCAACCTCACAATGGTGCTAATAGGGCTAATTGGTCCAGTGTTAAGGGAGGCATACCACCAAATCTACATGATGGGAATCGAAAAAATTTATACTTATTTCATGTACTTTGAGGAATCCTAATCCTAATCCTAATTCTATTCAAGAAAGATAGTTCATTTAGAATTTTTTTGTATTTATAATTTTCTTTATTTTAAAGTTTCATTTATTTTCATTGTTACCTTTATTAGAATTTTTAATTCTATCAGGACTTTGTAATTTGACTTCCATTTGGATGCGCTTTGTTACTCTATTTAAAGATTTCAATTATATGGAGAAGGTCAAACTTGATATTGAATTGAATCCTAGAATTATTTTTATTTCTTTCTTCTTTTGTTTTATTTTTATTTATTTTCTTTTTGTTCTTGTTTTGCATCAAATTGGTATTGGAACAAACTATGATCCATAATCGTCATTTGCACACCACCCTAATCTTCCCCTTCCATGCGCGATCAAAGCTCCTTGTTTGGTGGAAAAGCCGAGGAAGATAGCCACCGCACAAGCTTCCCCTGTTCGGCCGCTCTAAGCCTTCACTCGATCGAGACTCTTGAGAATGGAAGAAGCCAAAACAAAATCTTTGAAAAAAAAACGCTATCCTATTTTGGCTCATCCTATCTTATCGCTTCCACCATTGATTGGGCCGGACGACCTTCCCCGATCTCCGGTAGCATCACTGATCGTTGGAGCCTTCGTCCTAGCTGTCGCCACCTTTCTCTTTCCCGTTGCCATCAAGGACAAGAGAGGACTCCATCGGACGAAGAAAGAACTTTGTCGCCGTCCCCATCGCCATTCCTCTCACCAAGCATCGCCTCCCTCATCACCGTCGCTGCTCCCCGCATCATTGACGGATGAAGAGGGCACGAACTGGAGCCCGTCACCTCCTCCCCACCTTCAATCACCGGATCGCCATCTCCTGCATCCTGTGTTACCATCGCCGTCTTCCTCGTCGACGTTGCTGCCTTCATCGTTATCGGATGCCTCGAGGGGTCTTGTCGAAGTCATCGCACCTTGTTGATGCAATTGACGTCCCCGTCTATTTGATGCTCTCCCGTGACCTCCACCCTTTCCTCCTCTGCCAGCACTGAGGATGATGAAAGAGATCCGCTCCGCATCTCTTCACCATCCTTGCCTCCACCCGTCATCCATTGTTGCTGAAGCCGTCGCCGACTCGCCATTGCAGCCTTCCCCATGCCACCGTTGTCTCTGTTGCTATCTCTCCCATTGCCGTCACCGGAGTTGCATAGCTCATGGGTGCATTATCACTGAGAAAATTTTTTCTCTTGCTGATAGAGGATTTCAAGAATTTTTGATTAAATGGCAAGGCTGTCCAGATTTAGATACTATTTGGATTCATGAAAAAGAATTATATGGTATTGATCCAGATCTGCTAGAAGATTATCTCAATTTCTTGTTAGAGTCAAGTTCTTTCCAACCAGGAGGGAATGATGAGAATCAGAAAAATTCATACTTATTTCGTGTACCTCGAGGAATCCTAATCCTAATTCTATTTGAGAAAGAGGGTTTATTTAGGATTTCCCTTTATTTATAATTTTCTTTATTTTAGAGTTTCATTTATTTTCATTGTTACTTTTATTAAAATCTTTAATTCTATTAGGATTTTATAATTTGACTTTCGTTCGGATATAATTTGTTGCTCTATTTAAAGGCTTCAATTGTATGGAGAAGGCTAGACTTGAATATTGAATTGAATCCCATAATTATTTTTGTTTCTTTCTTCTTTTCTTTTATTTTTTATTTTTATTTTATTTTCTTTTTGTTCGCGTTCCACATCAAATAATAATGGGAATCGAAAAAAAATCATACTTCATATATCGTGAGGAACCCTAATTCTAATTCTATTCGAAAAAGAGGATTTATTTAGGATTCCCCTTTATTTACAATTTTCTTTATTTTAGAGTTTTTTATTTTTATTATTATCTTTATTAGAATTTTTAATTATATTAGGACTTTGTAATTTGATTTCTGCTCAAATATGTTTTGTTGCTTTATTTAAGGATTTCAATTGTACGAAAAAGGTCAGACTTGAATATTGAATTAATTTTTTTTTTAAATTTATTTTTTCTTCGCGTTTTGCATCACTACACTTCTTCTTTTCTTCTTCTTCCACTAGGTGGTGCAAGAATAGTGAATCTAAAGAATCTGACAATGTCAAGATGTGAGGGGTGGATGGTAGACAGGCTGGAGAGATCCCTAAGGACAGAAAAAAGAAGAAAAGCCTTCACAGTAGAAATGAATAGGGATTAGAGAAAGGGAGCTGCTGAATGGCTGACCTGCAATTGAGCCATGGTTGAACCATGAACTGGTGTACCAGCTGACACAGCAGTTCGACTAGGTCACGAGGTTCAAAACACTGGTTGTAACCTTAGGAGTAAGTTTGAAACCTATGCTTGTAATCCCAGGTTTTTAGAAAAAAAATGTTTTTGCTTTTGGTTTCTGCTAGACAGAAGAACCCTAGTTTCAATTGTTTTGATGGATTTGGTGGTTTTAGCTCTAATTCAGGCAATTTTAGGTAAATAATAATAAATTAAAAATAATTGAAATTTGAAAAATATTTTGGCTTTTACATTATAGTAAAAACAATAAGTGGAGAGAATAATTGAGCATCATTTAAATCATATTATATTATTTCAGATCTTTAGATGATTTAATGGTTTCGCACAAAACTTATTAGAAATTATTTTTAAGAAGGCCCTAAATAACTGGAGCATGAACTTATAATATAATGTTAACTTTTCAACGGAATGGCTACGTACAGATGCTGTCATGATTGAATTATATCCTAATCCGAAAGTGTACTCCTGATGAGACCAAAGTTGTAGTCAGCTAATTTTTCTGTCATCAAAATCTTTATTTGTTGAAGGGAATTTTGTTTAGTTTAAATATTAAATGCCTGCTTTGGTATCTGTTAATTATGGGCGACACTCTGTTCTTTTGCAGGTGGATATACCATCACTATTGTGCAATGTTGATGGCCCTTGTGAGTCTCACATGGGAGATAAAAGGGCAACCTGATTGTGCTTATAAGCAGGTACCTATTTTTTCTACTAATCAGTCTGTTGTCGCAGTAATTCTTTTGGAGCCTAACCTTCAAAGCACTATGTAGAGAGGGGTACAGCTCTTTTTGGCATGGGCTATGATGCAAGGTGTTGCAATGCTTCTACAAAACAGATATCAACGCCAAAGACTTTATACACGAATTGCATTGGGAAAGGTAATATTTCACCTTGTCTTGCTATTCAAGCATTTAATGATGACACACTTGTCTGTTTTGTATTAAATATGCAAGGTATCTGTTTTTTATGGTTAGTGATCTAGAACTCTAATTCATCTTTTGAAGATTTTGTCAGCTATAGGTTTAATTTATTGATGAGCAGTTACCATGGAGCTGACACTTAACTAGCTTGCCATGGAATAAATGAGGCAATTACAATATATTTGTGTAGTATGCATGTTTAGAGGTGAACCATGATTTGGTTGACCAGACTTTTAAATCAAATTTGAGCAAGTGAACTTGGAAGACTGGGTTCCAACACCAATGATCTAAGCAGTTGAATGTAATCTACTATTTTTAAACTACTTGTAGACTGAAAATCATGTGATTTAGAAATCCCTAATCTATGCATCAAATGATAAAAATGAATGGTTTAAATAACTTGATACAATGCCCATTTTTGAACACCTAATGCATAGGCTAAGGGTTTCCAAATCACATTATTTTCGATCTCTAGAATAGAGTAGATCATATTCAATATTTCAGATAACCGGTATTGGACTCCCATCTTTTGATTTCATCCGATAGGATTTGACTTAAACTTGGTTAATTGAATCCTACTTTACCTCTCTATGTTTATATGAGTACATGTATGTAAGTGTATGTGTGTGTTATTTTTGTGTGTGTACATATGTAATTTCTTTTATATCTATATAACATGCTTGTTTGTTTAGTTTTGTCATCTTATTTCAACAACTAATAGAAAGCTTTATCTTTTTATGCTTTGTAACTCCCTATGCAACATTATATTATTTCTTGTGAACATATCTCGAGAACTTCATTTTGTTCTACCTGCTCTTATAGGCAAAGAGAATGGATGTTGTGTGGGGAGAAACAGCTGGTGTACAAGGTCAACTGTGGTTGCTATGCCCGATCCTTTTCATTTTGCAGGTATGGTAATCTTATTTTGATGTCGACATCAAGTAGGCCTTAGCATTCAGTTGGCGTACTTCCAGTGGGAGGGGAGAAGAAATTAGTTTGTTGTACCATCTGGTTGAACCTAGCAGAATAAGCCTTCCCTATTTGATCTCCAAATGAGTCCTGTTGCTGCTTGACAAATAATAGCTTACAAAAGAACCGGATTCCATTTGTAGTAATATAGAAGTTAAGGAATCAACTTTTGAAACTTACAGACATTCTTTTTTTTATTTTTTCTGTTGGCTTGTTTGTGTTGGGAAAGAACACCTCAATTCAGCCTGGAAGAAGCCCAGCCATGGTAGACCTAGGCCCATAGCAAACCCAGGCCCGCAAGGAGGCAAGCCGCCAGCCAGCACATGGGCATGCGGCCCAATACACGCGCGCACCTAGTGTGTGGTTCACTGCGGTCTACGACTGGTGTGGTCCAGCAAGGGACAGGCACGGTCCATGGGGAGAAGTTTTGGTCTTTGTCATGGTCTATAGGTCTTTTTTGCATGATCCAAGGATCACGCACACTCCCGGGTAAAGATCGAACGTTCAGGAACGTCTTGGACTATATTTTGACTTGATTCGTATGATTTGTGGTGTGATCAATGCCGATCGGGCGGCCAGGAAGAGTTTTGGGATCAAACAAGAGTTTAGAAGGGATTAGGAGTCCTTTTTTGATGTGGTTTGGATCATTGGACTCCTGTTGAGATACAGAGATGTGCTAGAGACGATAAAAGGGAACAGGTGGCCAAGATCAAGGTGTGAGAATTCAAAGGGTTTCCAAGAGGTATGGTAATGGTAGAAAAAATCTATAGAGGCTAAAGGATCTTTTTGAGAGATAGAGAGCTTATGAGAGAGATTTGAAACTTCTTGTTGAGAAATTGTACAGAATTGAGAGGGAGTTCTAATATTGTAAGTATTTATTTTTATCGTAGTGAAACCTTGCATGCTCTATTGATTATGCTCACTATTTTTTCTTTTCCTTCTTGCGACATCAATGCCGACATCGTGATCTTGGAAACAGGATCCGTATTCTGCATGAGAGATTTTTCAAACAAGGGTATCACTATTACAATAGTATTAGTCTTAGATTGTTTGTGTTAATCGAGATAAAAAAAGATAGAGAAGGCAAGCATAATCAAAGTGGAGATTAATCGGTTCAATGGAAAGAGTAATTTCTTTCTGACAAGCGAGGATGAAAAAAATGCTTTTTCAACAAGGATTGATCGACACTCTTATATGCAAGGAAAGGCTAGCCATCATAGAGGACAAGACTTGGAAGCGGCTCCAGATGTAGGTGGTAAGTATGATCTACTTGTAAATGATAGATAACGTAGTGATCTATGTACTGAGCGAGACTTTCTCGATGATAATATAGGCGAAGGTCGAGAAGTTGTACATGGCAAAGTTTCTTACGTTCTATCAATTATGGATGACCGAAGGATAGAGCGTGTAGGAGTATCTTAGCAATTTCTAAAGAATTTTCACTGATTTTCTTAGTATAGGTGAGAAGGTTGAAGAAAAGACCAGGATGTTGGTCTTGTTATCGTCACTTCCGCACTCTTTCAATTTTTTGTGATTGCTTTTCTAGTAAGGAAGAGTGCCATGAAGATGGAGGTCACTTCGGTGCTATTCTAGATCAAGGTTCTTAGACGGAAAAACCAAGCTTTGAGTTCAGGCAGGAACTCGGTATTGGCGATTTTTGGAGTTGGCGATAGAACGCGGAGCAACAGAGGATCGCGGGTGGGCGGTTCAGATCGAAGGATGCGAGCAAAATCAAGTACTACCGATGCGACGAGTTGGGGCATCGTATCAGAGATTGTTTGCACCTCAAAGATCGAATAAAGGCTACTACAATAGTAGTCGATAGTAGCGATAGTGATGGATACTATGGTGATGCCCTTATGGTATCTGACAAGATATCTCCTTCCTAGCAGTGGATTTTAAATTTTGCATGTTTCCATGTGTTACAGAGGGAAGCTGCTCAACTTTCTAAAGAGTAGAGGGTGCTGTTCACTTACCAGATGGATTAAATTGTGCGATCGAGGGTGAAGGGATAGCTTAAAGCTTCATGATGGGGCTGGGCCCAATAAACGTGCACGTTGAGGGATTCAATGACGGCTTTGTCTAGCAAGAATGGTGGGTCTGACTTAACTAATGATTGGACCAATAAACGGTCACGTTGAGGTTCTATGATTTAGAGACCAAGAGCTACAATTTGTATTAGATACATTGGACAAGAGTTGGCCACTTATTGGTGTAGCATGTTACCAATAACCGGATTTGGTGAGGTGCTGCATATCGATGGGACCGTAGTACCCACTAGAAACCTAGAGTCGCAGGTTTTCGCATCTCCACGGGGAGTGTGAGAGATCCGAGAAAATAGTGGGAGTTCTAAAATTATTTCTTAAATATCCAAGAATAATTTTTATGATTAAGTATAAAGCATCTAATTTGAATCTTTTACTCTTGTAGTTAACCATGCCTGCTTCAAATCCCTTAGTTCGTATTCTAGAGACAAACCGACTAGTTGGCCTCAATTTTAAAGATTGGTCGAGAAACATCAAAATTGTTTTGAGTTCTGAGAAGTTGGGCTATGAGCTTGACCAGAAACCCCGTCTTACCTGACCATCCAAATGCTCGTCAAACGACTGCATATAAGAAATGGTTGGAAGATAATAAGTTTAAGTGTTATATGTTGGCCTCAATGTCAAATGAATTGCAGAGCTAACATGAGGATATGCCAACTGCTAAATCGATTTTGATTCACCTATAATAGTTATATGGCGAACAAAATCGGATTGCACGCTTCGAAATGTCGAAAAGGCTTTTCAACAACAAGATACGCGAAGGGCAGTCAATGCACGATCATTGTTTGACAATGATCAAGGACATTGAACAGCTTGAGAAGCTGGGCATTCCTATTCATAAGGAGCTTCAAGTGGATTTGATCCTCCAGTCCTTGATTAGTTCATATGCTCAGTTTGTAATTAACTATAATATGAACAAGTTAAATTATACTTTGCCTAAATTATTGAACATGTTGGTAAGTAATGAGGGGACCCTGAAGAGTTTAAGGGGCTCTGTTTACTCTGTGGAGCAGTCTTCCTCCAAAAGAAAGTCTACTTGGAAGAAGAAATCTGCGAAGAAGCAGGAGAACAAACAGAAGGACACTCCCAAGAAAGCCAAGGTTAGCAAAGGAAAATGTTTCCACTGCAACATAGATGGCCACTGGAAAAGGAATTGTCCTCTCTACCTGGAAAGCCTAAAAAAACAAGAGGAGGTTGCATCTTCTGAATGTAAGCCTATACTCATTGAATCTAACCTAACGGTTTCATCTACTTCCAGTTGGATTTTAGACTCTGGCTCTAGTGCTCATATATGCATTTCAATGCAGGGTCCGGAAAGAAGTAGAATGCTGAGAGAAGGTGAGATGGTCCTACGTGTCGGAAATGGAGCAAAAGTTGCTGCTCAAGCCGTTGGATCATATTCTTTGGTATTACCTTTAGGGTTTATATTAGTTCTTAGTGACTGTTATTTTGTGCCTGGAGTTAGTAGAAATTTGATTTCTGTCTCTGTGCTAGTATAGGAAGGATTTGAATTTATATTCAATAAAGACTTTTGTAGTATTTATTTGAGAAATAAATTAGTTGTAAAAGCTATTTTAATTGACAGTCTCTATCATTTACATGCCGATGCATCTTTGAACATTAACGAGAAAATTAAAGTGAATGCCATAGGATATAAATATCCTAGAGATCTAAATGAAAAATACATGGCGCACCTAAAGCTCGGTCATATAGATGAGGATAGAATAAACAAACTGGAAAGGGATGGGATCCTAGATTCAGTTAATTCTGAATCATACCCATCTTGTGAGTCATGTCTTTAAGACAAAATGACCAAGTTACCCTTTGTAGGACATGGGAGAGGGTCACAGAATTACTTGCCCTGGTACATATTGATATGTGTGGTCCATTTGATGTGCAGTCCAGGGATGGTTTTTACTATTTCATAACCTTTACTGATTGTTCAGGTATGGTTATGTATTTCTTATGAGATACAAATATGAAACTTTTGAAAAGTTCAAGGAATTCAGAAATGAGGTAGAAAAATAAACAGGTAAAATCCTTAAGGTTCTTCGATCAGATCGAGAGGAGAATACCTTAGTAGGGAATTTTTAGGTTATCTTAAGGACAATGGCATAGTCTCACAATGGACTCCACCTGGTACGTCTCAGCTCAATAGGGTGTCTGAGAGGAGACACACGACATTATTAGATATGGTCCGATCCATGATGAGCTTCACTGACTTGTTTTTGTTTCTTGGGGAGATGCCCTACAAACTTCAATTTATATTCTAAATAGGGTTCCATCTAAATCTGTTTTTACCACACTGTATGAGATTTGGCATGGTAAGAAACCAAGTCTTGCCCATTTCAAGATTTGGGGATGTCCTGCCTATGTCAAGAGAGTAATGGCGGACAAGTGGAATCTAGATCTGTGAAAGCTCGGTTTATAGGATATCCTAAAGAAATTTTAGGATATTATTTTTACCTTCTAGAAGATCATGATGTGATTGTGAGCAGACATGCCACATTTCTTGAAAAACAATTTATTCAGGAAGGTGGTAGTGGGAGGTTAATTGAGCTTGATGAGAAAGTCTCTGAAGAGTAGCCAGCTGGAGATCAGATCGAATCTAATCAACCAATACACATAAATGCTCTTCCACCTTGTAGGTCTATTAGAGTCTCCAAATCTCTTGAAAGATACTTGGGTATGCTTACAGAGGATATAAAAGAAATGTTTCTTGTTGGGGACAAGGATCAATTGATCGATCCTAAGACTTATGATGAGGCGATGTCAAACATCGACTCCGAGAAATGGTTGAATGCTATGAAGTCAGAAATTGATTCAATGCATTCTAACCAAGTTTGGTCTTTAGTGGATCCACCAGAGGGTATCGTATCTATTAGTTGTAAATGGATCTACAAAAGAAAAATAGGTGCAGATGATAAGGTAAAGACCTTTAAAGCTAAGTTGGTGGCGAAAGGGTATAGTCAACGTGAAGGCATTGACTATCATGATACCTTTTCACTAGTAGCTATGTTGAAGTCTATCCGTACATTGCTTGCAATTGCAGCATATCATGATTTATGAGATATGGCAGATGGATGTGAAAACTGCATTCCTGAATAGATATCTTGAGGAAGATATCTATATGGAGCAGCCTTTGGGTTTCACTTCCAATGATGAAAATCATAAGGTCTGCAAGCTGCATAGATCAATCTACGAATTGAAGCAAGCTTTTCGGAGTTGGAATACTCGTTTTGATGATGCAATCAAATCGTTTGATTTTATCAAAAATGAGGATGAGCCATGTGTTTACAGGAAGGCCAGTGGAAGGGCAGTGACATTCCTCGTATTGTACGTGGATGACATCCTTCTTATAGGGAATGATATTTCCATGTTGACTTCGATCAAAAGTTAGTTATCTAAGAAATTCTCTATTAAAGACTTAGGTGAAGCATCTTATATTTTGGGGATTAAGGTCTATAGAGATAGATCTAATCGGATGCTTGGCCTTTCATAAAAATTGTACATAAAGGAAGCGTTGAAAAGGTTCAGCATGGAGAACTCTAAAAGAGGTTTGTTACCTCTTCGGCATGGCATTAATCTCTCCAAGAAAATATGTCCGAACACACATGAAGAGATTCAATGCATAAGCAAGATTCCATATGCTACGGCAATTGGAAGCCTTATGTATGTCATGTTGTGTACTCGACCTGATATAGCTCTTGCTGTGAGTGTCACGAGCAGATATCAGTTGAATCCAGATGAAGAATACTGGATAGCTGTGAAGAACATTCTTAAGTACTTGAAAAGGACTAAAGATTTGTTCTTAGTCTTCGGTGGGAGTTCAGAATTAGTGATAAAGGGATATATAGACTCAGACTTTATGTCTGATCCTGGTGATAGAAAGTCTACATCAGGGTATGTGTTTTTGTGCAATGGTGGGGCAACTAGTTGGAAAAGCTCCAAGAAGCCCATTATAGCAGATTCAACAATGGAAGCAGAGTACATCGCTGCCTCTGAAGTTGCAAAAGAAGCCTTCTGGTTCAAAAAGTTTGTTGTGGAGCTTGGAGTGATGCCATCTGATGCCATTCCCATATATTGTGATAATAATGGTGCAATAGCTCTTGCTAAGGAGCAAAGGTTTCACCATAAGTTCAAGCATATTGAGTGGCGATTTCATATCATACGCGACTACCTCGAGAAGAAATATGTTGAGGTGCGAAGAGTAGACTCCACGAACGTGGCAGACCTATTGACTAAGACTCTGAGCCAATAGAAGGCTGAAGTCCACTTTAAGAAAATGGGACTTAGATATGTAGCCAATTGGCTTTAGTGCAAGTGGGAGATTGTTAGATGTATGCCCTGAAAGCCATGTTGGCTTGACACATTTTAATTTTTGGGCATGAACTTTGTACTTAATTTTTCTTATTAATTAAAAAGGCATTAGTTTCATTCATATTGTTGTGTCTATGAATCGTCCATGGAGTTAATGGACAATGATACATATTCTCAAGAGTTGAAAATCTGAGATATATGTCTTTATAGATTAACTCCTAAAAGCTCCCGATTGTTGGAATATCACAAGGACGGTGATTGATCCATTAAAATCGGTGCATAGATCACTTCCCTTTATAGGTAGATGAGTCTCTGACCTACAGTATGGTGATACTGGATTGAGAGTACAAGTAGTTGATAGAGATCAACAGTACTGAGCATGACCATGTACAGGAAGTTATATGGATGACTACTCACTCGTCGATAACTTCATGATGCTGTAGTTGTATGAATAGTTCCTTGACCTAGAGTGCCTCGACTACTCACAATAAGGTTGCTGTAGTTTGACAGGACAATCACATGGTTCCTATCTGTTGCCGATCTCGCCGCCGCGCCTGTGGCTTCGGAGCCGCCGATCCGACTGGACCGTCTTGTCCCTGGGGTCTCCTGGCTCTTCAAACCTGCAAGGCAAGGTCAGAAACCCTGGCCGGGGATCCCGACGAGGGAGCTCCGACGGTCAAGTTAGTAAGCGGCGAGAGGGAACAGAATCTCCGAGACGGGCCCCCGAAGGAGTCCCAGACTTAGAGATTGTGCTAGCAAGAAAGATCTTAGGAAGGATAGAAATCCGGCCGAGTTCCTCCGCCGAGCTCACGCCAAAGGTCCCCTCTCGGGATCTTGGATCCTACTCTTGGAACGGAGTCTCCTTTCCCAGTCCTTGTTTCTTGCTTACCTTGTCGTCTATCCTTCCCTTCCTTTTAACTTCTCATGCTGTTCTTTCGTTTGCCGCCCTTGGGAGGCTTCTTCGTTGCTTCCAACCCCTTCCCTCCATCTCTTTCCCCTTCTGGATCGCAGAATCAGGCGGCTTCCCTGCCTTGCTTGCCGAGCCTAGCAAGGAAAGAGCGAAAAAGGGGGGCGCCGGCCAGATCGCCGACCAGACCTTGGGCTGAGCGCGAGCGCTCTTCTTCCCAGGCGCCGACGAAGCTCGTTATTGGGTCCTGTTTTGTCAGGACTTCGCCTCTCGACTGCGGGACCTGTCGGGCCGATGTAAGCGATGTTTCGCGTGTCGCTGCCGACCGTACGGGCGCTGTTCTCGGGGTGCGCGCGCACGACTCGAGGGGCAATCTTGGAGCTCGTGCTCCTGCTCGGAAGCTTCTCTGCACAGGTTGGCCTGCCTCGGTCGAGGTGGGACCGTCTCAGGGTGCCACCTGGCGAGGGAGTAGGGAGGCCGCCGGCTTCGACCGAGGTGGACCCCTCCTGGGTGGACACCTGGCGGAGCGGCAGAGGGGCGCTCGACTTTGGCCGAGGTGGTCCCGTCTCCGGGTGCCACCTGGCGAAGGAGCGAGGGGCCCAGCTCGACCTCGGTCGAGGTGGGACCGTCTTAGGGTGCCACCTGGCGAGGGAGTGGGGAGGCCGCCGGCTTCGGTCGAGGTGGACCCCTCCTGGGCGGACACCTGGCGAAGGAGCGAGGGGCCCGGCTCTACCTCGGCCGAGGTGGGACCGTCTCAGGGTGCCACCTGGCGAGGGAGCAGGGAGGCCGCCGGCTTCGGTCGAGGTGGATCCCTTCTGGGTGGACACCTGGCGGAGCGGCAGAGGGGCGCTCGACTTCGGCCGAGGTGGTTCCGTCTCCGGGCGCCACCTGGCGAAGGAGCGAGGGGCCCGGCTCGACCTCGGCCGAGGTGGGACTGTCTCAGGGGGCCACCTGGCGAGGGAGCGGGGAGGCCGCCGGCTTCGGCCGAGGTGGACCCCTCCTGGGTGGACACCTGGCGGAGCGGCAGAGGGGCGCTCGACTTCGGCCGAGGTGGTCCCGTCTCCGGGTGCCACCTGGTGAAGGAGCGAGGGGCCCGGCTCGACCTCGGCCAAGGTGGGACCGTCTCATGGGGCCACCTGGCGAGGGAGCGGGGAGGCCGCCGGCTTCGGCCGAGGTGGACCCCTCCTGGGTGGACACCTGGCGAAGCGGCAGAGGGGCGCTCGACTTCGGCCGAGGTGGTCCCGTCTCCGGGCGCCACCTGGTGAAGGAGCGAGGGGCCCGGCTCGACCTCGACCGAGGTGGTCCCGTCTCTGGGCACCACCTGGCGAAGGAGCGAGGAGCCCGGCTCGACCTCGGCCGAGGTGGGACCATCTCAGGGGGTCACCTGGCGAGGGAGCGGGGAGGCCGCCGGCTTCGGCCGAGGTGGATCCCTCCTGGGTGGACACCTGGCGGAGCGGCAGGAAGGCCTGGACCGACCTCGACTTCGGCCGAGGCGGAGCCACACCTGATTTTGCCAAAAAAAACTCCACGTAGCTCGAATCACGCCCAGCGAAATCTGAGACATGCCACGTCATCGTTACGGCCATAACAGTTGCCCCCCATCCCCCCGTTCCGTTGAGGCATCGAGGCTCGAAACGTGGGGATTTAATGCGGAGATGACGTGGGGGAGGCGAAGATCTTGTGCCATGATTTCCACGATCCTCGTCGCCGTTCCTCGTTGCGCCCAAAGCCCTATAAGAGATCGCCACGTGTCGCCTTTCCGGTCGCAATTAATGCGTTGCTTCGAAACAGAGGCTGTTTCCCTGCAACCGAAGCATCGTTGTCGGGCGTGCGTCCACGCGGCATCCATCCGATGGCCCGGAGCGGAATGACGGGTACGGCTACTGTCGATTGAGTTTGAAAAGGAGAGGACTTTCCGGAACGAGGCCCTTTCCCTTGCTCCGTCGGCGGTTTGCAGCAGGCTATCCCTCTCCCCCCCGAGTTGTCGCCTCTTTTGCATAGTGCATTTCGGTGAGTGCTTATGTTTTCTTCTTCGCTCCGTCCCTTTCCTTCAGCGTTCTTTCCTCATCACCTTTTTCCCCATGGCGCGCCGCCGCCATGTTTCGTCTAACCCGGACGAGGCCGGTCCATCCCGGTCGAGGACTCCATCGTCTTCCTCCTCGGAAGCGGAGATAATCCCGGAGGAGACCCGCATGCGACTCCAGCCTGGGGGTATCACCATAGGCATCCCTAGGGGTCTTAGGTCTCCTTTGCACCCCTTTTTCCTTTCTTTCCTTAGTCATTTCCGTCTGGTCCCGGCCCAGTTGGCTCCCAACGCCATCCGGGTCATCTTCTCCTTCATTGTTTTCTGTTATTTCCACGGGTTCGTTGTCCGTTTCTCCCTCTTCAGGGCTCTTTTCACCCTGAAGCGGTACTCCACCGATGACGGCTGGTGGTACATCTCGCCCCGGCCTAGGTGTCTCCGGTTCGACCTTCCTTCCTCCATCAAGGGTTGGAAGAACCGGTTCTTCTTTGCCTCGGTCGAGGACGTCGACTGGGCCTGGAGCGAACCGGATCGGTCTCCGAATCGGAACTCCCAGGTCGAACCGGCGGACCAGGAGGCTTACTCCCAGCTACTGAGCGATGTGGTCCCCTTGCTCGATGTTCTGCTCTCGGAGCAGAACTTGTTCGAGGCGGGGATCAGTCCCATCCGAGAGCTGGGTGAGGCTCAGCCTTTTTTCTCTTACGTTGCGCTTCCCCCCTTTCTCCCCTTCTTTCTTTAACTGGGCTGACCGACCTCCTTTCTATTGCAGGTATGAAGTTCTCCCTGGAGAACCTCCTGAAGGGCGCGGCTCAGAAGGACACCGCCGAGGGAGACGAGCCCGCGGCAAAGAGGGCTCGCACCAAGGCGAGTCAGGAGGTCGTGCCGGCACCCGCGCCCGGCCCAACAGTTGCAGCTCCCTTGCCCAGGCCACCTCGGGCCCGAGCCGTCGATGCCCCCGTCATCCGTCTTAACGGGGCCGCAGAAGAGGGAGGCCCGGTTCCCTCCCGGGTAGTGCCTGCTTCCACCGCAGCCCCGACGGCGCCGCCCGCGACTCCAGCTGCCACGCCGGTGGCAGTCCCGCCCGGGGGGCGGTCGCTCCTGCCGTCGATCTCTCCGCCCCGCCGCCGACCATCTCGAGTCGATGCTCCGTGATCCGCGACCAAGGGCTCGCGGAGAAGGTGATGGAGTTCACTTGCACCTCCCGGGACCGTCGAATGAGGGGTGGCAGGGACTAAGCCGATGTTCTGCTCGGGATCCTCCCGCAGCTCTTCACAGTAAGTCCGAGCTCGGATCCTTTTCCTTTGCAATTCCTGCTAACCCCTTACTGACCAATTCACTTCTTTGTGCAGATCGGGACCGACGTGCTCCGTTGAGGAATTTCCTCGCAGGGTACGCTAAGAAAGACGCCGAGGAGGAGGAAAAGCTCGGCAAGCTCGCAGCTGATGTGAAGGACCTCATGGAGAAGGGGGTCGAGCTGCGGGGGAGCAACCAGGCCCTGCAATCGGACCTGGCGCGCGCCGAGGGGCGCGTCAAGGAACTGGAGTCCTCTCTGTCCGAGGAGAGGATCTCCAATCAGCGGCGCCTGGAGGAGGATGCGGCGGAGAGGGCTCGTCTCCGAGCTTAGTCGCAGTCGCTGGAACGCCAGCTGGAGGAGGCCCAGAGGGAGGCGAGCGCGGCCAAGGAGCGGAGCGCTTACGTCAACGGGCTCCTGGAGGCCTCGAAGCGGGAGGCGCAGGAGGCCGTCCCGAGATTCCGGGCCTCCGACAAATACGTCTCGGAGGTCCGGGAGGCCGTCGTGGACTCCTTTCTGAAGGGGTTCCAGGTGTGTCGGGAGAAGGTGGGCTCCTTCTACCCCGGGCTCGACCTCAGTGGGGTGGTGCTTGGTGGTAGAAGGCAAGGGCCCACCGGCGAGGCTCCAGTCGCAGCGGGCGACACGGCTGCAGCTCCAGAGCGGCCCTCCGAGCAACCAGTCGCCGACGGCGAGGAGGGAGAGCGCGCGCCTCAGCCTGAAGACCCTGCCACCGCACCAAACTAGGCCCCCAGTTGTATTCTCTTCTTCTTTTTTCTAAGGACTCCCGGCCTGTCGGGACTCCTTCGTTGTAACCCCTTTCTTAATGAAAGCTCAGATTTTGTTAAGTCTCGAATTCGTCTTTCTTTTCTCTCTCTTTTTTTGTGTCTTTGTGAGATGTCTGTGTTGAGTGCCGAGACGAGTTCCTGCGGCTTGCTCCGGGCTGAGTCCGCGGGTAGACTGGGTTCCATCCAGCGTTCAGATCAAAGTTCGGAGCTTCCGGGTTGGGCGACCGTAGAGCAGACCTTGCGCGAGTCCTTCTGGCTTGCCGGGCTGCCCTCCATGATCGCGTGGGCGAGCTGGGCTCTGCCCCGCCTTCCAGACCGAAGTCCGGGACTTTCGGACTGAACCCCGGGGCCGCAGGCTTTATCTAAGCCTTGCGCGGCTTGCCGAGCTGTTCTCCGTGATCGCGTGGGCGAGCTGGGCTCTGCCCCGCCTTCCAGATCGAAGTCCGGGACTTTCGGACTGAACCCCGGGGCCGCAGGCTTTATCCAAGCCTTGCGCGGCTTGCGAGCTGTTCTCCGTGATTGCGTGGGCGAGTTGGGCTCTGCCCCTCCTTCCAGACCGAAGTCCGGGACTTCCGGACTGAACCCCGGGGCCGCAGGCTTTATCTAAGCCTTGCGTGGCTTACCGAGCTGTTCTCCGTGATCGCGTGGGCGAGCTGGGCTCTGCCTCGCCTTCCAGACCGAAGTCCAGGACTTCCGGACTGAACCCCGGGCCGCAGGCTTTATCCAAGCCTTGCGCAGCTTACCGAGCTGTTCTCCGTGATCGCGTGGGCGAGCTGGGCTCTGCCCCGCCTTCCAGACCGAAGTCCGGGACTTCTCGCTTTCTCGGGTCTCCGGTCGCAGCCGTGTTTGCCGAACTCAGAGCCAGGTGCCTACTTTCCTACGAGGCGAGAAAAAGCGTTTGAAGTAAATGAATTTTATTGCAGGAGTTGGAGGAACCTTACATTACTGATAATACATCCTCAAGTTTGAGGCGTTCCAAGTCCGAGGGAATCTGGAGCCTCCTAACTCCTCCAGGTAATAGGCCCCTTGAGGGAGGACTTCCGCCACCCTATACGAGCCTTCCCAGTTCGGGGAGAGTTTCCCGCACTCCCGTGGCTGAGAAGCTTCAGCGCGCCGGAGCACCAGATCTTCGGGGCGAAAGGACTTTTGTCGCACCCGGGAGTTGTAGTACCTAGCCACTCGCTGCCTGTACGCCGCCATTCAGAGTCGAGCCTTGTCCCTCGTCTCCTCAAGGAGGTCTAGGTTGAGCATCATCCTGGCGGGGTTCTCCGCTTCGTTGTACTGCTCCACGTGCAGGGTGGGTAGACTGAGTTCAATTGGGATAACCGTCTCGGCTCCGAAGACGAGATTGAACGGGGTCTCGTCGGTGGCCGTCCTCGAGGTGGTGTGGTATGCCCATAGGACGCTCGGGAGCTCTTCTGCCCACCTGCCCTTGGCCTGATCCAGCCTCGTTCGGAGGCCTTGCAAAATGGTTCTATTCGTCACCTCGGCTTCTCCATTCGTCTGCGGGTGCGCCACCGAGGTGAAGCGATGGTGGATGCCAAGGTCGCTGCAGAATTCTTCAAACTCCCGGCAGTCGAACTGATGCCCGTTATCGGTGATCACGGTGTGGGGGAGGCCGAAACAGCAAATGATTGACTTCCAGACAAACTTGGCGACGTTTGCCTCGGTGATCTGCGCCAGGGGTTCAGTCTCAACCCACTTCGTGAAGTAGTCGATGGCCATGATTAGGAACTTCCGTTGTCCGGACGCCGGGGAAAATGGTCCTAGGAGGTCCATTCCCCATTGGGCGAACGGCCACGGAGCCGAGAGCTGGGAGAGTGGAGTGGAGGGCTGCCGCTGCACCACGGCGTGCCGTTGGCACCGATCACACTTCTTCACGAAATCGGCGGCGTCCTCCTTCATCGTCTCCCAGAAATAACCTTGACGGAGGGCTTTGTAGGCTAGCGCTTTGCCCCCCACGTGGTTCCCGCAGATGCCCTCATGGATTTCCTGGAGCGCAAGTGAGGCCTCCCCAGGTCTCAGGCACTTGAGGAGGGGATAGGAATAAGACCTCCGGTACAGTTGCCCATCCATCAGGACGAACCGCGCGGCCTTCTTTTTGATAAGGCGGGCCGCTGCACGGTCCTCCGGCAAGGTGCCGCCGGTTATGTACTCGGCGTACTTGTCCATCCAGCTGGGCTCATGGCTGACCTGTTGGACCTCCACAGGGGTCTCGTAGCTCGGGGCCTTCAGGCGTTCTACATGAGCGCGACCCAGCAACGAGTCCAGCAGGGTCGCCAGCCGAGAGAGAGCGTCCGCACGGGCATTTTCCCCGCGGGGTATATGGGAGATGCTGAAGCGCCGAAACCCAGCCGCGCTCGTTTTGACGAGCTCCAGATATTTCGCCATTTGAGGGTCGTGCGCAGCATATTCTCCGAAGATTTGTCCGGCCACCAGCTGGGAATCGGTGAAGGCCTTGAGGTCGGCTACGCCCAGCTCGCGGGAGACTCTCAGCCCGGCGAGGAGTGCCTCGTATTCTGCCTGGTTGTTGGTTGCGACGAACTGCAAACGGAGTGCGCACTCGGCGACGACCCCATCGCCGTTTGCAAGAATGAGACCAGCTTCGCTCCCGCCGGAGTTCGAGGCTCCATCTACATGAAGGATCCACGCGTCCTCTTCGGGCTCCTCGGGGCCTGGTTTCAATTGCGGACGCAGAGTGTCCCCCTCTGGCTCCTTGTCCAGGCCTGCGCACTCGACCAAGAAGTCGGCTAGCACTTGCGCTTTCATGGCCGACCTCGGCCTGTAAGCGATATCGAACTCGCTGAGCTTAAGTGCCCACTTCGCCAATCGCCCCGATGTGTCGGGTCGGCTGAGGATCGCTTTCAGCGGCTGATCAGTCAGGACGGCAATGGGATGCGCTTGGAAATAGGGCCTGAGACGCTGAGCAGACACTATTAACGCAAAAATGAGCTTTTCGGGCCGAAAATACCTGAGCTCCGCATCGCGGAGGAGCTTGCTGGTGTAGTATACCGGCCTCTGGACTCCCTGGTCGTCGGTCCGAACCAGGACCGAGCTGACGGCCTCCGGGGTGACCGCTAGATAGAGGATGAGTTCCTCTCATTTTTCGGGCCTGGAAAGTAGTGGGGGCGATGCAAGCGTCTTCTTCAGTTCTTCAAACGCTTCCTGGCACTCCTCAGTCCAGGCGAAGTCGTTCATCTTTCTCAGCACTGTGAAGAAGGGCCGGCAGCGGTCGGCCGACCTTGAGATGAACCGACTCAGGGCGGCTATCCGGCCGGTGAGTCGCTGCACTTGCTTCTTGGAGGTGGGCTGCTCCATGTCCAGGATGGCTGGACCTTTTCCGGGTTGGCTTCGATCCCTCTTTGGGTTACCATGAACCCCAGGAATTTCCCGGCGGAGACGCCGAAAGCGCACTTCGCCGGGTTCAGCTTCATCTGATGGAGTCGGAGGTTGCCGAAGGTCTCCGCCAGGTCAGCAACATGATCCGAGAGGGGCTTGCTCATCACTAGCATGTCGTCCACGTACACCTGCATGTTGCGGCCGATCTGGTCCTTAAAGACTTTGTTGACCAGTCGCTGGTACGTGGCCCCGGCGTTCTTGAGGCCAAATGGCATCATCCTGTAACAGAAAGTTCCGCGGTCGGTGACGAAGGCGGTGTGCTCTTCATCCTCCGGGTTCATTCGGATTTGGTTATACCCGGAGAAAGCATCCATGAAAGAGAGGAGGCGATGCCCCGAGGTGGTGTCGACCAGCTGGTCAATCTTCGGAAGAGAGGAAGCTGTCCTTCGGGCAAGCTCGGTTGAGGTCGGTGTAGTCCACACAGATCCTCCACTTGCCACTACTCTTCTTTACCATGACCATATTCGCCAGCCAGTAGGGATACTGAACCTCCCGCACGAAGCCGGCGGTGAGGAGCTTCTCCACTTCTTCGTTGATGGCCCTCTGCCTCTCCGCGGCGAAACTCTTCTTCTTCTGGCGGACCGGGCGGCACTCGGGTCTACGTTCAGCCTGTGCGTAATGACCTCGGATGGGATGCCCGGCATGTCGGCCGCGGACCAGGCGAACACATCCGCGTTCATGCGGAGGAATTCTAGCAGGCGGGTCCGTTCCTCCTCCGGGAGTTGGGCCCCCACCTGCACCGTCTTCAGAGGGTCCGAACCGAGGGGATAGGTCAACAGACGCTCCACGGGTCCTCCCCTGGGTTCCTTTTCCCTTAGGTTGAGGTCGTCGACGTCGGGGCCGAGCTCGGCGCCCCGGGCACCCGGGACCGTTTGAAGGCAATGCGGGACTGGCTGGGTCGTCCCCCTCATCACCCCAAGTCCGGAGGCTGTGGAGAATTGCACTAGCAACCGCTTCGTAGAAATCATGGCGTCTAGTTGGTTGAGCCCTGGACGCCCGAGGATCGCGTTGTAAGGCGAAGAAGCTTGACGATGGTAAACGTCATCATGACTGTGGTCTGCCAAGGTGGGGATCCAGCGTGACCGGGAGAGTGATCTCCCTTCGACCCCCACCGAGTCCCCGGTAAAGCCTACCAGAGGGGTGTGCACCGGCCTTAGCTGATCATGGGACAGATTCATTCGGGAGAAAGCGTCATAAAAAAGCACGTCAGCGGAGCTTCCACTATCTACCATAATTCGGTGTACAGGATGCTTTGCGATGGTCATCTCGACCACCACAGCATCGTTATTTACATTCTTGTTTTCATTCCCCTTCTCAGAAGGGGGTACATCCTCCGGGTTCCCGACCTCCCGGGCTCTCTTCGTCGCCCGCCCGATTCCACAAGAGATCATGCCCACTGGCTTCTCCGTCGGACGGTTGTCGATCGCGGGAACCGGGGGTAAGGCCGCGAGCGGCTGTCCCTCCGCCGGAACCTCGTTCCTGATGAACTTCCTGAGGTAGCCTTTTTGATTAGCTCCTCGATTTCTCGCTTCAGGTTACGACACTCCTCCGTGTCATGGCCATGCTCGCGATGGAACTGGCAGTACTTCGACTTGTCGCGAGTGCCTCTTGGGTTATGAGGAGGAGGTCGGCGAGGTAATGCTCGCCCTCAATCTCCATGAGGATCTTCGTCCGGGGAGCGAGGAGAGGGGTGAACCTTCGCTCTGGGGTGGCCTCGCCCTTCAGCCTCGGATTTGGACGAGGGTCGGCAGATGGCCCAGGCCGACGGGGCCCTGGAACGTCTCTCGGGGCCGGCTTCTTCAAGGTCCTCCCGTCCAGGTCTCGGCGGGTGCGATCGGCCTCCTCCACTCGGATGTACTTGTGGACGCGGAGGAGGAGCTCGGAGTACGTCCTGGGGGTTTTTTATCCAGGGAATAGGTCAGGCGGGACGTCTTGAGCCCGCGCTTCAAAGCCAGCATTGCAACGGGCTCGTCCAGGCTGTAGATCTCCATGGCAGCGGTCTTGAAACGGGTGATGTAGTCCCGAAGCAGCTCCTGGTCCTGCTAACGGATAGAGAAGAGGCTGTCCACCTCTCTTGGCACCTTCCGACAAGCGTCGAAGTGCGCTACGAACTTTCCTTCCAACTGAGGGAAGGAGCAAATAGATCCGGGCTCGAGGCGGTGAACCAAACTCGAGCGGCCTTCCGGAGGGTAGCGGGGAAGGTGATGCACAAAAGAGCATCCGTGGCCCCCTGGACCCTCATGAGAGCCTTGTAGCTCTCCAGATGGTCCAAAGGGTCGGTGGTCCCATCGTAGGGGTCCACCTGCGGCATGCGGAACCGGCTCGGAATCGGCTCCGCCTGGATTTCTTCGGAAAAGGGGGGACGGGAGTCGTAGCCCGCCGGGTCCGCCGAGGATTTCTGCAGGTCGGCAAATCGGCGGGCGAACTCCGCCAATTTGCGTTCGTGCTCCTCCAGGCGCCTCTCGGCCTGGCGCCTGATGGCCTCGTCGGTGGAGTCTTCCACCGAGGCCGCTGGTGAGAGGGGCGCCGATCGGTCTCGGCGCGGGGTCTTGCCTCGGCGTCGCTTGCTGCGACACGCCGTCTCGGCCGGGGATCGACTCTCGTGATCCGCCGAACCGGAGTAATTTCTTTTCGCGAGAGTCTGGTGGCTCCCGCGAGGATTGGAGGCTGCCCGTGGTTGGGATGGCCTGCCGTGGATGGAGCGCAAGCTCCCACGCGGCCCGAGCCGCGGGGGTCCCTGGCTGAGGCTGCGTGGCCAAGGAGCGCTGCTGATGTTGTAGCTGCCGAACTGCCGTAGTCAAGGTTTGCAGCTGCTGGATGACAGCCGCAAAAGGTCCGTCTGCCGAGGTCGGCTGTGGTGGAAGAGGAGGGGGAGCAGGTAGCTCCCTTTCCGGGCTGTGTGGCCCCTGAGGGGAGGGGACCTCCCCTACTCGGCTGCCCGTGACCACCATGGTTGGAGCGTGCTTCGTTCACGGAAAGCTAGCTCCCACCGAGGGTGTTGTCCTGCCCCCCTACCCGGCGCGCCAATCTGTTGCCGATCTCGCCGCCGCGCCTGTGGCTTTGGAGCCGCCGATCCGACTGGACCGTCTTGTCCCTGGGGTCTCCTGGCTCTTCGAACCTTCAAGGCAAGGTCTGAAACCTGGCCGGGGATCCCGACGAGGGAGCTCCGACGGTCAAGTTAGTAAGCGGCGAGAGTGAACAGAATCTTCGAGACGGGCCCCCGAAGGAGTCCCAGACTTAGAGATTGTGATAGCAAGAAAGATCTTAGGAAGGATAGAAATCCGGCCGAGTTCCTCCGCCGAGCTCATGCCAAAGGTCCCCTCTCGGGATCTTGGATCCTGCTCTTGGAACGGAGTCTCCTTTCCCAGCCCTTGTTTCTTGCTTACCTTGTCGTCTATCCTTCCCTTCCTTTTAACTTCTCATGCTGTTCTTTCGTTTGCCGCCCTTGGGAGGCTCCTTCGTTGCTTCCAACCCCTTCCCTCCATCTCTTTCCCCTTCTGGATCACAGAATCAGGCAGCTTCCCCGCCTCGCTTGCAGCCTAGCGAGGAAAGAGCAAAAAAAGGGGGCGCCGGCCAGACCGCCGACCAGACCTTGGGCTGAGCGCGAGCGCTCTTCTTCCCAGGCGCCGACGAAGCTCGTTATTGGGTCCTGTTTTGTCAGGACTTCGCCTCTCGACTGCGGGACCTGTCGGGCCGATGTAAGCGATGTTTCGCATGTCGCTGCCGACCGTACAGACGCTGTTCTTGGGGTGCGGCGCGCACGGCTCGAGGGGCAATCTTGGAGCTTGTGCTTCTGCTCCTCGGAAGCTTCTCCGCCCAGGTTGGCTTGTCTCGGCCGAGGTGGGACCGTCTCAGGGTGCCACCTGGCGAGGGAGCAGGGAGGCCGCCGGCTTCGGCCGAGGTGGACCCCTCCTGGTGGACACCTGGCGGAGCGGCAGAGGGGCGCTCGACTTCGGCCGAGGTGGTCCCGTCTCCGGGCGCCACCTGGCGAAGGAGCGAGGGGCTCGGCTCGACCTCGGCCGAGGTGGGACCGTCTCAGGGTGCCACCTGGCGAGGGAGCGGGGAGGCCGCCGGCTTCGGCCGAGGTGGACCCCTCTGGGCGGACACCTGGTGAAGGAGCGAGGGGCCTGGCTCGACCTCGGCCGAGGTGGGACCGTCTCAGGGTGCCACCTGGCGAGGGAGCAGGGAGGCCACGGCTTCGGCTGAGGTGGACCCCTCCTGGGTGGACACCTGGCGGAGCGGCAGAGGGGCGCTCGACTTCGATCGAGGTGGTCCCGTCTCCGGGCACCACCTGGCGAAGGAGCGAGGGGCCCGGCTCGACCTCGGTCGAGGTGGGACCGTCTCAGGGTGCCACCTGGCGAGGGAGCGGGGAGGCCGCCGGCTTCGGCCGAGGTGGACCCCTCTGGGTGGACACCTGGCGGAGCGGCAGAGGGGCGCTCGACTTCGGCCGAGGTGGTCCCGTCTCCGGGTGCCACCTGGCGAAGGAGCGAGGGGCCCGGCTCGACCTCGGCCGAGGTGGTCCCGTCTCCGGGCGCCACCTGGCGAAGGAGCGAGGGGCCCGGCTCGACCTTGGCCGGGGTGGGACCGTCTCAGGGGTCACTTGGCGAGGGAGCGGGGAGGCCGCCGGCTTCGGCCGAGGTGGACCCCTCCTGGGTGGACACCTGGCGTTGCTGCAGGAAGGCCTGGACCGACCTCGACTTCGGCCGAGGCGGAGCCACACCTGATTTTGCCAAAAAAACTCCACGTGGCTCGAATCACGCCCAGCGAAATCTGAGACATGCCACGTCATCGTTACGGCCGTAACACTATCCATACGGGATCTTACGATGTTCGTTGGCTACAGTAAGTTTATTGTAAGAGTAGGGTGTTCGCTTGTAGGGATCTATCAGCCTTAGTAGTAAGGTATAATCCTATATAAGCTTAATGAGACTAAGTTCAGAAATCTATGGCCATAGTAGGGTGATAATGAAAAGGTGTTTTCATTAGTATCACAATTGGACTTGAGTTAATTAGGTTAAGCATATGACTGATGGGTTTGACAAGTATCCATAACCAACATCATGTCGGGATTTTGATAGAGGAACCGAATCACATGGTAACTACACCTAGAGGTTCCAATCTTATTCTGTTAGGTTGCCACTACATACTGCTAGGTGTCACTGGTGAATTATGAGAATTCGTTAGGATCATTCTCGGATCGATGATCCTAATTAGGGTTTAGCTGAAATTGTTTCAATTCATCGAAAGAAGTTTCGATGATGTATAATGAAGATTATAGCATGTTTCATTACCAGTCAGGATAGGACCTGAGGGGTCACACATTAGGAGCTCAAGTAACCAATCAGCAAATCAATTGACCTAATTGTAAGTGTTATAATTAATATTTAACATAATTATAAATATTGCAATTAATTAATTATGAATTAAATATTAATTAAATTAGATTTAATTTAATTGAGTTAGACTCAATTAATTAATTCTAATTGATTCAGATCAATGTCCGTTTCGAAATGGTTCGATCGGATTTAAAATCGGCTTCGGTTTGACTGTAAAATCATTACATTTGGACCATGACCTAGAGTCCAGTTAGACTGGGACTCTCTCCTTGTCTCCCCTTCCCTCCACATGCCTAAGTGGGCCCCAAGAATTTTGTGCAACAAGAAATATGGGGCGTGAATACTTGGTGGGCGCTAATAGTATTTTTGGCGTGAAGGAAATTAAGAGAGGGAAGAGTTCTCTTCCACTCTTAATTTTCAACTGGTTGAAATTAAAATACCGGTGTTTTGGCATGGACTTGGAGAGTTTTACCGTAAGAAAATAAAAGGGAGAGGGGTTGGCCAAACTTAATACTTCTCTTTTGGCATGAATCATTTTGGGCATCATCTCTCTTGGGCATCTTTTCTCCTGAGATTCTCTCTCCTGGAGCATAGTATTCTTCTCCCTTCTAGTTTATTTCTTCCTTGAGATCTTCAAGAGTGTTGAGAGGTCTTCTACATAAAAGAAAGAAAAGAGAAAAGGGTTCAAAGATCTTGCATAGTCCGATTTGCAAGATAGAAGCTGAAAGCCGGTCTGGATTCAGATCGGCATAGTTTTTAAACCAGGTGATTTGCTGAAAGAGGAGAGGGCTGCAAGGATCTAGCAGTCCGGTGCCCTCTACGACTTGGTTGCGAGAGCTTCGTATGGATACCAGCAGAGGTCGGGCGATTGCGCGGCTTTGACAGAATCTCGATTTTTCAGTAGCAGATCTGCACGCTTTCAGAGCATGCCCGGATAGCGATCCAGGTAAGTATTTTATGTTTAAAATAATTTTTATTTCAGATCTAATATTTTTTTCATGTTATTCAGCATGTTAGAAATTTATGATAAATAAATTAGATTTATTTATGTTTTGCATGATTAGATATAAAATTATTTTTATATCTGCTTCCGCTGCGACAGGCTGCTGATGCCTGTTTAATTGCAATTTTCTGTTCCAAGGAGAACCAACAGTTTGGACCATTGGACTCTTGTTGAGATACATAGACGTGTCAGAGGTTATAAAAAAGGGACCGGTGGCCAAGACCAAGGTGTGAAAATTCATAGGATTTCCAGGTGTGGCAGTGGTAGAAAAAGCTTGTAAAGGCTAGAGAGTCTCCTTGAGAGATGAGAGCTTGTGAGAGGGATTTGGGATTTCTTGTTGAGAAAAATTGTACGGGATTGAGAAGGAGTTTCAATCTTGTATTTATTTTTCTCATAGTGAAATCTTGCATACCGTATTGATTGTGCCTACTATTTATTTTTTCCTTCTTCTCTTGTGGCATCAATATTGATATTATGAACTTGGAAATAGAGATCCGTATTTTGTATGAGGAATTCTCTAAACAAGTGGTATTAGTGTAGTTGGTATCACAATAGTTTGGATGGTAGATCTGCTTCTTTATTTGTATTTTTTCGTATAAGCATGAAGGTGGCAAGAGATAAGGCTGGGGATGAAGATGTTAGGGAGCTTATAAGAGTCAAATTGATCCCAAAGTGACAAGACTTCTAAGATTCTGGATATCACCTTTCTTGGTGGATTTCAGTATCCCAGAAAACCTTTGGATCTGGGGAGTAGGGTCTGTGCCATCCTACTTCGCATCTTCCCCTTCTACTCGGAAACTCTAATTTGCATAGGATGCATCTTGTGGTTAGGGCAATCAGGTGTCCAAACGAGCCCTTAAATATTTCTTCCAGATACAGATGTCAGAAATTCCAGAATAAGAAAGATATATCAGTTAACAAGATTTACCGTGGAAGATATCACTGTTTAAACACTGCTGCAGCATAGAGTAACTATTTTCACTGTTCTTGATGCAAGAGATGCTTGATTTCAGGTTTTTGAAGCATATGTGGGGGTGTTACTTCTTCGCACTGCCTTGGTTGGTGTTGTTTCTGAGTGGCAGGCAAGAGACTCATTATTTAGATCTTGTTTTAATATGATGAGGTTGTCTTCGTACCAGATTGATGTCTAAATTATATCAATTTTTAACCATGTTGGCAGGTAATAGTCTGTGGTATGTTGTTGGTTGTGATGGCTGTCGGTAACTTTATAAATACAGTGCAGACCCTAGTGGCGAAATCAAGGGTTAAAGCAAAAATCAAGAGTTCTAAGAGCAAATAGGAACCATATTGATCACTGCATTGCAGCCACCAACTCAAGATCGGGAAGCCGTCATTAATGTAAGAACTGGTCTGGTTCTCACGAAATCTCCAGTGACACATGCTAGCTTGCTTTTAGTTTCTTTCACTCAAGCAGGACGAAATGGGTGGTCAACCTTCGCTTCTTCCCAAATAAATCTTTCATATAACCCAGTCATGATTGAAAGGATCATGACTGAAGACCGTAGAGTTGGTGAGAAGTTTTTGAGTATATGTGCCATAAAAAATCACTTTTTTTTCTTCCTACTGTTGCTATTTGGTTGTTACCACTGTCTATAGCCATCTTTTTACCAGTTTATCTTAACCTCGTTGAAGCTTTCTTCCATCTGGAACCTCTCACTTTAAGTTGGCCATATGGAACCGTCCTTCACTTTTATAGGGATATGTGATCGATGTTCGAAATCAAGTTTCTTTTCATAGTAGTTCAATTTTCTAAGTCATGTTGGACGAGAGCAGGTGTTCTCTGTGTGCTGGGGGCTACCCCTTGGAAAAAGTTGGAACCATTCAGAGAAGAGGTTGCATTCATGCTTGCACAGATATTTACAGCAGGGGCATGTTCACTTTTCTGCGGCCTCTACAATTTCTATCAATTCCCAAAAAATATGTTAGTCAATGTGTCCAAGAACTCGTTCGGTATTAGTATATTATTATATATTTATTTATTTAGTTGTTTTTGAGAATTATTTAAAGTTTTTGGATTTTTAAAAATATTGTAGTGTATTTTTGAAGTTCTTAATTAAATATTGGTATTTAAAGTACTCAATTACGATTTTATGGACGTGAAAAATACACAATAAATTATCACTTAGCAAATTTAAATATTTTAAAATTTGAAATTTGAATGGGACTAAAACTAATTAGAAATTCTAAGGAATATTTTATGGGATTAAATATATCAAAACCGTTCGAAAAGTAATGCTATATGAACTCTTAGACTATGCAATCCTATAAAATTTTTAAAAAAATATTAAGTTTTAAAAGTTTCATATTTTTCTTGGACATTGCCATAAGAGACTCAAATTGGTCTTTGTAAGACTTGATTTACATATTATCAAGCAGTCTGATCGATCTCAATAACATTTTCAAGCTGCAATGTTAACCATCCAAGAACTGTAAAAATAATATCATTTGAGCTAAAACTGTGGTTGGACAAAACAGATAAAAACTAGACCTTTTAATAGAGCAACCTATAAAAAAATAAATAAATAAGACACCTGCATCAATTTGGAATATTCAAATCCAACAATATTTTATTTATTGATATATTATTAAATGATGAGTTTATGATTGTCTTAAGATAATAGCTATTCAAACATCATAGGTAGGGAAAGAAAAAAAAAAAAAAAAGCAAAGAAAAAAAGAAAAAAAAAAAGAAAGAAGATTAAAAAAAGGTAAAAAAAGAGAAAGAAATAAAGAAAAAAGAAAAAAAATATAAAGAGAGAGGAAATAAAATTAAAAAGGAAAGAAAGTAAGAAAATGAAAAGAAAAAAAGAAAAGGAGGAAGGAAAATAAAGAAGAAAGCCAGGAGAGAAAAAGGAGAAGAAAAAAAAAAGAGAAAGGAAGGAAGAAGGAAAAAGGGGAAAAAACATAGAAAGAGATCAAATCCTTACAAAATGCTTTAAATGAGCAGAATTAAATGGTTCTATTCGTTCTCGATTGATTTAGGCCCTTTACCTAGCTGAATCTCTAGATCGATTTGATATTGCACCAACTTAGGTTGGTATATTCCGAACAAGGCATTTTGGATCGTATTAAGAGAAAGAAAGAAGATTGTTATTCATTGATATCAGAGTCCCAAAAATTTTTAAATAGAGTACTGGAGGGTCATATATGATATATGTTACTCATAATATGATTATTGTAAGACTTCTAATAAGACTACGATAAAGTAGTTATTCTATACTGGTTGGTAGAGGCCTTGTCTCATTACCAATCGGTTATGGATTCGAGACATGATCATAGCGGTGACTCGATTAAATCCAAGAATTTTTTTCATCGAATATTACCTGGCGGGGTAGGGGATAGCTATACAAGGATTTATTCTCCCTATCCCTTTTTCTTTATAAAAAAAAGTAGTTATTTTAGAAAATAACATAAGATAAGCTACTCTCTTTTCTAATTCTAATACTCTCTCTGAGGCTAGAGGGTAAACATTAATTAAGCCTAGCTTGGAATATATATAATAGAAAACTAAGTGGAGTTGAGATCTTTAATGAAGAAGTCTTCGAGCTGACCTACTGAACTGATATAAGGTGTTTGAATTTTGCAAACTAGGCGAACTATTTGAATCATCACCCTATGAAATAAAAGAAAAAAAGTTTTGCACCAGATCGCTAGAAGGCCATGATAGAGGAGGTACAGAAGCTCATCAGGACAAGGTTCATCAAGAAAGTTAACTATCCTAAATGGATGGCAAATGTAGTATTGATAAAAAAGGAAACAGAAAATGATGAATGTGTGTGGACTTCACATATCTCAATAAGGCTTGCTCGAAGGATAGCTATCTCCATTCTTGCATCGACCAATTAATGGACACGATAGCTGGCTATGAACTCTTAACTTTTATGGATGCATTTTCGAGATACAATCAAATCCGGATGGCATAGGAAGATGAGAAAAAAATTTCTTTTATTATTGACCAAGGCTTGTGTTACAGAATAATGCCATTCAATTTAAAAAATATAGGGGCAACGTACCAGCAACTAGTGAACAAAATTTTTAAGGACCAGATTCGTGAGGTAATTTTAATCTACTATGGAAACTGTGCTTCATAGATCTTCAGAACTATTTTGAGATCTGTGCAGTTCAAAAGTCGGCAGTAGGGACGTGAATTGCTTTCACGTTCGTGCTGAGCCGCTTCTTCTCCATGGATCAACACCAAAAAAAACCATAGAGCTTGCGGAGGGATTCGCCGGTGTCGGCGTTGGGCAGAGACGGCGGTGGTCATGGCGGAGGCAGCTGGCGATGGCAACAGGAAAGAGTTCCGACAGGAGGCTTCATGGGAGGGGCTTCGGCTGCAGCGACTCCACCGGCGGGCACGATATGAGGGATTGAAGATGGTGGGTGGATCAGGCGCAGTCAGTTCCGGGCAGAGGTGTTGGATCTGGGGAGGGAGCTTCGGCTGGCAACAATGGTGTCACGTGGGAGACCGATGGTGGGGATGGGCGCCGGGCTGCAGCAAGAGATGTGCGGTCGTCGGGCATCAATGGAAGAAGGTTTGGGGGGACGATGGCCGGAAGTGGGAGAAGGGGTGGTTGACCGACTAGAGGGAAGGAGGTATGGCTTGGTTGGGAAAAATGGTCGACAAGCGCTAGACAGGAGGAAGGAGGCGGTGGCGCGCTCGGTCTCGGGCGGTGCGACGGTGATGGCGAAAGGAGGGGCGTCACTTCGATTGAGTCACTTGGAAGAGAAGCAGAAGTGGGGAGGGAAAACATAGAGGAGAGGGAGAGGAGTGAGAGGAAGAACCAAGAAGAGGGGAAGTAGAAGACGGAGAGGGGAGGAGGAGTCGGGACACACCCTGATTTTTCTCAATAAATTCTTCGCTTTCTTTTATTTGATGACAAAAATATCTTAAATAAAGCAATCAAACAACCGATAAAGATAAAAAATAAATCCTAAACAGACTCAAAATAATTGGAACTACTAAGGGATTCCGATAACTCTAAACAGAAATAAAAATTGATCTCCGATTCGGAGATATCCCAAATCTCTCGTACACCCATAAAATCTATCAAGATTCGTGTTTGCTAAAATCTTCAAGATCCATGTTGACTGATGTCTTTAGGATTCATGCTTGGCTGGCATCGAGATCTGGACTAGACTGGCTGGGATCTGGATTGGCTAGGATCTACTCGATGTCCCCATCATTTTCCTTGGGGTGAGGAGATCTCGACTCCGTTGAGTCAGGCTGGAGGTACTCAAATAGATTTGGATCAATTTTCTGTAGCTCCTCTTCAGTAATCCAGGAATCCTTTTCTGTTGATCACTCTTCTTTGGCCCACAAACTACTACCCATCATCCTGCATACCTAGGCATTTTAATTAAAATTAACTAAACATCAGCCTCTAAGAAATTCGAGCTCAATAGGATAAGGCACTTGAAAGAGTTAGACCGAGTCAGGATTGGCTGATTACTAGTATCTAGGAAAGGGGTTCAAGGATGATGTAGCCCTGAAAAAAAGTAGTTTTTAATTCATTTTGTTGATTGACTTGGCCAATCTAATTGGTATCTAAGGAAATCAACGGGGGGACCCCCATCGATCTTATCCTTACCTAGCCAGTTGATTAGTTAGTTTCTGACTTGGAGGGTTCCAAGGTGGCCTTGGAAGTTAGGAGCTATCTAGATTTAGCATAATCATAGAATAGAGAGTCCATGTTATACTAACTTATTTATAAATAATATTAAATTTAACTAATTTTTCTCTCACTCTCTTAGCTTTAGGACTCTTTAGGCCCTTATCTTTAGAACTCTTTTCTATCTTTCTTCCTTCTTCTTATCTCTCCTCTTTAAAAAAATAAATATATAAATAAATAAGGATTACACTGATCTAAAATCTTGATTGCATATTTGAATAATCAGAACAATCTGACAGACCAAATCAGTGCCAAGAGCATAAATATTTATAGTAGAGTACCCTTTCTTCCGGCATACCAAGTTTATTCAAGCCTCACTCATTTTGAGAGTGAATGTCCTACCGTGAACCAATCGCTTGAGTTTATGTATGACTAAGTTTATCAAGATCAAACCTGAACGACCTACAACTCGGAAATAATCTATACTTTAATGCCTATAATTCAGGTTGGGGGGGCTCAATCAAATTTTTTATGGCAACCATATTCAGTGGTTATCCCGATAACCCAAGGATCCATGTTTATAAAGACACCCTATTATGATCAGCCCTATCCACATTATCAACTTTCTTCAACTAACTATAGCTTATTATTTGAAGAGAAGGTTTAGCAAGCATCATACCCACTTCCTGTACAGACCAACCTAGATGTCGATAGGTTTGCTCAATTTCAACAAATAAGTATAGTCCAACAGCAATCTATCGATAAGCTAATCGATCAAACTGATCAGCAATTAATCAAACTTAATAGAGAGGAGGGAGGGGAATCACCTAGTCAATCCGAAGTAACCTAAAGAGACCAAATCTAGCTCAAGATTTTAATGACCCTCTATCTTTTTCTGAACAATCAACTTTGACTCTCGAGAATGAACTAATCTTAGAATTACTCTGCATAACTATAAAGACCAATATAGATAACTTGGCTAAGGCAAAAAAGATATATAGAGAAATTAAACTTATAGGACGATCCAATTTCATCATTACCCCACTTATCTATTGCTTCATTCCTTAGTGCCCTAGAATCATCCATAACTTTTAATGGAATGGAAGGACAAATAGATGCAATGATAGAATTAGTAGAGACTTTCCAAGAACTACAAATACATAACTTAATAGAGGAAGCTACCCCCAAGGTTCTCTCCCAAGATTTAATAGAACCCTATCTAGCTCAGTTCAGGGTAGACAATTCTAATGCATATGGATATGCCATGGAAATTGACAACTTAACACAAACACCCTACTTTGAAACTATCCCACTTTGAATTGACGAACAACAAGAGCCATCACCTAACCCACTAATAGTTTCTTTGTTAGAATCAGCACTTGATCTAAAATTGAAACCACTTCCTGATGCACCTATTGAAACTTTCTTAGTGAACCTTACCTAAGAAGCCCAATTTAATATATTCTAAAAACACATAAAGAAGCTATTAGATATGATATTACTGAAATAAGGGATCATAATTTTAAAAATTTTATAATTGATTTCTTCATATGCGGCACTAATCTTGCGAACTACTTCCAAAATCTTTTCATGATATTAAAATATTGTATGGAGACAGGTTTAATATTAATTTGGAAAAGATGCCTAACTTTAAAATGGGAAGGTATATTGACCAAGTACATTATGCTCGAGAAGGGAGGTAGGGTAGATCAACTCATAAGTGAAGAAATTCTCAAACATCAACTCATAAGTAAAGAAATTCTCAAACAACTACCTCCAATCTCGGTCCAACAAATACAATCCCTTTCTAATCATCATATGAACTATAATAATATTTTTAAATTCTAGAATAACATGCTTGTCTAGTGTACTTTATTAATTCGGGCTAATCATCATAGAGTACTCTATGAACGATTTTTTACCATGATAACAAGGCCTCGTGATTAGCCCTGTCCTTTTGATATCATGAGGGACACATTCAAATTAATCATCCACCGGACTCCCTCATAATGTTCAACTGAAGATGTCAAACTTAGCAATATTTATTTTTATGCTCTTAAAAATATAATAATAATAATATTAAATTCTAATCTAAATTGATTATTGTAGCCTTTATCTTGTTGATAAGCTCCTCCTCTCAGGTAACCTCTATCCCTATATATTTCTTTTTATTCTTATATTTTGAATTTATTTTTTTAACTTGTTTATACCGTTAGGGATAATGGTATTTAAGTTAGGGGGTAGGGACAAATATTTAATTTTTTTAAAAAAAAAATTAAAAAAAATTGAAAATTATTGAAGATTTTTTAAAAATCTTCTAAAATTTTTAAAGAGAAAACCTTATCTTAGATAAGTCATGTGTCAAAAAGAAAATCTTGAATAAAATAGACTAGAAAAAAGTAATAGAGTTAGAAGGTATTTGCTAATGACTGTAACGAGTCAAGGAATAGACTAGTGGTTGGTCTTTTAGCAACCTACTTAGATCACCTAAAGGCTATTCGCACTTTCGATTGCATATACACACTGACAAGACAAAGTAGGTGTTAGCTGTAAGGTCAATTGAGGATTCAATTATCATTAAAAATTGATAATTGATATACACTCAAATTAAAAAAAAGTTAAATTTAAAGAAAAAGTTACATACCTGAAAAAAATAGGTAGTGTGAAAGCTACCTTGAATTTAAGGAAACAGCTACTTGTCTAAAATAAAAGTGCAAAACATAGAGTATATATGGATTGCTCTAAGCTTAGTAACCGGGTCTCTGTATCTAAGTCAAATATGGAGGTTCGTGTCAAATGGTGAAGGAAAAGTCATGATGCTCAGCACTCAAAAAAAAGTAGTGTGAAAGCTACTTTACATTCATGATCTTGATTTGGGGATGTATAGAAAATTAACCAAAAATAGGTGATAAGCGAAGAAATATTTATTCTTTACAAGCTAGTACCGAAATACTAAGTTAGCCATCATAAATACAAGTACGATGGATCTTTAGATGAATTCTAAAGAAGTTTCTAATTATGTTGACTATGAAATTTACTTCTGAAACTCAATACATTGTTAGCACTACTTGCTAGATCTTTACTTTCAATCCTAGATCTATTTTTGTAAAGGAAGCTCTTAATGACACATGGTTATAATTTAATACTTATATGTCTATTACATTGCTAAGGGACTAGTAATGAGAAGTTGGGGGGTGTGATAAATCACATATTTATATATTTATTTTAAGTATTTTAAGTAATTATTGGTGCTAACATTTTCTAAAAATCCTAATTTCATAATTAAATTGGACTTTTTTATAAAATTAATTTAATTTTGAAAAATATAAGATTAGTGCACATTTATGAAAATTAGATGTTGAATTGACTGATCAATTTGAGCACCAAGATGATTTCATACTATTACATTTTTAATTAAAAAATTAATCATTGTTTCTTCCTTTTTGGTGGGTATAATTAAATTGGTGAAACTCAAATTTTGGCAAGACTAATGATTAAAATACTCACCAAATCTGATAGCCTCTTATTATTTTAGTATGATTTGGATAATCTGGCATGATCTGAAGATGATTTGAAATTCAAAAATTTCAGAAAAAATATTTTCACAAGGAGCCTGCTTAATTCTTTCTATTTAAAGGATCGCTAAAGAGAGGGTACGGTATAGGATAGAGGGCAAAGTTTTGGATTACTGGTTGTCCTCTAAGAGTGAGATTTCTTAAAGGAGAGTTTTGCTCCTATGCAATCTTCAAGCTTATTCCATCTTCAAGATGAAGATCCAAAGAGAAAAAAGAAGAGAAAGTCCAGTTTGCTCCATGAAGTATGACAGAAGAAGGTGACATGACATTAACTAACTTTTCGACAAGACTGTGCCAATCAACTTCAGACACTTTGTTACTGCTTTCTTAGATTATTTAATTATTATTTTTAATGCTATATAATTAGATTCTTATTTTAATTTATGCAAAGTTTATTTCCATGCAATTTAAATTTATATCATTTACTTTTTTTGCAAGTAGATGCTAAGATTTGATTAGCATATCGAATGTATCCAAATTTTAATTTTCTTTCATACTTTAATTTTTATTTTTCTGACTTCAAGCTATTTTTTTTTTTAAAATCAAAGATTTCAGATTATCATAAGCACTGCCTTCTTCATGGATTCGACCCGACTCACTATGTTCTATTTAATCTTAATTAATTAGAAGTTGGATAATTAAATTGGTAATCATGGTGTCCTAACGATAATATCACGGACCTATCAGTTAGCATTGTGAGATTGTATGGCCTTTGCTATAATGGGAGTCTGAAGCAAATGCACTCCTACCTCATAAAGAATTTGGATTGCTAGGATCTTGCAATCCTCAATACTGGCTCTATATGATTTGCTTTTGGTATGCTGAAGTTAAGTTTCAACAGTGCCCATGCATGCTTCGACCAGAGTCATTCTAGCTTCTAGCCTCAGGATCTCATTATCGTAATCGGCCACCTTATTCCTTAGGCCATCAATGGTGATCCTAGCCATCTTTAACTGGTTTTGCAGGGACAAGTTCTCCATATCCATGGTTCTGCCGTTCTAGACTCATTGAAGGCAATCATATTCATGTTCTTCTTCTCTTTCAATTCTTGTCAAAGGAACCAGACTTCAGCCATGGCTTCATCCCTTGCTTGCTCGGCTTGATGAATCTTATTAAACTATCTCGAGGAACCACTATCCTATACTTGACCCCAAGCAAGATAAAGTTCCGTCCATAACCATTTATTTTGGCTCCAAGCCAAATTGAGCTTCTCCCAAAATCATTGGATTTGGTTATTTGCTTCAACTTTTAGATCTTTGACCGTCGTTTCATGATTTTTCTTTGATTCGATAATTTTTGCCTTGGCATTCAAAATTGCTCAGACCTCACCTGCGCTTGCAGCCTCCAACCTCTGACGCATTGAGGTAAGATGAATGCCCGCTTCCCTCAATTTTATTGCCAAATGGATGATATTTTTTAAAAGACCGTCTGTGCATTTCTTTTGTTCTCTAAATGTTCTTTTTGCTTTGGTGGCACGAGTCTTGACTTCACCAAGCTCTCTTTCAACATCAATGACCTTTTTTTCTATCATGATGGCCCTTGCTTCGATAGTTTCAACTAACATCATAAAGAAGTATAAATGATAAGATAGCTGCATTAGATTCAGACAACACTATATTATTGAGGATGATTAAAAAAAAATCGAAATCAATCAATCAAACAACAGCGGTTCAGGTAATGGATCTCCTGCATGCCTGAATGATCACCTCGAAGGCTATGCACCAGTGCTCTTCAAACTTGGCCTTGCAAGCCTGATAGTCACCTGCTGCTCGAAGGAAAGATCGGACTCGCTCTTCAATAAATAATGGACTTCCTGATGCATTAGAAGCACTAGGAGTTCTCCCTGAGGCCTCAACCCTGGGAACACTGGTGGGGTAGCCCGAATCTTTACCATCCAAGGCATCGCCCTTGCGGCACTTCAAGATAGCTCTTCGTAAGTTCCAAACATCGTGCGGATCCAAGTAATATTCAAACTTGCCAGAAAAATCATTGGAAATCACCTTCTTATGCCAGAAATTGCTACATAGTGAATGTAGGATCGCCCTGGTTCAAGCGTTTATGATTACAAATCACTTCTAAAAAACTTCTTTATAAAGGGACTAGCTATGATTGCTCCTTACATTTTCTATGGAGGACATCATAAATGCAATGCACAAAAGCTTTCTGACAAGCTTACTTTTTAAGAACTCGAAATCCAATGAAACTGTCAAGATCTCCAAGGCATGGTGCTAGAACTACTCCTCAACCCTAATACTCTACATTCGGACTAAGGAGTGGGAGGCTAATAATGTGGGAAGAAATCCTATACTTAGGATCCCAAAGATTTTAGGATCAAAGACAATCCGATCAGACCTGATTTAGAGCAGAGAGAAGCTACATTTGACTATTTCGAATCTTGATATTCAAGCCCATTATATTTCGAGCATAAACAAAATAAAGAGAACATCCAGATAAATCGAATCTACCCAACCGAGGTAGATCAAGGGGACAATCCCTGTCCCTAAACATCTCACCAATCGTCCAATTCTATTTTCTTAGGAGGAGAGGATTAAGAAAGACATTTTGGCTCCCAATCCTACTGACAATAACTTTAATATATGACACACCCGGTCTTCGGCCTCTTGGTTCCTTCCCGAACTAAAAATCTTTATAACTTTACTCCAACACCTATCTTTGGCTCTCCTAGCTCTTTACAAGCTTAGGCTGAACTATCCTAATGAACATTCAGCCAACTAGATTTTTATCTAATCGATTCCCTGGTCAAGATGCATGCACCTATCTATCCTAGGCATATTTGGGACTTGGTTGCTTCAAACCTCAAGTCCCGCAGAGCTTTGGTCCAAAAGGTCCTCATACCTATCAAACTCAGAAACAAGGCCTTGACCCGGTCATCCACTCTCATGAGAGCATCTATCAAATGGTCAAAGAGGAAATCTATTGAAACTCACTCTAAAATACTCTCACAATAGATAAACTCTCACATTATCTGGAGCAAATCTCAGTCATGAAGAAGGCATGGCCTTTCTTTAAGCCATGACTTTCGAAGCCATTAAGGCAAACGACAGGAAGATATGTAAGACAAAACTCTTCATCAATGAAAAAAGGATATTCCAGACAAAGAATGATGATTTTTATCCAAAAATTTGGATATCAATCCCAAAATCCAGTCACTTTCTATCTGTCAGTCGCCATTCCAGGTTATCTCCAAACTACCCCTTAGATTCAAGTATAAAAGGAGATCCTTAGTGAGCCTCCTGGAAGTATGCACTCCCTCACCTGTTCTACATATATTCTCATATACTTGCATTCTTGTTTCACCAGGGATGGTCTGGAATACTGACTTGATCGTCGGAGGGCCTTCATCAAAATCTTTTTCGATCAAGATTTCTTTTGTAGGTATAAGCATCTTCATCCCCCATCTAGCTCGCTCCGGCATCCGAGTAAATTTCAGCACCATTAATAGGCATGACTGATTGATCCTTGATTTGAAGATTTATGGATTTTAATGGATGATGACTACCAAAGTGGTCCATTTATTGAGATTTGCAAATTTTTTTAATATGATATTTTGAAGGGATTAAGATGTGTCATAGAATTATACCATACAATCATTTTTATAAAGGAAGCTTATTATGTGTTATAATTCTGAAGTGGAATATTATGTGACTAGCAAGTAAGTATGGTTTAGGAATTCATTCTACTAAAGTGGATGGATTTTCAAAAGCTAATAGTAGCTTACTAGTTAATTCCACTAAATACTGGAGAGATACCTTATATGAGCTATATTCTTTTTAAAAAAAGTTTATGATATTGCACCAGGACTCTCATTAAAATATTGCTTATAAATATTTTAAAGCATGTAATTTATCCATATTTATTTATTAATTAACTGCATCAGGATGTTTAGCAATTGGCACCATTGTATTGAATGACATTACAAGTTGTAGAGGATACCTTATGTGGATCACTTTTTTTCAAGAAAAGTTAGTGGCATTATACTAAGGGCTCTTATAAAAATAATACTAATATAGGTGCTCAAGCATATTTGTTGATCATTTTTTGCGATTGATTAACTGTGTAAATGTTGTTTAGCTATTAATATCTTTAAACTGAATATTATTATAGCTCTCATTGAGACTCTAACTATAATAAACTATAAAATATAGAAACATAACATAAACAGCACTGGATTTGATGAAATTTGGGTATTACAATATATAATAATCCTCTATCTTAGGTTACTAGTGAGAGTACTTTAGAATAAAAGCTACCTATGATAAGTGATAAAGAGTGAATTATTTTAACCTGGAGATATTTAAAGATGTCTCTTTTAATTCTATTCTAGATGTTATACTTAAGAATGATAATACTAAGTAATTCTTTGACCTCATTATTAAGAGGTATGTAGAATCTAATAAGATAGAGTTTGAATAGCTAATGGATAAATTAATTAATATAAGCAATAATAGTATTAGGGCTTACGTTATGGAACTAAAAATATTGTATCTAAGTCTAGTAGTTTGAGATTTTAATCTCTAATAGTTTTTAACTCATCAAGCTTTTAATTTTCTTTTTGAGTAATTTAATTAGTTTAAAATTATAGAATGCATGGAAAGGTAAATGGAACTCCTAAAGCAAAATGATATGGCTGAGAGATATAATCATACTTTTAAGGATTTAATTAGAAGTATGATGAGTGGATACAATTTACCAGAATATCTTTTGGATGAGTTCCTAAAGATCGCTATTTATATTTTGAATAAAATTCTTAGTAAGGCAGTTCCCAAGATACTTATGAGTTGAGAACTGGTAGAAAAATCTAATATTAGTCACTTCCATATTTGGGACTGCCCTTCAAAGGTTAAGATTTATAATCCATTAATGAATAAAGTTAGATCTAAAATCATTTATGATTATTTAATTAGCTATCCAAATAATTTTAAAAGGATACAGATTCTACTGCTCTGGCAGAGATATAAAGATTATTGAATCTAATCATGCCAAATTTATAGAGTTAGATATGAATCTTTGTAGATACTCTTATAATAAAAATATGATATTAGAAAAAAGATAAGTCATTGTACTTATTTTTTTTTATTCAAGGAACGTCATATTTCATCATGTTGAAAGGATAATGGTTAAGAAATATCCAACATGTGAAATAGTTATAACACTTCCATAACCGATTAATGAGGTACTAGTAAAGAAATCACATAAAAGAAAGATAAGACATGTCATTCTTAATGACTATTTAATTTATCTAGCTGAAATTCTATAATATTGGCTATTTGGTTATTTAAATATCATATAATTAGACTATTGCATATTCTAGATAAGTTAAATAACTTGAAATCATATGTGATGTAGTACAGTCTATGATTAAAATAAAATTTAGAATTTGATAGAATTATATAAAGACTCAAAGCCTATAAGGTATAAGTGGGTATTTAAAATCAGGAAATACTCTAATTACTAGATTGGTTATAAAAAGGTCCACACATGAAAGAGGCATAAATAGCAATAAGTTCTTTCTTGGATCTCTTATAAAGATTCTTTTAGAATAATTATGGCATTGATAGTCCATTTTGATCTAAAGCTTTGTTAGATAGATGTTAAGATAGTTATTTTGAATGGACACTAAGCTAATGATATTTTAAATCTAATGATGTTATGAATTTTTTAAAATTTATATGGAACAAAGTGAATCCATAAATATATCCTAAGATCGGCGAGAGTAAATTTATCTTTTTTATTTTATAGATAATATTTTATTTATTGATAATGATTCTAAGTAAATTTAGTATGCATAATTATAAATCAGGAGATATGCATGTGACTAAGAAAGATAAATTTAGCAGAAATCAATGTCCTATGAATGATATACAAAAATCCATGAAAATATGTCTCATTTTATTACTATGTATAGTATAATGTATGTAACAAGTTTGTATCAATTTGGATTACTACAAGAATCTTTAGAATTTGCAAAGACTTTATGGCAACAGCAAGAAAAATCCTTGCCAATGTGCTATATTTGGCAAGAGCATTATTGAGTCCTTGCCAAATATTTTAGAGTGGTAAGGAATGCATAGCTGTCTATGCCAAAAGTTAGATATTTGAACAAGGACATTGCACGTCATTTCCAAAAATAATGGTTTTAAATAATGACATTTTAAATTCATGTTGAATATGATAATTTTTCAAATTTAAATATTTTAGAGCTAATTTTTTGGTAAGGACTAAATAGGTATCCATGCCAAAAGTTAGGTATTTAGACGAGGACATTGCATATCTTTTCCAAAAGTACTGATTTTAAAAAAGGATATTTTAAGTCATTATCGAATAAGATAATTTTTTAGATTCAAATAATTCAGAGATAACTTTTGATAAGGACTGCATAGATGTCCATGCCAAAAGTTCGATATTTAAGTGACGATATTATATATCATTTCCAAAAGTAATAATTTTAAGCAAGAATAATTTATGTTTTTGCTAAATATAATAATTTTTAGACTAGGATCTTATATATCCTTGCCGAAACTAGAATTATAATGCTAAAATTTTAGATGTTCATGGCACAAATTTCTTTTAAACTTATAAACAAATAATAAATAAAATATATTTAGTATATTATTATTATATTTAATTATTCTAGAATTAATATTAAATTATGTAATTAATTTAATTATTTAGTTTTCTATATAATAGGGTATCTGATATAATAAATATAGTATTCGAGTTATTATGAAAAATGAGTAGTTTAGAAAATCATTCGCTATTTTGTAATTTTACCCGGTCCTTACCCAACCCAATAGAGATCCCACCCAAAAAGACACTGAACCAAGCATAAAGGGTCAACAGGGAAAGTTTCTAATTTCTACCATGTGACCTTGATTTCAAATTCTAGCATTCATTGGCTCTAAAACCGATACTACCTAGCACCACCTCTCTTTGATAAGGACGGAATAGATATCCATGCCAAAAGTTAGATATTTAAATGACGATATTATATATTCTTTCCAAAAGTAAAAATTTTAAGCAAGAATAATTTATATTTTTGCTAAATATGACTAGGATCTTATATATCCTTGCTGAAACTAGAATTATAATGCTAAAATTTTAGATGTTCATGGCACAAATTTTTTTTAAACTTATCAACAAATAATAAATAAAATATATTTAATATATTATTATTATATTTAATTATTTTATAATTAATATTAAATTATGTAATTAATTTAATTATTTAATTTTCTATATAATAGGGCATCTGATATAATAAAAATAATATTCAAGTTATTATGAGAAATAAATAGTTTAAAAAATCATTCACTATTTTGTATTGGTCCTTACCCAACCCAACAGTGATCCCACCCAAAAAGACACTGAACCAAGCATAAAGGGCCAACAGGAAAAGTTTCTAATTTCTACCATGTGAATTTCAAATCCTAGCATTCATTGGCCCTAAAACGGATGCTACCCAGCACCGCCTCTCTTTGATCTTTTGCTCCCCAAGAACATGCTTCACCTGTATCAAAAAAAAAAAAAAAAATGGTGTTAAGAAGGCATCACTCCCCCGTTCTCCTATTTCTTGGAAGACCCGAAAGAGGCAAGAGAATATATTCTCTCTCTCTTGATCACCATTTAGGAAGCTCCTTTCTCGAACGTGCTAGGGTTACCAGATGATGGCGGCTAGGGTTTGGAGGAGCTCCATCCGAGATGCCCTATTCTAGAAGCTAAAATCTAGGTTGATTAGAGGAGGCTTCCCGTCGAGGCTGGTGAGCACCACCGCAAGCACCGGAGCCGCCCTGAAGATTTCGCCATCATCAAAAAAGGTATGAGCCTCAATTTTTTTTAATCAATGTTTTATTTCATTGATTAGATCCAACTCCTCTCTTTATATCAAAGGTTTAGCTAAAAAAGAGTGTATATGATTCATGGATCATAGCCAAAGCTAGGTTCTTTTCTTTGATTCTTGGAGAAGGAGAGGCCAATGAGCATGAAGGAGGCCAGCGGTGAGTGCGAAGGAGGCCGGCGGTGAGCACGGAGGAGAGGACAGAAAGCGTAGAGGAGACCGAAGGTGCACGGGTTAGGGCTTTGTTTAGCCAGACCCGAGGGATTTAGGTTCTCTTCGGGGAAAGGAAGAGGGGAGATTTGGTTTTATTTGATTAGTCTTTTTATAAAAAAAAAAATTGTTTATCACCTTACACTTCTTCTTGCTTTCCGGTATAATCCATGCATGTACTATATATGGATGTACATTCATAAGTCTACATTACTGAAAAGTTGATATTTGATCTTGCTTTATAATTGCTTTTATAATCCTCTTGGATTTGCATTGCCATCACCAATAAACATCATTGATTCAAATTAGCAACTTCAGACCAGAAATTATCAATTAGTTATTGTTGTTTCTACTATTATAATGCAAACTCCCATAGAGCCTACTTTTTTTTACAGAGACTTTATTGATGTAGGTCAGATTTAACTCAAAGATGCCGTTGCAGTTACTTTTTCCTTTAGTCACTTCAAGTAATAATATAACTGATGATGATCTAGCTGAACTGATGTATTTTATATTTTCTACACTGACTTTTTGATAGGGGACTTATAGTACACAAATATTTTCTCTGGCAGTTTTGTTATTAAGCATGTTTATCTATTAATCAGGTAGAGTAATATTGTGCTGAGTCTCTTTATCTAAATTTTAAAAATGAATTATGAGATGTAAGATTCATTTTCAATTGTAATTGTACATCTGATGCAATCTTTCTTTAATTTTAATACCTCGTACTACTCACTAAATTATGTTTCATCCATACCAGCTATTTAGCATTTTTTATTTTTTATTTTATTTTTTATAATAATTTATGTAAATAAATCTGTGTTGTTGTCTTTTGTAGATGGGGGGTCTAGATGAAGCTGCACTTGATCGTCTATCTCTAGTCACTGAAATGACTAAACATATTCGAGTGAGAGCATCTGGAGGAAGATCCATAGCATTAGAGCTTGGGCAATTTTCTCCTATCTTTGTTTGGCTATTGAGGGTGATTTTATTGTGTTTCATGTTTATTATTGAGAGTGTCCTGTATATTCAGTCTTTCTTGTTTCCAATGTACACTAGTTTGATCATTAACCAAGTGTTACTGTGTGATTTTAAGACTTTTATTTAGATTTAGTAGAAGATAATAGAAACATCACCCCACGTGACTATCTAGAGTTAGTAATGAGACCTGTGCAAGGAGGAAGGGACATATCTGCTAAAAATGAGATGTCATTCTAAGGGTGTTCCAAGCTCTTGGTTTGTAGATCAACAAAGGATAACAAAACTCGAAGAAAATTTAGAAACATCGTGTAATTCAATGGAGACAGAGAGTTTGGATGGAGAAACTTTTCCGGCAACAAATGAAGCAGCAACTTGAACAAAAAATGCAACAATAATTTGATGAAATATTTAGAACATGTATGCAACAAATATTTCAGTACATGCCATCAGGGATGTCAGCTTTTTCAATCTCAACAAAGGATAAGCAACTTTTATAATATTTTATTTGATAAAATATTATTTTAAAATAACTTATATTATTAATTAGTGCTTAATTTATTTATTTAAATAGAAATAAAATAGCAGTTTATTGTCTATGAATATGATTGTTTGTTGTTAAATTTTTATAGAATGAAAATGATCATCGACTTGGACATGAAGATGAAGAATGATGGAATGCAACGACATAAAAACTTTGATATTATTTTAAAGTTTTTTTTTTTGATATTCTAGTGTGATGATTTAATTTTCATTTGGATTTTATTTAGATTATGTATATTTTGGAGTTTAATATTGGACTATGTATATTTAGTGCAAATTTAGTTTTTATTTTTTATATTTAAAATACATTTATTTAGTAGTACTTTATTTTTATGATGAAAATAAATGATGACATTTGATACATGTGTATTATTGATATAGAAATGATATTATATATGACATTAAAGTAGATTTACTATAAAGATATAAATTATGATTTATGTAATAGTGAAAGCATGTATTGAAGTTATTATGTATGTGTATGTGTATATGGACAAAATAAAAAGGACAATCTACCAGGAGAGTCTATGCTAAAAGTCCACACTACAGTACAAAGGATAAACATCGACCTTTTTCTCCCGACGCTTCTCAGAAGCGTCGGGAAGACCCAGGAACCCGCCGACGCTTTTGGAAAGCGTCGGCATACTGCGAAACCCGCCGACGCTTTTAAGCGTCGGTAATTACCGGACCTTTACCAATGCTTATAAGTGTCGCCACCCTGGAATCTACCGACGCTTTTGAAAAGCGTCGGCATCGTCCTCAACCCGTCGACGCTTTTAAGCATCGGCAAAAATCCAACTTTTACCAACACTTAAAAGAGTCGTCGGATTTGTAAAAGCGTCGAAAAATTCCTTAACCCACAGCCGAGCCCTAGTTTCATTTTCATTCGATTCGGCCACCGCTCCAGCTCCTTCCTTTCTTCCTCCTCCCTCTCCCGGCCTCCTCCTTCATCTCCGGCGTTTTGCCTTCGGTCCGTTCGTCGCTGCCGAAGCTCTCCGGTGCCTTCATCTCCGTCGCATTCCCCAACTTTACTCGTACAGTATTTTTTTAATTTCCTCGTCTGATATTAAGCATGATTTAGTTTTTTTTAGTTAAACTTTCCGGCACTCTTTTTGTTTTGGAAGATTATTTATTTGAGAGTAGAGGCTTTTGGGAAATTATCTGTTTGTATCTGGGCTACTATCTTGCATCATATTTGTTGGCTTTGAGAGTTCCTTTGATTTAAGAAAGATTTGTTATTAAAAAAATTATAATAACTGATCTCTATCATCCTTATTTCTGTTTAACGACAGATTTGTTATTAAAAAAATTATAATAACTCATCTCTATTGCATGAGCTTTTCTGCATGAAGAAACATCAAGGGGCTGTTTGTTCCCTTATGGAGTTGGTGGGAGCAGGTTAATTTCCGAGTTTATTAATTGCTGTACATCTTAATAACAAATTAATTACAAGAAGAAACAGACTTGAGGTTGCATCGATCCTAATTAAGTAATATAGAAAATTATTAAAAGAGGATAAAGATAAAAGAAATATTAAAAAAAAACTCTCAAGCTTGTTTGATTAAATCAGAAAATTAATTAAGAAAAGACTGATTGTTTCCTGAATGTACTGTTTTGGTGGACCAATTTTTAATATTATATAAAAAAATATAATATGGAATTAGGTCCCATTTTTAATAAATGATTCAGCTAAAGAAGTCAGATTGATGAACCTTAATACAAAACCTTTTCTAGATGGCTTAATATTAAAAAAAAAATTACAATCCATATTTCTTATTATTAATTAAAATAAGTGTCACCAAAAGCCAATGAGATTTATGAAATTTCAATTAGCAAGAGATGTTTAACTGCGGCTTGGGCCAACAAATGAATAAGATCGATGGAGTGTAGCCCACAGGCCGGCCCACAATTGCAATAGACTTGTGACCAATGGGCCAACGCTGGCCTGCTATATGCCATTGCGCTACTTCAATTATTAGTTGCCTGTAAGCTTTGGATGGGATCAATTGAGTGAGCATCATGTTGCCCCTAGAAAAGATATATATATATATATAGTTTAAACAAATTATAATTGTTGCTGGTTTTGAATTTTTATGGGCTGTGCCGTCGGTACCTAGTGCATGAGAAGCATAATTAAAAATGCAAATACAAAGTGGACAATTAAAAATTACAATTATTGGCTTTGAATTGTTGGCATTGAATTTTTATGGGCTGTACTGTCGGTACCTAAGATTTGGAAAAAAATTATATTGAGTTTTGGAAGCAAACTATATGTTAAGCCTTGTTTTCTTACCAGGTATTTGCTTGGAGAGTAAAGAAGCTATGTAACCAATGTCAAAATTGGTTTAAGGTTTGTATATGGAGGCTATGATGATTATGCGATGTATGTTTGGCTGATTCAACTATTTCTAATGGCAACAATCTTGGATGGCCTTCTTTTGTAGGCAACCGATTGTAGTCATTGTGATTTAGTTGTAGATTAAATAGTATATAACCGAGCCTCCTCCTTATTTTTTATTATTTATCGTTCTTTTTCTTAGTAGATAATTTATGTTTCTTTATAAATTTCTTAGTATATATCTGTATCTTACTGAATATGTTATGCTTTAAGGTTAGTTTCATTATTGCGAATCTTTTATTTCAATACCATATGTAGCTTTGTTATGATCAATTATGATTTTTTAAATATTTTTTAAAAAACTTGCATTGCATAGAAACATAGACCCGTCAATTGATTAAAGTACATATTCTACAGGATCCGTATAATTATTTAATTTTTGTACGGATGGGAGAAATATGTACAGCGATGAATTGAATGTCTAGTTTGGACAGTTTGAGAATTGCAAATAATTTTATAGGTGCTTACAGTAATCAAATGGTACGGATAAAGTTGCAGATATATTTCGGATATCATTTTCTTTTAGTTATCCTCATACATATTTATTTGTATGGGGAAAACTAAGGGAAAATGCTGTCGAGATTTTTTTGGAACTTCTATTGTGTATCCTTTGGTTACTGTAAATGACCAATATAATTAATGCAATTTTTGAATGGGATAGGACCTCTTTACCTATTAGTTGGTGATATGGTGCATTTAATAATACTGTAATTGATATATTGAATAAACTTATTTTAAATTTATTCTGTTCTTATTTTAAACTTATTTGCATCATCCGGAAGATTTATAGGAAAAGCTGAAAGTATTGCTCTTGACCATAAATCCTTGTCACAAGCACACCGTTATGTATTGCTACATAGTGACATAATATCTGATTATCGCAGGTTAGTCTATCTACACATGGATAATACTAAATATTAGATATGTTGTTGTCAAACTTATATTTGATTGTTATGCAGTGAATTTTTAGCTGTACAAAGACAAGCCAATCATTCCACTCATCCTAATCCAAGGATTGAACAAAGATAGTTGGTTGAGTTATTCCCTAAATGGCTTACCAATCAGGTTAGTATATATAAGTCATATAATAATTTTATATACATTTAACATCGAATAAGTGATCGATAATTGATATTATATTTTCTAGGTAACGGTACTGATGGAGAAAAATAGTTCAGCAGAACTAATAGCACTTGCTAGAGATCCAAATTATATTGTGAACAAATATAATTGTTTTATTATAAATGGCTTTAAATTTCATACCAAGAGCGTGAGAAACTTAGAAAAACTTAGAACAGTGGTGTTATGGTAGAAGCAGATGAAAAATCTTATTATTATATACTTAAAGATATTTTGGAGTTGGATTATTATGGAAATTTTAAAGTTATATTATTTCGATGCAATTGGGTGGATATAAATACACTGAGAGGTTTGAAAAAGGACTCAAATGGATTCATACTTGTCAATTTTTCAAGATTGATACATACGGGTGTGTTATTGAAGGATGATCCATTTATCTTTTTATCTCAAGCTCGACAAGTTTTTTATGTACAAGACTCGAAAGATAAAGAATGGGCTACTGTTATTAAGACAAAACCCAGAGACTTGTATGACATGAAAAAAAGGGTGGAAGAAGATGATGATGATACTTACACTCAGTGTATGCCTTATAATATTGTGCCGGATGATCATATAAATGATACAACCATTTTGGTTAGGTTAGATTCCAAGAAAGGTACAACTGGTTGATTATGACAAGTAGTTTATAAGATGGTTTACATTTTTACATGATTGATTATGTTATCTTTTAAATTGCAATTCATTTCCATTATAATTTGATTATAATATTGACTGACTTGTTTTAAAATAATACATGTTAGGTACACCATGTCTCGAAGGAAACGATTATCAGATATACAGTTTCAGTTTTTCCAGATCGAGGCTGGTACTTCTTCAACACAACAGCCCGTGGGCAGTCGATCATCTTCACATCGGTCAGATGTGAGTCCCTCTATTTCCGCACATCCGGTCGATGCTAGTACCTCTACACCTCATGATGACGCCATTCCCTTCGAGTCCGCACATCACGATCCTCCTATGGATCATTCTGATGACGAGCCTATCGTCGATGACATACAGATACAGGATAATTTAAGAATTTCATCCCATTTCAATTTATACATATACAATAGTTTTGATATATAACTTTCTGTATTTTTTTTGTAGATGGATCCAAGAGACTTAGATGGAGGCGAGGACCCACACTAGTCCGTGATGTGTGGCAGTTACCGAGGGTGAGAGGATAGTCATGGAGTGCAACAAGCTAGGGCAGCCTATTAAGAAAGCTCCTAGCTTGTTGACTAGTTTTCTGGGGACAGTAGCACGCCAGGATCAGCTATGTCCCCTGAATTATTCGAAGTGGAACGACATGCTTCTTGCATATAAAATAGAGATTCTACGAGTTGTACAGGTAAAAGGATTGATATATTATTTTATATCTTAGATTTTTAATAATTGAATTGCTTATTTCATTTAATACTTATTTTATTGTTTATTTAAATTGTAGAGCAAGTTCGTTATTCCTTCAGATTCTTCTGATTTTATTCTTAAGTCTATCAATCGCAAGTGGAAAGAATATAGGGCGAAATTGAAGAGAGACTACATGCGAGAGGGTAGGACAGAGGAGCAGGTTGCAGCTACCTGTCCTCCTGATGTTCACCCTCATTAGTGGATGGAGCTGGTGCACTATTGGTTCTCTGAGAGGGCACAGGTTATATAGCATCATCAAACACTTCGAGATTTATTAATTTTCACTCGTCATAATTATATTTATACAATATATAATATAGTTTTAATTTTATTTTGTAGACATATTCTGCTATTGGTAGAGCTGCACGAGCAGCTCAGTCTGTTTCTCACACAGCGGGATCCAAGAGTTATGCACGGCTTAGGCATGAGTTTGTATGTTTCTCAACCTATAATACTTTTAGTATACTTATAGTTTTAACATCATGTATCATCATGTATTATGCATGTGCCATGTATCATGGTACGGGGGTATAAGATATATTATTTTAGATTTTTTTGTAATATTTATTCTTTATATAGGCTGATCATCAGGGGAGGGAGCCTGGTGAGGTGGAGTTCAATCGGATGACTCACGTTCACCAGGATGGCAATTTTATTCGGGAGGAGTCCAGAGATATATATGTATATTTTTTTATTTATATTATATTATGATTTATATTTTTATTTTTATTAAGTAGTGATATATGTGTTTTTTATAAAATATAGAATAGGGCTACCTCTATGATCTCCGAATGTGCTGGCAAGGGTTCATCATCTACTCAGAGCAGTCGCATCGAGGCCGAGGTATTCTCGGAGTTGATGGGACCAGAACGTTCTGGACGAGTGAGGGGTTATGAGATTGGAGTTATCCCTACTCAGTTATTTGAGATGAGTAGATATACTCGGGATACTAGAGAGAGTCATGATCAGTTACATGTTCGTCAGCTCCAGGAGGAGATAGCAGAGCTCGACAGACACGTGATGCAGACATAGCAGAGATGCAGACCATTAGGTCTCAGCTAGAGCATGTTACATCTGTGCTGCATATGTTCATGTCATCTCAGGTAAGTAATTATTTATTAATTTTGTATGTATCTAATTCTTTATAATATATATAATATATATATCATAATTCATGATGTATATCTTGTAGGTTCCTGGTGCATCTGCGAGTCGCAGACCTGACGATGACCAGCCTCCCGTGGATCAATGATGCAAGTTATTTTTTTTTTTTTTTGTATGTCTTTTTGTTTATTTGAACTTGGATTGGTACTTTTATATATATATATAAATCTTTATGATTGGTTTGTGTTTATGTTTCTGTATGTTGGGTGTGATACAGGTTTGACTGTTTTTATTTGTTTGTGTATGTTGGATGTGATACAGGTTTGAATGTTTTTATTTGTTTGTGTATGTTGGATGTGATACAGGTTTGAAGAATTTTATTTTGATGATGTATACAAGTTGTGTTGTATGTATATAGGTATAGCTATCTATTTAATTTAAAAAAAAAAAATTATGCCGATGCTTTAAAGCATCGCTAGGTTTGGACTTGGCGACGCTTTAAAGTGTCGCTAGGTTTGGATCCGGCGATGTTAAATTTAAATTCTAGCGATGCTTTAAAGCATCGCCAGGTCCAAACCTAGCGATGCTTTAAAGCGTCGCTAGACTTAACTCTAGTGACGCTTTAAAGCGTCGGCAAGTGGTGTCCCCACGTTTGCATAGGCCAAAAAAAGCGTCGGTCAAGGCTAAAAAAAGAGTCGCTAAAGTCCTGTTTCACTGTAGTGCTAGCTTATACAAAAATTTTCTTGGCCATAAAGATAGTACTTATTATTATTAATAAATTTTAGCTAGGACAATTCTTGTTACAAATTTGATATTTTTGACCTTCAGCAAAATTTATGTTGCCAAAAGGATGTTGGTTATGTCATCATACTAGAATTATCCTTGTCAAAAAATTAAATATTTAATTTCTATCTTGAACTATCCTTACCAAAGAGTTGAATACTTAATTTTCAACTTAGACTATCTTTGTCAAAAAGTTAAATATTCAACTTTTTGCTTGGACTATCCATACCAAAATGTTAAATAGTTATAAATAATTATTTTTTATCAAAAAAATGGTAAAAATATATATATTTTATTTTGGTCAATGAATCAACTTTTGGCAAGGACTATATTTATCCTCACCTAAAGAATAGACAATGGCCACATAGGCAAGGACCTAACAAGGACTTTTTGTCCTTGCTAAAAGTATTTGGCAAGAACATTTTGACTTTTGGCAAGGATAAAAGTCAACGTCAAAGGTTTATTTTCTTATAGTGGACATTGCATATCCTATCAATGTCCTGGCAATTATATGTCAAATTTGGATATAAAGCATTTGGAATATAGCTTGAATGATTATGAGAAAGTCCGATCATCTTGAGATAACTAAATATCGTGATTCTAATTTTACTAGTCACATAGATGATATAAAATCTATTTTTAGATATCTAGAGGGACTATTTTTTAAAAAATATAAAGCACTCTTGTAGCATCTTTGGCATATAGGTAGAGTTGGTGGCATATTACAAAGCCACAACTCATGATATTTGGTTGTGAAACTCTATCTTAAAATTTATAATTATTGATTCCATCTCAAAATCAATACAAGTTTCTAGTGCTTCTAGTGCTTCTACTCATATAGAGATTAAAATATTAATAAGCCAGAGATTTTAGTTGAAAGAGAAATTTTATAATTATATATATAAAAATTAATACAATGCTGACAGATCCATTGACCAAATTATTAGATTTAATCTATTTGATATGTTTGGTTAGTGGAAACATTGTTTTATAATATTTTTTTACTATTTTATGTTGAAATATGATATTTACATTTATGCACATACAGTTATTTATAAATATTATTTAAATAAAAGTCTTAAGCATAAAGGTATTGCTTAAGCATGAAAATATTATTAAATAAAAGTCTTGAGCATAAGATTTTACTTAAGCATAATTGTATTGTTAATGTTATAATTGATGTTATTGATATAATGGCTTGTTTTAATGTATAAAATACTCGTCTTGAGATATATCATGAAATTATAATATAAAGTAGACTGATGATGAACTTTGTATGTTTGATCACATGGGGACAAAGTTCACACTATACGTACTATATCAATAAAATCCATGTCAATAAAATTACTAATATTTATAACCATAAAGGGGTCTTATATTGATAAATGGCATGAAGATGGCTATGATTCAATGTTAGTGATTTTAATAAACCGGATTTAGACTAAAAACATTGTTTATTCATGATATATGCATATGTGGCCACATGAGATGCACTTAACCCGAAAGTCATTTTCAAAAGGTTATATAAATACATATTAAACATATTTTTAAATAAAAATAAAAATAGATAAATAAATGAATAATCAATATTTTTCAAGTGGGAGAATATTGGAAATTCTCATAAGGTGGGCTTCCATTGATTATCAAATAATTTTGATTTTGGTTTTATTTCGAAATATGGGCTAAGTTACTATCTGAATGAATGGTTAAGGAGCCCATAATTATTGTAATCATATTATTTAGAGTCTAATTATCTTAGTTATGTAATATAATGGATATTGGTGTAGGCTTGATTTGATTAATGGATTATGTGATAGGTTGGTCCATTGATATTACTAACTAGGTTAGGCCCCCGATCCATTCCTATATATATTCGTCTGTGTAAACTCTAGGACATGAGTTTTATTTCATGTTTCTAAGAGAGCACATATTCATTAAGGAGCAGGCATAAGGAAGAGAAAGAAAAGAAGACCTAAAATCCTATTGTTGCTTTTTTCTTCTGTAGAATGCTGCAACAAAGATCATGGATTCTCAGGTTTTCAAAGTATGCATGACTTGATTCTTTATTTTTGTTCTAGGTTTTGTGTTTTGATCTTTTACATACGGTCCATGATAAATTCTACAAAGCATGGAAGAGGTAGCAACGATAGAAAATGGTGGTGGGGGCATTGGCAATTTGGCAAAGGCAACAGTAGTAGTAGCAATAAGGTACTAGTAGAGATGCTAGTGATAATGGTGGTGGGGGTGCAGGCTATTTGATGGAAGCATTGATGATGATGATGGTAGTGTGGCACAAACAATGGTTGCGGTGACAGGGCCACCAATGTGATAAAAATAGCAATTATAATGGTGGTGGCCTGGTGAATTAATGTCAATGATAGAGATTATAGTAGTGATAGCATTGGCAATTGCAAGGGTGATGACTATAATAGTGGCGAAGGTGAGGATGATAGTAGTATAGGTGGTATTGGTGATGTTTTTTTTAAAAAAAAAAGTTTCTTCTTTTTGAAAATAAAGATTTCTTTGTTTTATTTTTTCTAGATATAGTGAAAGTAACTTCTAAAAAATTAAAAATAAAACAATATCATCAAGCATAAGTTTCATCTCAGTTTTAGTGATTTTAATTTTAAAAATAAAAAAAAAGCAATTATAAATAATCCTTTCCTCATTTTCTCTTTAATTAAATTTTTTTTTACTTTTGTTTAAATAAAATGAAACAATTTTGATGGATGAGTTTATCCTCGGCCCATCCCTAATAAGACCCATTTATAGGAACAAAAATCGGATGGGGCAGGCACCATAATGCATTATTTGGGGTGGGGCACTTTTTATGCCACATGTTCACTTTCTCCCATCTTAAAGAAGAAATCCAAAAATCAAATAGTGATAAATTTTTTCTTACTAACAGAGTCCATCAATCCCATAAGTTAAAAAGATAAAAAAGAAAAACTGCATACACCAAGAAAGAATGTCTACGAAGAGAGACTGTCCATATACTTTCATCTTTCTCAAATCTTCCTTGTCGCTAGGTCCTTTTCTTATTTTATAAACATAAAAGTATCAATCCCTTTTCTAATTATTAAATCCAATACATATTTGTAAATTAAATAATATATAGTTTTCTAAACATGATATTTACTAGTATATAGTATATAACCAGTTGATACATATTTAACAAAATATTCATTCGGTATCACAATATATATAAATCTAGATAAACTAACATATAAATTTTTTGTTCACCTTCGTGTCAGGACGCAGATAGAGAGACTGAATAGCTTGCAGAGCAAAACAAAGAATAAGAGAGTCAGAGAGCAACCATGAGAAGAGAAGTCCAGGTTTTCAAGAGAGAAAACAAAGGGAAGAGAGAGAGAAAGGTAGAGAGAGAGGGCAAGGGTTCCTCTGTATTGTGTTATTCTTTCTTCTTTCTTCATTTTGGACTAGGGTTGGCATCCAGGAAGGTTCTCTTGTGTAATAACTTCATGTATTTTTTTCTGATAGTGGAGATTTGATCCTATGCGGCCATAGATGAAGGAGCAAGAAGCTCCGAACCACGTAATCTTGTGTGTTTGCTTGTGCTTGCTATTTATTTATCTTTCAGGCTTTCTGTTTTATTTTTTCTGTGGGTATTTCAGCATCCTACTGCGATCCATAACCCTAACAACTGGTATCAGAGCACCTAGTTCGAGTGGGAGCATCGCAAGAGATGAAGGAAAGGTCAAGATTGACAAATTTGACGGGAAAGACTTCGGATTCTGAAATATGCAGATCAAGGACTATCTGTACCAGAAGAAGCTCACCTACCGCTACTGGGAAAGAAACCTGCCGAGATGTTACAAGCAGATTGAGATTTGCTGGACCGCCAGGCCTTGAAAGTTATCCATCCGACGTTGGCCAGGAGCATCGCGTTCAATATCCTGGAGGAGAAGATGATAGTTGGATTGATGCAGGCACTATCCAACATGTATAAGAAACCTTCGGCCTCCAACAAGGTTTATCTCATGCATCGTCTGTTCAATTTGAAGATGAATGAAGATGCATCCGTAACTGATCACATCAATGAGTTTAATCTGATCACTAATCAATTGAGTTCAATTGACATAAGCTTCGAGGATGAAGTCTGTGCCCTAATCTTATTATCCTCTTTGCTCGAAAGCAAGGATGCAACTGTGATAGCGGTGAGTAGTTCTTGTGGCTCGAGTAAGCTAAAATTTGAAGAGGTCCGAAACTTGATTCTCAATGAAGACATCAAGAGGAAAGAAATCCAAAGGAGCTCTGATTTTGCCTTGGTGACTCAAGATGGCAGAGGAAGAACTACATAGCACAACGAAGGTCATGAAAGATCCAAGTCCAAGTAGAGGAGCCAGTCAAGATTGAAGGGTGATAGTTATTGGCACTGCGGCAAGAAGGGGCACATCAGAAAGAATTGCTGGGCAAGGAAGGACGAGGGGCAGAATGAAGAGTCAATCAATGCAGCGACTGAGATAATTGAAGATGCATTGGTTCTCAACGTGGACAGTCTGATGGAGTCTTGGATTCTAGATTTTGGTGCTTCATTTCACTCTACCTCACAAATGGAATGTATGAGAAATTATATAGCTGGTAATTTTGGAAAGGTTCATCTGGCAGATGATGAGCCTTTGGACATCGTGGGAAGAGGTGATGTTCATATCAAGATACCGAATCAGTCGATATGGAAGCTGAAGAATGTCAGACATGTCCCAGGATTAAAGAGAAACCTGATATCAGTCGTGTAGCTGGACTCAGAGGGGTACAATACAACTTTTGTTGGTGGCTCTTGGAAGATCACCAAAGGTACGATGGTGATAGCACGAGGAAATAAGTTGGGTACCCTATATATGACTAGTAACACCAAAGATGCAGTGGCACTAGCACAGGCAGACTCAAGTTGTGGCACTACAGGTTGGGTCACATGAGCAAGAAAGGAATGCAAGTACTGCTGAAGAGGGGCAAGCTACCGGGTTTGAAGAAAACAGATATTGGTTTCTGCGAGAGTTGTGTTCGTGGAAAGCAGAAGAGAGTCAGTTTCTCTAAGATTGTCAGGGCACCAAGATCAAGAAAGCTGGAGCTTGTGCACACCGACGTGTGGGGTCCTTCCTCGGTTGCATCCTTTGGAGCTTCGTAATATTATGTGACTTTCATTGACGACTCCACCAGAAAGGTATGGGTTTATTTTCTGCAAAATAAATCTGATGTATTTGATACTTTTAGGAAGTGGAAAAGTATGGTGGAGAATGAGTTTGGACAGAAAATAAAGTACATGAGATTGGACAATGGAGGCGAGTATAACAGCACCCAGTTCAAGGAGTTTTGCGCAATCAATGGGATCAAGATGGAGAAGACGATTCCAAGTATGCCATAACAGAATGGGATAGTTGAGCGCATGAACAGGACCTTGAACGAGAGAGCTAGGAGCATAAGGCTCCATGCTGGATTGCTCGAGATGTTTTGGGCTGAGGCAGTTAGCACTGTTGCCTATCTGATCAACAGGAGTCCCTCAGTCCCTCTTGAGTACAAGCTACCAGAAGAAGAGTGGACAGGAAAGTCAGCAAGTTTATCTCACCTGAAGGTCTTCGACTGTGTCTCCTATGTACACGTCAATACAGAGAAGAAGTCAGAGAGGTGCTTCTTCATCTGGTATGGCACTGATGAGTCCAATTACAAGGAGTGAGAAGGATAAGAAGATCATCAGGAGCAAGGATGTGGTGTTTAATGAAAGAAGCCTGTATAAGGACCAGAGTGTTCCAGACAAAGCAGGACAGGCAGACAAGGAGACGGAACAAGTAGAGTTGGAAGAGATCACAGAAGAGGACATTGTCGAGAGAGCAAGAGATCTGAACCTGAACCAAAGATACCTCAGTTGAGGAGATCTACAAGGACCCGAAACCACGTGTCAGGTATTCACCCTCGTTGCATTATATGCTATTGATAGTAGGAGGGGAGCTAGGGTGCTTTGATGAAGCCATGGAGAGCAGAGATTCGATCAAGTGGGAGCTGGCGATGAAGGATGAGATGCAATCCTTGATAAAGAACCAGACATGGAAGCTCAGCACACTACCGAAAGGAAAGAAAGTACAGCATAACAAGTGGATCAAGAAGATCAAGGAAGAGCACAATGGCAGTAAGAGGTACAAGGCAATGTTAGCTATGGAAGGGTTCCAACAGAAAGAAGATTCAGGTGGTGATGCCAACACTAAGAGGAGCACGATAGGGTATGTGTATACCACTGGCGGGACAGCAATGAGCTGGGTCTCGCAGCTGTAGGAGATCATGGCTTCTACCACCGAGGTAGATATGCTGACAGAGACAGTCATGGCAGAGAAATTGGGGACGTGCATGGCCTCAATTGGCCTCCAAAGCTAGTTGATTGGAGGCTTCGCACAGGATACTGACTTGGTTTTTATTTTTCTTTGGAAGTTTGTTTTTTGATGTTTCAGGTGGATGCAAGTTTGGATTCTAAGTCTCAAAGTGGGAGAGTTGTTGGGTGTGGAGCCATATCCACCCAAGACCCAAAAGCCGAAAAGCCTAAAGAAAAACAAGAAAAGAAACCAGAAAAGAAAAAAAAAAAGGAATTCTGCAGCAAGCCCGACCCACGGTGTGGGTGGGCTCGCGGCCCGGCCCAGGCGCGTAGACACGTAGAGCACGACCCAGCCCAAGCGCGCGGGTGCTCGGGTGGGTGCGGCCCGGGCCCAAGCCCGGCCCGACATGCGGGCGCGCGGGGCGCACACGAGCGAGCGGTCTCGGCCCACCTCGAAGCCGCGGCAACCTGTGGCGTTTCCCGGTGGTTTCTTGCCTGTTTCTCGCGGTCCACCGCGGTTCATGAAGTTTCTGCATGATCTGAACTCCGATCGCCTGATCGGATGGCTGAGATGGATCGGAGGAGATTGAGCTTGATCCGGGGCTATTTGATTCAGATTTGGACGTGATCTGAGGCGTGGATCTCAGATCTGATGGCCTGAGATGTTTCCTAAGTGTTTGGGCTTGTGAGACGGGATTTTTGATAGGTTTTCGACTGATTTTTGTTCACCTTCGCGTGAGGACGTAGATAAAGAGACTGAATAGCCTACAGAGTAGAACAGAGAGGAAGGGAGCTAGAGAGCAACCATAAGAAGAGAAGTCCAGGTTTTCAAGAGAAAAAACAAAGGGAAGAGAGAGAAAGGTAGAGAGAGGGCAAGGGTTTCTCTGTATTGTGTGGTAGAGAGAGGGCAAGGGTTCCTCTGTATTGTGTTATTCTTTCTTCTTTTGTGTTGGGATTGGCATCCAGGTAGAGTTCTTTTGAGTAATAATTTCTTGTATTTCTTTTGATAGTGGAGATTTGATTCTGTGCGGCCGTGGACGTAGGAGCAAGAGACTTCGAACCATGTAATCCTGTGTGTTTGCTTGTGCTTGCTGTTTATTTATCTTTCAGGCTTTCTGTTTTGTTTCTTCTGAGGATATTTCGGCATCCTACTGCGATCCATATCCCTAACATTCACGAGCATACAGTATATGACTAGTTGATGCACACCTAGCAAAAATTATCGTTCGATATCTGAATATACATCTTTAGATTAATTAATATATCTTTTCTAGAATATGGTGCTCATCAATGCATAGTACATGAGCTAATAATACTTAATTGATAGTTTATTGATACACGGTATAAACTTTTTTATACACGTTCGGTTACTATCACGACATATATCTATAAATAAGTCGATACATATTTTTTCAAATATAGTATTTAGATGTACATAATATATGGCCAGTTAATATATCTAATAAAATATTTATCCGACATTACAATGCACATGTCTAGACAAATCGATACATATTTTTTTGAATACAGTAACTATTAGTACACAATATATATGATCAAATGATATATAATAGATGACTTACTAATATATACTATAATTTTTTAAATATATATAAATTATAAGTATATATTAACTAATTTATTATTAAAAATTATTAATGCTTTTATGTCTATAGGAGAGAAGAATTTGAGTACAAGCCAGAGAAATAAGAAAGGATATGGACAACCTCTTTTCATGGACATCCTATTTTTGTGCATGATTTTTTTATTATTATTTTTAACTGGATTGATGGGCTCTATTGCTATGCGGAGTTCTATTTCTGTTTGATTTTTGGATTTTCTCTTTAAGATAGAGAGAAAGAAAAAACATGGCGTTAATAATAATAATAAAAAAAAAAAAGGTCCGATCTACTATGATGCCCGTCCCATTTGTGATTTTTGTTCTATTCACGGTCCTTGCCGGGGTGGCGGTGGTGGAAAGTCGAAACCTAGATAAAATGAATTCAAAGGGGCCATGGCCCGGTGGATTGAACCGGAGCCGTCACTCCATTTATTTTCCAAGTGTCCAGATTCTCTCCCGTCCCAGATAGGATGCATATATCAACTGCTTTAATTTCCTGCACCAAAAAAAAAAAAAAAGAAACAGCCAAATTAGGCCCCCTAATATATAGAGAAAGGGTGACAATTAGAAGAGGCGAGAGAGAGAGAGAGAGAGAGAGATCAAAGAAATTAACGATGGCGGCTAGGGTCAGGGTGGTGCCTGCGATCATGGTAGCAACTCTCCTTCTGTCCATGGTGATGGCTACGGGTAAGCAGTCGAGATAGAAGGGGCTGGAAGTAGGAGTCCGTGATTATTTATTGTTTTGAACCGTTGTTTAATTTCTTATTATGTTGTAATATATTATTAATGGTGAAGGGTCGGACTGGTTGGGGGATTACGCGTCGAACACGCGGTGCTGCACTGATTTCCCCGAGGGCCTGTGCGAACCGTCGGACCCGCTGGCCAACAACGCCTGCAGGGACGTGTGCCACTACGGCAGCTGCTCCAAAGGTGGCCAGTGCGAGTACAGGGGCTCCGGCCCGGGCTTCGGCCGGGTCTGCCACTGCAACTGCTAGCAGATCCCCTACTCCTACTCCTTCCGGTCGAACATGTTCGACGTAATACGCTTCTATCCATGGTTTTGGTTATGACACCAATACCGTAGGGCGGGAGATAATTAATATGTATTCAGCTTCACAGTTCCATGCTATGTATTCGGCGTTTCACCCACCGCCTATCCATGGTGGAAAGCAAATAAAATGACGAGTCTCGTTTCGTGAACTGCTGCACCGTCCGTGAAGTCTTGTCAAGCAAGTGGATCCAGTCTCGTCGTGGATAATGTCGTGATGTTATGTTTTCATGAACAATATCGATCGTAACACGATCACTATCCGATCGATCTTATCCCAACTATTTAGGATCGGTTTTGTCAAATTCTTTTTCACCCGATAATTCTTTAGATTGCGAAGAAGTGTTTGCCACAATCAGGTCAGGTTTTTTTTTTTTTAAAAAAAAAAAGATAAATTGAATGGTTTTATCGGATCACTCCGTTACCGATCGATCCAAAACGAGTAATGATGGAGGGGGCAAGCCTAAAAGGGTCCGTACGTACAACAAAAATGTGGATATATTTCAAATTGGCTAGAAACCCTAAAACTTCTCCGCCATGTTTCTGACTCTCCTGAAGCATAGGAGAAAAAATAAAAAGGGATTCTAATTTTAAATTCTTCATCTATAATATAATATATATATATACTAAATGGATTTAATTCTTTTTAGCTATCTATGCATAAATTAACTGCAGGTTACAGAATAATAATTTTTTTAATCACTCGTGCATTTAAAATATTATCACATTCGGACATTCCATATTGTCATTAATAAGGGGAAAAAAAAAAAAAGAGTCATATATTGATTAAATCAATGAACAAAAGAGTAGCAGTGGATACTAAAAATGCAAACAAATAAGAATATTTGGGTGTATATTATAAGATGCCTCGGATCGTGTGTTCCTTTTCTTTTTCTTTTTTTTAAATCTCCCCTATTCTAAATAACCTGGAAATTTGGATCATCATCTCTTGCTAGCCATCTGCCATCAAATCATGTGTTTTACACACTGTGCTACTATATACATAATAAAAAGAATAAATAAAATTGTTTTATCAAAACTCCATTACCCATCCAGAACGAGTAATAATTGATATATAGGGTAACATTAAAAACATACACAGAACATATGTGAATACATGGCAACTTGGCTAGCATTATGGTTGGCAACCCCTAAAACTTGGATAAAAAAATAAAGACTTTAATTTTAAGTTTTTTATCTATTGTATTCACTAAAATAAAGACTTGCTGATCTTGTGGATGCTAATATTAAGGATAGGATTTAAATCCTTCTCATTTTCTATACCATTGTTAATAAGATGAAAGTCATCTATTAATTAAATTATTGTATTGATCAAACTTATGTATTGATTAATTATAAGTTATAGAAAAAAAAATTTAATCACTTGCCATGTAGATACTAAAATTAATGAGAGAATTAAAATCCTTCTCGCATCCCATAATATCATCAATAAAATAAAAGGTCATGTATAATTAAATCAATATATTAATTAATTATTTGTTAAATAATAATATTTTTTAATCACTCACCAAGCGGAGACAAACATGATTTAAATCATTAATGCATCCACATTATCATCGATAAGGCACAAAAAGTCATTAATTAATTAAACAATAGACACTACAGGAAAAGGAAGAAAAGACGATGCTCAAAAATGCTTTTCTCGATATTAAATAGTATTGGTGCAAGACCTCCCAATGCTTATATAAGAGTGGAGAGAAATCCTTTCAGTGCTTTTAAAAAGCGTCGTTAGATAATATGCTAATTCTTTAAAGCATCGATTTAAAAAATATACCGATACTTTAAAATGTCGGTATTGATAAGGCCTGACGCTTGGCGACTTAATTGCATAGATATTTTAAAGTATCGATAGAATTATTTTTTTAAAAATAAATGCATATTTTTTTTCTTGTGTGATTTATAAGGCATCTCCACCCCATCCATTGAGTCCTATCGAGGCCCTTCCATTTTTCCTAGGTGCTCTCCTTTCCCACTGATCTCCAAAGCTTCTTCTTGCTTGCTGATTTTTATCATTAGCATCCATCAGCGACGATGACTCCACCCTCGACCTGATCTACGAGCTTCTCCTCGGATTTAAAAAATAATATTTTAAAAACATTCCGAGGGGATGCAGCCTGGTATTCTGTTTATAAGCTCAGCTTGCATCCACCCTCATTAATGGATTATCCCTCTTACTTACCGCTACCAGGAATATGCATGAGCATGACCGAATCAAACCATATGTGATATCCACGGAGAGACGACGATAGAACCAATGCCGGTGATGGGCAAAAAGTGGAAACCATCCGACAAAGCGTGCGTTATCTCGCGGACAGATGAGACAAACAAATAAAATAACATTAAATTCGACAAGGATTGTAGATAAGTTGGCCCACATGTTTCGTATCCGGTCCCTCTGCTTGCTTCACCACCTCGATCGCATCCCTTCCATCGTGTTACTGGATTAAGAAGAAAACCAAAAGATCCGTTGCCACCTGCGATCACATCACTTTATTTTGGCTGCAGGCGTGCCGATCGCAACAGAAGCAGGTTAAGAGAAATGCAGTTTATTAAGAAGTGCAGCATGCGGTATCGGACGACAATGATGCTGGTTGCACCCACGTAAACAAATGATGCTGGTTGCACCCACGTAAGAAGTGAATACCATATCATGAATATTTAACAAACAAACAACATGCAGGGAGCGTAGCCTTGTCACTGCACACGAAAATTTGTCACCGGACATGCACGTGATGACATTAGAAAAAGATGGTCCTTCAACCCATACAAGCAATATTATCATATTTCAACCCCTTGGTAGCTGCTTTAAGCTCTACAATTAATGGAACTTTACAATTGCATCAAGCTAGTTGCAACCGCCAGCAACGGACATCCATTTAAGTTTGTTGACCCACCATCGATGAACCGACCCTTACATGGAGAGCCAATATAAAATTCGAAGCAGTGACATTTCAGAAAAAGAAAAAATTTCTAAACTTTGAATGCTAATATGGTTCAGAAAATCAGGAATCAAATTGATAAGCAATGGTAAAGTGCGCCCGTTCCGGGTGGTTGGTTACATAGGGGAGTTTCAAACTGCTGGAATTTGGAAACCCACGCATGATTGTTTACCGGTAGCCGTAGCCCGACAAGACCAGACAAATCTGTGTGCCTGGGAGTATGGGACCCACCTCGGCCCGACTTTTAGTCACGCAGGCAGGCCGCACGTGCAGATAAATATATGTCAAATAGAGCGAAGGTGAAAACAACAGCCTTGAAAGTTTTAGGAAGCTTTTTATGGGTAACTTTATGGACACCAAGATGTCCTGGGTGCTTCGAATGGAACAAATTCCATCACGGGAGCTGAGTTGCATAAACATGGTCAACATCACAGAGAAGAAGACACGTTTGAACCATGAAAATGTAAACGAATATTTCTTTATCATTCATCAAATACTAAGATCCTGCGCATAAATATAACGTACATAAAGCACTCGAGAATCGAGATCTGATCAACACTTGTTCTGTACTAGAGAACCTTGATAAAACGCCGAAAAGGCATGTCTAACCACAAGAACATCCCCGAAAGCAACCACGCTTCGTACAATCTGGAAATTAGTTGAAAATTAAAATATGGTGACATAACTCAAAAGAAAGATTGTACCCCGATCCTCTATAATACAAGTGTATAGAAAGGAACTCTATCAAACAAACAGCAGGCAGCATCAAACAGGTGTGGTACATCAACGAAGAAAAAGAAAATATATCATCATGCAAGACGGTCAGAGCACTCAAATAAAAAGACCTCTGAAACAAGAAGGCTGGCATGGTCCGCATGCTTGAAATGTGAGTGCTCTGAATTCCACTACCACATCTCACATAGGTGTTAGCAGTGAAAACAGAGCGCACACACACCTTCGGGTAAGCTTTGCGAATTTTAAAAGCTCATGGCCGTTATAAACGATCTCTGGCAGGACGGCCAATCAGCCTGCATTGCTCTGGAAGCAGAGAACACAGGACTTGTCCTTTCACACGAAGAAGTTCCCCGTCAATACCACAGCCATTGTGAGTATTTATTCCAGGCCTAAGCTTCACTGCTTTTACCTGCAATGTCAGTGTATCGAGGTTAGTAGCAATTAAAAGATTAGATGCAAATAAATCACAAGCCATGAGACGGGAAGGGGAATCAAGAATACAAAAAAAAGCAAGAGCATGCTTTTTCTGGGAAAGAAACAACGGTCGCATGCTAAATGCACCAGTGCTGTAACATGGAAAGGCCGAAGGGTAACGATGATTCCCTGGTACGTTCATGCACAGGTTTAAACTGAACCAAATTACCTATCCATCCATTGGAGGCATACAAAACGTGTTTCCAAGTAATTATGACAACAGCTTTTCAGCTAGACCGAGAAAGCTACAGGTTCTCAAAATAATACTATAAACAAAATTTCCCTTCTCACCAGAAGGAAAGCAGCAGTAGTGTACCTTGACATACTCCACACAGGGCAGAGAAAGATGCCGACCTAATTGCAGGCGCACAAAAAATCTTAACAACCGCAGTCTCCCACTTCCGTTGACCAATAGCAAGTCCAAACTGTTATCATCATGTTCAGCTTTCGGTGCAACAACCTGGGAACTTAAACTCTGGACAGTCCTGCATGAATGGTTGCATATCAAGACGCCAAGAAATCTCCCCTTCTTGACTACCCACTTCTCCTCTAAGTTTGGAACGAGTTCCTTCTTTATCCCTAACTCTACATCATCGGGTGGCCCTGGCAGCTCAAAGGGATTCTCAGTATCCCACTTCGATTCATTATCCCACTTTGGCTCAGTATCCCACTTCGGTTCAGGGTCCCAAACAGGTCCAGGATCGGATACTGTTGACGAAATATCTTCTTTGTCATACAATGCTGTGGCTGCCCAAGGACCCCTGGAATCATTTGTTGCAGTTGATCCAGACCAACCTTTATCTGTCCGAGACTTTGACCTAGTCCTTGGCCAGTTAGGGTTAGAGGAAAGGTGAGGCTGGGGATGGAGGACTTCTTCAGGTTCTGCCACTAAATTGTTCCTCCCAATTGATAAACGCTTTGATCTGGGATCGAGACCACGTACATATTCAGATGGCTCAGTGCTTGCAAGGGTGCTACTTGAAGTGTCAAAGTCAGCCCCAGACATCCTACTAGGAGTCATAATTGAATCAATACTTGATAAACTGGAAGCCCTGGGGATGCCTTCAGTTTTTGACCTCCGCATTATGTCAGCGTAGAGGTCTGACATATCAATTTTCTCTTTATCTTCTAAAACCTTTCCTTCAGCGTCTGTTGCCTCCTTTGTCACCGGAAGATATTCCAACTCAAACTGGTATTTGGGAAGGCATAGAAATTTAAGAAAACCAGCCACGAAGTAACGTAAGGGACCAAAACGTTTCTGATATTTCTCAGAGAGTTCCAAAACTGCATCAAACGGGTAAAACAGACAATATAATATCTCACATAATCAGAAATGTTATTCTCATTAAATGCATGAAAACCCATACAAAAGCAAGATTCAAGCAACTCTAAAAATCAGTCACACAAGTCAATATCATCATGCAGCTATTCTCATTAAACTGTGTGAAAAACTATACAAAAGCAAGATTGAAACAACTCAAAAAAATCAGTCACACAAGCCAATATCATTATGCAGATCCAAAGATAACCGATCGAGATAAATTGCAAAATCAACAGATAGCCAACAAAAAGTCAGTGTAAAATAATTACAATAAAGAAGATTTCATAAGTCCAAAGAAGTTATATCGATTGTGTTCAGCTAAAATCCATGTAGCAAGGAAGCTTTCTAAGAGATTTTCTTGCTCAGAATCTAAAATAAGTTGCATTTGTTGCATTTATTCAAAACTATACTTTTGAGTAGTAGACTGACATCTGGCAATTAGCTAACGTGAACCAACATCATACTTGAGTAAAAGCATGATGTCTATATGATTGTTTTCAGCAAAAAAAAAAAAAAGAGGACCATCAGAATATGCAACAAGACACATCTCTAATGGTGCAAATATCCATTAATCCGTCTTTATATAGCAAAAACGACAAGATATTTTAGACAGCAAGATAATTGAAGCTACTTCATGTGTTGCATAGAAGCTATAAATTTCATTTACCCCATCAAGAACATCATAGAACACAAAGCAGAACAGGTTGTGTAGTTGACAGCAGGCAAACATATGTTACTAGGAAATTCATCAAACAATTTGAATTTGCAACCTTCATAAAAAGTCCATACCAAGAAACAACAGCAACCCTGCGACCTAAAACTATAGCAGGCTAAAAAAACAACAGAGCACCATGGGCACATGTTTTGTGAGTCCAAATGGTTGAGAAGTAGATGTTAGAACATGTAAAATGTGGATAAAAATTACTGGTAAAAGCATCGACATGTATAAATCAACACAAATTGAATTCATCACTAAAAAGTTGCACCCTCTTAGCTCATTGCATGACAAAGATCTCACTGGAACTAACAGATTATCACAGCAAGAGCCTGTAGCCCATTGATAATGAGAACCTTAAAACAAGAGAAAACCACCAATATTCAGAGATAAAAATCGAACTCCATAGAATTCCAACAAGCAAAGACAGCTCAAACTATACATGCCCACAAAAAAGGCAGGACCATCTTTAAACAATTATCCATTCTAACCAAGATGAAAAGGACAAATGGACTCAAAGGAGAAGCAACAAGGATGCAGAAAGATCCAAATTCACTGCCATGTTAACAGTCACGGTGATACCCTGTCATATAAGAATTCGTTTATGCTACTACCAAGAACCTAGAGAAAGCATCACTGTTATCAACAAGTGTCTTCTTGATCAATCAGCACTCCACATGGGCAAGTACTAAAATCATCACACTCAGCTTGTCTTTGTAACAAGAGTTGAAGTTCATGCTGCCCTGACCTATGGAATAACTTAGGAGCTCATACTAGCATCTAATCAAACACAAATTTGGTATACTAGGAACTATGCTGAAGCTCGCAGCTTCAGTGTTAATTTGGTTCAGAGGGAATCTGGGGCTAGACATTCAATCTGCCCAACAGCCAGAGAAAAGCATCTTAACATAAAATCAAGTAATGTGATTCTAGTGATTTAACCACTAAACACCCATCGCAGGAAGAATTTCGATCATCTCTGCAACTAAGATGAGCATTACCAGTTAAATAAACCATTCGTATACCTGTTTCTACCATTTCAAATTAACCATATTTTACCAGAAAATTCTCCTGCATTTGTTATCTTGGACATTAATATAATATCTCCAATATGAAAGCTATCAAATGGTATTCGATCCTCTAGTTTTTCTAACCCTTTGAACTTCACAAATTTAATTGATGAAGATGGGTACATCATACCACCATACTAAAGAATTTAACCTATGGGTGCTAGCTTGATAATTGAGGTGTATCTTTAGACACAGACATTGCAAAGTTATGACTGCAGACTAGCTAGTTACAAACCAAGGCATGCTATATAATTATGCAAGCATGCTAAGCCCCTTCTTGTATTCATAAAATGTTTTATGGTGCTGTTAACAGGCAACTTTCTACAAATCAAAAACAAAAAGTTTCAGCCACTAACGTCCAAAGAAGATGAACAATATGCCATGCACCACATTAAGGTAATTCTGCATGATTAGTAATAAGAAGCAAGACCAGTGAAAACAAAATAAAAAACATATCTATCATGTCAGAAATATTGAATTACCATCACTGACAAAACCAAAGTATGTAACAGTTGTGCCAAAATGAATAACCCCAGTCTGAAGCCATTCAACGGCAAAAACATCTGTAGCAGTCAAGCCCCCCTGTACCCAACAAAAAACAACATAATACACAATAAAGAGTGGTATAAACTTCCGAAGGGAAAAAATGATCTAAACAAATACATTAAACTGGAAATCAATGTAACGAATAGAGTTTCAAACAACCGAAGCATGAAAGCAAGAAAAAAACAATAATAAGAAAACTACTTACACATAACCTTTAGAACAGGGCCTTATCCATCTATTTGGCATCAGCTTTGTAATCATACTTCAAAATGCACTAAGAAATTATCCAAAAACACAATTTTCCCCAACCTCACCAGGCTCCTTTAGATCTCCCCTATTTTACCATACCACATGATAAATGCTCCTATTCTTATTCAATGCTCTAATATCTTTGTTGCACATGACTCTGCAATATTGACATGCTTTCAGTTAATTAAATATCTTCTAATATAAACCATATGCTTCCTTACAACTTTCTAGATTCTTACTCTCTCGCTTATAAAAACATCCATCCTAGCATTTCCGTGTACACCATGCTAAGATGCATACCCCCTTATTTTACCACAGAACATCTACATAGTGAGCTTTCCTGTGCTAAAAGCATGTCCTTAACTGACCTAAATGGAATGAACCCAAAGAACTTAAAAGCATATCTCATTCTAGTGGCAGATTGAAGGAGGGGGAACTCTATTTAATAGAACAAACAAAAGGCAAATGAAAACTTATCTAAACGGCAAAACACCAGATATGTCATAAACACAACCAGGCCATTGATTTGACTGGAAGACTTTCCCTCATTTATCTTTAAAAAAATCACAATATAAGCAAACAAGTCGACCATAAGGTCTGATTAAACATATGTTATTTAAATGAATTAGTGGACCCAGAAAAACAGTCACCAAAGACATTATGAGGAAATAAAATCAACGTTTAGATAAGCTTTCCTGTTCAATAATGCCATTGACAGCATCAGGTGGTCACTAAAGGAATGGATTGCTTTTCATTAGTTTACTCCTTGTCTGTCTCTAGCATCTAATAAGACATTATGAGTTAAAAGGTTGTAATGATTTGCATGGTGGATGTATTTACACTGGCTGCACTTGATGTCTTACAGCTCCACCTTGATTGTATGTCAAGAGCATAACTTTAGTAACTTAACAAGCTCCAAACCCATGTCCAACTCGAATAGCACAAACCTTATCCCCCAGATAATAAACTAAGAACTTCAATTAGAAGATGCTTTCCAATCATGCACCAGAACTCCAACCCAAGGAAGTAAGTTGGGCATAGAAGAACGCAGGCAACAGACCAAAAGGGCAGGTCACAAAAAGAAAAGAAGAAAAAATATAGACCAATGAATAATGAAAACAGGATTCTATATAGATGATACCAAAAAAATATTTAAAAAATGATTAGTAGAAAAGAAACCAAAAAGAGAGAATAAAAAACAATGTAATGAAATGAAAAGAAAAACAACCTAGCTTTCACAAAATACTGGTCCAGATACGAGCCAAAAGGGCAAGAAGATACTTCTGAGTTTGGTGATAAAGTGATAAATGAAGAGTTCTCAGAATAATGGCAGAGGGCTATAGACTTCACAAAACATAGAACACAAACAAGAATAAATGAGGCAGATGCATGCATGCATGAGTGCATGCAAGAATCAACAGATAACAAAGCAAAACAGAACAGCATTGCTGTCATAACATACTGGGTTCATATATGAGCAATGCTAACCGCCATCCATGAAAGCACGTTTTGGAAGCAAGCAATTTAGTTTCTGTTGTGATACACAAACAGACATTTACAAAATGGAGATAGCTGATTAGCAAAATTCGATGATGAAAAAAGACAAACCTTCAATTGGCTAGTTTGAAATGTCAAAATAAACACAGGGAAAGGAAGCAGAACCACAGCCCAAGAACAGATTTAATATCATATTTTGGGAATCTGGCTTCCAAGATATCAATAATAAGTTTTATTCTATTTAAGAATTTGTTAGAAGTTCACTAAAAGATTAAATCAAATGATTCTAAATATGGACATTTCCTGTAGTACTGTCTATGAGTTTGTTTTGTGCACAGACTTGTCTGCTATCAATTTAACCATTGAAATTTATAACTGAAGTCCTAGAAGCAAGAGAACACATTTAGACGAAAGCAGGGATCTGCCTTTACTCCAGCAATGAGCTTGAGATCTCAAATATAGCGATTCTCTTTGCCTAAGTAAGAAAAAACTGTAATTACCTTCACAATAGCTATAGCAGCAGAAATCGGATCTCTAACTCCCAAAACAGTCCAAACAAGTGAATTGTCAGAACCAGCAGGAATTATGCCAATAGGAATGGAAATTGCTTCCTTCTGATCACTTCTACAGAGAAGACCATTAAGCACCTGCATCATTAGATAATTTGTAACAGTCAAATAAATAAATAAATAACAACATCTGGTTTAACATTGGGGACTCATTTCGGTTCGCAAGAAGAATTTTACCTCGCTGGAATGTTTTTCCAGGAAGCTGATTCTTCGATACATGATATCTAGGAAAGTGATTTTTGCATATTTGTTTGACCATAGGAAACACACTTTCCAGAGTGACTTATGTTTGGTTAAGCATCTACTTTCCCAAAAAAAAAAAAAAAAAAGGGTGTAAAATATCTGTTATGCCCTTGCTAAATATCACATGCCTAATTTTTAGAATCAGATACTTGGAACACCAAGGTCTAGAAGTTTTGAAGATTCAACACCAAAATGACCAAAAAATTTTTAATATCTATTTTTAAATATTCTTATCTATTAAAATTACCCCAATTCAAAATATATTTGGATGCTTGTCTAACTATTAAAATTACCACAATTCATTATATATTTTTAATAGCTATTTTAAATTTTTTAAATCTAAAATATTTAAAAATAGCAATTGAAAATATTCATTGGGTTGAGTTTTCAGTTAATAGTTAGACAACTTCTTTATACTGTGATAATTTTTAATAGTTATTAATATATTTTTATTTTAAAATTAGCACTTTATATTGTAGTAAAAAGCTATTAAAAAGATCATGATGGCTTAAGGACATTTTTTAAGGGAAAAAAAATCACAATTCCCAGCCCAAGAGAAAGCAGCTTTCCCATGTACCATATGGATTTTTCTTTCCCATGAATTATGGAAATTTTAATCCCACGGGAAAGGTATTTTGAAACTCCAACTAAAAATGAGGCAATTTTTTTCATTTTCTCCTTGACCACACTTTCCCCCCACCTCTTCCCATGAAGCAAACAAGTCCTAGAGTGTAGCTTCAGAGATGTCCCGTTTTAGTTTTCTGTCATTTTGAGTAACGTAGAAATAACAAACATGTCTTATTTATCAATATGCAGTGAAAAATAAACATATTTATCTGATTTATATGATACAGGTGATTTTATATTTAGCTGAGTTAAACAGCTCACTTTGAGTAAGAAACCAATCCACTAAATCAATGAATTCATCACAAAGTACAGTGTAAGCTAGTTTTACAATGGGATGAAAATTTAAAGCTTCATCTTTGGGTACATTCCACTTCTATTTTAATATGATGCTCTAAACGATCACTAAATATAAATTACAGTCACAGGTTTAACTACAAAGTTGTAGCAGCAAGTGAATCCACAGCAGAGAGATGCAATAATCAAGACATATTTATTATGTCTAAATGAAAACAACCAGTAATTAATTAGCTTGTGGGTAAGTAAATAGAGATAGCCATTGGTTCTGAAAAGATGTAAATAAAACCAAGTTTGTAATGTTAAAGACTGAAAGCAAAGATTATAAGCTTTAATGCAAGGTAAGTAGCGAAGATTATAAGCTTTAATGCAAGGTAAGTAGCATATAGACAATCAGTGCAACCTGAAAACAGAAGAGCATAAGCAAAGAACTAATTGATATAATTCATTAGCTCCCACACAAAGGCTAAGAGCAACATAGAGCTGACAGTTCAACAAAGTAATTGTCCACAATTGAGAATTGGGACTAGAAACCTCTAGCCACCTACTAACCAACAATTTACAACAGTATATTAAAATGTATTACAGATTTAAGCATGAATGTAAAGCTAAAAAAATAACAAAAGTAAACAAAAAGAAGGTTCGACAACTTTTGCATGGTCAATATCAATGATCCAACTTGTATTAAAATAAAGGCCAAGGCATAATCATGCGAAAAATAAGTAGCATTAGAAAATGAACATTTTTTTCTCTAAAAACATGAATGAGTAAAAGTACACTGTAACTAGTAAAAAAAATATGATATTTGGTTTAACTATGTAAAAATTAAAAATAAACAATTTAAATATCTATTTTGGAAAATATGATTACTGATTGAATAAATCGCATGATAAAAAAACAATAAAAAAAGAAAAAATTCAAAAAGACATTCAGTAGCATATTTTCACTTGAAAGAGCCTAACAAAAGTTAAAAATAAATATCTTTGACCTGTAATGAAGCTACACAAACATTTCATTCAACAAATGTATCGCTGTTGGAAATCTTCTGAAATGTTGTAGTTCTAGAGTGGCTATAGGTCTTACTTTATATAGGAATTTTATTGACATTCTCAAGTGTAATAAACTTCATATTGGGAAACTCCTAATGAAAAAGATCCGCTACTTCAGAATGCAGTATAGTAATTTGAACCAGAAGTAAATAGGAATTGTTTAAGTGAAAAATAAGAATTAAAAATTTATTTCCAGTAAAAAATATAACCCTCCCTTCTGTGCTGTTTATCAAAATATGCAGAAAATAAAGCAAAAACTAATTCTGTTATCCTTTATTCATCTTAGGGCTGTCAATGGACTGAGTCATGGTGGGATCAGGGTTCTGAACGATGGACCCTCAAAACCCTAAATTACACACCAGGCACTAACAAAAGGACCAAAAACCAGAGAATGAATTGATATGAAAATCATAATAAAAATCATTGGTGGTTTTTTTCAGAGATTAAGAGGGCTTATCTCCACCTTTCTACCCTATAGCATTCCACCTCTCACAGACCACCTCCAACTGGAAACAAAGCCCCACTCCCTTGCCCAAGTGACAAGCATCGATACCATCCAACCAAACACTCAGCAGTAAAATTACAGACACGTTGATATTGCAAATCATGAAGATAATGAAAACTCATTGAGAAAAAAAAAAATTCCAGGAAAAAACCCACAGAAAACAATATCTTGAATCAAAAAAAAAATAAAATAATAAATAATTTAGCAAAATGACATTCCAGGATAGATAATCTTCTGGCATGAAAATGAAAGGACGGTTCCTTTCCCATGGGGTGAAAATGTGAAAGATCGATGTGTACTTCTTGAGCATGACTTGGCAAAGCAAAAGAGCAATTCAATCAAACAGAAACTGAAACCTGACAAGCCTCGTAAGAACCGATTAAAAAGTCTATCCAATAAAATTTAGGGTGCATTTGTTTTGCAACCGGAATCAGAATTGAAATGGATTAAATGGGAATCATAATGACCATATTCACTGATGCATTTGATTTGTGACCGGAATCAGAATGGAATTTAAATATTATGGAAAAGTAGGGACTAGGTTTTGTGGGCATTACCATTCTCCTTGAAATCAGAATGGGAATGGAACTATGGCTAAAATGAGAGCCACTCATTTCCCGTTCCTTTTTGAATGAGGAAGTCCCATTCCCATTCCGTGAATGATAATGCCCCAATCCACCTAAAATCCAGTCACTACTCTCCCCCAGTATTCGAATTCTATTCCGATTCTGGTCACGAACCAAACAGGTTGAGGGATAAAATCATTTCAATCCATTACGATTCCGGTTGCAAACCAAATGTGCCCTTAAAGGATCCTTGCAAAGTTTTAAACAGACTTTTCTAAGCTTTTCACATGATGTGATTATATGTTGCACTTTAAATTTTCATGGAAATCCTTTCAGTATATTTTTTTTATAACAAGGTATTACATCATAGTGTTTAGAAACACCAAACATGATTGTGTATCTTAAATGCTTCAGAATGAGTTAATGGTTAGTTGAATCAAGGATGTTCAAATATACATGTCTTATGTCTCATGAAACAAGTAATGCTAATAAAGAACTGAAAAGTAATGTTTTGGAAAAATAAAGCTCTAGGCAGTCTCAGTTTAGTTTTGCACATTCATGGCCCAAAATGATAGGATCCAGTCCATTCCCAATCTTTCCAAGCCCATGGTGATAAGGCCCTCAATTGTTAAGACAAAACTTAGACTTAATCTTCACAGTGTTGCCTCCCGTATATGTGGAAATGGGATCCATGCTTACAAGTGCCCTGTACAATTTGAGCTAGCACTTAATCTTTCACTTTGTGATTTACACTTTAAACAAAACAAGTGTTCTACTGACTTTCTTGATTGGCAGGTGATTAAAACCAAATTTTTCGAATAAGTCGACCAAAAATAGTTAAATGATATAAAGGAAGTTAACGAATTTAATGGAAGAAACAACAAACCTCATTCACAATTCCATCACCACCAATGCATATAATTCCTAAAACACATTAAATAATAATAAGAATGATGAATTGAGAAGTCAAAATGCACAGTCAAATGAAAATAAACCACAGACACATACCATCTGGACACGTGCTGAAATCAACAGTAGAAGCAAGCTCTTTTGCATGACCTGCATATTTTGTATTAACTACCTCCATCATAAAACCTGCAAGCTGTTGCCAGTTCATTACACAAGTAAGCAAATAATATAGATGCACAAAATAGAGTCTAGAGATAGAAATATCAGAAAGAAAAATAAAACGAATCAATACACTGGCAATATGGAAGGCCTTTCAAGTGTCAGAAGAGTATAGGCAAACACTTCTTTTGCTTATTATAGACAGGTGCTCACATAATGAAAAATCCTAATACTGAAATTCATGAAGGTTTTGTCATGCCATAGTTCAATGCAATTGAGCTGCATAACAACCAATTTCACTAAGATGATGGAACAGTTTTGAGGGATGTAAACAGTTCTATGAAATGTCTGCTGAATTTCCAAATTACTGAGATGTTGAATATGATGTCCATTACAATTAATCAAGAACAACTAAAGCCATTAGATTGTCTAACTTCAAAACCATTCTAATGTAAACTTATTTACACAAATTATGTGTGTGTGTGTGTGTGTGTGTGTGTGTGTGTGTGTGTGTGAGAGAGAGAGAGAGAGAGAGAGAGAGAGAGAGAGATTATGTCCCACTAACTGAATTTAATCCTAAATAGTCAATTGACTTATACAATAAAGGAGTTTATTATATTTTCTTCTGCAGGGTTTATCTGCTGCAGAATTTATCTCATGGTAAATACATCTCTTGCAGCATTTATTTGTTCCGGCCACTGATTTAAAGGAAACCTCTTTAACATCAACTTTATGAAACGAGTACAACCTCTCAACCTTTGCAAACTTATATGTACCAGAAATCAACCTGATGTCAGTCATCAACATATTACTGCCTACCTCTTGAACAGGAAAACAGCAGGCGAAAGAAACCCTGCCATGAAACCTAAAAAACCAGTTGAAAACAATAACACAACCATGATCCATCAACCTTTGGGGACCTGTATGTACACGCAATCAACCTGATGTCAGTCATCAGCATATTACTGCCAACTTCTTGACAGCAGGCAAAGAAGCCCTGCCATGAAACGTGAAAGACTAGTTGGAAACAATAAGAACATGTCTTATTGAGCTGTTTAGGCTCATGCATGCAACCTGAGAGTAACCCCCCAAAATTCTGTACACCTAGAAAAGAAACTAGAAAGGGAGGGAGAAGGCAACATCATACAGAGACTGACATACAATTCCATTGACCCTTAATTATTATGCCTTAGTAATGAACCAACCATGAGAGAAAAGGGTGAAAAAGATCTGGGTCTTTGGAGTGTGCCATAAGGTTTTGCAAAGGTGTTCGATGACAACCTCATTGCCCTGGTTGAGCTGTGTTATCAAAAGGTTCGATAACTTTTTAATTTTATGTTGCTGGGCAAGATTTGATGTATAAACTTTTTTGTATAAAGTAAAATCTACATGGTTATTTAGATCTATTCTGTTCATTTCCAAGTCCAAAGCACGCATGTAAATACAAGGCATGATCTAGGTAGAATACAACTGGAACAATTTGCAAATATTCCTTTATTAGATGAACCCCAAATCCTGGAGGGTAATATGCCTTCTATCCCCCTAATTATGAAATTTAGGCATCGTAGTGCTCAAGAGACAACCAATATGTACTTTTCTTCTCTTTATTTGCTGGTATGTTAACTTTCTGCACCAATTCTCCTTTAGTTTTTCTATTCTCCTTCAGTTTTCTGAATATCCATTTACCTTGTTCACCTGCTTAAAATTACCTATCCCTTCATCCATCATAAGCAATAGTTTTTGCATAAATCTGACACCACATAATGCCCCTTGAATTAGAGTTCTATTATTTTCCAGAAAGTTGAGGCCTCCTAGTTTTCCAGCCATAAGCTTTATAAAACTGGGTTCCCTAAGTCAAAACTATAATCCAACCTCAACATTACAAAGTCCTGGTCCCTAACCAGAACAAGTAATATGTTCAACCATTAGTAGGATTCCTTTTGTCCTTTGCAGCATTCATGCTATTAAAATAATTTTATAACACAACAATAATGATGATGTAATACAAAAATATCTATTAACAAATAAATCCAGATTTTCCTTTGCCAAAAAAAGACAGAAGCCTATATTAAAGATTTTTACAAAAGGAGAGCATGCATATTAAGTAATATGATTTAATATGGAGAATGCTACAACTTATAGGTTGAAGAAAATCCCTATCAATTCATTAAATATAACACACCTTAAAAATTGGTTCCACTTTGCCATAGAAAACTTTACTTGATCGACCATGTCCAGATCGAGGATTCATTATTACAAGTACTTTTGGAGGACTTTTACATTTGATGTGTGGTTGATCAAACAGAGGCTCACTTGTGACAATATCAGAAGCCTGCTTCTTACTGGACACCATGGGATGAGGTGAGCAATTTATAAAGCACTGCTGATCTGCAAAGCCACTAACCCACTGAACAGCTTCCTCTGAACTAGGAGCCAGGAAGCGGAAGTCCATCCTAATTCTATGCGGCTTCAAAAAACAAGAAAGTCCACAAGACCTCTTTCGAACAGGGTATGCATGTACAGTAAAATGCCGGAGACCAGCATTGTGTGACACCTGCCAGAGTTGATATACAGCAAGAGAATAAGGAGTACTAAGCATAAAATTGCAAACATGGTTCAGATGAAAGAATTCTAAGTCCCCTGAAAACTTACAGATATGACATCCTCTAGTATTAGAATATGAGAACCCCAGATCAGGGCTTTGCTTGTAAGTCTTGCATCAATGCTATCAGAGTTTCCAGTTGCCGACCTTGTCCCCTCATCAGTATTCGTTACTTTAGCTTCCTTATCAAGAGCAAGCTTCCCACAGAAAACCTCATAACCTAACAGATCAGACTTCTCATCTCCAACATCTATTCTGTGCTCATGTGCCTTTGCCTTTTCAGGGTCTTCATTTCCATCAATTTGCTTCAAAGATTTGGTCTTGCCTCTTCTTTCTGGAAATACGGTTGGAGAAGAATGCTGCCCAGTTCCTCTTTGAGAATGCCTGCCACTCATATGATGAACAGATTGCTCAGCTAATTCTCTCTGTGAACTAACATTCTGATGGGGGGAGGATTTCTGCATCTCCTTCTTCTAAATGAGTCTTCAGGACATAAGTACAGATAACGAGAACTATACAAAAGTATTAATTTCCTATAAGATACAGGAAACATCACTTCAGAGACCCCATGAGAAAATATCAGCATAATACTGAAACCTGCAGAAGCATCAAAAACAAGATTAATATTTTATCATGCTGATAAAGTTAAATAATCATGCATTAAACAGATTAACCTTCAGGAGCTAGTTAAAAGAACATAAGTATGTGAACCCAATGGAAGGTTTGAATTAATCTATACACAAAGTTCCCAGTAACCACATCCCAACCTGAACATTGAGTGTGACAACAAATTTGATGTGATTTAGTGTTGCAGTAGTTGCATGATATGCATTGTTTATATGCTATAAACATTATACCTCTTATCAGAGCATGGTATGTAAAAAAGAAATAGCTAGTGAACGAGACTTCTATTTTATATCTTTTTTCTTGTATATTCATGCTCTCATGATTCGTCAAGACAACTCATAAATTCTGTCAAACAATGAAACACAGCGCAAGAAATGGGGAATAGTGTACATCTAAACCAGGAAGAAGAAAACCAAAAGATAAATTTTCAGAACTACAAACAACTCTCAAACACTTCCATGAGAATTTCTCAATCTAACATGAATGTTATGATAATAGATCTCCAAAAAATTAATACAAAGTTTCTTCTTCAGCTCTTTGTCCCTAATGGCAACAGATAATGCTACTTTCTTTAATACTTTAATCTGCTGTGGACAGTGAATGGTATTTAATAGTACGCTTCCACCAAAAGTAACTCTTGATCAATCCAAGCTTGACAAAGGCAAGAATTGATTACGTCATTTTACTGCCAAACCAAGAAGGCAGCTTATCTAACGCAAAAGAATTTTCAAGAACCAAAGAAGTTGTCTATCTCGGAGCCAATGCTAATCCAGCACAGATTGATGCACAGATTCTGTCCCGTTTCATCTGTTGATGGAGATTTTCTACACAGTTTTAGATTTTTGTTTAAAACAAATCAAAATAATAGTGAATGAAATATACATGTATATATGTATGTATGTGTACGTTAGAGAAAAATGATTTGAAGGATTTCTCACCCCTTTGAGGAAGCCAAATCACTTCCCAAGTATCCTCGAATTGAGAAGAACCAAATTTCTCCGAGTAGCAGAATATCTCCCCTAAAAGGCAGACGATGCCTTTTGCAAGCAAATACAAATATTACATAATTAATAGTTGCAGGAAAAGGAAATAGACTAAATCATAACGGTTTTCTATCTTCTTCAACCTAACACCACCTAACGGCAGATTTTTTTTTTTTTTCCTCCAACTCAACAACTGACAAAGAAAATGAATTTTCTTAGATTCATTCCATTGGATTAGGACTTCTTGATTACGAACATCAAAAGGGAAAAGAAAAAAAAAACAAGCTCCCTCTAAAACAATTCACAGGCAAGTACCCGTAAAGCAAACAACAGCCGCAATTCAGTAATTAGGTATAGGTGCCCAAAAAATTCAAACAAGGTAATGAAATCAAAAACAACCATTTGACATTTATCATCCAAATACGTTTTCTTGCTTCAAAAAAAAAAAAACATAATCTTATACAAATCCAAAATTACCATGGCTACCGACCAAGAAACCGAATTCTCGATAGCATTAAAGAAAAAAAAAAAAAAAAAAAACAATTCTCGATAACATCCACAAAAAAAAATAACAAAATCGCAAGCATCCCTCGGCAAAAAAAGAAAATAACAGGCACGGAAACAAAAGAGGGCACCTGCGACGGAGCTCCGATCCTCCGATCGGATCACGCGAGATCCGATGCCGAATTCAAGAAAGCGCCCGCCTTGGAACCGATCGGATTACAAGAGCGATGTGAGACTTGAGAAAGAGAAAGACTAAAAACGAGGCCTGATCGCCTGATTTCCCCTTCTCCGAAGCTGGAAGAAGAACCCTCAGAGACCGCGGTCCAAAGCCAAAGAGAATAAAAAGAAAAAAAAAAATCGATCCTCGAAAAGTTAAAGCTGGCGTGTCCGACACGAAGCGGCGTTCGGGGCCTGTAGAAAGGGGCGATTTGGTCTTTTCTCCGTCCCCTTTCACCCCCTCTCTACTTCTGCTTCTTCTTCTTCTTCGTTTCGTTTCGTTTCTTTTATTTTGTTTCAGAAGAAGACGAAGGCGTCTCGTAGCGTCGCCGTGCGCTCTCCCTCCGACCGTCTGCTTCCCCTGCCTCCAATCCAACCACCAAGGGGACGCGGAGAAGTTTCCTGGTAGAGGATTATATCCCGACAGCAGGGAGGGTCAGGAATCCCGTCACTCGCATCGCATCCGGTGAGCTTAACCGCGATCAGAGCCTCTCTGTAATAAAGTAATATGATCCTTCCAATCCTCCATGAAATACTTGCTATCAGAAGTACGTTTTAAGATTATACAAAAATAAATAAATAAATAAATAAATAAAATAAAGAAGATAGTGAGTTTTCGTTAAGCATAAGGTGCTCCTGGTAATCACACAGTAGATTCTTCTTCCGCGTATAACGGCGTGATCGGTTCAGTTTGGATTGCGGCGAAAAGTAGGCCCCTTGAATCATTTGGGTGACTAATTTGCGCCCCGTAGTGATTTTACAGGAGAGAGTTAAGGATTTAGAGACGGAGGCCACTCTAAATGCTCAGCGAGATTTTCGAGTCGCACAGTTTGCCCTGCGGGCAAGCCTACCTTTTAAATCTTAAATCTCAAGAAACCATCGACTATGATGTTCCTTCGGAATTACATTAATCTAGACGCGTCCGACTGGAAACGTGGCACGTTTATCGTCGTATTTGGTCAGCTTAGACAGTTCTGCAGGTACCCTGCAACATGGTCGCTCGTTTGATTTTATCTGATCGAGACAAACCATCGATTTTTTTTTTTTTTTTTTGATCATCGATTGAGGGAGATATTTTACTCGGATACCGGTTGATGCCCTCTCGGTCGTCCTGCGATCAAGCTCCGCCCGCAGTATCGTGTTCATGGACCGTACGTTATCGGTACAAGTTATGGCAAAGAGAGGTGTTAAAAATGTGTACCCGAGAAAAAAAAAAAAAAAAAAAACAAGGGGGTTGGGGAACCAATGTTTGTAGTGTCGAGCTATTGATTAATTCGGCTAGCTTTGCGAGATCTGGCCGTGGTCGCAGACTCCCAGGTGTCCAGCGTCCGGTGCCTAAAAATGTGTAAAGCCCTCTATAGAAATTTTCATGAATTGAAGCAGATCGCCCAAGTCCTGACAAGCATTGATATCCGGCCATCAAGGGCCGTCATGGGGATGCCACATGAGCGGTTCTGTGTACCGCATTCAACCAACTGGGGCCCAAATGGCACGGTATTGGCGCGTTGCTTCTCAAAGGCATCACCAGGTCAGTGCAGCATCGCTTGTGGGGCGCCGAGTCGAATAATGTCGAATTGCCGATTTCGTTTTAATTTACAATTTATTGTAACGGCAGGTTCAAAAGCGTGGTGCAACCCGAAGCAGTCTGACTTGTTTCGCTTGTTCTTTAACAGCTCATTGTGCTCTAGCTGTAAATGGTTATGATAATTATACGAATTCAGTGTAAAGATATCATATCTATGTCTGTTGGGTGATTAATATATAGTATTTTTAATTAAGAAACTCGGAGGGAGAATATATATAGAAAGACGGATGGCGACGGGGTGGAGTTGTTGAATCAAGTCAAGTTTAATTTTTTTTTTTTTACTTTGGTACGTGCACATCCGCCAACTTCAACGGACCTGCCAGGAATTCAATACTCCATGAAACCATTCTCATAAGAAGGTCCATGGTCATAAACCAATCCAACGTTAGGAGAAAACTAACTCAAATTTACCTGGATCTTCCGTTAGCCCTGCTTAGATTTGTGGGAATGGATGTGAAAGCGAGACTAAAAGGAGAGCGTAAGGAATGAACATGGCCAAAATTTTGTTAACCGTGAAGAGAATAAGTGATAGCGTTAACAGAAGTCCATAAGACGAGGGTTCACGCAGCCTTGATAGCACTAAGAGAATGGACAATACTTTCACTTGGATGGGGACTCTTTGCTATAATGAAAAGCGGGATGCATGATAGTAGCATCGAAAAGAGTAATCTTTTTTGAAAATAAAAGAAAGGGGTAAAAACGATGATTTAGGTAGGAATTGTCATGGATTTCTTTGTTGCTGGTATTAATGATATGATTTTTTTTTTTTTGCTTGATCACCCATCTTAGATAGAGTTTTTTATTCATCGTGTGAATATCAATTATATGTACTAGTTATCATCAAGAACTTTTTTTTTTTTTTTTTATGATAAACAAATTTATTTAAAAAATATTTTTTTTGAATAAATATTTTTTATGCAATATTTAGTTGTAAGGCTTCCTTTTGCCTGCAACGTGATATTGGGTCGACCTGGGCTCAATCTACTGGATGCCGTTGTCTCCACTAAGAGGCTACTTGTACAATTCTCAACCCCCTACGGTGTCGGGGAGATGAGAGGAACGTCCCAGCCGGTGCAGCATTGTTTCCAAACTCTTCCTGGGGCCAAGGTCCCTCAGGACAACCCTAGTGCGGACAACCTCGACCAAAGGGCCCAAGATCCCAGAGGAGGCCCGGTCGAGCGTCTACTTTCTTTTTCGCTCGGAGACGATCCCATAAAGATGGTGCAGATCGGAGCCCAGCTACCCGAGAAGGAGAGGGCTCAACTGCTAGGATTCCTGCGGGCGAATACGGATGTGTTCGCCTCGACGGTGGCGGACATGCCAGGTATCCCCCTGACATCATTACTCACAAATTGATTGTCGGCCCAAAGCACAAGCCAGTTCGGCATAAGAAGAGAAATTTTGCCCCGGAGAGATAGGCAGCCATCAAAGAAAAAGTTGACAAAGTCCTGGCCACCGGTTTCGTTCGAGAGGTCCAATACCCGAGCTGGCTGGCGAATGTAGTGATGGTCAAGAAGAATAATGGCAAATGGAGGATCTGTGTAGACTACACCGACCTCAATAAAGCTTGCCCGAAGGACAGCTTCCCTCTTCCGAAGATCGACTAGCTGGTGGATGCCACCTCGGGCCACCGGTTGCTCTCCTTCATAGATGCATTTTCCGGGTACAATCAAATCGCATGCATCCAGAAGACGAGGAGCACACTGCCTTCGTCACCGACCAAGAAACATATTGTTACAGGATGATGCCTTTTGGTCTGAAGAATGCAGGGGCTACCTATCAGTGCCTGGTCAGCAAGGTCTTCAAGGACTAGATTGGCCGCAACATGCAAGTGTATGTGGATGACATGCTCGTCATGAGCAGGCCGGCTCGAGCCATGTGGCTGACCTCGCCAAGTCCTTCCACAACTTGCGGCAGCATCAGATGAAGCTGAACCCGACGAAGTACGCCTTCAGGGTGGCGGCAGGAAAATTTCTCGGCTTCATGGTCACCCAGAGGGGCATCGAAGCGAACCCGAAAAAAGTACAGGCCATCATCGACATGGAACACCCGATCTCCAAGAAGCAGGTCCAGCGCCTGACGGGACGTGTCACCGCCCTCAGTAGATTCATCTTGAGGTCGGCTGACCGTTGCCTGCCATTTTTCAAGGCACTGCGTAAGATGCACGACTTTCACCTGGACCAAGGAGTGCAGGACATCCTTCGAGGAGCTGAAGAACTTCCTCGCCTCTCCTTCGCTGCTCTCCAGGCCGAAGGAGAGAGAGGAGCTCTTGCTATACCTGGCGGTGACACCGGGAGCTGTCAACTCAGTTCTCATTCGCACAGACGAGGACAAATCTCAGAAGCCGGTGTACTACACCAGCAAAATCCTCCGCGATGCAGAGATCAGGTATACTCGCTCCGAAAAACTCATTTTTGCACTAATCATGTCTGCTAAACGCCTCAGGCCCTATTTCAAACACACTCAATAGTGGTCGTGACGGATTAGCCGCTGAGAACTATCCTCACCTGACCCGAGACATCCGGGAGGTTGGCCAAATGGTCCCTGCTGCTCAGTGAATTCGACATAGCATACCGACCGAGGTCGTCACAAAAGGTCCAAGTTCTAGCCAACTTCGTGGTCGAGTGCACCGGGTTCGCCGATGAGCCAGAGCAGACAACAACGGAGCCCGGGCCAGGAGAAGAGCCCTGTATCCTCCATGTAGATGGAGCATCCAATTCAGGCGGGAGCGGAGTGGGCCTCATCCTAACCAACTGTGATGGGGTCGTGGCGGAATGTGCCCTCCGCTTCAAGTTCGCCGCAACCAATAACCAGGCGGAGTACGAGGCACTCCTCGTGGGCCTCAGGATTTCCCGCAAGCTGGGTGTGCAGGACTTGAAAGTCTTCACCGACTCTCAACTGGTTGCCGGACAAGTTTTCGGAGAATATGAAGTGAGGGACGCCCAAATGATGAAGTATCTGGAGCAGGTCCGTGCAAACACGGCAGGCCTTCGACGCTTCAGCATCTTCCACGTCCCTCGAGAGGAGAATGCACGTGAGGATGCGCTGTCCAGGCTCGCGACTCTGCCGGACTCGTTGCTGGGGCGCGCCTACATCGAGTACCTTGAAAGTCCCAGCTACGAGAACCCAACGGAGGTACATCAAGTCACCCCCAAGCCGAGCTGGATGGACAAGTATGTCCGATACATCACCAACGGCACCTTGCCAGAAGGCCGTGCAGAAGCCGCCCTCGTCAGGAAGAAAGCCTCTCGCTTCATCTTGATGGAGGGCCAACTCTACCGCCGGTTTTACTCCTACCCATTCCTGAGATGCCTCAGGCCTGCCGAGGCGATCTTCGTGCTCCAAGAGATACATGAAGGCCTCTGCGGGAATCACGTGGGAGGGAGGACACTGGCTTACAAAGCTCTCCGACAGGGGTACTTCTGGGAGACCATGAGGGAGGACACCGCTGACTTCGTTAAAAGGTGCGACAAATGCCGGCACCACGCCAACATACAGTGTCAGCCGGCGGCGCCGATCTCCCAGCTCTCAGTCCCTTGGCCCTTTGTCCAGTGGGGAATGGACATCCTGTGACTGTTCTCCCCAGCACCAGGGCAACTAAAGTTCCTGCTGGTGGCGATCGACTACTTTACCAAGTGGGTTGAGGCGGAGCCGCTAGCTCGAATCGCGGAAGTCAATGTCCGCCAGTTCTTCTGGAAGTCAATTATCTGCCGCTTCGGGCTCTCCCCGTTATGTCATCACCAACAACGGGCGACAGTTAGACAACCGCGAGTTTGAAGGATTCTGCGCAGCGCACGGCATCCAACACCGGTTCACCTCGGTGGCTCACCCTCGAACGAATGGGGAAGCCGAGGTGACCAATCGAACCATCCTTCAAGGACTCCGGACTAGGCTAGACCAAGCTAAGGGCATGTGGGCAGAGAAACTCCCGAGCGTCTTGTGGGCCTACCACACAACGCCCAGGATAGCTACCAATGAAATGCCCTTCAGCCTCGTCTTCGGTGCCGAAGCGGTCGTCCCAATCGAGCTCGGCGTGCCCACATTGCGGGTACAGCAGTACGATGAAGCGTGGAATTCGACGCATCTCCTGCTCAACCTAGACCTTCTTGAAGAGGCGAGGGATAAAGCCCGCCTGCGGATGACGGCCTACCGGCAAAGAGTGGCTCGATACTACAACGCCCGCATCCGGATAAAAGCTTTCAAGCCCGGAGACCTGGTGCTACGGCGGGCAGAGGCGTCCCAACCTAGGGAGTGCGGCAAACTCTCCTCGAACTGGGAGGGCCCCTACAAAGTAGCTAAAGTCCTCTCAGAAGGGGCCTACTACCTCGAAGACCTCAGCGGCGTCAGGTTCTCCGGAACATGGAATGCTTGCAACTTGCGAAAATACTATCAATAATGTAAGGTTTCCTAGCAATGATAATAATAATGGTTTTTTCCTCGTGCAAGTGTCTATCTGTCTTACAGGAAAATTCTAACAACGTCCCCGAGCCCAGCTCCAGGACGCTGATCCAAGACCGGAGCTCAGACCTCCGGCCTAAGAATCATGGAGCCACGCCGCTCTCAACTAACGATGTCCCCGAGCCTAGCTCCAGGACGTCAAAGAATCATCGAGCCACGTAGCTCCCAAACTCCAGGCATCCCCGAGCCCAGCTCCGGGACGTCAAAGAATCTTCGAGCCACGTAGCTCCAAAACTCAAGCATCCCCGAGCCCAGCTCCAGGATGTCAAGAGATCTTTGAGCCATGCAACTCCCATTCAACAACATCCCCGAGCCCAGCTCCAAGATGCCGGTTCAAGATCGGAGCTCAGATCTCCGGCCAAGAAAACTTCGAGCCAAGCCACTCTCCATCTCAAACATCTCCGAGCCCAGCTCCGAGATGCCAAGAGATCATGGGGCCACGTAGCTCCCATCAATGCCTCGAGCCTAGCTCCAAGGCGCCAAAGACCTGAGCCAAGATCTCAGGCAACCCCTGGGCCCGAGCCTAGCTCCACGTCCAGGAAGGCCTCGAGCCTAGCTCCAAGGCAATCAAGACCGGTAACCCCCTTCTCTGATCTCCCCACTCAAAAAGAGGATGAGAGGGGAAGGAAAGAAAGAGAACAAAGGGGGGAGTCCGGCAACCCCCTTCTCTGATCTCCCCACTCGAAAAGAAGACGAGAGGGGAAGGAAAGAAAGAGAACAAGATAGGGGCACAACCAGCATCCTCTTCTCTGATCTCCCCACTCTAAAAAAAAAAGAAAAAAGAAGAAAGAAGAAAGAAAAAGAGAAAGAAAGAAGAGAGGGGAAGGAAAGAAAGAGAGAACAAGAGGGAAATACAGCATCAAAGCTACCAATTTCCACACTTAAGACCGGAGCTCAGATCTCCGGCCAAGAGAACCTCGAGCCAAGCAGCTCTCAATCACCAACATCCTCGAGCCCAGCTCCAGGACGCCTTCTCAAGATCGGAGCTCAGATCTCCGGCCAAGAGAACCTCGAGCCAAGCAGCTCTCAGTCACTAACATCCTCGAGCCCAGCTCCAGGACGCCTTCTCAAGACCGGAGCTCAGATCTCCGGCCAAGAGAACCTCGAGCCAAGCAGCTCTCAGTCATCAACGTCTCCGAGCCCAGCTCCAGGATGCCAACTCAAAACCGGAGCTCAGATCTCTGGCCAAGAGAACTTCGAGCCACGCAGCTCTCAGTCATCAACGTCCCCGAGCCCATCTCTAGGATGCCAGCTCATGACCGGAGCTCAGATCTCCAGCCAAGAGACCTTCGAGCCCAGCAGCCTTCGAGTGCCATCAACTTGCGCCTAGCTTGCTGGTGCCAAAGTCTAACAACTCAGCCCCATGCAAGGTGAGGCCCCCTCTCTGATCTCCCATACATCAAAAAGACAGGAAGAGGAGAAAGGGGAATGAAAGAGAGGAAGAGCCAGACAAGAGAAATGATTGCAAGGGAATTTGCACTTTATTGATTAAGTATCAATTACAAACATCCTACGAACCCCCGACATGCCGAGTGGCCCTGCTAAGTACAGAAAAAGAGCAAGGCATAAAAGGAAGCAGGAAATGACTACTTGCTAGCTGGATCACCGGGCTGGAAGTCTCCATCAGCAGGGGCTTCAAGCCGCACGGCTTCAGGCTCAGGTGGCATGGCCTCCTCGATACCCGCTTCCTAGTCTGAAGTGCCGGGATAGTCAAAGCGGCCGCGGCCCTCGACCGAGACGAACTCCTTACCAAGCGGCGCAGGTACAAGAAGCCTTTGAAGAAGGAGTCCGACGCCGTCTGTTGGATCTCGGCAAGGAACTCCTCTGAGGCCCTGTACCTTTCCACTGCCTCCCCAGCTTCCTTCTTCGCTGTGACCACCTCGTGCCTGGCATCCACAACCGACCTGGCGACCTCCTCGGCTGCCCTCTGGGCCGCGGCCGACTTCTCCTCCTCTATCGCCAGCCGGGCCTGGAGGGATTGGGCGATCCCCTTCTGCCGGGCTGCCTCAGCGTTGGACACGCCCAACTGCTGCTAGGTATCGGCGAGGTCTTCGGACTTCTTCCTCAACTGCCCCAACTTGCGATCTAGGCTCTCCTAGATTTCCCTCGCTCGTCCCTCAGAATCGACGTGCTGCCTCTCGAGGTCCTTGACCCGCCGGTCAAGCGCCCTCTCGGAGTTGGCCTTCTCTTTCAAATCGGCCTTCAACGACGCGATCTCGGTCGCCTGCTGTTGCTAAGCTCGCTCCCAGTTTCGGCAGCAGCTCTTAATGAAAAGAATCTCGACACCCATCTGCATCACATGGGGAGTCAAAAAAAAGGGGGGTGGGGGAGAAAAGGAAAAGAGAGAGAAAGAGGATGGGGTTGCTTACCGTGTAGAGATGGGAGAAGATGCTGTCGATCACAGCCCCAACCGGCAGCCCATACATCTCCTCCCGGTCACATGGCTGGATGGAGAAGTCCATCATGCAGTAAGCCAGGGCGCGGTTGTCGGTTAGGGAGCTCTCCGGCCCCAGCTTGAATGAAAGGCGGCGCCTCACCTTGTCTCTCCTGCTCTCCCGAGGAGCAGGTGCGCCCGTCCATCCGGTGGTGGGACCCCCAGGAACCGGTCAAGGATCTGGCACCGTCGCGGCCGGAGCCCCCATCGCAGGAGGAGCCCCAACCCGGGTCCCTCCTTCTTCGGCCCCAGTCACCTACGGGCCCGGAGGGCGGGGCGGTGCGACGGCAGTACCAGTGTCAACCCGGACGGTCGCCTCAAGCTCCAGAATAGGGACTCCGGCCTGCGGCCCCATCCATCCTTCGACCTCCCTTCTCGGAGCGACCGGCACCATGGGGGCAGATGCCAGCGCACCCTCAATCCGAGCCCGCCTCGGAGGAGGCTCGGCAACTGTTCCGGCGGGTGGCCTCTTCTTGGAGATCGGCAACGGCTCGCCCTCCGGGAGGATCGACCCTGCACACAAAAGCCAAGAAGGTCAACCTAAGATGAAGAAAAGAGAAAATATAGACGAAGAAAGAGCTGAACTCACATGGCCCTGCCGATAAGTCGACCCTGGCATCGAGAAGGTTCTGCTCCGACAGCAGGACCTCCAGAGAGGGGATTTGGGCGGTGCGGAGCTGATCGTCATCATCCCGATCAGCTGCATCGATCGCGGAGATCCGGTTGGGGGACCGGTCCGGCTCGCTCCAGGCCCAATCAATCCCCTCGATGTCTGCAAAGAAAAATTTGCTCTTCCATCCCTTGATGGAAGAGGGGAGCTCGAATTTGATGCCCTTTGGGCGAGATGCCAAAGACCACCACCCGTCCTCGGTCGGGTGGCGTTTCAGGATGAAGAATGCCCTGAATAAGAAAAACCGGGCAACGAACCCGTGGACATGGCAGAGTACAATAAAGGAGATCACTCTGATGGCACTCGGCACCAACTGGGCAGGGACCAGGCGATAGTTATTTAGGACGGATAAGAAGAAGGGATGAAAGGGGAATTGGAGACCCCCGGAGAATGTCCCCTCGTAGAAGGCGAGACGCCCTGGACCACTAGATGTGACTCGCTCCCCGGGGTGGGGGATAATCAGTTGGACAGAAGCCGGGATGCCATAGGCATCCCGGATGGCCCCCAGCTCCACGACGGAAATCGTCGAAACGACCCTGCCCGGACCTGTTGACCGGACAGACTCAGGAGCTGATTCGAGCAGCAGGGGAGGACAAGTAGGACTAGAAGGAACAGGAGGGCCAGGAAGGGCCGGTCTCATGCTAACCCTAAACTGTGCCCCCTCCGACTCCTCGTCAGAGGAGGAGAGCACTACCCTTTGGGCAAAAGATTCAAGACGAGACATGCTGGACTAAGAAGGAAGGAGCCTACCCCAGAAGGGAAGAAGGGAGAAGAACAAAGCCGGTCTGGAACCCTAGAGAAGAGAAGAACGGATGCAGATCGAGGAGAAGGAAGGGTCTGGGTACTGCAACAAGTGCAAAAGATTTGAAAGAAAGGAAACTTTGAGTAAGAAAATTTTTTTTTTTCACTTCGAAAGGGCCCATCAAATCTGCACTGTTGTGACTCCCTCACCAACGAATCTGCGCCACGTGCTGTCCATCGGCGAAAAAGGAGTCCCGACCGCTCGAAATTCTGTGCCAGCATTAACTACTCCTTGGACGTGGCCACGTGGCACCCTCGTACTGGCCGGCAGGGCCATCCCTCGAAGCACCGGCGACCGTGGCCATCATTGCATCGAATTTTTGCCTTTCCACGCCAGCACCACAGTTACTCCCTTCGCCCCGAGCGCCGTGCACTAACGAGCCTCGGGAGTGGGGGGCAAATGATGTGGCGAGATCGCTGACGTGGGTAGCTGACAGGCGCCACATTAAAGGAAACTGCCACGACGGATGCCAAGGCAACACCCCAGCCCGGACCACTTTGCCAAGCTGAGCTGAGCTGAGCCCCTTCAAGGCGACGGGCCGAGCTCCGTCTTCCGCAGGGTCGTGCCCGCAAGCTCGGGACGCCTAGGCCGGAGCCGTCCACCGCCCTCCAGAGCGAGATCCTCGGAGGCTAGTGCCATGCGGTCGAGGTCGAGCTCAGTGCTCACCCGCCGATGTGAAGCCTCTTCGAGCGCTCGCCCTCTAGACCGGGTCTGTCCTCCGCCCTCAAAAGCGAGACCCTCGGAGGCTAGTGCCCTGAGGTGGAGGTCAAGCTCAGCGCTCACCCGCCGATGTGGAGCCTCTCCGAGCGCGCGCCCTCTGGACCGGGTCCGTCCTCCGCCCTCCAGAGCGAGACCCTCGAAGGTTAGGGCCTTGCGGTGGAGGTCGAGCTCAGCGCTCACCCGCCGATGTGGAGCCTGTCCGAGCACGCGCCCTCTAGACCGAGTCCGTCCTCCGCCCTCCAGAGTGAGACCCTCGGAGGCTAGTGCCCTGCGGTCGAGGTCGAGCTCAGTGCTCACCCTCCGATGTGGAGCCTCTCCGAGCGCGCCCTCTGGACCGGGTTCGTCCTCCGCCAAGGTGACCACACGAGCTCGGAGCACCCAGACCGGAGCAAGCCCTGCCACCCCAGGACACCGGCGAGCCGCCCGAGGACTATGGAGCGGCGCCTCCCATGCCGCCATGACTACCTGCTCGGCCGTACTTCCAGGGAGATGGACCAGCCAGAAAGCACGAATCCCTAGGACGGCGACCCCCGGATCGAGGCTCTGGCAAGCTTCCCAAAATGGAGCGACATGAGAGGATGTCAGAACGAATGGAAGCTTTCCCTATCACCTGTCAGGAAAAGCATCCCGTCTACGGCATTGAATCCTGCCGCACGCGCCTGCCAATCCAGTAAGGATCCCGAGGCAAGCTACAAACGACCAATTTCAACTACAAAGAACAGTAGACACCCTCAAAAAGGGGAAGAGGTAACAACAACGATCCACAACCAACACAAGCGCAAGCTCGACCAAGAGGGCGAAGCATCACCACCAAAATCATCGTTGAGGGAAAACGAGGGAAACAAGGAGGAGCGGAAGAACAGGGAACCCCTCTATCCTCGCTATCATTCTCCCCCTGCAACATTCTCTCCTTCACTCACATCTTTCACTCCTCCTAGTGCGGAGTCCATTAAGAGGGGCCCGACCAGGAGGATATGTTTCCCTGGATCGTTACTGACTTGATCGTCGGAGTGCCTCCGCCGGAAACCCCGGCCCGGGTCACTAACCCCTGTTTCGCAGGTTCAGGAGCAGAGGACCGACAGGCAGCGAAGGGAGCGCACTCCGGCGTCGACAGCAGCTACAGGCCACGTCGGTCTTGACGGCAACAGCTATCATAAAGTTAATTATCTAATATATAACAAAAATTTACCTATAAAAACATTCTATTTATTATAATTTATTATATTATTATATTTATTTTAATTAATTTTTACAGCAGCTGTACTTCATGTATAATTTATGTTATATGCTAATGTATATGAAAAAAATAGAGCCTTGACTCATCAGGAGCTCTACATTTATAAGCACATCGATATTAATAACGCATGGTTAATCTGCTTGGCCTTTATCAAAGTTCATTATTTAAAATTAGTATGACCAGTTATGGTTAAAGTTTATTGCTTAGCAGTACATACTATAACAGCTCAAACATGAGAAAATTATTTATAGGTGACCCAGCATAGGAATCAAGCTAATTCGAGCCATCGAGGCAGATGCTGGAAACCATGTCAATCAAGCTAATTGAGGACCAGTCTATGGTCGACCCACAATTACCGGATCCACGTGCAAAGGCTCCGGTAGGTACTGGGCCAGGTCCAAACCACTCACCACCCAAAAAAAAAAAAAAAAAAAAAAAAAAAAAAAAAAAAAAAGAAGGAGAAAAAAATTTGCCAAAGGGCCCGCAGGGTTTCGTCGAGAAGCCTCCGCACGCCGCAAGACCACGCCGTTCTGGCTCCCAAGCGGACAAACCCACAGAAGCCCGTCGGGGACGCACCGCCACCGTCACCGCCATCACCCCCTTGCCCTTCCCCTTCGTTGTAGCCAGCGTGTCCCTGTCAAAATCCCCTCCATTCTCCCCAACTTCCCCGCCCCTTCACAACCAGCTCACAGCCAGTAGTAGGTCCCACCTTCCCCAACAAAACGATCTACTTCAAATTTTAAACCCCACTGCCACTTGGTTGATCTCCTTTTGTTCTCCCCTCCCCCGTTATAACCCTGTCTTGCCGTCGTGGAGATGAGAGTTGTCGCCGATGACCACCGCCACTCTCCCAGCAGCGAACCCAATGCTCCCCACCTCCGCTGCCGCCCCCGCTCCTGCTAGCCGCGCCCACCGCCACTGCTGCCCCCGCCCCCCTCGCCGCTGCGGCCCCGCCGCCTCCGCCGCCACCGCCGCCGCCCTCCTCCTCACATCCTCCGCCTGGCTCTCCCTCGTCTTTTCCTCCCTCTCCCCGCTCCCCTGGCACCGACTCCGCTCCTGGGACGACTCCTCCGCCGCTACCCCCCTCTCCTCCCCCATCTCCCCACCACCCCCACCCGACGGGTCCACCACCCGCGTCTCCTCCCCCGACTCTCCCTCCCCGGATGACGACTCCGCCGCGCCGCTCTCCCTCCACCACGTCGTCTTCGGCATCGCCGGTTCTGCCCAGCTCTGGCCGCGCCGCCGGGAGTTCCTCCGCCTGTGGTGGCGCCCGCGGGCCATGCGCGGCCATGTGTGGCTCGACGACCGCGTCCCGCGCCCCCGGAACGCCTCCCTCGCCCGCGCCCTTCCCCCGATCCGCGTTTCCGAGGACATCTCCCGCTTCCGCTACACCAACCCCACTGGCCACCCCTCGGGGCTCCGCATCTCCCGCATCGTCGCCGAGAGCTTCCGCCTCGACCACCTCGGAGCCCGCTGGTTCGTGCTTGTCGACGACGACACCATCTTCTGCCCCGACAACCTCGTCGCGGTGCTCGGCAAGTACGACTGGACCGAGATGGTGTACATCGGGGCCCCGTCAGAGAGCCACTCCGCCAACACTTACTTCAGCCATTCGATGGCATTCGGCGGTGGGGGGATTGCCATCAGTTACCCGCTCGCCGAGGCCCTTAGTAGGATGCAGGACGACTGCCTCGAGAGGTACCCCAGGCTTTATGGCAGCGACGACCGCCTCCACGCATGCATCTCGGAGCTCGGTGTCCCCCTCACCCGGGAGTATGGCTTCCACCAGGTATATGTATATATATATATATATATATGTTTTTTTAATTATTTCCATAGCTAAAGTCTTCCCTTTGATGGTCTATTATATATTTTGATTTCCTTTCATTATGTGCATCTTTGAGTGCTGATGAAGCTTATGGTTGCATTTGTTTAATTACAAATTTTCAATAATTGCTGTTGCAAATATTTGTGATGAAGAAAGTTACATTCTTTGGTAGTCTAATAGCTCATATGATGGATCCACTGCTTTTTACTGTTTTATTTTCACTGGTTTTGTAATTACCGTTCTTAATGTAAAAATTATTGGCATGGCAACCGGTGATTTTTTTTTTTTTTAACGGATACAATTTACATGATTTCTTACATTACCAAGTAAATCCTTCTTAATACATGACAAATGGTACTTAATCCTCGGATCATAAACGGTCGTGTCAAATAGTTACGTCCGGTGGATTCTAATCAACATGCATTTTTCCATTCCTCTTATTTTTTTTCTTTGCTTTTTTGCAGTGGGATGTTAGGGGGAATCCTCATGGCCTTTTGGCTGCTCACCCAATTGCTCCTTTCATCTCGATACACCATGTTGAAGCTGTGGATCCTATTTTCCCCGGTTTAAGCTTACTTGAAAGCCTAAAACTTTTTACCAAAGCTATGAAGACTGATCCTCAGAGTTTCTTGCAGCGTGCTATTTCTTATGACAGGAGGAAAAAGCTCACATTCTCCGTGTCACTGGGATATGTTGTTCAAGTGTTCCCTAACATTATTCTCCCACGGGAGTTGGAACGTTCCGAGCAAACATACATTGCTTGGAACAGGCGAGGTAATAGGAACGAGTTTGATTTTGATACAAGGGATGTTTATAGGTCGGTGTGCAAGAAGCCAATTCTGTTTTTCTTGAAAGATATCTGGAAGAATGGAAACATACTGTCGGTTCTTACATACGAGCTCAGACGAGAGATGACCTTAAAAGGAAAGTTTTCTGCTTTCCTCTGTCACCTCCTCTCCCTTACGTGGATGAAATTCAAGTACTGGGGAACCCATTGAGGCAAAACTGGCATTTGGTCTGTTCTATACTTTCAATGCCCTTCTTTTACTTTTTGATAATTATTATTATCCTGGCTCTGTAAATCATATTATGTTTTATGAGCAGGTGCCTAGGCGGCTCTGCTGTAAAGTAGCTCAAACAAGTAACGCGACTCTTACGATAATTGCTGGACAATGTGAACGAGGAGCTTTTGGGTCAGCTGCTGATTCTTTATGACAACTGAGGGAGAAGTGGCAGGGGCATCATCTCTCCAAACATGACAGCATGAATATTATGAAGTTTTTTTATGAACGCAAGGCTCATTGTTCATATGTGCTTCTTCGACTGTTCCATATCTTATTTCATTCTGGCCTTTGATAGATTTGAGCACTCAGCAGTTCGGAGGCAATGCTTACAAAATTTATCTGACATTTGAGGTAGTTCCTATTTTCTAGGTATACAGTTGATTGAGGAACTCATATTCCTTTTGTTAAGCATGAGAAAAATATTCTTTGCCTTCAAATTTTGCTCAGAAGGCATTCCATCATAATCTGATTATGAAATCAATGAGTAGTCGCATAGTTATATCCTGTTTCTCCTGTTGATATGATCGATGTCCTGATACTTAACTATGTTTATATTAAAGTTCTCATATGATGGTCTGTAGATGCTAACAATTGCTTATATCCTCATTTCTCCTATGCATGAGGCTCATGATGGTTTGGATCATAAATGATCCGGCGGTATTGTTCATGGAGATATGGTTCATGAAACTATAAATGTTAACAAGATCAAGAATGAGGTTTTAAAGTAGAAGAGCGAATATCTCGGGTATTTCCAAGATGCAATATCTACCATGAATACACCAGCAGCCGTAACATGTGCACTTCTATACGCTACTAAATATTCGATAATGACATGGTTGATCTTTAAAATTCACACAGGTTGTTAATATCTATTTTCCATTAATAAGAAAGATCAAGTCTTAACATTTTTCATTTCTAAACCGAAACATGTAAATAGGAATGATTTTCCATTAATTTGTATTAACTTGACAAAAAACATCTAAAATTAATTATAATCAGAAGAAAATATCATATTTTTGGGAATGCTGTTTGGAAAGTTTTCCTTTGAAATATTTAATGACCCTTATAAGAGTTTACTTGTTATAATTTTCAAGTTGTAGTCATTGTTTCATCCAATATATGGAATCCTCTCTATTATAATGCCACAAGTGTATTTCTCCTCCAGTTTATATATATATATATATATGGGTTGATGATTAAAAAAAATTCTATACAATTTGGAAGTTTTTAATTTTAACAAATTTTTAAATTTTTTAATTGATCAGTGTATTTTTGAATTTATTTCGATAATATCATGCTGTCGATTGATGTGATGTTCTGTCATTATTAAGATTCTGACATATATTTGTGTTGGCATGTTATCCGCATCTTCTTCCACCTCTCCATCTCTAGCCAGGCCTGTTTCTTCTTTTGCCTTTGCTCTGGAGTCCTCCCGTCCTTATCCGCGGCGCGGCATTGTAGAGGTCCGAGTCGATCCATAGGAACTCCTGGGTGACCTCCAGATAGCCTTTGCTAGAGGCTACGTGGAGAAGAGTCATGCCGTGCTTGTCGGTTGCACCGCAGAGTTTTGGATCGGCCTGTAGGAATTCTCGGATGATCTCCAAGGACCCTTGCTTGAGCCCAGGTGAATTGGATAGCACCCTCTCCCATCTATCTTCCAAACAAAGATAGGCCTAACTCTTAAGATTTCCCGAACGATCTCTGTCACACACCATTCAAGCATGGAATCGAGTTGCAATCAATCCATGATAAGTTAGAAGTGGTATGTGACGTTAATATTTTGCCTGTGTGGCCACCGGTTGCTGCAACATGTAAAGAAAGAAGTGGTCGAGCTGTCCTCCTCGGAGTTCAGCAGCCATGACACGTCCACGAGGAACTTGGCCACGAGCAAGTGGCCTCGGTTGCAAGCAACAAAAAGTGCGCTCCGGTGGTCACGGTCAAGCCTATAAGCAACAGTTGGGTTGGGCATCCACCAAGGCATTGCATACCTTGAGGTGGGCTGGCATCATGCAACGGCGTTTCTTACTTGTCATTCTCCGACGTGACCAACTCGGGCCATATTCTTATAAGCTCCGAGACCAACTCTATGTGGCCAAACCTTAGAGGCGAGGTGCAACGGGGTGTTGAGGGATGGAATGATCCTTTGCTCGAGAACGTGTTCATCCTCTTGAGCGAGCTCAAGGAGGGCAGGGACATCTCCAGTTGGTGATGCCTGGTAAAGCCTGTGATCCATTAGTTAAGAGAGGTAGGTTTCCGAGGACACGAGTGAAATGGGCTTTTTGGCTTTGAGACCGGGTATATTTTCTTGTTTTTTTTTTTTTGGGATGAAAATGGGAGGGGAGGTCCACCTAGATATTTTATTGAAGGAGTTTATTGCAGTCGAGAGAGAGAAAGGTACAACATGAGCGATCGGACAAGATGAACTTTGAGAGAAGAACCATAAGATGAGGTTCGGCTCTCATACAAGATGAGTTTCGTCTCCCACCCACACGTGCCAATCTCATGCCATTGACATCCACCCCTTTCGGGTGACAGAAATCCACCCCGCCCCACAATTCCTCTCTCTCTCTCTCTCTCTCTCTCTCTCTCATAGTGGGAAAGTTGGATTGCTCCCCACCAAAAGCCATTTGGTTGTTCTGGGTAGCAACAAGCAGCATGATCACCATCCGTTTTAGAATCTCATAAGTCCTGCTACAAAATTCCTAAATTATATTAAAATTTTTTGGTCATTAACCCTATATATATATATATATAGAAGTGAGTAGGCTGCCATAAATTGGCTTAAGCATTCCTGCTATATTGTACAAAGGTTCAGGATACAGGATTAGAATTAGACATTGTAAGGTTCTTGTATTAAATATCTATGTAACAGGGGACAATCAAACCCAAGAGCTACCCGATTCCTTCTTTAGTTTTCACTTATCGTTTTAATTATATATGCAATGAAGCAATGTAACATGCATTAAATGCATAAAGTTTTCAACTGATGTGCAACAAGAAACCCTAATTATGAAAAATGCCACTTGATTCTTGTTGACTGAATTTTGATGTTCTAATTGCTAAAGAAAAAGGATTTTTTTTCCACCGTCAAGGGTTCCATTGTGAAGTTGATATACTAATGGGAAAGTGAATTTAGTGGGATATTAATTTTGTTGTTATACTAGCCTGACAAGAGTTGGTTCATTGCATGTAATCGTGGGACCATCTATTCTTCTATGGTTGAAATGGTTTATATTTTAAAAATATTGTGCTATTGGCTATTGCATGTAACTATGGGACCATCTACGATGGCTTAAGCAAAAGATTATTATAACACCATTAGAAGAAATTGCATGGTTGTCACAGCTTGGTTGCCTGAAAGCAGGCACGGCCATGGACTTGAGCATGGTATGGGTTTGCAGATCTCCCAAAAAAACCTTAGAATATTGAAATGCCGAGGAAGTGGGGTGGGGATTGGTTTCCAAAGATCGTGCAACAGTCTTAAGTAGAACCTTCCTGCTGCTAAGGTTCTTACTCTCATAGTTTCTAATAATTGACAAGGTTAGAATTTGTTTCAATTTGGTAATAAAGAAGAATTCTTTCAAAAATATGACAATGGTGAAGTTGTACGTGTACCTATTGATGTCAATTCTTTGGTCGAGGTGCTTCTTGATAACTAATAACATCGATGGATCAAGCCTTACTCTTGCTTGATTGCAAGTTTGTCGGTGTTAGTTTTGAAGGAATCGATTCTGAACCGCAACAAATAATTCCTTTTGAGACAATCGTGCTGAGTTTTTTGCTATGTCGAAGAATGAGGGGTCGATACTATAGTTCAGTTAATTTGTATTTTGGGTCATAGCAGATGCTGAAGACAGTTGTCTTGATGAGTGCAGACTGAATGGTTGTGAGAATATAATTAGCACCTAAAAAGGTGATGCTATTTATCATAAACTTGTACAAACTTTTTAATTTGAGCAGGATTGAGCACCATTATGACATTAGTCATTTAATATCTATCCAAATAACAGAAAAAAGTTGAGCTATGGTTCCAGACTTTCTGTTAATAATGAAGTCACTTGTTGCATCTACGGCGAACTTAAGCTTGGTATACAGTTACATGTACCATATTAGACATCTTATGGCACATACTGTTGAGGTCTCTCTAGCATGTTTTTCATCCTTCATTATCTCAAGTGACATGCATTGACCTAGCATCTATCATCATGTTTCATGCCATGGTGAATTTATCTCTGCACTAGAGTGCATGATGTTGCATAGTGATAGGTGCCTCTACCACTGATACTCTTGACACCAGATCTGTTTTGAGTTCTATATTTTAAGAAGATTTGCTTACCTGCAGAATGGCATCTAATGCAGATCTGTGGCTTCAATATTATTTATGCCAATTTAGAATTTTTAGTGCACTTTTTATAGTTTTATAGAACATGAATTTTCCCCCAAGGAATAATCATTCCTGTAATCCTGAGGTTTGATACTATTTAATCATTATAAAGCTATCATGAGCACTGAATATTAAATGTTGATTGATATGGGCTTATAATAAAATTTATTATCAAGCTTGAGATGTGGTTGTCTTACAGGCATGCTATCAATGCAAAAATGTTTGTAGCAAAACTTGATGAGTAAATATCGATAAGCCATTGTAATTGAGGTCAGGGCCAATTATACGGATTTGCAAAATGTTTGTATGCTATGAGACTGATGCATGATATTAAGGGATACATGTACATAATGCACGCTCATGCTTTTCATGATGGGCAATCTTTCTTTAAATTCTACATCATGCAATCTGTATATCGAGCCAATTTTAATAGAAAATATATCCACACAACTCAATGAACATTTGTATGCTATAACGTATATGAAATGAAAGGACAGCCCTTAATTGAGGTGGTTAGAAAATAAAGAGTATCTTAAGAGTCAAAAGTTTAGGAACAATGCAACAGGTAGGCAGCATAAGTGAATTGTCTTAAGAGGGAGAATAGTTGGGCTTGGATGACCAGGGATGATTCCGTTGAAACTGTTGTAATGAATCGGGTTTGGATAGGTAAGATGAGTTGCTCTTTGTTGGACTGTTGTGGTTTGACTTTGTTTGGTGCAATAAGTTGGGAATTGTTGGTGATTTCGGTCGAGAAAAGTATGAAGAGGAGTGTTTTGGTTCTTTATATTGGATTTATGCAGGCTCTTGAGAAGGATCGGCTATGCACGGTTATGTAGAGGATAAAATTAAGTTAGATTTCACGATTTAAGTGTATTTAGTTGAGACAAGTTGGTTGGAAACCAAAGGGGGTGAGTTCGATTGTTAGGAATAGGATGAATAGAATAGGTTTGATAAGGTTGTGAGGGCTACTGGATTTGGAAGGGTATGGAGAGAGATTCGGCAAAAGGGCAACTTTGCACGCATGTTTCTCGAGAAGATGTAGCATAAGTATGATCTTTGGCTTACTTTCATTAACTGTTTAAGCTAGGAAAGTTGGTTGGCTTCCTTTATGAATTAAGGTCACAACTATTGTTCACCCAGATTAACCTCTTAATCGGTGATTTAGAAATCCTGGGATAATTAGAATTAGCATTGCCCGACATTGACCTGGGAATGCCTATATAATAAGGTGGGTATAATTTGCAGCTATCAGAAAGGTGAGTAGAAAATATACATGCTTACAGACAATTATTTGTTAAAAAAATATTCAAGAACAGGTTCAAGGTTGAACTTGAAGGTTTGTGTTTTTGTTGAGCGGATCATTTAAATTGTTAATGAGCTAATATTCTACAGCTTCGATCGAGAAATTATCGGTTTGATCAGGATGGGAGAAGCCATGATATGTGGATTTACCTGATATAGCGATCCAAACTCAAGAGCAGGATTGTCAATGAGAAGCATGGTTCTCTGTAGGAAAGACACGAAGAAGAGCTGGAATTCTTATTATGTAATAATTTTTTTAGAACTCAAATTTATGAGTGGGCAAGGAAGTGACCATGGTGATATGTAGTTTGGAAGTCAGAACATTTTCCAAATAGTGACAAGATTCTGATCCTCAGAGATTTTTTTTTTTTTTTTTCTTGTGACACAATTTAACAGATACAGAGCTGAAACTTTTCAGGTTCGAGTAGATGGATGCATTAGATCAGTCAAGAGGGGCAAAACACTTCAACCGTGTCAAGTTAAAAAAGCTGGAGAGCCAGCTCAAGTTTGTTCCTGACCACGGTTTGAATTGTAAGCGAGAACAAATGACACTACTATTTTCAACCGGTTGATATGAAAGTGCTAGGAACCAAGATTTGGAATTTCTGAATAAAATGCCAAGAAAATGTTCTTCGGTAGTAAATCATGACAGAAACATGGAGCCAAATTCACAAAAAATGTTGAGCAGCATCCTATGCTTAGACATTTGAAGTTGATTTGGCAACAAAATTCCATTGCCAAAATGAATGGTTAGATGGATGATAGTATGCCAAACGTATCCTGGCGGTGGCACCCCTCTTGTTTTCTATCAATTCTTTGAAATGAATGGTCGTGCCTCCATTGTTCTGTCAAATATTGCACCTATGAACATGGTGAATGTGAAGTGAATGAAAGAAGAATCGTTCTAAGAAATCTTTCCATGATAACTAAGACATCGAGCTTGGTTTCTGTAAACATGACATACCAAGATCTTATGAGTCAGGAAGCAATTCTGCAGCTGAAGCAATAACTTTTAATGATGCAAAATATTATATAGATAAGGGAAGCGAAAAAACTGAGAATATAAAATAGGCATGTATAAACCAAATTAACTGGATAAGCTAGTAATAATACCAGCTTCCATGATGTTTTGCTCGATGAGTGCTGGCACCGAGATTTTATGGATAAATCTAAATTGTCTCACTGTAGAAAGTGCATGGAGTCCAAATTGGGAAAACTATTCTTCAAAAATCTCATTCATGTTGAAGAACATTTGAGTGCATTATTGTATATATAGTTTCCTATTTCTTGTTGATTCCTTGTTGGAAATATAAAAGTCTTTTCGTGATCCAAGCTCACCTTGTGAATTGGAGTTGTTGGAAATATAAAAGTCTTTTCGTAATCCAAGCTCATCTTATGAATTGGAGTCCTGCAATTATTATCTAGAGACTTGTGTTTACTTATCGTTGTTTGTTTTCAAGGTAGCTCTTAATTGTTCTAGTCATCTAAAGGGTCTATAAATATTTGTAATTCTTCAAGAAATATATGAATATCAATTAAAAAAAAACTTTCCTTTTTCCAACATTTGGTATCAGAGCCAGTTTTGGCTAAGTTTTGTGAATTCTGCTAAGAAAAATCTTATATCACATGGCTTCTATGAATGGTACCGGGATGGTCCAACCTCAACTCCCAAGGTTCGATGGAAGAATTTTGAGCATTGGAAGATCCAGATGGAGGTTCTATTCGGGTTCCAGGAGCTGATCGAGATTGTGGAAGAAGGATTCGTGAAGCCAGAAACGCCGGCAGGCTTGACAACGGAGGAGCAGAGGACGATAAAAGAAAATCGCAAGAAAGATCGTAAGGCTCTCTTTACATCTTTCAAGCGATAGATTCGTCAATCTTTGAAAATGTGGCGAATTCGAAGACGGCAAAAGAAGCTTGGGACTCTCTCATCAAAATATACAAAGGTGTTGAGAAGGTCCAGAAGGTTCGGCTTCAGACTCTTCGTCGACAATTCGAGCTCCTTCAAATGGAAAAGTCGGAGTCCATTTCCGACTATTTCTCACGGACATTGGCTCTTGTCAATCAAATGAAGGCCAATGGTGAGACTATTGGTGACCAACAGATCGTTGAGAAGATTCTTCGAACGTTAACTTTGCAGTTCGAATATATTGTGACTTCCATTGAAGAGTCTCGGGATCTCTCTATATTAACTGTTGATGAGTTGATAGGTTCTTTACAAATGCACGAGCAGCGACTCAAGGAGAAATCTAAGATAGTGGAGGAAGCTCTACAAAGCCAGTTGGTGTTGCCTGATGAAAAGAAGAATCTTTCTAATCAAAGGAAAGATAAAAGGTGGCAAGAAAAGCATTCTGGATAACGAAAAGATAAGTCCCATATTCAGTGCTTTAATTGTAAAAAGTATGGGCATTACCAATCTGATTGTCGAAGCAAGAAGATTGGTGGTCAAAAATTTCATGCCAAGGTAGCAAGATTGGTCGATAGCGACGATGAGCATGACAATGCTCTTTTATTCACATGTGATGCTACGGTGGAAAACCAGAAGAACGTTTGGTACTTGGGACTCCGGATGTAGCAATCACATGTGCGGCGAGAAGGAGTTATTCTCAAATCTTGATGACACCTTTCGTTCTGAGGTGAGGTTCGGGAATAACGTCAAAGTTCCTATCATGGGAAAGGGGACAATTAAAATCAAGGCGAAGGATGGTCGGTTCAAAGCATTTCCGACGTTCATTATGTTCCCGGTCTTCGAGAAAATCTCCTAAGCATGGGACAATTGTCCAAGCGAGGCTATCATATGACCATTAAGGATGAGTTTTGCACAATTCATGATGGCAAAGGAGGGTTGATTGCAAAGATAAAAATGGCTCGAAATCGTCTTTTTCCTTTGTATATTAATTATGCTACCTCGTGTTTTAGTGCCTCGGTGCAAGATTCTTCATGGCTTCGGCACAAGCGGTTTGGGCATGTGAATTTTGACAGCTTGAAGTTGTTGTCTCAAAAGAAGATGGTGCGTGGACTACCCGAAATTTCTTCTCCGAAGGAGATATGTGAACCATGTGTTATTGGGAAAAAGTGCAAAAAAAGCTTCCCTTCAGGACAATCATGGAGAGCATCAAAGCCGTTGGAGTTAGTGCACTCCGACCTTTGCAGACCACTTGGTGAATCGCCAAATCAAGGGTACAAGTGTTTTTCTACCTTCATCGATGACTTTAGCCGAAAAACATGGGTTTATTTCTTGAAGCATAAGTCCGATGCCATTGATGCTTTCAAGGAGTTCAAAGAATGTAGAAAAAACAAAGTGGGCGCCAAATTCGGATTCTCCGAACTGATCATGGCACAGAATATTTGGTTGGTGATGGCTTTTTCAAGCAATGCGGCATTAAGCATCAATTGACAGCACGGTATACTCCTCAACAGAATGGAGTAGCGGAAAAAAAAAACCACACTATTGTTGATATGGTTCGTACCATGCTTCGTTCCAAACAATTGCCTAAGCATTTCTGGGCGGAGGCGGTTGCTTGTGCTGTTTACTTATTGAATCGGTGTCCTACTAAAGGTCTTGAGTTCAAGACTCCGGCGGAGGTGTGGAGTGGTCGAACCCCTTCAGTTCAGCATCTTCGCGTGTTCGGGTGTACTGCTTATGCCCATGTGCCAAATGAGCTTCGCAAGAAGCTTGATGAGAAGAGCATCTTCCTTGGTTACAGTAATGAAACCAAGGGTTATCGGTTGTATAATCCGGTAACGAAGAAGGTGGTTATCAGTCGAGATGTTACCTTTGATGAGGAAGGTGAGTGGACTTGGAGCACGGAGGATAATAAGCAATTTCACTTTGTCCTAGACGAGGAGGAGTAGGTTCAACCCGATTCAGATAATCAATCTGAACTAGTAGCGGTATCGGTGCAACCTAATCTGGTAGTGGAGACTCAGTCGGATTCTGCTGAAACGTCCTCACGTCCACGACGAGAATGAGTTTTACCGGCTCGTTTAAGGGATTGTGTCTTATTCAATGATAATGATGGTCCCTCTGATGAAGAAATTATTAATTTTGCTCTCTTTGCATATTGTGATCCGACACATTTTAAGGAGGCTTCCCAAGATGATGGTTGGGTTCATGCTATGGATGATGAGATATATGCGATTGAGAAAAATGATACATGGAGCTCACTTCTCTTCCAGAAGGCAAGAAGTCCATTGGGGTGAAATGGGTTTATAAGACCAAGTACAAGCCTAATGGTGATGTTGATCGGTTGAAGGCTCGTCTTGTAGTCAAGGGTTACAAACAAAAACCCGGGATTGACTATTTTGAGGTATTTGCTCCGGTTGCAAGAATGGAAACTATTCGCATGATCTTTGCTTTGGCTGTTCAAAGATGTTGGAAAATACACCAAATGGATGTCAAGTCCGCTTTTCTTAATGGCGTACTTGAGGAGGAGGTGTATGTGGATCAACCCGAGGGTTATGTCAAGAAAGGACAAGAAAGTTTAGTCTACAAATTGAAGAAAGCTCTTTACGGGCTCAAGCAAGCACCGCGAGCATGGTATACCAGAATTGATTCTTATTTCATGAATCATGGTTTTAACCGATGTCCTTATGAGCATGCTTTATATGTGAAGATTGGCTTGAACGGTGAGATGCTTTTTGTTTGCTTATATGTTGATGATCTCATATTTACTGGAAATTGTCAAGAGATGATTTCTGACTTCAGGGAGGCCATGACTCGTGAGTTTGAGATGGCGGACATGGGACTTATGTATTATTTTCTCGGCCTTGAAGTTACACAATCGGAGGATGGTATTTTTATTTGTCAACAAAAGTATGCCAAGGATATTCTTGAGCGTTTCAAGATGGCTACTTGTAAACCAATTAGCACTCCAATGGAGGAAAGATTGAAGTTGACAAAAGATGGAAGTGGTTTAGAAGTTGATCCCACATATTTCAAGAGGCTAGTCGGGAGTCTACGATATTTGACTTCTACTCGGCCAGATCTTGTTTATAGTGTTGGGATGGTAAGTAGATTTATGGAAACTCCTAAACAATCACATTTGCAGGCGGCAAAATGAATTCTACGGTACATTAAAGGTACTGTTGATGATGGTATATTCTACACTATTTCTAATGATTTTCAGCTTGTTGGATATACAGATAGTGATTGTGGAGGTGATATTGGAGAAAGGAAGAGTACTTCCGGTTATGTTTTTTCTTTCGGAATGGAATTTTTTCTTGGTCCTCGAAAAAGCAACAAGTGGTTGCTTTGTCCAGTGCGGAAGCAGAATACATAGCAGCGGCTTATTGCTTCTCAAGCAATTTGGCTACGTTCGATGCTTGCTGAATTACGTCACAAGCAGGAATATCCGACGGTGATTAATTGTGATAATAAGTCAGCAATTGCCCTTGCAAAGAATCCGGTCTTTCATGGAAGAAGCAAGCACGTTGATATAAAGTATCATTTCATTCGAGATCTAGTAAAATCCGAGAAGATTGTGTTACAGTTTTGCAAGTCGGAAGACCAAGTGGCTGACATGTTTACTAAACCGTTGAAGACGGACTCCTTCATTAAACTCAAAAGAATGATCGGCATGGTCAAGATGAGCTCGGTTTAAGAGAGGCTGTTGGAAATATAAAAATCTTTTCGTGATCCAAGCTCATCTTGTGAATTGGAGTTGTTGGAAATATAAAAGTCTTTTCGTAATCCAAGCTCATCTTGTGAATTGGAGGCATGCAATTATTATCTAGAGACTTGTGTTTACTTATCGTTGTTTGTTTTCAAGGTAGCTCTTAATCGTTCTAGTTATCTAAAGGATCTATAAATATTTATAATTCTTCGAGAAATATATGAATATCAATCAAAAAAAAAAAAAAAAATTCCTTTTTCCAACATTCTGCTATATAAATCGTTTAATAAAGTTCTCTTTCGTTTCTTGATTTCGAAAACCACCTTAGATCGAAGAGCCGAGCATCAACTTTAATGCCATTTAGAGTGCTCAAATTTCTTGATTGCATGTTTATTTGTCCATTTTTGCACTAATGAATATATATATATATATATAACGAGTTATGTACATATGTCTGCAAATTCCAAGATTACCTTTTGTTAAATGAAGCCTGGCAATGATTGCATAAGATTAGAGAGAGGTGTTGTAATTGTTTCTGGTCATGAGGCATCTAGATTCGAGGAACATGTTCGATAGAAATTGTTACTCCTCTCACCGTGGCAGGGTGGTTAATCTTGATGGCTTCCAAGAGCTGCATCTGGGACGTACATGATCATGCAAGATCTATATAATTATCTTGATCTTTTGTTCCTGATGCTGTATTTTAACAAACAATAAAGAAGGAGTTGCAGGGAATTGGAATTGATTAATTGTTTTACGATGTACGGCGAACTCAGGAAATCCGGCATCAAGCAATTCATATCTTGATCTATCGGTTCCTAATGAAATATCGTTATATAAATAATGAGGCCTGAGATCGAGATATTCCTAGTACGTACAAATGGATTTTTAGCTTCGAGGAGGGTGCGGGTATATTTTATTTTTCGTTGGAAGGGGACCATCCATCCATTGAGCTTTCAAGAATTCATGATGCTCTGCAATGAGCATGGCATGTCATGGCATGGCATCATCTACGAAGGGTAGTACTGAAATTTTGGAAAGTCGACTCATCCAAAATAAAATAAAAAACTCATCACAAGACCTTACAATTGGTGGTCTTGGGCCTGATTTAGCTCATTCGTGCGCCTTACCCTACTCTTCAAATATGGAAAGAAAGGTCCTAGAATTTTGTGTCCTGACTCAAAATGTGTCAACCTCGGCTAAGATTCCCTCGAGCGACTTTCCTTGCTCTAAATCTCCGTTCCGGAAGATATTTAATTGTCTTTGGTGAAGCAATATTTGATTTGATATTTTGAATGCAAATAAAAATATCCCGCTTGTTTGGGAAGGATATCCTTTGCTTTCTGTTCTGGAATGTGAAAAGCCAGGCCAAGCAAAAATTTTTTAGGACCCGTTGCTTTCTGTTTCGTCTTCCTGCACGTCAGGACCGGAACGATGCTCTCGAGCAAAATTGGATCAGATCTCGATCAAGTCCAAAATAGATCAAACTGAATTTAAAATTAATAATAAAATCTATTCAATTTTTAAATCGGGCTCGAACATCTTTTTAGCCAGCCTGATCCGAACCTAGCCTAGAAATAAACCAAGCCTACCAACCCGAGAGTATTTAAGATATTTAGTCTTTAGCGGTTCACTGGTTCTATAAAACCCGACAGCCTCTCTTCTCTGGTTCTCTTAATCTCTCTTCACCTCTGGCTACAAGGAATTTGCCGTCCATGCCATTGCCATTCCGATTATCGGTGCAGGAAGATGGAGCAAATAACTAGAATGAGAACGTGGGAAAGCTCTTGAAATCGTTGACGAAGGAATAGCTAATCTCTCTTCTCCAATCTGCATTGCATTTGACTCCAACTCTGACTTGGCCATCCTCGCCGAGATTCACCACCCCGCTGACCTTGATCTCGTCCAACTTCGATGGCCTTCACATTGCATTTGCTCATCGAAAGGTCACTTGTCGTTTCAAGGATCATGGCCAGTTCTATTTTTGTCATCGCTGTTCTGCTCATCGTGGCCTTCATGAATCCTAAAATTTATTTGCAACCTTCGGTCAAAAAAAAAAAAAAAAAAAAAAAAAAAAAAAAAAAAAAACTTTGAATCAGTTCGATTAAACTCGGACCTAATTTTTTAAAAATAATTTAGATCTAAAACGAGCTCAAAGTCCGAAAAATAATTTTGGACGAGACACGGGCAGGAAGCCCGGCTTGCGCGGTTGCAGCTCTCCTACTCCTGAAAATGTACTTGGCCTGATGCTTACGACCCAGGCTAGTGGATAAGGCAGGACTCTAAATGTCCCTTCACACAATATCATAAAATAAAATGAAACAAGGCCGCACGCAAGCCTCGTGGAAGTGCTGTCGAGTACTTCCATACGCCTTAGATCAGCTTTCACAGTATGGTAGTTGGCGTATCTCTGGTCCAGGCTAGAGAAGAGGAAGAAAAAAATATATCTAATGGGACCTTCTATCGGAGATTACCGGGTTGACATGGACTGATACGTTTTACCAAGCGACGCCCGCAGAGTCTGGAATTCCAGTTTGCTTGGACTTTTTTTTTTTATCTACAGTTTCTCTGGATTTTGACAACCAATCATCGGCTCTAAGTTCATTTCTGATATTTCCTGGGGTTCTGCTTGCAATAACTTGTTTCAGGAGAGAGAGAGAGAGAGAGAGAGAGCATCTGCATCAAGTGGAAGAGAATTTGGTGGACTCTGTTTCTGAGACCTTGCTAACGACCATTAATTCTTTTACTTTAGTTTCTGCATGATTCTTTTTCAGAATCGATTAATGTTGTCTTGGACTCGTTTTTTTTTTTTTGTTAAAGACAAGGAAGTTTTTGATGACCATGGGTCTTCAGTACCGTCGTCCCTTTGCCATCTCGAGAACCCCGTCAAGTGATAATTTTTTTTCCAGAGAATGGCACGTGCTGATTTGGTATTGAAGGGTCCTGTCTGAAAGGTGTATGAGGCCTGCAGCAAATGTTGTTTCGAATCGTGAGCCAGAGGTCACTTCGCGTGCATGGTCCACCTCGCCTTCGTACTTTCCCACTTTCAGGAGGTGTGCAGTGTTAATTGCGAGTCCTCCCTGTTTGGTCTCCAAGTTCTAAAATCTCGGAGGCCCATTGGATGGAATTTTTGAAGATACTTCGACTTATGCCAGCTTCGTCCATGCAGCTGGAACTCAAGTACCGAGGTAGACCCATCGGAGAGTTTCTCGTATGCTAGCAGCTCCAATCACCATTGGATCGTGATTCGAATACCATTGGATGCACCATCTACGACGGTGGTCTGCCCTGTACTCTCTACTACTACCTAATCATGATTCCTTTGATTGCATGGGGGGGGGGGGGGGGGGGGGGGGGGGTTTGGGCCTTGAAGGCCGGTGGTGTGGTGTGGTGTGGTGGGTGTGCATTAATGGACCGTGCCATTCGCCCGTTCATGCTCTCGTCAAGGCTAACTACCTGCTGGTCCAGTGTCGATCGATCCATGTTATGACCCCAATCTTTTAATACGAAGTGGGAATTAAACGATCATGAAGAATTCTATGTAACGTGGAGGTAGGAGGAGATGTGCAGCAGCGGGCCCGGGCCACAAGAGTCGTAGATCTTGTTGGAACGAGTGATTTCATCCGTCGTCTAGTATGAGCGAGCCGTGTCATGTCAATTTCGCACCTAACCATCCCCCTTTAATTTCATCCTCTAGTTAGCTTTGACGGGTAATCGATGTTCATATTATGTCTATCTAGATGAACGGCGGTCACCACTTATTAGATAATAATGGATGCTATTTTTGTATCACCAATTTTGGTGTGGAAAAATAGTTGGTGCCTGCTGCAGTGGTGGATGTGGCCCAGCCAGAAGCAATTAAACCAAGCAAATAGGTGGTGTGGGGGAGCCGATCGAGGAGGTCCGTGGAGATCATAAGAGATCGAGAAGGAGGAGAGATAAAAACACGTACGTATATACCTGCGATTGGTGAATGATGAGGGAGGAAGAGGTCAAATATTGATGAAGCAAAGTGAGCAGAATTGAAACGGCAATAACATCATGCTTTTATGCGAAGGGCGACGGTTGCAACCAACTTGCGGGGGTGGAGTGCTTGGTTAGCGTTTACAAGCTCATATCCTCTGGATGGATAAGGAATTAATTCCCTACGGGATTCGATCGGTTTGAAGGGGGGGGGGGGGGGGGTACCTGAACTTATCGAGGTTACTTGCATGAACAGTAACTTCCTTCCTGCTCGCTAATCTTGCGCCCTATTCCTGCATGCCTTGGCTAGTCTACGTCGGACACGATATCCTTGTGGGATTGTTTTCGTTTTCGTGCCATGGAAGTAGTATCCGAGGAAATTATTGACAAGTTAGTTCTCCGACAACATGAGCCATGAAAAGATCATGAGGAGCATCAGAAATCTTGCAAGGCTACGAAGGCTGAGTGTTGTGTGGAAGCTAACATGACCATGATGGACATGGGTAGTAGAAATCAACAAGTTATTTCTTCCTCTTGTTTGCTTGTTACATCACAAGATTTGATATATGGAATATCCAATCCAGATTGTTGGTAAAACTGCAAGTTGACAACTTTTCCTTGAATTTGCAGTAAATCTCTTCAGAAAAATGATAATTTTGTCTTGCAATAAGTTCCTAAAACAGAAATTGAGGGTGCCTTTTTGCGGAATATTCTATTTTACGAGATACTATATAAAGAATTTTAGGAAAACAATTAAATACTGTTGGTTCTATTATTTGCAACTACAATATTGCTTTTATAAGAAATATATGATCTTGATCGATCCCTAACATGCTTACATAGCCATCCGTACTTTTGGCCCAATAAGTTAAAGAAAATAATAATAAAAATATTTCTGAATTATGCAAACAATGTTCAAACCTTTGCAAATTATTTTATAAAATTGTTAAACGTCCAAGACATGGTATGAGTACGTTCATTGTGTAGCGTTTATGTTATATATGCTTTGTAATCAGTTCTTCAATATGTTTATATCACCTTTGCTCGACAGTTTTGCAAAAAACCTTATTTGCAAGACTAACATCTCATTCGTATATATATATATATATATATATATGCCTAATTTAGTATCTTATGAATTTAGCAATAGCTCTTGTTAAGGACTTGTATCTTATGCTCCATCTGACTTATGGAGGATGATATTGTTACATCATTTCCCTTTCAAGTACTGAATCCATGGTTTTATATAGACATCGACCTAATTTTGTCGCCAAATCTTTAAAGTCAGTGGATGAATTTATAACATCCCTTAAATATTACATGTTTCACAACCTGTAGGTGATTTTAAGCTAAGGACATACATTGTGGCAGTTATATTTTGCATATATTTTATGCCGAATGTTCACGTCTATAACTTTTAGGATGCGGGCTTTATGCAACTGTCCACTTAAAGCATTTCTTTTTAGATTCCAAAATATTTATATAGTCTTTCATGAAATTAATATTAAAAGTGTTGATTTTTAAGTACCATTTTAATATTCATTTTTTTTATATTCCATGTTGTTAATGGTAAAGAAAATGAATTGATTTTTATTCAATGTAGGATCATCGTACAAATAAGAGAGGTACGGGCCATAAAAAGATAGGAAAGAAAAATAAGGAAGGTAAAAATCAAGGAAAAGAAAATAGTAGGAGATCAGGTATATAAACACTTTTCAATACTCCCCTCGAGATGGGATGAAGATATTACAGAGATTCATCTTGCTAACAAGAGATAAAAAAGAAGGTACAGTACTTAGTTCCTTTGTTAAGATATGTGCCACTTGATTAGCTGAGCAGATAAAAAGGATGCAAATCTATCTGCTGGTCACATTTTTCTTAATAAAGTGACGATCAATTTTAATGTATTTGGTATGATTATGTTGCACTGAATTATTCACAATTTTAATTGTTGCCTTATTATTATAATACAACATCATAGGAGACTTCCTCAGAAGGCATAGCTCTTAGAGTAATTTCTATAACCAAAGAAGCTCACATATTCCGTAATCCATTGCTCTATCTTAGCTTTTACAATCAATTTGGCTACAATAAACTGCTTCTTACTTTTCCAAGTAACTAGATTGCCATTAACAAATGTGCAATAACCAGTTATGGATCATCGATCACCCAGTGAGCCTGCCTAGTCTGCTTCAGTAAATATTTTTATTCTCAGGAAGTCATATCGAGAAAAGAGTTTTCTCGTCCAAGATATATTTTCAGGTAACGTAGTACCCAATACACTGCCTCTATATATTGCTCTTATGGATCATGCATAAACTGTTTGATGACATGACTACAAAGATAATGTCTAGTTTGGTATGAGAAAATAAATCAGCCTTCTTACCAGTCGTTGATATCTCCGACAATCAACAGGAGCTTCACCATTTGTCATTAATTTATGATTCTAGTCAATGAAAATATTAACTGGCTTACACGCTAATATCCCAGTCTTATTAAGAAGATCAAGAATATATTATTACTGAGTCAGAAAAATATCTTGAGATAACCTAGAGACCTCAATATCCAAAAAATATCTTACTAGCCTCAAGTCCTTAACCTCAAACTTGCAAGCTAGATTTTGTTTAAGCCATGCAATCTTCTTGAGATCATCTCATGTAATAACTATATCATCAACATATGCTATTAAAATAGTTCTTTTCTCACCAGCATGCCTGTAAAATAGGATATGATCTGCATTACTCTATGAATATCCCATCTTGAGCACTGTCCGACTGAAGTACTCAAACCAGACACGGGGTAATTGCTTGAGGCCATAGAAAGAGTGTCTTAATCTGCACACCTTCTCTGCTACAGCTCTGCTTGCAAATTCACGAGGAATCTGCATATAAACAGTCTCCTAAAGATTTCCATGAAAAAATGCATTCTTCACATCTAGCTGATGCAACTCCCAATCTCAGTTAGCAGCACATGAAATCAAAATATGCATTGAGTTCATCTTTGCTATAGGGGCAAAGGTCTTATCATAATTGATGCCATGCATTTGTGTATATCCTTTTGCTACTAGGAAAGCCTTGTATCTCTCAAGTTTACCTTCGAGATTATGCTTTACTGTATATATCCATTTATAGTCCACTGGTTGCTTCCCGCTAGGCAGAGTCACCACATCTCATGTATGGTTCTTTAACAAAGTATTCATCTTCTTTATCATTTCTTGCCTTTAATTCGGATTTGCCATGGCCACCTTTCAATCAGTAGGAATGCTAGCAGATTCTAATGCAGCTAAAAAGGATTTATAAGAAGGAGACAGGGACTTATAGAATACATAGTTAAAATATCATGATGATAGCGAGAAGGAGGAACGATCAGTTGGGAATCCTTTCGTTTGGTAATAGAAATATCTAAATCAGAGAAAATAGGATAATTACCGTTATTTATAGAGAAAGAGGAGGGCTTAGAAGGCCTGGATGGAGTTATATGCTCGGGGTAGAAGCTTGGATGACTAGAAAATGCACAATAGCCTCACTCTGCTTTCCCTGAATATCATCATCTTGTGCATCACTAGTATCCTCTTGAGCATTATTAATCTTTACCTCCTTACTTCTACCACCTTTAACACTACTATGCTGCCCCTCATGTCAAGGACCACCAGACGACATGGTCAAGAACTCATATGATAGAGAGACACCACCTGGCTCATCCGAAATCCTAGGAAGTTGTTCCATCATATTGTAAGGCACCATCTCTTGAAAGGTCACATCCATCTTGACTAGTATCTACCGTGAAGATAGGTTATAGCATTTATATCCCTTCTTAGTTGCATAATAATCTACAAAAATACATTTCAGAGCTTGAGAACCCAGTTTACCAACAGATAGTATATGGTCTCGAGCAAAACATACACAGCCAATGACATAGGGTGGCACAATATATTCAGTCTTTTCTTGCAAACATTCAAGTAGAGACTTGAAGCCAAGAACTCGGAGTGGCATACGGTTGATCAAGAAGTCACAGTCAAAATAGCCTCCCTCATAAAAATTTAGAAACTCGCATAATAAACATGAGGGCACGAATTATCTCTAGCAAATATCGATTCTTCCATTCGGCTACTCCATTTTATGCAGGTGTATCCACACAAGTAGCATGATGAATGATCATATGGTCCTGCAGGTAGGTACAAAATGCTTGGTTCGTGTACTTATACCATTATCAAATCGAAGTTTTTAACATTTGCTTCAAACTAGGTATCCACCAATTTATGAATTTTTTTAAAACATGAGAATACCTCATACTTGCTCTTTGATAAGTACAACCAGATCACCCGACTATAGCAATCAATGAAGGTAAGAAACCAACGATGCCATATAGTGGAATCAGTACTACAGGGTCTCCAAATATCTGAATGCATAATATCAAACTTATTATTGCTTCTATTATTAGAAATAGGATACACTCCATGGATTTGTTTGGTAAATTCACATTCATCACAAATTAAAGTAACATTCTTGCAAGATTGAGAAATAACAAGAAATAACTAACGTAAAGCAGGAAAGACGATGTGACATAGTCTTTTGTGACGAAATAGGAGCTCATAAGAAGCATTTTCCATAGACATAGCATCCCAGAGCATGAATCATTAAGTCTCCCCTTCATTCTCGAGGTAGTACAGGTTATTGTGCATTTTACCATATCCAAGTTTCTTTCCCATTGTTAGCTTCTGAAAAGTACAATAAGATGGCCAAAAGGTGATAGAATAGTTTAAATCTCTAGTAATAGAGCTAATAGATAATAAGTTTGTGAAAAATATAGGGACTTGCAAGATGATGATAATTTGAGAGGAGGTATACAATCGATGGTTCCCTTACCAAACATCGCTAAAAGGGATCCATCAACTATATGAACTTTATCTCGATCAGAACTAGAAAAATATGCACTAAATAATGTAAAAGATCCAGTCATATGACTTGAAGCTCTAAAGTCGATAATCTAGAAAGAAGATCTATCTAGATAACTAAATGCATGGCCTGTACTATATGTAATACCTAGCTGGACAAAGTTGGAAGTGTGTAGTGATTAGCTATCCGAAACTGGGAGGGGCAACGAACTGGATGTAGATTCATATTTGTTCATCAACTATTTTATTATTTGATAGTCTTTAATGAATATACTAGTAGAAGACTCTTCCACTTCTTTAGATAGATGTACATTTTGCTAACCACGGAACCAACCTTTTTGCCTAAACTGAGTAGGGCGACCATGTAACTCCCAGCATGTTACTTTGATATGACCAGGCTTGTGACAATAATTACATATAGTAGATGCCTGCTTACCAGATCGAGGCAGTGGTTTTACTATGAGGGCAGAGCGAATTGGCTCATAAGAAATAACTACTCTGGTCCTCGTCTCCTCACGCAAAATAGTAGAGAAGGCCTGATTTAGGCTTGGCATGTCCTTCCATGCTAAAAGCTATACCTGAACTGGCTCAAACTTAGGATTCAAGCCATACAAAAAATCCTGAAACGCTCCTCTTCCAAATACCTTTGAAATCATTGTACATCTATGAAGCTTTCTAAAATAAAGGTACGATAGTGGTCAGTTTAGCCTATAATCTTTTCAGTTTAGTAGCATTATCAGTAATAAAAAGTTTGCTTTGACAAAGTTGCCATAACTGACACCATATCTCATATAACTGTGCAGGATTAGCCCTCTGAAAATATATCTAGGCCATCGCCTCCCATATCTTATGTGCTGTCTCCAAGAGCTGTACGCTCCTTGAGATATTCAGGATCATGGTGTTACGTAGAAAAGCCATGACCATCGAATTTTTCATGTCCCATTGAGCCATGCCTGGTACCCCATCAGTAGGTCGCTGTGTGGTGCTGGTGAGATAGCCCTCCAAACTACAACTTTTGATAAGCAACCGGGTACTTCTAGACCATGATAAAAACGTGGCTAGCCCATCAAACTTGACAATAACTTGAAGTACATTTAGTGATATACTCTCTTTCAAAGATCTTCCTGGTTGAGTTGCTGCCTTGACAGCCGATACTTGGGTTGTGAGTAACCTACTAATTAGGTTCTCTAAGTCTTGAATGGTAACTGGATTCGACATGCATTATCCAGAACTCAACCTTTCATAAAAAATCATGAAATCTAAGAATAACTTGCACCAAACTTCTCAATAAACAAACATGACTGAGTATTTAAAGAACATACAGGGTGGAGGCTTACAATTTCATGCAATTACCATGGAGGGGATTGCGATCGGCTGTCATGAAGATTGGCTTCTACCACGGGATGACGGGAGGCATGAAGAGGGCACCAATCCACAGGGTCCATGAGAGAGGGGCCACGGATGAGCGGGTGATCCAGCGAGAGAAGGGTCGCGGAGGAGGCCAAGCAGCAATGGGGGTGTCGGCAACCGAGGGTCACGAACTTACCATGACAATCGAGGGAACGGGGTGGGGGGTGGTTTTGGTGCTTGGCGAGGATGAGGGAGTGGGAGATCCCGGTGGTGGCGCTCTGCAGGGCATCAGGGGTTTTGGTGGCAAGGTATCGGTGAGGCAACAGGGTGGGGGGGTTTTGGTGCTCGACGATGGCAAGGAGGGGTGAGGGGATCTCGATGCGACATGCCGGTGAACAATGGCTTCAACCAGAGGGGAGGTGCCATGAATGGAAGGGATGCTTCATGACAACAGTGAGGAGGGAAGGGGAGGGGTCACGGTCATGAGCAAAGGAAGGGACAGAAGGGGCTTTGGTCAATGGTGAGGCGATTCGGGAGAATGAAGGGGCGGAGAGAAGGGAGAGAAGACTGGTAGTGGTTGATTGACGTTGAGGCAGCCAGGGTGTTGAGATTTGAGAATAGAGACGACAAGAACAACCAAGGTTCAAGGAGAAGGGAGAGGCTGCGATAGCAAGACATTGAGGCGGGTCTAGTGGCAAGCCAGTGGGAGGAGAAACCCTAGAATCCTAGATTGGGAGGAGATGCTCAGGAGTTAGGACTTGTGAGGGAAGGCTGTCGGGGGGCATTAGTGGGGGCATTGGCGATAGGGGGTGTCGGCTACAGGGGGCATTGGCAGATGGGAGGGAGGGGCGTTGGTTGATGGGAGGGGGGGCATCGGTAGATGGGAGAGAGGGACGTCGGTTGCTTTGGTGGTGGCAGATGGGAGGGAGGGTTTTGGGCTTTGTTGTTTTGATGGGAGATGAGGAGCAGGGTTTCTGGGATGAAAGGTTGGCCGGGAGAGAAGTTGGCTGGAAAGATTAGGGATTGATGGAAGGCTCTGATATCATGTTATTAATGATGAAGAAAATAAATTGATTTTTATTCATGTCGGATCACTGTACATATATATAGGAGAGGTACAGGCTTTAAGAAAGTAGAAAAGAAAAACTAGAAAGGAGAAAATTAAGGGAAAGAAAATAGTAGGAGATCAAATATATGAAGACTTTCCAATATTCCAAAATATATATATGTATTTATATAGTCTTTCATAACATAAAATATTAAAAATATTGATTTTTAGTTAGAATTTTAATATTTAGACTTGGTTGTGTCATGATTGCCTTTCCCATTATCCTATGTGTGCTTTTGCTTGAACAAAGAACTTGATTAATTCAATATGGCCTTGCAATACTAAAGTGATTAGTGAGCTTTAACTAATAAGCTTGGTATCGAGATGTGAAATATTAATATTTCTTTATTTCATAGTAGATGTCTTTAATCGAAATTATATGATAGCTTTCAACTCCCCATTAATTGCCATTTTATATACATAGAATGACATGTCATTCACTTAAATATTTCACATTTGTATTGTTTGGTATTCCTCCTCTATCAAATTGGAGGATAAATTAAATATCTTTTGACTGTTGGTGTGTAAGTTTATATAAGCATTTGATATTGCCATGTAGATAATGTTGACAATAGCATTTCTAGTCATGGTATCTAGTTGAAAGAGTTCTTTGTAACTTACAATCTTAAGATATTATTGTAACATAAAATTGATTTGCTTGGGAAGAACAAAGATATCCACCCATTTTACTCAAATTATTTCCCAAAAAAGGAATAATTGCAAAATTTGGATTTAAATCTCATTTCTTTTATTGATTAATTTTTCATGTCATAAACCAAGGTACATAATTCCTTTCTTTTTTGATCTGTAGGTGTATGAGACAATTTTACAACAAGAGTAGCTGATACTTGTGTTAAAGGTGTCATCAATTAAGATACAATTTGGATGCACTGTATAATTTTTTTATTTATTTATGTGAGATGTCCCTTTATCTTAGCATTTGTTGAGGTAGAACTAGTAGCTATACTCGGATTTGTCTTTATTTGTATTTCAAGTATGGATAGCCCTTTTTCTAATTACTTGATCATTTCCCTATCTGAACCATGAACTAAGTCCCCTATAAAATATAGATATAGAAGAACAAATTAAGCTTTGATGCCAACTTTATCTGATTAGAAAAAAGAAAGATTTTTTCAATCTATTTTACTCGAATCTTCCAGAAAAATGATGAAATAATTACGAAAATAGTGCTTAAATCTTCCTTTCTTTTTTTAATTAATTTTTTATACCATAAATTGAAGTATATAGCCCTTTTTATAATAATAAGATCCATCCTTTTATAATTCATGTCAAATTTATCTTCTTATCTTTTAGAATGATGTCCATCCTAAAACAAGTTAGATTTGGCACCTCTTCCCAACTTAAATAAGGTTATATTTCAAAAATATGATAAACATAAAAAAATTATAAAAAAATATTAGAATTTTAGAAGAGAGAGATCTTAACTTATGTACCAATTTTAACTTTTATCACTCCATCCAATTCTTTATGGATTAGAAGATAACCTTCCGTCAAATCTTTTATAAAAAATAAAAGTTTTTGATTTGACTAATTTATTTTGAAATCAAAGAATCAATTTCTTTAAGGACTGGTTTAAAGTTGTAAATCTTTAAAAGATACCTAACTAAAAAAAATGAATTATTTCAATTGGACACTGTATGATGAAGTTATGACCTTCTTAAATTTGATATGCGATTTGGCTTCCTGATTTGATGAATATTGCTCTGAAATTTTTCATTGCTAGCTCTACTCGTAGTGGCCATTGAGATCACATTGAGTCCTTGTAGTGATAAAAGTAATCCGTATCGAATTTAATAATTTTTTTAGATACATGTAGTGATCAAAATAGTTTACATCGAATTTGATGATCCTTTGATCAAAAATAATATTGAACTAGATGATATAATGAAAAGGTAAGGCTTGGCCATGTCAAGAGGATTGAAAAAAATAAGAAAAAGAGCAAGAATATAAGAAAATGTATAAGAATATATTTTACAGCTTGATTTGCTTTTCTATTGGCTTAACTTTATTTTGACACTATCATTTTTCTTCCATCCTGTGCTTGCAAGTTCTTTATATAAGAAGGACAATTTTACGGAGAGTAAGTTGGTTGCCTCTACATTGAAGACAGGATGTTGAGCTGATATTTTTATATTTCCAACTTTAGATATATGAAGTCATGCCAAATAGTCACATCAAAGCAATAGTTGGAAGTATAAACACTTCATGTGACATGGCTTATAGGTTCCAAGACACCAACCATGGTCTAAAGTATAAGCTTAAAATATGTATCATGATTTGTAACAGATGGCTCAGCCTTCATGTTCTTCGGCATAAAAAGTTGCATACTAACTAACGTCTATCGGAGTCGTCGAGAGACACCATTTTTTATTAGTCTTTTATTTTTTTACATAATTTTAAATAATAACATCATTCATGGTATATGGCTTCAAATATATATATTTGAATTATAAGAAATAAGACCTCTCTTCCTACCAATTTTCTTCCAATTTCAATAGTTGTCTCTAAATATTTCCTTTTTTTTTCGTAAATGATGCAACCAAGTGTTTTTTTTTTTTTTTTTATACGATGGTGCATTCATTTCACAGAACGGGTATGAATACAACCAAGAAAGTCTGTCAAAAATAAATCTCTAAACTGAATAGGAGCGGAATGCCAATCAGTCCATACCACCGGATCCGAATGCTGGACAATGAATGATGCCATCCAGTCGGTAGCGGAGTTGGCCTCCCTGTAGACATGTCGAATAGAGAGATAGGCATATCCCGGATGATGGGATGCGCGGCCGAGCATCTCAACGCCTGTCTGATCCATGATACAACCGTCACAGAATCCCCTTCAATAATCAGGAGGTCTAGGTGTAGAATCTGACAGGCGTACCGAATACTTGCCTATGCTGCATACAACTCCGCCGCAGGGATGGAGGAGTCCAAATGTGGCATACTGCCGGTGGCCAGGAAGCCCAGATGACAATCCCGGATGACAAAAGCAACACCGCCCCGCCTATCCCTGAGGCTCCCGTCGAAACTGATAGTGAAGAAATCCGGAGGAGGGGGTTCTCAGGAGATAAAAATCCGAAAAAATGCTCGAGGAGCAGAATGGTAACCCCAGGTCTCTAGAGACCTCACCATAAAGCTCCGATAGTCGATGACGACCATTATGGCTCTCTCAAGAAGAATCGTAGAAGAACACCTGACTGAGCTAAACACCAACTTGTTCCTGGATAACCAGATATGGTATGCCAGATAGGCCATGAAAGAGACAGAGTACTCGAAACCAAAGCTCAAAAGAGAGAAGAATAAGTCGTTAGAATCCTCGGCCTGAAGGGATAAGGTCCCAAACCCAGCCATCCACCATAATAACGTAGCTCGATCATAGAGGAATAAAACATGGGCTTGCATCTCATAGTCAGAATCACAGTACGGGCAACCAGATGGAATGGAGATGCCTCGCCGCAGCAAAAAATCACGAGTGGGCAAGCGGTGCCAAGCAAGTTTCCAAAGGAATAGGAAAATCCTGGGATGCACCAATAAGGACCACAGCCAGCCCAGACTCCATGGCGACGGCAAGTCGGGAAGATACATAGACATCAGATCAGACATGGGGGCTCGGGCGTCAGCGGAGCACCTCCAAACTCTGGTATCTGGACAGGCAGTAACAGGCAGGATAATAGACAACGCCCTGGGGCCCAGGATACCCCCGAAGGTAGAAAAGACTGCATCACGATCCCACTCAGAATGACCTGGAATGATAAGATCAGAGACCATCATTGTCGACGGAGTGAGAACGAAAATGAAAGTAGGCCACCTGGACAGAGAAATGTCAGAAATCCAGAGATTGAGCATGGGACGAATAGACAAGCTATCCCTCGCAATCCAGGTAAGGAGAGGAGTAATCAATGTCGCCCTCGCCCTCATCTCCCTCCAAATCATAGAGGCATGCCTAGGCGATCTACGGGGAGTGTCAGTGCCGGTTAGAGAAAGACCATATCTATATCTCATGATAGACGACCACATGCTGTCGAGGCATAAGAAGAATCTGGTGACATGTCTGATAAGGAGAGCCTCCCGGCGAGCCATAAGAGAGGAGATCCCCAGACCACCCTGATGAACTGGCTGACAGACTACCTCCCACTTCATCAAATGAACCCTTCTCCTAGTAGAAGAAGAATCCTAGAGAAATGCTTGGAATAGCTGCTCCAGATAGAGAGTGACCGATTTGGAGACGACCGCATTAGAAAGCATGTAAATGGAGAGAGATGCAAGAACCGAGCGGATGAGAGTGATCCTGTCCATAGAGGATAGAGATCTCCCCTGCCAACCATCTATCCTCTCCCGAACTGCCGTCACCAGCGGTACTCAATCAGATCGAGTGAGTCTGGACCCTGTAATGGGTACCCCCAGATAGGAAAGAGGATCCTGATGCTCGGGGATACCAAGAACATCCTGAATCCTGCTCCGCTGTCCAGTGGGGGTCTTCGGACTGAAGTAAATCCTCGATTTGTACAGATTGACCCTCTGGCCCGATGCCAGGCAATAGTCCTCTAGGACTCTCCGAAAATCCTGAGCGCATGAGATGGAGGCACGGCATAGGAGCAGACAGTCGTCCGCAAAGAGGAGGTGCGACACCGGAGAAGCCCTAGGGGCGGGAATATAGGGCTGGATAACCGATGCGTTAAACATTGCTTGCAAGGATCTAGAGAGGTAGTCAGCTCAAATAATAAAGAGATATGGGGAAAGGGGATAACCTTGGAGAAGGCCGAGAAAAGAATGAAAGAACTCAGTCAGGGAGCCGTTAACTAGGATAGAAAAGGAGGGACGAATAATATATGCCATAATCCTGGATATCCAAGAAGGAAGAAAATCGAAGTCCTGCATAGCCATTTCCAGAAAGTCCCATTTAACAGAATCATAGGCTCTCTCGATGTCCAACTTAATCGTCATAAGGTTGCGGCGAATGGGCGCTTATCGTAGATCATGCATAAACTCCTGAGCGATAATGAAATTATCCGCAATGCTCCAAGAAGAAATGAAAGCACCTTGCTCCGGGTTGATCAGCTGCGGGAGAATATGTTTCATTCGGTTTGCCAGAAGTTTGGTGCAAACCTTATACAGAGTGTTGCATAAGTTGATAGGCCGGAAGTGGCCCGGCTCAGAAGCATCCGGCTGCTTGGGGATAAGAGCGATGAAGGTTCGCTTCCAAGAGTTCGGCAAACTCCCGGAAGCGAAAAATAATTGCACTGCCGCAACCACATCGGACCGCAGAATATCCCAATATGCCCAAAAGAAGAAAGGAGGAAATTCGTCTGGACCGGAGGCTTTATCTTCCCCGAGAGACCAAAGAGCATATTTGACCTCCTCCGCAAAAACCTGATTCATAAGCATAGCATTTTGGAAAGCAGATATAGAGACTGTAGGAGGATAAGAAGAAAAAGAGTGAGATAGGCGAATAGAAAGCGTCCACCTGGAAGAGAAGTAAGAGGATCTCCCTCTTAATGGCCGCATCCTCCTCCAACCAACCATCAGTATCAGAGTGAAGGGCTCTGATTATGTTTCTACTCCTCCGAATGATTGTGGCTTGATGGAAGAAACGGGTGTTTCTATCACCCTCCCGTAATCATTGAATTCTGAATTTTTGTTTCCAAAAGACCTCTTGCTTCTGCAGCAGAGAGTGGTGCAACGAAAGATAAGAACGGAGAGCCTCCATGTCCGCATCCGATAAAGAGCCACTCCTATCCTCCTGAATTTACAAAGCAGAAATAGAGTCCTCCACGGACTTAATTTGATTCATGAGATTGCCCACCTCGACCCTATTCCATCACAGAAGACGTCTCCCAAGCAACTCAAATTTCCTGGTTATGCGATAGGAGGCATCATCCTGGATTGGCACCTTCAATATCTCCTTGATAATGTTCATGGATCTCAGGAAAGAAAGTCAGAATTTCTTGAATCTGAAAGGAGTGGGGCCTTGTGCAGGATGATCAATAGAAAGAAAGATGGGATAGTGATCCGAAATAATACGGTTGAGATGATGAACGAAGTGATCCTGCGATCAAGTATTTGATGGGCTCTTAAATGAAAGGAAAGTCCTATTTTATTAAGAAAAAAAAAAGAGAAGAAAGAAAAAAAAAATATATGATTATTGGGATCGAATACATCTGATGCACCCTTGATTGATGGCAAGCATTCAAAATGTGAACCATTCATTTTTATTAGTAAGTAGTAAAGGAGCAAACATATATATATATATATATATATATATATATATATTTATATTTATATATATTACATAGAAAAAACACATAACGCTCCAAACTTGGGGACATGCACGTAAATCTAATCATGATTGGTCTTTGATTGGACACGTTTAGCTCCCTTGTCGCTCAACTATGTTGGTGACCGAGAAAGAGAAAAGAGGGAGAGTCTCATAATTTGACATACGTTAGGGGCGATAGAAAAGAGCACATCAATCCGATGGCTAATCTTTAGCTGATATTTGACAGCCTTTTAAGTGACCCTCCTTCCATGTGGTGTCACCCACTTTGGAAGGGTGGGTTCCGTGCCATCACCTTTAATCAATGCCCTTTTACCGTATTCCCCATCTCCCAAGTTACTTAGCTTTTCCATTTTTCCCCTGCACGAAGTCTCATTCCTCCCGCCCCACCCCCCCTCCCCCTCCAAATTCCCCCCATCGCCATTTGATCGCCATGTCTCCCAAGAAAGACTCCGTAATCATTGAGTCCAGAAATGAGATTCCTCCTGCCAACGGTTTTTTGCGCGCACCCCCCCCCTCCCTCCCTCCACCTCTCTCTCTCTCTCTCTCTCTCTCTCTCCATATATATATTTATATAATTTTACGTTTGATCCTCGTGTTCATGGGCTCAACGCAGGGGGAAAATATGGGATCTGTGTGGCGATTGATTGCTCCCCCGGAAATTCTCCTAAGATCGTTAAAAGCCGAGCCAGCCAATCCTAAAAAGTTACGTGTCATTTTGGACTAATAACCTAAGATGCCATGCGATGCACGTCTCCGCACGTGCCAACGCCACGTCTCCGCGCCGTAACTCTCAGGGGTCAACTTTGACCCCTCCAACCAAGCCGGAGATGACGTAATTCCTCCTCGGATTCCTCCGCGCCCCCTCCCCCGGCTCGGCTCGCGAAGGTAAATTGTATTTGCATCCTTGCGCCGAAGAAGGATTTATCTTTCTTCGAGCCCATCCACCGCCGGATCATCTACGACTTGCTTTAAGATCTACACATATGAATGAACGAAAGAATTTGAAATGCTTTGAGATCTGCGCATTGGGTGTTGAATTCTTCTCGTGCGAAGAATGCTACCATGACCCTCTGACTCGGCTTGGTTTGGCTCGTGATATTATTATTACTTTTTTTTTTTTTATGCGAGTCCTGCACATATATGCGGGTGTATAAATCAAGGAGTTAAATGGAATCATGAGAGCTACACAGCATGCACCCTACTGCAGTACTGTCGATAAGGAGAGACTATCAAGTAGCGCACATCGTGGCACTGTGGCTGGCCAAGCGAAAGGTCTTCGGTTATATATTAATTGTGAGTTTGTACAGACTCGCACGGCAGAGTTTCTTTATTGTGTTATAATGACTATGGTACGCTGTTCTATTGTAGCCGGACCGGGACCTATGCGGTTTGGGTAGCGCATGCGAAGATAAGGTTAGGTTAAAATAATGCAGGCCTTTTTTTGGTAGGGAAATAATAATGCGTGCTTTGGATGCTTAATTACGTATGTGTAGATCTGTTAAATTTTCACATGGGATAGGCTAGGGTGGAATTCAGGACGAGGGGAACAGGGAGGAGTAAATAGTTGGCTTCCAAGGCTAATAAATTAGGCATCATGTGATAGCTATTGGAATCTTCGATGATTGTGTGTTTGCCATTGCGTTAGGGCCATGACATTAAGATATTTTCAAAGGATGGGGGAACATGGTCCAAATAATGGGATGAGGTAGAATGATTAGCTATAAAGCTTTGTTTTTTTTTTTTTAAAAAAAAATAATAATAAAAAAATAAAAAAATCTGAATCAAATAAAATATTGATCGGGTAGAACCGAAAGAAGGCCTTGTTGGTATTCTCTTCTTCATGGGCCAACCGATAATAAGTTACGGGTCACAACATTGGGACACCAAGGTTGGAAGGGGTCGCCTTCATTACCTGCTTGATACCCTTTCTCTTCACCACCATCCATCTTCACCATCTACTGCATTATGCTTCGCTTCATAGGCAAGAGTAAGAATCCAAGACATGGCTTATGAAAGTAGGATGAGTAATAGAAGATGCTCTTTGATGTAGCTACTTATATCCAGTAATTTTAATTGGAAGGAAAAATCAGATTTAGGAAATAGCATGCCCCGTACTATTATCTTTTTTCTAAGGAAAAGAATATTTTTTCATATATACAAAAGAAAAATAAGATATCTGATATTCGTTGAGATATTATAGCAAGTTTGCTTCTATGACGTTGTAGAATAAATGGTTGCATGATCATCGCTCGATTACTATTAGAGTTTATTTGGGTTTTTTTTAATCTTACTTTGGAAGTATAAATAGGTGCAGTGGAGCCTAGCTCCTTCCAAACCCGGTTCAATTGGATCTACTTCAGACCCTGAACATCAAGCCTCATTTGTATCTGTTAAGATTGGACTCTTGATCTAATCAAACTAGACTTCATGTTGTTAAATGGGCTAACGGATCATTTACTGCTCAGGTAATTGACCTAACCAGACTAGCACCTGTTATGCATACAAATAGGATGTTTGCTATATATATCACAAGACAAAAATTGTTTCATATTTTGATTTAGCCCATGCAAAAAAATAGTTTTCAAACATTTTACTTGATGGTAGCTTAAACTAAAACATGCCAAGAATTGCAGCTCTTTCATTCCTCCCCCTCGACTCGAGTGTTGAAGAGGGAGGAGGGCACACAAGCCTATGCAAATGCTCCTTTACTTCATCATTACTTCCCTCTCTTAAAGTATTGACACGTGCGAGTTCGGAGTCAATTGGATGAGAGGTGGACCATGCCAAGCGTGTCAAACTTGGCAAGGACAAGTACTCGTTCATTCACACATTCACCATCCATACTGTACAAATTACGGCCTCTACATTTACCTCCCCTTCGCCTCCACCCTCTCTCTTCCTCGTCCTGCCAGCAAAATCCAAATGGAGTTCTTTAGTGGTGGTCCCAAAAAGACCCACCGATCCAATGGCGGACAATGAGAACTAAAGGCCCGGCACACCGGTGTCCACATGATGGGGTCCATCCCCTCCGCACAAAAGCTTCGGTGGTCACCTCGCTGTAAAACGGTAAAACCCAATGCCTCCTCCCCACGTCCTTCTGATCAAGATCCAACGGTGCTGTCTCCCTATCACCATTCCCTTGTACCCTCTCCAATTAATTTACTCAGGGACTGCTGGCCCTTCTGAACCATCCAATCAATCTCCATGCACACCATCCAATTTAACAAAAACATATATAATTTATTTTTTATTTTTTTATTCCAATTTTTAGATTAAAAAGAAAAAAAAAAGAAAGCTGGGGGCGAGAGCGGGAAAGTGCCGCCGAATTCCAGCAACAGCCGAGTGACGTGCCGTAAGGAACCGAGCGCTCGGAAAAATCCAGATTTCCTGACGAAAACACCCCTAGCGATCTGAAGCTTTTACCAGCGTAACGGACAAAACGGAGGGCATTACTGGGAATTGGAAACGTGACGCTCCTGTCATGCATTTTTTTTTTTGGTTGGCATCAAAGGAGAGAAGCTTTCCGTTTCGGTTACTTCCTCTCTAAGAATATTTTCTTTATTCCAACATGTAAAAAAAGAAAAAAAAAAAGAAGACAACAAGAGAGAGTGAAAGATCGGAAAGGGACGGTTTGATTGATGAGGTGGGGGTTGAGATGGAGTTAATAGATGTGTTAAAAAAAAAATAGAGACAGCGGCGTGTAGAAAACTAAAAAAACAATGGGACGAGCGTTGTTGTGATGATAGATCCTTTAATTCTTCATTGCCCTCCTTTATTACCGTATAAGAATTTTAATTTGTAATAGATGCCATGACTTGATACGAAAGTCCTTTAATGTGTCGTACCGTGTTGTCCATCTGGTCGGCATCTACCAACGAATCCAATTAGCGTACGGCCATGATTGAGAGATAGAAAGAGAGCGTGCGGCGCATGTATCCCTTTGTTTTTGTTTTAATTTGATTCCCCGGTTAATAATTGAAATGAGCCGTGAAAGAAATGTTCTACGAGGGGCGAGGGAGGAAAGGAAGGGATGGAAGAAAGGAATAGAATAGACGGGGGGGGGGGGGGAGAGAGAGAGAGATAAATAATAAGAAGATGAAATAATAATTGTTATTTAAACAGGGGAGGAAGGAGGGGGATGGGAAGGGATGGGCCTCTATCATTACTTGACCAGATCAGGCGGAGCTGGGAGCCGTGGGTCCCACTGTAATAACTCTATCCCCATCCTCCCCCGTTTCCCCCCGGGGCATTATATAGAGAACAAACAAGCCCCATCTCGCCAATATATCGCTTGCCACATGAGATATTTTATCGAACACTAGTAAACACAATTAAACTAGTTTAAAAAAGATAAAACGATCCTATCCAAAATCTATCACCTCCCTTTCAACACTACTGCACCCTTCCTTGTCCCCAGCGTAGCTTAATATGTAGAGATTAACATTATAGATAAATAATTATGGGTTACTTAAGGTCCCTCCAGGCATCATCAATGGTTGTCATATCGGGAGATCATGGATCATGCAAACGGAATCGTGTGCCACGTGGTGAAGAGATTCCTATCTTTCTCTCTCTAGCTGGGCGCTGCTGTTCATGTGGAATAGAATGGTGGGTTAATTAAAGGTTTCTTTTGTGTAACACTGGAATTAATAATGGGATTATTACCTGGCGTAACATGCCACGGTGTGGGTTGATTGGATGGCGGTTGGGGGGTTTCTGTGGGATCCGCGATAATCGCCCGGCACGTTCCGACCCCTTCGTGGGGCCCACTCTACAGCTGTTGCAATGCGTTCTTGTCTGCCTTCCCTTCCTACCACTTTTATTTATTTATTTATTTTTTCAATTCACCCCTTATTCTCGGTCATATTTTCCTTCCTACTACTCTTCTAACACTGTTTTACACCGTTACTCGTGTCCTTTTATTTTTATTTTTCCCTCTAGCCCTATTCCATCGATTAATCCTCCGCTGGGCCACCATTCCACCACCATCACCACCAACAACAACCACCATCATGATAGTATTTGGAATTTCTTACCACCAAAAACACAACATCAAAGCCGTCCATTCTGTGGGTCCCGGTACTACTCCCGTTTCAAACTGTTAGCTTGGAGGAATCAAAGCAATCGGTTTCTTCGGTTTTATGGTAATAGCACCTCCTGTTATTAAGTTAAATACTTGTGGACAATTAATATAATGTCGCGGATGTTTATGTGAGAGACTAGCAGGGATGACTACCGGTTCGAGATTATCCCCCAGGGTTTGAAACGGAGAGAGTACTGACGGTGCGAGACGTACTAATCTTTTACTACAGCGTTATCTTCGTTATAATTTTCTCGACGAGCCAGCAAAGGAACGCTATTTCTCTCTCCTCTTTACCCTTTCGGTTTTAACTATTATTAGGCAGCAAAGTAAGCCCCCTGACAGCGCAGCATCTCGTTTGTTTTATCAATTCCCGTCTCTCCTCTTCCTCTCACATCATCATCATCATCATCATCTGTACCCTTCTTTCTCTCTCCTCAGCTCTCTCTCTCTACTTCACTCTGTTCATCTCTCCTTTCTATGCTGGCTCGGATCTTCCGCTCTCTCTCTCTCTCTCTCTCTCTCTCTCTCTGCACTGTCTCTCTCCGCCCCATCCTCTCCTCTATAATATTTCTCATCCTAATATTTATATAGACGTATATATGGTATTCCGAATTTTTAAGTTATTTTGCCAGCACTCACTTGTAGGGGCTTCCCTTTCTCTTTCCTCCTCTCCCCCTCTCCCTCTCTTTCCAGTTGTCCATGCTTCCATCTTTTTCACCCCCTTCATGTACTGATTTCCTTTTCCAATTTCTGATTCCTCCAATCCCCACCCCTTTCTCTCTCTCTCTCTCTCTCTCCCCACCGAGGGCAAGGGAGAGAGGAAGAGGGAATCAGTTCTAGATTAGTAGTCGAAGTAGAAGTAGTAGTGGCAGCAGCACAGCAGCAGTGCGGTAACTGCTCAGAAGGCGTTGGGAGGAGTGGGAAAGGAAAAATTCCGGAGCCATGCATCAGCAGCAAGGAGGGTCCCAATATGGGGTGCCTCCTCCTCCGCCGGATATGACCCCATTCTCCTCCCCCCGAGCTCACATGCTCGGAATTTCCAACCCCGACCCCCTCCAGCAGCAGGCCCCGCAGCAGACTCAGCTCGCCGAGGCCGCCTCCCCCATCAGCAGCCGCCCCCCGCCATCCGGCACCGTCCCCCGCCCACCGACCTCCAATTTCGAGGAATTGGTCCCCGCCGTGCCCGGAAATTTCCCCGATGACGAGGCCCTCGCGGCCGCCGGCGAGGAGGTCGAGCGCGGCGGTGCAACCGGAAACCGGTGGCCCCGCCAGGAGACGCTCGCCCTCCTCAAGATCCGCTCCGAGATGGACGCCGCCTTCCGGGACGCCACCCTCAAGGGCCCCCTCTGGGAGGACGTCTCCAGGTAAAAAGAAAAACAATAAATTCACCAGAATTCTAGCAGTACCCACTGGCTAGGTTCCGAAATGTGGAGGCCGGACCTCTATTTCTTTCTTCCATCTCTTTCCTTCCTATCTCCTCCTCTTCACACGCGCTTCCATCCGCCTTCCCCCACCTCCTCTCCCTTGTGCTGCGTTCCTTCCCTTGCGAAAAGAGATCACGGATCTCGGGTGCTATAATTGAGACGGAGGGCTTAACGGTTTCTTGGGCTTTAGTTCCAGGATGAAATAAGAGCAAAAATTTTGAGAATTCTGATAGACAGCTGGGTAACGATCTGGCACTGTGTCCGTACCACGGAGCCCACTGTGTTACGGCAGCCGCTGCCTCCTCCTGCTGCCCTTGTTTTTTTGATTAGCTCCAGTTTTGGGAAAGAAGAAGGCGGTCGATCCTCGATCTCCTTCCAACACAACTCCACCTCCCCGTCCTCCAAAGTCCCAGATCTCGCTCTCACCCCTCCCCCCGTGGTTCACGAGCGGAGCATCTTTTGTTTTTAAATTATATCTAGTCCCCTCCACTTCTGTTTCTGAATTCGATAAGCGCCGCTTCAGATCCGCTGCATCAATCCCAACCAATGCCCAATTTCTAATTTCGGAGACATGTTGAAAACTCCGAGAAAAAAGAGATACAAAAAAAAACCCCATGCATTCCTCGCCATCCATCGAGGTCCCATTTTAGTTCTAGTTTTAATTTATTTTCCGCCTTTTACTCCTCCTAAAATTAAAAACTTCATTTTATTTATGTTAAGATGAGCTAATAATTATTATATAATTGGTGCTTTAGATGCTCTTTGTGCGGATATATGCTATCATCATACTCTCATTTTCCCTTCAGATCCTTGAGTTGCTGTTGTTATTATTAGTATTCTGTTCTCTGTGTGTTATATCGTATCGTCACCATGGGGTTGCTTGGGTGGTGGGCAGGAGGCTAGCTGAGCTGGGCTACAAGAGGAGCGCGAAGAAATGCAAAGAGAAGTTCGAGAACGTCCACAAATACTACAAGCGCACCAAGGAAGGCCGTGCCGGCCGCCAGGACGGCAAAAGCTACCGCTTTTTTAGCCAGCTCGAAGCCCTCCACGGCAGCAGCAGCTCCTCCGCGGCCGCCCTAGCCCCCGCCACTGCACCGGCTCTCACCACCGCCGCAGCTGCCACCAACCCCACCCCGACAACCCCAATTGGGATCAGCACCGGTATCGCGGGACCCTCCTCCGCTAGAATCCAACCTCCTCCCGTCTCCGCCGTGGCCCCACCTCCCATCGCGATGCTAACACGGGTCGCCCCCGAGATGACCCCCGCCACCGGTGTCACACCGTCCGGTATCTCCGGCTCCGCCACAGCCGCCGGGATCAGCTTCTCGTCCAACACTTCCTCCTCCTCGTCCTCCGAGTCCGACGACGAGGAGACCGAAGAGGCTGGCGGGAGCCGGGAAGCACGGAAGCGGAAGCGTAGTGGATCTGGGAGCAGTCGGAAGATGATGGCGTTCTTCGACGGGCTGATGAAGCAGGTGATGGAGCGGCAGGAGTCCATGCAGCAGCGTTTCTTGGAGACCATCGAGAAGAGAGAGCAGGATCGGATGATACGAGAGGAAGCGTGGAGACGGCAGGAGGTGGCGCGGCTCAACCGGGAGCACGAGCTTCTTGCCCAGGAGCGTGCCATGGCCGCGTCCCGTGATGCCGCCATCATTTCCTGCATCCAGAAGATAAGCGGCCAGACGATCCAGCTGCCAACCGTGCCTGCTGCTGCCGTCCATACGTCCTCCGCAGCACCGCCACCGGCACCACCTCAGCAACAAAGCCAACACCCGCAGACACCGCAACAGCAACAACAAAGAACACCCCCACCGATGCAGCCATCACAGCAGCAGCAAGAGTTTCACCAACACCACCAAAGCATGGAGATTGGACGGCATCAGGTGTCATCTTCTTCAGAGCTGGTACCGGTCCCAGAGCAACAGGAGCCGGTCGGGACAGTGAACTTTGAGACTGTGTCGCCCTCGCGGTGGCCCAAGGCGGAGGTCCACGCGTTGATTAAGCTGCGGAGCGGACTCGAGTCTAGGTACCAGGAGGCTGGGCCCAAGGGCCCGCTGTGGGAGGAGATCTCGGCCGGAATGCAGCGGATTGGATACAACCGTAGCTCTAAGAGATGCAAGGAGAAGTGGGAGAATATCAACAAATATTTCAAGAAAGTAAAAGAGAGTAATAAGAAGCGGCCTGAGGATTCCAAGACCTGCCCATACTTCCACCAATTGGATGCCCTTTACCGCAAGAAGAACTCTGGTGGCGGTGGCGGCGGCAGTGCTGTTGGAATTCAGCGGCAGCAGCAAGAGCAAGAAAACGTTCCCAATCCCAACCCGCAAGAACGGAGCGATCTTCCCATAACCATGGCACCGCCACAGGCGCCGCCACCGCCACCACCACCACAACAGCCATCGGCAGAGACCGAAACCAAGAATGGCTGCAACAACAACAGAAGTGGCGTCAATTCTGAGGGTGGCGGGGTGTCGGGCGCTATACAGATACAGACTAGCAATGGGGGACTTCCACCAAGCTTCTTTGAAGGAGGCAGCAGCGCTGGTGGCATGACGATGAAGAAGGTAAGCAATGCTCTATTTGTATACAATCTCTCCTCTAGCTTTTTCTCTCTTAATTTAATTGATTGCATTGAAGCCAGAAGACATTGTGAAGGAGCTGATGGATCAAAGGCAGCAGCAGTCGACCATGGAGGATTATGACAGGATGGAGGAACCTGACAGCGATAACATCGGCCAAGATGACGATGACGATGATGATGATGAGGATGATGAGGACGGGAAGATGCAATACAAGATACAGTTCCAGAGGCCTAATGTGGGCGGTGGCGGAGGGACAACGTCGACAGCGGCCCCGACTGCAGGTTCCTTCTTGGCCATGGTTCAGTAGATCTACAATCGATCCCGCCACCATTTATCCCTTCTTCCTCTCACTGTACCATATGTACCTATTGTTACCAACAACCATCTACAACCTAGACTTCTCAACACCCAAAACTCTCATCCTGATCTCTTTTCCTCTTCTTCTTCTTCTTCGATCTCCTCCTCCTTTTCTTGAGTGCATCATCATCATCTTTCTACCGTCACTTTTGTCTCCTTCTTCTTCGACTCCCATCTTCTACTTACCGGCACTATTAATTAGTTGCATCGTAAATGTCACATGGTTCGACATAAAAAGTTTTTCTGGATGATGATGTCCGTTGCGTCAATCCATCCTTTTGCTATTTATTGATTTGTTGTGGAATAAGAATCCTCTTCGGCCAATGGAAGGGGCGGACATGGACCAAAGGCGGTAATAAGCTCGCGCAAACACCATCCACAAGAGGCCCACAGGGGAAGGGAAATAGAGGCATCGAGAATTGGCATCCGGTTCTCTACATTGGAACGGAGGAGCAGAGAAAGTGGCAGAGCAAACGAGTCCTGATTAGAAGCCTGCTTCCCTTCCTTCACAACTTGTATATCCACACTGTTTGTCTCTAAATCTCAATCTCTATTTCTCTCTCCTCTGTGTGACTTCCAGTTCGAGTTAAGAGGACCCATAACCAAACAAAAAAAAAAAAAAAAAAAGTGCTAGTACAAATTGAGATCGATGGCGGGAGAAAGGCTGGTGTTTGGTGCGGGGATTTTTATTTTTATTTTCTTTCATTTTAAATCAATCAATTATGATGATGGTTTTTAATATGCTGTTTTATGCACTGTAACAATGTACATCTCCTATTCTTCTTGTCATTATTGTTCTGTCTTGATTTGCTTCTGTAAACCTCTTATCCCTTCTTACATTACCATTAAACTTGTTATCATGTCTTTTTTGTTATATATTATTATCTTTTTCTAATATTTAGCTTGACTTGATAAAGTTTACTTGGATTACAGTAAGGACACTAAAGGACTCTCACTAAAGTATACGATAAAAAGAGAAGGGAGGGTGGAAGGAAGGAAGGTATTCTCCCAACCTGGCCTCTTGAGTGTAAAATTTGGAAAAGTTCATGAGTATATATGTGGAGGGTTGGTTTCTATAAGGGAACGTGGAGGGTTGCAGAGGCTGCCGGTGCCGTCGTGATGCCCACCCTCACCTCTTGCTTTTCTTTTCTTTTCATTTTTTTTTGTTTTTTCTGAGTACAAGCTTTTCTTTTTATATTGGGTTTTTTTTTTTTTGGTTGGGAAGCGACGCTTTTGGGCTGCGCAGGGAGGGGGCTGGCGCAGCTTTCTGGCAGAAGACTGATCGATGCGTATAAAAGACCTTTTATTTTATTTTTTTTTAAAAAAAAGGAAAATATGAAAAACGGGCACCGATCTGCAAGGGTTTCGGTAAGCCCGCAACGATGCTTTTGTTGGCTTCCCAAAATGCCCACCGCGACTCTCAGCGCCCGTCGCCCCCCGGGCGGGTCGATTGTGGGGAGGCCCATCCGTTGCTTTTCCCATAATACCCTTTCTTCGTCCTCATTCCCATGCAGCCACTCCGGATTCTGTTATGTTAATATGAGATAGTTCTTATTTATTTATTTATTTATTTATATTTTCCCTCCTCCTCTTTATACTCATGGATGGATGCTATATATGGACGACTTTGAAAAAAAAAATATATATATTCATGATTGATATTTTTGATGGTATTCATGGTGCTCTCTTGATTTTATTTTTTTTTTCGAAAAACCTCAATTTTTAATGTTTTTGAAATTTATTTTTTATATTCAAATTATTTAAAATTCTTTTTCTATATATATTAGTTGCTACCGTATTCATCTTACTCACAAAGTGGAAAACTTTTTTTTTTTTTTTTGATTTTTAGTTCTTTCATGTCCACATGAAAGTTGCTTTATTTGTGTTTAGTTATTTTGAATTTTTAAACTAATTAAAAATGAATAACAATTAGTTCACCATTAAGAGTCATGGTGGACTTGGACTACTTGCCCGAAGATTATGATTTGAATTCATGAATGAGAGTTTAATTAGTTTAGTCGAAAGCTTTTATAAGCTTGATAGCTTAGCATAATTTAACTTAATTAACTGCTTGGACATATGCAAGTCGTAATAAGAAAGAAATTATAAGAAAAAACAATTAACATCTAATATCTTTTGAATTAACATAAGTTATGGATGTGCTAAATAATAGTTATGTTCTTTGTCAAAAAAGAAGAAATGCATTTTATATTTATAAGAAAATTAGGTGCATAGGAAAGAAAAATTATAATCATTGTTCGTTCAACACATTTTTATAACATATTATGGCTTCACTTCCCAATCTTTTTATTTGTGAAAAAATCTATTTTTTTATTACAAATATGACTTGCTTCATAGCCCTTTCTACCTCTATTTTCATAATTATCCAATGATCCTTTTTTTAAAAAAACATGCAGTAGCTAATTTAAGAATTTCTCCTCAGCATTGCCAGGGCTCTTATTTCTAGATATTATTGTCACACGAATATATGATTTTCTATTCGCAAATAACTACCCTTCTGTAAAATCTTTTCAATCATGAGGTTTCCCATTCCTTTAGTTTTAGATTCTTTGCTGGATATTTATATATGCTATTGTATATCGGTCTTTCAATCAGCATGGTAAACTGACCTATTTATATTATGTAACAACCTATTCATATTATGTAATCAAGGTGACATATATATGCAACGAAGCCTCTTATTTTGATCAATAAATCTATCAGAGATGAGAACTCACTTTCATGTGGGTAAATTAATTTTCATGATTTGAGCATAAATTGACAACTTGATTTAGTGTCATGCACTCATGCTTCTGAAGTTCTATCGCCATTCTCCATTACTCCAAAATGCAAAACAATCTAGCTTGACCATCAAGATTTCAGTAGTGTACTTTAGGTAAATATTCGTTGTGAAAGTTGATTTTGATAAGTCACCTTTTTTGAATGCTGTTTGTCTCCCATGCATGTTTAAATGATTCTTTGTTACTTTTGGTCATTATTATCAATAGCATTCTAGGTCCATAAATTCAAAAGTATCCTATTAGCCTTGTGCTCTTTAGAGCTTTTGCGTGCCCGAAAGTTATTTTTGCATTAGTTCCCTAAGATGCAATATCGACAGTTGATGCTTAATTTCATTTATTGTAATGCCCTCGAGATATATATATATATATATATTCTGCAATTTGGTCCGAATTAATAAAGCCACCTTCTTTGTATGTTCTTCTAATTTATGCTTATTTGGTTGCTACCTAGTACTTTTGTTTATATTATTTTTGTTTAGTTCTTTCGTTTTAATTTAAGATTGCATATGGATGTATTCGATCACATCGGTCATACAAAATTGACTTGCATCAGGTGAGTTGGAAACATGCACATCAAAGATGCATCAACATCTTGATCTTTCAAATTAACTTTTCAAAAATTCCTTTGTTCCCTTAATTAGTCCTTCACCCATAGTCTTCAATAAGTTTTTAAATTATTGAAAGTAATGCTTCTTGATGCGAGTTGTGCATGGTCAAGCTATCAAAGAGATCATGAAATTGATTGATGAGGAAAAAATAAGTAAAATTTATATATGGCCATTAAACTACATGTACACCATGCCTTCAAAGGGTAGATTGGATTCTTTTGGGGCATCATCCTCTTGCGAATTGGATTTTAGTTCTAGATGAGCTATTTATGTGGTCATAATGTTTAGTTCCCTCTTTTCTTTTAATAAATTTGAACTAGTAGCCTTATCATCCTTTAAAGTCATAGAGAGATGTAAAACGTATGAAAACAATATACTATCATGGTCCTAAATTCTCCTCTTGGAGCACATTCATGGTAAAAATTGAGATAAGGATAGTTAAATCTCCAGTATATGTATGATGATCTAAAATGGATCAGCTTTTAATAATTAATTAATTAATTTGTTTAAATATTTTTTTGATTTTAAGTTATATATTGTCTAATTTCATGGAATAGCTCGAGAAGAGTGGCTTGAATTAGTGGCAATTACAAAAAAGTTTTGCACCAAATAATGTTTAAATATTAAAGTAAAGTAACCATCTTATATAACTTTTTAGATCCTCTCATGAGTGCTAGATAGTTTGAGGTAGATTAAATTTAGTAATCGGGATCTCTATTTCTAGATGATTCTTACAAGAAAAAGAAAAAACTATTATTCAACTACTAGAAGCACAACCTATATTTATATTTGAGCCCGAGATGAACCATATTGCTTGCAATATATATCTAATGGATGCTATTTTTGATCATGTCCGATGCATATTATTTTTTCCTGAAAAATCTTCATGATAATTTGATGCAGACCATCCATACCTATTTTGAACTTGTCACGTACGAACATATATATCCAAAGCCTATCATGAAAACACCGGGAAAAAAAAAAAAAAAAAAAATACTAGGAAAAAGAATACATGCTGGATTCCAAGCCTGGGATTGTAAATTTAAACATAGCCAAGGGTAGGAGCGGGATAGGACTTCGAACGCCGAGGCTAAAGAATCTAGATGTAGGGAGAGACATTTTGGAGAGGAGGCCGTGGACACATCCGGGAAATTAAGCAAAGGACGCAAGGTGACAAACTGTAAGAAACTGGCCGGCAGCATGTGCGGGGACTCCACGATTCACGAGGGGAGGGAAGGAGGGAATAAAGACGCGCGGGATCGGATAAAAGTCCCCGCACGCACGCTCGTCCTCTCACACGTGCCTCTCGACCGCACCAACCGACTTCCTTTACCTCCCCTCTCTCGTGTCACTTGCCTGGTAAGTTGGTTGGCTACGTGTCAATTTGTACAACCCCGTCTGACCTATCTTTAGATACATGTCAAGTGCTGGAGATGCATGCCATCCGACATTCATCGATCGTAAAGCAGATTGGGATAGCTCCGGTGATTAGTAAAAACTTTGATGCTTACCTCAGTCTCATACTTTTTCAACTCTGGTGAACAAAATGGGGATGTGCATCAGGGTTTAACATAGGGCACGTACGATATGAATACAAGTTGGTTTTCAAGATTTGTGCTCGCACCATGATAGCTATGATCAGAATATTCAATGATGGATTTTTTTTTTTTTTTAAAAAAAAAAAACAAATAATAATGATGCCATTGAAAGCAATTAAATTTCAGATACCGACTTGAAAGTCAACCATGACTGATTTAGTGGCATAGCATGCGGATCCTAAGATAGAATATTGTCCGGATATTTTTCTCTTTTAGAAATGATATACTCCATATCTGATGGAATATATGATCCTTTTTAATTAATTTGAATTGCATGACCGTCAACCAAGTGCTTTTTACCTGCATGGGTGGAGGATATTAGATTTATCTCACGTAATAACCATACCTCGTTTACGTGCAAGCCGGAGGCATTGCCTGCATTGATTTCTTTTTATTGTTATCGGGTGAGTAGTAGATTCTATGATCCGGTGGTAGAAAATTCGCACGCTTAGAACGTGACAAAGTTTGATAGTTAACGATCAAAGAATCTGGATAGAATCGTACGTACCCCTCACCATAAAACCAATCAATCTTAATTCCCACCGACTGTGCACCCAGCTGGTTGCATTGCCAATAAAAAGTTGTCTCCTATCACAATTATATTATCTCTATACAATAATTAATATTGTAGATTCTCTCTCTTTAAGTGAATTAATCCAAGGTAACAGCTATATATATATATATATATATATTCTACCTTCACCAGCAGCCACTCGTCAATAAGATATCCAGCAGCATCCCAACACTCGTTTTCGGTTGATCCATCGCCTTTCATCTCGTGAACAACATGAAATATTTTTTCGTGCCACAAACCGATAAAAGTCTATTTCCCTTGCACGCAATCAGTGGTTTGGTAGTTATCCTCCAAAACACCCTTCGCTGTCAGTCCTCGAGCCTTCACGTTCTGGTGTCCCGCGGAACAGCCAAAAGTCAGACCTAGCTCCATCCTCATGGGCCCTTGGTCTCGGATGCCTGCGAGCCTGCTGGATTCAGGAGGCTTGTCAGGTTAAACCGTTAAAGCGATAAGTTGGAACACCAAATTAAAGCAGGGGGTAAGACCGAGTCCAGCACAACTCTAACCTAAAGGATCTTCCCGGTTGTTTTAATTAGCTGTAATCCAATAACGAAGTCATGCATTGGACTACTGCTAGCGTCATCATCACTTTGAAGCAAATTAAGAGGAACGATGGAAGTGACGCATATAAGATTATTTTGAGTTCGGATTGGGTTGCAACACATGAGAAAGAAAGCAACCGGTGAAAAATTAGAATAATCATATCCGTGCCCGATAAGAGAGCATGATGGGCTTACTTGTGGATAAAAACAAAGTTGGAAGTGCATTCCACCTTTCCACCGTGCTCCAAACTTCTCAGCAAGCAATGGATGGAGCAATAACTTGTATATAAGATGAGGATGGCCCTTTCAGCTTTTATTCTCAGCATCAAGCTCCTAAAGTGTCCCTTTGCATGCATGCACGCAAGGAGGCTCAGGGTCTCGGTCTTCTGAACCTACCTGAGCCTAAGATATGGGCTTGCATGCGGTTCTTGCGTGCACGGATGGGCTTGGACTTAATCTTCTAAGCCTATGCTGCGATTTAGTTGCCCCTATGATTCATGGATACAGGGAATACGTACATCACACTGGGATTTTGATCTGGGAATTAATATATTCGGGTTAGTGCAGTGGGATAGCTGCTGGTTTAATTTGGTTTGGTTTGATTGGTCTGATGTGCATGGCTTGGACATAATTGGCTGCATCCTAATGCATTTTGCATATCTTTAGCATGGGTTTTGAGTTTTTGACAATTATATATGACCAGCATACGGTAACGTGTCTGTTATATCTAATTCGCCAGCAAATTCATTGCAACCAGAATAAAAGGCAACATAAACAAATCAATTTTTTCTCTTTTCCTTCAAATTTTGTTGAATTCTTCGTACTATACCATGTATGCGATCATTGTAGAGTAGCAACTTGATTATCCTAAGCTCGTGATTTCAGGGGCGGCTCAACACACATAGAGGCCTAAAGCTAAATGCTAAAATGAATCATTTTTTTAATTAAAATTTATGTAAATTTTTTATTAAAATTTTATTTTTCTAGCTCTTTGAGATGCAAAATTTTTAATTAAACTTTTATAATCAAGTTCTTCTAACATTTCTTTTTCAATTGATAACATAGCCAATCCATTTAATCTTTCTTGAGACATTGTTGATCTTAAATAATTTTTTATTAATTTTAATTTTGAAAAACTTCTTTCTGCCGAAGCAACACTTATTGGAATTGTTAACATTATTCTAAAAGCAATATAAGCATTTGGAAAAGAATCAAGTCTTTTTATATGATTAAGTATATCGATTGAACTATTATCTTCCATTTGTACAATTTCTTTTAAAATTTTTAGCTCTGAAAATAAATCTAAACCATCAATATCAGAGTAATTATTATATTTTAAAGAACATTCAAGATTAAGGCAATATTCTTTCAAACTATTATTATCTAACGACTTCAACTTTCTACTGCTAAATAGAAAACCAAAAATATTTTCATATATCTTAAATTGTTCAAATCTACTTTGGAGTGAAAAAATTGCTTGATCTACTATATATAAGAAATAATTAATTCTAAATGATTCTTCAAGAGATCTTATTATTTCATTATCAACATTCTCATCAAATTGCTTTCTTCTATGAATAATACGTTTATCATGAAATTTAGGTTCTATATCCATTTGAGATGCAATTTCTTTAGAAGAAATCATAGCAGATGTAAATCCATTTTCTCTATATTTTTTTTTTTAAAAAAGAAGACCTTTTAATTGTTCTATAGCAATATCAATACACATATCTTTCGATTGTAAATTTTTGCTAACTGAGTTAATAGCAAATAATATACCATACCAAATAGTCATGCCCAATAAAAATTCAAAATTTTCAAGCTCATATGTTGCTAAGCAATTAGCTTCACTTTTAGTTTTAGGATCTTCACTAACTTCTGCTAATTTTAATAAAGCATCTCTTATTTGTGGAGCTTGAAATCTTATTGCTTTAATACTTTCAATATGGCTTTCCCAACGTGTTTGTGATAATGATTTAAGAGTTAGGCCAGGTATATTATCTTGTAAAATTTTCCATCGTTTAGTAGAAGAAGAAAATAGTGAATATATACGTTGTACCACTCCAAAAAATGATATAGCTTTAGTACAAGAATTAGCCATGTCACAAGGTACTAAATTTAGATTGTGACAACCACATGGTGTATAAAAAGATCTAGGATTTATATCTAAAAGTCTTTTTTGCACTCCTTGTTGCTTGCCCTTCATATTAGATCCGTTATCATATCCTTGCCCTCTTAAATTATTAATATCAAGTCCAATATTTTTTATTTCATCCACAATGGCATCAAAAAGACCTTTTCCAGTTGTATCATCTACTTTTAAGAATTCAACAAAATATTCTATAACTTTAATTGGACTTGATGAAATATCCACACATCGTAATATAAAAGACATTTGCTCTTGATGACTTACATCTGGAGTACAATCAAGTATTATTGAAAAATATTTTGCCTCTATAATTTTTTTAATAATTTTATTTCTAATTTCACTTGCTAACAAATTTATCAATTCATTTTGTATATTATGTCCAAGGTAATGAGTATGAATTTTATTATCTTTAATACGTCGAACATGTTCTTGCATCACCGGATCAAATTCTGCAATCATTTCAATTAAACTTAATAAATTTCCACTATTTTTTTGATAAATCTTTTCATTTTTTCCACGAAAAGCCAAATTATTTTTACCAAGAGTTTTTACTACAGCAAGAATTCTTGTTAATACTTTTTTCCAATGTTCTTCATCTCTTTTTATTTGTTCTTGAATACTTTTATCAATTATTTTATTTTTCAATAATCTCAGTTCTAAATCAATCCATGAACTCATATTAATAATATGCTCATTACTCATCTCATGACTTTTAAGTTTAGCACTAAGGTTTCTCCAATCTTTAGTACCTACATTAGCTAGTTTACTTGTTTTAAAAGCTGAATTAAATAATTTGCAACAAAAACAAAATACTTTATCCAAGTCTTTTGAATAAACTAGCCATCTTCTTTCATGCTTCTCTCCATTTGCCAACTTTTGAATATAATATGTAGTAGAAAAATGTCTTGAGAATTCATCTTTAGGAAACTCTATATCATTAATTCTAATTGGATCTTTTTCTACTAATAAATCTCTCAAATTTGTATCAATATTTATCCATTGACTTGGATCATAAATATTTTTAGGAATACAATCATTTAAATCAACAGTTTGGTTCTCTTCATTATGATTTTGAGTATCAATTTGAATCACTTCATTAACTTCTTCTTGTTCTAGTATTTCATTATCATCTAATTCTAAAAGATTATTAACTTGTTTATTTAAGGAACATTCACCAATATCTTCTGATGTATTATTTTTATTGCTCGTAAAAAAATTATCAAGAGCCCCTTTTTGAGATAGAGTTAAACTTTCAATTCTTCTTTTTTTTTGAAGTTTAGAATAACCAGATTCATATTTTCGAGTTGACATATTTAAATTCTTATTATAAAGTACCAAAAAAACTAGATATTATAATTATCTTATATTTTTTAAATGGCTAATACAAGATCAACAATCAAAATTTCTAACTCAATGAATTAATTATTATATAAAATAGAGATAATATAATAATATAATATTAATTTTAAATTAAAAATAAAAAGTTTGTAAAGTTTAGAACAATAGTACCTGATTGTTGAATGCTTATTGTAAATCAGATGAATAATCAAGCAAGCCTTATGTAGGAGTGCGGAGAATGTGAGTTGAGAGCCTTGAAAGTACTACTAAGGAAAAAAGTTAAGAGAATGAGAAAAGAAGAATTAAGAAGTAGATGTTATAAATTGAAAACAACTTGGTTTTATAGAAAAAAAAGTATCCGTTTGTACTTCATAAATTCAATTTACCATTTGTTAATTGGAAATGAGAGAAACAACTTCGTAGTTGAGATTGAGAATTTGAAAATGATATAAATGCTGTTTGCTAATATCTAAGGTGCCTTAAATGTGAATACAAATACCTATCATAAATGCTATAAATATTTTTTTTTACTAATGGTGCCTATTAAATGCTATAAATACTTTTTTGCTAATGGTGCCTATTAAATGCTATGTAATGGGGGCCTAAAGCAAGGGCTTTAGTGGCTTTACCCTATAGCCGGCACTGCGTGATTTTAAATATAGAAGCAAGGAAGGTTATATGCAGATGGAACAGCATTATCTGGATGGGAAAAGTTACGAGCATGTATATATTTAGCCTTACATTTGTTCTGCACTATATACGTAGATCTTGGATACACGCATATAGTTAAAAAATTCAAAAAATATTTTCAGCTAGATTTTTTAAAATAAAATTTAGATTATTATAAATGGTATCATAGCAAATCTGGCACAGGCTTACTTTGATGATAAAATATGAATGTATTGTTGCTGCAACTTCTCCCAGACCGGGCTCAGACGGCTTAGCTGGAGCGTTCCTCTCCCGGTTCCTGCAAAAAGTTTCCAAGGACTGGTGGTGTTCTGGTGGGGGACACTCCGATGTCTAAGTTAGCGGAAACTTGAGAGCAACAGAATGGAGGAATCAAATGGAGATAAGCGTATGGAGCAGGAAGAGAATCCTTATCTCTAGAGTCTCCCGATTTACCTTATATAGGTGTTGAATAGTGCCAAAATCTGTTAGGGATAAAGCCATAAAAGATCGATCTATCCCTAGGAGAATCTGGAGAGTGGCCACGTGGCACCAGGATAAGGTGACATCGTGGGAGTAGTGGAGCTGATATGGCAAGGTTTCGTTGTAACAGAATTCTGGTATCAGCTAGAAGAGGCTTCTGGAGTCTCCTGGACTATCTTTGAAATAGCTTTTCGAGAGTGGATCGTTCGGACCTCGACCTTAGTGGGTCGGTCGGACCTCCAGTAGGAGAGCGTCCATCGAACCTCCGATGGAGTGTGTCCGTTGGACCTTCAGCAGGAACGGATCAGCCGGACCTCAGCAGAAGTGGGTCGTTCGGACCTCGACTTCAGTGGGTCGGTCAGACCTTCGATGGAGAGTGTCTGTCGAACCTTCGATGGAGAGGGTCGCCCGGATGTCTGTAAGAGTGGTCTGGTCGGACCTCAGCAAGAGTGGCGATCCATTTCGATGGTGAGCTGGTTGGGTGTAACAGCAATGCTGGATGGGCTGGACCGTCCCTCTCATTACTCCCATCCCAGAGGCGGTAGGGAACTGCACTAGCAACCTCCTAGTGAAAATGACAGTGTCCAGCTGGTTGAGCCCTGAACGGTTGAGGATGGCATTATAAGGTGATGGGAGCTTGACGATGGTAAAAGTCATCATGACCGTACTCTACCGAGGTGGGGATCTGGCAGTGACAGGGAGAGTGATCTCTCCTTCGACCCCTTCCGAATCTCCGGTGAAGCCCACGAGAGGGGTGTGCACCGGCTTTAATTGATCATGTGACAGATTCATTCGAGAGAAAGCATCGTAAAAAAGCACGTCAGTAGAGCTCCCACTATCCACCATAATGCGATGTACATGATGTTTCACGATGGTCATCTCGACCACCACTGCATCATTATTTATATTTTCATTTTTATTCCCCTTTTCGAATGGGAGTACATTCTCTGGGTCTCCCGCCTCCCGGGCTCTCTTCGTCGCACGCCCGATCCCCAAGGAGATCATGCCCACTGGCTTCTCCGTTGGGCAGTTGTCAATTGCGGGGATGAGGGGAAGGGCTGCGAGCGGCTAACCCTTCACCGGGGCTTCGTTCCTCACAAATTTCCTGAGGTAGCCCCTCTTGATTAGCTCCTCAATCTCCCGCTTCAGATTGTGGCACTCCTCCATGTCGTGGCCGTGCTCGCAGTGAAATTGACAATATTTTGTCTTGTCACGGATGTTCCTTGGGTTTTGAGGAGGAGGTCGGCAGAGGTAGTGCTCATCCTCAATCTCCATGAGGATCTTCGTTTTGGGAGCGAGGAGAGGGGTGAACGTTCTCTCCGGGGCAGCACCGTTCTTCGGCTTCGGGCCTGGACGAAAATCTGCAGGTGGTCCAGGCCTCCGGGTCCCGGGAACATCCCTTGGGGTAGGCTTGTTTGAAGGCTTCCCATCCAGCTCTCGCCTGGTGCGATCGGCCTCCTCCGCTCGGATGTACTTGTGGACACGGAGGAGGAGCTCAGAGTACGTCTTGAGGAGTTTTTTATCCAGGAAATATATTAGACGGGAGGTCTTGAGCCCGCGCTTCAACGCCAGCATGGCGACAGGCTCGTCCAGACTATAGATTTCCAGGGCGACGGTCTTGAAGCGGGTAATGTAGTCCCGCAATAGCTCCTAGTCCTGTCGGTGGATAAAGAAGAGGCTATCCACCTCTCCTGGCACCTTCCGGCAAGCGTCGAAGTATGCCACAAACTTTCCTTCTAGTTGATGGAAGGAGCTGATAGATTCTGGCTTGAGGCGGGTGAACCAAACTCAAGCAACCTTCCGGAGGGTGGCCGGGAAGGCAATGCATAGAAGAGCGTCCGTTGCTCCCTGGACCCTCAAGAGAGCCTTATAGCTCTCTAAATGGTCCAAGGGATCGGTGGTCCCATCATAGGGATCCACCTGAGGCATGCGGAACTAACCTGAGATCGGTTCCTCTTGGATTTCCCGGGAGAAGGGTGGTTGGGCATTGTAGCTTGCTGGATCTGTTGGGGAGCTCTGCATGTCGGCAAAGCGATGGGCGAACTCCGCCAACTTGCGCTCGTGCTCCTCTAGGCGCCTCTAAGCCTGGCTCCTGATGGCCTCGTCGGTGGAATCTTTCACCGAGACTGCTGGGGAAGGGGGTGCCGATCGGTCTCGGTGAGGGGCCTTGCCCCGATGGTGCCTGCTGCATCGCACTGCTTTGGTGTCATTGGCCGGGGATCGACTCTCGTGATCCGTCGAACCAGAGTAGTTCCTCTTTGTGGGAGTCTGGTGGCTCCCGCGGGGGTTGGAAACTACCCGCGGATGAGAGGGCCTGCCTTGGATGGAGCGCAGGCTTCCGTGGGGGCCCATGGCTCGAGCCGCGGGGGTCCCTGGCTGGGGCTGAGTGGCCAGGGAGCACTGCTGGTGCTGCAGTTGCCGCACAGCAGTGGTCAAACTTTGCAGCTGCTGGACGACAGCTATGAAAGGACCGTCCACCGGGGATAGCTGAGGAGGAGGAGGTGGACCAGGAAGTTCCCTCTCCGTGCTACGTGGCCCTTAAGGAGAAGGAACTTCTCCCGCTCGACTGGCGGATGCTTCGCGTCCACGCGTCACCACCATGGTCGGAGCGCGTTTTCGCCCACGGAGAGCTTGGTTGCACAGGGTTACTGTTCTGCCCCCTTCCTGGTGCGCCAATCTATTGCCGATCTCACCGCGGTGGCCTGTAGCTCTTGAGCTGGCACCAGTCTCGGACTCTCTCACCTCGAGATCTCCAAGCTCCCGGACCTACAAAACAAAGTCAGAGACCCGGGCCGGGGGTTCCGGCGGGGCACACCGACGATCAAGTTAGAGAGCGGGAAGATGGAACAGATCCCCTAAGGCGAGTTCCCAAAGGATTCCCGAGCTTAGAGGAGATGTAAACGAAAGAAGTATGGGGAATAGGAGAGTTGAAGCCCAGCTTCCTGCGCTGGGTTCACCGAGCTCACGCTTGAGGACTTCTTGAGGCCTCCCAGGATCGTTCTTTTGGTGTTTTCTCCCCCTTTCCACTTACCTTTCTGCCTGTTTTTACCATCCCTTTTATACCATCGAACTGCCCTCAGCCCGCGTTCCTTTCAGGGGGCTCCCTGAGACCTCTGGACCTTCTCCTCTCCCTTCTTTTTCAGGTCCGGGAGCTAAGTGGCCGGACCGCCTCATCCGCAGTATGTCACGAAAGGGGGAAGACTGGTGAGGCTTTGGGCCGAGCGCGGGAGCTCTCCTTTCAAGGCGTTGACGGTGGGCTTCCAGCTGTTTCAGGCTCTTGCATGCAAGCATTTCGTTCCTCGGTTGCGGGGCCCCGTATGACTGGTGTAAACGAGGTTTCGCGTGTTTCTGCAGGTCGTACTGGCACCCCCTATGGGGTGTGACGCGCGCCAGCTCTAGTGATGACCTTGCAAGCCGTGCTCTACTTCCCCGAGGCTTTGCAGAGTAGGGCTGACCTCGACCGAGGTGGACCCGTCAGGGGCGCCACCTGATGGTGGAGCAGGGGCTGCCAGCTTCAGCCGAGGTGGACCCCTCCTGGGTGGATACCTGGCGGGGCAGCAGAGAGAGGCTCGACTTCGACCGAGGCGGACCCGTCTTCGGGTGCCAGCTAGCAAAGGAGCAGGAGGGCCCGGCTCGACCTCGGCAGAGGTGGACCCGTCTTGGAGTGCCACCTGGCGAGGGAGCGAGGAGACACCAGCTTCGGCCGAGGTGGAACCCTCCTGGGTGGACACCTGGCGGAGTGGCAGGGAGGTGCTCGACTTCGACCGAGGTGGACCCGTCTTCGGGTGTCACCTGGCGAAGGAGCAGGAGGGCCCAGATCGACCTCAACCGAGGTGGACCCGTCTTGGGGTGCCACCTGGCGAGGGAGCGAGGGGCCGCCAGCTTCGGCCAAGGTGGACCCCTCTTGGGTGGACACCTGGCGGAGCGACAGAGAGGGGCTTGACTTCGACCGAGGTGGACCCGTCTTCGGGTGCTAGCTGGCGAAGGAGCAGGAGGGCCTGGCTCGACCTCGACCGAAGTGGACCCGTCTTGGGGTGCCACCTGGCGAGAAAGCGAGGGGCCGCCAGCTTCGGCCGAGGTGGACCCCTCCTGGGTAAACACCTGGCGGAGCGACAGAGAGGAGCTCAACTTCGACTGAGGTGGACCCGTCTTCGGGTGCCACCTGGCGAAGGAACAAAAGGGCCCGACTCGACCTCGGCAGAGGTAGACCCGTTTTGGGATGCCACCTGGTGAGGGAGCGAGGGGGGCCACCGGCTTCAGCCGAGGTGGAACCCTCCTGGGTGGACACCTGGCGGAGTGGCAGGGAGGTGCTCGACATCGACCGAGGTGGACCAATCTTCGGGTGTCACCTGACGAAGGAGTAGGAGGGCCCAGCTCGACCTCGACAGAGGTGGACCCTTCTTGGGGTGCCACCTGGCGAGGGAGCGAGGGACGCCAGCTTCGGCCGAGGTGGAACCCTCCTGGGTGGACACCTGGCGGAGTGGCAGGGAGGTGCTCGACTTCGGCCGAGGTGGACCCGTCTTCGGGTGTCACCTGGCGAAGGAGCAGGAGGGCCCGGGTCGACCTCGGCCGAGATGGACCCGTCTTGGGGTGACACCTGGCGAGGGAGAGAGGGGCCGCCAGCTCCAGCCGAGGTGGACCCCTCCTGGGTGGATGCCCGGCGGCGTGGCAAGGAGGTGCTCGATGTCGACCGAGGTGGACCCGTCTTCGAGTGCCACCTGGCAAAGGAGTAGGAGCACTTCTTCCCGAACGGGGGATCTTTTGAAAGAAAAAATCCACGTGGTACTGACTGTGTCCAACTGGACCTGACATGAACCCCACGTCAGCAATGTAGCCAAATCAGGGGTATTTTAGAAATTTGAGCTTTGATTTCTAGTAATCTATTTGTCATACCAAACACAGTAATCAATCCTACTGATAGATTACCAAACACGACAATCTATCTAGTGATAATCTGTCTTGCAGGTAATCTAGATTACCATTTAGGATTCCCGATGATCCACCAAACATAACTTGAACAAAAGTCACATATTGCAGGCACCAGAGAGGAAATATGCGGAAAGCTTCCCCTATGCTATGTTTTCCTTGGTACCCATTTAAAAACAGAAGTCTAAATATCAAAAATTTCTACTAATAAAATTATAGAGATCTCATAATTTAAAAAAAAATTAAAATATATGTTATGATAAACCAGTTTAAAAAGATAATTGATGGTCCGAAAATTTAATTGATCCTATCTAGATCAGTCGACCAGATGGATTGACATGACGATACTTCTGAAACTCGACTGAAGAACGAATCGACGCTATGCTTCAGCCAGCGCCGATACACAACTTGAGATCGGCCTTCAGCCTATCCCAAAGTAAATGGCCGATCCATAATACGTGCTCCATAGCAAATGGCTCCAAAGAAAATGGCCAATCTACAGTCGGCCCTCTCCAAAGAGAGTAGCTGATCTACAATCAATATACTCCGAAGGGAACGGCCGAACCACAACCAATGTACTTCGAGGCGAATGACTAATCCTTAGTCAGCCTACTCCAAAGAGAATAGCCGATCTACTTTGATTTAAAGCCGTCAAGAATGGACTTGGTTATTATAACTAACCAATCATATAATTGACAACCATAGCTTCAGTAAGATCAAGGTAACTAACCTCCAACAATAACTACAATTAGTTGAAGGAAAGTTATAATAACTAACTTCCCTGACAGAAATTAGAAAGTCTTAACTACTTTCAGTTAGAACAATGCCTATAAATAGATATAAGAGGGGACCTCCAAGGTAAGCAATTCCACACAATACCGAGCTAATCTAAGACTTGCTTACACTATGCCAAATTGATTCTTCTCTTTTCCCATCTCTCTTTTTTCGAGCTCTCCATTCTGTGACCCGAACTCTACTGACTTAGGCATCGGAGTATCCCCACCAGAGAAATTCCATTAGGGATTTGTTTTGTAGGAAACCGTGGAGATGAACTAGCGACCCGGTACTCCATCCGGTCCGCAGGATCAATGTCAACAATATATATAAGCATTCTCTTTCTTCCTCATCAAGCTTTTTTATCTATCTTTTTTCCTCCATCTCTCTCATATTAAAAAATATATCCTAAAACCTAATATATGGGTTGTAGAGGGTTGAGTTCCTTATAATCTGTTATATATAACTAAATTTTTATTATCTAGATTCAAATAATACTATGTGTCAATTTTTTATAAACATTTTTTCACTCAAATTTTTCATAATTTTGACTTTTAAATACCACCATGTATCACTTCATATTTTAAAATAAAAATTTTAAATTTCTCAATATGCATCAACAAAAATTTCTAAACTCTAACTAGATTCCTCTATGCATACTAAAAAATTTTCTAAACATATTGCATCAAAAAGATTTTCTAAAGTATCTAAAATATCTAAAATAGATTCTTCCTCTAATTCTTCTAAACAAACAAAGAGTCTTAATCATATTCTTTCTCTAATTAATTCTAGCAAGATTTATCGAGTAGTTCCTAAACATATTCGTGTCCAAATAATACATTGTTACCGAAAATGATAATGTTTATCGAGTATAGGTCGTTGTATATCATATGGATTGGTTATTCTCATAAATAAAGAGTATGGAGATACTAGTATAGTATACAGGTGAGATAAGAGTACACTACATTGAGCGTGATCAACTTTGTAATACACTCTACTATCGAGAGTTTCTCTCAAAAGGATATGGGTATAAATATCCCTTCGACCTAAGATCACTATGGTGATTTACCTCTCCTCGATGCCATCAAGCAAGTACCGGCGTATGCCAAATTTCTTAAGGATTTGTGCACTCAAAACGAAAATCTAAGGCACATATCCCTAAGAAAATCCTCTTAACTGAGCAAGCCAGCTCAGTTTTTCAGCAAATAGCTCCACCTAAACTCAAAGACCCAGGTACCCCAATTATCTCTTGTGTCATGGGGGACCTTACAATCAAGAAAGCCTTGTTAGATTTAGGTGCGAGTGTAAACCTTCTCCCAGGATCAATGTATGATCTGTTTAAATTCGGAGAATTAAAACCTACGACGGTGACCTTACAGTTAGCTGATCGATCCGTCAAGGCACCCCGTGGAATGCTCGAGGATGTGTTGGTAAAAGTAGATGAGTTCTACTTTCTGGTTGATTTTCTTGTTTTGGACATGGAATCTAGCGGTAACCCTAGTCAGATACCCATCATTCTTGGAAGACCTTTCCTAGCTACCGCTAATGCTTGCATAAATTGTAGAACAGGGGTTATGGACGTCTCTTTTGGGAATAAGAAAATGCGGTTGAATATTTTCAATGCATGCCAAGGACCACCATCTTATGATCATAACGAAGTAAACATGATAAAAGAAGTAGTAAATAGGAATCTTCCTGTGTTGCTTAATTCGGATCCTTTGCAAGCATGTTTGACACATTTAGGAACTGACGATTTTGATATTGATGATGAAGTGAATGCTTTGTTAGAGCCACCCAAGTTTAGTACCATTCCTCCTTGGACTATGAAATTTGAATCATTACCGACTCAATCAAGCCCTTTAGTGCCATCCTTAGAAGCACCACCCTATCTGGAATTGAAGCCTCTTCCTGACAAGTTAAAGTATTCTTTTCTTGGATCCAATGATACCCTTCCGGTAATCATTGCATCTACTCTGACCTCTGATCAGGAACAAAAATTGATGAATGTACTTAGGGAACATAAAGAGGCAATAGGATGGACAATAGCTGATCTTAAGGGAATTGACCCTTCTGTTTGCATGCACCACATTCACTGTGAAGCAGAAGCTAAACCACATAGGGACATGCAACGGAGGCTAAATCCAAACATGCGAGAAATTGTTAAAAAAGAAGTGGTTAAATGGTTGGATGCCGGTATTATTTATCCAATTTCGGATAGCCAATGGGTCAGCCCAACTCAGGTAGTACCTAAAAAGTCAGGTATTACTGTCATTCAGAATGAAAAGGGTGAGTCAATTTCTACCCGAGCAACCACTAGTTGGAGAGTGTGTATAGATTACCGGAAACTGAATGCTGTTACTAGGAAAGATCATTTCCCTCTGCCTTTTATTGATCAAATTCTAGAACGACTAGCAGGGCAGAGTTTCTTTTGTTTCCTGGATGGATATTCAGGATACAACCAGGTTCCAGTATTTCCTGCGGACCAAGAAAAGACCACATTTACTTGCCCTTTTGGAACGTTTGCATTCAGGCGTATGCCTTTTGGTCTCTGTAATGCACCAGCCACCTTTCAACGATGTATGTTGGCCTTATTCTCCGATATGGTTGGTCATTTCCTTGAAGTGTTTATGGATGATTTTTCTGTTTTTGGATCTTCATTTGAGGACTGCCTCCATAATTTGGCTAAGGTATTGAAACGCTGTATAGAAACCAACTTAGTCTTAAGTTGGGAGAAGAGCCATTTTATGGTTCGTGAGGGAATTGTACTCGGACACATTGTTTCTGAGCGAGGGATTGAGGTTGACAAGGCTAAGGTTGAATTAATCTCGAAATTACCTCCCTCGACCTCGGTTAGACAAGTACGATCCTTCCTTGGCCATGCTGGTTTTTATAGACGATTCATCAAGGATTTCAGCAAAATCTCTCGACCATTGTGTGATTTACTTGCCAAAGACAAGTCCTTTGATTTTAGTAAAGAATGTTTGACCGCTTTTGACATTCTTCGAACTGCTTTGACCACTGCACCTATCATCAAGCCCCCAGATTGGACTCTGCCATTTGAAATCATGTGTGATGCTTCTGATTATGCTGTAGGAGCTGTTTTAGGACAGAAGCTCAATAGGGAACCCCATGTAATTTACTATGCTAGTAAAACTCTTTCAGATGCACAAATGAACTATACCACTACTGAAAAAGAATTACTAGCAGTTGTATTCGCCCTAGAAAAATTTCGATCATATTTATTAGGGTCTAAGGTCCTAGTTTACTCTGATCATGCTGCATTAAGACATCTCCTATCCAAAAAGGATACCAAGCCTAGACTGATTCGATGGATCCTTTTGTTACAAGAATTTGACTTAGAAATTTTGGATAAGAAAGGTTCCGAAAATATGGTAGCAGATCACATTTCTAGGATCTTAGTAGAATACAACAAGAAAATTATTGGAGATAGGTTTCCTGATGAGCAACTATTCTCAATTTCTTCTAGTAATCTCCCCTGGTTTGCCCATATTGTGAATTATCTGGTAACAGGGCAAGTTCCTCCATACTGGTCACAACAAGAAAAAGATAGGTTCTTTTCGCAAATCAAATATTACTTTTGGGAGGAACCTGAATTATTTAAACACTGTTCGGATCAAGTGATCAGGCGATGTGTCCCTGAAAGTGAATTCAAGAGTATACTCAATTTTTGTCATTCTCTTGCATGTGGGGGACACTTTAGTGGGAGAAAAACTGCAGCAAAGGTGCTGCAAAGTGGATTTTATTGGCCAACTCTCTTTAAAGATGCACATGAATTTGGCCGTAATTGTCTCAAGTGTCAACAAAGGGGGAATATTTCACGAAAAGATATGATGCCCCTAAACCCCATTTTAGTTGTTGAAATTTTTGATGTTTGGGGTATTGACTTTATGGGACCATTTCCTCTTTCCTTTGGATTTGAGTACATTTTGGTAGCAGTCGATTATGTTTCGAAATGGATTGAAGCTGTGGCAACTCGAACTAATGATCACAAAGTTGTGATCAAGTTCATTCAACATAACATCTTTAGTCGGTTTGGGTGCCCAAGGGCCATTATTAGTGATGGAGGTGCGCATTTCACAAATAGACACTTTGACGCACTGATGAAAAAGTATGGAATTACCCATAAAGTAGCCACACCATACCATCCTCAGACTAGTGGTCAGGTAGAAGTTTCGAATAGAGAGATCAAGCACATTCTTGAGAAAACGGTAAGACCCGATAGGAAAGATTGGTCCGAACGTTTGGATGATGCTTTATGGGCTTACCGAACTGCTTTCAAGACCCCTCTAGGAATGTCTCCGTACCGGTTAGTGTTTGGAAAGGCTTGTCACCTACCTGTTGAATTGGAACACCGTGCATTTTGGGCTATCAAGCGATTTAATTTTGATATGAAGAATGCAAGTTCCCATAGAAAACTTCAGTTAAGTGAGTTGGAAGAGTTACGAAATGAAGCGTATGAGAGTTCGAAAATTTACAAGGCTCGAACGAAGGCTTATCATGACAAATTTATTCATAGAAAATCATTTGAGCCTAATCAAAAAGTGTGGCTCTACAACTCTAGGTTACGTCTTTTTCCCGGAAAACTTCGCTCACGATGGGATGGACCTTTTGTAGTAACTCAAGTATTTTCCCATGGAGCTGTTGAACTTAAGGATCCTAAGCAAGGGAATGTTTTTAAGGTGAATGGCCAACGGTTGAAACCGTATATTGAAGAAATCAGTGATGGAGAAGTTGTTGAAACTCTTGATCTTGAACAACCAGTGTTGCTGTGATGATGAACTTTGTCTGGCTGAAGACGTTAAACTTAGCGCTCCTGGGAGGCAGCCCAGCTCTTTCCTTAGTTCATATTTTAACTTCTAGTTCTTTATTTTTAGAATAAATGGAGTAATAAAAGAAGATTACGGGAACATGGTGATAGAAGGACATCCAATTCCATACCCTACCAGGTTGTATCCTTCCATGCCATTTAGTTATTAATATTCTCTTCCATTAGGGACAATGGAAATTAAGTTGGGGGGTGAGGTAATTAATTAAATCAAATTCTCGAGTAAAATTTTAATCAGTTTTGTGTACAAAAATTTGTCTCGAATTGAAAATAATCAAGCTCACTAAATGAGGAGTGATTAATGGTTTAGAAAATTTTAGAGATACTGAGGGATGATTTATCAAGAAAACCCTATAAGTGGTAGAGTGTAGTCCAGAAAATTTTAGAAGAGTAATTCCAGACCCTTCGGCCTATTAAATCAAATCCTCGAGTAAAATTTTAATCAGTTTTGTGTACAAAAATTTGTCTCGAATTGAAAATAATCAAGCTCACTAAATGAGGAGTGATTAATGGTTTAGAAAATTTTAGAGATACTGAGGGATGATTTATCAAGAAAACCCTATAAGTGGTAGAGTGTAGTCCAGAAAATTTTAGAAGAGTAATTCCAGACCCTTCGGCCTATTGATCTTAATAATGAATCTTACTTATTTTGGTATAGGCATTATAAAAAGTCCCCAGTTAAAAATTTTTCTGAGGTTAATAAAGATTTTTAGCATCTCTCACTGAGTAACCGGACCCCTTCGCCTAAGTAAGCGTTGTTGTTCGCGTCAAAAGGTGAGGAAGTAACGAAATCTTTCGTAGAGTTGGTCTTGACTTAGCCTTTTTAACTCGAGACAGTAAGCCCGAGGGGTGTTTTACACCTAATGCCCTAAAGCCAACTGGTTTGGGAGTCATTGGCTTAAAGCTCGCTACAAGGGTTAATTAGAAAGCAAGGTGTCAGGACATTGCACTGACTTTACATTAAAAAAAAAAAAAAAAAAAAAAAAAAAAAAAAAAAAGAGTGGGGACTAAATAAATATTGCGTCAAAACCAAACTAAGTTGGAAGATTTAGATAGTGAGATAGAAAGTTGGGAACGAAAACTCTTAAAACTTCTATGGACTTTATTCTACTACTAAAAGGGTGGAATTGGTAATCCAATGAAGTATCTTTTTAATAGTCTAACCATGTATCCTTTGATTTTAGGGTTAGTACGATAATTTTCATTTCATGGACCATCTTAGTACACAAGACTCATCCATTTCCTTTACTCGAGGACGAGCAAAGTTTAAGTTGGGGGGTGTGTTAGACATTAGAATAATGAAAATTAACCCAACTTTATTTGATTAAAATTAATACTTTTTGTGATACTTCGCAGGAATTGACTTCATAAACGTGTAGATCTTGATTTTAGGAGTCCAACGACGCAAACGGAATGTAATTCGGACTTCAAACGGGCCCGAAATGGATTTTAGAAGGTTTTAGCACGGATTTCAGAGCCGCACGATTTTTGGAGCGACCTTAAAATCCTTTTGGTTTGGCTCACGGTGGACCGGCTCAATGGTCCACCGTATGGGCTGCTGGTCCACGGCAGCCATTGCTGCCGGTCCACGGGCGGAGCCGTGGACCACCGTGCTCCGATCGTGCCGAAACTCGCCGGAGAGCTTCCCCTGGCACCGTCGAAGCCACCGGCAACTTTCCCGTCGGCCGAAGAGCTTCCGTTCGGCCGGAAAAATGGCCGGAAGTCGGCTCTGCCCAAGCCCGAAGCCGTCCACCGTCTGTCCGTGCCCGAAGCCGGCCGCGCCGCCGTCCACGGCCACGCCACGCCCTGCGCCACGCCCAGCCGCGCCGCCGCCCACGGCCACGCCACCGTCTGCTGCGCGTCCGCCCAAGCCTGCTGCCCACGGCCACGCCGAGCTCCCCTGCGCCATGTCCGTGCCCGAGCCGCCCGTCTCCGCCGCCGTCGCCACCCAGCCGCCCGCCTTCCGCCGCGCGTCAGCCACCCGCCTGCTGCCGTCGCCCATGGAGCCGCGCCACCCACGCCACGGCCATGCTGCGTGTCCGCCAAGCTCCAGCCGTCTACCCCCGTGCTGCTGCCCAGCGTCCCCCTGCGCCGCGTGTCGGCCGAGCTCGCCGCCCAAGCCTGCTGCTGCATGCCACCCACGCCCACGGCCATGCAGCCCAAGTCCGTCTCCGCCCCAGCCGCACCTCTCTGCTCACAGCGTCATCGTCGTTCAGACCAGGATGTCTGAAAACAAGGAAGTATCGGAACGAGATGGGATGTCGGACGACGCTGAATGGACGCGGGATTGTGCGATAAAATTTTTGAATTTAATTTTTGAGATGGGGATGATCGTAAAAAAATCAGATAAGGAGATCGGATTGAGATGAAGAAATCACCGCGCTTTCCACACGGACCCGACACGGTATTTTTCAGCTATAAATACCTCGGTGATTCTCTTCTGCGAGGGAGGGAATTTTTGGGAGATTCCACTTGCTGTCCATAGTTCCACCCGTTGCTGTGACAGAGAGTCAGAGTCGTATAAAAAGGGAGAAAGGGACCCTTGTTCCCTTACTTTTATTTTCTCTGTACTCCAATTTTTTATGCAATAAAATTTATTTGCTTTATATTAATCAATGTCTGCTTATTTTTATTTTAGTCATGCTGGAGTCATGTTGGATTAGCGTTTAAGGTAAGTTGTAGTGAATTAGTTTTGACTGACCTATACCTAAGGGACGGGCCGTGATCCAAGGATACGGGCCGTACTCTTGAGATAGGTCATATCTAAATTATTTTCACAGATTTATTATTTGCATTTAATTCTTGCATTAGTCTAGTTTATTTTAGTTTATTTTAAGTCAAAAGAAAATACTTTTTCAAGATAACCCCAAAGTCTCTGTGGGATCGACCCTTACTCCCGCTATTCTACCCTTTAGAGTAGTGGAATTAAGGTTCTAAATCGGTGCACTACGACACGCATCAGACCCACTACCAGGTTAGTTCTCCTGTCTTACCCCTCCAACCTCCATTAAAATGGCTTCCGGCAGCCGGAGCTTTGACCATAGGGAACCAGGTCCCAGTAACATCCCGTTAGAAATGACCCGGGAAAGGGTAGAGAATCTTGGGGTCACATACAATATTCCTTCCACCATGCAGCTGACCATTCCAAATCGGGAGGGTAGAGTGAAAAGTCCGTTGAATCCGGGAGCCCTCCCGGTGTATGAAGACCATCTTAAGGCCGGCCTTCGTTTTTCTCTTCATGACCTCTTTGTTCAGATCTTCAATACCTATAGGGTGTCCCCAACGCAGCTGACCCCGAATAGCATTCGGGCGATCTGCGGTTTCATGGTCCTTTGCCAGAGGGCTGAAGTCGAGCTGAGGTTGTCTCTTTTCGCAAATTTCTTCTTTTTGAAAAAGGATTTTCGAAGCGATGAGTGGTGGATGTTCAGTCCCCGTCCTGGCCGGAGGATACTAGGGGGTTTCCATTGGCTATCCACGGATGGAAGTCCCGATTCTTCATCATAGACTGCTTAGAGCCCTGAGGCTTTGAACCAATATGGAGGGAGCCAAGGCCGAAGGCCATGGGCTAGAAGAAAGTGCTGAGGGCCGACGAGACCAATTTTAATAAGATGGATGAGGACGACCCAACATTTGTGCATGACTTGCTCTGAGAGGAAAACCTCTTCCTTGCTAGGATTAGCCAACAGTGAAGTTTAGGTAGGGTAGCAGCTGCTTTCACAGGTCTTTATGTATTTCGTCGGCTTTGTTTGTCCTGTTACTAACTTCAATTTTGTTCTGTGGTAGGTGGAAAAATGAAGCTGGACTGAGTAGGGATCATGGCACGGGTGGCCAAAAAGAGGGGCGTCCGAGTCATGGAGCCGATAGCTGAGAAATGGAAGAAGCAACGAGTGGAGGAGCCAGCTGCTATTGTCGTATTGGTGGACTCCGATGACGACGTGCCTTTATCGGAGTGTCGGGTCAAGAGGACCCCAGAGGGCTCGCCTTCATTCAGGCAGTCGACCGCCCGGATAGGAGAGGAGCCGTTGGGATCAACAGATGCAGAGGCGGCCCCAACCTCATCGACTACTAAGTCAGTGCAAGAGGCTCCCTCAACAACCAGAGGGAGAAAGGTAGCCGAGGGAGGAGATGTCGATAGGGTGGAGGTCGACGGAGCTGGTGATGAGGCGCACCAGAGCTGGCATGCCCTACACGATGCTGAGCAGGCCAAAGACCTACTTAAAAGGACCATTACAGACACCGACTGGAACAAATCAGGTCGGCGAACCCTGGATGAAGCCACCAGGAGCTCCTACCGCAACCTGATGGGGGTAAGTCACTCGTTCCTGAGTCTTAGGCTTTTCCTCTATTTCTTGTAGGTCATTAATGTTGTCTCATTGTTTGCAGCTCCTCCACGATGTCTCGCTAATGGATGATGGCCTAGGCGAGTTACTTTACTTGAAAGAGCACTCGGCCAAGAGGGCCGAAGGAGCTGAGATGGCCAGAGCCATGGTAGAGGCAGACAAGGCCGTGCCAGAGGCGGCATGGAAGGCTGCCAAAGAAGAGCTGTCTGCCTATCGGGCAGAGGTAGAGGCTCATAAGAAGCAGGCAAAGGACCTGCATAATCAGCTGGCTGAGCAGGAGGCCAGCCTGAAGAAGAAGAAGAAGAAGTTGAAGTCCTTGGCGCATCGGCTAGCTGAGGAGGAGGCATGGCTGATCGAGTCTGAAAGGCACTAAAGAGGCCACCGGGCTACATCGGAGAAGTACATCGGCCTGTTGAAGGCAGCCCAAGAGCAGATGGCGGAGGCGGCTGACGACGCCGTAAGGAAATACAAGGCCTCCAATGACTTCAAGGAAGAGATGAACGAGGTCGGAGAGATCAGCTTCGACTTCGGTTACGAAGAGTGGCTGTCGAAGGTCAGCAATGCCTTTCCGGAGCTAGACCTCACCTTTCTGCAGCTGCCGAGGTAGGTGAAAGAGGAGGGCACGGAAGAAGAGGCGGGCTCGATTGACGGAGGGGTCGAACCCCAGGCTGAAGCTGACATAGAGGAGGCCGGAGCTGATGCCCAGGTCAAAGCCGATATGGGGACGACCGACGTCCCAGTCGGATCTTCGGGCATGTCGGAGGGGGCCAAAGTCGAAGTTCCATATGTACCTCTAGTGGGTAAGACCTAGGATGTTTGTAAAGGTCTGACCTACCTTTTGTAAGAAACCCTTTTTGCAATGAAATAGAAGTACTTCTTTCTGTCACACCTTTTGTATATGTCTCTATGTATGTTGGGTCAGTCAGATCGACCGAACTCTTTCTTCTAAAAATATTTCTAAGTGTTGACGGTTGGCTTGATTGGGCCGTAGCTATTGAACAGTGCTTCAGTCCAAACCCAGACTCTTAGAGATTTTTTCTAAGTGTTGGTCCGTTGGCTCGTCTGAACGTGAGACCTCCAAAGTAGCTGCTAGACAGTGGCTTAGTCCAAACTTTGACTCTTAGAAATTTTTTCTAAGTGTTTGTTTATCGGTCCGTCCGAACGTGAGACCTCTGAAATAGCTGCTGGACAGTGGCTTAGTCTGAACCCAGACTCTTATAATTTTTTTCTAAGTGTTGGTCCGTCGGCCCGTCCGAACGTGAGACCTCCGAAGGAAGATCTTCAAGCGGACTGTTTTGAAGCTGTGCCGACCGGAGTCGGGTTTTTTAGAAGTGGGCTGCACTAGAGCCTCTACCGATCAGAGTCAGACTTTCGAAAGTGGACTACCCTAGAGCCTCTACCGACTGGAGTTGGACTTTTGAAAGTGGACTGCCCTAGAGACTCTGCCAACTGGAGTTGGACTTTCGAAAGTGGGCTACCCTAGAGCCTTTGCCGACCAGAGTCGGACTTTCAGAAGTGGCTACCCTAGAGCCTCTACTAACCGAAGTCGAACTTTTGGAAGTGACTGCCTTAGAGCCTCTGCCGACCGGAGTCGGACTTTCAAAAGTGGGCTATTCTAGAGCCTCTGCCGATCGGAGTCGGACTTTCAAAAGTGGGCTGCCCTAGAGCATTTTCCGACCGGAGTCGGACTTTCGGAAGTGGGCTACCCTAAAGCCTTTGCCGACCAGAGTTGGACTTTCGGGAGTGGTTCATGGAGGAAGTGATGGCCTTTATTGATAATATTTGCGAAGGTTGTCTACATTCCATGGATGCACCACTTGCCGTCTGTCCAAATGCTCGAGTCGGTAAGTTCTGGCTTGAATTTTTTCAATAACTCGATAAGGGCCTTCCCAGTTGATGAGAGTTTTTCTTGCTCGGTCGGTCTTGAGATTTCAGTCCTCCGCAAAACTAGATCTCCAACCTGGAAGGTTCGAGCCTTGACTCGAGAGTTGTAGTATCTGGCCATCTTCTGACGGTAGGTCACCATCTTCAAGCCCGCCTAGAGCCTGATTTCATTAAGCAAGTCTAGGTCAGCCCTCCTTTTCTCTGAGTTGGTCGGTTCATCAAAATAATCAATCCTCAATGATTATAAGAAAATTTCCATCGGGATGACTGCTTCACTTCCATAGGTCAGATTGAATGGAGTCTCCCCAGTTGCCATTCGGGAGGTCGCCTGATAAGCCTAGAGTATTGAGTGGAGTTCTTCTGCCCACGGTCCTTTGGCATCATTCAATCGTGTCTTCAATCCGTATAGGATCATCCGATTGATGATTTTGGCTTCTCCGTTGGACTGAGGATGATCGACTGATGTCAGCTAATGGGAGATATGATATTATTGACAGAATTTTTAAAACTTGGGATTGTCGAACTGCCTTCCGTTATCGATGATAATCGTCTTCGGTATGCCAAACCGGAAGATTATGCAATTTTGAACAAAATTATCCACTTTAGCTTCCGTAATCTGTGCTAGTGATTCGTCCTCCACCCATTTGGTGAAGTAATCAATGGCCACAATCAAGGATTTTCGCTGGCCGGATGCCGGGGGGAATGGCCCCAAGATGTCCATCCCCCACTATGCGAACAGCCAAGGTACGGTGAGTGGAGTCAGCTGACTAGCTGGCCTCCTTTGAATGTTAGAATATCTCTGACACGGGGCGTACTTTCTGACGAAGTCCGACGTGTCCCTCTGGATGGTCGGCCAGTAATATCCCTGTCAGATAATCTTGTAAGCCAGAGATCTTCCTTCCAGGTGGTCATCGCAGATGCCCTTGTGCACTTCTTTGAGTGCGTAGTCAGCGTCAGTTGGGCCCAAGCACTTCAACAATGACTGTGAGAACGACCGTTTGTAAAGAGTGCCATCGAGGACAACATACTTTGAAGCCGTCCAGCATACACGCTTGGCTTTGATCGGATCTTCCGGTAGAATCCCTTTGATAAGAAATATAAGAATTGGATCCATCCAAGAGGCTTCTTGCTTAACTTGATGGACTTCTGTCAGCTCTTTAGCAATGCTTGGGCACTGCAGATACTCCACGAAGGTACGGTCGAAGGTATTGGTAACGGTCGTAGCCAACCATGACAAAGCGTCCGCCCAGGAGTTCTACAATCGAGGTATATGGAGAATTTCAAAAAATTTAAGCCGAGATACGAGGCTTTGTACCTTGCTCAAGTACTTGGCCAGGGTCGGATCTCTCACCTCGAATTCACCCTTCACTTGATTTACACCACCAGCTGAGAGTCGGAGAAGGCCCTGATTCGGCTGATGCCCAACTCATTGGCTATTCTTAGTCCTGCAAGGAGGGCTTCATATTCTGCTTGGTTATTGGATACTTGAAATGCAAAGTGCAAGGCATACTTCAAGCTCTATCCGTCGAGGTCGGCTAGGATCAAACCCGCTCCACAGCCTGCAAGGTTGGATGCTCCGTCCGCGTGGAGAGTTCAAGCAGGTTCCGCTCTTCAATGGCATTATCTGTAGGTGCATTGGCCGCTTGCGAGGGTACCTCCTGTCTCCAGGTACATTTTGTAATGAAGTCAGCAATTAGTTGAGCCTTCAAGGCTAATCGAGGTTGGAATGAGATGTCAAATTTGCCAAGTTTGACGGCCCACTTAGCAAGCTGATCGGATGTGTCTTGGCTCCTGAGGATCGCCTTGAGAGGTTGGTCGGACAAGACGACAATCGGATGTGCTTGAAAGTAGGGCCATAATCGCTTAGCTGCTATGACCAAGGAATAGACAAGCTTCTGCATCTTAGGGTATCTTATTTCGGCATCGTGGAGATCTTTGTTGATGTAGTAGACAGGCCTTTGTTGACTGCCTTCTCCCACTCGAATGAGGATGGAGCTTACCATCTCGTTTGATGTCAACAGGTACAAGTATAATGGCTCTCCCTCTGTCGGCTTGGCCAACAATGGAGGGTTCTTCAGATAATCTTTCAAAGCATCAAAAGCCAACCGACACTCGTCGGTCCAATAGAAGTGGTCTGACCGGCGGAGGGTCTTAAAGAAAGGTAGGGACTTCTCAACCGACCGGGAAATAAAATGGCTGAGAGAGGCTATTCAGCCTGTAAGTTCTTGCACTTGTTTCTTGTTGGTCTGATGCCCCATATCAATAACAGCTTTGATCTTGTCGGGGTTGACTTCAATTCTTCTTTGTGTGACCAAGAAGCTAAGAAACTTTCCGGAAGTCATCCCAAAAGTGCACTTGGCAGGATTCAGCTTCATCCGATGACGTCTCAGTGAATCAAAAGATTTTTGCAAGTCTCTAATGTGGTCGGCTTTATGGAGGCTCTTGACTATCATATCATCAACATACGCCTCCAAGTTTCTTCCAAGCTGCCCTTCGAAGATCCGATTGACCAGCCTTTGGAAAGTGGCACCGGCATTCTTCATGCCGAAGGGCATCATCTTGTAGCAGTACAGCCTTTTGTTAGTGATAAAGGCTATCTTCTCTTCATCCTCCGGGTGCATCTTGATCTGGTTATAGCCGAAGAAGGCATCCATGAAGCTTAAAAGATGATGTTCGGCCGTGGCATCCATCAGTTGGTCAATCTTTGGCAAGGAAAAGCTATCCTTCGGATAAACCTTGTTGAGATCGGTGTAGTCCATACATATCCTCCATTTCCTATTGACCTTCTTCACCATTACAACATTCGCCAGCCAGTCGGGGTAATGGGCCTCTCTGATGAAGCCGGCATCAGAGAGCTTCTTGACCTCTTCGTCAATTGCCCTTTGTCCTTCGGGCGCAAAGCTCCCCTTCTTCTGTCTGACAGGCCTATAGGTCGGATCTACTTTAAGCTGGTGAGTTATGACTTCCGAAGGAATGCCTGGCTTGTCCGATGCCGACCAAGCAAAGACATCGGTGTTATTCCTTAGGAAGTCGATCAGCTCCAACTTGATCTCTTCATTGAGAGTGCTTCCAATTTGGAGGACCCTGGTGGGGTCATCCTCCCGAAGGGGGACAAACAAGATCCTCTCGACCGGTTGGCCATGGCTGTCGGCTTTGGCCCTGGGGTCATAACTAGGCTGCAAGTAGACATGTACAAACAGTCTAAATATATTAATATGAATCGACTATGAAAACCAAAGTTAATATTAAAAATTCTATTTATTTGATTACAGTCTTATTTTAGTTTTATATCTATCACAACTATTATTTGGGAGAGAATCCAATAGCAACATAAAGGGTGGACTAGTTGAAGTAAAGCTCTCACCAAAGTTACAAAAAATCATGACAAGCCAATAATCTCTAATGTTAAAAATAAATAAATACACATCCTCCCATACAATATTTGATAAATTGGAAATAACTAAACCTAATAACCCACTAAATGCAAATAGAAAGGATAAGATATTTCTTTTCAAAGACTTCTTTGTTCCTTATCGACTTTGAAACTTTCTTTTTTGATGGCTTACTTACATACAAGCTAAACAATAAATAATCAAAATAATGAAACCATGATTGTCTCTCTGAATTAGCTTGCTCCATATATACCTAAAAATAATAAAAATAAGCAAGTAAAAAAAAAAGTAAATGTTTAAAGACTATTAGAAACTAAGCATCCATCCATCCTTGATATATTAAGTGTAAGAACTCAAGAACTAAAATTGTACTCACCCCATATAAGTAGGAAAGCAACTAGTTGCCAACCTCCTTCGTCTTGAATTATTTACCGGTTCAAGTAACATTCCCTCATTTGGTTATTTATCTTCAGCACCACTATCTTGTATCTCTTCAAGGTCAACCACTTTATAATTATTATCCATTATTGGTTTAGAATCATGTACTTCATGATAAGTAGACCTTGTTCTTGGTCTATCTTGAGCCCTTACAATTACCACTATTTTGTTGGTTTAGAATCATGTACTTCTTAATAATATTCTAATTAAACTATCAAAGACATTCTTGTTGGTTTAAAATCATGTACTTCCCAATAATGTTCCAATCAAACTATCAAAGACATTCTTCTCGATGTGCATTATATTAAGGTTATACCGAATAGGTAATAATGTCCAATATGGCAAATCAAAAAAATACTCTTCTTTTTTCATGCTAGGTATTTATCTTTTTCAACATTATCAGGCTCTTATATAATATTTCTCTTCTTTGATTTCTTTTGCTTTGGTGCTCTCTTCAAATTCTTGCTTGACTTTCTTTTTCATTTCTTCAAATTTTTAGAAGTTTCTGAGATAAAAGTAAGACCCTCTAGTTACTGGAACATGTCACTCCTAGAAGGCAGAGTAGGCACATCTCTCATATCTTCTTCCTTATCAAAAAATCTTGACTTCATTCGTCAAAATTTATGGTCCTTGTCCAACCACCGTCTATGACCAGCATAATAATGTTTTCCATATGAATGTATCCAATCAGAACATGTATCTTTATTACATTGTGGACAGGCCAATCGTCCTTTTGTGCTCCAACTTGACAAGTATCTGTATGTAGGGAAATCATTTATGGTCCACAATAATACAGTACGCATGTTGAACCTCACACCTCTCGAAGCATCATATGTGTCAACACCATTCCACAAAATATTTAATTCATAAATGAGAGGTTGTAGGTAAACATCAATATTGTTACCAGGTCCATGTGAACCTGGTATAAGGATATAAATATATTAGGCCATTTCATACACTCCCATGGTGGCAAATTATAAGGCAGCAAAATAACCGGCCAAATGTTATAGCTTACACTCATATTACCAAAAGGATTAAACCCATCGCTTGCCAAGCCAAGACGAACATTTCGAGAGTTAAATCCAAAATCATTACTGACATTAAGAGATTTCCAACAAGATGAATAGCTGGATGTCTCAAGATGCCATCTACTTTTTACTCTTCTTTATGCCACCTCATTTTTTCAGCCAATTCAGAGCACAGGTACATCCTCTAAAATCTTGGGATTAATGAAAAATAGTGAATGATCTTTTTGGACTTTCTTTTCTCTTTATGGCCATAACAAGTTTCTTTTTCAATTCATCTATCCTCTCCACATTTTGGATAACTTGTACGATCTTTATTCTCCTCCCTCCAATACAAAATGCAATCATTCGACATGCATCTATCTTTTCATAACTATTGCCCAGGTGGCTTTCTAAGAAGGGGGTGAATTGGGATTTGAAAAACTTTTCACAATTATGTGCACTTTGAAATTCTTTTGTGTTGTGGTGCAATATGCAATGCGGAAGTAATTAAGTAAAATCAATAAAGCAAGTAAAGCACAATCACAAACACTAAGAAATAGAGTGGTTCGGAGCAACTGGCTCCTACGTCCACTATGCAAGTACCACTTGGGATTTTCACTATATCTCCCAACCGGAATACAGTCGGATTGTTTTACCAGGCTCACAATCCAAACCTATATATTTTGGTTTTACCAGGATTACCAAAGAAACCATAATACTTGGTTTTACACCGGGATCACCAAGAACCCAACTTAGGTTTTACAAGGTTCACCTAAAAATCTTCAACTCTCTCTTAAGACATAGTCCCTTGCTGTTCTTAGAGAGTAAACAAGAATAAAGGAATGATAAATATGCAACTACAACAAACCAAGTTTGTATAAGTGTTGCCGATGTAGATCAAGATAAAGTCAAGCCTTGAATGTTCTTCAATGCTCTTTAAGCTGCTTCTTCCCTTCTTTAATGAGTGGATTTAATGATGGAGTAGAGTTGTTGAAGCTTTGAATCCCACTTGAATACTCTTTGAGGTAGGTAGTTGAGTGACATGAAAGCTCTTAGATTTCTCAAGAAAATTCAATAATAAATCTCTAATCATTGTTTAATCCTTCAAAAATAATCCCCTTTATAGTTTTCCATGAGATATGGCCGTTGTAGGGCCTTGGAATTCATGAAATGGCCGTTGGAGACGAAATGGAATTCAAATTTCAACTTCAGCAACTAGCCGTTGGAGTGCAGAAAATGGTTCCACAAGTCGGCTCGAGTTCCAGGAGTCGGCTTGATGTCTCGGACAGGCCAAAACAATTTTCTGTGGGAGCCGGCTCTTCTGGCTGGAGTCGGCTCTTCTCTTCAGACACTTCAAAATTATGAATACCTAGAGTCGGCTCTTAGAGACAGAGTCGGCTTGAATCTTAGAACTTCAAAATACCTAACTCTGGAAGAATTGGCTCTTGGGGCAGGAGTCAGCTCTTGATACATAAGCACTGAAACATCCTCCGTGCCGTGCCACCACGAGTCAGCTCTTGATCCAAGAGTCAGCTCTTGCAAATCTTCAAAAAAAGCTTCAAGCTTCTCCAAAATCTTCAACATTGAATCAACTAGAAGCTAATCTACATACTTTATAATTTTTATAATTTTTAAGCCCTTTTTCAAGATTACAAGATTGATAAGTTTAGGGCTTTTACAAGTTCAAGCTCATAAATCTTTATACATAATTGAATTTTCCTCAAATCAGTTTGAAAACCATTTTACACTTAAGGTAACCAATTTCCTGCAAACTCAATTTTGAAAAAGACAAGATCTGCAGTGCATGTCAACTTGAAAAACAAACCAAATCCTCTTTCAAACCAAAAGGAGTAATCTCTACATCTAGACCTTTGGAATTGCTTCACATGGACCTCTTTGGGCCAACTAGAATATCTTGTTTGGGAGGTAAGAAGTATGGTCTAGTCATTGTAGATGATTTCTCACGATTTACATGGGTCATATTTTTAGCACATAAAGATGAAACTTTTTCTGAATTCATTAGATTTCATAAAAGAGTTTTAAATGAAAAAGGTGTTTCAGTCGTATCTTTGAGAAGTGATCATGGAACCGAATTTGAAAATGCTGATTTTGATAAATTTTGTATTGAAAATGGAATTCATCACAATTTTTCTGCACCTAGGACACCTCAACAAAATGGGGTAGTAGAAAGAAAAAATAGAACTCTTGAAGAAATGGCATGCACCATGCTTTGTAAAAATGATTTACCTAGATATTTTTGGGCGGAAGCCATAAATACTGCATGCTATGTTTTAAATCGAGTTTTAATTCGACCGATTTTAAAGAAAATACCTTATGAGCTTTGGAAGGGTAGAAAACTCTCAATTCGTTATTTTCATATTTTTGGATGCTGTTATTTCATCTTAAACAATGGTAAAGATAATTTAAGTAAATTTGATGCCAAATCAGATGAGAGAGTCTTTCTAGGCTACTCCACATCTAGTAAGGTATACAGGATCTTCAACAGAAGAACACTTGTTGTTGAAGAATCCATACATGTGGTATTTGATGAATCTAACCAAAAATCTTCAAGAAAAGAAGATGTACTTTCTGATGAAACAGGTAGCAACAAAACTGAAGAAATAAACAACAATGAAGGGCTTACCAAGGAACAGAATGATGATCAAAACACTGAAGGAGATCAAGCACAAGGTGATGAAAACACATCAACAGTTGACCCTTTACCAAAAGAATGGAGGTATTCTCATGGACACCCAAAAGAACTAATTATCGGTGATCCCTCTAAAGGTGTAAGTACTCGATCATCCCTTAGAAATATCTGTGATTACTTAGCTTTTGTTTCTCAAATTGAACCTAAAACTATTGAGGAAGCTGAATGTGATAGTAATTGGATAAATGCTATGCAAGATGAACTTAACCAATTTAAAAGAAACAATATTTGGACATTAGTAGATAGGCCTTCAAACACTTCAATTATTGGTACAAAATGGGTTTTTCGAAATAAACTTGATGATAATGGAGTAGTTATTAGAAATAAAGCTAGACTAGTTGCCAAAGGATACAATCAGGAGGAAGTAATAGATTTTGATGAAACCTTTGCTCCTGTGGCTAGACTTGAGGCAATTAGGCTATTGTTGGCTTTTGCTTGCTTCATGAATTTTAAATTGTATCAAATGGATGTTAAAAGTGCCTTTCTAAATGGTCTAATTGAAGAAGAAGTTTACATTGAGCAACCCCCTGGTTTTGAAAATTCTGAATTTCCAAATCATGTTTACAAACTTCATAAAGCTTTATATGGTTTGAAACAAGCTCCAAGAGCTTGGTATGATCGTTTAAGCTCTTTTTTGCTAAAAAATGATTTTACTAGAGGTAATGTAGATAAAACTTTATTTTTAAAGAAAAAGAATGATGATCTCTTAGTAGTACAAATCTATGTAGATGATATAATATTTGGTGCTACTAATGAATCTCTTTGTCAAGATTTTGCAAAGTTAATGCAGGGTGAGTTCGAGATGAGCATGATGGGAGAACTGAATTTTTTCCTTGGACTCCAAATAAAGCAAACCAAAGAGGGGATCTTCATCAACCAAACAAAATACATAAAAGAAATACTCAAGAAATTTGGGATGGAGAACACTAAGCCTTTAGGTACCCCTATGAGCTCTACTTGTATACTTGACAAGGATGAATCAGGTAAATCTATAGACCAAAAATTATATCGTGACATGATCGGTTCATTGTTATATCTTACTGCCAGTAGGCCAGATATCATGTTTAGTGTCTGTATGTGTGCTAGATATCAGTCTAATCCTAAGGAGTCTCATCTTTTGGTTGTTAAACGCATACTTAGTTATCTATCTGGTTCAATTGAAATTGGTTTATGGTACTCTAGAGATTCTTCATTTGAATTGATTGCTTATTCTGATGCTGACTTTGCTGGGTGTAAACTTGATCGTAAAAGTACTAGTGGAACCTGTCAGTTTCTTGGAATAAATTTGATCTCTTGGAGTAGCAAAAAACAGAACTCAGTTGCTTTATCTACGGTGGAAGCCGAATATATAGCAGCTGGAAGCTGTTGTGCTCAAATCCTTTGGATCAAACAACAACTCGAAGATTTTGGCATTAAATTAACTAAGACACCCATAAGATGTGACAATACTAGTGTAATCAACCTATCTAAAAATCCTGTGCAACATTCAAGAAGTAAACACATTGAAATAAGACATCATTTCATAAGAGATCATGTACAAAACTCTAATGTTATTCTTGATTTTGTATGTACTGATGATCAGTTAGTAGATGTGTTTACCAAGCCTTTGAGTGAGGATAGGTTCTGTCTGATTAGAAGAGAGTTAGGTGTCATTGATCCATTCTCCTAGAACTCTCTTAGTTTTAATTATACCTAAATCCTAGAGCTCAAAACCACTTGCTAAAAATTCCAAAAATCTGATTGAATTATTTCCTATTTTTTTCTAAATTTTTTTTCGGATTTTCTCAAATTTTTGGCCAAGTATCGATACTTGGAAATTGTCAAGTGTCGACACCTGACCAAGTGTCGACACTTGACACATTCTAAGTGTCGACACTTGCGAAACAGAAATAGTTTTTAAAAAGGGCCGACCGAGGATTTTTGTCATTTTCTCCGCCCGTTGATTTCTTGCAATAGTGGTCCCCTCTGTCCAAATCCTTCCATTTACCCTTTAATCCATCACAAATCAGGTATTTCCCCCTTCTATTTTTACTTTATTTTTTCTCTTTTTCATTTTATTTTTGATGTTTTTCAAACCATGCAACCGTGAATAGGTTTTTTCGGGTATTTTTCAACATTCTAACCGGATTTTTACGTGTTTTAGTGGATTTCTAAAGTTTCATTTGAGGGAATAGTGATTTAAACATATTTTTTCTCAGATTTCCCACGTTTTTTGGTCATTTTCATGCTTATTTCACCCATTTTTCGGAAAAACACTGTTTTATTGATTTTGGCCGAAATAATTTGGGTTTTCATCTAAATTAAATATACTAAATCTATTTATTGTTGATTTAGAAATGTTTTTCATGATATGTTTGCAACATTTTCACTTCTTTGCTAAAAACCTAAGTGTTTTAGACCCAAATTCCATGGGTTTTGATTTTTAGGCCTTACAAAAAGTATTTTCCAAAGGTTCAAATGTGTTTTAACGAACAAAAATATTTTCTATAAAAATATGTTCGGAATATTGTCATTTAATCAAAGTATAAGTTGTAAAAATCTCACCTTAAACTGATTTACAGTTTTTCAAACATTGTTTGAGGTATTTTACAACCCAAAATTGGTTTAAATTCTGGTTTTCAAAACCTATCTGAACACTTTTTTTTAAGAAATGAAACTCTCCTTATCTCAGCCTGTAGCCAGTCCCATAGTTCTAAACCTATCTTCTTTCTTCCCTGGTCAGCTTGCTGTAATGGGTCCCAGGAAGAGACTTGCAGTTAGGGAGAGGCCTAGTCATGGTGTAGAGAGGAGGTCGAAGGCCAGATTTGACCCTGCTCAGGCTAGCAGCTCAGCCACACCGAGTTCCCCCCTGCAGAGAGGATGGCAGGGAAGCTAGTAGCCTCTGGGAGGAGAGTCGACCTGGAGTGTTTTGACAGGCACCATTTCAGTATTCGACAGGTGCTCACTGATGCAGGATTAGTACCATTCTGTACTATACAGGAGAGGTACTATCCTCACCTAGTGAGAGAGTTCTATAGTGCATTAGATTGTCGACGACTTCTGTGGACTACGACAGTCAGAGGCATTCAGATTTTACTGACAGATGAGCTTTTGGGCAGAGTATGGGAGATCCCTCGTAGGGGAGTCTGTGTCTTTTCGGTAGATGACAGAGAGGCTGCGTTTAGGTGTATACTTGAGAGAGAGGATGTTCGCAGTATATCCGTAGTTACCGCGAACCAGTTGTCTTTGGAGATGCGCCTATTGCACCACATCACATCACGTATTCTACAACTGAAGACTGGGAGATTTGACTTCATCACTAAGAGGGAGTTGATGGTGATGACGAGCCTGATAGAGAGGAGACAGATTGATCTTCCATCCCTGATGCTTACTCAGATGCATGATGCTGCGACACAGCGCCGTCACTGTTTACCTTACCGCATGGCACTGACCAGATTATTCAGAGCTTGTGGAGTATCATTGGAGGGGGAGATCCCCAAGGAGATACTATACACAGATGTGTATGACGAGAGATCTTTGCACCGTATGGGATACAGATTAGTTGGAGGTCGATGGGTGTGCAGAGAGTCTGGCCAGGAGCCAGATGAGGAGGACGAGATTCGAGAGGCAGAGGCTGGACCATCTGAGCCAGCAGTTTTTCCTCCAGTTGATATCCCATCGACACAGGCAGAGCATTTGACTCCTGACACTTCAGCTCCTCCGCCACCTTCTACTGGACTATCTTTTGAGGAGCATGCCAGAGAGCAGTTCACTAAGATCAGGGGTGAGATGACTCAGCTACATAGCGAGGTTGAGCTTCTTCGAGCACATACTACCTCGGAGCATGCTGAGATTCGTAGATCTATGGAGGAGGGATTCTCTCGTATTGAGGATTTGTTGAGATCCCTTATACCTCCTGCAACCCCTGCAGTTGTACCATCAGATGATGATGATGATGATGGCGATCACCAGAGCGACCATGCTGATTCTGTTGAGGGTGGTGATCGGGATGACTACAGAGCTACAGAGGTTGTGGGTCGTGACAGTGACAGTGATGACAGTGCTGATGATTATGAGGTGGTCAGTCACGATCCTCCCACTACCCCAGCTCCTCCTACCAACTTGGTTGATTCCACACCGGACCTTGTTACACCAGCTGATCTTCTTGCCCCCCTTCCACTAGATCATCTAGGGTTGTACCCGCCTTTGATCCTTCTGGCCGTACTAGGAGTCGTCGAGCTTTAGCACCTCCTAGAGCATTAGCCACTAGATCTAGGATCTGTGCCCCTTTCAGTCTTGAGGTTCCATCTGATGAGGATTAGCCTCACAGATGTCTATTATAGTTCATATGATGTATGTTCCTGATATTTGTATGACTCTGATGATATCTGTATGTTTCAGATCTTGCTGATGACTCGGCAAATTTTTTGTACTGAAAACTTGTCTTATCTATTATATATTTTTCAGTTCAGTGCTCATTATTTGTGTTTGAATAGCTCAATTTACCTTCTTTAGCTCTGATACTCGTTTATCTTGGTATGTCTTTAGCTCTGATACTCTTTTATCTTGGTATATTTTTGGCTCTGATACCTATCTTATTTTCTCTACCATCTTTTTGTCTCCATGCTCATTGTGAGGGGGAGGTTATTCCCCTTTCTAATGATTGACAAAAAGGGAGAGAAATTATATTGATTGTATTGATTGTATAGATGTATAATTTTTGAATTTTTGTGGTTTCACCTTGTAAGAATCTTTGAAATTTACCTTAATAAGAAGTATCTAATTAAGGGGAGATTGATTCTTCCTAACTATGAAGTTTTTGCCTCTTTTATGGACTTAAATTCATATTCATAAATTATAATAGTTAAAGTTTGAAATGTATTGCCATTTTACTCAAGGTTTTGTCATCATCAAAAAGGGGGAGATTGTTGGCTACACCCAGTGATTTTGATGAATAACAAAACATTGAGTGCATATTGTATACTAATGAGGATTTTAAATTATGAGTTTTCAGGAAGAAAGCACCTCAAAATCTCAAAAACTTATGATTCATGGTACGTAATGGCACGGAGCATTTCTCACGAATCCGGACATCCTCTTCATTGAGAAAGGGCATCTAAATATTTAAATATTATGTTTATGATTCATTTAAATTTCAAAGTCTATATTTATGTTTTTAAAACAGTTTATACTTGAATCTGACTTTTTCAGTCTCAAGTGTCGACACTTGGAAGGTCAAGTGTCGACACTTCAGCATTTGGCACAGATAAAAATCCTTGGCACACCAAGTGTCGACACCCAGAACCAAGTGTCGACACCAAGTGTCGACACTTAGGTTTCCAAGTATCGACTCAAGGCCTGAGAATTTTGAAAATACATAACTTTGTAATTTGAGGATTTTTGTATCAAGTGTCGACACCTGTGCATCAAGTGTCGACACTTGAAAGTTCAAGTGTCGACACCTAGAAATCAAGTGTCGACACTTGATAGCCAAGTGTCGATACCTGACAGCCAAGTGTCGACACCTGACAGCCAAGTGTCGATACTTGTAGCCTGACAACTCTAACGGATCTATTTTTCTGGCTTGCAGAACTTGCTTTTTCAAGCTCCAAACGGATATTTTCGAGGTTCCAACGGTCACAAACCATTTTTTGGAAGGTTCTTGGTGTATTTAACCTCCACCAATCTCATTTTAAAGATAAGGAAGTGTATTGAAGTGCATTGAAGTCTACTCAAAAGCCAAAAGCCTATATTCTCTCAAATACTTCACATCAAAAGCCTCTTGTAGTTTGATTCCTTGAAAAGCCTACAAGCTCATTCTTACTTCATTCCAAAAGAAGCACTTTGAAGGAGATTCTAAGGAAGAGTCAAGACAAAGCATCAACTTGAGCTTCAAAGATTTCATTCTACTCTTGAAGAGAGTTTGTTTTAGTTTTAAATTGTATATCTTTTTTTACATTGTGATTTGACCTTGCTTTCAAGGGTGTCTTGAAAGAAGGTTATTGTGGTTTGTTGGTGAGCCAAAGGGATAAAACCAACTAGGGTTAACTTGTGAGCCCGAAGACAAAACAAGTGTTAAGGTTTGTTGGTAAGCCTAGGTGACAAAACCAACTTAGGTTTTGACTTGTGAGCCTTGTGAAAAACAAGTCAACTATAATCTTGTTTGGATTATAGTGAAATTCCCAAGGGTGGCTTGGGGAGTGGATATAGGTGCTTGGTTTGCACCGAACCACTATAAACCTTGTGTTTGTGTGTGATTGCTCTCTTTCTCACTTGCTCTTTTGTTTATTGCTATTGCTTTGAATATCTTGCATTGAATTCATCATTTTTCACTTGCACCACTAGTCCCTCTCATTATTGTCTTAAATTTTTTAAAAGACCCAGTTCACCCCCCCTGTTGGGCTCCATTTCTGGGCAACACCATATCATTGCATTCATATTATAGCTTTTTCAGATTGAACATTCATATCATATCATTGCATTCATATTATAGCTTTTTATGCATATTATAGCTTTTTCATGCACACAATTTCCATTCTCCCCCTTTTTGTCATCAACAAAAGGCATATGAGAAAATAAATATTGATAATAGTTTAATGATAACAGGAATGGACATGTGTTATAACAAGTGATGTATATATATATATAAAGCAAGTCAGTACATAGCATATGTGATACTTTACAGATGTGCCATGGCACGACAAAATGGTATCACACAAATCAAAATACAACAAGATAGAGTCCCAAAACATCAGTATAAAAAGTCTAAACATCAAAAAGATGGGCTAAGATCATCAGTATCAGGTTCTTCCTCATCAGAGGAGGAACCAACCTCTAGGATACCTGGACTAGATTTGAACTTGGAGAACCTAGGACGGAGATCTCTAATCTTAGTCCTAGTAGGAGTAGATGTCCTAGTCACTTTAGTTTTAGCTTTAACTTTGGCTTTGGACTCTGACGATATAATGATTGGAGTAGGTCTGGCAGACGGTGGATCAAAATATAGTGCCAAGAAGCTGGTGGTCGAAAGTATCTGGGTAGCCTGAGTCTATCAAACATCAGCAGATCCAGTAGCCTATACACCAACCTCGGCCTCAATATCAGTAGGAACATCAGTAAACTGTGTAGGCTCACTCTGCTCATGATCAGTGCCAATCCCGGTGCCAGGTGCTGTGGAAGTCGATAGAACATGCTGGCTGGCAGTAGAAAGCTGTCTCAATAGAGCCATAACATCATGAAAACCCTGCTGCATCTCGGATTGAAGTAAACTAATACTCCTATCAGTGTCAGTCCTGAGACAAGATATCTCCTCCAAGACTCTCTGAAGTCTGACATCTGTATCATGTCTAGTAGCAGTAGAAGTCCTGACTGGTGAGTGAGGTGAAGTAGGAGCTGGCTCAGATGGTCCAGCCTCATCAGTCTGTGCCTTAGTCTCCTCACCATGTCCCTGAGCAGCCTGTGCATCATCATCTGAATCATCTGAATGTGCTACAGGAACACCTGATGTCTTCCTGATCCAATTGCCATCAACTTTAATGAATCCCATCCTGGTAAGGGATTTCATAGTGTATCTATCAGTATGAAGCAATAGACGACAGTCCTCTCCGGTCAAATTAACATGGGCATCCTGGAATAATAGTGTAAACACCATCCCGTAAGGCAGACAGGCCCATGCCCTCCGGGCTGCCTCCCTCATCTGAGATATCATAATAAATGGCAGGTTGAGGGACTCCCCCTTAATCAGTCGCCTCATAAACATAAGGTCTCTCTCACTGACCTAGTCGAATCTCCTCGTTCGGGGCAAGAAAATCCTGCTAATGATATTATGCAACAGCCTCATTTCCAATAAAAGTTGATTTGCACTCACATGAATAATGCCCTTCACATTAGTCCTTTCCAATATCAGTATGAGGGTCTTTATCTTCTCTTTTATAACCAAATAACATTCTCCTTCCTTTGGTATTTTTAGTAAACTTGAAAGCTTCTTCTCACTTATCTCTATGTGTTTCCCTTTAACTGTCCCTTCTAAGTAAAAAGCTCCCAATGACATGTTCTCAAAAAACTGACGAACTAGGTTTAGATATGTTGGAACATTTAGCAAACAAAAGTCCTTCCATCCTTGTTTCTCAAGCCAATCACCAATATGAAGTTATTCTTGCTCCAGAAAGTTAAAATCTATACATCTACCCGGGGTTACTTGTCGATTTCTCATAAGGATTACTTGCCAAGGTGCTTGAAGCTCTTCTTCCTGCTCAATAGGTTGCTCTTCTTCCGGAATCGCAGTGTCTAACCGCCTCTTGGTCTTCCATTCTTCCGCCACAGTCCGAACTACCCTTCTTGCTTTCTTTTCCACAGCCTTGCGAGGAGCCATTGTACCAAGATTAAAGGATTCTAGGGGTTTTAGAGAGTTTTTGGAAGGTTTCATAGAGTGGAGTGAGGAGTCGGCTAGGAGAGAACGGTCAAAACCTAAAAATACAATGAATAGGAAACACAGAAACCCTACTTAAAAAGGTTCGGCCCGACCTTCGAGTCGGCTCGCCGAGCGCCCAAATAACTCGAGTCGGCTCGAGTGAAAATCCAATCTAAAGGTCAAAATAGGTCAAACTCGATTTCTAAAGGTTTCTTGAACCTAAAATAGGTTGTCCTATGCTCTAAAAAAAAAATTGAAATCTCTAGATAATTTTTCCTTAATTTTCAAAAATTAGGTCAAACAGGTTCAGAATGGGTCACATAGCCCTAATTCTCCTCTAATTTTCTCAAATCTATCTAGACTTAATGGTTTAGTAAAAATGTTCGCTAGTTGGTCTTCAGTAGGTACAAATTCTAGTTCAACAACATTATTTAAAACATAATCACGAATAAAATGATGTCGAATTTCAATGTGCTTAGTTCGTGAGTGCTGAATTAGATTTTTTGATAAATTAATAGCACTAGTATTGTCACATTTAATGAGAATCTTAGATTGGACAATACCATAATCTTCTAGTTATTGCTTGATCCATAACACTTAAGCACAATAGCTCCCAGCAGCTATATATTCTGCCTCAACAGTAGATAGTGTTACAGAGTTCTGTTTGCGACAGTGCCAAGAAATTAAGTTAACACCTAGAAATTGGCAGGTGCCACTTGTGCTCTTTCTATCTATTTTACATCCTCCATAATCAGCATCAGAATAACTAATTAACTTCAATGATGTGTGTTTAGAATACAATAAGCCTACATTACATGTTCCTTTCAGATTTTTAATAATTCTCTTAATAGCCATTGTGTGTGATTCTTTAGGATTAGATTGAAAACGTGCACACATACAAATACTAAATAGTATATCAGGTCTACTAGTTGTCAAATAAAGTAATGAAATGATCATACCTCGATACAGTTTTTGATCAACATTTGTGCCATTTTCATCTTTATCAAGTCTACATGTAGGACTCATTGGTGTTCCACATACTTTGCTTGATTCCATGCCAAATTTCTTGATTATTTTCTTGATGTACTTGGCCTGGTTGATCAAGACACCTTCTTTAGTTTGTTTGATTTGAAGTCCAAGAAAGTAACTCAGCTCACCCATTAAGCTCATTTCAAATTCTTCCTGCATTAGCTTTGCAAAATCTTCACATAAAATTCATCAGTAGATCCAAAAATAATTTCATCAATATATATTTGAACTACCAAGATATCATTATTCTTTCTTTGAATAAATAGTGTAGTGTCAACACTACCTCTTACAAAATTATTACCAATCAAGAACTTACTTAATCTATCAAACCAGGCTCTAGGTGCATGTTTCAAACCATATAAAGCTTTATTCAGTTTGAAAACATGATTTGGAAAGTATGATCAATAAAACCTGGTGGTTGCTCAACAAAAACTTTTTCAGATAAAAAATTTCAAAAAAGCACTATTTACATCTATTTGAAATAACTTGAAATTTATAAAACATGTATAAGTTAGTAGCAATCTAATAGCTTCTAATCTAGTTACTGGTGCATAATTTTCATCAAAATCTAATCCTTCTTCTTGATTATATCCTTGTGCAACCAATCTAGCCTTATTTCTAATTACATTTCCATCTTCATCTAGTTTATTTCTATAAACCCACTTAGTGCCTATAATAGGATGATCATTGGGTCTTTTTACTAGGATCCAAACATTATTTTTTCTAAATTGGTTTAATTCATCATGCATTGCTAACATCCAATTTGGATCAGTTTCAGCTTCTTCTATATTGTGTGGTTCTACATGAGAGACAAAAGCAATTAAATCATATGCATCTCTATGTGCAGATCTAGTTTTAACACCTTGAGATGGGTCTCCTATAATTAATTCTTTAGGATGTGATTGTACATACCTCCATTCTTTAGGTATATCATCATGTTCTTTACTCACCTCTTCTTTATGTGGTTCACTTGATTGTTTTTCTTTGAGGGTTAAGTTTTCATTCCATGTTGTAAAGTACCTGTATCATCATCAGCAAAATCTTTCTTTCTCGAAGATGCAATGTCAGATTCATTGAAAACAACATAAACAAATTCTTCAACAGTCAAAGTTCTTTTATTGAAAACTCGATAGGCTTTACTATTTAAAGAATATCCAATAAAAATAGCCTTATCGGATTTTGCATCGAATTTACCAAGATTGTCTTTTTCATTGTTAGGAACAAAACATTTACATCCAAAAACATGAAAATACTTAATATTTGGTTTTCTATTATTCCAAAGCTCATAGGAGATTTTTCTGATAATAGGTCTAATCAAAACTCTATTTAAAATATAGCATACGGTATTAATAGCTTCTGCCCAAAAATATTTTAGAAGATTTCCTTCACAAAGCATTGTTCTGGACATCTCTTCCAAAGTACGGTTCTTTCTTTCTACAACACAATTTTGCTGTAGTGTTCTAGGTGCAGAAAAGTTATGATCAATACTGTGCTTTGTGCAAAAATGATCAAAATACTGATTTTCAAATTCGGTGCAATGATCACTACGAATTGAAATGACAAATAAATTTTTCAAATTTGTAACTCTTTTGTAAAACTTTTTGAATACATTAAAAGTATCATCTTTATGTGCAATAAACAAAACTCGTGTATATCTTGAAAAATCATCTACAATCACAAGTCCATATTTCGTACCACCTAGGTTGGTAGTCCTGGTAGGTCCAAATAAGTTCATGTGAAGTAGTTCTAAGGGTCTAGTTGTAGAAATAATGTTTTTAGGTTTAAAATTCTCCCTAATTTGTTTTCCTAACTGACATGCATCACAAACATAATCAAAATTGACTTTGAATTTAGACAAACCTTTGACTAAGTCCTTTGAAATAAGTTTAGCTACGGTGTCCATACTAGCATGACCAAGTCACCTATGCCATAATAAACTTGATTCCTTGCTCTTGTCATTCATTACTACAAGACTTGTATTACTTGACATAGCTAGATCATTAAGATCTACCATATAAATGTTACCAAGTCTGTGTCCAATGAACTTAGTACTAGAGTCAAGTGGATCAACTACTATACACATTGATGACAATACCGATATCCTTCCTTTTCGATTGTCACTAAATGTTACCATTCCACCATCCTTTTGTTCTAGGGTGAAGAATTGATCAATATCACCCGTAATGTTTCTTGAATAGCCGTTGTCCAGATACCATCTTTTCTTTATACTTGTGGTTGCAAGACATCCCTCATCCTCCAAACCCATAAGACAGATTTGTACAGTTTTTGTTGTCTCTTCAAGCTGCTTCTTCCCTTCTTTAATGAGTGGATTCAATGATGGAGTAGAGTTGTTAAAGCTTTGAATCCCACTTGAATGCTCTTTGAGGTAGGTAGTTAAGTGACTTGAAAGCTCTTAGATTTCTCGAGGAAATTCAATAATAAAGCTCTAATCATTGTTTAATCCTTCAAAAATAATCTCCTTTATAGTTTTCCATGAGATATGACCATTGTCGGGCATTGGGATTCGTGAAAAGGCTATTGAAGATGAAATGGAATTCAAATTTCAACTTCAGTAACTAGCTGTTTGAGTGCAGAAAATGGCTCCATGATCTTGAAAAGCTAGATATTGAGGTATGGTTGCATAATTCTGAAGGCCTACTCTCTGCTCTTAGCATACAATCTACCTTGATTGATGGAATTAAAGCATCCCAAATAAATGATCCATAATTACAAAGAGCCTGGAAGAAGGTACAATCTGGGATGACAATGCAGTTTAGAATTCATGATAATAGATCCTTGAGGTTTGGAAATAGATTGTGTATTCTAAGTAATGCAAATTTGAAAAAAGAAATCATGATAGAGTCTCACAACTCTGCTTACACTGTGCACCCTAGGAGTACAAAAATGTATAGGGACCTTTGAGAAAAGTTCTGGTGGAGTGGTATAGAAAGAGAAATAGCTCTATATGTCGCTCAGTGCTTGACTTATCAAGAACTGAAAGCTGAACACCAGAGGTCTGCAAGACCACTGCAACCCCTTACTATTCTAATGCAGAAGTGGGAGTATATTATAATAGATTTTGTTTCAGGATTGCCAAGGACTCTTTAAGAATTTGATGCTATCTGGATGATTGTGGACCGATTGACTAAGTTAGCACATTTCTTGCCTATCAAAGTCAGTTTTGTTTTAGAGAGGTTAGCTAAGCTATATATATAGATGAAATTGTTAAACTTTATGGTATTCCAGTATCTATTGTATCTGATAGGGATACGAGATTTGTCTTATAATTTTGGAAAAGATTGCATCTAGCTATGAAGACCAAGTTAGAATTCAGTATAACCTTTCATCCCCAGAAAGATGGACAGTTAGAGAGAACTATTCAAATGCTGGAAAATATGTTGAGAGCATATGTATTAGATCTGAAGGGATCTTGGGATGAACATTTATCACTGATAGAGTTTGCATATAATAATACTTACCAGGCTTTTATTTAGATGGCTTCCTTTAAAACTCTGTATGGGAGGAGGTATAGAACTCCTGTATGTTAGAATGATATTGGTGAAAGGAGACTTTTGGGACCATAACTTGTTTAGCAAACTATAAAAAAAAATCAACTTATCATAAAGTAGCTTCTTTCAGTTCAGAGACAACAAAAGAGCTATGTGGATAATAGAAAAGATTTGGAATTCCAAGTAGGAGTCACATGTTTCTTAAATTATCTCATACTAAGAAAGTGATGAGATTCGGGGTGTGAGGTAAGTTAAGCTCCCGGATTGTGGATCCTTTTGAAATCTTAGAGAAGATTGGAGTAGTCGCTTATTGTCTTACCTTACCACCTTCTCTTGCTGGAGTTAATAATGTATTTCATGTCTCCATGCTAAGGAAGTATGTACCTGATTCTAATCATGTGGTCAAGTTTGAATCGCTTTATCTTTGAAAAGATTTATCTTATAAGAAGTGACCAGTGAGAGTTGTGGACATGAAGGAGCAAGTCTTGAAGCGGCATATTAATTCTCATGTTAAAGTATAGTGGAGCAACCATTCAGAGCAAGAAGCCACCTGAAAACTTGAAGAGTTCATGCAAACCAAGTACCCTCGATTGTTTCATGAACCATGTATGCTAATTTTGAGTTAAATATTTTATTTTAGGAGGGGAGAATATGAAGCCTAGCCCACCTGAGCCTGTCTTAGGCTAAAGTCGATAAGGCTTGCTGGCTTCAATTCAAAGTTTTAAAAAAATTCAAAATAAGGGATCTTATCTCCTACTTGTTCGAGCTTTGAATCCACCGGGATGATTGGTGAGATTGCCATGAATGGTGAGGAATGATCGGAGGACTGTTGAGGGTTGGTTAGACTGGTGAACGACTGAACTTATCCATCGTTGAGCCGAGTCTATCTCTTTCAAGCCCTCTCTTTAAATCCCCCCATATCGCCTTCCATCGAACCAAAACCGAGCCTCCACTACCCTCTTCCCCATCTCCAACGATCGTCAAGTCATCAAAGTTAAGCCTTCACCATCCAAAGACTTCTCTCCTCTTAAACCCCCCTCTACCTCCTTTTGTCCAAGAGTTTTGGAAGCCTTTGGACCCCTTTTTGTTGCCATAAACCAGCATCGCCAGCTATGTCCTCGCCATTACCACCTTGCTGGTAAGCATCCCTCCTGTATTTTTTTGGTATTTGGGTACTGCCGTTGTGGCAGCAAGGGACAATACCCCATTTTTTTCTTCCTTTATTCGGCTCCCTTGTTGGTGGCCGAACTGTCACTGGTTGTGATGCCTCGACCCCCATCCCTTTTTGGTCGAGCCGTCGGACCACCGCCTTGACCATTTCTTCTTCCTCAATTTTTTTAAAAAAACCATAGGAAGACCTTGTTCAACCAAACAGGAAGAAAGAAGAAAAATAGAGAAAAAAAAGAGAGAGAAGAGAAGAGAGAGGGAGCAAGAAGACAAGAGAAAGGAGAGAGGAGAGAGAGGAAAAGAAAAGAGAAAAAGAAAAGAGAAAATAAATAAATAAATATGGGTGACCCTTTGTCAATCAAATCATATCAAACCCATAATTAAGTCAAGATCTAACCTGATCGAGAGCTTCTTTTCTTATTTTAATTTATTTTTTAAATAAAAAATTAATTATATAATTAAATTATTTTACGAGAGTCTTCATCACCTTCATTGATAGAGGAACACCGAATTTAGGACTCGAATTTATAAAATATTGATAGAATTATTTCCTGTAAGTTATTTTGACCTCTAGTATACTCTACTAAGCATGATCTATTTAAAAAATTAAATTATTAATGTATTATATTTATATTTTATATTTTATAAAATGATGAAAATACATACGTGAAAATGAATTGTATTAAATTACATAAAAAAATAATGTTTGTCAATGCTGATGCTCTCTAGTTCGACTATAATCACACGAGTTAGAATTTAGACTCATTCTGGATCTCCAATGGAGTGATCACTGGTACATAATCGACAGACGGTATGTGATGAGGGACGAACTCAATGAACCCTGGTTTATTTGGAAAAGGGAACACCTAAACAAACTAGGACCGTGGGAGGGCTAAGAAGCCTCCCGGGACTAGGGCGAACTGGAACTAAACCCTAAAATAGTTGAACTCTTTTGGCTTTCAATTTTCTTGGTGAAGGAACAATGGGATGGAGGATAGGAAACATGGACACTCTAGGATTGGGGACTCACCTTCACGGAGAGACGTTGCACCTCTAGGGCATCTCACCCATCCCACTACATGTAGTCTAGGGCGTCCCACCCATCTCACTACATGCGGAGCCTAGGGCATCCCACCCAAATCGCTACCTGGGGCCGTAAAGAAAAATTTCTAAAACCTAAAGGGGGACTCGATGGAAAAGGGGATAAATAGGGCCTCGTGCCCCTCGACGCTTGCATGGAGCGAAGGAAGAGGGGTCTCACACCCCTCGACACCTGTAGGTGAAGGAAAGACGGGCCTCAGCCTAGAACCAGAACCAATGGAAAATCCAAAAATTTATATCAAACTTATACATTACAGAGGGAGAGGGGGCCTTTATATAGAAAAACCAAACCCCTCACTTAGCCTACAAGAAACCTAAAAAAATAATAATAAATTATATCAAAATCCATGCTACATCAATATTGGTGCTGATCTGCTCTAGGAAGCGTATCGACTTGATGATCTACTCTGAAAAGCATGCTACTTGGACTGTTCCAGAAAGCGTGCAGAACCATCTCACGAACGTGCATAGAGAGAACGATCTCCGTCGAGCACTGACGGACGGCGGGCGGCCGGGAAGCGGGCGGCGGAAAGGGGCCAGCAGACGGCGAGCGGCGGAAGGCAAGTGGCGGGCTGCAGGTGGGGCGGCGGCGCAGGGATGGCACGGCACGCCCAGGGCATGCCGTTTCACCTTCCCAGGGCCGTGGGGCCCCAAGTGCCGGTGAGGACCTCCAACGGTCGGGCCTTGGCCGGTGGATGGCGGGGCGGTGGACGGCGGGCGGCGGCGTCACATGGATGTACGCGTCCGTTCGTCTTCCTACAGGCCGTGGGGCCCTGGGCACTAGCGAGGGCCACCCCGGCGGCTGGGCGAGAGCCGGCGGTGGCGAGATGGCGGCAGGCGAGCAGCAGGCAGGCGGCGAACGGACAGCTCCGCGTCCGTTCGTCTTCCCACGGCCTTGGGCGATGGGTGGCCGGCTTTTTCGGCGAGGGCGGGGCCAGCGAGCACCGACGGCGATCCGGCGAGGACGGCCGGGGGTCGGGTAACCCCGATCTGGGGGCGGCGGGGTGGTGGGCTAGGGTTTGGGAGGTTTTAAAAAATCACGGGAAGAAGATGGAATAAGGCTGGAATAAAGTGGGGATAGGCTTGGGATAAAACAAGAATAGTGGGGATAGGTGGAATAGCGGGAATAAAAAAATAAAAAAATATGAAAAAATTAAGAAAAATGGAAAAAGAACCTGGACCTACCCTGGATCCCCATCAGTATGTATAGTTCAGAGATAATTTTCTTCTAGGCTAGCCAGGCGGAACGATCGCTGGCTTATACTACGGATATATATTTTTTCATGTGATATCAGAGATAGTATCCTTCTAAGCCTCTAATCGAGCGATCATTGGAACATAACCAATGGACGGTATGTATAGTCAGGATCTAATCACTTTTGGAGCTAGCCACGGGCCAATCGTTGCCATAGTAAAGCAACTAGGAGAATGAAGTGGGAGTGGATGGCCATCCATGATTATTTTTGAAATATATTATATTCAAATATGTATAATTAAAAATTTGTGTTGATTGATTTAATATATCAGATTGGCTTATATTTTTTGGATAACTATTAAATTATATGTTGCATAAATTAAGGGATATGATAATTTACTTAACCTGTAAAGCTCATTTCCTATTTATTGCATTTTAGTTACAGATCAAGAAGATCATTTGGACATTGTGACTAGTCAGTGAGGAGCTTAGAATTTAGATATTATTTTCTTGATTTATATTTTATTTTAAATTTTTAGTTGAATTTTATTTCTTGTCAGTCTTGATGAACAATTCTATTATTGAATAAAAGAATTAGTAAATTTTCTTTCTACCATTGCCTGGTTAATTAGTTTAGGACTCGTAAATTATTATAAAGGTAGGCCTTGCATGTCTAACGGAATCAAACCCTAAGAAAATGTAGTTACCTGTTATATGCTTGATTTGGTTCCGAACCAGGACATGACATCCATGAATAAGAGCAAATAATACCTCATGTACCAAACCATGAGCTATTGGCCGCACCAGTAAGCCAGAAAAAAAAAAAGTTCCTATACTTGGTGAGAATTATAAAAGTTTAACATCTTTGAAACCGGAATGGTTCTGTTTCACACATTCTAGCCCTATGTTTCTAGATGTTTGATTAATAATTTCCATGCTTATGTTATACCAAATTGGAAGTTGATGGAATTTTCCAGTATTTCTTGCTGTTATCTTCCAAAACTTTGAAAAGTTGGCAAGAAATTAAACTTTTCAATGCAAGAGGGTCAAGCAATTATTATTATTATTTTTTGGATAGAACTGGATTTATTATACCAATCTAGTAAAAATATATCCATGTAAGTTAGAATATATATATATATATATATATATATATATATATAAGTCTGATGCAACAGTTTCAAAAAATAATTCTAATATGATTAACCATATAATCATCATTCAATTAGCTACATTATTAGCCTCTCTATAAGCATGTGCCACATTATAAAATAGAAGAATTCTCCAACAATCCCATAACAATATATGTGAACTAGTCTTAATAGTGGACTGAATTGAAAGCTATCTAACCACTGTCTATAAGTCACCTTTAAGTATAATGTGGGTTGCCTTCGGATGTCGAAAACTTCAATCCTTTCCATGCATACAGTGCGCAACTAAGCCATTGCCATTGTCTCAAAAGGCTGGACTCCCCTTGGAGCCACTAGCCACTATTGTATTTCTAACAACAAGACTAGACTTTGAAATGTTCCCTGCTTTATAGATTTTGAGATCGAAAAAGACAAAATGAAAGATCCTGCATTGAAATCCTGGTGAAATTTTGGTGCAGCCTCCTAAGATATCTGTATTGAAATCCCGAACTTTCCAATGATGGGAGGAGGGGAAGGAGACAGAAAGAGGGAGGGAGGGAAGAGAACTACCATCGCCATGACCGTTTTAGGCAAGAAAGGAGTCGTTTGGTGGGCGAGAAGAAGATATGATGGAGAGGCCAAGAGGAGCAACATAATGATGGTGTTGAAGCTCATGTAGAGGAGAAACATAGTACATTAGGAGTTTCCAGAAATTTGACACATATAGGAGTTTGTTTTTCATTGGATTTTGGTTTCTTCGTAAACTAGAGTTCAAATAGGATTCTATTTTGTAAGTCCTATTGAGAGTCCTTCATAGTGTTTGGAGGTCGTCGGTTGTGCCTAGGGTTCTCTTGTCGGACTTGTATCCTATTTATAGTGCGGAGCAGCAGAGAACTCGTCACATTGGTTGGATTTGGTCCTTAGGGATGCACCACCCTAGGGTAGCTTTGTTCCTGTGGAAAGTTGCCTGGCAATGCCTTCCTACGAGAGAGCTCCTCTCTGCTAAAGGATTTTAGCTCACAACTTCCGACCCAGTATGTGATGTGGACATGGAGACCATTGAGCATGTTTTATTCACTTGCCCGAGAGCTACGCCTCTTTGGAGGGCGGCAGGGTTGGATTACATGGTAGAGCAGTCCAGGGATCTGGTGCTTACTTTTTTGGACATTTTGAGGTCACACTCTGTTGCCTCCTTTCCTAGTTATCCTACTTATGTTGCTTATCATATTTAGCTATCTCGGAATGCTTTAGTCTTCAATTCCTCGAGGTGCTTCACCAGAGTGCTTGCGGAGAGAGCTCGAGCTCATATGGAAGAGTTCCAGATGTTGATTGCAACATTCACTGAGACTTTGGGTTCAGTTGCACTCCTCGAGCGCCCCAGAGGGTTTTTATTTCTTGGGAGCCCCCTCCTCCGAAGTATGTCAATGTCAATTTTGATGGGAGTGTCAGAGGCTCTGAGGGAGGGACTGCTTTTGTGACCGAGATTCGGGTTCTGGCATTATTGCAACTGGAGATTATCATCTTGTCGACTCTACTGTCTCCCAGGCAGAGTTCACTATGGCTTAGGTAGGGATTCGGTGTGCTTGTCGTCTTCTCTGATGTGACCACCTTATCATTAAGGGGGATTCTACCACGATTATTTCCTTGATCAGGGGTGCAGTCTGTTTTCCTCCGACCCATAATATGCTCTATGATTTGCTCCATGGTTGAGAGGATGCTCTTCCTTTTTTGTTAGACATGTTAAAGGGAGGCCAACACGGTGGCTGATTGAGTGGCTTCCTTTGTGGCCTGCCATTCAGGTCAGGTGTTTTGGTCTCATCTCAGTGAGACGCCTATAGCTTTTAGGAACTGTATCTTTTCTGACTTTTTTGGATATGTTCATACCAGGACTATTTGTTGAATTATCCATTTTATCAAAAAAAAAGGAGAAAGCTTGAAACACATGAGTGGGTGCACCAAGGGATTCAGAGAGACTTTGTGAGATAGATAATAAAAGATAATATTGAAAGTCCTATGTAACAAAAGAAAGTTTATTATATTTTCTTTTCCATTTTTGTATCTCTTGTACTATAGATTGAATAAAGGAACGTCAAGGAGGTCTTGCCCATGGACGTAAGCTAAAAGATTGATAGGTCGAACCACATATATTTTTTGTGCTTTCTTTTCTTTTATTTTTTATATTACTAGATTATCTCTCTTTTGTATTATACGATTTGTTCAAATTTATTTTCTCTACAAAACGATCCTGTTTTTGCTTTGCTTGTCTGCTATGTAGGTTGAGGTGTACTCGGTTACCCCCTAGCTGGTCCTTTCAGTTTGGTATCAGAGCAGGAAGATCTTTTTGAAGCGTTTTGATTTGAAATAATGGTAGGCAAAGTGACGACAATAAAATATGAGATACCGAGATTTGATAGATCAAACTTTGCACTTTGGAAGATGAAAATGCAAGCAATATTGATTAAGGAAGGTTGTGAAATTGCTTTGCAAGGAAAAGAACACAAATTAAAGATATGTCAATTATGCAATATGAGAAGAAAGATAAGCTGGCAATGGCGAACCTCTATTTGGCATTAGATGATTCAGTATTATTTAATATCGAGGCCGAGACTACTGCAAAAAGGGTTTGGAAAAAATTGAAGAACCTCTATGAAGAAAAATCTTTGATAAATAAAATTTATTTGAGATAGCATTCTAGCATGGTGACCTGGAGTAGGAGATTTATATGGCACAACCTGAAAGTTTTGTCAAAAAAGGCAAGGAGTAATTAGTTTGTCAACTGAACAAATCTTTGTACGGTCTCTAACAGGCACCGAGGTATTGGTATAAGCGATTTGATTCCTTCATTATGAGTTTGGGATTTGATCGATTGGAGGCAGATCATTGTGCATATTTTTACAGTTATGATGATGGAAGCTTTTGTATCTTGCTGTTGTATGTCGACGATATAAGGGTCACGAGAAATAGCAAGGATCGGATATCAAATCTAAAAACTCAATTAGCTTGGAAGTTTGAGATGAAGGACTTAAGAGCTGTAAACCAAATACTCGGAATGAAGGTACTACGAGAGAGGAAGAATAAGAAGGTTTGGATATCACAAAAGGAATATGTAGAGAAAGTTCTGCAGTACTTCAATGTGTAAAATGCAAAGCCAGTTTCTATCCCATTTTCTGTTCATTTAAAACTGTCGGCTGAGCTATCACCCAGCATGGAAGTGGAAAAAGTTGACATGGCCCGGTTATCATATTCATAGCAATAGAAAGCCTAATGTTTGCCATGGTATGCACAAGACTAGACATTGCACAAACAGTGGAAGTTGTGAGTCGGTGTATTGGCAAATTTAGGTAGTGACTATTGAAAAACAGTAATGTAGATCCTTCGATATCTGGGGGGGATGTCTGATTATTCACTCTGTTATGGTTCTGCAAGTTTAGAGTGCATTGGATATGCGAATTCTGATTTTGTAGCAGATCGAGATAAGAGGAGATCTACCATGGATTATGTGTTCTCCATGGATGGAGGTACTGTTAGACGGGAATCTAAGCTTCAGTCAGTGATGGTACTATCAACGATAGAGGCGGAGTATATTGTAGTGGCATATGCATGTAAGGAAGCAATCTTGCTCAAGAGGCTTCGTAGAGAATTCAAGGTGAAGCAAGATATGATGAGGGTGAATTGTGATAGTCAAAGTGCATTGCATTTGGTGAAAAATCCGGCATTTTACTCTCGGACGAAGCATATTGACATTCACTATCACTTTGTGAGAGATGTGGTGGATGATGGTCTAGTCATGCTATTGAAGATTTATATCGATGCAAACCGAACAAATGTGTTGACAAATCCAGTGACTCAAGAGAAGTTAAATTGGAGTAAAGCTTCTCTCGATCTTGGAGCTATGTGAAGAGTGAAGGTTGGCAAGGCTTCCAGGGATGACATTCTTTGGAGTTTAGCACATGTTTTCAAGTGGGAGAATTGATGGTGTTGAAGCTCATGTGGAGAACAAGTATAGCATGTAAGGAGTTCCCAGAAACCTGATGCATGTGAGAGTTTGTTTTTTATTGAATTTTAGTTTTTTTATAAACTAGAGTCTATTTGGACTCTGTTTTGTGAGTCCTATTGAGAGCTCTCCATGGTATTTTGTTTTTAAAAGGAGAAAGCTTGAGATGCATGAGTGGATGCACCGGGAGATTCGGAGAAGCTTTGTGAAAGAGAATAAAAAATAATATTGAAATCTCTCTATATCAAAAGAGAATTTCTTGTATTTCCTTTTTAAATTTTTGTATCTCTTGTGTTGCTGATCGAATAAAGGAATGTAGATAAGATCTTATCCATGAATCACGTATATTTTATATGCTTTCTTTTCTTTTATTTTTTCGTATTGCTAGGTTATCTCTTTTGTATTTATAAAACGATTCTATTTTTACGATATTTGTATGTCGTGTCGGTTGAAATATGCCCTGTTATCTCTCAACCGGTCCTCTCAGATAACGGGGGGCAGATGCATGGAATAACGGACATTTTTAAGAAGGAAATGGAAAGATGTTGCCTTTGAATGGCTGGAGCGTGGAAAAGCTAGGCGCGGCTGCCTACCTTTCCTCGTACCTGGACACAAACAGGGACTTCATCCAAATTATTACCGTCCTGCTTCAGGACTTTGATGTCGAAATGTACGTACAGAGCAGACGTAATATATAAAAACATGTGCCTGGCACTCCACGTACATCTTTTTAACAACTGAAATAGTTTGGTTAGGTGAGAAGTCATTGTTACCATTGAATAAGCTCAAATATTATGTTTTTGAGATTTTACATTTTTTTTTTTTTTTACTTTCTTTTCTTTTCAAATACAAAATATTATTAATTTATTTCAATCATTGAGTTGATGGCATAAGATAAAAATCCATAGAAAATAAAGAATTCTCCCAAATACTTGATATATAATTGCTTTTTTTTTTTTTTTTCATCGGAAACTTGCACCAAACTGAAGTATCGCTATTTTCCAGGTTGGCCATACGTGGTCCAAGTTGTCATTCTTATTCTTATCATTCTTATCCTTCTCCTCCTTCTTATTATTATTTGATGGAGAGAGCAGGGATAAAAGAAATACTGGTTGAAATCCAGATGACGATGGAATATAATCCAGGTCCTTGGTACTGATTAATCCTCGCACACTTTGTTAACTTTACTAGTTCGTTCGTATGTTAATCTTGACTTTCTTGGAAAGAATAACTATATTAGACTTGGCCTAAACCATGCCAAATTAATCATGAGAAATTTAATTTGCTGAAACTCACTCGGTAAAATAAACTCCGTACGAATTTAAATTACTTGCATCGAGATGCCTTGGAGACTTGCCAGCGATAATTCCGCGGCGCACCTCTCTACTTAAGAATAATGCCACCAAACGGTAATTGCTTGCCTCATCCTTGGAGATCTATTTCATGTTGAATTCTAATGCAATCTTAAGCAAATTTAACAACTTGATCAATATTTTGTGACGTGGAAATTAAACTAGGAGAAAAGAACAAACAAATGGGCAATAAAAATTCCTCCATGTCACCACCATTCATCCGTATGGGTGTTCTGACCCACAACAGATGGCGAGCTATTTAATGTAACCACTCCATTAAATAATGACCAGCTTTTCGAAACAGTGGATTTCAGTAAAAGATCCGAAGAAAGAAAATTCCATTGAGATGCAGCAGGTGAAATCAAAAGAACCAATACATGCACACGCCAATGTGTACTGCGTATGACCCTCAAACAGTGCTTACTCCAACCGGGTGGCTGTCAAAATATCAATGCAAAAAACATTGAAACCCATCTTTTGAAGTGATCGCTTTTTCTCTTGCATGTATTATGTATACCATACTCTTATTACTCCGTGGCACTTTTTTTGAACCAAAATGTGGACCACCCAAAGGCCCAAAAGGGGGCAAACTAGAATCAAAGGCTCTGAAACGAGATCCTGCAGTGATTGTTTGCGAAAAAATATGGCACATTGGATTCTGGGGTCCTAGATATTTTCGCAGGAGGTGGTGCCATTCTCCTGGAGTGCAGATCCCGGCTCTAGTTTTAGAAAATTTTTATAATTGGTTCGTGGCAAAATATTGTTCATCGAACAACTGCATGTAGCTTGTATCTAATTTATCATTCACTCATTCATTCATTTTAATAACATGAAGAAGGGAAGAATTTTTTGTCCAGATTGGGAATCAAATATAGGTCATCAGCATCCAACATTCAGTGACATTACTAACTCGACCTCCAAAATAAACTTTCCGATGGAAGGACAACCTGACCTAGCCGTGGGATTAGCCAACCAAATTTTCCCATGTTTCTGAGTTATTAAAATTAAAGTTCATTCAGCTCGAGTTGTAGATAATCTGCCGCCCTATTATTTCATCACTTACTAAAGTTTCGCTAAATCTGCATTGCCTTGAATGACAGGTTTCTAATTAATATTGTTCTACTCAAGATCAGCACTCTATAAAATAACAAAAAAATGTTGATTAAATATGCAATCTAAAACACCAAAAACAGTTCCGATGTAACAGAGTTGCCAGCATTGTCAGCAAAATAACCGAAACAAGTTGAAAATAGCAATCAAGAGAGAGGCATGAATTTAATAATCTTAGCATACCGGATAATAGAAAAATAGACTAGTTGCCAAACCTAGGTGGACTTAGGTCTGAGCATCTATATGAACACATAGACCACGAGCCAATATCTGAACAGGTTCATCAGGTTCCATATTTCCTTTGCACGGTATAAACCTAACAAGTACCGGGGACCGGTGAGTTGCTCTAAGTGCGATCCATGTTCTTTTTTTTTTTATCTATCTTAGGCACATATGAAGAAATTACATCTTACACCACGTGTACCACGTAGTGAAGCATCATGCCAATCACCATGTCTCGTTCTCGTGGACCATATTCATCATGTGCCCGTCCCAAATTGCCTCCTACTCACCCCATCTCGGTTTATTCCTTTGATGTGATTGCATGTGGTGTAGAGCATAATTTCTCAGCATATATGACCTGCTGAGGCGTTTTTCCATTATAATAATTAAAGTGTGCGAAGATAAAAATTATGCCCATGTCAATCGAGACTACCAGCTACAGCAAGTATTTTCGAGGAGACGTGGGTGAAGGTGGTTCACTTCTCTTCTCTCGTGTCTAACAGCACATCCTTCGCTATCATATATGACCGCACGACGGATCACCGAATTAGATTCTTACACCTATGTCAGTAACAGACCAACAACCTTTAATCAATTGCCTACCAAGTTCCTTTTCCATCATAGATTATTAGACAGCAATCCAAGATGTCACGTTCACCCCTGAGCACCGTAGTACTCCATACAATTATTTAGTTTTAATGGAGATGCTTGAGAATGTGTCCGTCATATTTCTTTCAAAACTACAGGCCAAAGATTATCGGGAGGGGGAGGGGGAGGGGGGGACGAGCTAGCTTTAGTCCCGTCCCAAAGTATATTATTAAGTCTTTAATCTCCTTTGGTTACATCAGGAACAGGGGACTGGCAACTAGCCAACTGCCTTGCTGCCAGCCTTTTTAAAGCAAGAGAGAATTCATCAATCCCCTTCCTACAAAAACCCACACCCCCCCCTCCTCTCCTCCACATCTTCTTCATCGTGCTTGTGGCGAACATTGGTTAGTTTTATATCAGGTCCAACCGTGACAACCAGATGGATCCATAAATGAAATAGAAGGGATGCCCAAAGGGAAAGGAAATGCCTACCAGGTAAAGTGGGGATCAGATCTCGGGGTTTTTGATCCAATCGGTTCGTGGCGGAGTGAGTCCAGCCAGATTGATAGTTATAGAATGGAATCATAGGAGGGTATTGCTCCATGATGTTCCCTTTCACCCCATGTTCCCCACTTGCAATCCTTGCACATGGCTTTCACTACCCTCCCCCTCCAAAGTAACATTATCATGGGCCCCTCACAACCCCCCCACCTCTCTCTCTCTCTTTTTCACCTTATTCCTCTCCCGACTTTTCCTTGCACTCGGGGCATTGCAACATATTCCTATCCTTCACCATGGAGAGAATAAACAAATCTCAGCTTTTGCAAAAAGGGAAAACGAGCCCATGCCTTTCTTTGCAATGATGATAAGATGTGTTCCGGTGAAACAAACGGCCAAGACTCTCTTTTCAAACACTGTCCAGGGGAAGGGTATTTCAATATGTCATCCATTAGCATGCTAAAAAGGTTGTGGGCTCCATTTCAAAGTTAAATCTCGAACTGGCTTTCTTTAGCACTCTCAAGCCTTGTGACATCACCCATTTTTACAGCCCAACTCCGGGGGACAGCAGTTGGGACTTCGGAGACAGGCCTATCCGCCTCCCCCACCCCACCCAAAAAAAAAAAAACGAAAAAAAAAAAAAAAAGAAAGATTTTACGATTATAATAAAATTAGATAAAAAGTTTTTAGTATGGATTCCTTTGCTTTCAACATACGAGTGGGATCCTTTGGGAGAAGTCATGATCACAGGGCACGGTCATTTTACTTCGAGTCCTTGTAAACTACAAATTTTGGGTATTGATATACTCGTTGGCGGTTATCTTACCTCGAGTCACTCCTTGTCATAATTGGACAGATTCTTTGACAGCTTCTTGATATAAAATTCAGAACCCAATTGTCTTAAGAGCTAAAATCAATAAATTTTGGATACAATCATCCATATCAATCCATTTATCTCCCACTAATTATTTGACATAGGACTAAACCTCGCACTTGATCTCAACTCCTTTCCAATCAAGTTCCGTGTCCAAATTACTCCAGACATATCATCCCACTAGTTTCTCTATAAGAGCCACAATATATTTGTGTTATTACTCTAGTCTAAAAATCTTGCTTTCTAAGAGCCACGATTCACCACCAAGCACACCATAGCTGCCATGACTTGGCTCTACTGGCGCACGTTACTCTCTCGCTCTCTAGGAGATACATACCATCGTACCCTCAAGAGCCATACTCGAGCCTGCACTCAAATCTGACACCTTTCTCTACCATTACCATTACAAGAGTTTGTTATTCCAAGATATACTCGATCCATCCACGACAGCGACTAGACATTATCAGAAAAAACGGAAAAGGACCTGATATTGATATACAAGTTGGAATTCGAGCCATTTGATTTGAGTCCAATCATCCATATATCTATTTATCTCCTACAAATTATTTTATATAAGATTAAACATCACATCAGATCCTCATTACTATCTTTTTCTTTTTCTTTTTCTTTTTTTTTTTTTTTTTATTTTTTTGGTAAACCAAAAGGGTGAGGGGAGGGGGGGGGAACCCCCCCCCCCCCCCCCCCCCCCCGGTTTCTCTGTTTCAGCAATATGACATTATCAATATCATTACTATCTTTCAGCAAGAAAATCAGCTGGTTTCTCTGTTTCATATCATCCAAGTGCAATGACAAGTTCATCCCAGCTACAGGAAATTTATTCACATCAATATACATGGAAGCACTCTAGGGCTATGTCTACAATCTTGAGCTCATTTTTCTAGCAATATCTAGTGGGGGTTGAGGTTGCTAATCTAGAACTCAATTGTCTTTGTTATGATTTGTACAACTTCCGACCATCTTTTCTCTTTTGGATTTCATCATTCGAATGTCTGCCACACCGGAGAAGCATCTATAAGCCAAGAAGGAAATCCTTTTTCCATTTTTGGGCTTAAAAGAATTCTGTATGAGGGGTTTTGTTAGATTCTGTTAGAGCTGATGTCTCGGTTAGATGTGAAAAATGGAGATGACAATTACCACAAGAACCCAGGAATGGTAGAATGAAGCCAACTAGAATAACATGTTCTACTGTTCATTCTTTGGTGAACAGACCTCTTCTAACTCACCAATAATAAGATAGAAAAGAAGAATCTTATATTATTTATTCTAACTAGAACAATAATAAACGGCAAATCCGGTGCAAGGAAGGTGGTTCATGGCGACGCCTCTCGTCATCCTTGAGCCAATTAATGGAGCTGTCAACCCTAGTATTTGTGCTTATCAAACGACAAGGAACCGTGGGATGACACCATATGGCTATGTTTGCTTTCCATTTCTGGTATGAAAAACCCTAACCCTAAAACAACCTCTAATAGAAAAAAATATAAATAATAAAAAATATAAAGCCTTTATCATCCTGGTCACTGTTTCTGAAAGACTCCAGCAGCTTAAAATAATAACAATAATAATGAGTGGAGACTAAAGAGATCTCACCTAAGCTTTTAATAATTTAGCGAGATGTAGACATGACTGTCAATACTCATAAATAATATACATAATGTATTTATTATGATTCCTATTATTAAACACAACTGAGGCCTACTGGAATCCATGTGCACCGCTGCTTGTAGGACAAGCAAAAAAAAAAAATCTATCTGTGTGCTCAATATCTATCACGATATCTCCAACAGGTTATTCCTTTGCAGCCAACCAAGAACAGTTCTAGTTTATCTCTCTCTCTCACACACACACACACACATGTAAGCTTTTTATGTGAATGCATGAGTTTTTCCAGCACATGCACTTTGTTTACCCTACTGCGCATATTCCCTTTCTACAAAAAAGTTACAAGTGCAATATTGAGCATTTATCATGTGAAAGCTCTCCAATCACACTTGAGGAGTACAAGTCTATATTTCATGCAACTAAGATTATGGAACCTTGCAAGCTAATCCACATGCATGTGTACCCAAGAAGCTGTGCATTCTTATGAAATAGAATGATATATGTCATAATTTGATCTACATTATAGTACTGTATGTGGGAAAATAACAAATCATTCTTTTAACAATGGCTACATTATTTAACTGTTCATGAATGGTTGGATAGTAAGTTGTTTTTTTTTTATGAATTATTTGCAATTATTTATGCACTGCTCAGGATCGATAGATTGACAAACTATTGCCACAATTACCTGTCCTATGCTTGTTGTTGCATGACCCAAATATAAAACTTAAGATAATCTATTCTTATGTTTTTCAAACAATTTGCATTCTTGCCAAAGTTAGTGTTAATGCTCTCTTTGTTTCTTCCTTTTTGAACTTTGAATAATTTCCTCTAGCTGAACACCAATCTTTTGTAACATATTGGTCTTTACATGCAATTGTTTCTTTCTTTCTTTTTTTTGGGATTTGCCATTTTATTTCAACAATTGGAATCTACAATAATGTTTTAACCCATATTACCATTAAAATCAAACTCTAACTCTTTACCTAGATTAACCTTTATTATGCATGTCAAGGTGATCATCCACTGAATCGTGCTACAAGAAATCAAATTAAGAAGCTACAATAATTAGGTTATGACTCAATTAACAAGTGAGTTTACTGGGGAATAGAATGCAATGGGTCGATGATAGTACCATCAACAATCTAATTTTAACTTTAATTTTTCAGGCAAGATTTTATTTGGCATGTAGAATATAAACATTACAAACCTTACTACCTGGAGTCCAAGATCATGAAACCAGCAAGCATTTCTTAAAAATTCATCTAAACATGAGTAAATGAAAGCGAAAAATGATGAAGTTAGACATAGAGTGGCATATCTCAAGCTCTCGTTTCACAAATGAATAATCAGAGCTGTCTGGAAAGTTTCCTGAGAAATGTCATGACATAAAGCCACAAATCTCATCAACCTGTTTTTGTTATAGTTATGTATAACCAATTGGTATAGGTGATCCCTCAAATTGAGGCTAATAAAGTTCATCTGGTCAGCAAAAACCCATGCTCATCTAGATTTCTGTATGACCTTGATGAAGCTTTGTTTTTATTTGCTTGAATCAAAACATGTTTGATATTACTAGACTTGAGCTAGAAAGGTTTCAAAATACCTGTGGAAACTCAGGTAATGACGTGACTGGTTGAGTTATGCTAAACAAAACCAAAGCCCCTGATGGCGTCTGCTGCAAAGTATCCTTGAGTACTTCGAGATGACAGATCTAGTTGCAATTGTGTAGTGCTATAAAGATTAATTATAAATAGATGACTGTCCTGCAACCAAAAGAAATAGATGATTGTCCTTAGCATGATGAAATATTTGTACCGAATTGGCTCTGATAGATGGATACAAGCAAACATTACCCTTCCATTCTGCAACCCATTTTCATTTTGTCGATGAGTCGGACTGGTTCTGCTCAACCTTTTCCCTTGAATGAATAAACAAATGACCCTTCATCTCTTTTACGGTTTTATCGATACATTCTCAAAACCCATTAATTGAAAAAACTGATACAAAACCTGTTTTTTCTTTCTCATTCAAACCACATCAACGCAACTCTCCTGCCCTCCTGATTCCCATAGTCATTTTGAATAATGTGAAGAATCAACCTTGCTATGAATAAGTCACGAATGGCTGGGACTGATTGAAACAAAATCATTAAACTCAGTAGGCTTCATATTCCATGGAGATCTGCTACAGTTGAAAATAGTATTAGAAAGAAAAAATACAAATGTGAAGAAAAGGTGTCAAAATAGTATTGAAGTTCATTATCATGTCCACTTACACCTTGATATTAGAAAGAAAACATACAAATTTGCAAATTATCCTACCATTACATAAGTGTAAAGCCAATCCTTCCTGACTAAGCACCTTCACTAGAGGCAGGATCCAGCCGCTTCTTTATTTCATCAATCCAGGCTTTAAGTTCCCTGAATTTCTCAGTATCTGTGAAGTTCACAGCATGGAAAGCATCCAGACGATAATTTATTCAGATTTTCTCTCTTAAGATTGAAGAGAGAATTGGTGTGAACTGAACAAAGCATGATCAGCATCATACATATTTGGTTTCTGATAAAACTTTTTCAATGAACGAATTGTAGAGTAGATTCAGCTTTCTGAAGAGTGAATGAGAAGATTGATATTTGAGCTCAAACATCATAAACGTTTCAATATTCATGTAACTAAAAAAAATACAATGATGTGGTGCACTCAAATGATGTGAAAGACAAGCCTTTAACCATCCTTACAAACTTTCTATAATTTTCACTGTAAACCGCTGAAACTGTACACCCAAAAGGTCAAACAACATAATAAAGTGATGACCAATATTTTTATTGACTTGTTTCATATTCACTTTTCCTTCTACCTGTAACTTTTTCACTTTTTTGAATGTTCTTCTACCCAAGATTGTTAAATTAGAGATGAAAATGTCCAAATTTAAAATACCAGTATGAAGTCTTGGCACGCTGTTTCAACATCAGCTTATTTAATTTTTCATAAATGCCATGTATAACAGCCTATCAATAACAGACAAATAGGCATATCTTTAGCTATATTACATATAAAAGTGACAATAAATTTTCTATGAAGAAAAAACATTTCGGCCATTAGACAGGCTACACCATGACCACCTAAACATAGATCCTAAACTTCAAGACTTGGCCATTCTACAAAGATAATACCCCATTTCCTTTAGTTATGCATGCCTAATCCCAAACAAAGACAGAAATCCTGCCACAAAAGCATCATCATGTTGAGCTTATGTGCATGTACCTGGTGCTGATGTTTACATGTAGATTTTCTTTCTATCGATAGCTCATAATTTCTGATCAAAATAATGTGGAACTTCAATGATTAATATTTATGGTAACACAATATAGAAATTACAAAAAAAAAAGCTAAGAATGACTTATAAAGGGCAAGCTATTGCACCAAGTCAGCCTCCATATGAAAATATAGCATAAATTAGATAGATGGCAAGTCAGTCTCAAGAAGTCATTCAATAAAAGGGCCTCAAATTCATTACTAATGAGTGAAAACTTCCCTTGAACAGCAGATCCAAAGGAAGAAAGCTGATTCTGAGCCCATACATGCCACCTCCCTGCACTCTTATTAGCACTATCCTTCTTTTTTTTTTTTTGGTAAACCGGATATATTAGAAAACAGTCCTGAAAAAGGTACAACCCAAGCTATCCGCTGACAAAATATCTCTAAACTGTACAGGCATATCTGAAAGAAAGGAGCAAATAAACCCTCCAGAATGGAACGCAACAAATGAAACCACCCAGTTAGCTGCAGAGTTGGCTTCCTGGTAAACATGACGGACAATAAGCCTGGAGCAACCGCGTAGCATGAGAGCTATGTCCCGAAGCAGCGGAATGGAGGATCCAAGAAATAACTGTCCAGGAATCGCCTTCAATAACAAGGCGATCCAGGTATAGGATCCTCCTGGCAAACCTGATACCTGCCCAGGCTCCATAAAGCTCCGCTAGGAGAACAGTCAGCTCCACAAGATGGGTACCCCCGCCACGAGAAAGCCAGTAGCAAAGGAGCGTATGACAAAAGCAGCTCTGGCCATAGGTCCTCTAACACTCCCATCAAAGCTAACAGTAGCATAATCTTGAGGGGGCTCCCAAGAAACCAGAACTCGGCGAGGTGCTCGAAGAGCTGAACCGAAGCCCCAGATCTCAGGCGATGCTACCATCAGCCCATGATACTCCATGTCCTGCACCCTAGCTCTCTCGACAATAAATTTTGCCGAACAATTATCAGCTCTGAAGACAATGGCGTTCCGGGTGATCCAAAGGTGGTAAGCCAGATAAGCTAAAAAACCCTAAGAGACAGTGCCGGGAGGAGAGCAAAGGGTGCAAAGGAATGTATCCACCACATCATCACCCGAATACAAAAGCGGTCTACAACCCGCCATGGACCACACACGCCATGCCCTAAGGCACATAAAAAGTGTGTGGTCCAAGGCTTCTCTGGAGCTGCACAAAAAGGGCACGTGGGGGAAATATGGACCCCACGCGCGCTGAGAAGCTCTCTCATAGAGAGGCGACGCCTAGCCACCTTCCAGATAAAAAGGCACACCCTCGGGTGCACCGGGAGAGACCAGATTCAACCTTCCTGGATAGTCGTTTGCTATGCCGGATGGTAAATGGAGTAGAGGTCCGACAACGGGGTGGAGGAGGAAGATGTTGGCCCCCAGACTCTAGTATCCGGACACGGTGACACTGGCAGAGCGATTGATCGGATCCTATCCTACAAGGCCTCCCCAAAATACCGAGAAAGTATCATAGAATTCCATATCTGCATCCCAGAGATAATAAAATACTGACCCTGCTGGAAGTCAGCAAATCAGTAGAGACAAAGGTAGGCCATCTGTGAAAGGAGAGATCAGAGATCCACATATCAGACAAAACTCTGATAGATCTCCCATCACCAACCATCCATTTCAAAGAGTCAATGACATCCGGAGCCCTCCTTCTGATCTCCCTCCAAATAGGCGACCTCCAAGAGGAGGGCCCAACATCTCCCTCCTCAAGAGCTCGAGTATCATATCTCGCTCGTATGAAAGAAGCCCACAGACTGTCAGGATTTAAAAACAATCTGGTGACATGACGAGCCAACAAAGCCTCCCTCCTGCTGGCAAGAGAGTATATGCCAAGTCCAGCATCCTTAACAGACTGGCACACCGACTGCCAACTCACCAGATTGATGCCCCTGGATGTGGCATTTGACCTCCACAGAAAAGCCCAAAGAATCTACTCAACCTTTTCCACCATAGCCTTTGGAATAACAGCATTAGCTAAGAAGTAGATAGGTAATGATGTCAGCACCGACCTGATCAAGGTAACTCTACACATAGCCGAAAGAGCCTTGCCCTGCCATTCTTCCACCCTATCCTGCACTGCCTGAACCAAAACAAGAGACTCGTTTCTATGGAGGCAGCCACCAGAGATAGGGACTCCGAGATAACGGATAGGGCCATCCTTAGCTTCGATCCCCAAAATCGATATAATCTGACTCCAGATACTGGCAGCTATCTTCGGAGAAAAGTGGACCTCCGACTTCTCGAGGTTGACCCTCTGACCAGAAGCGAGACAATAATCCATAATAACTCTCCTGAACCCTTTCGCCGTCACTTCAGATGCCCTGCCTAGTAGTAAGCAATCATTTGCAAAAAGAAGATGCGAGATGGGAAATGCCGTTGGGGCAGCGAAAAAAGTACGGATAATCGAGCCCCGAACAGCATTTCGCAAAGCTCGTGAGAGAGCATCAACAGCAATAATGAACAGATAGGAGGATAGAGGACAACCTTGGCGGAGACCTATCATAGAATGAAAGAACTCCGAGGGCGAACCGTTAACAAGGATAGCAAAGGACGGGCACGTGATACATGCCATAATCCTGGAAATCTACATTGGATGAAACCCAAAGTCATGTAATGACCGCTCGACGAAGCCCTACCGAACTCAATCATAGGCCCTTTCCATATCAAGCTTGATAGCCATCAGAGCTGACCTTGCCGGAGCCCTTCGCATGTTATGCATAAATTCTTGAGCCAAGAGGACATTGTCTAAAATACCCCGGCCTCCAATGAAAGCTCCCTGCTCCGAAGAGATGATCCCCGGAAGAATAGGCTTCATTCTCCTGGCAAGCAGCTTAGCACAGACCTTGTATAGAGTACCACACAAACTAATAGGTCTGAAATGAGAAGGAAGAGAGGGCTGGGAATGCTTTGGGATAAGGGTGACATACGTCTGCTTCCATTTCTCCGGCATCATACCTGTGAAGAAGACTTGCACAGCTGAAATAACATCAGTTCTAATGATTCCCCAATATCTCCTGAAAAATAGTGGAGGAAATCCATCAGGACCAGGAGCTTTGTCCTCGGCCAAAGACCATAGCACATCTCTGACCTTATCCTCAGTAACAGGAGTGAGAAGACCAGTATTCTGATCCTGGGAAACAAACCTCTCAGGGGCAAAACCCTGGAAAGAAATAGGATCTCCCTCCTGGGCCCTCCACCTAGAGCTGAAGAAAGACAACCTCCTGAGAGATACCCTCATCGTCTTCAATCCAGTTACCATCATCAGATTTAAGAGCAACAATCCGATTTCTGTGTCTCCTGACAATAATAACTTGGTGGAAAAAGTGAGAGTTTCTGTCTCCCTGAGCCAACCACTGGACTTTGGATTTCTGCCTCCACATTGTCTCCTGCTGAGCCAGCGGAGAATTGTAAGAAGCCAACCCAGCACGCAGAGAGACCAAGTCTTCTTCATTCAAACCACCCTCCTTGTCCTCCTTATACTGGAGATCATGGATAACCTTCTCCATCTCCTCCAGTCTGGTGAAAATATTTTCCACCTCCACTTTATTCCACCTCAGCCGACGCTTCAGGAGTTCTAATCTACGGGTGATCTGGTACTGAGCATTACACTTGATCGGCATTCTCCAGACCTCCCTAACAACCTCCCAAGAATTTGGATAAGAAAGCCAAATTCTTTCAAACCTGATCGGCATTCTCCAGACTTCCCCCATGCTTTGCCTTCACTGATTCCTTGAACAGTGCCACTTTTACTTGACCAACCACATCATCATGAACCGGAGCTTTCTGGTCCACCCCAATGCACACAAGCACTACCTCCCCTGCTGTAACTCCCAAATCCTGAGTGGTGCTGTCAGTTACAATCAGAGAAGACAATCCACCCACCAGGATCTTCCTGTTACCTGCCCGAGACCCCACCCCTGAGCTCCATCCTTTGACCGTGGAAATAATAGAGGAAGTGGAGAACAACTCCAGATGGGCCTTCAAAATTAACCCCAAAAAAAAAATCAATAAAATCCATAAAGAATGTAGCTTTAGTTGAATTCATCCAAATAAGAGTTAGCACCATTCTTTTTCAACCGTGAAAACAGAAAAATATGAGTAGAACTCCCAATTGGTCATAAAAAAATTAACAGAAAGCCAAGAAAATCAATAAAGAATGTATCTTCACCTTAAATCTTCATAGATTAAACTAGAAATTTGTGGAAAGACTCGATCTTAAGCATCCAAGAACACTCACCCAGTCACGTTCTACTGCATGAAAGCAAGAAGCACAACTCTGACATTAATCAACAGTACACACCTGCACTCCATGTTGGCATTGGAATCCACATCAAGAACCTAGAGCCAAGTCTTCGAGTTGCCTTTCCGTAGAAACAACTCAACTCTCCTTTCCACCCTGTTGAAGAAGCGGGTGGTGCAGTATGCGGAGCCCTCGAACTCCCATGAGTCAACAAATCCGAAGATAAGGCAAGCAGCTTCCAATATTGCTAGATTTCCCAAACAAGCCCTAAAACTAAAAGGTTCATGGATAAAAGAATACTAAAATCGATAACAAAAAAAGATGAGACTCGCAATATTTCAAACAAGTCCAAAGCAATTTTGCATATTGAAATGTAACAAATTTGAAATGTTTTTTTATAGAAAAAATGATCATAGAATATTGAAATGTAATAAATACTATTTTTTTAAATAAAATGATAAAAGTGTTATAAAGAAAAGAGAAGAAAATGAGCAAAAAGATGATGACGTTGGTGGTCATTCGATTATATCTCCGAGGAAGCTTATACTCTAGAGTTTTAATAATAAGTCAAACACCACAAAAACCAAAGTTTTGAATTTAAAATATATATATACATGAGTAAAAAGAACATGAAAAGGAGGCTAATATAAATAAATCGATGCTTAATCTAAAACATCAAATACTACATCACTATACAAAATACCTAACTGTTGCGGCTAAATCACCCGTGGCTGAAGCTTCGGCGGTGTTAGGCATCCCGCTCGCTCTTTTGATCCTGCTCCAGGACGCGGATGGAGACCTAAAAAAGACCCCGGACCGGATTTTCGACGGGAGACACTCCGATGCTCAAGTCAGTGGGTAGTCTAGGCAGCAACAGAATGGAGAATTCAAGAATAGCATAAATGAAAAAGGGAGTGAGTGAGGTAGCTTAGCATGGGCTTGTTGGCCTTAGACCTTGCTTACCCTTGGAGTCTCCTCTTACCCTTATTTATAGGTGTAGATGTAACCGAATACAGTTATAATAACCGAAGTAGTTGTAACCGAATAACCAAAGTGGTTGTAACCGAATAACTGGTGGTGGTTAGGTGGTTGGTTATGGACCTTAGTGGGCCTTGGGCCTTTATGGGCCTTAGTGGGCCTTGGGCCTTTTGATTGTTACCTTATCAAGACTGGATGAGAGGGATACAACACAGCCCCCCACTCCCGAGCTGAAAAAATATTGATAGCGAACTACTACTTTGATTCCTTTTTTAGTGAAGGGAGTACTTTCTTTTCTTCGATCTTGATATTGGCATAAATAGTAGCCCTTGCATCCTGTCGGATTATGGTCAGCGTATTAGGCAAACCTTTTTGATTGTCGGAAATACCGATTTATGAATACCGATGATATGGTGGGTCAGACCAACTCAATTTGTCGGATTGTGGTCAGCTTATCAGGCCAACCTTTCGGTTTATACCGAATCATAAATATCGATGAGATAGTGGGTCAGACCAACTTGATTTATCGGATTAGCATTTCTTGGGAGTTGATCGGCCTCGCGCCTCTTGGGAGTTGAACGGCCTTGCACTTCTTAGGCGTTTAATCGACCTTGCGCCTCTTGGACGCTGATCGGCCTTGCGTCTCTTGGATGTTGATCGGATTTGAGCCTCTTGGGCGCTGATCGTGCTGATCGGGCTTGAGCCTCTTGGGCGTTGATCAGGCCTTGCACCTCTTGGACGTCTGATCGGGGCCTCTTGGACGTTTGATCGGCCTTGCATCTCTTGGATGTTGTTCGGCCTTGCGCTTCTTGGGCGTTGTTTGGCCAGGCGCCTCTTGGGCGTTGATTGGTCTCGCGCCTCTTGGACGTTGAATGGCCTCGCGCTTCTTAGGCGTTTAATTTGGTCTTGCGCCTCTTAGATGTTTGATTGGCCTTGCGCCTCTTGGGCGTTTAATCGACCTGTAAGAAGTCATCGACCGTTAAGAAGACATCGGTCGTTAAAAAGATATCGGCCTTTAGAAGTTCCTGCAAAACAAAACCTTGACCGGAATTTCTCCAGTGAAGGACATTCCGATGCCTAAGTTAGTAGAGTTTGATAAAACAGAATGGAGAACTCAAAGATAGACGAAAGAGGTCAAAAAATGGCACGGTATAGGCTAATCTCAGACTTGCCTATGATGGCTTACCTTGGAGGTCCCTTCTTACCTTTTCTTAAGGCTGTCCCGTCATCGGATTTCTTGGTTCCAGCGGGTACTTAGGGTAGATTCGTTGGATGAGACGGGCCAAAATTCTAGTTGGATGGCGAGTTTGATAAACTTCTTGGACCTGCTCTCGGGATGGCTAGTGACACATTTGATTATTTAGAAGCTGGCCAGCTCTAGGATTGCATGATCCTTGTGCATATTTGATAAAATAATGTTTAGTGGGTCCTCTGGGTCATCAGCTAGAAGTGGATCCAAACCTTTTATATCAAAATGCTCAGCAATAGCCCAGATGAGGTGTGGTGTGTGCACCTCACAAAGATCTTTTAGTAAGTTGTTGTTGCAAATTCCGTAACCTTGTCTCATTCATAATCTTGTTTTAAGAAGCACCATCTTTGACCCTCGGGCCTTGTAACAAAATAGGAATGTGAAGTTATGCAATGCCTGCCAACACGCCAACGAGAGGTGTGGTGTTGGCCGTAGCTGGCTTATTCTGCTAGTAGCCCTTTGTTTCGGCCATGGGTATGGGAGTAGGATTGCCTCAACTATGAGAACCCTGGCCATGATCATGAGAAGGCCCATCCTTCAACCTTTTTTGACCGGTCCAGCAATCAACCTTTGCTTCTTTCAACTGCCTCGTCATCTTACAAGTGGCTCAGATGGAAGAGTAATCTCATTGCCATACTCCCAGCAAGGGAGCCTTGCCCACTGCGAGACCCCTGATGCTGGCTGCTCGAGGCGCCATTAGCACACTCATCATTTCTCAAGGCAATGGCTAACTTCGGAGACCTTTCTGGTCGCTGATGAAGCCGAAACCGAACCAAAGATGGGACTTTCTAGCCAAGGCATTCGTGGCTAAAGAGTTCATGGCCAAAACATCTTTCTGGGCGAGGCACCCTTCAAGACGAACATCACCGGCACCTCACATCTTCATGATCCTCTAACGCTGAGGCGTCCTTTTGGTCAAGGCTATGGAGTTGGTCGCTCATTGAGCCCTCATGTTGCTACCAACCATCATGTTTTCTCAAAACCGGCTCCAACATCCTAGTGTTCTTTCCCGCAAATATGTCGGTGTTCTTTTTTTTTTTTTGACAGAGCGAGATGGTTCCTTTGCGCCACACAAGGTTTCCGTCACATTGCATTACGAGACTGAACGTCCCGGGCAAGTAGTTGGTCTTGGAAATGCCAGAACTAATCTGAGTGCTACATTGTAGGCTTCGTCTCCATGATCGTGTTGTTCGGATGAGCAAAGTTCTCGAATGTGATGACAGGTCGGAGGATCAAGACTCCGTAATGGATCTCAGATCCTTTATTTCTTGGCTAGCAGAGGATGAAAAATTTGAAAGAAACAGAGCATGGTTTTTTGCAAGTACCTTTGTCATCTATGGCAGCGTTTCTTGGCTTCGAGGACGATGAGCACAAGATGGAGAACGCCGAGGGAAAAAACAGCCCCATTGTCGCCTCCGGTGGTCCTCCTTGGTTCGCGCTGAGCTAATGAAGCTTATCCCGTTTCTCTACAGTGCCGCGATCACCTCGCCCGCCACCGGCGAGTCTCCCGACGACTGTGGCTCCGGATCTGTCTCTGCCTCACCCTCGGAGGAGGCGAGGAGCCTCACCTCGAGGTCGGGGATCTCGGCCACCAATATGGTGTTGGCATCAGCGAGATTGGCCTTGTCGGCCTCTAAAACCTTAAAGATATTGGTGAGGGCGAAGCACACACCGGTGTGGAGCATGCGGTCGACGCTGCCCATGCCCTCGACCCTTGCTGAGCGGAAAGAAGCCGATGATACCGGTGGCCGATCGCTTGTGGTCGCTGGGCCTCACAGACGTCGAGCAAGGCCGAGCGAGGGAGAATCTTCCAAGCGATCCTTCCCGTGGGCATCGATCTAAGCATGGGGGACTAACCGGAGGAGCTAAGCTGGGATATGAGAGCTTCCCATGGCTGCCGAGCACTCCAGAGAGAAGATCAAGGAGGCGGAGTTGCGCGGTCGCCGGACCAAGATGAGGAAGAGAATGGGCTCGTTCTGGGGGATGGGGGGCAGCCTGCGGAGCTGGTCACCGTCGGCCGCCGCGGTAGAGACATGGAGGAGCCATGAGACGCCGGCGATGGAGTCGTCAACCTGGGTGGTGACGAACTTGCGGAGGAAGCGGCTGCTCATGGTCTCGCAGATGGAGCGGAGCTTTGCTCGAAAGTCGTTCAACGGGGGCTTTTCTTGGCCGGACTTTGCTTCTTTCATTGCTACGGCAGCCACTTTCTCACCATCGGGGGTTTGAAGAGCGTCGATCTCCTTGGAGCGTGCATCGATGGAGGCGCTAATGGAGTCGAGTAAGTGCAGGAGGCTGTCCCTTTGGCGGACGAATTCGGAGAGGGCGGCGCTGAGATCGGAAAGATGGTGGATTAATGGGACTTGGGAGGGCACAGAAGCTTGGCTTTTCTCGATCTGGTTTTCCCGTCTTCTCTCCGCTTTCTCTGCTGCTGCTTTTTTTTTCGTTTCTCGGCCCCCTGGGCTTGGATCTGGAGAGGAGCTTGATGGAACCATCGACCTCATTCTCCCTGTCACCTTCATCTTGTATTTCTTGAAATTCTCCTTGAGAAAAATAATCTTTCCCTTCCTGACGCGCCAATCTGTTGTGGCTAAATCATCCATGGTTGAAGCTTCGGCGGCGTCAGGCATCCCGCTCGCTCTTCTGATCCTGCTGCTTGACATAGATGGAGACATGCAAAAGACCCCGGACCGGATTTTCGGCGGGAGACACTCCAACGCTCAAGTCAGTGGGTAGTCTAGGCAGCAACAGAATGAAGAATTCAAGAATAGCATAGATGAAAAAGGAAGTGAGTGAGGTAGCCTAGCATGGGCTTGTTGGCCTAGACCTTGCTGACCCTTGGAGTCCCCTCTTACCCTTATTTATAGGTGTAGATGTAACCAAATACGGTTATAATAACCAAAGTGGTTGTAACCGAATAACCGAATAACTGATGGTGGTTAGGTAGTTGGTCATGGGCCTTAGTGGGCCTTGGGCCTTTTAATTATTATCTTATCAAGACCGGATGAGAGGGATACAACACTAACTATCATGGATCAAAGAAGTCACTAAACAAATCAAGTCCAAACCAATTATGAAAAGATGATTGGAACGTAATAAATTCGAAGTGTTTTTACTAAAATTATAAAAGTACTGTAAAGAAAAGAAAAGAAACAAGAAGATGATGATGTTGGTCGTGGTCCAATGTATATCTCTCTCCAAGCTTATACTTTAAAGTTTTGCTAACGAGTCAAAAAAAAAAAAAAGAACATAGTGTTGAATTCAAAAGTACATAGTGTATGACTAAAAAGAACTAAAAAGGCTTCATCCAAAAAAAAAGAACTAAAAAGAAGGCTAACATCAATAAATCAGTGCTTCATCTAAAAACTTCTCCCTCGCTCCATTTTCACCGGCATTCAAATCGAATGTCTGAACCGCATTGGTTGGTTGCCGTATAATTCTACATGCCCCGAACCACTCGGTTTGGTGAACCATGGGAAGAACCTTTGAAAAAAAAAAGAAGATAAAAGTGGTGTAAAGAGAAGAAAAGAAAAGAAGCAAAAAGAAGTTGGTGGCGATTCGATACATGTCTCCTTCAAACCTTATATTTCAAAGTTCTAATAATAAGTCAAACCCCAAAAAAAAAAATCTAGCATTTTGAATTCAAAAAGAAAAACGGTGCATGAGTAAAAATACCAAAAAAAAGGAGCTAATAGTAATAAATCAATGCTTCACCTAAAATATCAAGTATTGCATGTTTATAATATATAGATGAAATTTTGTGTAAGGTTTTTGCAAAACTAAGGTATGGTTTTTAATTAGTTCTAGTGGAAATTGTGATTCTACTTCATCCTTGGTCTGGTAAATTGGTTGTAGGAGATAGTTTGTTTTGGGATAGTGATTCAGGTGGATCATCAAACTTGATATAGACCATTTTGACCATTATAGGTATCCAAGAGGATCACCAGACAAGATGTAGATTACTTTCATCATTCGAGGACTTAATGTGAACCATGTTGGCTACCACAGGCTAGACATAATCCAAGAGTGAACTGCGTGCCAAACTTTAGGAGAATAACTTGATCATACGATGATTGAAATGATTTTTTTGAAATTGGATATCTTTTCAAAATTTATAATTTTAAACCAGTCCCTAATGGAACAAAATTGGGCCAAAATTTCATCAATTTGACCTCAAAATGGACCGGTCAAATCAAAATTTTCTTTTTCGAGAAAGACTTTGACTAAAGTTATCTTCCAATCCGTGAAGAATTGGCCAAAGCGATAAAAAGCAAAGTTGATATAGAAGTCAAGATTCCTTCTCTATTTTTTTTATATTTTTCCATGATTTTTATATTTATCATATTTTTTAGAGACTTAATTCTATTTAAGCTAAGAAGAGGAGCCTAATCCAACTTGTTTGATGATTGATGCTTTTCTAGAGAATAAAAAGAAATTTTGATCTAAATTATGAAAGGATGGTCACACTATTATAAATAAAAGCTATGTATATTCATTTATGGTATGAAAAATTAATCAATAAAATAAAAAAATTTAAGCCCTACTTTTGCAATTCTTCCATCATCCTTTTTTTTGAGTCTTAAGTAGAGCGGGTTGAAGAAAATATTTTTTCTTACCGATCGAATCAGGTTGGCATCAAAACTTCGATCCTCCACATCTTTGGGAGGTCCAAACACGCAAGCAATACAAGCAGTTGATAGAAAGGTTATTAATACTTGAAGTACATTGAAGGATAAAGATAAGTATGCCTGCTAGTTCTATCTCAATGAATGATGGGATAAAGAGATGTCTCATACAATTAGAGAAGAAGATTGCCCAACTCATCCAAGTATTTCGATTGGCAATACTTTCAGTGCAATGCAAGCACAAGCACCAATAACTTCTGTAGCGAAATTGTCTCCTATGTCTATAATCAAAATCTATCATTCAGTTAGACCAAGACTAGAAACCATCCCTAAACGAAGCTAAGCGGTTCATCCATGAAACAGGAACGTAAGTGATTCCCAACCTTCAATTCTGATTTAGTAGGAGCTATATCCCCTAAATAAAAAAGGAAGCTCTGATTCAGATGGATCATCAGACTCGATATAGCTTACTTTGATCAATATGGATATCTAGGATGATCACCATGCTTGATGTGGATCACTTTTACGACTATGAGGACTCGATGTGGATTACATTAGCTATTACAAATACAGCTAGATAGAATCTAAGAGTAAGATCTGCCATATCAAGAAGCCAACCACGTACCAAATTTCAAAAAATGATAACTTTATCATACGATGCCTGATTAAGATGATCTTTTTTTAAAAAATATTGGATTTCTTGAAATCTATAATTTTAGGCCAGCCCCTAAAGGAACTAAATCGGATCAAAATTTCATCATTTTGATCTCAAAATGGATTGATTAAACATTTTTTTTTCTTTTCAGGAAAAACTTTGATTGAGAGTTATTTTTAAATCGATAAAGAATTTGACAGAGTGATAGAAGGCAAAGTTGATGTAGAAATCAAGATTTATCTCCTTTAATATTTTTATATTTTTTAATATTTTTGTATATTTATCATATTTTTTAAAATCTAGTCCTATTTAAGCTAAAAAAGGAGTCCAATCTAATTTAATTAATGATGGATATTTTTCTAGAGAATGAAAAGAGAAACTTAATCCAAATTATGAAAGGATGAATCTCACTATTATAAATAGAAGCTATGTACCTCTGTTTATGGTATGGGAAATTAATTAATGAAATAAAGAAGAATTTAAGTCCTATTTTTGGAAGTCTTCTATCATCTTTTCTTTTTCTTTTGAAAGTTCGAGTAGAGTTGGTTGAAAGAAATCTTTCCTTATTTCCGATCGGATCAGAGGGACCAATAAATTTAAATTTAGCAATGAAAGAGTATCTAACATAGTTGGCAAGAGTTGGAATGTTTGTGCACAGTTTATACAAAAAAGTATTAATGGATTAACTAGAGATTACTCTGGCTTTTGGAGATATGGATGCCAACTCTAGCAGAACTGGAAAGGCTTCTTGTATTGATAGACTCGGGTTTGATCTCACCAAGAAAAAAAAAAGCTTTTGGAGATGGTCTTCAAAAGAGGACGTCACAAAAACTAATGATATTTCTTCTACTTCCATCTCCAATATTTTTAATTCAAAAAGATTCTTTTCATGGAATAATATTCAATGCCCACAATGACATAGACAAGTAAAAAAAGAAAGGTCACTAATTAGATCTACTGCTATGCAAATCATTAAAGACAAATTCGTAGTTTCAAGAGGTTGAGTCAAGGTTCACTGAACCATGCCGAACCGGTCGGTTCGGGCTAAACCAAATCGAACCGGCACCCAATCAGCACAGTTTGGTTATATAAAATGGTTCTTCCAAATTATCCCCTCCAAAAAAATAAACCGGGCTCGAACCGAACCCGAACCATGCCGAACCAGCCCATACAGCTGGTTCAGGCATGGTTCGACTTGGTTCGGTCAAGTTTTGGATGCTACAATATGGTAGGATGGAGGGTTGTTATTAAGCAACTGAGACCCGAGAGGCTCTTAATTTTGATAGAAAGAGAGAAGGCCATTGAAAGGTTTTTTCATCATTTCAAACCACTCAAATATCAAAAAATCAAGGATAAATGTGGATTTAAGGTATGTTAATCCTTTTCTTTTCTTTCTCCCTCTCACCTCTTTTTTTAAATTCATGAAAAATAAAAAACAAGAAAAACTATCCAAAAATTTTATTTTGACATGATTTTAAAGTATGTTGTAGATCTATAAAAGATCTACACAATGATGCTAAGATCATGATTTTTTATTAAGTATATGATATTTAAAATTAAAAAATATTTTTAGATTAAAAAATTAATAAAAATAAAATACTTAATTAAAAATTGTAATGATAGATTATTCTTCTATGGCTTGTAAGCTATTTTCACTATTAATTTCGTGTCAATTTATCCAAATTTTAATGCATCTTGTAAATAGTATTTTAGGCCTAATATTAAAGAAAAAGTGATCTTTCATGCATGTTCATTGTCTAAAAAAATATATATAGCATCCATGATAAGATACTATATAAATCTAAGATCAAATTAATTTTTTATAATATTATAATTTTTTATATTTTTAAATTTAAAATTTAAAAAAATATATATAATTAATTAAAAATAAAAATATTAGATAAACAAAAAACTAATTAATTTTATATGATTATTGAACTTATGTGCTTTTTAAATATTCAGGAATGGATCCATTAAGAAGGAAGGAGAATCCGGAATGTGATATTGACTGGATGCATGGAGAAATATGCTCGGAACAGCATCATTGAAGGTGTAAATGATACAATATAAAATTCAAGGATGGTGGGGTAACAAGATTGAAGCAGTACTTGGCTGACAGCTATTCTGATATATTTATTGCCGACAATGTTCACAAGAAATCCATTAGTTGATGAAGAAGCATTTTGCTGATTTCAAAGTAAAAAAAGAAAAAACATTGAAAAATGCAAAGATATACCATAAAGCCACAAAACCACCTTATCATTTCAGGAAATCAGATGGAGCATTTATTCCTTCCGATAAGGAGACACGGATCGAGGCTGTTATTCAAACGAGCTTGTATGAGCAGAGAGCTAAAAAAAGGCCAGGCAGAGAAAGCGATTTGGATCGTCAACTTTTGAGTCAGGATCTGGTTTGGGCACTAGAAGTTTTGCAGGAGAGTTTAAGTCACAATTTAGGAGGACCTCAGTTAGAGAGCCTATCAGGAGAGGCACCAGCGATATTGCATCCATATTGGAAGCATCTGGCAATAGAAATAATTTTTTCAGGAATATTCCAGCAGGAACCACTATCCATGACGTTGATCCATATGCCTTTCTTAGCAGAGATTCCAAGCAATTAAAGATTGATACTATGCTAAAAAAGATAAGAAAAAGAATATATGACGGGCTATCAGATCCTGATTTTACTTCAATCAAATCCCAACGCGCACAGCAGATATCGCTCTGCTATTATATTTATATAGATTGCTAGTGCAGGTGTAGAACCTCCAGAATTAAAGGATATTTATCTTCAGCTTTTGGACAGTAATAAGGAGCTAAAAAATTGGATTGCCTCCTATCAAAGTACGTGGCCCATATATAGATTGACAGTGATGTGTGATGGTTGGACTGGTCCTGCTAGACGAAGCATCATCAATTTCTTGACTTATTATGATGAAAAAAGTTTTTTATAAATCTATTGATGCTTTAAATCATATGCACAATAGCAACTATATCTCTAGATCAATGAAGAAGGTGATTGACCAAGTAGAAGATCAGAATGTCGTGTAGGTCATCATAGATAATGGACCACAGTATAGATCAGCAAAGTAGCTCTTGATGCAGCGGCAACCGCATATTTTCTAGATCTCCTGTACTATACATTGTATTGACATCATGTTAATGGATATTGAAAAGATTTATAAGGTGCAGAAAATAGTTAGATTAGCATAAACTATCATCATATTCATCTATAACCATACACAGATCTTATCATTGATGAGAAACTTTACTGGAAGAGATATATTAAGACTATGGGTTATACAGTTTACTATAAATTATATAGCATTTGATGTTTTGGCAAAAACGTAAAGCTGCGTCAGATATTTGTCAATCAAGAGTAGCAGCAAAATAGATATGCTAGGTCAAATACAAAGGAAAGTACTATGAAGAATTTAGTGACGAGACAGACATTCTGACAACAAGCCGAGAGGATAGTAAAGACTATCAAGCTTCTATATGAGATACTTCGAGCCGCTGACTCTGAGCGATATGCTCAAATGGACTTCCTTTATTACATGATGGAAAGGACAAAGGAAAATATCTAAGAGGCAAATTCAGCACATGCCAATGAATATATCTGGATCATTGATGGATGGTGGAATTATCAAATAAGTTCGGATTTACATATCATAGATAGGCAATAAATTATAAATGCTCTAAAATTTTAAATTTAATTATGTTTTTATAAGTAACTTGATTAATTCTGAAAATGTATGTGCAGCTTATTATTTAAATCTAAGATTTCAGTACTCTCTACCAAATATTTCCATGGATGAACAGCTTATGTCTGCTGGTACAATGTTATATATAAAATATTTTATAGTGCCGATTTTGACTGGTATGCCTTACCGTACCATACATCGGTACGGTACCGGTACCATACTGTACTGGCTAGCCACCGGTATGGGTCTCGGTACTGGTATCGAGAATCTTGGGTTGAGTACATAAAAACCTTTTTTTTTTTTTTTTTTTTTTGGGGGGGGGGGGGCCGGGGGCGGGGGTAGGGGGTGTGTGAGGTTGTAGCAAACCCAGTCCTTTTTAGAATGGATTATAAAAGGAAATCATGCAAGACAAATTGACAGTTTTTGGATTTTACATGATAAATTGTTCAATGAACCTTAATGTTGATTATGAGGTTTAAGTATGCTTCAAAGTGTATGGTGCAAACTATGTACCATTTAAAGTGTACTTTCACATCTTACAAGAGAAGCTAAAGGTCAATTTTGAGTATAGGATTTAAGCCTTTTTTTAATTATCTAAATGGTTAAATTTTTATTGTCCACATGGTTAAACAAAGAACCGACATAGGGTTTGTGAAGGGTGCAAGGCACAGATGAGATGCTCACACACAATAACATGTATCAGTTCCCCCAACCTGGTTGAAAATAGATAAAAAAATTACGTGTTTTAATCAGAAAGGTATGCAAGGACTTGAAATAGTGCAACATGATTCTCTTATGTCCTAGTGGACTTTGAGATCAACTCTTCTTCATTCTTGTTCAGAAGTGGTTTCAAAATTTAGATTGCATTAGGATGTTGTGACCTCCGGGACCAGAAATATTATCTGGGGATACTGCAAGAGCCAAAATATGTGGTGTAGGTTGGCTGAAATTAAAAATATATAAGGTTTAGAGGTCAAGTAACTTTGATTAGCTAGAACTGATTTTGATTTAACTTCTGACGATGATCACTGAAGGAGAGGAACTACCATAAGTGGCCGGCAACAGCATTACTTTTCTAACACAGGTAGTCTTGAACTGAATGCCTCTTCTTGTATTTATTCATGATGCCACCTTTTATGATGGAGTTTCCAAAGACTTACAAATTTACGGTTTCTTTTTTCTTATTAAAAATAACACCAAGAGAAACTATTTTTTAGAATATTTTTGTTTTTAGAAACATTTCTGAAAATAAGCTGGTAGTGAGAATGTGGATCTTAGGGGGGCATTCATAAGCTTATCTCCAATCCACAAGACGAGCTAATCAGTTTGTGGGAGCAGTTATAAATACAATCCTAATTAAATTTAAAATATGAATCCAAGACTGCTCCCAACCTCTTTTACAAAATCAAAAGCTGAAAAAAAAAAAAAAGCAAGTACAAATATTCAACAAGAAAGACAATATGACAGCTCTAACACAACTAAAGTGCCATAAAGACTAGGTTGTAAACATAAGCATTAAACAAGGAACTGAACCATTCAGAGTAATTAAGAAGTAAACAAACATGAACTTTTAACATGTCAGCATGTCTATGTCTTCGTAATATATTAAATGATTATTTGCCTTATCACATAGTTTCCTTTACATCAAAAGGTGATGGAAGTGACAGTGCACAAGTCCTTGTAAAAAACAAAACTTGTCATGAGAACAAGGAACTTCTATTGGGACAGATAGATAAGAAGCAATTTTTTTTTAAAACTCTTTAATAATTGAAAAATATCATATCCATTACAAGGAACAATAATCAACAGTAAAAGATGATAAACAATTTTCCTATGATAAAAATTGCACATGAAGTGTTACAGATGTTTGTATATAATTGTATTGTGTATGTACGTGCATTGTATGCTTATGTAAACAAATCCAATAGTGATAGCTTCTATAAAAGTAATCTCAACTAAAGCTTCGTGACCTCATTTCAGAGGGAGTAGATTATAGGAATTTGAATTGCAGTTGATGATCTCATCAAATTCAGCTTCCACCGAAACATATCCAATTATCCATCCTTATATGGTAAAGATTTTTTTTCCTCTTGCGAAGACATGCTCATTTCAGTGAAACATGCAAAAGGCAAAGGTGTACGCTGGAGAGCACATAACACATGAACGTTAGCATGGCAAGAAGAAGCATTTCAAGAAGCAACAAAGAAGCTGATGAGAAAAATATAATTAACAAAAACAGGTGGAGCATAACTGCCAACAAATACAGAAACTCAGCAAGGATATAAAAGTGTAAGTAGGAGCTACCATAATATACACATAGTGACCACCTTTGCAACTGGACAATTCTCTTGATTTTCTCATCCCCCTACCTAGCTACAAAAAGCATGGCTGTTTCTGGGCAGCCAGATGGTCTCTCTCCCCTGGCCATGTGTGTCCTCCTGATGTGAATGTCTTACATGAGGATTGGCAAGCAGCTGCAATATCTGATCCATCAAATGACCTCTGAAATGAGAGTTAGATTGATATCATTATGCATTTATGTATACGTTCACTAAGGTCCACCCAAGTTCAAATTCCTAATTCTCTTCACTCATCTGCTCAGTTTTCCTTCCCTCATTCAGTTATTTCATTTCATTATTTCTTGCTCTCCAAAATGACCTAACGAAGCATAATGCTGCAGAAAGTAAAGGTGGAGACTGCTGTACTACATGAATCCAGGCACGAAGTCCACAGAGTATAAGAGACTATTGGTTGAGGTTAACACATTGGTACAGTGTTAATGTTAACTAACCACTAGACTCTACAAATTTAAGCTGTTAAGGAATGAGTTAACAATGTATATCAGGCTTAACACCCCACCTTTCCTCATGTCCGGCCTAGAGCACGCATGAGGAGACTAAAAACAAGAACAAGATGATAACCAGATTGATTAAATAAATAATACACTCAGTAGAGATTTGAACTCAACCTCCAAGATACTGGGCTCCGATACCATGTTAATTAACCACTTAACCCAGAAGCTTAAACTGACTAGAAACAATTAACAAGTGTATATCTAGCTTAACAGATAAGAAACATGTAGATCTCCCAGGCATCAGATTTTGGCAGGTAAATGAAGCAATATTAGTGGTATACCAGGGCAGAAAACCAACAAGAGCCTTCAATTCAATCTTGAAGATAATGAAGACATTTCACTTCTTCTCATTACAGGTCCTTGCTCAAATATATTCTCTCTCAAAATTAAGCATAATTTTGTTGTGCTCCAGATTAATCTCTAGAAAGCCAGAAAGGTGCATATTCCAACCTAATTCTATACAAAGTCATAGACCTTAAAGTCTATTTTACAAACGACACCCGGTTCATTCTTCGTGTCAAGTCACAAGACCTCTAATAAAGGCAAGATAATGATTGCTGAACTTAGTCTCATAACTCGCTCCAGTAAGTCCATTTTTTACTGGCTAATCAAACTACAATAACCAATATCTCTGATCACCTCCATCTTGGGAATCATCGCCAGGGGTAACTAAAACAAGTCCAGGATACCTTCGAAATGTCCGAGTTATCAAAAAAACATAATGGGCATGAAAGCAATAGATTGGGATACCTAAAACTTTACTTAGAAAAGCTAATACGAGAATACAACCTCTACAAGCCATTACTAGCTCAGGAAACATCGGCATTTAGGGCATTAGTTCGGGAGGGTTAAAAAAAAAAAAAGGGAAAAAGAAAGAAAGAAAATTTGTCAGCCGCCTTCTTTAAATCAAGAACAAAAGCTAAAAGGAAACCTTACCCACTTCTGAGCCCTTCTCCAAGACAGGGACCTAGAGATCGGCATTCCCCTTCCGGCACAGCCGCAGCCGCCGTGCTGCCGCCGGCACCCCGCGGGCCCCGCCCCGACAATAGCCACATCGTGATTCAGAGCCCCCAAAATTGTGACGTTTGATGGATTTGCGGGACGAATCCTTCATTCGTGTGAAAGATCTAAACCCGAGCTAGGTCTAAGAGGGGAAAATGGGCCAACGTTGAGAACCCAAGACCGTAAATGGACTACGTTGATCGTCGGCCGAGCTACTTAAATTCAATCAATTTTATATTATAATTTTTTAAAAAAAAATTATGATATCCATTAATTTAAATTATGCTATCCAATAACTGATTTATAATATTTTCATATTTATAGAATATTATAAAATTAAAAAATATTTTTATCATTAAAAAATTTAAAAATTTTTAATAATAAAAATATTTTCTATCTTATGATATTTTGTTCATAAAAAGGTCTTATATATAGAAAATATATTTATCATTCAAACATGTATTTAATATCTATATTTTATATTTTATTAAAAATTTTAAATAGTAAAAATATATCTTCCTGATAACATTCATTTATGAACAGTATATCATCATGTTCACAAAATGTCATATGGCCGAAAATATTGTTATTGAAAAAAGTTTAAAAATTTATCAATAACAAAAAATATTCTCAACGTATGACATAATATGATTAGGGCATCCTATTCATAGATGGGTATCATAAGGAAAGATAAAAATACCTTCACCTTTATGGCATCCTGTGAACATATTTATGATATCATATTCACAAATGGATATCCTATTTAGAGTTTAGGATTTAGGATTTAGGATTTAAAATTTAAATATATATTTAATAATGCAGTTTATTTTTTCTTGAAAATTTTGAATGATAAAAATGTCTTCTCTTTATGACATCCGTTTGTGAATAGGATATCATAACTGATGTGACCGGATTGCTGACGTAGCCAAGGATCCTAACGTGAAGCCCTCATTGGACGCCACGCTGGATTCCCTTCATGGACTCCTTCGCCAGGCAGAGCTCCCCGATGTCAACGGGGCCGCCCGTCGAAGTCGGGCTCCGTCCTTCGCCAAGTCGGTACCCACCAGGTCGGGACACCTAAGTCGGAGCTGAGCTCAAACCCCACCAAAGGCAGACCTTTCGAGCCCGAGGTCGGGCCTCGTGGCATGGAGTTGAGCTCAAGCCTCCTCCACCACGCGGAGCCCCTTCGAGGCCGGGTCCCCTGGGCTGGGCGCACCTCTGTCAACCCGAGCTCGGTCAACGTTGGGCCCCACCGGTCCGGTACCGAGCTCGGCCCTCCTCTGCACAGCCGAGCTGCCGCGAGGCAGGTCCGCTACAAGCAGGCCCCATCTTCCCAGCTCGGCCCCCAGCACGAATCAAAGCACCAACCGCCAAGGAAGCAGCACCTCCCCTCCAAAGACGGTGGCGTGCCCCCCGAAGACCGTATGACAGCACCCGCCACGTCGCTATTAATGCCCACGGTCGCCATTCACACCAGAAAGAAAGGAAGCTCATACCAAGGCACCATGCCCTCCACCGACCTGACGTACGACCGGAGAAAAGATCCTACCAAGAAGCACGATTTCCGAGAGCGGCGGTACAACAGTCGAGGTCCTGCCAGGCTTCCAGGAAGGGCAAGTAGAAGGAATGTCAGAGGCATGTAGAAGATTCCCCAGCTACCCAATAAAGAAGGCGTCCCGTCTGCGGCACGATACCTCGTCGCACCCGCTTGACAACCAGGGAGGACCCCGAGGCAAGCCCAAGTAAGAGACTCAACCAGAGTAAGCAAAAAGGAAGTAACATCACTCATATTACAAAAAAAAAAAAAACAACACACTCTCAACGGGAGAACCACCCAATTTTCCAACAACACAACCATCACAAAGAGAAAGAGGAGAAGGGGAAGAGGTCAGATAGGAGGGCAAGACCACCTCGGCCACCACATCCCCCAGCTCGCACTCACACTCTCATACACTCCACCCACTCCTCCTAGCATGGAGCTCATCCAGAGGGGCTTGATCAGGAGGATCTGTTCCCCTGGATCGTCACTGATTTGACTGTCGGGTGCCCCCGCCGGAATCCCCGGCCCGGGTTACTAACGTTGGCTTTCCTGCAGGTCCCGGGACACCGGAAGCATCTCCCGCGGACGGACGCGGAACACCCGACGCCATCAGTAGCTACGGGCCATGGCGATCTAGGCGGCAACAATAACCATGTTTACAAAATGTTATAAGGTCGAGGATATTTTTGCCATTGAAAAATTTTTAATTTTTTAATGATGAAAATATCCCTCAATTTTACGATGCATGGATGTCATAATCCAAGCCAAAAATATCATAAAAGTAAATGAATGTCATAATTTTTCATAAAAAAAGAATACTTTTATCATTCATTTTTTTAATAAAAAAAAGTAAAATTATAGACATTAAATGTGGGTTAAAAAATGGAACTTAAAATTATAGACATTAAATGTGGGTTAAAAAATGGAACTTACATAGTTTAATGATATTTGATGATGTATTTTTTTTACATCGTTCATGGTAGATAAATAATTACTTTTTTTAAATTAAAACAGTCATAATTTTTTTTGAATCAGACATGGAGTAAATTCAAATCTAAATGTAATCTCGCTTAAACTCAATGTTAGACTCAAATCCCTTCATTTCAGATAATTTTATAGAGATTTCGTATGATCGTGGACCATATGGTATATTTTCTTATTCTTGTTGATTTAATGGTAAGAAATTGGAAAATTATGCTGACCGATATTATTAGCTATCGGGAGATACTGGGCTTTTTTGTTCCATCATCACTTTTTGTCATTTAAATATTTTCTTTGGCTGAAATCTATAAAAATATGGTTATGGTTCCAAATAAAATAGTGTTGAATTACAATTGCTATATAGGTTGCTTTGTTGCCGAAGTCTACATTTCTATTTTATTTTTGCTTTGTTTTCTATGTACCTTTTTTTCTTGATATAGGCGTTATTAACTCTTGTTCTTGCTTCTTTCTCTGATCAAAGAAGAAATTACCGGATAAAGGATGATAGCACATAACTAAGATTGTAATTTTATTTGGAAAATTTGATATATAAGTTATCGTACATGTAGAGCAATGCACCTTCCAATATCTGTAAGAGATATGGATTTTTGACTTTGCAAGGCCCTTTTTTCTTTTAAAATTCAGAAAATGTGCAATAACTCGAGTACTCGTTACAATATATGGCCAACAGGTATATTATGTTGGGTTGAATGTCTTGATTCGGTCCCTAAAAGAAATTATGAAAGAAGCCCGAACCTAGTGAGAAGCATAGTTAGAAAGAAGTTTAGGAAGAAGAAAAAAAAAAAAAATTTTGGACCTCGGTCCAAGAGCTTGTAGGCAAGGCCACAGCCCAGGCCAGCTTGCAAGGTGTGGCCCGACACCATGTGCATGGGCACGTGGCCTAGCATGAGTCCCGACCCAGGCCAAGCAGGCATGTATGGGTGGTCACGTGCCAGGCTTAGGCCCAAGCGGCCAATTTCTTCTTCCCCCTAGCACGTATTGGTGTTCTATGTCCAGTGCATGGATCTTGATGCAATCCAGGAAGAAGATCGAGTAATGTAGAGCATCTAGTGCACGGATCAAATGGCGGACGATGTTCACGGAGCAATTCACAGCATGTGAAGTGGATTGAGCATGATTTTCGACACGATCAAAGGTCGATCGATGGTTAGGACCTGATCTACAGTCTGATGATGTTTGGAAGAGTTATAGGACTCTGATTTGGATGTGATTTAAATCGTTAGACTTATGGTGAGACGCTCTTAGCAACAGAGGTTTAAAAAATCCATTGGCAAAGGAGCAGACTGTGTGTGAAAATTAAAAGAGTGGTAAAATGTCTCTCGAAAGCTTATAGAGACTATGCATTGAGAGCTTGTACAAGAAATTTTGGGATTTCTTGTTGAAAGACTCATACGGGTTGAGAGTAGAAGTTTTCAATCATGTAAGTTATTTTTTTGTAATAAAATCTTGCATGCCCATCTAGTTATATCTTGTATTTTTTATTTCTTTTTCTTTCTCTTATGGCATCGAAAATCATGATCTTAGGAATGAGGATCTGTATTCCATATGAGCTATCATTTGATGAATAGTATCAGTGCAGTTGATACAATAATAACTATATCAATATAGTTGATACAATAACAACTCGTATTAGAGTAAATTGATATCCCAACATACTATAGGCATATTATATAGTAGGGCTTGTTTGCTGTAAGATTTGCCATAAAACCATGTGTTGCCACACGACCGTCGTGGCCTGTAGCTGGAGAGGATCTCGGACCTCGCTCTCGTTGCTCGAGAATTGGCTAACATGCCCAGACCTGCAAAACAGAGGAGACCCGGGCCAGAGATCCCGGCGGGGGCACTCCGATGCTTAAGTTAGTGGCGATCTAGGAGAACAGATCCTCCTGGTCGAGCTTCGTAGATGGCCTCCACTCTAGGAGGAGAAACTTAGGTACTTGGAGAGTGTGAATGGATTGAGAGTAGAGCGGGGAAAGTAGCAGCGGAGGAGTGTTTAAGTTGGATGGCTGTGTCCGTCGAAACCCTTCCGGTGAGTCTCCGATAGCCTAGAGTACTTGGCCTCTCAGTTGCTCTCCTGTATGCTGCCCCTTTCGCCCGTTTGTTTGTTACTTACCTTCTTCTTGGAACCTTGGATAACTCTTTTATGCCAGGATGGCTGCACGCCGCCTATCTTGGGATCCTCCCCTCGCTTGCAAGCACGTGCGGTGACGCTCCGTGCCGTGTGCGAGGTGCCTTTCTCCATTCGTGATAAGGAATTATACCGTACGCTCTGACCCTCCCTCTAGTCGCTCCACTTTGGAAAACCTAGCAGAGCCTCAATTGGGGGGCAGCCGCCCCATGGATTTGAATCTCCTAGGTTGATTTCCTCTTTTGGGTGGCACAGACGGTAGGTCGGGAGCACGGCACCTCGATCGGGGGACCCCTTTCCTTTCGGTGCAAGTGGTAGCAGGGGAAATTATTGAGTCCTAGTGGGCGCCCCTCCGTGGTCCTTGGGCGACTTACCACCGTTCAAGGAAGGCGGCGACATCCCCCAGCTGCCGGTCCCCTCATTTGAAGTGGGGCCGGTCCAGGGAGGAGAAACTCGACTTCGACCAGGGCATCTCGACCTCGAGGGAGCCACCTGGTGCAGGAGTCCGAAGAGGGCCGGAGCTCAACCTCGGCCAGGGCATCTCGACCTCGAGAGAGTCACCTGGCGAAGGAGTCCGGGGAGAGCCGGAGCTCGACTTTGGCCAGGGCGTCTCGACCTCAAGGGAGCCACCCGGCGAAGGAGTCCGGGGAGAGCCGGAGCTCGACTTCAGCCAGGACGCTTCGACCTCGAGGGAGCCACCTGGCGAAGGAGTCCGGGGAGAGCCGGAGTTCGACTTCGGCCAGGGTATCTCGACCTTAGGGGATCCACCTGCGAAGGAGTCTGGGGAGAGCCGGTGCTCGACTTTGGCCAGGGCATCTTGACCTCGAGGGAGCCACTTGGCGAAGAAGTCCGAAGAGGGATGTCCGACATGGCAACTTTCTCCGATGTGGCATCTGACTGGGTCTGACATGGGTTCCACATCAGCAATCCTGCCACATCACCATGTTATATTAGGTCGAGCTTAGGCATGACAATTTAAAATTATACAAGAATTGAGAGGGAAGGCATTTAAAAAAGAATCTTCCCCCAATTAAACAAAAGAATTTAGAGAGAGAAAAAATAAGGTTCAGTAGAAAGAAATAAATATGATTATAGATGATTAACATTTAAGAAATTGGTGCACCAGTATTTTGAGATTATAAACCTAGATCTGAATCAAACCTAAATCTGATCTAATTTTTTTAGAATTGGGACCAATTATATATGAACCTGACCTAATATTTATGATCTAATAGGTCAAAATTTTTGTCCATGGACCCAACTTGATCTTTTATCGAGTTGGATTTGGGTTCAATTTTAGGATTTAATCCAGGAATTAAGTCAAGTCAAAGTTACTCATGACTTGTTCCAACTCAATCTATCTGCACCCATATAAAGATCTGATTCTTCTAAGACCATGTTGCCTTTCACCAATCATAGGCTTTATTATTCAGAGCAAGGATTGCTGAATCGATATCGAGACCCGTATCGATTATCGGTCGATATGGTATCATACAAATACATGGTACGACAAGTATACCGATTTGACAAGCATGCAAAAAAATATTTTTTTTTATATTTTGTAATTTCAAATTATTTTTTAGAATTTATTGAATGCTTTTAGATCCAAATAGATATTTGTTGATGCTAATTTATATTTGTATCACTTCAATACACTCTTAATCATGTATAACATGAATTTGATTTCCTAGACTTCTAATTTTTAAATTATCAATATATGGATTAGATATCATTGAATCTTAAAATGGTCAAAATTTGTAAATAAGTATCAATATATAATTACATATCGATATTTAGAATATGATCAAGTGTCGATATCTATAAATATTAAGATAATTGATATACTTAGTAGGAAGATCAACCCATCACTCTAGTCAAGTAGCATTGTAATTCTCTATGGTCATCACAAGAGATATGTATACTAAATCATAACTTATCGCAGATCCCTTGTTGAGAACTTAACTCTGAGAGGTATCCCGAGATTGATGATATGGCTGTGGAGGGGCCTATTTGAATATACCGATAGCAAAATCAGATCCATAAGATACTCTGGGCTACATGGAATAATAGCCAGTAGAAGATGATATCTCGGACACACCATATCCATATTTATATAGATCATAAGCTATCGGTGCTTGCAAATAAGAAGATCCAAAATATGAGGAAGAGTTTGATACATCCATGGATCTTACTCCACGTACGAAAGCAACTGCAACTGTATCATATCCTGGGACCTAAACAACCTCATAAATCCATTGTCTATATGAAATCGTATTGTTGCAGACCTTACCAGCTCATATACCATGGTCTCTATCCTATGTGGTATGCATAAACTGTGACTCACAAATGAATCGAAGATCACTAGCGGCTGCATCTTCTATCCTCCAGTCCCTCTCTGATCACTAGATCCTTAACCATCAAAAAAATCACTAGTACTATTCTTTCTAGTATCTGAATCTGAGTGAACTGAGTGCTCCATCAGAAATGCAATTACTTTTCCTTTGTCTCTAAGCTATATAGCTACATGCCCTCTCATTATATGATGCTCTAGCAAACTAGATTACAAGAAAAAAGAGGGGAGATGATAGATCTACATACCTTTAATTAGCATTTTTTCTAAGTTTTTCCTATATTTTTCTTGAATTGTATGGATTAGAATGGTTTGGATAAAAAATAAGCTACTCTATGAAACCGAAAGCCTCTCGGGCTCTTGGTTACATTAAAACCCTCCTTCATATGGTTACGATGTCCGACCTAAACTAAATCTGAACTGGATCGAATCAGACCAAAATATATGATTCAGGGTTAAACCATACCGTTTTAATTCAGTTCTGAGATATTTTGGATGGTTCGGGGGTCCGGACCATTTTCTACGATCGAACCATTTTGATTTAGGACCAATATAGTATGGTATGGCTTGAACCGGATGGTTCGATCCAGTTTGTGGGAAACCTTGGTTCAAAGCCTCTCTCTCATGTCAATGGTTTCCCTAAGATTAAAATAAAGTGAAAGGTGATGTATGTCTCATGCAAAAGTAGAATATATCTTCCTTGACACGAATCCACTATTAAACCGTGCAATAGCTGCTCCAATATTTATGCAAGTGGATGGATGAATAAATTTAAAATGCTTTGAGATTTATGTGAAATGTGACCTAATGATTGATAACACGAAAGAAGATTAATCGAAAGACACAACCAATGCCAAAATTAAATACAATATTTACTATTATTTTAATACTATCCAACACTTTTCTTACAAATAAACCATTTGTTTAATTTATAAATATTAATATTATAAATCAAATAATAATTTTAATTCCTTAATTGCGTTTCCTATTCACCTACAAAGCAATTGGGAAAATTGGGTTCTTGTAAATCTGACACTTACATTAAAAGAAAAATTCTTATGATTTATGTACTCTCTGCATCGAAGCAGGGAGCAGATGGTCACAAGATGGGCGTCTAAGAACATTTTGGTTAGAGGTGATGATCTGGAGTTTGGGAGAAAAAAAATCACAAACTCATCAAAAGCCAGATAATAGATAATCTAAGTGAAATTAATAAGTTATTAATTTTTCAAGGGAGAAAAAAGGGGGCTATTATTTGTTCTTATTTCTATAATAAATTAATTTTATTTATTAGGAAGGATATAAATGAACAGCAATTAATTTTATTTAATAGCTTATAGGCTGTGATGATGGGTAGAAATGTCAAGCTTTTAAATATATTTTTCATTTTATCTACTTAAAATCCATCTAATATCTATGAAAGGTTAACAAAATCATCGATTTGCTCTTGTTTATTATGATTTTTTTTTTTTTTTTTTTTTTTCTCGAGGTGTAACAAAGGAAGTGAATAAATACTTCCCCTAGAGTTTATTGATGACTCATCATGAAATATAAATATACTTCATAGAAAAACAAGAAAGAATTAGAAGAGGGAGAAGATAACCTTTGGCAATACAAAAATGGATGCCACACCACGATGCATAAATGGAGCCAAAGCATACGAGGAAGTCTCACAGGGTAGGGAGAAAAGTAGGCGTTTTCTAAGTGTGTATCTGTTGTGCGGAATTTATATCATTCAACAAATTTTACGTATTTTTATAAAGTATCACTTGATGTATTTTTTATGTACCCCAACTCTCAAGCATTTTGATGAAGTGTTTACCAGAGTGGTGAACATCGCTATTGCTGGTCCCAAGCCCGAACGAGAAAGAGAGTTGATGTAGGGTTAATAACTAGTTAAAAAAAATATGACAAATTATTAAATAGATCCAAATTTGATGTGCATAATTAATACTAAGGTATTCTTTACTAATAAAAATAAAAAATAGTCGTAATAAAAATTCTTGACAAATAAACAACCATAAAACTAACTCTAAATACCTAAAAAAAAAAAAAAAGTTAACAATTATTGAATACTTTTCATTTAATATCGGGTGACAGGATTTTAAGTGGTAAAATAATTCAACTTATAGGCTAATGATTCTAGGCGACAAAGATATCCCAAACCTCCATCCACATGCATGTTCTATGAGAAATATTTCATCTCGTGTGTATCCATATGGACATATGAATAAACCCTAGTTTGGATCATCTCCAATCAGGAGGTGAAATGGAGAGATCCTATCTTTGAAGATGATCCTGCCATCTAGTCATGGATATATATGTATTGCATAAAGTTTTGTGATTGGATAAATCTCATATTTTCATGGGTCGTATTGTTTCATGTACCATTTGAGCTGGAATGACCTGCACAACCATTACAGAAGAATGGATATGATTGTGAAACTGGACAACTCTAATTCATCCCCTAGAGGAAGAGGATTCGAACTCTATAAACTTACAGTATGTGAAATGCGATATGAAAGATTAATTGCAGGAACGATGTGGTAACACTAACAAGATATTGGTGACCAACTGATAATATATACCATACTAGATGATGAAGTAATGACTTCTTCAAATCAGGAGCCGGATGATTCGTTCTAGAAAATCGATCCATCCGAAACCGATTAATAGTTTTTTTTACCAAAAAAAAAAAAACACTGCTGAGACTGGTAATGGTCCCCAATCAACATGTTTAAAACCTGATTAAGAATCGACCCCAATGTGAATTATTTATTTATTCAGACTATGCAATGAATTCATGTCAATATAAGATTAGCCCACTGACCGATAAATGATGCACCGACATCATCTCTGTTGAGAAATCTTTATCCTGTTTGCTGGTTTGGACAAAACTTAGCTGTTTATCTTTGAATGTTCGCCTGTCCCCTTTAAGCGTCCATTCCACGGTGGAGTCGTCCTGCCTCAAACAAATACTACGGATTCGATCACGGACTAACTGGTGGTTTCGCCTTTGTAGCTTCTTGACCAACATGATGCTCATCAAAGTCCTTATTTTAATTAGCTTCTCTTTCTTGTAGGACTTCGATATGTTCTTCTCTGGACTGCTTACATGCAACTTCCCAAATCCTAATTTTTTTTTTTTTTTTACAGGACAGGACAAATCATTTCATGCCGGCCAAATCCCCATGAGTTTGCTTTATATAAATTTCTCACGCTGAAAGAATGTGTCCTTCATGGTTATTTAATAATCCATGTGTTCATATATTAAGACCTGCTCTAAATGCGAGAAATTTCTCGCAGCTTTCTTATGCATTTGACCACAAGTTTTGTCCAGCCGAATCAGACCGGGTGGATTTAAAACGATAAGAGATGGATCAGGACATTAGAAGTGGTCCCTATCATTGCACTGATTTGGTTCAGTTTAGATTAGACAAAACATGCACTTCATTAGGTTAGGATGTCAGCTTCTGTAGCATGTCACCGACGCAGAACCACACTTTTTTCCTGTACCACTGGAATATTGATTAACGTTAGGAAGGAGACAGCATCCAATCACAGTCAGCTTCCTGAATCCATCTCTCCTACCTCCTCTCATATCGTTTAAACAAAACAAAACAAAAAAAAATATTGGCATTCGTTTTGGTAATTTTAAAGGTATGGAATTGTTGTGTGATGCCTCGATCAGAATGTCCTTTTTTTTCCTATTAAAAGCGTCGATATGAATGACTGGCTTTTAGCTTTCCTCATCTCGCAGAACATAACTATACAAGGCTAGTTAAAGAAAAAATTGAAGAAGTATTTCTAAAGAAATCAGAATGGAAGGTTTCCTTCTACTCAATCTTTGCAACATTTTTGATCTTTAAACACATAAGAGACCTAGGATACCTGTTATGGTGTCAATCGGTTGAAGTGGATTTTTCCGTGGCTGCCCAAACTTCCTTTTCCACCACAACATTAGCGTGCCAAAGCAGTAGACGCCTATAAATTATAGCTTTTCAACTAAATGTCTAGTGACACCTCCGTCAGTGAAGCTAGTGACTAGGTTGAAAACAACATAAAATTACTTTACAGTTATGGTGTCGTGGTGGCTCTCATCTAAAGCATGGTGTATGTGCAAACAAAAACGGTTCAAGAGAGTCCCTCTTATATTATATGAGTCACTCGGATGCCTCGCTTTTTCTTATTTACTTAAGATTTTCTTTCTTTTTCTTTTTTTTTTTTTTTATTTCTTTCATTTCCTTTTCTCCAGGAAATCAATTAATACCTTTTCTTGATTGGTCTTACACGGTGCATCCATCTAGATATGCTGTGCGTTCGTTCCAAGTTCTCCTTCTTTACTAGACCGGTTCATTAGAGTGACAACTCGTCCATACCGCTTGAGCTTGAATAATTTTGGATAGGCCTGGATCTAGATTTTAAGTTCAAGTCATGTTTGAAATATGAGTTTGCCTATTAAAACAGATTCAACTCGAGTTTTGTTCAACTTTTGATCCAAGCTTGATCTAGCCTGAATATTTTATAATATATAATATATGCTTGTCATCGGGAACGATAAATATTGACAACTCCCTTTCTTGCACCAACACTCCTTATTAATAATTATAAACATATCTATCTTACCGAAAAAAACAAAACAGTTATAAACATAAGTTCACAAGCCTTGCCAATTCCTTTCAAGTATTTATTGTTGCAATTATTATGCAGCTCGAGTAAAAACTAGGTTCGAGCCTAAAAAGTAGGCCCTAAAAAGCCAGGCTCGCCAGTTCAACCGGTCTATTTTCTACCGCAATTAAAATAAGCATGCTTCCCTAAATCTTCCTTTGAGAGGAGGAATTTATGTTGGTGGGCCTGGCACAACCAAGGTAAACCAAACCGCTGTAATGAAAATAAATTGCGGTCTCACCAGACCGAGCAGTCAGCTCAGATTGGGTCCTGCGCTGGACCCCATATTTGATATTTCTCCATATTTCCCATCCAATGCGACGCCAGAGCCCTCGATTTCCAAAGAGAGGAGGAGTGCAAACGGTGAAAGCAAACACTCGGAAAACCCGGAGGAATAAGGACTCAAACTCCGGTTAGCCCATCTAATTAGTGGAATCAAAGCACGCGGTGCTATATAAATGGCCACCAAGTGCTCCTATCATTCCGTCGTCCTCCCCCATTTGCCTTCCATTTTCCTTTCTCTCTCAGCGGCGGGCGGGCGGGCTTAAAAGCCCGTCAGAAGCTCCGCGGGTGAGCCTAAAAGAAAACAAATGGATATCCCCTTAGTTATCGGCCTCGCCTCGGCGGCGCTCGTTTTGTCTCTGGCCCTCCTCTCCCTCGCCTATGTGATCGTCTTCCGCGGGTACAGGATACCGTGCTGCGGAGGCTGCCGCGACCTCGAGCTGGGCCCCGCCTGCGCCCGCGTCGCCGACGGCCCCGACCCCAAACCGGAGCCCGAGCCCGAGCCCGTCAAGGGCGATGCCGCCCCCCGCCGGTTCGGCTGGACCGAGATCGAGTCCCTCACCGCTAACTTCACCTCGTGTGCCGTCATCGGCGAGGGTGGCTCCAGCACCGTCTACCTCGCCGCACTCCCCTCTTCGCCCGCCGCCCTCAAAGTCCTCCGCTCCAGCGAGCGCCTCCACCGCGCCTTCCGCCTCGAGCTCGACGTCCTCCTCCGCCTACGCCACCCGCACATCGTCCGCCTCCTCGGCTTCTGCGACGACCGCGGTAAGCCTAATCCACGCGTCACCTGCTCTCTCGTGCAAATTTCGAAACTTTGTCTTCTTACCTGGGGGTTCTCTCTCTCTCTCTCTCTCTCTCTCTCTCTCTCTCTCTCTCTCAGAGGAAGGTGTTCTGGTGTTCGAGTACGTCCCCAACGGAACCCTCCACGAGAAGCTCCACGGCGGCGGCGGCGCGCTGCCATGGGCCCGGCGGGTCACGATCGCGTACCAGCTCGCCCAGGCGCTGGATTACCTCCACGAGCGGTGCGATCTCCAGATCGTCCACGGTGACGTCAAGGCCTCCAACGTTCTCCTCGACGATAGATTGGACGCGAAGCTTTGCGACTTCGGGTTCGCCCGGATGGGATTCTCGGCGGCGGTCCAGCCGCCCTCGACCCGGTCGGGCCACCCCATGATGGGCTCCCTGGGCTACGTCGACCCTCACTACCTCCGGTCAGGAACCATATCCAAGAAGAACGACGTGTATAGCTTCGGTGTGCTCCTGCTGGAGTTGATCAGTGGAATCGAGGCCTTCTGTTCGGAAAGGGAGCAGCTGTTGACGGCTGTGATGGGGCCGGCGCTGCAGGACACAGGAAGGGCGGTTGGGGAGATGGTGGACCCCAGATTAAACGGAGACTACGACTTTGAGGAGGTCGCGTCGATGGCCGCACTCGCAGCGCTCTGCGTCGGGGAGAACCCGAGCCTGCGGCCGTCCATGGCGGAGGTGTTGCGGATCATGGGCGAGAAGGCGTCATCGTCGATCTCGACCGTTGTTTCCAAATCAAACGGTAGTTCGGATTTGTAAATCTCTTTACAATGTCAGGTTAATAGAGGCAGGACAAGGAAGCTATGTGTACGTACATATGTGTACATACAAGGAGATAAGTAACAGGTGAACGCATGATCTAGACCGAGGGTAGTGGTTCGTTATAAAAGGCCTGCCTCATGGGCATTTTGGGAATTAAAAAGGGACAACCATGGTACTTGAATTCTTGGAAATTTGCCACCTAATAATTCTGATGTTTTATGGATAAGTGGATGGGTAACGCTGTTGGAGGGAATGAGGCCTCGTTTGATTTGTCGCGGTTCTATATATGGAATGATCGATGGATTGGGTGTGGATGGTGAGGAGTCGCGGTCTTGATTTCCCTGTGTAACATCATGGATCAGCTATCTCTTTTCTTAACTTTATTTTCTATCAATTAGAAGGGGATTGGATTGTATCTTTCATACATAAAAAAAAAAAAAAAAAAAATTTGCTTTCTGTACGTCATCAACTATTGGATCATGCAATGACTACTCTGAGATAGGTATGTAAATTTTTTCTTTTTTATTGGAGTACTTTCAACAAGATAGGATCAATGAAAGAAAAAAATCAATCATTGTGCAAAAAAAAATAAAAATTTAAAAAAAAATTAAAAAAATTTTAAAAAAATCCAAACCTATTTAAACATATTAATTGCGCTACACGTATAGCTCTAAATAAAGCTTCACAGCCCTTCAAGAGTTTGTTTTGTGTGATACGATAGACTTGTTCATTTATTAACAACTTGCCCGACAACTTTGACGCTAATTTAGCTTGTGAACGATTCAACTTAGAGGTTGTAAAACCTTTGAGATTGGGATGTTGTTAGCAACATCCCAACTGCTCAATATAGATTATTAGAAAACAAACTGGTGAATTTATATATAATAGACGTGCGAGGACATTGTATTTTCTTTTGTAATAAAAAGGGAGAACGTGATAAATGAGTGGTATCAGATGAGACCGCTCTATGTGTGAAAAGTTGGACATGGATCATGACAACCCAACGGACGAATCCGTCATTGAAACCAAGCATCGTGGAAAGCTTAGGAGGCTTTCTGGTTTTCAACTTTGCGTGGTGTAAGTGTCCAAGTTGTGAGGGCTTTATTCGTTCTTAATCTTTAGGACTTTATGCAAAGTCTATGCTTCTTTTAATTATAGAGACGATTTCTCTTTATCTTCTTTGCTTTATTACTAAACTAATAATTCAAAAGGCAGGCATGTATTTATAAATTTTTTTTAATGTTAAAATAAAAAATTATGAAATTAGGCATTTCCATCATATTTACGAAATTAGGGCAACGTCAGCCAAAAATACCTACCTATGTGACACCATGTCTTGAAATCGTCTTTTCAAAAAACGATTTCACAGCGCCCCTAGAACCATTTCGGACGCGACGCATGGCGGCAAGGGAGAAATCGTCTTTTCTAAAGACGATTTCTCACTCCCGCCTGTCGCGACATGTCGCCCGTCCCCCCCGCCAGCTGCGACACGTGGCCTATCCCCCTGCCAAGCGCTCTGAAATCGTCTTTTGCAAAGACGATTTATCGTCTATTGCATATCAAGGCCGAAGGGATTTTTTTTTTCTGGTTTTCTTTCTTCGTTCTCCTCCGGCCCCCCTCCGCTCCCGTGCCTTTTTTTTTTGCTTCGTCCCTCGACTGGCCCACTTCTTCCCTCTTCTGTCGTTCTCCTCCGACCCCCCTTGGTCCCGTAAGGTAGCATTTTTTTTTTTTTTTGACTTTTCTTTTCCATTGGCCCACATCTTCTTATCTTCGACCGGTTGAAGATCGACTTGTTCCCCGGTCCGGTTCAAATGAAGTTATATATATTTTTTATCTCCATTTATTTGTTTTCTTATATATATATATATTTTTTGCTAGATTTGTGCTTGGATTGCTAGACCCGGTCTGTTTGGCTCCATTCAACCCATATTATTTCCATAATTTCACAAGTAATTTGTTTAGTTGTATTTATATTTATGTAAATAATTTTTTTTTAAATTATGTTATACGATTTAAATTTAAATTTGTTGAATATAAAATTGATTTGAATTGTTTAATTATCTTGTTGAATATAAATTTGATTAGATTTAAAATGTTTAATTATCTTGTTTAAATTCTACTGGCATTATGGTTAAGCTTGTTTAATTATAATTTAGATTTAATTATGTTATTTTGATGTTAATTATTTAAATATTATTATTAGTAATTGATTATGTTATTGTTATTGATAATTAATTAAGAGATAATATATAATGCTAATAAATAGTAATTAAATTAAAAAAAATAGAGTTGTAAGTATAGATTTGATTTGAATACGATTTAAATTTAAATTTGTTGAATATAAATTTATTGATAATGCTAGAATAAATAATAATTAAATATAAAAATTAAAGTTATAAATATACCTATTAAAAGTTTAATTAAAAATTATGATTATATTTTTTAAAAATTTGAGTTGATTATTAAGTTTTTAACAAAATTTGCATTGCATTGCATTGAACAGTAGACCCGTCAATTGATAAATATGCATAAATTATTGTATCCATACATTATTTTTAATTTTGTATGAATCTTAATATATGCATATTAATCAATTGATTGTCCAAAGTGGACAATTTGGGAATTGCAAATAATTTTACGGATCACTTTACTGCAATGAAATGATGTACAATGGAGTTCGAATGAAATTTCGTGCAGCATTTTCCTTTTGTTCTCCACATACATAAATATTTGTATGTGGAGAACTAAGAAAAAATACTGCCGAAATTTCATTCGATCTTCATTGCACAGCATTTCAATGCTGTAAGTGATCTGTAATATTAATGCAATTCTTTAATGGGATAGGATCTATGACCTCTTAGTTGATGATAGGATGCATTGGATATTTCTAAATATCTTTTCTTGGTTAAATATGTAGGATATAATGGAAGAAACAATCACCGCATTATGTTATATTAATGGTTGCATTACCAATGGACCAAATGGGATTGAGTACAATCAGGGTCCGAAAAAGGCAATTAGAATACATTCTGGTATGACATTTCAAGAGCTGGAGAACAAAATATGTAAAGTCTTGCATATCGATAGAACTGGGAAGAAAATATTGATCATCTATAGATATCCCCAAGTTGTCCAGTCGACATCTGTAAAGTATGAACCCATTCCACTGACCGATGATGAAGACATGGATATCATGTTTTCAACTATAAATTTACATCAATGTATATCGGGTGCGGAGTTATACATAGATATCCAAATGGTAGAAGCTCCTAAACCTGTCTGTTCTCGGGATGACTATGAAGAAGCTGTTCGAAATATAGCAACAACCCGTGTAACCGAACATGTTTCATACTGTACTCCGAACATGATACCTACTGAATTTGAAAATATTGGTTTCGTTTATCCTGTATCTCCGTTACATACGGTGGACAGTACTGTACCTGAAACTAATATTAGAGAAGCATCGGTATACATAGCTGCTGATGATACTGTGCATCTGGATAATTTGCTTTTTAATGGGAATGATGATGAATGTGAAAATGATTTGCCTGATGAAGGAATGAAGCTGGAACTTTGAACCCAGTACGAAGTCCAGAGGGAATACCTATTCCAAACTATTCTGTATTTGAAGCTCCATCCAGAACATTTACCCAGATTGATTGGGATGCTGCCAATGTTTCAATGTATTCTTCATTTCAGGAACAAAATGTTATATGGCAAAGGGATAAGGAATTGCATAAAGGACTTCGCTTTACGGATAAGGCCGAATTACAAACTGCAGTAAAGTAGTATTCTGTTGAAAGACATCACGGATACAAAGTTATTGAGTCTAATCCAAATCTATGGCTTGTAAAATGTAAGAACAAAAATTTGGGATGTCAGTGGATGGTGAGGGCTATTAAGCGTCATGCTTACTTCGAGATCTCACGATATACTGGTCCTCATACATGCCTGTCTGCATTGATATCTCAAGATCATTCTGGGCTGGACTCCACATTAATTGCTAATGAAATACGGGACCTGGTGAAAGAAGTTCCTACAATTGCTGTTGCTGGACTAGGTGTAGTGATTAAAAACAAGTACAATTATACACCAAGTTATAGAAAATTATGGGAAGCCAAGCAAAAGGCAATAGCAATGTTATTCGGTGATTGGGATTTGTCATATAAATTACTTCCGAAATGGTTACATGCAGTAGAACATTTTAATCCCGGTTCCTGGGTAAAATTTATCAGCACTCCAACCGGCATTCCAGCTTGTGCTCAGTTTGATCATGTATTATGGGCTTTTGGACCCTCAATTGAAGGTTTTAAGTACCGTCGGCCGATTATAAGTATTGACGCTACTTTCATGTATGGAAAGTACAAGGAAAAGCTGTTGATTGCAACTGCTGTAGACGGAAATAATCAAATATTTTCGCTTGCATTTGCTATTGTTGATGAAGAGTCAGCTGACACCTGGGGTTGGTTCTTAGCTTGCATTAGACAGTTTATTACATCACGTCAGGAAATTTGTCTAATTTTTGATCGACATGCTGGTATTCTTGCTGCAGTACAGAATCAATATCTTGGTTGGCAGCCACTGAATGCTTATCATGTATATTGCCTACATCATGTAGCAAGTAATTTCAATACAAGATTCCGTGATTCCAAATTAAGGGATGCAGTGACAAAAGCTGGAATGCAATCACAGCCCAGAAAATTTCATAAATATATGATGAACATTGAAAAATTTAATCTAAAAGCTATTCAGTGGCTGAATGAAATTCCTTTATCGAAATGGACACGGTCACATGATGATGGATGACGGTATGGGATGATGACAACTAACATATCCGAGTGTTTCAATGAAGTATTGAAAAATGCTCGATTCCTGCCAATAACAGCCTTGGTGCAATTGACATTCTTTCGGCTTGTATCATACTTTGAAGGTCGATGTGCCCAAGCAAATGATGCAATGGATAGAAACGAAAGATTTACTCCATTTGTCGTTGGACATGTTATTTCCAAACAGGCCAAAGCAACTTCGCATAAAATTATAAGGTTCGATAGAGGAAGTGGCCTATTCCAGGTCCAAACTGCTAGACGTGGTCATAACATGAACAGAGGCAACAATACACAGGTATCTACTATCGACATGTATTATTTAAAATATATTATAAAACATGTTGTGTACATGTCAAATTATATGTTTTGATATTGTAGGTTGTTCAACTATCCCAGCAGACATGTACATGCCAGAAATGGCAATGTTATCACTTACCTTGTTCTCATGTCATGGCTGCTTGTGCACATGTTGCCCTTGATGTTTACAGTTTTGTTGATCGGTGCTATACATTAGAAGATTATCATCAAACATATGCACCACAATTTCAACCAATTCCTCACGAGGAATATTGGCCACAGCAAACTGGACATGGTATCATCATTCCTGATATGAATAGGTTACAACAAAAAGGTAGGCCACGGTCTACAAGAATTAGAAATGATATGGATATCCGAGAAGCTGGCAACAAATGCAGGTGTACAATCTGTAAGGAGGAAGGGCATGACAGACGGTCATGTCCAAGACTAGTACAACCAAGTCAATAAAAAGATAGCAGTCAAAATGCATATTTTAAGGTACATCACATATTTCTATTATTCATCTAATATTTATTTATTAGTTGATACAGTTTTGCTCATATTGCTTGTTTTGATGTTGTAGTTTCAGGACTGCGTTATGTTGTTGCTTCGGGAGTCCTATCGCATTTCCGTGGTTCATATTATCGTTTTGTATTATATGTACTGGACATGATTACAATTATATGTTCTGTTGTAATACAATTATTATTGTAACACAATTATTTATGGTTCATGTTAATACTTTGTATTATGCTTCATATCTTTTTTTATATTGATCATCTTTGTGATTGCTTATTTCGTTTATTTCTAGTAGTTGTATATTACAGTTATGGATCCAGGCCCTTCCGATCCCAGTGCCCTACACGATCAGGAGATTCATAGATCGACTATTGTATGGGATGGACAGGATAGTGCAGTCTTACATTGTCGTCGACGAGAGAATGCTATGCGGAGATCGATACCGCTAGATCAACGTATACTACCTTTACTTATTCATTCCGGTTTTTATGGACTAGCACGGATTGGTTTTATTAGATTGGATTGGCATCTTATCACCGCACTTGTCAAGCGTTGGCATCCAGAGACGCACACTTTTCATTTCCCGCAGGGAGAGCTCAGCATCACCCTCTAGGACGTTGCGATTCAGCTTGGTTTGCCGGTGAATGGTCTACCAGTGACAGGCTCTACAGGGCTAGATTGGGGACAGATGTGTCAGGATTTGTTAGGCGTTGTCCTACCACATGATAGACTTCAAGGGTCGCGATTGAGTATGGTTTGGCTTACCGAGCAGTTTCAGGATTTACATGTTGATGCCGACGAGATAGCTATACAACGCTATGCTCGAGCATACATTTTGCAGCTGATGGGTGGGTGTTTATTCATGGATAAATCCGGAAATTTGATGCATCTCATGTTTCTACCCCTACTGGCAGATCTGGATGATGCTGGACATTATAGTTGGGGTAGTGCAGCACTCGCATGGCTATATAGGGAGATGTGTAGGACGAGCAGGAGAGATGCCAGTGATATTGCTGGTCCATTATTACTGTTACAATTGTGGGCATGGAATAGATTCACGATCCTTGCGCCACGTAGATTACAGCGCCAGATTCCAGATCCGATGATCGACTTCAATAATGATGGTGCTACTTTATCACAGGGTCCGTTAGGGATGCGGTGAGTTCATTATTCATATTAAATTTCATACTGTATGATATTTACTGACTTATTTAATAAATTTAATAATTTTTTTTTTGCAGATGGAGATACGTTTTTCTTGTGACCCAGGTACCGACGCATGTGGTCTCCTCCTATCGTTACTTGATAGATCACCTTAGACTAGATGAGGTAATCATTAGTGCTTATTCTTTTTAAAACGATTGATTAGTCTTACATGTTTTCGTTTAATGAATTATGCTTTAAATTATTTATGAATAGGTGATATGGCAGCCATATTCTGTCGATCTTCTTGCACAGTTACCAGATTACTGTCTAGATGAGCAGCATATCTGGTGTGCTCGAGTGCCACTTATCTGTTTTCATATAGTGGAGTGGCACTTGCTTGATAGAGTGATGCGCCAGTACGGGTTTCGACAGGTCGTGCCAGAGCCAGTTGATACACGCCCGAATCTACACCACATGGATCTGAGAGGATAACCTGATCAGGACTGGTCCGCCACTCATCGTGAGTTTATTCATTTATGGATGAGTCGACTGGATCATATTGTAGATGGTGCTCCATATGTTGGTATCATGGATTATCACGATCCATACATGCAGTGGTACCGCAGCATCACGCATCGATTCATCAGTCGTCCTGGCACGATTGATGATTATATGGTAAGAAATTTAAGTTTTGCTATTTATTCATATTAAATTATTTATTCTTTGAAATTTATTTAATAATTTTTATTTTATAGAGCAATGCCATCATACGGATACTTCAGCTGGCTCATCCAGATTGCATAGCGACGAGCTCCCAGACTATTATGGAGGTTTGTCATTCCGTCCTTCATACTGTCGGTGAGCATGCATGCGTCCCATTTGGGGGGTATTATCAGGGGGCCGACAGAGAGTACGAGACTTCTTCACCTTACCACTATAGATCTTCATCGGCAGCACCTCCATCATTCCAGCACGGACAAGGTACTCGACATTATGGTACCTCTCCATATTCGATGCCGGACTTCATATCTACTGATGTTGTTGTTGCACATTTTGAGACTACCGCTGCACCGGACTACATGTCGCAGTACGATTATTCCGAACATGGAGGACAGGTTTATGGCGAGGGTTCGTCGCATCAGGCATCCCAGGTCGGGGAGCATATGACTGAGCATCAGCCACCGGCTGAAGTTGTACCTCCACTTCGTCACGTCCAGCCTCAACGCAAGAGGAGGCGGCCACCATGTGGGACCTAGGATATTTTTTTTTTGGTATTTGTAAAACTATATTTTGAAATAAAATTTAATTACAAAATTCATGATCTCTCATCTGGTAATACAGTCATTACTCAGTGATACCGGTCCAGCTCTCTTACTGCCATCAGTCTTAGCATCCATCCGATGCTAGAGTCGGCTCCCATTCCTGCCATTGGTCTTATCGTCCGTCCGGTGTGTAGGGTTCGGTCACCAGTCGCGTGTTTAGAGTTTATCGGTATAATTATTTCTAAATTTATTTCTTATTATTATAAAAAATATTCATAAACTGGATCCCAAAAAAATACAAAAATTAATTTTTATATTTTTATTTCATTATTCAATAAAAATTTATTTTTGTATTTTTATAAAATATAATATTATGAGATTAATTACATAATATTAAAATATTATAGTTTATAATAACAATATTTTATATTTTATTATTTTTAATATAATATATTTTTATATTATATATTTATATATAATATAAGTTCATTATATTAGAATTATCAATATAATATATAAATAATTATTATTACATTATAGTTTTACTATATAATATAATATTATGTAGTATATAATATAATATTATAATCTCAATATAAAATAACATATTATATATTATATTTTTTATTTAATCATATAAAATAAATTATACTTTATCATATTTAAATATAAGGTAATATAATTATAAAACTAGTATATTTATACATAATATATTTATATACTTATATGAAATATATTATATATTTAAATTATATATTTACATATAACATAAATATATTATATTAAATTAAACAACATAATATATGTAAATTTATTATATTGCTTAAAATATATTACATTTATTTTGTATAAAAAATAAATTTTATTATTTTCAATTTTAATATAAAAATATAAAATAATATTTATCCAATATTTATCCAATACATTATTTTATGTATATTTTTAATTACAAAAAACTAATTAACGAAAAAAATTCAAAAAAAAAAAAACCTCGAGAGAAATCGTCTTTAGAAAAGACGATTTCTCTCTCCCGGAACATGTTACAGGTGATGGAGAAATCGTCTTTTGTAAAGATGATTTCTCTCTGTCGGAACATCGCATAAGTCAGGAAGAAATCGTCTTTAGAAAAGACGATTTCTCCACCCCCCGCCACGCGTCGCGACCGGAACGGTTCTGGAGGCGGCTGGGCAGGATGGCACGTGGGCCGGGCGGTGGCTGTGAAATCGTCTTTCGAAAAGATGATTTCAAGACGACACGTCAGCCAAAAATACTTAATTTCATAAATATGCTGGAATAAATCTAATTTTATTTTTTTAATATTAAAAAAAATTCTGTATTTATTGGTACCGGCTGTCAGCTGGCCCATTTTATGTGGTTTGTCTAGTTTATGAGATGTTCGAGGACTGTTAAGAAAGTCAGATGGCTCAAGCAATAATGGTACCTGCCCTAAGCCTAGACCAGAGCAGTTGCTTAAAAGGGCAGGGCAGTGGGAAATCCTGGACCTCAAGTTTTGTATGCTAAACCGTACCGTAAAAGTCCACTCTTTAACTAATATTTAGTTAAACTCTTCTATCATGGCTTTTTTTTTTTTTTTTTTTTTTTTTTTTTTTTTTTTTTTTTTTGTGTTAAACATACAATCAGCGTCCCTCAAAATGGACCAAAAGGGACCATACAAAGTAATGGGGGTTGAATCAACTGTGAATGTACTTTGCATCACAAAGTACTGTACAACGCTTGATAATCACTGTTTATAAGAGGTGAATGTCTATCAACGATGACGCATCATGTAAAATTATCTTGTTTGATAATCATTCATTATCTGATATTGGCTATCAATCCCATCCGGCATGCGATGCAAATCATTTATCGTAAAAGATCCTCATGGAGAACCATTCGCTGATGATATATATATATATATATAAATATATCACATTAATTGGCTCATGGGACGCAGGTAACGAACGGTCACTTTCGAAGTTAAATTTTGGGCACCCCTTCTTTAATTCAGTCCATGCATGTAGACAGGGGAACGGGCTCTCTTGCATGTGGGTTGCATGTGGGCAGGAGGTCTTACCTTGTGATCATGTTGTAGCTTAAAAAGGGATTAAAACCCCACTAGTCTTCCACTCCACTTCTGCTACAAGGAGACCAAGTTCTCTCATGCCACCTCAAAACTGCATCCACGTGTCGTGCTTGTCACGTGACCAGGTATGACTTGCAGTTCCAAAAGCAGGTTGTTTGCTTTCCAGCACAGGCCCTGGTGGGCAGGGCATCATCCACCAGCCTCGCATTCATACCTCTCTCTCTCTCTCTCTCCCTCCCCCCTGTGTGTGTATAAGTAGTAAACAGCTTTAAGCAAACATTCCACATGTCCGTTGCCTTCCAACGCGAGCATGCTCCCCATCTTGCTTTCCTTCTAATTTTATGTGCATATAATAGAAAATGCAATTAATAACATATACAATACAAATGATGACTACACCTATATATAATGATATATTTGCTTTCCTTGTACTTCAATTCTTCTGTCAAAAATTAGATATAATAATTAATATCACTTATTTAATATACAAATAAGATATATGCACGGACGTGCGCAAAAAAAAAAATAAAATAATATATATATATATATATATATATATGTATACATACATACATATGTATACATACATACATATGTATACATACATACATATGTATACATACATACATACATATGTACACATACATACATATGTACACATATATATATATATATATATATATATATGTCCACATATATATATATATATATGTATATATATATATATGTCCACATATATATATATATGTATATATATATATATATACATATATATATATATATATATATGTATATATATATATATATACATATATATGTACACATATATATATACATATATATGTACACATATATATATACATATGTACACATATACATACTTGGCTATGCTTAAACTTATTCCTATTTAAAATGCGATTATGTCCACATTAAATAACATGGTTCCACTTAAATGATTTGAATTGTTAAATGCAATCTACTATCTTTAAATTACTTATTGAAAATCATAAAATTTAGAGATTCCTAGACTATGCATTAAATAATTTTAAAAAAATATAATGTAGTGTTGCTAAGGCTATTTGTTTTTGGACCATTTAATATTTCATAACCTAAGCATCTTCAAACCATATAATTTCTAGTATGTAAAAAAAAAAATAAAGGTAGTAAATCACAACTAATAGTGCAGATCATTACCCATCATTCAATTTAAATCTGATTAGATTTGAGTATAGATTCACTTGAATATAGCCCAATCCCTCTCTCTATATATATATCATACACACACACACACACATATATATATATATATATGTATGTATGTATGTATGTATGTATGTATGTATGTATGCATATATGTAGTCACTATATGTTACTAGGTGATGTGGCGTGATCGCTGACATGAAGTCCCTGTTAGATGCAGTCAGATGCCACATGGATAGAAGTTGCCATATCAGACTCTCTTCTCGAGCTCCTTCGCCAGGTGGCTCCCTCGAGATCGAGCCCACCTCGACCGAAGTCGAGCTCCTGCTTTCTTGAGCTCTTTCGTCAGGTGGCTCCCTCGAGGTTGAGCCCATCTCGGTCGAAGTCGAGCTCCTGCTCTCTTCGAGCTCCTTCGCCAGGTGACTCCCTCGAGATCGAGTCCACCTCGATCGAAGTTGAGCCCCTGCTTTCTTTGAGCTCCTTCGCCAGGTGGCTCCCTCGAGGTCGAGCCCACCTCGACCGAAGTCGAGCCCACCTCGACCGAAGTCGAGCCCACCTCGACCGAAGTCGAGCTCCTGCTCTCTTCGAGCTCCTTCGCCAGGTGGCTCTCTCGAGGACAAGCCCACCTCGGCTGAAGTCGAGCTCTTGCTCTCTTCGAGCTAAACTCTCTTCCGGCAAGAGGTCCGGCAGCTGGAAGTCAGGTCCACGGTGCCACCTCCCTTGAGTAGCGGACCGCCACCCAAGGACCACGGAGGAGCATCCCCCAGGATGCTATGATCACTCCCGTTGCTGCTTATACCAGATAAGAAAGGGCGCCCTGACCAAGGCACTGCACTTCCAACCGACCGTCTGCGCCACCCGAAAGAGGAAATCGTCTCGGAAGATTCAGATCCAGGGGGCGACTGCCCTCCGATCGAGGCTCTGCCAAATTTTCCAAAATGGAGCGACCAAGGGGGAGGTCAGAGCTGGCAACATAACTCTTTATCACGAATAAGGAAGGTACTTGTACGTACGGCATGATTCACTGCCAGACGTTGACCTTCCGATGCCTGTAGAGGGAGAAGATCCCGAGGTAAGCCGCTGGGAGGGATCCTGGCCTAAAAGTATTCTCCAAATATTCTCGAAGGAAGGTAAGCAAAAAACAAACTCAAGCAAACGAGCGAAGGGGCAGCATACAGGAGAGTGACTGAAAGGCCGGGCACTCTGTGCTACTGGGGACTCATCGGAAGAGTTTTGACGGACACAGCTATACAGCTCGAGCTCTTCTCCGCCGCTACTACCCTCACTTTACTCTTTCTCTCTTTCAAACCAAGTCTCCTCCAAGTGTGGAATCCAAGCAAAGAGGCCCATAGAAGAGGATTTGTTTCCCTAGTTTGCCACTGACTTGATCGTCGGAGTACCTTCACCGGGATCCCTGGCTCGGGTCTTCTCTGTTTTGCAGGTCCGGGTGCATGAATTGATTCCCGAGCGACGAGGTCGGCGTCCGAGATCATCTCCAAGCTACAGGTCACGATGATGTAGATGGCAACACTAGGTATGTTTGCAAGTGATAGATCGATTCTTATTATTGATCATGATTCAGACTATTTTTTTGAGTATGCTTAAGGAACATAGTAGGTCCAATAAAAGAGACGCAAAACATATATATGTATATATATGTATGTATATATATGTATGTATATGTATGTATATATATGTATGTATATGTATGTATATATATGTATGTATATGTATGTATATATATGTATGTATATGTATATATGTATGTATATGTATGTATATATATGTATGTATATGTATGTATATATATGTATGTATATGTATGTATATATGTACCTGGATATAATGAATCGAAATTTAATCATTGCATACTTGTATCCAAGATGGAAGCTACGTACACAACTTTCAAATAGAAGGGAGGGGGGCTTAATCATTTGATTATAAGGGTACGATTAGCTAGCTGATGAGAAATAGCCAGTTTGGTTCAGCCAATAATTGCTCAGAACGCGAATGGTTGTATCCAACCACTCCTATTCCCTTCGATATAAGAGTGTACAACAAAATATCTACTTCATCGCTTATTCGCGGCGTTCCATTTTCTTGAAAAGTCGGCCAACGAGAACAAAACTTCTCGAACCTCTGCAAGCCTCATGCGACTAGCTTTACTTTTCATGGAGCTATGTATTTCTATTTGTCATCTCAACAGATTTCAGGCTAGGATCAATTTATATTTTTTTTTCTTTTTATTAAAAAAATCAAATCAATAATATGCATTATTAATAATATCTCATAAAACTAGCTCTACTTTTCATGGAGCTATGTAAATATTTCTCTTCGTCATCTCAACAGATTTCAGGCAAGGGTCAATGCATGTATATGTAGTTATATTTTTGATGCCACATATACATGGTGTCAGTTTATTTAAAAAATAATAACTTTCTTCTTATTAAAAAAATCAAATCAATAATCTGCATTATTAATAATGTCACACCCATAAACCCATGTTAAGGTGAAGAGCTATATTAGCTACCTTCAAATTACAACAATTTTTATTTATTGGCGTGATCCCTGATATTTGGTACAGATTCCAGATATCTTGGAATTTGATTGAGCTGTAACCTTCCATGTATTGTGTTGCCGCCAGGATCGTCGTGGTCCATAGCTGCTGGTGGCGTCGATGATCGCCCGTCCGCCTCTTCAGGATGCCTCCTGTGCCTCGGGACTTGCAAGAAACAGCATTAGTGACCCGGGCCGGGAATTCTGGCAGGGACGCTCCGACGGTCAAGTCAGTGACGATCCAGGGGAACAGATCCTCCTGGTCGAGCCCCTCGGGATGAGCTCCACGCTAGGAGGAGTGAGTGTGATGTGAATGGAAGTGAGAGCGGGCTGGGACAGGTGATGGCCGAGGTAAAAGAGTCCTCCTGTGTGGCCCTTCTCCCTTTTTTTTGTCGCCCGTCCTAGTGGTCTCCATTCTTCTTTTTGGCTTTGCTTACTTTTGGCTTACCCTGGCTGGGTTTTTACTCTGGCTTGCCTCGGGATCCCCCGTGTCATCAGACGCGCGCGACGAGGTATCGTGCCGTAGACGAGACGCCTTTTCTGATAGATGGCTGGGGAAGCTTCCATGCGCTCTAACATTCCCTCTGTTTGCTCCATTCCGGGAAGCCTGGAAGGACCTCGATCGATGGGCCACCATCCTCGAGACTCGTGCTCTCTGGCTGGGTCCTTCTCCTGGTGGTACGGCAGGTTGGTGGAGAGCATGGCACCTTGATCAGGGGGTTTCCTTCCCTTCTGGTGTGAGTGACGACTGTGGGTATTAATTGCGGCATGGCAGGCGCTGCCACACAGCCCTCGGGAGGCCCGCCATCGTCCTTGGAGGGGAGGCGCCGCTTCCTTGGCGGTTGGTGCCTCTGCCCGAGCTGGGGACCGAGTTGGAGAGGTGGGGTCCAACTCCGAGGGGCTTGGCCTCGAGGTGGCTCAGCTGGGCGGAGGAGGGTTGAGCTCGACTTCGGACCAGCTGAACTCGGATTCGGGCGAGCTCAACCTGACGGAGGTGGGTGGGGCACAGCCCAGCCCAGGGGACTTGACCTTGGAGGGGCTCCACGTGGCGGAGGAGACATGGGCTCGACTCCTGACCACGGGGCCCGCCTTGGGAGGGGACTTACGCTCGGCTCCGACTTAGGCATCCCGTCTCGACGGGGACCGACCTGGTGGAGGACGGAGCTCGACTTTAGCAGGCAACTCCGCTGTTCTGGGGGAGCTCAGCCCGATGAAGGGGCCCATGTTGAGAATCCAGCGTAGTGTCTGATAGGGATTCCACGTCAATCTGGCCACCCCACGTCAGCGATCCAGCCATATCATTTGCCCCCCACTCTCGAAGCCCGTTGGTGCGCGGTGCTCGAGGCGAAGGGAGTAATTACGATGCTGACATGGAAAGGCAAAAGATCTGGTGCAATAATGATCGATATCGGCGGTGCTTCACGCGGCGGTCCCTCGAGCCAGTGCGGGGGTGCCACGTGGCCATGTCCAAGGAGCAATTACTGCGGGCATGAAATTCAGAGCGGCCGTAGTCAGATTGAGGCGCTGGCCCCATCGATCGGCGACACGTGGCGAGCATCTCTCGGCAGGGGAGCCATAACGGTACGGTCAGGCATAGGTTGCTTCAAAAAGAAAGGTAAATTTTTCATGACTTACCTTCTTTTAAATCTTTCGCGCCTGACGTCGTACAGAGGTTCTCCCTTCCTTCTTCTCCGGCCGTTTTTGTCTTCCTGGACTCTTAGCAGGTCAGTTCCCTCTTCTTCTCCCGCCTTGTCGACTAGGGGTCATCTTAGGTCTCCCTTCATCTTTTTCTTCTTCTATGGACCGCTTTGGCCCAAACTTTCGTCCTTCTTGCCAAGCCGAGGCTGGGTCTTCCCGGTCGAAAACTCCTTCCTTCGACGAGGAAAGGGAGGCGGCGTGCTACGAGTTCAGTAGGAGGCATACCTACGGTCCCGTAGCCATTAGGGAACCCAGGTCCACTCCCCCACCTCGCTTGCCTCTTCTTCATGCTCCTACTCCCGAACCTCCTCGATCAACAGATCCCGGGGGGATTGCTTCGGTGATCACCGCTGAGAAGCTCGCGACCATCCGGGGTGATTACGACATCCCCGAGTCCATCCACCTTACCGTTCCTCGTCCGGGGGAACGAGTCACTTCTAGTGGCCCTCGTCGGATCGCCTTCTATGAGGAGACCTTCGTCGAGGGCCTCCGATTTCCTGTTCATCCATTTTTCCTCTCTTTTCTGACCAACTATCGTCTTATTCCCGTCCAGTTGGATCCAAATGCCATCAGAATGATTTTCTGTTTCATCGTTCTATGTCACTTCCATGGGATCGTCGCTCGTTTCTCTATGTTCAGGGCCTTCTTCACCCTGAAACGCCACCCTACCGAGGAGGGGTGGTGGTCTCTTTCTTCCCGCCCTCGGGGTATTAGGTTTGAGCTCCCCTCTTCCATCAAGAGATGGAAGAGTAGGTATTTTTTTGCCTCAGTTGAAGGGATCGACTGGGTTTGGATCGACCCAGATCAGTCTCCCAACTGAAACTCCTCCATTGAAGCAGCTGACCTCGAACTGTATGAACAACTCAGATTGGCCGAGATCCCTACACTCGAGGTCCTACTGTCGGAGCGGAATCTCCACGAGGCCGGGGTCGGCTCGACACGGGAGTCGGGTGAGTTCGACTTGGCCACCCCTTCCCTTTCTTCCTTTCTCTTTCTTTCTTTTTCTTTTTTCTTTTTCTTTTTTTTTGGTGTGGGGAGGTTAGAGAGGAGAGCTCCATCTTGTATGAGCTCGAGTCTCGCAGTCTTGGAGCTGGGCTCGAGGACATATTGGCCAAAGAGCTGGGCTCCGGGTCTTGGTCGCCCGAGAACAAGGCTCAGGAGTTGTCTTGGAGCTGGGCTTGAAGACGTGCTGGCTGGAGAGCTGGGCTCCGGGTCTTGAATGCCTTGGAGCTGGGCTCGAGGCTTTGGTGCCTGAGAACAGTGGCTCTGGAATCACTGTCTTGGAGCTGGGCTCGAAGATGTGCTGGTCGTAGAGCTGGGCTCCGGGTCTTGAATGCCTTGGAGCTAGGCTCGAGGCTTTGGTGCCGGAGAACAGTGGCTCCGGAATCACTGTCTTGGAGCTGGGCTCGAAGATGTGCTGGCCGGAGAGCTGGGCTCCGGGTCTTAAATGCCTTGGAGTTGGGCTCAAGGCTTTGGTGCCAGAGAACAGTGGCTCCGGAATCACTGTCTTGGAGCTGGGCTCGAAAATGTGCTGGCTGAAGAGCTGGGCTCCGGGTCTTGAATGCCTTGGAGTTGGGCTCGAGGATTTGGTGCCGGAGAACAGTGGCTCTGGGCTTGAGTGCCTGAGAATAGTGGCTCAGGGCTTGTATGCCTTGGAGCTGGCTCGAGGCTTTGGTGCCGGAGAACAGTGGTTCCGGGCTTGAGTGCCTGAGAATAGTGGCTCAGGGCTTGTATTCCTTGGAGCTAGGCTCGAGGCTTTGGTGCCGGAGAATAGTGGCTACTGAATCACTGTCTTGGAGCTGGGCTTGAAGACGTGCTAGCCGGAGAGCTGGGCTCCGGGTCTTGGTCGCCTGAGAACAAGGCTCAGGAGTTGTTGTCTTGGAGCTGGGCTCGAAGACGTGCTGGCTGAAGAGCTGGGCTCCGGGTCTTGAATGCCTTGGAGCTGGGCTCGAGGCTTTGGTGCCAGAGAACAGTGGCTCAGGAATCATTGTCTTGGAGCCGGGCTCGAAGATGTGCTGGCCGGAGAGCTGGGCTTCGGGTCTTGAATGCCTTGGAGCTGGGCTCGAGGCTTTGGTGCCGGAGAACAGTGGCTCCGAAATCACTGTCTTGGAGCTGGGCTCGAAGATGTGCTGGCTGGAGAGTTGGACTCCGGGTCTTGAATGCCTTGGAGCTAGGCTCGAGGCTTTGGTGTCGGAGAACAGTGGCTCCGGAATCACTGTCTTGGAGTCGGGCTCGAAGATGTGCTGGCCGGAGAGCTGGGCTCCGGGTCTTGAATGCCTTGGAGCTGGGCTCGAGGCTTTGGTGCCGGAGAATAGTGGCTCCGGGCTTGAGTGCCTGAGAACAGTGGCTCAGGGCTTGTATGCCTTGGAGCTAGGCTCGAGGCTTTGGTGCCGGAGAACAATGGCTCCGGGCTTGAGTGCCTGACAATAGTGGCTCAGGGCTTGTATGCCTTGGAGCTAGGCTCGAGGCTTTGGTGCTGGAGAATAGTGGCTCTGGAATCACTGTCTTGGAGCTGGGCTCGAAGATGTGCTGGCCAGAGAGCTGGGCTCCGGGTCTTGAATGCCTTGGAGCTGGGCTCGAGGCTTTGGTGCCGGAGAATAGTGGCTCCAGAATCACTGTCTTGGAGCTGGGCTCGAAGATGTGCTGGCCGGAGAGCTGGGCTCCGGGTCTTGAATGCCTTGAAGCTGGGCTCGAGGCTTTGGTGTCGGAGAATAGTGGCTCTGGAATCACTGTCTTGGAGCTGGGCTCGAAGATGTGCTGGCAGGAGAGCTGGGCTCCGGGTCTTGAATGCCTTGGAGCTGGGCTCGAGGCTTTGGTGCCGGAGAACAATGGCTTTGGGCTTGAGTGCCTGAGAACAGTGGCTCAGGGCTTGTATGCCTTGGAGCTAGGCTCGAGGCTTTAGTGCCAGAGAACAGTGGCTCCGGGCTTGAGTGCCTGAGAACAGTGGCTCAGGGCTTGTATGCCTTGGAGCTAGGCTCGAGGCTTTGGTGCCGGAGAATAGTGGCTCCGGGCTTGAATGCCTGAGAATAGTGGCTCAATGATTTTTCTTCCGAAGAGCTGGGTCCCGGACTGCTTGGCGCCTTGGAGCTAGGCTTGAGGCAGGCCTTTCAGAGAGCTGGGCCCCGGATAGCGACATTCCTGCAAGGCAAGTAACCTATTGTGCAAAGGAAAGTCTTTATTTTTAATGGAGGAAAAACTTACACTATTGATAATATCCTCTCAAATTACAGGCATTCCATGTTTGAGGGAACCTGGAACCATCCAGGTCCTCGAGATAGTAGGCCCCGTGTGAGTGGGCCTCGGCCACTTTATAAGGGCCTTCCTAGTTTGGCGAGAGCTTGCCGCACTCCTGGGGTTGAGACGCTTCGGCCTGGCGCAATACCAGATCGCCAGGTCGGAAAGTCTTCAACTTCACCCGCACATTATAATATCGGGCAACTCGTTGCCGATATGTCGCCATCCGAAGTCGGGCTTTGTCCCTTGTTTCTTCTAGGAGGTCTAAATTGAGCAGGAGGTGTGCCGAATTCTGCATCTCGTCGTACTGCTACACCCACAGTGTGGGCACGATGACCTCGATCAGGACTACTTGTTCAGCACCGAAGATGAGGTTGAAGGGTGTTTCGCCCGTTGCCGTTCTGGGCGTTGAGTGGTAGGCCCATAGGATGCTTGGAAGCTCCTCTGCCTATCTGCCTTTGGCTTGGTCCAACCTGGTGCGAAGTCCTTGAAGGATAGTCCGATTAGTCACCTCGGCTTTCCCATTTGTCTGGGGGTGAGCTATCGAGGTGAACCTGTGTTAGATGCCATGCTCAGCGTAGAACCCTTCGAACTCCCGGTTGTTAAACTATCGTCCGTTGTCGATGATGATGCAATTGGGGAGTCCAAAGCGGCAGATGACAGACTTCTAGAAGAATTGTCGAACATTGGCTTCTGTTTTCGAGCCAGCGGCTCCATTTCGATCCATTTGGTGAAGTAGTCAATCGCCACTAGCAGAAACTTTCGTTGCTCTTGCACGGTGGGAAACGGTCCCAGGATGTCCATCCCCCACAGTGCAAAAGGCCAGGGGGATGACAGTTGGGAGATCGGTGCCGCTTGCAGGCGCTGTATGTAGGAATGGCATTGGCATTTGTCATACTTCTTGACGAAGTCGGCAGCGTCTTCCCTCATCGTCTCCCAGAAGTATCCATGGCGAAGAGCCTTGTATGCCAGAGTCCTCCCCCCACATGGTTCCTACAGAGGTCCTCGTGTATCTCCCGGAGCACGAAGGCTGCCTCTGTGAGTCTGAGGCATTTCAGGAGTGGGTAGGAGTAAGATCGGCGGTAGAGCTGACCATCCATTAGAACAAAACGGGTGGCCTTCCTTCTGATGAGGCCGGCTTCTCTGCGGTCCTCTGGTAGGAGGTCGTCCTGGATGTACTTGATGTACCTGTCCATCCAGCTCGGCTCGTGGGCTACTTGTTGCACCTCCTCTGGGCTTTCATAGCTTGGATTCTCAAGATACTCGATTTAGGCGTGCCCCAGCGATGAGTCCGGCAGGGTTGCGAGCATCGACAGTGCATCCGCACGAGCATTTTCTCCGTGAGGGATGTGGAAAATGCGGAAGTGACGGAAGCCTGCCGTGCTCGAACGGACCCTCTCCAGGTACTTCACCATATGGGGATCTCGGGCCTCGTACTCTCTGGAAACTTGTCCGGCAACCAGTTGGGAGTCGGTGAAAACCTTCAGGCTTTGCACGCCCAGCTCGTGAGATACCTTTAGGCCCGCGATGAGTGCTTCATACTCTGCCTGGTTGTTTGTGGTGGCGAACTTGAAGCGGAGGGCGCATTCCGTCACCACTCCGTCACAATTGGCGAGGATGAGGCCTGCTCTGCTCCTGTCGGAATTGGAGGCACTGTCCATGTGGAGGATCCAAGGGTCCTCCCGTGGTCCGGGCTAAGCTTAGCACTCCGGGGCCGTCCGCTTTGGCTCCTCAGCGGGTCCTGTACATTCGACCACGAAGTCGGCTAGGACTTTGGCCTTCTGCGATGACCTCGGCCGGTATGCGATATCAAACTCGCTTAGCATCAGGGACCATTTAGCCAGTCTCCCGGAAGTTTTGGGGTGGCCTAGTATGGTCCTCAACGGCTGATCAGTCACAACCGCGATGGGGTGCACTTGGAAATAGAGCCTGAGGCGCTTAGCAGACATAATTAGTGCAAAAATGAGTTTTTCGGAGCAAGTATACCTGATCTCCGTGTCACGGAGGATTTTGCTGGTGTAGTACACCAGCTTTTGGGATCCGTCTTGATCCGTGCGGACGAGAACCGAGCTGACGGCCCCGGGTGTGACCGCCAGGTAGAGTAGGAGCTCTTCCCCTTCTTCCGGTCTGGATAGCAGAGGTGGAGAGGCCAGGAACTCCTTCAGTTCTTCAAAGGCCATCTTGCACTCTTCAATCCAGGTGAAGTCGTGCATCTTGTGCAATGCCTTGAAGAAGGGGAGGCAGCGGTCGACCGACCTTGAGATGAACCGGCTTAAGGCTACAACCCATCCCGTCAAACATTGGACTTGCTTCTTGGATGTTGGATGCTCCATATCAACGATCGCCTAGACCTTCTCCGGGTTCACTTCGATGCCTCTCTGGGTGACCATGAAGTTGAGGAACTTCCCAGCCGCCACCCCGAAAGCGCATTTTGCCGGATTGAGCTTCATTTGGTGCTTCCGGAGATTATGAAAGGCTTTGACGAGGTCGGTGACATGGTCCGAGCTCGGCTTGCTCATAACGAGCATGTCATCCATGTACACTTGCATGTTCTGGCCAATCTGGTCCTTGAAGACCTTGTCGACCAGATGCTGGTACGTGGCCCCAGCATTCTTCAGGCCAAAGGGCATCATCCGGTAGCAATATATCTCTCGATCAGTGACGAAGGCAGTGTGCTCCTCGTCCCCCGGGTGCATCCAGATCTGATTGTACCTAGAGAATACATCCATGAAGGAGAGCAGCCTGTGCCCTGAGGTAACGTCCACTAACTGATCTATCTTTGGTAGAGGAAAGCTATCCTTTGGACATGCCTTGTTGAGGTCGGTGTAGTCTACACAGATCCTCCACTTGCCATTGTTCTCCTTTACCATCACTACGTTCGCCAGCCAGCTCGGGTATTGTACTTCTCGGACGAAGCCGCCGGCCAAGAGTTTCTCCACTTCTTCGTTGATGGCCGTCTGCCTCTCTGGGGCAAAGCTTCTCTTCTTCTGTCGAACCGGCCTGTGCTTCGGATCGATGCTGAGCTTGTGGGTGATGATTTTAGGAAAAATACCTGGCATGTCCGCCATTGTGCAGGCGAACACATCTATATTCGCCTACAGGAACTCCAATAGTGGAGCCTTCTCCTTCTCGGGCAGCTGGGCTCCGATTTGCACAGTCTTCGTCTGGTCAGCCCCGAGTTGGTAAGGAAGTAGGCACTCGACCGGGCCTTTTCTGGGGTCCTGAATCCTCTGGTCGAGCTCGTCTGCCTTGGAGTCCTCCTTGGGGGCCCGGGCCCCGAGGAGAGTTTGGAAGCAGTGCTGCACTAGCTGGGGTGCACCCCTTATCTCCCCAATACCATAAGGGGCTGGAAATTGCACAAGTAATCTCTTGGTAGAGACAACAACGTCGAGAAGGTTGAGCCCAAGTCGGCCCAAAATCGCATTGTAGGCCGAAGGAAGCCTGACAACCGTGAACGTCATCATGACGGTACTCTGCCGAGTCGGGTCCTGGCAGTGACTGAAAGAGTAATTTCTCTCTCCACCCCTACAGAGTCTCCTGTGAAACCAACAAGGGGGGTGTGTACGGCTTGAGCTGAATAGAAGAAAGGTTCATCCTGGAGAAAGCATCGTAGAAAAGCACATCTATGGAGCTTCTACTATCTACCATGATGCATTTTACAGGATACTTCGCGATCGTCATCTCGACGACCACAGAATCATTATTTACATTTCCCCCCCCATCTTTCCCTTCCCTCATAAAGGGGAGTACAACCTCAGGATGCCCTGCCCCCTGAGCCCTCTTGGGTGCGCGCTCGGCTTCCCAGTGTATCATCCCCACAAGTTTCTCAGTAGGGCGATTATCGACTGCCGGGACTGGTGGGAGGGCGACGAGCGCCAGAGATTCCGCTTGAGGTCTGCCCCACATATATCTTCCGAGGTAGCCCCTCTTGATGAGCTCTTCGATCTCTCACTTGAGATTACGGCATTCCTCGGTGTCGTGGCCATGGTCATGGTGGAAACGACAGTACTTTGTCTTGTCATGGCCAGAGGACGGCTTCAATGGCGGTGGGCACCTCAAGTAGGCCTCACCTTCGATCTCCATGAGGATCTTCGTTCTCGGGGCGAGGAGGGGAATGAAACTCCCCTCAAAGATGGGAGTGCCTCTTGGCCTTGGTCCTGGCCGGGAGCTCTGAGCTGGCGGTCCCAGCCTCCGTGTCCCAGGTGCCTCGGCGGGTGTCGGCTTCTTCAATGACTTTCCGTCGAGCTCCCATCTCGTACGATCCGCCTCCTCGGCACGGATGTACTTCTGAGCTCGGAAGAGGAGCTCGGAGTAAGTCTTCGGGGGCTTCTTATCGAGCGAGTACGTCAGGCGAGAAGCCCCGAGCCCTCGCTTCAAAGCCAGCATTGCGACTGGCTCCTCCAGGTTGTAGATCTCCAGCACGGCAGCCTTGAAGCGAGCTACATAGTCCTGTAGTGGCTCGCGATCCTGTTGCCTGATAGAGAAGAGGCTGTTTGCCTCTTGTGGCATCTTCCGACAGGCATCAAAGTGAGCCACGAACCTCTGCCCCAGCTGGACAAAGGAGTTGATGCTTTCTGGCTCAAGGCGGGCGAACCACACTCGAGCCACCTTCCGGAGAGTAGTAGGAAAGGTGACGCATAGAAGAGCGTCAGTGGCCCCCTGGACCCTCATGAGGGCCCGTAACTTTCCAGGTGGTCTAGGGGATTGGTGGTCCCGTCATAAGGATCCACCTGCGGCATGTGGAACCGACGGGGAATCGGCTCCGCTTAGATCTCCTAGGAGAACGGAGGACGGGCGTCGTAACCCACTGGTTCGCTAGCGGAGCTAGGTAAGTTTGCAAACTGGTGGGATAACTCCACCAGCTTGCGGTCATGTTCCTCCAAGTGCTTCTCCGCCATGCGCCTGATGGCTTCATCCGTCGACCCCTCTGCTGAGAGAGGCGGAGAAGGTGACGTGGGTGCGCAATGCTCGTGACGAGGGGTTTTGCCCTTTCTGCCTTGGCGGGGTTTAGATGCCCCTCGGTCAAGGTGTGGTGAGCAGCTCTCCCCGTCAATGGACCCAGCCCGTTGTCTCTTCGCCGGGATTTGATGACTACCCCGGGGCTCAGTAACGGCTCGCGACTGCGAAGGCCTTCCATGGAAGGAACGCAGGCTATCACGGGGTGCTGTGGCATGGGCCGCGGGGGTCTCTGGCTGCTGGTGAGTAGCCAAGGACCGATGCTGGTGCTGGAGCTGGCGCACTGCTGCAGTGAGAGTGTGCATCTGCTGGGCGAGCGTGGTCAGTTGGATTTCTAGCGGAGGTGGTTGAACCAGAGCAGGTGGTTCCGTTCCCGGACCGTGCGGGTTCCCGTGGGAAGGGGATTCTCCCGCATGGCTGGTGGAGGCTCCTCTCGCTCGAGTGGTCACCATCCTCCCAGTGAGCTATTCGAGTGGGGCTTGAGCTGGATCAGAAATCATTCTGCTTCGCGGTCCCCCCTACCTGGTGCGCCAATCTATTGCCGCCAGGATCGTCATGGCCCGTAGCTGCTGGTGGCATTGATGATCGCCCGTCCGCCTCTTCGGGATGCCTCCTGTGCCTCGAGACCTGCAAGAAACAGCATTAGAATCCCCGGCCCGGGCGCTCCGATGGTCAAGTCGGTGATGATCCAGGGGAACAGATCCTCCTGGTCGAGCTCCTCGGGATGAGCTCCACGCTAGGAGTGAGTGTGGTGTGAATGGAAGTGAGAGCGAGCTGGGAGAGGTGATGGCCGAGGTGGAAGAGTCCTCCTATGTGGCCCTTCTTCCTTTTTTTTGTCGCCCATCCCAGTGGTCTCCCTTCTTCTTTTTTGCTTTACGTACTTACTTTTGGCTTACCCTGGCTGGGTTTTTACTCTGGCTTGCCTCGGGATCCTCCCGTGTCGTCAGACACGCGCGACGAGCGTGCCGTAGACGGGATGCCTTTTCTGACAGATGGCTGGGGAAGCTTCCATGCGCTCTGACTTTCCCTCTGTTTGCTCCATTCCAGAAAGCCTTGCAGGACCTCGATCGACGGGCCACCACCCTCGAGACTCGTGTCCTCTGGCTGGGTCCTTCCCCTGGCGATTCGGCAGGTTGGTGAAGAGCATGGCACCTTGATCAGGGGATTTCCTTCCCTTCTAGTGTGAGTGATGGCTGTGGGTATTAATTGCGGCATGGCAAGCGCTGCCGCACGGCCCTCGGGAGGCCCGCCATCATCCTTGGAGGGGAGGCGCCGCTTCCTTGGCGGTTGGTGCCTCTGCCCGAGCTGGGGACCGAGCTGGAGAGGTGGAGCCCAACTCCAAGGGGCTTGGCCTCGAGGTGGCTCAGCTGGGTGGAGGAGGGCTAAGTTTGACTCCGGACCATCTGAACTCGGCTTCGGGTGAGCTCGACCTGACGAAGGTGGGTGTGGTGCAGCCCAGCCCAGGGGACTTGACCTCGGAGGGGCTCCACGTGGTGGAGGAGAAATGGGCTCGACTCCTGACCACGGGGCTTGATCCTATGGGCCCGCCTTGGGGGGGACTTACGCTCAGCTCCGGCTTAGGTGTCCCGCCCCGGCGGGGACCGATCTGGCGGAGGATAGAGCTTGACTTCGGCAGGCGACTCCACTGTTCCGGGGGAGCTCAGCCTGGTGAAGGGGTCCATGTTGAAAATCCAGCATGGCGTCTGATAGGCGACTCCACGTCAATCTGCCTACCCCACGTCAACGATCCAGCCACATCATATTGCATTCCTTTTTTTAATAAATTCATTGGGATACCCTCTCATCAAGGCATGGGGTAATTCCAAAATCCTAAAACTATCATGGTATCAGAGCATTCCGATCCACCTTTTATCATTCTCCCTGATCTAAAACATAGCCTCTCATCCGATTCAAAAGCCTTTCACCTTCCTCTGCTCCCCTTTCTCAGGAAGTCAGCAATTCTTCTCCATAGGCCACAGTAAAGACCGGAACATCGACTCCATCTGGTCGAGCCACGAGCCAAACAAAGCAGCGGCCACCGCCAAGTCTCCCGAGTCATTTGCTTCCTTTGCTGCCTCCCTCCGTCGCCACCATTGCTTCCTTCGTTGATGCCCTAGCGAAAGGAGGACCGGATTGGACATGCTTCGCCACTTCACCAACTTCGAGCTCGTCCCCACCGGAAGAGGTGCATTGCTCACCTTCTCCATCATCGCCGGCAGTGCCCTGATGAGGCTCTCCAGATCGGTAACCTGACGAGGCTCCTCTGACAGAGAAGTCAGCACCCTGACGAGGCTCGTCCCTGCCATGGGTTCCGACGGCAATCCGGCTCTTTCCATCATCGCCGGCAGCACCACTCGGCTGCTCGCCTTCTCCATCGTCGCCGCCGCCCTCTAAAACCTACGACGAAGCATGGCACCGAACCAGGGGACTCTTAAGTCTTTTGGTGGCTACGATCTCATTTTTGGCTACGATCAAGTGTGGTATCTGATTTTTGATACACGGTCCAGCAACCCACTGTGGTATCTTTATGCAAAGTCTTTCCGGAGAATATTCAATCAGATAGATTTTAGATGGTTTTATTGGATCTCAGGTACTAGATATTTATGAAATAACTGAGAAGTGCTAAGCATATCACTTGAGTATTATCTCAAATAAGGTTTGTTCTCCATCTTTAACTTTGAGTTATTATAGTTGTTTCTAGAATCAGAATTTTTTAATATGATGAATCCAACTGCACTGACCTTGAGCAACCTTGAGATCCTCTTAAATAGACTTATGCAGAGAGATATGGATAATTCTGGAGGAGAGAATTTTAGTTCTGCTCTTTAGACCATCAATGTCAAACTATATGGACCAGGAAACTATCTGAGTTGGTCCCGTCATGCTCGCCTCATCTTGGAGTCTAGAGTCTTGAAATGTTTATTGTAGGTGAGTTGAAAAGGCTTGATGGAATGGGAACTGATGCAAAACGATGGAAGAATAATAATTTTTGGTGTCAGCTTGGTTGTTGGATTCTATGACTCCACAGGTGGCTAAGATTGTAGAGAAGTTAGCAAGTGCATATGAAATTTGGACTGCTTTGGTAATAATGTATTCTCAACAGGGGAATACCATGCAAGCTCACAAGATATAATGTGAGCTTAAAGATCTGAAATACGAGAGTATGTCTATTGTTGAGTATGTATCTGAGATTAAAAAGCTATGGCTTGCTCTAGATTTTCTTGATCCACTCTCTTTGGCCTGTTCTGAAGATGCTGAGGCTGTACAGAAATGGATTGATAGGTGGAGAATTGCTGATTTTCTTCATGACTTAAACCTTGAGTTCGAACACCGTCGAGCCATAATACTTGCAGCCAAAGAGTGGCCAACTCTGGATGAGGCTATTTCTTCTATTGCCAGTGAAGAAACGCGACTACAGACCATGTCCTCAACTTTTGGAGCTCTATCTCGATCTGCACTATCTACTGTTGGTTCTGCCCAATCCTCACAGCCATCATCTTCACGAGCTACTCATATTTCTTCTTCTGCCTTCATGTGTGACAATATTTGTCACCATTATCATCAGCCTGGTCATATTAGACCCTACTGCCCTGAGCTTCGGAGTAAGACTCCAAGAGGTTGAGGAGGTTCTTGTAGTGGAGGGAGAGAAGGTCGTGGTGCTCGTGGCAATGATTTTGCATATCAAACTATTGCACATGGGGATATCTCTATCCACACAGTTACTGTTGCTGCTCTTGGAGATACTGCTACTCATACAGTCACTGTTACTGCGAATGAGTTGCGGGCCCTTCATCAATTCAGATCTAGTCTTGAAGTTTCAGCCAATATTGCTTCTTCCCAAAATACTGCTTTTCCAGTCATTATGTCATTATGGTAACTTTGCTCATATAAGTCCAGACATACAGGGTATGGTATTTAATTGCATTAGCTCTTGTAATAATTCTTGGATTATAGATTCTGGAGCATCCAGTCATATGACTGGATCATTTAGTAATTTCATCTCTTACTCTCTTAGTATAACCAATAAATCTATGCCTTTAGCTGATGGCTCAGTCTCTAGAATCTCTGGACAAGGATCTATCCACTATACACCTAGTTTGCCTCTTCAGTCTGTTCTGCATATTCCAACATTCCCTGCTAACCTATTATCTATTAGTTCTCTTACTCGTGATCTTAAATGTTCTATAACTTTTAATAAACATAACTGTGTTATTCAGGAAGCTCGAATAGGGAAGAGACTTAGGACTGGAATAATGCATGATGGGCTATATGTTTTGGAAGATGGCTGTTTAAAAGCTGGATACATGGTTGCTACATCTGAGTCACGGAAGTTTGAATTATTGCTACTACAATAGAGGCTTGGTCACCTTCCTTTTACTCTTATGGCACAAATTTATCCCTCTAAGTTCAGTAACATCGACAAACATCTCCTGGTTTGTGGTGCATGTGAGCTTGCTAAACACACACGTAATATTTATCCAGTTTCAAGTAGTAGGAGTTCTGCACCTTTTCAGATTGTTCATTCTAATGTATGGGGCTCATGTGGAATAACTTCTATCTCTGGTCATAGGTGGTTTGTGACCTTTATTGATTGTTATAGTAGAACAACATTGGTCTACCTGATGAACAATAAAAATGAAGCCTTTTCTTATTTCAAAGATTTTCATAAGATGGTTTTTACTCAGTATGCTACTACTTTGAAAATTATTTGTTCATATAATGAAACTGAATATGTTAATAAGGAGTTTGGTGAATATTTGTCATCTCATGGTATTATTCATCAAACCACTTGTATTGACACCCCTGCACAGAATGGAGTTGTCGAGCATAAAAATAGATATTTATTGGAAGTGACTCGATGTTTGATGTTTACCATGAATGTGCTAAAGTTTTTATGGAATGAAGCTATTCTTACCGCAGCTTGATCAACCAAATGCCACTTTGTGTATTAGTATATAAAACCCCTGTCGAATATCTCACTAGAGTTAATTCTTATATTGTATCTTCTCGTGTATTCAGTTGTGTTTGTTTCATATAGAATCACCGACCATCTATGGATAAACTTGATCATCGTGTCCTGAAATGTATTTTCATCGAATATTCTCCCACTAAAAAGGGTTACAAGTGCTGGTGTCCTTCTAAACGGAAGCTCTTAGTCAGTATGGATGTTACTTTTCGGGAATTGAACCTTTTACAATGGCTCTTCTGACTTTTCCTCCTTACTCAAATCCTCTCCCAACTCAGGTGTTCCTTGTGCTGGTCGAGAGGGGGAGACCACGTTGGATGTCCTTGATAATCTTGTTATGGGGACCACCTCTATTCCTAATGGTATTAATCAGAGGAATAATCAGAGGGATAATCCTGAGCCCAATGCTCCCAATGATAACCAGAGGGATGATGCTGATGACAATGCTAATGACACTCCAAAATATCCCATCACTCCATCTCGAGAACAGCCCTACATGCATTCTCTAGAATCCTAGTCTTTATCCCCTATTCCAGCTTCGTCTCCGTCGTCCTTGCCTCCATCTGAGATAAGTGGTAATATTTCTGACCTCTCTATTGATTCTCCTTCCGAGTGACCTATTACTTTACGAAAAACTTCTCATCATGCTAGTCGTCCTATATGGTATAGGCATGATATTGCTAACTTTGTATCTTATTCTTCCTTGTCCCACTCATATAATAGTTTTATAGCCTCATTGCATTCTGTATCTATACTTAATGACTGGAAGATGGCAAAAAAAGATCCTCGATGGAAAGAAGTTATGTTAGAAGAAATGAGAGCTCTGGAAAAAAATAAGACATGGGATTTTGTATCTCTCCCAGCTGGAAAACAGTCGGTTAATTGTAAGTTGGTCTTTACTATAAAGTAGACTCCGGAGGGCACTGTTGACCGCTACAAAGCAAGACTGGTAGCTAGAGGTTTCACACAGACATATGGGATCGATTATGATGAGATCTTTGCTCCTGTGGCAAAGATGAATACTATTAGAACCATTATCTCGTGTGCCACCAACTTTGGTTGGAAGTTATACCAACTGAATGTAAAAAATGCATTTCTACATGGAGAACTTCAGGAGGAGGTATATATGCAGATTCTACCCGGCTTTGCTATAGCTCAAACAGTTGAAAAAGTTTATAGATTGAGACGATCTTTGTATGGACTAAAGCAATCTCCACGAGCTTGATTTGATCGATTCAGACGGGTTGTCATGTCAACAGGCTATCGTCAGAGTAACGCTGATCACACGCTCTTCTTCAAGCAATCCTATAGATGAATCACACTTCTCATTATCTATGTCGATGACATTGTGATTACTGGTAATGACACAGAGAAAGTAGCATGTCTGAAGTCTCAATTAGCAGAAAAATTTGAGATCAAGAATTTGGGTAAACTAAGGTACTTTCTCGGAATTGAAGTAGCATGCTCTCCTAAGAAAATTTATCTTTTTCAAAGAAAGTATGTCATGGATCTTTTGATTGAAACTGGAATGCTTGGATGTAGACCTGCCGCTATACCTATCGATCAACATCATAGACTTATTGCAGACTCTGGCACTCCAATTGATAAGGATCATTATCAAAGATTGATAGGTGGACTGATTTATTTATCCCATACCAGACCTGATATTGCCTTTGCTGTAAGTGTGGTTAGCCAATATATGCATGATCCTTGCTCAAGTCATATGGAAGCAGTATATAAGATTCTTCGATACTTGAAGAGTTGTCCTGGAAGAGGGCTATTATATTCACAACATGGACACCTTCATATTGAGAGATATACAGATGTTGACTGGGCTGGGTCCATAGATGATAGGCGCTCGACCTCTGGTTATTGTATATTTGTGGTAGGAAATCTTGTTACATGGTGTAGCAAGAAACAAGATGTGGTGGCTCGCTCAACTGCTGTGGCTAAATACAGAGCAATGGCACTTGAAGTTTGTGAAATACTATGGCTAAAAAACTTGTTAACCGAACTTCAATTACTTTATGATTCCTCATTACTACTCTTTTGTGACAATCAGGCAGCCATTAACATAGCAAACATTCTAGTCCAGCATGATAGAACCAAGCACATTAAAATTGATCGAGATTTTATCAAGGAAAAGCTTACTTCCGGGATCCTTCAGATCTTGCATGTTCGATCTTCAGATCAACTAGCTGATGCTCTGACCAAAGGATTAAGTTTAAGTCATTTTGCTTCTGTTTGTACCAAGATGGGACTTATCGATATATTTGCCCTATCTTGAGGGGGAGTATTGGCGTGATCCTTGATATTTGGTACAGATCCTAGATGTCTTGGGATTTGATTGAGCTGTAACATTCCATGTATTGCATTTCTCTTTTTAATAAATTCATTGGGATACCCTCTCATCAAGGCATTGGGGTAATTCCAAAATCCTAAAACTATCACTATTTGATGTGGTTCTTCTTTGGGTTAGAAATGTGTTTATACTGATCTAGGAAAATAACAATGGACATTATTATTTCACCTTACATTTACAAGAAACCTTAGGTTTAAATTTGGGCTACTTTTAAGCCTAAGAGAATTTTGGAGTATTGTTACAAGAAACAATTACCATATGTCTGTCTACTTATCATCTTACCTTATAGGATTCATATTAGCATCAGCATGATCTCTGCTTGTGAAAATTAATTCAATGAAAGAATCAGTCAGATGATAATTAACATATATAGGGTTAACATTGAGTTCTAATACCAGTCACAAAAATTAATAATTTTTTTCATGAAGCCTTCTTGAATTAGATTTTTGCCTTCTGTTTTTTTACCCATTATTTTAAACGATAGCTTGATGATGATAATGAGCTGAGAGTACTCATTTCAGCATCCACTCAGCATTCAGATTCATCATGACCAAGCTCTTCGGCGATGTACCTTGAACATATGTGCAATCCTTAGTTGTCAAACTATTAGAATTTAGAACTAAGCCTGTGTTTCTTGAGAACGCTTTCCGCGTGGGAATGCATATGCCATTTCACCTAAATTTGATGCTCTCAGCCATGTCCCAGGGATAGTTGATGAACATGAGTGATCATTCCTTGCTCCCATTAATATCTCAAATGACATACAATCTGGCTAGAATTAATGATATGAATGGGGTTTTCAGAACCTGATAGAATAAAAGTCACGGGATGACTAGGTGCTTTGAGTAAGGATAAATTTAACCTTATAAACTTTTGCAAACTCGCTAGGATTCTTGCTTAGCAATTTAATGAGACTGAAATTAAAAAAATTACAAAATTCAAACATTAATGAATGGAGTTCATAGAGGAAAATGGATAAGAGGATCTAGAAAAAAGATATTAGATTTAATTAGAGTCATGGGTAACATGAGTGTTATAGTAGTAACAAACACATTCGGCCCTGACACAGCATCATCCCTATTGGCTGACGTGGCCATCTTCTTCGCGCAACATCTCCAAGTCTCCCATAAAAAGATAGTGGGTCCGTTTATTCTAAAGGGAGGCCGACCCCTGCGGCGGCCAGGTCGGTACCTCGGCCACCCCACTTCGGCTATGCGTGGGCCCAGCTTCATGGCAGCTCAGCCCTTGCACCTCGGCTCAAGCTCAACGCCCACGTGGAGTCCGCCCACCCAGCCAGGCCTGTGGGTCAGCCCATGCTTCAGCATCGTGGGGAGCGGTCCGGCTCCCCCGTCTTGGCCTGCACCTCGATTCGCGTGCATGGGAGATGCGCGCACCCTGGTTCTGCTCCTCCGTCCGGACCTCCAATCTGGACCGTCCTCCATGGCGGCATTCCTCGGCTGGAGACCACCCCGGTCCGGCTCCGGTCATCTCGGCCCAAGCATCGGCGTCGACGGGAAGCATCCCGGATCGGCGCCCAGTCCGTTCGCTCCGCTCTTACACAGCCCGCAGCACGCTCACGCCCACGACAGGCCCAGCTCCGGCAAGCGCACTCCGGCTCCTCCCGCAGGGAGTCCAACTCCAGCCCCGGTCCGGCGTGGCTCCATATACGGCTTCATGCCCACCTCGGTCCGGCGACATTGGGGACGACGGTGGAAATCGGGAGCGCCTAAGCCTGGCTCCATGCCCGCCTCGGTTCGGCGCGTCCCGTGGCCGACCCAACGCCTCAGGCATGCCCACGCGGCTACGATCGTTGGGAGTGGTGCATCGATCCGGCTCCGCCCACCTAGGTACGTCGGCTCCTCGCGCCCCATTTCGATCCGCTAGCGGATCATAGTCTCCGTTCGGACCTCCAGTTAGGACCATCCGGAGGCACATTCGCGACCACCCACGCCCGGTGCGACACCTCGACAGGCCCGACTTTGGCAAGCGCACCTCGGCTCCGTCCTCCAACTCTGCTCCACCTGTGCCATGCTCACCCCGGTCCGGCTCCGCCCACTCTGGTCTGGCCACACCCGTAGAGGCATGGTGCGGGTCAGCTTCGACTCCGCCCGCCTTCGTCCAGCGCATCTGGCTCCGCCCATATTGTCATGCATTAAAAGCTCTCCATCTCCGCCCCCTTCGTTGCCGGGGAGCTCCGCCTCCAGGAGGCACGCCCGCATGAATCCAGCTCCACCTATTTCTGTCCTAGCACCTTCAGTGGCCAGACCCGGCACCTCGGGCCCATCCAGCCCAGCACGACCACTGGGAGCATCGCACGGTTTGGCCCCATCCACGTGGGCCCGGCATACTTTCCAAGGAGCCCCATCCACATGGGTCCTGCAGCGTGCCGCCTGCAAAGGAGGACTACATTAAAATCTTCCAGGCCACTGTTTACACTAATCAGGAAGGAGTGCCCCACTCGAGGCACTGCACTTCTTCACCAACCTTCTGAACCTCCCAGAAGAGGAAGATTCACCAACCCATCACAGCCTCACAAGCCTATCCTAGCCTCACAGGCCTATCCTAGCCTCACAGGCCTACGTCAAAGAGAGCACGCCTCCCCAAATGACAGGAGCAATCTCATGATAGGTAAGAGGGACCTCCGGCCAAGATAAGAAAAACGACCACACGCTCATTTACTGGCTCGCAGGCCATGATTCTCCTACACAGCTCCGGCTATTTCCAAGATGAAAACCCAACTTACTTGAGCGTCGGAGTGTCCCTGCCAGTACCCCGGCCGGAACTTTTTGCAGGTCTCCATTCGTGAGGAGCGTTCGAGAAGAGACCTCCTACTACTACTTTTTTCAAAGTTGCAGGATGTTCAATTTGACTATAACTTGGATTTATAAGTGAAAAGATAAAAATATAGAGAATCATTGATATTGATCAGATGATTAAGAATAACTAAATTTATGATTATATGATATTTTGTTATGAATTATAACCAATGGTATTCTTAAAAATTGAAGTTGTAATGGATTTTTAAGACCTTACATGATTCCTAGAATATATTCTAAGATTCGTACGATCGATTGTACGGTCAATCCTGGTACCAGGTTCAGGACGTGATAGTATTTGATGGCAAAGTAATTGCTTTGATTGGTACTCCAATGCTGGCTCCAACCTGAAATAACAAAAATAAAAAAGTCCACCCATTGCAGCATGCCCGATCCGATGCCTTGGTCAAACATAGTGCCGAGGAAATAGGGGGAGGCCTAAGAGGGGCAAAGAGACAATGCAAAGGAAGTAGAAAGCGAACTAACCAAAAGGTTCCTAGAAATGTGATATATAGGCGAAATCCAAACCCCGCCGCCGAGTAGTTTAGGACTATACGATAGTTGATAAAACAACGGTCCATGCATCTCGCTTGTAAATCATACCCGTACTTCTTGATTCTAAGAATTCGCTTAGGTATCACGTTTCTTAGGAAACTGCAAGCAATCACGGTGGAGTTGTTATCAATTGGAGAGGGAGTTAGAAATACGAAGAACTTTCAATGCACCTTTTGGATTAGCTACATGATAAATTTTGAGTGGTCCGCCTGCAGCTAGGTGATGAGCTTTTATTGTTGGTTTGCCTTGTTACGAAAAATCATTTCTAAGGTGTATCAAATCCTATCCAGAAAATGTTACGGGAGAGCATTCATTGTTTTATTCTCCCAACCTAGGGATGGTAACTTTTACCGGCCCGAAGAATACCTGACCTGATCCAACCCTAATGAAGCGGGTTTTACCCGATTCATTTATTTTAGAAATGGATATGGATTTGACCTATAAAACCCGAGACGGGTTCGGGTCGAGCATGGATAATGGTATGCCCCGCCCTGACTTGACCCGGTTATATAAGTTATTTACTTATTTCCTTTGGATGGCCCTTCTCCTGTTCTCTAGAAGCTTAGAGAGAAACGTGCGCCTCTTCATCTCTTTTCTTTTCCCGACTCTGCAACCCATTCTCCAACTCCCATCCCATGATGGCATGATCCCATCATCCCATCCAGCCATCCTCGACCAAATCGATGATATCCTTCCATTTTCAGATCAACGCCATCCTTTCATTCAAAGCGCGGAAGCGTGCACACAGCACTAGACTCCATCTTCTCTGCAGGTCGCTTCCAACTCCTCCCTTCCTTTCTCTATCTGACTCCATCTTCTGTACTTTGCGCCATTTTTCAATTTGATAAAAAACCCTTAACTTTAAAGAAGTTTAAAGGTCCATTAATGACGGATGTGAGCTCTTCGGCATGGATGCTAGGCGGGTACGATGAGAAGGGGAAGAGGGATTTGCTCACCAGGGATCTTCTCAGCGCGGTGGCACGGTGGTGGGATTTGTGAGGGAGGTAGATTTCGTGGGAACAGCATCTTGATTTATCGGTACAACTACTCTTATTCATCCTCCTAGTTTATTATTTTTTTTGAATTCATCCGTCTGTCTGAAGTAAGAAGAAATCGGGTATACCCAACTCGACCCGACCCGATCCGATCCTTTTATTTTACCCGACCCGATCCGATCCTTTTATTTTACCCGACCCGATCCGAGAGGGATATGGGGATTTTTTTGATGGGATGGATATAAATTTTAGATGATCTGATCCAAATCCGACCCATTGCCATCCCTATCCCGTCCTCCATGCAGTCCTTCAATGTCATGGATCAAGAAACCAAGCTATGTGAGTCCGGCCCTCTATATCTTTTTCAAAGCGAAAGCATTCATTATATTCAAGAAAGAAGACTAAGAACAAACTACCTAGAGTAACCGAAGCAAGCTAAATATGACGAAAATGTAAAGATAGCCAAAAGATTACTTCATTTGAATTACATCTCAACATTTATACATTATAACTCAAAATTTGCATTTGATAGTGGATAGATTGCCAATAATTTAAAAGAATCCCATCATGTTACTGTATCTGGTATGATTTTTTTGATGGCAATGTAGATTACTTTCTGGATCACGTTAGATAATTTGGATTGACTTTGAAAAAGATGGCAATCCAGATTCCACTTTCTTGATAATTTTTTGAACAATATTAACCTTTCTATTCTCCCTTCCTCTTAAATTATAATATAACATAAAATATTATAATATTTTGATATAATATAATATGATAAATTTAATAATATAATATAAATCTAATATATTATTTAATATATTTAAATAATATACTTAAATAATATATTAAATATATTATCTATTTAATATCTATTTTATAATAAATTTATTTAATATAAAAATAATTTTTTATTTTTATTTTTATAAAATACATAAAATATTTTATATTTTTATATATTTTTTAATATAAAATATTAAAAAATATTTTTTTATAAATAAAATATAGATTTAATTTAAAAATACTTTAAAATTTTGATTTTTTATTATACAAGATTTACCGTATGTACCAAATATAATAATTTATATTATCTACTGATAATATATATTACTAGTAATCCATATTATCTTTTAAAATTATCTAATAATATACCAAACACAATCTAAACAGTTAACCGCCAGTTCCTGATACCCATAAGTGTCCATGACGGTGCTCCATGCATCTCCATCGATTTTGGTAGTTATGTCCATGCTTCCGCTTGTTATTAACAACCCAAGTTACCTCCCATGTCAGTCAAATGCTTCCCATATTGAATGACCACCACCATAAGCCGAAGATTTAGCAGTCAATCATTACTAAACTAGGTTCACTCCGGAACCAATGTCCTAGCGCCGTTCGGCCTACAACTTTATACTCCTTATGGTCGTTTGGCCCTGCAGCTTTATGACCATACCACATAAAGACCTATGATTAATTTTAGGTAAACAATTGTCTATTAATAATATTATATTTCACGTTTCTTATAAAACAAATATTCATAATTGTTGATTTGCTTAAAGATGATAACTGAATCAGCATATATTATGATGAGTTATAGTTATTGAATCACCATATATTATGATAAGTTGCTCACGCGGCTGGCATAAGAGAAAATGTCAGTGATAATCACATAAACCACCACCATTTAATTGTAATCCAAATAAGTTTCTCATCCAAGATTTTCATCTGAGGTCTTGGTGGAGATATCAATATTTACGGCTGATAGGCATCCCTGGTATATATAGAATCTCAGACCTTTGCTGATATAAACTGATATCCCATGCATAGCCGATCAGGATTTTCTGATCTCTTCATTTACTATCTTTAATAATTATTTTTACTAAATAAAATATATTTTACTTGAGGATAAACATTAACAGTAAATCCCACTTTCACCACAAGAGCCAAAACCTTCCAATATCTTGATTTTTTTTTTTCAAAATTTTCGAACGTCCCATCTCAACTCGGACAGTCTGAAATCTCTGTTTATCTCGACGACATCATCTTTGACTTTCCATATGGTCGCTCGCTATCTTTTCCTCGAATATCTTTGACATCATCATCTTTGACTTTCGATACCTGTGCTTTCGCATGGTATCTTTTCCTCTAACAACTTCTTATAATAATCTAGTATATACACTTAATCATATCCAATTGGATTCTATTCCAATAACAAAAAGACTGCAAAATTGTGTTGTCTAATTTCCATGAAGTCAGGAATCACTGGTATTGCAACAACTTATACTTAAAAGGAGTTCTTATAAATCATGATATTTTGTAATTAACGTTAATTCATCAATATTAAATATAAACATCCATCCTGATTTCAAAGTCAGATTTCCATTTTATTGACTCCGCCTACAAAAACATAGAAGGACACTACTGGTAGGAGTACAAATGACATCACAAACATGTAAATATTTTTTGATAAGCAAAAAAAAAGAAAAGAAAAGAGATAGACTTCCGCTCTATTAAAAATTATTTGATATATAATGACAACAAATATGGTTCAATCATTTTTCATCATATTTAAATGATATGGATAAGTACATCATCCTAGCTCTGTCAAAACATCAATCGGCCCAATGACCAATCCTATACATCACACGTCCAAGACATGCATGCACTTTCATATACACAATATAACTGTCACGCCCCGAATCCAGCACCGGAATCGGCTACGCGACCGGTCGCACAAACTCTAGATTTTATTCTAGAGATCTGCAAGACCTAAGTACACATGAGTCAACACATTAAATTAAAACTAATATCATATAAACAATTAAGTAACAATTCAACAATCCATTTATTAAGTCGATATCACTAATTAGTCTACTGATTTATAACAAGCATCAGCAACCAATACTAATACCAACTAACTAACTAATTCAACATTTATGAAGCTCCGTCTCATGCCCAGCCCAATTTCTCGCTATGTATCCTGAATCTCTGAAAAAAATAGAAAGTAGGGGTGAGCTATACAGCTCAGTAAGGTTTCCATATGATCACACCAATAATAATATACATTTCTAAAAATAGCACGAACATACTAGAATATCATATCATGCAGTCAAACAACTCAATATCATGTAGTCCAATACATTCCATAACCGGTATCGTGGTCCAACCCACTCGATAACCGGTGTCATGGTCCATTCAATAACCGGTATCGTGGTCCAACCCACTCGATATCCGGTGTCATGGTCCAATCCATTCAATAACTGGTATCGTGGTCCAACCCACTCGATAACCAGCATCATAGTCCAAACCAATCAATAACTGGTATCGTGGTCCAACCCACTCGATAACCAATATCATGGTCCAACTCATTCAACAACCGGTATCGTGGTCTAACCCACTCGATAACCGATATCATGGTCCAACACATTTAATAACCGATGTCGTGGTCCAACCCACTCGATATCTGGTATCATGGTCCAATACATTTACCAATCCAGTATTATGGTCCAAACCATCAAAAGTAATTTTTATCCGATAAACACAGTATCCAGAAATATAAAATAATAACAACCATAGTTTTAATAAAAACTCAATTACACTATGCAACAATCAATCATGCATGTTAATGCTCATGTACTCGTATCAAAACCATGCCATGTAAAATAATATATAGACTAGTAATCACGTCCAGAATCCTTACCTCTCAAGAATCAACTGCCTACACCTGAACTAATCTGTACTCGAAATTTGCGCGATGCCTTCCTGCTCAGAAGATTGATTCCCTATATTAATAAATAATTTTATTAAAATCTAGATTCCCAATTTTCACGAATCTCAAGAAAATCCCTTGATTCTCTCTTTTCTTCCTCTCTCCTCTTCCTTCTCTCTCCTCTTTCTCTCTCTCCATTTTCTCTCCTCTTTCTCTCTCTCCATTTTCTCTCCTCTTTCTCTCTCCTCTTTCTCTCTCCTCTTTATCATCATCATTATTATTATTATTCACGGAAAAGCCCTCTTCCCTTTTTTTTTTTCTCTTCTTCTTCTTCTTTTCTCTCCCGATCCCCTCTCCCTTTTGCCTTCGGCTTAACTCAACCGAGACGCCCCCTCCACGATGGCTGGCAGTGGCCATGGGAAGGTTGCCGGGGAGGGCTCGACGAACCGGAGGCGGGCGGCGGCACGGCCACCGGCGGTCCACGGCCTCAAGACCAAAACAAAATCAGATTCAGCCCTTTTTTTTTTAAATCATAAAAGAAACCTTACCTAACTTTGCCGGTCTCCTGGATGCTCGCCGGAGGGAAGGGAATACGTGGAAGGAGCTCGATGGTTCGAATTGACGACTGTAGATGGGGATTTAAAGAACAACAATAAGTTTCCTCGCCGTTTGGAAGACGAACTCCGTCCAATCGGAATTCAATCCGATCCGGACTCATCACCGATCAATTCTCTCTCCCCTCACGACTCTTTTCTCGTGGCTTCCGGCGAAAACTCCGACCGGATAAAGATGAGGAGCCTCCCCTGCTCCAACTCCCCCCCGCCCTTCGTTCCATTTTTTTTTTTTCTATACAACTGGGCTGAAGTCGGTTAGGCTTGCCGACTTTGATCTAGTGCTCGGGTTTCACAATAACATTCCTCAAAATTTATTATGATAAAAATTGGGACATGCAAGGAGCCGAGTCCTTGTGAACTTCGCGCAATAAATACACATTATTATTGCAAGAAACGGTCATTTTTGTACCTTATAAGAATGGTATACATATACGAGCTCCTTGACAATGTCTCCGACATGAGGTAACCGATGCACAGATAGATACCTGATACACATCACTAAATATCAATATATATATTTGGAACATTAGATAAAGCGGTATACATATTTTGAATTTTTGGTATACATTTGTTTAAATTACTACCTGTCTAGTACTTAGAGATATAGGGATAAAATTGTCGAGAGCCACTAAGTGTATATCATTATGCCAAAAAAAAGAAATAAAACCTTTCCTTGCAAAACCAATTATTAAGTGGCTTTTTCAAAACAAAATTCCACATATCATGTTTCCTCCGATAGAAACAGAGAAGGAAAAGATAGCTTGGTCATGCGACGGACCCAAACCTAGGTACCATTCAGAGTACCATTTACGTTGGTAGAAGAAGTATCGCACAACTAAACCGACCCAAATAGACGTTATACAAATCTTGACCCAGAGCAGTTTAAAAGTGTAACAAGAGGGTTTCAGAAATGACCAAAAATTGGATCAAAAGATGGGAACCACGCTGCTTAATTCCCTAGGAGAAAGAAATCTGGGTCGGAATCAAATCTTGGAGCCAAATATAATTTGGCTTGGGACTCGTGTAGGACCACATGTGATTTATTTGCAATCATGATTGAAAAACTAAAACAACAATAGATCGTCATATGTAAACGAAAATACAAGTAGTAATTATAATATAAATGAAAAAAAGTGAGACAAATGGAAGTGATACCTAACCAAGCTTTTCTTCCACTGCAGTTGGAGTGGATGTCACTGGCTTTAGAGGGATTCACTTGATCGAGAGCAGTGCATCAGGGAAATCTGAAGACTGAAGCAATCTGATTAGTCAACAATCATGGATCATTCTAAGCCTGTGAAGGCTGGATAAGTGAGTACTACTCGAGATTAATTACACAGGCATGTCACTGTCTTAGAAGATAACAAGCAGGGTCTGTACCTGGTATGACCAGAAACCAGAAGAAATGAAGGATGTGCCAGCTGAGTTGGATATGTCCCGGGTTTACATGGTTTCAGTCTCACCATAAATTGGCCAAGACATGAGGATGAAGGCACCATTACTCACAAAGAATCAGAATACCAGAGCTGATGCTTTCCGGAGCAGCTACTTAATATTTTTTGCAAGTGCAATTAGCAGAGCCTGCTCAGGAGTATTCTAAATATATGAACAAATATAGTAGGCCACTGTCATTTTAACAGAATTCCCCCACAGCATTCGCTATCTATGAATGGATAGCTGACCAGCAAGTCTGTATGCCTGAATACTTTCCAAGTTGTGGACAACCACGAGAGCCATATCAGAAAGCATGCAGGCAATGACAGAATATAATATACCAGCATCAACAGGATAAAATAAGGATCCTAGCCATCTTACACGCGCAAATTAGGAGTTCTGATATGGCTTCAACAGAAGGAGATCTTGGATTGATTCTGGACCATGCTTAACATCATAATCAACTTGAAGGTGGTGCATTTTACATTCCAAGTGCAAGAAGAATTTAACATTTGTCTCAACTAGGCAACAACAGCATATAATGCGTGAAGCCTCCAAGCTACCTTTCAAATCCTGAATTGCAAACTAAAACAAGTATAGATATGTATCCAGGGATAAAAGAACAATCTTGATTTAAGACCAAACCTAATATTAGCAACCAGCCTCCTCTAACATGCAGACAGCCTGAAAGCGGCGCACTTTAGGATTCCAAGTGCAGGCCAGAAGCTTCTGTTTGGCTTGAATACAAGAAACCATTTCTCTTCCCTCTGCAATTAAAATAAAATATTAGTCTGAAGATGATCTACATCATCGCATTGGACAACCGAAAAGAAAAACCGATGACATAAACTGCACACACGGTCTCAACTAGACCAATATTTGTTGCAACAGACACCAGGATGTTTTGTGAGATATCCGAGTAAGCATGGATGGCACATTAAACCACAATATTGATATGTTCAAAATGGCTTTTTTAAAAAAAAAATGCAGAAGCAATGGCAAAAGGAAATGGACTGACGGATAACCACCAAGGAAATAGATTTAAAAAACTGCCATATTTATAGCATTGTTCAGATTACAAATATAAGAGAGACAATATACAGATACAATATACACAACAACCAGGCAAACCTTATCTTTTCTCACTCATGAACATCATCTTGTGAGATCTACACGAGAATCTACAGCACCCACCCACAAAAGAACAGTAAAATTTCATAGAGCAATCTGACCACCACATGACTCTGATCTAATCTACACTACTTTCTTGTGTTGCATTAGATTCCCTAAGGTTAGAAAGCAAAGCATCACGTCCCGTTAGAACAATTTGGAAGAAATCCCTCACTTGCTTTGACAGAAGATCAAGCCCATCGGCAAGCCTCCCTGTTCCCATAGCTAGATTCGAAACAGACTCCTGTAATCTTTCCCTTTCTTCCTGGTCTATAATTTTTGCTGGTGCACCTATTTCCTCGCGTCTGATAACATTGCTCTGCAGTAATGTTTCTCTTTTCTGGCAACTGCTTTCAAGTGGAGTCTCATCTTTGTGGTCAACACAACTTGTCAATGCATATAATCTCTCTGCAAATTTTTCAACTGCATCCAGCTCTCTCAATATGGTAACCTTTGTGCTTGAAAATTGACTCCTAATTTCCTCATTCACAACGCCTTGCAAGTCACTGAAGGCCTCGGCCCACAAGAACTTGTCAGAAACATGCAAATCCATCAACAGTGCAGAGCAACCTGACAATGCAGCTGCGAAGACACCGCAAGTAAACATGGTCATAACCTTCACTCCATACAAGGCTCTCATCAATACCTGCCCTTTGGCAGAGTTCTTGACCTTCATCAGATAAAGATTTTGTGCTAAACTTTGTAAGATGGAAGAACAGTTTTCAAGCTTGGGACTCTTTGAGCTGAATTGCTTCATCCAATCATGAAGAGAGGCATTGGCCCGTTTCAGTTGTTCGGATGAAGGAGAAGTGCTCGAGAAGTCCAAAACATGCAAGACATATCGCAGCAAGAGTTGCCCTTGATCCAACCGGGAGAGCTCAGAGCTATATGCGATGCAAATATCAAGCAACTTTATAGTGCAGTCCAAGTAAATATCAATCCACTTCTCATCCCAGTCAGAAACAGGAAACTGAAGATCAGTTATTAAAGTTTTAATGTTAGTGTGAGCCTCAGATAAGGACTCCATTGCATGTCCCATCCAAGATAAGCTGAGGACATCCGGAGTATCTTTAGGCTTGAGCTTTTTTAAACTTTCTGCCAAGGCTTGCTCAAAAGAATTAAGTAAGGCAAGAAGATTTGGAGACAGATGGGATCCCTTGGGAAGGATAGTCCGAAAAGGATTTCCAAAGGGAAAAAAGGTCCGCTGCTCATCATGTGGTTGGCTCATTTTGATTTAACTGCTAACAAAGAAGGAAAAAGAAAAAAACTTTAGCACAAAAAGAAGGAAAAGCAGTGAGGCTTAAAGCTTTGCTAAAAAAATTCTCCTATAGCATGCCATACCACCTGTCCAAATAACAACTGAACTAATAAGATAAACTAGATAGGTTCACATCTATCACTAGAATTTGGCCATGAATTTAGCAAATTTCAACAGAGTACAACTTGATCAAATTGCATGATGTGCATCCGTAGATATATCAGTTTATGCTTGACTCAACAAGAACAGACGCCCTTATTATCAATAGATTGAACTATAATTTGCAGGCCATAAATCAAGTCAAAGATGCAAATAAAATATTAACAGTATACATAACTCGTCAGCTATTTCATTGATGACCGAATTCTAAACATGCCTGCACACCTCAATGTATACACCAACAGACAGATAAGTTTGCATATATACATGTAGAGATATAAAATAGATATGACATAGCACAACTCTACAATCAATGTAACCAACAGATCTACTACAAAATCTTTCAGTTGTAAAAATACACATTATTTTCAGGATTTAAGTAGTCAAAGCACTGTGATAGCTTTCATGGGTTGATGAGGGCTAGAACATATGCACATACCATGAGTTGCTACCAGGAGCTATGAGAAATTCTTTGTTTATGTTAGTTTTAAATGGAAACCAGCAGTTTACAGATTAGCTGACGACCCTGGCTTAAAGACTTTTGCAGGGATCACGCTCGAGATAAATTATGTGAGGGATGATGACGACAATGTGTTCATTGAAAAGAAAAGTCCCATTTAATTTCTTTATAATGCTTTTCCCTTTTATTGATGTAAGTATATAGATGCATGAAAATTATCAAGCACTGCCATTCACAAATGGTGAGCAAGTGCAATCGTCATATCATCCAACACATTATTTATGTTGAATCTTTCATGTGCTCATGAACACTGGTTCACTTCATGCAAAGTGTGACTTGTGAGCAACAGATGGTGGCTGGTCGACAAACAAGGTGCTTTAGTTTCTTTTTTTCAAACTTATATCAAACCTATTGAGAAAATAGTGGCATAAAAAGAAAATTCCAATTATCCCCCTTGTGCTTTGTATTATCATGAACAACTAGAATCAAAATTCCAATTACCCTCCTTGTGCTTTGTATTATCTTGAACAACTAGAATCAATACTCATTTAGCTTGACTGAAACCTAAATCCAGACTGACAGGAAACCTGTCTTCTAATCAACTTAGCCGCAGCATCACGGTTTGAACCCGGCATGGGATGGTTCGAATACAAGGCCAATACCACCTGAGCTACCACCTTAGGGGTTGACTGATATCTTTTGAACCTTGGAATCAATAAAGTGATTGAGAATTCATGGGCCAATCCATACATTAAAAACTGACTGCAAACTTAAACAAAGCTCGGTGTTTCTTGTTGGAGCTTGGTAATAGACATTCACTCGACAGGTCATACTTGGAGAACCCCCTGTCCATTCATTTATCTCTCGCCAATCCGTGCGGTTCTCGTTGTATCATGGATTTAGAATATATATATCATAGTTTACAAACAAAATTACGGTTTCAAATTAGGTTTAGACTCAATTATGGCATGACAGATCCAATAATATGATCATCAACCAGCAAAAACTAAAGCTCGTACTCCAATCTAAGCAACCCCCAATAAGATCCCCCAATTAAACACAAGATAACGTAGCAACTGATCGAAACATACGGGTCAACAAATTAAATAGCCAAAAAGCACCAAATAATCACCTTCTATTACCCTTGTATATCGGTCCAATTAAAGTGCTGGACGATATAGATGAGAATACGAGGAAAAGGAAGTCCCCAAAGAACACCCAATTCCAGAGCCAAAAGACGTAAATGAAGAGGGCAACGAATATTTAAATGACCAACAACTGCATCAAATCGGCCCCTTCTAACAAGATGAAACCCCCAATTCCACAACGATTAAACTAACGGAAAGAGTAGTCATCTTCGACCCATCGACTTTGAATCATTCTAACAACGCGTCGAAAGAAGGGAAAAAAAAAGAGCTTAAATTTAGACTCACCTCCAGAACTTGAAAACGAAGACGGGAGGAGCGAGAGAGAGGAAGGATCGCGCTTCGTTACCCAATCGGTACTCGAACGGTAGCGTGAATTGAGAGGGAAGTCGCGGCAACAAACGAAAACCAAACGAGAGCTTCCGGCACGGCTTTTCTTCTTTCTTCAGCTTTTTTATTCTTTCCCCAAGCACCGACTGTCGGAAAATAAAAAGAGAAACTTCGAGACGCGCTTGGACCGTTGGGCGCCCCTCCCCCTTACTTTACCACCTGGAATTGGTACGTGACCCTTATCTTTTTTGGGGGTTTCGGCTACCTTCTAGAATCAAATTTCATGGCGGATCTGAAGTTCAAAATTAGGAGAGGTTTCGGAGTGGTTTCGGGTCCGGATTGCATCCACGAATTGCCGACATTTAGGGTCCTCGGACGCTCTAAAATGTTAAATTCGGCAGGATCGTATTAATCTAAACCGATTGAGACCTGAAAATTAAACGACTGCTAACAACGAGGACAAGTTGGATTGGATGGATTCACTAAGGTAGTGTTTGGTAACGGAATAAGAATTTTTGGAATAGGGATTGGTATTCTTCAAGAATAGGTTATTCTTGTTGTTATTCTCGATTTGTGTTTGGATGAAAATCTGGTATTCCACCTTATTCCAGTGCAATTAATGCAGTGTTATTCTAAATGATGTTTGGATGAGACGGGAATAAGTCGGTATTCCACCAAGAATAGGGAAGGAATTTTTTGAAATTCCAAAAATACCCCTACTCAAATATTAATATAAAATGAGTTATAAAATTCTTTTTTAATTTTATATTTAAATAAATATATTATTATATTAATAATAATTTAATAATATGATATATTAAAAAGATGTTATACCAAATAATTTATTAGTATGGTTTATGTAAATATTAAATTAAAAATAAATTTATTAATATTAAATTTAAATTCTGATATAAATATTAAATTAAAAATAAATTTATATAAAAGACCAAATCATCCCTGGAATACGAAAACAGGAATTACCTATTCCACTGAAAAGGTGGAATAGGAATTCTGGAATTGCTACGTTTGACCAGAATAAGGAATAGCTCTTATTCCCCCTCGATTTCGGAGCCGTTTGGGAGAATAAGAGGCTTATTCCCCTTATTCTCCGTTGTATTCCGCAACCAAACAGGCCCTAAAGATTTTGGCCATGTTGGACTGCAAGCGGTATAGGTTTGAATTAGTTTTCGTTCATCTTGCAAGAGTTTCGAAGAATATAGGACAGGGTCAGACCCAGCTCAACTTGCTTTATAAGTTCTGCTTTCTCCTTTTGCACTCCGATACCTCCAGTGCTTACCGAGCCTAGGAGAAAACAAATGGAAGGGGAATTTGAGCAGAACTCGAGAAGGTAGCATTCAGCATTTTCAGCACGAAAGGAGGTTGAGTAAATAATTATCTCTAAGTTGTAGTGATAAGTTAAATTACCTTTACATTTGAATAAATTGTCCCTTTTAGAAGGTGATCATGGATTTCTTTTTTTTTATAAGATAGAACATTCATACAAGTCTGATATGAATACAGTCCATAAAATCAGAAAATAAAATATTTTTAAATAGCTCGGGATCCGACTCCAAGCTAGTCCAAGTCACATCACTAGAGTGCTGAATGACAAATAAAGCCATGCAATTAGCGGTAGAATTGGCTTTGCGGTAGACATGCTAGATCTCCAATGAGGTAACCCCCTGAAACAAAAATGCAATGTCATGTAACAAAGGGTGAGTAGTAGCTTTCTTGATATAAGATTGGATCTAGCCAATGACAGTAATAGAATCGTCCTCAATCACCAAACGGTCCGCCTAAAGTGTCAGCCTCGCATAAACAATGCTCGTCCAAGCAACGCGCAACTTTGCTTCCAGCACTAACGGCCTATAGAGACAACTGCCACTTGCAGCAACTAGTTTAGAGTCTGGATCTCCGATAACAAAGCCCGCTCCACTAGAAGTGTCCATAATACTGCCATCAAAATTGACATTAAAGAAAGTCGATGGTGGGAGCTCCTAAAAAATAAAAAATCCTAAAGGTCGCTTCAGGAGCAAAAGGGGGTCTTAGGAATTCGAAGTCCTCAAGGTCAAGTCAACAGAATTCAGGTAGGTCATCTCAGACACCTAAATCAAGGCATGCTCCAGAACAAAACAAGCAGACACCCTCCTTGCCTAAAAAAATCAGATTTCCTCGATAGCCAGATATGGTAGGCAACATATACCATCCGCATATCTTAAGACCTAGTCTGCTCTGAGTGTATACTCAGCTTCAACCTTTGGAGGAAGGCCTGAGCAGGACTGTCTATCAAATGAACTCCCTCCAAAAAGCTCGCCTTCCTCCAAATTCGTACTGCTCTCGTGCAGTTAAAAATAACATGATCCATCATCTTATCTCCATGCTCGCACCACGTGCAACCAGCAGGGAGGGGCACATCCTTGTTTCTCAAAACTGACCTGGTAGGAAGATGAACCCAAGCCGGTTTCCAAAAAACATATTGACCTTCAGATGTACTCTGATCCTCTAAATCCAAGCTGCATCAATACTTTGGGCCGGTATCCCATAATACATCATATAAAGATCTTTAGCTCTCATGCTCTACCCACAGGAGAATCTCTACACTCTCACATCTTGAGCATCATGATTAGGGATAACAATGATAGGACTTTGCTAGCAAGGTCGGGGCAAAAAACTGATCAACACAGTCATCACTCCAACCACCTCTCTCACTGCACATCAGATCCAAGATCCTCATCCCCTGTCCAACCTCCATGCTCACAATGGTAGGCCACCTGCTCAATGAAAGGTCAGAAATCCATGAATCATGAAAAAGGTTTGCAGTATACCCAACTCTAGTAGCCCAACGAATCTGAGACATAGCCTCCCTCGCATGGCCACATATCTCTCTCTACATAATAGAGCTGCTCCGAGGAGGACAAACCTCATCAGGCACCATCCAAGAATCATACTAAGCCCTTATCAAAGAACTCTAGATAGTATCCAGGCAAAGTAAAAACCTTACTGTGTGTCTAGAGATAAGGGCCACCCTCCACACCACCAGACATTGGATCCTGAGCTACCCATCTCTAATAGGCTGGTAGAGAACCTCCTAGGCCAATAAATGCACCCCCCACGTCCTTTGGTAGGAGCCCCAGAGGAACTACCTAAAGAGTTGCTCTAGCTTGAGCAAACAAGTTTTTGGCATCCAAGTATTAGATAGGAGATAAACAGGCATGGAGCTCAAAACTGATCTCACCAGGGTCACTCTACCCATAATAGAAAAAGCTTTAACCTGCCACCCCTTAAGCCTCTCTTATATGACACCCTCCAAACCCGAGCAGTCCGCCCTTCTCAATCGTCGACCAGAAATGGGGACATCCAAATAGTGCTAAATACCCTCTTGCTCCACCACCCCCAATAATTGTTGAATCGATTATCTGATATGGGATTGGTTTTAAGATTGAAGGTGACCATGGATTTATGGAAGCTAACCTGCTAACCTGAAGCCTGGCAATATCCCTGGATAATGCTGGATAGGACCACCACATTTTGAATGGATACTCGGCCCATAAGAAGACAATTATTTGCAAATAGTAAATGGAAGATGGGGAGAGCATCCAAGGTTGGCCTATAAGGGACCAGGGTGGGAGTGTTCATCACCACCCATAATGCACAAAACATGATATCAGTATGACAGATAAATAGATAGGGAGAAAAAGGATGACATTGTCGAATTCCTATAAAGGAGAAAAAGAAGTTTGAAGGCATGTTGTTGAGGAGGATGGCAAAAAATGGCGATGAACACAAGCTATAATCCACTCAATCCATCTAGCATGAAATCCAAAACTATGAAGGGACATGCTCCAAGAAAGACCACTTGACCCGATCATAGGCCCGTTCTATGTCAAGCTTGATCGCCATAAAACACTGGCGACCAAGAGCCTGGTGAATATCATGCATGACTTTCTGGGCAACCAAAACATTATTGGTAATACTTCGACCAGCAACAAAGCTCCCTGTTCTAGAGAAATCAGACGAGGTAGGATAGACTTCATCCTTTCCACCATTAGCTTGGCACAAATCTATATAACATTGTATACAAGCTAATAGGATGATAATAGCCTGGCTCTGTGGCATCCACCTTCTTCAGAATCAAAGTAATAAAAGTCTGCATCCAAGTCGATGGCATCTCTCCAGTAGCAAAAAACTCCCTAACCACCTCCACTTGAATGATGGGCCAATATCTCCTGAAAAAGAGTAGGGGAAAGCCATCAGGCCTAGGAGTTTTATCCTTAATCATAGACCAGAACATCCTCCTAATCTCCTCATCTGACACAGACTTGATGAGCTCCCGATTCTCCTGATAAAAAAACAAAGCTTATGGGTCTGGGAGAGCAAAAGAAACATCATCATCCTCGTTAGCTAACCACCTGGATTTGAAAAAAGATACTAGCTCATTTCTAACACCCCCTCTTCATCCACCCACTAGCCATGCTATCTCTAACTGCCCGGATCTAGTTTCGATTCCTTCTAATAATGGTGACTTGATGAAAGAACCTGGTATTTCTGTCTTTCTTTCTAATCTACTAAATCATCAACTTTTGCCTCCAGAAGGTCTCCTACTGCCACAATAGTGAATGGTAGAAAGATAACAACCCTCGAACTCGCCCAATTCCTCAGTATGCTCATCCTCCCAATCCTCTCTCTCTCTTGAATTATAGAAATTGCAGTCTCCAAGATCTCTAATATGCTAAAAATATCCTCAACCTTCTTTGATTCCACCGGTGAAACTGGCATTTCAAAAGCTCCAATCTCCTCATCACTTAATATCTAGCATGACCATGAATTAGGAGCCTCCAAACTTTGCACAATCCCAAGATCGAGGATACCCCAGCCAAAACTTCTCAAGCCAAAAAGGGCTTTGGTGGGAGGGGGTAGCCTTAGTTGTAATCAGCACTAGCCAGTGATCTGAAGCAATTCTCAACAAGTGAAGAACTTGATACCTCAAGTGCTTCTAGGTCCAGTCTACTCTAGCAAAAACCCTATCAATCCTCTCCCATACTCTTGCCCCACCCTGACGGTTATCACACCAAGTAAAATAGGGCCTCGCAAAACCTAAATCCACCTACCCGTTCTCTTCAATAAACCCCCAAAACTCTCTGGAATTGACACCATCCACAAAAACCCTTCCTCTTTGCTTCTCTTGGGGGCTGTCAATACAATTGAAATCACCTGCCACCAATGTGGAAATGCCCTGTCCCATCAACATCGAGATCTCATTCCACAGTCCTCCATTCTCTGTAATCAATACTCGCATAAATATCATATAAGAGCTAAGGAAGACTATTCATTTTAGATATGATAATGCAAATTTGTTGAGTACATTTATGAAATACATCAAACTTAGCCACACCAGATTTCCACAAAACAATGATGCCCCTGCCATACCTTGAGCCTTAATAACATAAAAGCCCCATGAAAGTAGAAATCGGTGCTTGGCATGAGCAAGACTTAGACCTAAAAGATGCATTTCCAGTAAAATATAAACATCCAGACCATGCATGTATCCGCATCCATCTCCTTAAAGTAGAATGAAAGGAGAGTTTGGCAGCCCCTCACACATTCCAAAACAAAATCCTCATGAAGAAACACCCTTGGCATTGGAGGCTATTATTTCGTCGATAGACTCCTTAACCACTTTTTCCTGTTTCCCCATAGCACTCCCAAAGGCCCCAATCATTTATTTGAGCCGATCCACCAAAGCCACTCGGCTCTCAAGGCCCAAGCAACCTCTATGATCCCTAGACTCCTTCAGCCTCCCTCTCTCCCCCTTATCACCAAGCTCCCTCAGCTTTTGACCATGCCCACTTGCCATAGTCCCTCCCGTCATCTTCATTCAAACTCATCTCACCATAGCTCGTCTCCCATACCAATGCTTTGTCTTCCAAACTGTCCCTCACCTCCTCCACTATGTCTTCCATAGATTTGCAAATACCAATAGCCAGTGAAGGCACTTCCTGAACTAGCCCCTGACCTCTAGGTCCCAACTACCCCCGACCACCCCCAGATGCTGGACACCCTGAGACATAACCACCTAGCTTGCTAGAGAGAGGAGGATCTAAATTGGACAGAGACGACTTCACTACAGCAGCAAGCAAGGATAGAATGGACTTACCTGCCACCGACTGGACATCCACTGCCATCGACGAGGCCACCTCCAACATTGAGCTCCTATTAGACGAAGTCCTGGATGAGATGGCACCATGGCACAGCCCATGAGGTCTCTTTTGCTTGCCAAGAACCACCGTTCTAAAGGAAGATTACAGCTAGGCCAATTTAGGTGGGCTCCTAGTCTGCTTGAGATTCAGTGCACTGACCTCCACCATATATTAGTCTAGTGGGCTTGGGCTCCTTTCATGGCCCACCTCCATGGCCTTCTCACTTGTTTCCAGCTCAATCAACACCAGGAATCACTTTCCTGGCTTGGCCAACTACCAGCCACCCGATTTCAAATCGTCCTTCTTCTCCAATGACCAGCAATGGGCCACTTTGGTGGGTTTTTGCTACCCATCGAAGTCCAGCGAGGTTCCCAAAGAGGACACACCCAGCATGATGAGAAGAGGGCTGGGAAGGGGAAGAACTTCGGCCTGACGAGTCCAGAATTAGTCGGTTGTCCTTCCGAGGGTTGGCTGGCCCTCTAGCTGCACATGGCTGCCAGATCCGCAAGGTCACCACCCATGGACCAAGTCTAGGTCGCTCCAACAATGTATGCTACTCCCTTGCCACTTCTTCACCCTTAACAACCATCGAAGAACCACAAAAGTTTTATGGCACAAGGGGCTTCTCCCTCAACCTCTCCTCTTTCCATCCCAATACACAATCATCCATGACATGGCCCAGTCGGCCACATTTATAGTACATAGAAGGCACATTCTCATAAATGAATGGCTACCAGAAAACCTTGTCTCCTCACCAAATTGATATCCCTGGTTTTAGTGGTTCAACTGAATCAAGCTCCACTCGAAGTCTTGCAAACCTAGCCTTCCGTTGTCGGGATGGGAAGTCATCCAGGGCTACTGGCTTGCTGACCTCAGAGGTGATTTCCATCAACGTCGTCGACTCCCAAAATCCATCAGCAGTCCTAGTAGATGCATCCAAACAATAGTCTTCCACCCTATTTTCTTCCCAGGTACAAACCCCGCCACCCATGGCTCCACCATGAGGAGCTGTCTGATGGTGAACCATGGCCCTCCCTGGAGAATAGCCTCACACTCAGCCCCCTCTCGAACCGGATTAGGTGATGATCTTTAGCAAGAGGAAAAGCATCCGGGTCCGCTTGAAGATTTTCATGGGTTTTGAAGTCCTTTGCCACCCATTCCGATGGGACTAGCCTACCAATGCTCTACATGAGGACAGATCTCCTCTCCCATTACATTCTCGACTCTCTCATTCTTTCCACCGAGAAGTCAAGAATTTTGGTGAAGTATTTCTACAGCTCTTTCATCTCTCCTGGTGACAACCTATTTTCCGTCCACCAGGGCTGTCTCGCCACCCCCTGGGTAGCTCTAGCCCACGGCCCCTTCTCAGGGATGCCCTTACCCAAAGACTGGCCACAACATTCTCTCCGGCACCCTTTCCAGCCATCAGAACTAGAGCAAACTCCACACTCAGTAGCTGTTCAAAGAAAGTCCCACCCAAGACACAAAACTCAATGCACTCACACAAGCAAACTTTTCTGGTCTGCACAGAAATGCCTCATCCCTCTGACCGTGGATTCTTCAAACTCTCTTCTAAAACACTTCGTTGCTCCTTAATTTCCACCACCAGGGCAGTTATGCATGCATAGCTAATTAGTGCATCCAAATAGCCTTTTACAACTTGTTTGGATGTCGGAAGAACCATCTGGCGACAAGGTCTTCTTGGCCAGATTTTTTTTTGTTAAATTTAAGATTAGGTTGATAGAGGAAAGGTTACTGGAGCTAACTTATCCAACTTATCCTCACGCAGTATTTACGCAACAAATTGGGCCTCCATGGTTGTATTTTATCAAGATAAAACATATTGACTTTGATGATCCAAATAGGATCACTTAGATGACTGATAATTTATTGTATATGATATTTCATGAAATCCAAAATTACTGGCCATATAATATCAAAATTATTTTTAATATTTCATAAAAATATAATTATTAATTATATAATAAAATATTACAATAAATTATTAATATTTTTTTAAAAATATATTTATTAATTATTTAAAAATATACTAGTTATTATTTTTATTTATCTTATAATATCATATTATTATAGTACTAATTTTTATTTTGATTGGAAAAATAGGATAATAGTAGTAGTATATTCCTATTAGATTGAGTAGAATTTTTATTTTCAAATTTTAATCCAAGAAAGTTTTCCCTACTTGGTTTTTTTTTTTTTTGATGAAAAAAAGAGGGGGATAAATCTTCCGGTGTGTAGCTCCTCCCACTGGGTTTCACTCAGCCAGACAATGCTCGATACAGGCCGCACGTTTCCACGTACCTTCCTAACCTATTTGTAAAGGTGAGTACGTCAGCCTGATCTCGCTAAGCCATAGGAGTAGGTGCTCTCTCGTCCTTTCCAGTTACGTGCTTTAGAAAAATCCTGGATTTAATCGAGTCATCCGCAGAAAAATCCTGATTTTTCCTGATTGGTTTGATCATTAATTTCAAGAGTGAGAATGGTTTAGAATTACCATCATGTAAAATCATCACAGTACAATCAAATGCAATGACCGTGCCGTTTCTATTTACACTATTTTTGATCTTGGACTTACTTCCCATACCAAACATCGTATCCATATGCCATAGAAATTTATATTCCCAACAATCGTCCGGGCTTGGTCACCCATTTTACCTGGATATGATTTAACATGGCTTGGCAACTTCTCCATGCATAAGTGTAACTCAAGATATTTAGTTACCATCATACAATTGTTCGAAATAATAGTTATTACAATATTATCACGGTCGTCAAGAAGGTTTCACACCATCTCCATTATATTATGCTAGCATCCTAGGCATGCTATTCATGTGCTGCAGAGAAGATAGGAAGGTTCTCCATCATTCATATCCATATGCAACTTATTATGGGATACTTCGGATATCTCGGATATATTTTTACTGCAGAAAAGCAAAGATAGGAAGGTTCTCCATCATTCATATCCATATGCTACTTATTATGGGATACTTCAGATATCTCAGATATATTTTTACTGCAGAGAAGTGAAGATAGGAAGATTCTCCATCATTCATATCCATATGCTACTTGTTAAGATATCTCGGTCCATGTACGAACCAACTGCCGGTTCGACTGGTTGAAGACATTTCTTCCGAACTACAAACTTCGGATCAAGGTATTCGGAAAAAGTCAGGCAAAATATGGATAAGCCAAAGCTCTTACTGGGCCTACGGGACCCGAAGACATGGTCTTCGGATCACGTCTTCGGCCTTCGTTGAAGACTAAATCCTATGGTCCCCGAAGACAAGATCCTCAGCCTAAACCGAGGAACGACCTTCACCAACTCCCGAAGACATGGTCTCCGGTTTACGCCGAAGACATAGTCTTCGGCTTATGACAAAAATCAAGTCCTCGATCTATGCCGAAGACAAGTTCTACGATCTATCTCGAGAGGATTCGAGGATGAAGATATTCCATGATTCAATCATGGGGATCTCTCTGAAAGGGAAGCCTAAAGATGGGCTCTCGACTTGTTTCAAATCTCTACGAACAGGACAAGCAACGGTTATCATCGATTATTTCTGGAATATAATAATGATGCGTAACTCCAGTGGCAACGCCTCCGGCCTGGTCGTCGGTATCGCCCATTAACTATCCAAGATTTCAAATCGTGGGAAAGAAATTAACTCCCCCATCGTAACCACTGGAGGAAGAACGAAACCGCAAGCTGGACAACTTCTTATAAATAACGGTAAGAGGGAATGCTTGAGGTAAGGCACAAGATACACTTGAAAATCCCAGAGTCTTTACCCTCTTCATTGAATCCTCCTCAGAATCTTCCCCATTCTATGGATGGAGCCCGCCTCTGACTTAGGCATCGGATTGTCCCCCGTCGGAGCAATTCTGGCCAGGAATTTATTTTGCAGGTGAACCAGGGAACGAGCCTGCGATCCATTAGCTCTGCCCGGTCAAAAAAGGGATTCTACACTAACAGATTAGCACGCCAGGAAGGGGGCATCCTGTGCAATTTGCATTGTTAAGCTCCCCTCCTCAATCAAGGGGAAGTAAGAAATTTTCAATGGCGAGAGGGAAGACTCAGATCGCCTCAACAAGTCGAAATTATGCTCCATCCCAGGGGGGTGCACCCTCGATAGAGAACGACTTTCCACCTCCCACAATTATCGTGGGACAGCAGTAGTTTGAAGCCCTCCTGAACCAGGTCACTAACCTCATGGCTATGGTTCAGGACTTTCAAAATAGAGCTTTTCAGGTGGGGCATCCGCCGGCCACCTCTAGACATAGCTCTCGATCCAGGAGGAAGAGAGCCCATCGAGAGGGGTCCACACATCTCTCCCCCCGTCCTCGGCCCTCTCCTGAAGGCTGAAGCTTGAGAATGCCTAGGCCCACTGATTCCCCGTAGAGAGGAAAAGGCTTAGGCAAACTTTCTCACCCTCTTCTGAAGACTCTACTCCTATAGAGAAAGCATCAAAGCGGGCTCTTCCTGACTACGATGGAAAATTTAAGACCATCGAATCGGAGATGACGAAAATACGGGAAAAGAGAGATGGCAATGATTTGGAGGTATGTGATCTGTGCCCGCCCTACACCGACCGCGTCCTAGCCGAAGTCATCCCTAGGCACTTCAGGGTTCCCCAGATGGAACCCTATGATGGCATCTTTAATCATCTTGACCATCTGGGCAGTTTTAAGGCCCATATGATGATCCAGGGAGCTTCGAATGTGATGTACTGCCTCGCATTCCTAGCCACCTTGAAGAAAGCAGCTCAAATGTGGTACTCGAGCATACGTCCAGGTACCATCGATTCTTTCTCCGAGTTAGAAAAATTGTTTATCTTGCATTTCAGGACTTGCCGCAAGACCTCCTGGAATATGGACACACTGTTCCTCCTTCACCAAAATGAAGGAGAAAGCCTACGAGATTACATCTCCAGGTTTAATGCGGCCACACTCGAGATCCCTGATCTTAACGAACATGTGGCCATGTCTGCATTGAAGAAGGGACTTCGTACATCCAGGCTTACCTTTTTCCTGGATAAGAAGTTTGCCAAAAGCTACGCTAAGCTCCTGTCGAGGGCTCAGAAATATGCCGATGTTGAAGAGCATGCAGCAAATTGATGATTAATCGAAGGAAAACCCCCTTCGAAGAAGAAAAATAACAAGGGACAAGGCCCCCATGTTTCCAACAACAACAAGTATGCTGACCACCGAAAAAGTCCTCCCAGGCCCAGAGCATCGGGCGGGAGATTCGACTCCTATACTCCCCTTAACCTCCCTCGAGAGAAAATTCTCTTGGAGATAGAAAAAGAAAACTATCTCCAACGGCCACGTCCCTTGAAGGCATCCTCTTCCGCAAGGAACAGGAACAAATATGGTCGATTCCACCGAGACCATGGCCATAATACTGAAGAATGCATCCAACTGAGAGATGCAATAGAGGATCTCATTAAGAAAGGGTATTTGGGGCGATACATTGGTCGCCAAGGACCTCGGTCAGAAGCTACTGTTCCCTAATCGGCTCCTGAAGAGGTTGAACTACCAAATCAGCGGCCCACTAATGGAGGCGTGGGGATGATACATCGACCTGTCAACTGGAGAAGAGACGAAGATGATGTCCCGAAGTGACTTAAGGATAACAATGCCATTCTCTTCTCCGACGATGACCTTGTGGGAGTCCGGCTCCCGCACGATGACCTTATTGTAATCTCGGTCGTTATGGCCAATTATGATATACAACGAATTCTAGTTGATAATGGAAGCTCGACTGATGTCTTGATCTACGATGCATTCTCTCGGATGTGTTTGCCTAGAGACAAGCTACGAAGGTCCCCTATACCACTTACCGGCTTCGGAGAGAATCAGGTTGATGCCAAGGGAGAAATAGTACTACCTGTAACCCTCGGTACCGAACCTCGACAAAAGACACTGCCAATCAACTTCACGATAGTCCGAACCCCTTCAGCCTACAACATCATTCTGGGGCAACCTGCCCTGAATAAATTCTGGACCGTAGTGTCATCCTACTACCTCCTGGTATGCTTTCCTACCAGAAATAGTGTTGGAGAAGTAAGAAGAGACCAGAGAGCGGCACAATAATGCTTGATGATCCAGGACAAATACTCTAACGATCCCACCACTTGGGATCATCTAGATCCAAGGGACTCGACTATAGATTCTGGTGAGCCTATGGAGAGAACTATCTCGGTGCCTTTAACTAAGGAGGACCCCACCAAGGTAGTGCAGATCGGAAGTATGCTTGATGAAAAAACCAGAACGGAGCTGATCTGCTTCCTCAGGGATAATGCTGATGTCTTCGCCTGGTCAGCTTCGGACATGCCAGGGATTCCCGTCGAAATAATCACTCATCGGCTGAAAGTTGCCCCTGGATATAAACCAGTTCGACAGAAGAAGAGAAGTTTTGCCCCTTAGAGACAAAAAGCAATAGATGAAGAAGTGAGCAAGCTCCTCAAGGCAGGGTTCATCTGGGAAGCCCATTATCCAGAGTGGTTGGCCAATATGGTAATGGTGAAGAAAGCTAATGGCAAATGAAGGATTTGCATCGATTATACCGACCTCAATAAAGCTTGCCCAAAGGATAGCTTTCCTCTTCCAAAAATTGACCAACTGGTCGATGCCACCGCAAGCCACCAATTGTTAAGCTTCATGGACGCTTTTTCTGGCTACAATCAGATCCAAATGGACCCCCGGGTTGAAAAGAAGACAGCCTTCGTCATTGACAAAGGCCGTATTGCTACAAGATGATGCCATTTGGGTTTAAGAACGCTGGAGCAACCTTTCAGAGGTTGATCAACAAGGTGTTCAAGGAGCAGTTGGGGAGAAATCTAGAGGCCTATGTTGACGACATGATAGTCAAAAGCCTCCTTAAAAAAGATCACATCCAGGACCTTAGGGAATCATTTAATGCCCTGCGGCATCATCGAATGAAGCTAAACCCGACGAAGTGTGCCTTTGGGGTTACTTCGGGCAAGTTTCTAGGTTTCCTCGTTACCAAGCGAGGGATTGAAGCAAATCCTGAGAAAATTCAAGCCCTCAAAGACATGAGGCATCCATCCTGCAAGAAAGAAGTCCAACAGCTGATAGGGAGGATCGCCTCTTTAAGCAGGTTCATCTCTTGTTCAGCCAAGAAATATCTTCCATTTTTCAAGGTACTTCGACAGACTCGAGGTTTTGAATGGACCGAAGGCTGTACTGCCTTTGAAGAGTTGAAGAAATACTTGGAGACCCCACATTTACTTTCCAAACCTCAAGAGGGGGAAGTACTCTATTTATACCTTTCCGCTTCAGATGAGGCAGTCAGTTCAGTCCTTGTCCGAAGAGAAGAAGATGGCTCCCACAAGTCGATCTACTATATCAGCAAAGTTTTGCATGATGCTGAAACAAGATATTCAAAGATGCAAAAGCTAATCTACTCTTTAATAATTGTGGCAAAGCGACTACAGCCCTACTTCCACACCCATGCCATCATGGTGTTGACCGATCAACCCCTCAAGGCCATTTTCCGACGCCCTGATACCTCTGAAAGGATAGCCAAGTGGGCTGTGAAACTAAGCGAGTTTGACATCAGCTTCTAGCCTCGATCGGCTATGAAGGCCCAGGTGCTCTCAGATTTCCTGGCTGAGTGCACCTGGAAGTCCGAAGACGAAGTGTCTCCCGCAGAAGAAGGAAACTCAAAGAATATAGAGTCAAATTGGGTGCTTCATGTAGACGGAGCTTCCAATTCTGCTGGATGCGGAGCCGGCCTCATATTGGCTAAACTTGACGGCCACACGGTGGAGTATGCACTCCGATTCTCTTTCCATGCTTTGAATATTCAGGCTGAATACGAAGCCCTACTTGCAGGTCTTTGGATCGCCAAAAGTTTAGGAGTTCGGAGATTCCAGGCTTTTTTAGATTCACAGTTGGTGGTAGATCAAGTTAAAGGAGAATATGAAGCCAGAGATCCCACCATGGTGCAGTACCTGAAGAAGGTACAAAGCTTATCTTCTCAACTGGAATACTTCGAAATCATTCATGTTCCCCGATCGGAGAACTCCCAGGCAGATGCACTGTCTCGACTTGCTACTACAATCCGGAATCTCTCGATCGCACCTTTGTTGAGCATCTTGAAGCCCCAAGTATAGCTGAAGAAGCTATGGAGGTACACCAAATTGAGATCGAGCCAAGCTGGATGGATCCCATTGTCAAGTTCTTAAACGAAGGAACGTTGATAGAGGACAAGGCAGAGGCCAAAAAGATCCATTAGATGGCGTCTCAATATATCATCTTGGACGAAGCTCTTTACAAAAGGTCATTCTCACAACCCCTGCTGAAATGTCTGGGACCGTCAAATACTGATTATGCCTTGAGAGGTCCACGAGGGGATATGTGATGATCACTTGGGAGGCAGGTCATTGGCATATAAAATTATATGCCAAGGGTACTATTGGCCCTCCATCCAAAAGGACTCAATCAACTTCGTGCGGAGATGTGATCAATGCCAGAGATATGCCAACTTTCAGAGGAAACCAGTAAGTCACTTGACCCAACTGACAGCCCCCTGGCCTTTTGCTCAATGGGGGATGGATATTCTCGGCCCATTTTTGCCTGCATCTGGACAGAGAAAATTTTTCCTTGTGGCTATTGACTACTTCACAAAATGGATCGAAGCCGAATCACTGGCCCAAATCATGGAAGGCAAGGTAGAGAACTTTGTAAGAAACTCCATCATATTTCGGTTCAGAATTCCACACACAATAATCACTGACAACGGGAGGCAATTCGACAATCCGAAGTTCAAAGACTTCTGTGCTCAGTACTATGTGCAACATAGGCTGACTTCCGTTGCCCATCCGCAGTCCAACGGAGAAGCCGAAGTAACTAATCAGACCATTCTCCACGGTCTGAAGATGAGGTTGAACGCTGCCAAAGGACTTTGGGTAGAAGAGCTAACCTCTGTCCTCTGGGCATACAGAACTATCCCAAGAACGGCCACCAGCGAGTCTCCGTTCAACCTGGCATGCGGTATCGAAGCCGTTCTTCCTATTGAAGTCTCCCTCCAATCTCTAAGGATTGATAAATATGAAGAGCCTGGAAATTTCGACCGCCGAAGAGTCAACCTTGATCTATTACAAGGCACCAGACTCCAAGCCCAGATGAAAATGGCGACGTATCAACAAAAGGTCACCAAATACTACAATTCCAGGGTAAAGGAATAGATTTTTCGCACGGGGGATATGGTGCTGCGAAGAGCCGAAGTATCTAGGCCAACTGAACAAGGCAAGCTTTCTCCCAACTGGGAAGGACCATACCAAGTTGAAGAGGTCATACATCCGGGAACGTATCAACTCAAAACCTTGGACGGTAAAATGATGTCCCAGCCATAGAATGTGCAAAATCTTCGCAAGTATTATAAATAAAACCCCCAGAATCTTTTGTGCAAATATGCTCAACTTTAAATGACATGTTGTAACAGCAACGGTTTTTTTCAGTCTGATCGAAGAGATCGGCCAATGGCGCAAGGGAGAGTCTGATCCACTTACCTTATCGGTATGTCCGACGAGCGCAACGGACAGTCCAATCAGGCTGCCGAAATGATCAAAGGCACGGGAATGGTTCATGTAACCTATCCTATGGAAAACCCGAAAACGTGTCAAGACGGGCCTAACCAGCCTACCTTATGTTAAAAAGGCACAGGGACGGTTCCTATAACCTACCCTACGGAAAATTCGAAGACGTGCCGGGACGAGCCTGAACAGCCTACCTTAACCATGACAGAGACGCACAGGGGTAACATAGATGCTGTCCCCTACGGAGAACCCGAAATCGTGCGGAAATGATTTCACATCACTCACTCTACCAACATCAAGCTTTGAGTTCACACTTTGTGGGGTTCAAAGAAGTATCATTCATAAAAAAAGAAAAAAGCGGGAAGAAAGTCGGTGTTTTCATTTCTTTTTGCATTTTTACAAAAAAAAAATTAAAAAAAGAAGAGAGATTGCAGAATATGGGAAAGTACATTTAGTGACCACCCACCGGCCCTTTCCCATGCCGGTGGGGGGTGTCCTGCAAGGAGGATGAGGGGGCCCCGGGGTTCCCATCTGAATCAGAGTCTGACTCCTCCTCAAAGTCAGAGTCGAACTCGTGTCGAGGAAAGGGAACGGAGGGTTTGATGTTGCCAAGGCCCTTCAAGTTATAATACTTGGAGGCCTTATCCCTACACTCCCGGAATCCCTGGTGATAAGAATCCAGAGCCACCTCGATGACCTCCTCTTTGAAAGCAAAAGATGCCTTGAAGTCTGAGATGGCATCTGCCACCTTCTTCTTGGCCTCTACCGCCTCCGCGACGGCCACCTCGACCTGAGCCCTGGCTTCCTCCAGTTGAGCCTCCAGGATACAGACTTTTCTTTCCAAGCGATTGACAACTGGGTCGTCATTGTCGCTCAGCCCGAGGAACCCTGGGCTGCCCCTTGCCCCGGTGTTGATGGCCCTCCTCTCTGCCACCCTTCGAAGCTCGGGAACACTAAACTTTATTTTGCTGGGTCGTTGGAGAAAGAAAAGGAACTTCTGAAATAGGAGTCTGAAACTGCGATGGCCTTCGACAGGGGAGGACAAGGTCCCATTTATATGAACCTTACACCCACGACCGGCCACAGGGAAACGTGCTTTACGCCCTTTCCTGAACCCATCAAAAGATGCCATGTGTCAAAGCGTCGCCTCGAGACCCAAGTGACCGCTCGGGAGCGGTATAATCACCAATAACTATCCTTGGAATGGCGATCGCCGGTACTTCAAATCCAGAACAATCTCCATCGTGCAGCTACTGCATTAATGGCTCCCTTTCGGAAAGGAAGGATATGGCGACACCCAGGGTGCATGAAAATGCGACTGTTCGAATATCGACACACTCATTACGGGCAACGAGAATCATAATCAATGTTCCTCGATCATCGATCAACAGGAAAATGACACCTGTCCGTTGTGTCCATTCCTAGACGGGCAGGTTAATTATGGAAAAAGGCTGATATCAGCCTAATTTGATCATGGATGATCTTCGGCAACAACATTCCAATTTGCTTCGGAACTCGTCTTCAACGTCAGTCACGAGCCAAATGGTCTTCGACTTCGGCTTCTCAATCAAGAAAGAAAAAGGAGCAATGAAATTCGAGTCATCATCGAAGCCAGAAACCTCGTTCAAATTATAATAAAAAATATGGCATAACATGTACAAAAGGAGGAAGTCATTTGAAAATTCGAAATAGTTCATTGGTTATATTTTAGAGGGAAACAAAGAAGAAATACAATGCTTAAAAATACACATATCCCAAAGCATCAGCTGGAGGAGACCCAGCATCACAAGATTGGAACAGTTCGTCGATTTACGCGGAGAGGGTTTCCTGAAATTGGGTTGAGTCCAGAGGGTCTTCAACCTGGACCTCCTCCGCAGCTCGAGCTTCCTCTTAGGTCGGGATTGGGATCACATCTATGTCCTCGGCTGCGACGGGAGTTTTTCCCTCCAAGCCTGGCACCTCTTCGGCCTCCTCAACCTGGGCCGAAATTATGCTGGGAATATCCTCCCTTGGACTTGGCATCCCTGTGATCTCTTCTTTAGCTTCGGCTTCTTCTTCTTCTTCTTCTTCTTCCACAATGTCGAATGCAGGGATGGCAGAAAGGTCCAGTTTAGGGAAAGCCTTACTGACCTTGGCGAGTCCGTCGTTGAAACCGTGCTGGTAGCTGTACAAGGTCGTCTCATTCATCTCCTACTGGAACTCTGAGAACCTCCTAAAATTTGCTACAGCTCTACCTGCCAACTCTTTCAGGACTTCGGACTCTCTCCTAGCCGCTTCAGATTTCAAGGCCGCCTCTTCGGCCCTTAAGGAGGCCTCTCTGGCTCTTAAGGATGCCTCTTCGGCCTTTCTAATTGCCTCCTCGGCAGCCTTGGTTAGGCTCTCTGTCTTTTCCTGATTCTCCTTGAAGGATTGTTCCAAGGAATTGACGTGTTCTCTACTCTTCCTCAACTTAGCCCCTTACCCCGCGATTGTCAAATGGGCATCCTTCAGCTCATTCCTCAGGCCGTGAATTTCAGCATCTGCATGAACTAAACGATTCTCCATGGATTGCTTCAATTTCTCGGCCACCTCTTTTTCAGCCTCGGCTGTATGGAGCTCCTCCTTAAGGCCATGGATGAGGCTGTCGACGTTTCCTAGGACCTCCTCCATGAAGGTGATGTTGTAGACCAGCTACATCGACAAAGTGAGGTTATGAACCAAACAACCCTCTAGGCAAAGAAGACACGATGAGGATCTCACCTGTTGTAGGGAGGAAAAGGCAGAGTCAGATATTCTAGCAAGACTTCAGCTTCGGATAACTGCCAAATCCTGAGGCAACAACGTATCCTTGAGCGCCCGCCTAGCCACGGCGAGAACCAACAATCCCCCCATGGGAAAAAGCTTCGAAGAGTCCGCAGGACGGCTCCCAGCTAGAGAAGCCTCACGAATGGACTCTCTCTCGACTTGTGGCGCCTTGCCCCTGTCAACTACAGGGAGCAAGGCGCTGGCTCATCAGCCATCGGAGGCGGACTCTCCCTTATGTGAACTGGAGAGGTAACCGCCGGTGAAGGCTCAACTAGCTGAGCCCCTGTGAGGGCCTCCATCATTGGCATCGCATTCCCTTCAGAGGCTCATCTGGAGGACGAAGTGCTCCCACTCATCTCAGAACCATCCCTTCGAGTTCTCTTCCAAATCGTCGATCTTGTGGGGGGGGTGCATGAGCTGCCTCTTCTTGGAAGATTGACGGAGCCAGCTCAAGTTAGGCTTCATCTCGTCGCCTGCAAATAGAAAAAACCCTCTGAGTCGACTGAACTACAACAGGAATGGGAGAAGAGAGGTAAAATTTCCACTATTTATACCTAACACAGGGAACTTGCTAATCCCTGCAAGATGGAGATTCCTCTCCTCCAACAACTCACTGATAGGAACAGCCTCTGAATCAGTCAGTAAATCATAATCAAACTGATCGGCTGCCAAAACCTTTTTTTCATCATCGGCGATTAAATGCGACTCCTTCCAATCGCTACTGAAGCCCCAGGGTTAATAGACAACACAAAAACAAAGATGGGTTTCCACCTGTGGATGGTACTGGGCATATCCTTGATGATCTTGCGGTCTGGTCGAGGGCCAATCACCCACCATCCGTTGCCATGAAAATCCCTCTTGAGCATAAAAAGGACAGTAAACAGATTGGTCCCGGGCTCTATGTTAGCTATGCGACATCGAACCAAGAATCCGTAGATGTTCCGAATACTATTCGGAGTCAACTGTGCAGGCACCACTTGGTACAGACGAAAGATTTTGATGAAAAAAGGATGCAGGGGAAATCGAAGGCCAGCCTTCAAATGGTCTTCGTACACAGCCAAACACCCGGGAGGAGGTTTGTTCACCCAATCCTCGGATGCAAGAAAAATTAAAGAAAATCCCTCGGGAACATGATAGTGTTCTCGAAGGTGAGCAACCTTTCCTGGTGAAACAGAGCTAGAGACCAGCTCCGGACTCACTGCATCACCGGCCCCCAAAGGCCCAACTTGCTCCCCGCAGCTTTCTACAGACTTAGCCATGATAAAAGAACGAGGCAAAGAGGCGGAAGGAAGATTCTACCTGCAGATGGGACCGATGGCCAAGAATAAAGAAAGCTGAACCAAAATTGAAAGTATGAGGTTGAAGAAGCTTCCTCAGCCAGCCCCTTTTCTCCTTCTCAAAAAGAAACGAAAAGGCCCACAAAGCAGCCCCAAGCTAATTTGACGCAGAATAAACCAAAGGTCGTAATCCATTTGAATCAACGGCCAAGATGAAGCATATTCATCATCCAACAGGCAGCAAGGAACCACGACAACTGCTCAAATCCCAACCAAAAGATTGGTTGAACCGTCGCCCAACGGAAAAAGGAGAGGCAGTCCCTGGCCCGTCCACTCCTTTTTCACCCCTCAATCAGGGAATGACAACTATCCATCGCCTGATTCTCAAATCAGCCGGCAGTTATGATAGACGGTCTAATCAGAGATTTTGTAATCATCCACTGCACCTTCTCTCAAGAGAAAAATGACAAACCAGTAATACTCTCACCTTTCGAGACAAATCTTCACTTTGAAAACTGAGAGTAGGGGGCAACTGTTAGGATATCTCGGTCCATGTACGAACCAACTACCGGTTCAACCGGCTGAAGACATTTCTTCCGAACCACAAACTTCGGACCAAGGTATTCGGGAAAAGTCAGGCGACCTATGGACAAGCCAAAGCTCTTACTAGGCCTACGGTACCCAAAGACATGGTCTTCGGATCATGTCTTCGGCCTTCGTCGAAGACTAAGTCCTACGGTCCCCGAAGACAAGATCATCAGCCTAAACCGAGGAACAACCTTCACCAACTCCCGAAGACATGGTCTCCGGTTTACACCGAAGATATAATTTTTGGCTTATGACAAAGATTAAGTCCTCGATCTATGTCGAAGACAAGTTCTACGATCTGTCTCGAGAGGATCCGAGGACGAAGACATTCCATGATTCAATCATGGAGATCTCCCTAAAAGGGAAGCCTGAAGACGGGCTCTCGACTTATTTCAAATCTCTACGAACGGGACAAGCAACGGTTATCATCGACTATTTCCGAAATATAATCATGGCACGTAACTCCAGCGGCAACACCTCTAGCCTAGCCACCGGAACCATCCATTAACTATCCAAGATTCCAAATCATGGAAAAGAAATTAACTCCCCCATCGTAACCGCTGGAGGAAGAACGGAACCACAGGCTGGACAATTCCTTATAAATAACGATAAGAGGGAATGCTCGAGGTAAGGCACAAGATACACTTGAAAATCCCATAATCTTTACCCTCTCCATTGAATCCTCCTCAGAATCTTTCCCATTCTGTGGCTGGAGCCCGTATATGACTTAGGCATCGGAGTGTCCCCCACCGGAGCAATTCCGGCCATGGATTTGTTTTGCAGGTGAACCAGGGAGCGAGCCTGCGATCCAGTAGCTTTGTCCGGTCGAAAAAGGGATTCTACGCCAACACTACTTATTATCGGATACTTCGGATATCTCGAATATATTTTTAGAATGTAATTTTAGAAATGCATCCTTAACCCACTGAATGCATGCTTAACCCACTGATTCCATCACCGACCTGCTTGTCAATCGAAGCCTATCGCTAAGGCATCATCCAGAGTTGCTGCTGCCCTATCTGTCGATTCATTTACTGGCCTATTAGTAGTGCCGAATCATATGCCCAAGCATGTTATACTTGGCTATTATCAAGTAAGAGGCCCATTCCTTCTTACATAGCTCGTCTCTAAGATTTTAAATAGTTTATCATCCAGATCATGGAAATAGCTATACAATATTCATGATATTGCTAGTAATAATAGCCTCTATCGACCCAATATTCTCAAAGCTGCTAGTTTTCTCATCCCTCTTTTATAAATAACTAAGATGACGGAAATTCCTGATAAATAATTCTTTTCTATGCTCATCACTTTCCTTTCATTCCAGGTCTTTATCTTGAACGTCAATAAAATTCTCACCGGAGCCAACATTGATGGGAAATTTTGTTTTACAGGTTATTCCAACAACAATTCTTGCCGATTATGATCCCTTCAATCGGAATCTACCGCAGCACTACTCCTTCATGTATCCCCGCATATAAAACTCGCATGCGTCGGGCCCTCCTCCCTCACCCGAAAAATATTGGGAGACTTCTTCTTTAGAGTAGCCTACCAAAGCGGGCTGAAGGCCTGGTAAAGTTCATAATTTTTTGTTTTTTTTTAATAACCTTGAAATTATCTTGAAGCTTGCCCATGACGTGGCATAAGTGGGGCTCCTCGAAGGAGGAGATACCAAGGAGATTGAAAGAATGGAAGATTGGAACAAATGTACATGTTAAGGATGTAGTATGATGTTTAAGGAACCAAGGGTACTTTACTTCAGCAGGGACTGTTCAAAATTTTGAGTATGGAGTCTTTCAAGGGCATTTAAGTTCAGTGCTTGCACTTCTCTTTCATGGATTCAACGGTCCGTCCTCGAATTTTGGGAGGCATTCCGAAAATCTCTGATATGAATGAATCCTTTTTTTTATCATTTCTATGAAATGATTGGTGTGGTGCAAGCTCCTAATTATTCAGGGGAAAAACAAAAGAATCCAAGGTTAATCTTTTGCGATCAATTTGAAGACAGGCCACACAATGGGCTTCTACACTAAATTTCGAAGTTTCTTTTGATAAAGGAGAGAGAGAATAGATGTTTTGAAGTAGGAAAAAAATAAAACCATGCCTATGCCACCTTCCGCAAGCCCATTAAGTTATACCATATAAAGCTTGAAAGCTGTCCGCTTTGTGAATGGAGTAATGCTATTGCTAGATATCAACAATAATGCTGCAGATCTAATCAATTAAAAGCAGTCAAAGAACTACTCAACAATAAATACATTAGACCATGGAATTTGTCTTTAATCACTTTATCTCTTAATTTTCAATGCAAAGATTTTGCTTAAGACCTTATTCGAGATATTCATTTGCATTCATATAAAGCACCCCCTAATACCACATATATATATATATATATTGATTGATATGTTCTATAATATATTAGCCTCTACAATATCACTCTATCAGTACAGTATTTTTTTTTTTGTGCCTGTTTTACCGTATTAAATGGATTTCTGATAATTATTATATCAAAATCAATGTTCTAGAAAGATGCTTAATGTTGTTTCGCTACATCGGCTGAGATTTTCATAATTCTGTTCTTATGGCTTAAATTTCAAAATATCCCGGTCATTTAAATCTTCTCTGCGTCCCTTCTTGGGCTGAAGTAAACTGACATCTTGGTTCACAAGAAATCTGCTTCCAGTGAATTTTCCTTGATCTATACCGAGGCCTTCTAAGATTAGATTTTTTTAATTTTTATTCTCCTGGGATTTGACTTTCCAAGATGGTTATGAATGGTCCGAAACAAGGGAAGCCCCATCCATTATTATTATTATTATTATTATTATTATTATTTTCTGAATTAGTCCTCTGCTCTCCGTCCTTTCCCAAGGCAACTGGCTCAACGAACTGCCCTTATGGAAGGATGAAACAAAGGCAACCACATGCTCCCATTCCGTATCCTCCTTGGAAATCATGACGGTGTGTACTCTTTGCAGACTACGCATGCCATTGTACTTGTCCTCGGCCTTCGTCCCTTTTATCCAAACTTCGGAGGAATGGTAAATTATGTTCTCATCCATTGCTCCTTGCTTCCAAAAATTCTCTGTTCGTAGAGGACCGGAATGGAATTGCTTCCTCCTATGTTTCTTCCCTTCATGAACTCCTAGCTGTCTTTAAATTAGAAAACAAATGACCATGCCATTCATGTGCCATGACCAAAGCATCAATTGGAGTCGCAAAGCCACTACTTTTGATCATGCAAACTGCTAGCAGACAATTATAATAAAAGATTAGCAGGGTCGGTCCTCGATGTGCAAAAAGCTCCCATCGGGAAACTTCCTTGCTTGAGAGAGCCCATGTGAGGCATTTTATACTACTACTCCCGGGAAAGAGAGGTTGGTAGCTGTCGGGAAAGTTTATTCATAGAAAAATAGGTGGCGATATCTCTCATGATCTACAATGCTTTCCACCCATGGATTGTGGGAATGAAACCTTGATTTCTTATATTTCCAAAGGGCATCATTTTGCAACTTAATTAATTAAAAGATTCTAATAAAAATTAACTTAGTCAAAAGGTCTCTGGGATTCTAGTGGCTTGTAATGGGGATGGATGCAATAGCTTTAAGCTTATTACTAAGGTGGCTTCCGGGGTTCCGTGGAAGAAGAGGCCTTGTGGTGCAGAAATCGATGAGGGATATAGTGGTAGACCTTGCCTTGTGCTTGGCTTCATCATTGAAACGCAGAAAAAGACCACCACAAGATACTGTCTTGAGCTGAGTGGAAAAAGGTACCATGGGACTTCAGCTACACCAAGCTTTTTGGTTCTTCCTCACCATTCCTTTTTTTCCTTCCATGTGGTTTTCTATGTCACAAAAGCATCCTTTTGACTACAAGTAGTGAAAGAGGGTCCATCTATACAGTGGAGGAATTATTGGTTGAACCGGGTTTTTCCAGCTCGGCGTTGGATCAACCACGGACCAACACGTACAAAGACGGACAAAAAAGAAACAGGAATGCTCTTGAAATAAAACGATGCACCTTCAAAACCCACAATCACGTTGATGGCCTATCCTTTGGCTTTCTACAAACACCAATGAGTAGTTTTGCCATGTCCAACCTTGAGAGCTGTTTCATTACTGAAGCAGTTGTAGTTGAAGTTTTTATGCTGATGCTAGTAATCCATAACAAAAATTACCAACTACACAAAGTGAACTCTCCATGTCTTCGTAATATGTGAATCAAGCCTAATCATGGGCACTTCAGCTTAAAGAATGATGCAATGAAGAGAGGGGATCCAGCACACCTATGTTAATTAATTAAGCCTAATCATGGGCATTCAAACCATCATAACAAAAATTACAAACCACACAAAGTAACTCTCCACATCCTCTGAATATGTTAATTAAGTCTAATCATGGGCACTTTAGTTTAAAGAATTGAAGAAATGAAGAGAAGGAATCGAGTAGGAATAATTGAGAATGGAAGTTGGTGGTGAGCCGATCGACAAAGGGATCGAGCCTTCTCGTACGCTTCACGACAATGACACAAGGGCACTTTGTATTATTTTTTTGTTGCGTTCTAAAGGTAATAGAAGCTTGATTAATTTGCATTAATGTATTGAAGGTTATGATGCCATTGCTTATGCTTCGAAGATCATCAAAAGACCTGAAGCCAGCATATAAACAATGCTCCGTTTTACGATAGGCCCGATGGTCAGCACGTAGATGAGCGAATCGTTTGATAAATTTTTATAATATAAGAAGAGACTTTTGGGCGCAGGAGTAGGGGGAGGGGCCGTGGGGCGAATCCACTCCCTTCCCTTTTGGCTGCAGAAGAGAATGAATGCTGTTTGTCCAACTCATCCAAAGCGGGAACCGATTGGAAAGCCATGATTAGCCCAAAACAAGGTGGAAAGGGAATGAAAGATGCTCTCAGGAGAGCATGGCTACGAATCGATTGCTGGTCTAAATGAGACTGGCACATCTCATGATGTGAGCGTGCGAAGCATGGAAGAGAGAGAGAGAGAGAGAGAGAGGAGGAGGTGGACTTCATATGTGTCTCCACTAATTTTAAAAAAAAAAAAAAAGTACCATCCAATTGATACATGTGAGGGATAGACTTTGGACGAGTATTCTACGTGCCACTTTTTCAGTTGTTTGTTTAAATTTCGCTCCCAATCTTTGAGGTGCCTACAAGTTTGAAACGAGATACTAATGATACCTATTTAGAATTTTAATAAAAAAAATTATACTTATTTATTAGCATTTTTTAGCTGCCGGATGGTGTGAGATCAACTCTCTTGTTTGTTCACTAGGATTTGAGAAATTAGAGGTACAAGGGAGAGGGCTCCACCTTTTATGGAACCTCTTTATAGAAAAGAGAAAAGCTTAAGAAAAATAAATAAGTTTTTTTGAATAGCGAACTTGAATTGCACGGAGAACTTCTAGTTTACCTTACTATCCTGTTGCCACCCGACCACTGTGGCCTATAGCTGGAGACAATCTCGAACTGCGCCCTCGTCGCTCGGGAACCTGCTCGTGCGTCTGGACCTGCAAAACAGAAAAGATCCAGGTCGGTGATCCCGGCGGGGGCACTCCGACGCTCAAATCAGTAGCGATTCAGGAAAACAGATCCTCCTGGTCGAATCCCATAGATGGACTCCACACTAGGAGGAGAAACTTATGTACTTGAAGAGTGTGAATGGGTTGAGAGTAGAGCGAGGGAAGTGGCAGCGGAGGAGAGCTCAAGCTGGATGGTTGTATCTGTCGAGACCCTTCCGGTGAGTCTCCAGTAGCCTAAAGCACTTGGCTTCTCAATTGCTCTCCTGTATGCCATCCCTTTCGCCTGTTGGTTACTTACCACCTTGGAACCTTGAAGAACTCTTTTAAGCCAGGATGGTGGCACGCCGCCTACCTTGGGATCCTCCCCTTGCTTGCAAGCGCATGCGGTGACGTTCCGTGCCATGCACGAGGTGCCTTTCCTCATTCGCGATAGGGAACAGCATCGTGCGCTCTGACCCTCCTTCTGGGAGGCAACCACCCCCTGGATTCGAATCTCCTGGGTTAACTTCTTCTTTTGGATGGCACAAACGGTCGATCAGGAGCGCAGCACCTCGATCGGGGAACCCCTTTCTTTTGGTGTAAGTAGTAGCTAGGATAATTGTTGCAGCCTAGCGGGAACCCCTCCATGGTCATTGGGCTGCTTACCGACGTTCAAGGAAGGCGGCGACGACCCTCAGCTGCCGGTCCCTTCATCCGAAGTGGGGCTAGCTCAGGGAGGAGGAACTCGACTTCGGCCAAGGCGTCTTGACCTCGAGGGAGCCACTTGGCGAAGGAGTCCGAGAAGGGCAGGAGCTCAACTTCGGCCAAGGCGTTTCGACCTCGAGAGAGCCACCTGGTGAAGGAGTCCGAAGAGAGCGGGAGCTCGACTTCGGCTAAGGTGTCTCGACCTCGAGGGAGCCACCTGGCGAAGGAGTCTGGAGAGAGCGGGAGCTCGACTTCGGCCAGGGCGTCTCGACCTCGAGGGAGCCACCTCGCGAAGGAGTCCGAAGAGAGACGGAGATCGACTTTAGCCAAGGCATCTTGAACTCGAGGGAGCCACCTAGCGAAGGAGTCCGAAGAGAGACGGAGCTCGACTTCAGCCAAGGTGTCTCGAACTCGAGGGAGCCACCTGGCGAAGGAGTTCGGAGAGAGCAGAAGCTCGACTTTAGCCAGGGCATCTCGACCTCGAGGGAGCCACCTGGCGAAGAAGTCTGAAGAGAGACGGAGCTCGATTTCGGCCAGGGCATCTCGACCTCGAGGGAATCACCTGGCGAAGGAGTTCGAAGAGAGACGGAGCTCGTGGCAGCTTTCTCCGATGTGGCATATGACTGGGTCTGATATGTGTTCCACGTCAGCGATCCTGCCACATCATTTCCCTCTACTCTCAAGTCCCGTTGGTACACGGCGCTCGGGGTGAAGGAAGTAAATACGGTACTGACATGGAAAGGCTAAAATCTGGTGCCATAATTGCCATGATCGCCGGTACCTCGCGGGACGGATCTCCAAGCCAATGCGGGGGTGAAACGTGGACTCATCCAAGGAGGCTTTATGGCTGACGCAGAATTCGAAACGGTCATGAGCAAACCGAAGCATTGCCTTCTGCCGATTGCTGACACGTGGTGCAGATTCGACGGTGGCGGCTCTGGAACGGTTGCGATCTTGTCATTTCGAAAGGAAAGACAGTTCTCTGAAAACACTTCCTCTTTCAAACTCCTCGTGCCCGCTAGCGAACCAGAGTCCCCTCTCTTCCCCTGGCTGTCCTTTTCCTCCAAGGCTAGCCAAGTTCGTCCTCTTCATTCTTTTTTTTCTTTTGGTTGGGTAGATCTCTTCTTTAGGGTTAGGATTTTCCCGGGCTTTGTCCATCTCCTTTCTTCTCTTTCTCCGTTCTTTCTTTTTCATCTTCTTCCTTGAGATGTCTCGTTGGGATCGCAACTTCCGTCCCTCGACCAATCCTAATGAGACTGGGCCTTCTCGGTTGAGGACTCCTTCTTCCTCCGATGAGGAGGAAGAGGTCCACTTCGAGATTTGCAGAAGGCCTCGCCTCACAGGAATCATCATAAGGGTGCCTAGGGTCCACCCCCCGTCTCCTCATCCTGAAGCTTCTTCTGAACCTTTTCGGTCGACTGGTTTTGGCTGTATTGCTTCGGCGATAACCGACAAGGAGCTTTCGATCATCCGGGAGACCTTCGATGTCCCGGATTCCATCCGGCTCTCGGTCCCATGACCGGGGGAACGGGTCACCTCTAGTGGCCCCATGCCAGATTGCCCTTTACGAGGAAACCCTCGCAGGGGCCTCCGATTCCCGTTTCACCCATTCTTTCTTTCTGTGCTGAGCAATTATCGTCTAGTTCCGGCTCAGTTGGTTTCGAACGCAATTAGGATAATTTTTTGCTTCATCATCCTCTGCCATTTTCATGGGATCGTAGCCCGTTTCTCCTTGTTCAGGATTTTCTTTATCTTGAAATGCCACCCGACCGAGGAGGGGTGGTGGTTCATTTCTTCATGCCCAAAGGGCATCAAGTTCAAGCTCCCATCTTCCATCAAAGGATGGAAGAGCAAATACTTCTTTGCTTCCAACGAGGGGGTCGATTGGATTTGGAGCGACCCTGACCGGACCCCAAACTGAAACATTGCTATCGAGGTGGCTGATCGGAAAATCTATGACTAGCTCAACGCCGACTAAATCCCTTCCCTCGAGGTTCTACTATCGGAGCAAAACCTGTTCGAAGCCAGGGTCAGCCCAATACGGGAGTTGGGTGAGTTCGGTGCAAGCTCTGTCTATTTTTGTTTTCTGCCTGTCCCCTCAAGCTCAAAACTGACCTCGTTCTCCTTTGTGCAGGCATGAAGTACTCCATGGATGAACTCCTCGCACTCTCCAGGAAGAGGGGTACACCGGCGGGGGTCAGAGAGTCCCCATCGAAGAGGGCTCGGAATGAGGATAGCGCAAGGGCCGCATCCGCCATGCCATTCGAGCCGAGCAGGGGGATGGCCGAACCTGTCCCCGAGCTATCGAGGCAGCATGACTTGCCCCCGGTCCGAGAGCCTAACTTAGTCATCCGGGCCAGGTCCGTTGCCGTCGCTGTGGCCCCCCCACCTCCTGAAATCGTCAAGGTGGAAGCGGAAGAAGAGTAGGAGAGGAGAGAGCTGCCATCAGCGACGCCATCCAGAGTGGTAGCGAGCCCCCACAGAGACTCCGAGATGTTCTCGGCCAGTCATGGGGGCGATGCCGCGGTAGCGGCGAAGAAGAAGAAGAAGAACTCCTGCAAGTTGCTCTTCGAGGTGGCACCAGATGCCTCATTGGTCCGGGATCGGGCCCTCGCCAAGTGCATGATGGACTTCACCATCCAACCGCGCGATCGACGAGAAAAAGTGGGAAAGCTCCTAGTCGATGCCATCCTTGGCACCTTTCCGCAGCTCTTCTCGATGGGTACTCCTGACTTTTCCTCTTCCTTTATCTTCATTCTTTCTTTTTTTTTGCTGATGTCTTCCTTGGTGCAGCTTGGGATGGACCTCTTGCTCATACGGGATTACTGCAAGAACTGGGCCAAGAGGGACAAGCAGCGGGCACTACAGCTTGACTCGCTGGCAGCCGAGGTCAAGCTGAAGGTGGATGTGACCTGGGAGGCAGAACAGAAGAACAAGGAGCTGAGGGCCGAGGCGGCAGGCACCGAGAGGCGCCTCAAGGGCCTGGAAGTGTCCCTGGATCGGGAGAGGAATCGAGCCAGCTTCCGGGCTGAGGAGCTCAAGGCCAAGGAGGCCAGAGTAGAAGAGCTCAGCACCGAGGCGGCCCGGGAGAGGGAGCAGGCCCAAGCCCTTTGGGCTCAGCTGGAGGCGTCAAAGGAGCGGGCTGCTGCTACCGAGAGGAAGGCTGCTGCCGCCGAAGAGAAAGCCACGGTGGCAATCGACTTGATGGAGGCTGTGAAGAAGGAGGTCATTGAAGCAGTAACAAATTACAAGGCCTCGAAGGAGTTTGATGCTAAGTTCCATGAATTGGCCATGGACTCATTCTTCAAGGGGTTCCTGTTCTGCCGATCCAAGATGGTGGAGCTCATTACAGGCATGAACTTGGATGGGCTCGCCTTCCTGGCTGCTCCGTGCGAGAGCCCAATCTTGGCTTTTGGCCGAATCGGAGGAACCCGTGGTTGCCATCGACGTAGTCCCGCAACCGGAGGTCCCAGAAGCTGTCGCCCCAACTGTGCGGCATCCCGGGAAGGAGCCAGCGGAGTAGCATAGGAGCCTCCCTTCTTCTTGTACCACCTTTTTTTTTGTTTCTAACTGGGCTGCCTGGCCTGTAAGGGCCCAGAGAAAATGTAATACCTTGAAAAATCTTTAATGAAATTTTCTTCTATTCTGCTTCACTTGTGTACTTTCGCATTCTCAATATTCTGGCAACCCTCCTTCCTTTTCTTCTCAACTGCCCGCATACACGTCTTTGCTGAGGCATCTTGCCTTAAGGCTCTAAGTCCTTGGGCTCTTTCCTACCGAGCTCCAGGTACGCGGGGCGGTTAAGAAGGAAGTCTTTAACTTGCTGAGTCGCTCCCACCTCATGAGCAGTGTGGCAATAGGGCTCCGTGTGCTACCTCGGAAGAGGTCTATTCGACCTTAGGTGGAACCATTTCCAAGCACGCACGGCGCGACCGAGCTAGGATGCTACACTTGATGGGCCCAGGGGGCTCAGTCTCGGAGGGGCTTGATCTGGCGAAGGAGGTCGCTCGGCTCCGGCCTAGGCGCCCCAAGCTTGCGGGTGCCGACCTGGTGGAGGACGGAGCTCGGCTTTGATGGGCCACCTCGTTGATCCGGAGGAGCTCGGCCCGACCAAAGGAGTCCGAGATGGGGTGTCCACCGAGGCGGATCTTCTGAAATGGCTTTTGACAGGGATTACACGTCAGCACGCCAGCTTCTAGCCACATCATTTGCCCCCCACTCCCAAGTCCCGTTGGTGCGGGGCACTCGGGGCGAAGGAAGTAAATGCGCTTGCTGACATGGAAAGGAGGGGATCTAGCACAATGATGATCGCGATCGACGGCATCTCGGGAAGCGATTTTTTCAGCCTACCTGGAGGAGCCACGTGGCCACATCTGAGGAGCAGTTATTATGGGTGCAGAATCCCGAGCAATCGCAATCGCAGCCAGACGTTAGTACTGTCGATGAGTGACGCGTGGTGCAAATCTGATGGCGGAGACTTGTAACGGTATGGTCGGGCACCGGTCATTTCGAAAGGAAAAGTTTCCTTTCCCGAAATACGTCTCATTTCAAACCTTTCATGCCCGTCACTGTACCGAAGCTCCTCTTTCATCCATCCGGCCATCCTTGTCCATCCAAAGATCTCAGCAGGTCAGTCCTCTTCCTCCTCGCTAGGTTGAGAAGGGCCTTCTCCTTCTTCCCTTGATCTTCCTAGGGCTAGGCTCACCTTAGGACCCTCATCTGCTTTCTTCTTCCTCCTTCGATCTTTCTTCGCCATGTCCGGTTTCGGGTCTGGTTTCCGTCCTTCAACCAATCAGGGCGAAGCCGGGCCTTCTAGGCCAAGGCCGCCATCATCTTCTTCTTATGATGAGGAGGGAGATGGGACACGCTACGAGCTTAGGGGGAGGCGTTGCCCTGGTGGTATTGTCATTAGGGAGCCCGGTCTCAACCCTTTTGGTCCTTCTCGTCCTCCTCCCTTGCTCGAACCCGTCTCCGAGTCTGTCCGGTCAACAAGTCCCGGCAGGATCGCTCGACGATCTCTGTTGAGAAACTGGGGGCCATCCAGGATGTGTATGGCGTCCCGTACTCCGTCCGGCTTTAAATTCCCGGACCGGGGGACCGGGTTACTTCTAGTAGCCCAGGCCGAATTGCTTTCTGTAAGGAGACCTTCTCAAGAGGGCTCCGCTTCCCTTTTCATCCCTTCTTCTTGTTTGTGCTGAGCAATTATCGCTTGGTTCCTGCTCAGCTAGTCCTCAATGCCATAAGGACTATTTTTTGCTTCATTGTACTCTGCCACTTCCAGAGATCGTTGCCCATTTTTTCTCTTCAGAGCCTTCTTCACTTTGAAGCACCACCCCACCGAAGATGGGTGGTGGTCCCTCTCTTCTCGTCCGAGGGGGATCAGATTTGAACTCCCCTCTTCCATCAAGGGATGGAAGAGCTAGTTCTTTTTCGCTACAGTTAAGGGAGTTGATTGGGTGTGGAGCGACTCAGATCGATCTCCAAATAGAAATTCTGCAGTCGAAGTAGCCGACAAGGATATTTATGAGCTGCTTCAAACTGGGCAGATTCCTTCTCTCGAGGTTCTGTTATCATAGCAGAACCTCACCGAGTCCGGGGTCAGCCCAACAGCGGAGTTGGGTGAGTTCGGCTCGAGTCCCTTTCTGCTCCTTTTGACTTGTTCCTTCTGAACTAGAGCTGACATGGTGTCCTCTATCTTCCGCATGCAGGTATGAGGTTCTCCATAGAAGACATGCTCTACATCACCCAGAAGAGGCCTCCGACGGGACTGGCGGAGGAACCTTCTCCGAAGAGGTCTCATGGCGAGGGCACATCGGCAGCCGCCCCCACCGAGCAGACCGAGCCGAGGAGGCGAGAGCTCGAGGCTGCTCCTGCACAGGCAAGGGGGATGGCGATTGCCATGCTTGAGCCAGAGCGGAGGGCGGCCAGGCCTATGTGGAGCGGGTGAGGAGACGAGAGTCGGTCCCCACTTCGGAGCTCGAGGTAGTCGTCTAGGCCAGGGCCGCCGTAGCAGCTGCCACCATCATGCCGCCTTCTTCTCCAGAGCTCGTCGTTGTCGAAGAGGAGGCGCGGGAAGGAGCGGACCCGGCACCGGGAGCACCGTCGGAGGGGGCGCCGAGCTCTCAACCCGCCCCCGAGGCCTATGCTGGCGATGGAGTAGGCGATTCCGTCTCGGGGGCGGGCAGGAAAGAAAGGGACTACCGTCGGGTCCCGCTCAGAATGGGGCCCGACGTGTCATTGCTTCGGGATCCAAAGATGGCCGAACGCATGATGGATTTCTCTATCCAAGCATGCTACCAACGAGAGATGGCCGGAAAGGTATTGGGGGACGCGATGAGCAGCATCTTCCCCCTACTCTTCATGGTAAGCGGGCTTAAACTTCTGGGGCTTTCTCTCCTTTTTCCTTCTCTTTTTGACATCTTGTTTGGTGCAGGTCGGAGCTGAGACACTCCTTATCAGGGACTGCTACGGAACTGGTTAAAGAATGACTAGCAACGCGCAGCCGAGATTGAGTCCCTGAAGGTCGAGCTAAAGGAGAAGTCTGAAGCCTCCCGGAAGCTCGGCCTCAGAAACGAGGAGCTCGAAAGGGGGCTCGCAGGCACTGAGAGGTGCTCGAAGGAGCTCCAGGAGGAGCTCAACCGGGAGCGGGGCCGGTCAAAAAGGAAGACCGAGGAGCTCGCGGCCACTGAGAAAAGGCTGAGCTCATTCAACGCCAAGGCGGTCCGGCAAAAGGAGATCGCGCGGTCCCTCCAGTTTGAGCTGGATGCGACGAAGGGGAAACTGGCTGCGACCGAGAGAGAGGTAGTGGAAGCGGCCAGATCGGCGGAGGAAGCAAAGGCACAAGCCGCCGAAGTGAGGAAGGAGGCCGAAGGGGCCATGAAAAGGTACAAGGCCTCCGAGGAGTTCGCTATCGAATTCTATCAGACGGTGTCGGACTCCTTTTATAAGGGTTTCATGTACCTGTATGATCGAGTTGAAGGGTTCATCCTCGATGAGGGTCGCAGCCTGCTCAGATTTTCTCGGGCTCCGGGCATGGAGCCGGGTGATGTAGAGGGGTCAGCCACCGTCCCTGATCTTCTTCTGTAGGTGGCGGCCACCGAAGTCGAAGCTGAGCAATCTGAAGTCGCTGGGGACGGAGCTCCATTGCTGCAAAGCCCTGTCGACGGGGCTGCTCGAGTAGACTAGGCCTTTACTTCCTTGTTTCCCAGCATTGGCCCATGTTGCCTGGCATGTCGGGGGCCCGGGAACATTTGTAAGTGAATAATGGGTTTTTAATGAAACAAGTTCTATTTGAGCAATTCTGGCCTCAACGTTTTTCTCCTCTTTTCCTTTCTCTTTTATTCTTCTCTTTTTCTTTCTTTTTCTTTTTTTTTACATATGTATACATACAATGGGGTGAGAAGAGAGGCTTCCACCTTGTTGCTGGATGTCCTGGACCCCAGTGCCATAGAGCTGAACTCTGGGCTTCAGCATCTCGAAGCTGGGCTCATAGACTTAGCGATCGGAGATCTGAGTTCCGGGTATTCGTGTCTCAGAGCTGGGCTCGGAGGTTTGGCGGTCGGAGGTCTGAGCTCCGGGCTTTGAGGTCTCAGCATTGGGCTCTGGGACCTGGTAGCCGAAAAGCTCGGTTCTGGGATTTGATGCCTTGGAGCTGGGCTCGAAGACTTGGTGGCCGGAGATTTGAGCTCCGGGCTTTGAGGTCTCGGTGCTGGGCTCTGGGACCTGGTGGCCGGACAGCTTGGTTCCGGGCTTCGATGTCTTGGAGCTGGGCTCGAAGACTTGGTGGCCAGAGATCTGAGCTCCGGGCTTTGAGATCTCGATGCTTGGCTCTGGGACCTGGTGGCCAGATAGCTTGGTTCCGGGCTTTAATATCTTGGAGTTGGGCTCGAAGACTTGGTGTCCGGAGATCTGAGCTCCTGGCTTTGAGGTCTCAGTGCTTGGCTCTGGGACCTGGTGGTCGGATAGCTTGGTTCTGGGCTTTGATATCTTGGAGCTGGGCTCGAAGACTTGGTGGCCGAAGATCTGAGCTCCGGGCTTTAAGGTCTCGGTGCTGGGCTCTGGGACCTGGTGGCCGAACAGCTTGGTTCTGGGCTTTGATGTCTTGGAGTTGGGCTCAAAGACTTGGCAGCTAGAGATTTGAGCTCCAGGATTTGAGGTCTCGATGCTGGGCTCTGGGACCTGGTGGCCGGACAACTCGATTCCGGGCTTTGATATCTTGGAGCTGGGCTCGAAGACTTGGTGGCCGGAGATCTAAGCTCTGGGCTTTGAGGTCTCGGTGCTGGGCTCTAGGACCTGGTGGCCAGATAGCTTGGTTTCGGGCTTTGATGTCTTGGAGCTAGGCTCAAAGACTTGGTGGCCTGGGTCCGGGCTTGGATATCCTGGAGCTGGGCTCGAAGACTTAGTGACCGAAGAGCTTGGCTCCGGGCTTGAATATCCTGGAGCTGGGCTCGAAGACTTAGTGACCGAAGAGCTTGGCTCCGGGCTTGAATATCCTGGAGCTGGGCTCGAAGACTTAGTAGCCGGAGATCTTGGCTCCGAGCTTGGATGTCGTGGAGCTAGGCTTGAAGACTTGGTGGAGATTCTCCAACAAAGCAAAAAATGTTTGTGCAAGGGAAACCTTAATTATCGATGAGAATGAACCTTACATCATTGGTACTAGAGAAGCGGGCACCGCGTTTTGATGTCGGGGAGTTGGCCTCCGGGTTTTGGCATGCCAGGCCTTGGGCCGGGTAGTGGTTTTCCTGCAAGGTGAAAGGCAATATGTGCAAAAGAAAGCCTTTATTATGTTAAAGGATGAGCCTTACATTACTGATAATACTTTCTCAGGTTGCAGGCGTTCCATGTTCACGGGAATTCAGCACCATCCAGATCCGCGAGGTAGTAGGCTCCATGCAGAAGAGCTTCGACCACCTTATAGGGGCCTTCCCAATTTGGCGAGAGCTTGCCGCACTCCCGGGGTTGAGACGCTTCAGCTTGGCGGAGAACCAGGTCGCCAGATCAGAAGACCTTGGGCCTCACTCGAGCGTTATAGTATCGGGTGACCCGTTGCCGGTATGCTGCCATCCTGAGTCGGACTTTGTCTCTGGTCTCTTCGAGGAGGTCCAAGTTGAGCAGAAGGTGCGCTGAGTTCTGCGCTCTGTCATATTGCTGCACCCGCAGCGTGGGCAAGCCGAGCTCGACTGGGACCATGGCCTCGGCATCGAAGACAAGGTTGAAGGGCATCTTGTTGGTCGCTGTCCTGGGTGTTATGTGGTAGGCTCAGAGAATACTCGCGAGTTCTTTCGCCCACCTGCCCTTGGCCTGGTCTAGTATGGTCCTGAATACCCTAGAGGATGGTTCGGTTGGTCACTTCGGCTTCTCCATTTGTCTAGGGGTGAGCGACGGAGGTGAAGTGGTGCTGGATGCCATGCTCGACACAGAAACCTTCAAACTCTCGGTTGTCAAACTGCCACCCATTGTCGGTGATGATGCAGCGGGGGAATCCAAAGCGGCATATTATTGACTTCCAGAAGAATTGGCAGACCTTATCTTCCGTGATCCGTGCCAGTGGCCCTGCTTTCATCCATTTGGTGAAGTAGTCGATAGCCACTAACAAGAACCTTCGTTGTCCCGGTACCGGGGAAAATGGCCCCAAGATGTCCATTCCCCATTGGACGAAGGGCCAGGGACGAAGAGCTGTGAGATCGGCGCCGCCAGCTGACGCTGTATTTGAGTATGGCACTGGCATTTGTCGCACCTCTTCACGAAGTTGGCAGCATCCTCCCTCATGGTCTCCCAGAAGTATCCCTGGCGGAGAGCTTTGTATGCCAACGTCCTTCCTCTGATGTGGTTCCTGCACAGGCCTTCGTGTATCTCCTAGAGAACGAAGGCTGCCTCTGCGGGTCTTAGGCACTTCAAGAGTGGGTATGAGTAGGATCGGCGGTAGAGCTATCCTTCCATCAGGACAAACCCGGAGGCTTTCTTTTTGATGAGGTCGGCTTCCTCACGGTCCTTGAGCAAAGTGCCATCAGTGATGTACCTGATGTACCTCTCCATCCAGCTCGGCTCCGGGGTGACTTGCTATACATCCTCGGGAGCTTCGTAGCTCGAATTTTTGAGGTACTCAATATATGCACGCCCCAGTGATGAGTCTGGTAAGGTTGCGAGTCTCGATAGTGCATCCACGCGAGCGTTCTCCCCGTGAGGGATATGGAAGATATTGAAGCGTCTGAAGCTTGTCGTGCATGAGCGGACTCATTCCAGGTACTTCATCATCTGGAAATCTCTAGCTTCATACTCTCCGGAAACTTGTCCGACCACCAGTTGGGAGTCGGTGAAGACCTTCAGGTTCTGGATGCCCAGCTCACGTGAGACCTTTAGGCCCGCGAGGAGCGTCTCGTACTCCGCCTGGTTATTTATCATGACGAATTTGAAGCAAAGGGCACATTCTGTCGTGACCCTGTCGCTGTTGGCGAGAATGAGCCCTGCTCCACTTCCGTCAGAGTTGGATGCGCCATCCACGTGGAGGATCCATGGTTCCTCCTCCGTGCCGAACTTGATTTGAGGCTTCGTGGAAGTCTGCTCCGGCTCCTCGGCAAGTCCCATGCAGTCGACTAGAAAGTCGGCTAGGACCTGGGCCTTCTGTGACGACCTCGACCGATACATGATGTCAAACTCGCTGAGCATCAGGGACCATTTGGCCAACTGCCCGAATGTTTCAGGGTGGCTGAGTATGGTCCTTAGTGGCTGGTTCGTCACCAATGTGATGGGATGCACTTGGAAGTAGGGCCTGAGGCACTTAGTATACATTATTAGACCAAAAATAAGTTTTTCGGAGCGGGTATAGCTGATCTCCGCATCGTGGAGGATTTTGCTAGTGTAGTATACTGGCTTCTGATATCCGTCCTCATCCGCGCAGACGAGGACCAAGCTGACGGCTCTCGGTGTGACCGCTAAATAGAGCAACAGCTCCTTTCTTTCCTCTGGCCTGGAGAGCAGTAGGGGAGTTGCCAGGAACTCCTTCAGCTCTTCAAAAGCTGCCCTGCACTCCTCCATCCTGGTGAAGTCATGCATCTTGCACAGCACCTTGAAGAAGGGAAGACAACGATCGGCCGACCTCGAGATGAACCGGCTCATGGCTGCAATACGCCCCGTCAGGCGCTGGACCTGCTTCTTGGATGTCGGGTGCTCCATGTCGACGATCGTCTGGACCTTCTTCGGGTTCACTTCAATGCCCCTCTGAGTGATCATGAAGCCCAGGAACTTTCCTGCCGCCACTCCGAAGGTGCACTTTGCTGGGTTCAGCTTTATTTGGTGCTTCCAAAGATTTTTGAAGGCTTCAGAGAGGTTGGCGACGTGGTCCGAGCTCGGCTTGCTTATGACAAGCATATCATCCATGTACACCCGCATGTTCCGACCGATATGATCTTTGAAAACCCTGTTGACCAAACACTGGTACGTGGCCCCAGCATTCTTCAGACCGAAGGGCATCATCTTGTAGCAGTAAGTCCCTTGGTCGGTGATAAAGGCGGTGTGCTCCTCGTCCTCTGAGTATATCCGAATCTGATTGTACCCAGAGAATGCATCCATAAAGGAGAGAAGTCGGTGACCCGAGGTGGCGTCCACTAGTTGATCAATCTTTGAAAGGGAGAAACTATCCTTCAGGCATGCCTTGTTGAGGTCAGTGTAGTCCATACAAATCCTCCATTTGTCGTTGCTTTTCTTCACCATCACCACATTCGCCAGTCAGCTCGGGTATTGTACCTCCCGGATGAAGCCGCTGGCGACGAGTTTGTCGACTTCCTCGTTGATTGCCTCCTGCCTCCCGGGGACGAAACTCCTCTTCTTCTGTCGGACTGGCCTGCACTTTGGGTCAACGCTCAGCTTGTGGATGATGATGTCAGAGGGAATACCTAGCATGTTGGCCGCCATCCAAGCGAACACATCTGTGTTCACCCACAGGAACTCCAATAGGTGGGCTTTTTCCTCCTCTTGTAGATAGGCCCCTATCTGTACCGTCTTCTCCTGATCGATTCCGAGCGAAAAAGACAGCAGGCACTCGGCCGGGCCATCTCTGGGGTCCTGCACCCTTTGGTCGAGCTCGTCCGCCCTGGGATCTTTCTCGGGAACTTTGGTACTCGGGAGGGTTTGGAAACAGTGTTGGACTGGCTGAGGTGCACCTCTCATTTCGCCAACCCCGTAAGGAGTTGGAAAATGCACCAGCAATCACTTCGTGGAGATGATGGCATCGAGCAGATTGAGTCCGGGCTGGCCGAGGATCACATTGTAGGCAGAAGGAAGTCTACTACTGTGAAGGTCATCATAACAGTGCTCTGCCGAGGTGGGGTCCCAGCGGTGACTGAAAGAGTGATTTCTTCCTCAACCCTCACAGAGTCCCCTATGAAACCAACAAGGGGTGTATGCACAGGCCTGAGCTTTGTAGGGGACAAGTTCATTCTGGATAAAGCATCATAAAAAAGCACATCTGTTGAGCTTCCACTATCAACCATGATGCGTTTTACAGGATGCTTCGCGATTGTCATCTCGACGACCACGACATCGTTATTTACATTTTCCCCCCAACCTTTCCCTTCCCTCATAAACGGGAGCACATTTTCAGATTGCCCTGCCCCCCAGGCCTTCTTGGATGCATGCTCGGCTCCCTAACTTATCATCCCCACTGGCTTCTCGGTAGGGCGGTTATCCACTGTAGGAGCTGGTGGGAGAGCGACAAGCGCCTGAGGTTTTGCTTGAGGTCTGCCCCTACGTACCTCCCGAGGTAGCCTGTCTTGATGAGATTCTCGATCTCCTTCTTGAGGTTGCAGCATTCCTCGGTGTCGTGGTCGTGGTCACGGTGGTAGCGACAGTACTTCATCTTGTCACAGCTAGAGGACGGCCTCATCAAAGGTGGGCACTTCAGGTAGGGCTCACCTTCAATCTCCATCAGGATTTTCATCCTAAGGGCGAGCAGGGGAGTAAGTGTCCCCTCTGGGACTGGGCGCACCTCGGTCTCGACTCCTAGCGGAAGCTCGGAGGTGGAGGACCTGGCTTCCGCATCCCGGATGTCCCGGCGGGGGCTAGTTTCTTCAACAACTTCCCGTCAAGCTCCCTCATCGTACGGTCTGCCTCCTCAGCATGGATGTACTTTTGAGCTCGAAGGAGGAGCTCAGAGTAGCTATTGGGGGGCTTCTTATCAAGCGAGTAGGTCTGGCGGGAGGTCCTGAGCCCTCGCTTTAGGGCTAGCATGGCGACTGGCTCCTCAAGGTTGTAAATCTCCAAAGTGACAACTTTTAAGCGGGCCACATAGAATCGTAGTGGCTCGCAGTCCTGCTGCCGGATGGAGAAGAGGCTTTCTGCCTCTCGTGGCACCTTCCGATAGATATCGAAATGGGCCACGAACTTCCGCTCCAGCTGAGCGAAAGAACCAATGGTTTCGGACTTGAGATGGGTGAACCAAACTCGACCCGCCTTCCAGAGGGTTACTGGGAAGGCAATGCAAAGAAGGACGTCAGTGGCCCCCTGGATCCTCATGAGGGCCTTGTAGCTTTCCAAGTGGTCCAGGGGGTCGGTGGTCCCATCGTAGGGATCCACCTGCGGTATCCGAAACCGGTTAGGAATCGGTTCCTCTTGGATCTCTCGGGAGAAGGGGAGATGGGCATCATAGCCCGTTGGCTTGTCAGCAGAGCCCTGCATGTTCGTAAATTGGCGGGATAACTCCACTAGTTTATGCTCGTGCTCCTCCAGGCGCTTCTCGGTTGTGCGCCTGTTGGCTTCATCGATAGAACCTTCTGCGAAAAGAGATGCAGAAGGAGACATGGGTGCACGATGCTCATGAATGGGGGACTTGCCTTTTCGACCTCGACGGGATTTGGATATCACCTGCTCAAGGGTAGGGACTGGCTCTCCCTGTCGAGAGACCTGGCCCGTTGTCTCTTCGCTGGAGTCAGATGACTACCCCGGTGGTCAGTGAAGGCCCGTGGTTATGAAGGCCTTCCGTGGAAGGATCGCAGGCTGCCACGGGATGCTGCGGCATGGGCTATGGGGGTCCCTGGCTGCTGGTGAGTAGCCAAGGACCGTTGCTGGTGCTGGAGCTGGTACACTGCCATAGCGAGAATTTGCATCTGTTAGGCGAGCGTGGCCAGCTGGACATCCACCGGAGGTAGTTGAGCAGGAGCGGGGAGCTCCTCTCCTGGACCGTGCGGGTCCCCTTGAGAAGGGGGGTCTCCCGCATAGCTGGTGGAGACTTCTCTCGCTCATGTCGTCACCATCCTCCCGGTGGACCGCTTGCAGGGGGCTTGTGCAGGATCAAAATATGCCAACTCTGTCGAACATCTCCCCTACCAGCATGCCAATCTGTTGCCGCCAAGATCGTCGTGGCCCGTAGCTGCTATCGATGTCGGATTACCCTTCGTCCTCTCGAGATTGGTATGCACTCCTGGACCTGCAAAATAGGGGTTAGTGACCCAGGCCGGGGATTCTGGTGGGGGCACTCCGATGCTCAAGTCAGTGACAACCCAGGAGAATAGATCCTCCTGGTCGAGCCTCTCTTGATGGACTCCATGATAGAAGGAGTGAATGGTGTGAGAATAGAGATGCGAGTATGCCGGGAGAGGAGGAAGCCAAGGTGGGCTGGCCTTTTTGCGAGGCTTCTTCTCCCTTGCTCGCTTAGGTGATGCTCTGTAGTTGAATTTGCACTTGCATATCTCTCCCCCTCTGGGGGTGTCGAATGTTCTTTTAAGTCTAGGTGACCGTTGAGCGCCTACCTTGGAATCTTCTCCATGCTCTTAAGCACGTTCAGCGGTGTCCCATACCATGGACGGGATGTCTTTCCCGGTTCGTGATAAGGGAGACTATCATGTGCTTTGACATTCCTTCCGGTCATCCCAATCGTGGAACCCTTGTAGTGCCTCGATCGGGGGACCGCCATCCCCGAAATTCGAATCTCCTGGTTGACTTCCTTTTTCGGGCGGTGCAGGTAGTTGGTGGAGTGCGCGACGCCTTGGTCAGGGGGCTTCCTGCCTTTCTGGTGTAAGCGGCGGCCGCAGATAGCCATCATGGCATGATAGGTGCTTCTTCGTGGCCTTCGGGCTGCTCGCTGGTGTCTTGGGGAGGTGGCTCCACTCCCTTGTTGGCCGGCGATGCTGTCCGAGTTGGTTGCCGAACTAGAGAGCTGGGACTCGGCTCCGACCCGGGAGGCTTGACCTGGTGGAGGAGGGCTGAGTTCGACTCCGGCTCAAGGGGCTCGACCTTGGAGAGGCTCGTCCCGGCGAGGGAGGACTCGACTCCTGCTCGAAGGGCTCGACCTTGAAAGGGCTCGACCTGGTGGAGGAGGGCTAAGCTTGACTCCGGTCCAAGGGTCTCGGCCTCGGAGAGGCTCGACTCCGAGAATCGATCTGGTGGAGGAGGTCGACGCGTGACTCCAGCCCAGAGGGCTCGGCCTCGAAGGGGCTCGACCTGGCGGAGGAGGGCTGAGCTCGACTCCGGCTCAGGGGGCTCAACCTTGGAGGGGCTCGATCTGGCGAAGGAGGTCGCTCGGCTCCAGCCTAAGCATCCCAAGCTTGTGGGTGCCGACTTGGTGGACGATGGAGCTCGGCTTTGACGGGCCACCTCGTTAATCCGGAGGAGCCCGGCTCGGTCAAAGGAGTCCGAGATGGGGTGTCCACCGAGGCGGATCTTCTGACATGGCATCTGACAGGGATTACATGTTAGCATGCCAGTTTCCAGCCACATCAGTTGGCATTCCAAGTCCGCGGGAATCTGGCACCATCCAGCTCCGCTAGGTAGTAGGCTCCATGGGAAAGAGCCTCGACCACCTTATAGGGGCCCTCCCAATTCGGTGAGAGCTTGCTGCACTCCCGGGGTTGGGAGGCTTCAGCCCGGTGCAGCACTGGTCACCTGGGCAGAAGATCTTTGGCCTCACCCGCGCGTTGTTGTACCGAGCTACCCGCTGCCAGTAGGTCACCATCCGGGGTCGAGCCTTGTCTCATTTTCTTGAGGAGGTCCAACTTGAGAAGGTGGGCCGGATTTTCTACCTCATCGTACTATTCCACCCACAGTATGGGCACACCAAGTTCGACCGGGACGATAGCCTCCGCGCCGAAGACGAGGCTGAAAGGCGTCTCATCCATGGTTGTCCCGGGTGTTGTGTGGTAGGCTCAAAGAATGCTGGGAAGTTCTTCTGCCCACCTATCCTTGGCTCGGTCTAGCCTGGTTCGAAGTCCTTGGAGGATAGTCCGGTTGGTCACCTCGGTCTCTTTGTTGGTCCGGGGGTGAGCCACTGAGGTGAAGTGATGTTGAATGCCGAGTCGGCGCATAACTCTTCGAACTCTCGATTATCGAACTGCCATCCATTATTGGTGATGACATTGCGGGGGAGCCCGAAACGATAGATGATCAACTTCTAGAAGAACTGGCAGACCTTAGCTTCGGTAATCCATGCTAGTGGCTCTACCTCTACCCATTTGGTGAAGTAGTCAATAACCACTATCAGGAACTTGCGTTGTTCGGATGCAAGAGGGAATGGACCAAGGATGTTCATCCCCCACTGGGCGAATGGCTAGGGCGAGAGTTTGGAGAGTGGCGTCGCTAGTTGATGCTGTATGTAGGCGTGGCACTGGCAGTGGTCGTACTTCCTCACGAAGTCGACGGCGTCCTCCCTCATAGTTTTTCAGTAGTACCCCTGACGAAGGGCCTTGTACACTAGCATCCTCCCTCCAACATGATTTCCGTAGAGGCCTTCGTGTATTTCTTAGAGTACGAAAGCTGCCTCTGTGGGCCTCAAGCACTTCAGGAGCCGATGGAGTAGGATCTGCATTAGAGCTGCCCGTCCATCAGGATGAATCGTGCGACTTTCTTCTTGATGAGGCCGGCCTTTGTTCGATCTTCTGGTAGGGTGCCGTCTGTGATGTATCTGATGTACTGGTCCATCCAGCTAGGCTCCGAGATGACTTGCTGGACTTCTCTGGGAGCTTCATAGCTTGGATTTTCCAGGTACTCAATGTGGGCGTGCCCTAGTGACGAGTCCGGCAAAGTCATGAGCCTTGACAGAGCATCGATGCGAGCATTCTCTCTACGAGGGATATGGAAGATGCTGAAGCACCGAAAGCCTGTCGTGCTCGAGTGGACCCACTCTAGGTACTTCATCATCTGGGAATCTCGAGCCTTATACTCTCTTGAGACCTGTCCAGCCACCAGTTGGGAGTCGGTGAAGACCTTTAGGTTGGGTACACCCAGCTCGCGGGAGACTCTCAGCCCTGCGAGGAGTGTCTCGTACTCTGCCTGGTTGTTGGTCGTCGCGAATCGAAAGTGGAGTGCACACTCGGCTACAATCCCATCGTCGTTAGTGAGGATGAGGCGTGCCCCACTCCCGTCCATATTGGACGCGCCGTCCACGTGGAGGACCCAAGACTCCTCGGCTTTGAGCTTCACTTGATGCTACGGGGTAGTCTACTTCGGCTCTTCAGCAAGTCCCGCTCACTCGACCAGGATGTCTGCCAACACCTAGGCCTTCTGAGACAACCTTGGTCGGTATGCGATGTCGAATTCACTGAGCTTCAACGCTCACTTGGCCAAACGTCCGAATGTGTCGGGGCTGCTAAGCACGACTCTCAGTGACTGGTCCATCAAGACCACGATCGGATGCGCTTGGAAGTATGGCCTGAGGTGCTGGCAAAAATTAACTTTTCTGAGTGGGTGTACCTGATCTCCGCATCACGGAGAATTTTGCTAGCATAGTACACCAGTTTCTTGGATTCATCCTCATCTGTGCGGACAGGAACCGAGCTGACGGCCCCCACGGTGATCGCCAGATACAGCAAGAGTTCTTCTCCCTCCAACCTAGAGAGCAGGGGCGGTGATGCCAAGAACTTCAACTCCTCAAAGGCTATTTTGCATTCTTCGGTCCAGGCAAAGTCGTGCACCTTACGCAGCACCTTAAAAAAAGGTAAGCAGCGGTCAGTCGACCTCGAGATGAACCGGCTCAAGGCTGCAATCTGGCCCGTTAGGCGCTGGACTTGTTTCTTCGAGGTAGGGTGCTCCATGTTGACGATTGCCTAGACCTTCTCCGGGTTCACTTTGATTCCCCTATGGGTGACATGAAGCCAAGGAACTTTCCTGCTGCTACACCGAAAGTGCACTTCACCGGATTTAGCTTCATCTTGTGCACTCGGAGGTTGTGGAAGGCCTCCGCCAGGTCGGCGATGTGGTCTGACTTCGGCTTGCTTATAATGAGCATGTCGTCCACATATACTTGCATGTTTCGACCAATCTGATTCTTGAAGACCCGGTTGACCAGCCGCTGGTACGTGGTGCTAGCATTCTTCAAGCCGAAAGGCTTCATCCGGTAGCAATACGTCCCTCGATCGGTGATGAAGGTAGTGTGCTCCTCGTCCTCCGGATGCATCCGGATTTGATTGTATCAGGAGAATGTATCCATAAAGGAGAGCAAGCGGTGCCCCGAGGTGGCGTCCACCAACTGGTCGATCTTCGGTAGAGGGAAGCTGTTATTTGGACATGCTCGATTGAGATCGATGTAGTCCATGCAGATCCTCCACTTTTCATTGTTCTTCTTGACCATGACTATATTTGCCAGCCAGCTAGGGTATTGTACCTCATGACAAAGCCGACTACGAGGAGCTTATCCACCTCCTCATTTATCACCCGTTGCCTCTCCGGGGCAAAGCTTCTTTTCTTCTATCGAACAGGATGGTACTTCGGGTCGATGCTCAACTTGTGGATGATGATGTCAGGGAGAATCCCGAGCATATCGATCGCTGTTCAGGCGAACATGTCTACATTAGTTCGAAGAAATTCTAACAGGTGGGCTCGCTCATCCTCTTGCAGGTGGGCTCCAATTTGTACCGTCTTCATCGGGTCGGCTTCGAGTGGATACGACAGCAGGCGCTCGACAAGGTCACCTCAGGGGGGTCCTGCACCCTTTGATCGAAGTCGTCGGCACTAGGGTCTTCCTCAGAGGTTTTGGCTCCAGGAACGGCTTGGAGACAGTGTTGGATCGGCTGAGGTGCCCCCCTCATTTATCCAACACCATAAGGAGTGGAAAACTGCACCAATAGCCGCTTAGTGGAAATGACCGCATCAAGCAGATTGAGCCCGAGGCGACCAAGAATCACATTATAGGCCGAGGGAAGCCTAACAACCTAAAGGTCATCATGACGGTGCTTTTCCGAGGTGGCACCCTGGCAGTAACAGGGAAAGCGATTTTTTCCTCGACTTCCATAGAGTCCACTATAAAATCGACGAGGGAGTGTGCACATGCCCAAGTTAAGCAAAGGATAGATTCATCCTGGAGAAAGCATCGTAAAAAAGGATATCAGTCGAAATTCCACTATCGACCATAATCCACTTTACAGGATGCTTGGCGATCATCATCTCGACGACCACGGCATCATTATTTACATTTTCATTTATAGATTCTCTCTCCATCACAAATGAAAGTACATTTTCCAAACTCTCTTCCTCGGCTCCTCTTGGGGGCGTGCTCGATTCCCTAACATATCATCCCCACAGGCTTCTCGATCGACCGGTTGTCGACTACGGGGGCCAGAGGGAGAGCAGCGAGTGCCTGAAGTTCCGTCAGGGTCTTGCCCCCCATAAACCTTCCGAGGTAGCCCCTCCTTATGAGGTCTTCAATTCCTCTCTTGAGATGGCGGCACTCCTTGGTGTCGTAGCCATGGTCACGATGGAATTGGCAGTACTTTGTCTTGTCACGACCGTTAGACGGCCTCAATGGGGGTGGGCGTCGTAGGTAGCGCTCGCCCTCAACTCCATGAGAATCTTCATCCTCAGGGTTAGGAGAGGTGTGTATCTTTCTTCTAAAATGGGGCCACTCTTTGGCTTCAGCACCTGACGGAAGTTCGGGGTGGTTGGCTCGAGCTTCCGCACATTGGATGTCTCCCCGGGAGATGGCTTTTTCAGTGACTTCCTGTCTAGCTCTTTCCTCGTACGATCCGCCTCCTCGACGTGGATGTACTTGTGAACACGGAGGAGGAGTTCGGAGTATGTCTTCGACGACTTCTTTTCCAGTGAGTAGGTCAGGCAAGAAGTCCTGAGCCCTTTCTTCAGTGCCAGCATGGCAACTGGCTCATCCAGGTTATAAATCTCCAGTGCGGCAATCTTGAAGCGGGCCACATAGTCCCATAGAAGCTCGTGGTCTTGCTGCTTGATGGAGAAGAGGCTGTCCGCCTCCCGTGGCACCTTTCGACAGGTGTCAAAGTGGGCCACGAACTTCCTCTCCAGTTGAGCAAATGAGCCGATGCTTTCAGGCTCGAGGTGGGTAAACCAGACTCGAGCCACCTTCCGGAGGGTGGCTGGGAAAGCGATGCAAAGGAGAGCGTCGGTCGTCCCTTGGACTCTCATGAGGGCCTTGTAGCTCTCAAGGTGGTCCAGGAGGTCAGTGGTCCCGTCCTAAGGATCCACCTGCAGCATGCGGAACCGACATGAGATTGGTTCCTCTTAGATCTCTCGGGAGAAAGGGAGATGGGTGTCGTAGCTCGCAGGTTCGTGGGGGGAGCCCTGCAAATTTGGAAACTGGTGGGATAGCTCCGCCAGTTTGCACTCTGTTCCTCCAGGCGCCTTTATGCCATGTGCCTGATAGCCTCGTCGGTTGAGCCCTCCGCTGAGGCCGACGGAGGAGGTGAAGGTGGTAGTTGAGGGGGGTCACGACAGGGGGCCTTGCCTCTGCGACCTCGGCGATGCTTGAAGCAGCCTGCTCGAAGGTCGGGGACCGGCTCTCCCGGTCGGCTGATCCGGTCCACTGTCTTTTCACCGGGGTCCTGCGGCTTTCCCGGCGATCTGTTATGGCTCACGGCAGCGAAGGCCTTCCTTGAAAGGATCGCAGGCTATCGCGGGGTGCGACGGCTTGGGCCGCGAGAGTCCCTGGCTGTTGGTGGGTGGCCAGGGATCAGTGCTGATGCTGCAACGGTGCACCGCTACAGTCAGAAGCTGCATTTGCTAGGCGAGTGTGGCCAGTTGAACGTCCACTGGTGGTGGTTACGGCGGAGCGAGGAGCTCCCTCTCTGGACTGTGCGGATCCCCATGGGAAGGGGGATTCCTTGCATGGCTAGTGGAGACCTCCCTCCATGGGTCATCACCATGCTTATGGTGGGGTTGCTCGCAAGGGAATTGGCTTGGATCAAAACGTGTCCTGCCCCCCCTTCCTGGCATGCCAATCTGTTGCTGCCCGACCGCCATGGCCTGTAGCTGGAGACGACCTCAGACCGCGCCCTCATCGCTCGGGAACCTGCTCGCGTGCCCGGACCTGCAAAATAGAGGAGACCCAGGCAGGTGATCCCAGCTAGGGCACTCCGACGCTCAAGTTAGGGGCGATCCAGGGAAACAGATCCTCCTGGTCGAGCCCCGTAGGTGGACTCCATGCTAGGAGGAGAAACTTATGTACTTGAAAAGTGTGAATGGGTTGAGAGTAGAGCAACGAAAGTGGCAGTGAAGGAGAGCTTAAGTTGGATGGCTGTGTCCGTCGAGACCCTTCCGGTGAGTCTCCGATAGCCTAAAGCACTTGGCCTCTCAATTGCTCTCCTGTATACTGTCCCTTTCGCCCGTTTGTTACTTACCACCTTCTTAGAACCTTGGAGAACTCTTTTAATCCAGGATGGCTACACGCCGCCTACCTTGGGATCCTCCCCTCACTTGCAGGTGCGTGCAGTGGCGTTTCGTGCTATGTGCGAGGTGCCTTTCCCCATTCGTGATAGGGAACAGCACCGTGCACTTTGACTATCCTTCTGGTCGCTCCATTTTGGAAAACCTAGCAAAGCCTCGATCGGGGGGCAGCCACCCCGTAGATTTGAATCTCCTGGGTTGACTTCCTCTTTTGGGTGGCACAGACAGTCGGTCGAGAGCGCAACACCTTGATCGGAGGACCCCTTTCCTTTCGGTGTAAGTGGTAGCTGGGGTAATTATTGCTGCCTGGCGGGTGCCCCTCCGTGGTCCTTGGGCAGCTTACCGCCGTTCAAGGAAGGTGGCGACGACCCTCAACTGTCGGTCCCTTCGTTTGAAGTGAGGCTAGCTCAGGGGGGAGGAACTCGACTTCGGCCAAGGTATCTCGATCTCGAGGGAGCCACCTGGCGAAGGAGTCCAAGGAGGGCAGGAGCTCGACTTCGGCCAAGGCGTCTCGATCTCGAAGGAGCCACCTGGCGAAGGAGTTCGAAGAGAGTGGGAGCTCGACTTCGGCCAAGGCATCTCAATCTCGAGTGAGGCACCTGGCGAAGGAGTCCGAAGAGAGCGGGAGCTCGACTTCGGCCAAGGTGTCTCAATCTCGAGTAAGCCACATGGCGAAGGAGTCCGAAGAAAGTAGGAGCTCAACTTCGGCCAGGACGTCTCGACCTCGAGGGAGCCACCTGGCGAAGGAGTCTGAAGAGAGCGGGAGCTCGACTTCGACCAGAGTGTCTCAACCTCGAGGGAGCTACATGGCGAAGAAGTCCGAAGAGAGACGAAGCTCGACTTCGGCCAGGACGTCTCGACCTCGAGGGAGCCACCTGGCAAAGGAATCCGAAGAGAGACGGAGCCGACTTCGGCCAAGGCGTCTCAACCTCGAGGGAGCCACCTAGCAAAGGAGTCCGAAGAGAGCAGAAGCTCGACTTCGGCCAGGACGTCTCGACCTCGAGGGAGCCACCTGGTGAAGAAGTCCGAAGAGAGACAAAGCTCGACTTCAGCCAGGACATCTCGACCTCGAGAGATCTACCTGGCGAAGGAGTCCAAAGAAAGACGTCCGACATGGCAGCTTTCTTCGACATGATATCTGACTGGATTTGACATGAATTCCGTGTCAGCGATCCTGCAACATCATATCCTATTATTAAAGTATAATATTTTTGAATTATTAATCAATCCTAATGAATGTATCATACAAATACAAACATATATAGGCACCATCCCCCACCACAACCATACACCTCATTTTGCTCAGCTAACTGGAGCCCTGTCCACATCCAAGAGTTCTTAGGTGCGAACAGTTTTCGGCACATCTCTTTAAAAAATCACTTATAAGCAAAAGAATTAATGGAGGATTCTTTTTTCTTTTTGATTACATGTAGACTGTGAGTATCAAATGCAGACCGACATAATTCGATTGCAAAGTATCATTGAATTTAATAAATCAACGATGAAAATATTGATTTAGATCTTTTCTTCCTTCCTTCCTTCCTTCCTTCCTTCCTTCCTTCTTTCCAGCAACATAAATACTAAACAACCAAAGATAAAGTCAGGTAAACTTCTTGGAGATCATTCCAAGAGATGGCAATTTCAGTAGCTAGCGTATTGAGAATAATGGATAAAATCTATAGCGGGCAACCATGGATGTGGCACTTGCTTATGAAAGTGTCCTAACAAGTCTCTCATGTTACATGTAGCCCAAGAAACTTTAGATTTGTAACATCCAATCAAGTCATCAACCAATATTTGATTTCCTTGATCAAAGTGGATTTTCAATTTACCATGATAAAGGGAGGTAATTGACAATCCAAGTATAAGATCCTAAGTTTCAATTTTTTTGGTCAAAACTTCTGGAAGATAAATGATTGGAATGCAAAAGACTAAATCGTAGTTTTTTTGACAAATTATTTGGGCCACTTGTGTGTATGCATTGAAAAAAGAACTGTGGTAAAGGAATCTGTATGCACTCTCTTGTTCATATCCCTTGATCAATGGGATTACGCTACAGACCATCCTTGTTTTCCCTCATGTTTTTCATTTTTTTTTTCCTTTTTTAGCAATGAAGAGAACGAAGACAAATGCGTCCCTATCATATCACCATAGTATCTTTATCTTTTTTTTTTTTTTATAATTGAATAAATTAAACCAATCAAGTGTAAATATATCATCTCTCTCTTCTTCTTTTTTTTTGGATGAAAAAAAGGAGGGAGGGGGGTAAATCCCCCGGTATAGCTCCTCTCACCATGCCCCATCCCGTCAGACAATGTTCGATACAGGCCGCATGTTTTCACTACCTTCCTCATCCATTTGTAAAGGTAAGTACATCAGCCTGGCCCCGCTAAGCCGCAGGAGTAGGTGCTCTCTTATCCCCCAGTCACGTATTCCAGGATTTAATCTTGAATTTAATCGAGTCACCCGTAGGATCATGCCTCAAATCCATGATCAAAGAGAAACAAGCAAGGTGTAAATATATCATCTCTATCAGTTCAAGATTGCAAGGTAATGCTGCTACTGCAGCCACATCTAATTGCTCCATAATTGTATTTGTCTCATGAGCCAACCTATCATGTCATTGAAGCCATGAAGCTATCGAAGATCCTCCAATATGCCTAAAAAAGAGTTAAACAGCAACATCCACTATATGATGCAGCTAGCAAACGCACAAGCCATTCTGCCCCAGGTATTTTGTTGAATTTTTTTAAAATATTATTTTTTATAAATAATATTACCAAACTATAATGTTGTTTTAAAGAAATTTATCAAATTACCATTTTTAGGTGCGACTAGCACCGATCCAACAGACGAACTGTTGACCAACCTAGCGATAAGACCGGCGACTAGACTGGCATCGACTAAATTATAAATTTTATATTATATTATAAAATATTATTTATATTTTATAATATAATATATAATATATAATATATAATTAAATTTGTTATAATATATTTATTATAATATTTATTATATGTATTATATTTTATAATAAATTTTATTTTATAATATTAATATTTTATATTATTATTAAGATAATAATTTATGAGTTTATTTATATATATTTTAATTTTTTATTTAAAAATGGAGATGCAGTAATAAGATGAAGTCGCAGATACGACCTGCGACTTCACTATACCTAGAATTTTTTATTTTTTATTTTTTAATTTGATTATATTATTTTATATTATTTTATATTTTATATATTATAATTATATTATATTATATTATATTAATTTTTTTAATTATATTATATTATTTTAGATATTTTAGATATTTTATTATGTTTTTTAGTTTTTATTGTGTTAAAATATAAGGCTTCATTTAATGAAAAAGTTTTTTTTTTTTGGTTGTTTCTGAGTCTTCATTGTTTTTTCGTTTTTTAGATCAACCTGTTGTTTTTTTTTTTGAGGGGGGTTTATTAGAAGGCGTAGGTTGAACCAGCGCCTTCAAATGAATTTTTTTTCTTTATTTTGGAAGGTGTAAATTCAATCTGTGTTTTTTTTGAGAAAATGCAGGTCTCTCCTGTATCTTCTCCATGTAGTCCAAAGAAAAAAGTCATGTCATACATGAGAACGATAGTTTGATAAATTTCTTTAAAACAGTAAGGTGGCATTTAGTAGATGGTAATCTATCCATATTACTGGTAATTTTAAACTGGATCCACCAGATAACCTTGTTTGGTTTTTTTTTAAACCGGTAATCTATGTTGTAGTGGTAATCTAGATTACCTCTTATGTAGCAATGCAGATTACTTCAGAGAGAGGTGACTATCCAGATTATTGGAGATGTAGTAATCTGGTATTTTTTATTTTTACAAAATTATCCTGTCCTTTTTGCTTCGATGAAAACGAAACATTTTCCTTCTCCCTCTCATTTAGATTCTCTAGGTGTTGGTTGAGATCTCGTCTTAAATCTATATTTTATTTATAAAAAAATAATTTTTACATTTTAGCTATTTATTAAAAATATAATTTTTAAATATTTTATATTATTAAATATAAAATATTTAATATGTTTATACTAAAATTGAAAATTTGAAAAATATTTTTTATACTAAATAAATGTAAAAAAATTATATATAATCTTTTAAATATACTAAGTAATATTTTATATTTTTATATATTATATTATTAAATTTAATATATCATATAATATTTTATTTTATTTTATTTATAATATTAGAAAATAGAATATTTTAAAATATATATTATATAACAATAGAGTGTAATATAATATAATTTAAATTATATATTATATTTTATAACATAACATAACATATATTATATTATATTAAATATAGTATAATATATTTAAAATAATATAATATATAATAATATTATATAATACATTATTAATTATATAATTTTATAAATGGTTTCATTATAAAATATCAAATAATATAATACTATATTACATTACAAAATATCAAATAATATATTATATTAATGTAATATTATATTACATTACTATATTATATTATAATATATTTTTAATAAATTCGACTTAAAAATATTTTAAAAATTTGAGTTTAGATTACTGGTAATCTATTTATTATACCAAACATAGTAATCAATCTTACTCAGTAACCAGCATTACTGGTAATCTATTTAATGATAATCTATCTTGCAAGTAAATTAGATTATTATTCAGGATTTCTTAATGATCCATCAAACACGACCTAATAATTTAATAATATTATTTTTAAAAAATAATATTTTTAAAAAATTCATATTCTGCTTACACGAGACCATTTCAAATTTCCACCGATACCTTCCTTTTGTTTGTTAAGCAATAATTACCAGATTCATTGTTCAAGTATGTCGCTAAAGGAGAAGTCTAATAAACACGCTTTCTGGAGTTTTATGCAGATCCACTGAAAGTCCGCCATGGTACAATTTTAATATTATTGTAGTTCTAATAAGAGAAATTAAGAGATTTGAAGAAGATGTGGTAACTGCCACCACGTGGCTTCCTAAAATACCTCAATAATACCGAGGGTACTGTTGTAAATTCCCTACCTCATCATTTTCCCAGGGAACTATTTGAGTGCTGCTATGTTGTCATTAGCTGTGGCCCGTGGACGAATGCAAAGGCATTGACCTCTCCCACCTCCAACCATCTCCTTATATTCTTAGACATCCGCCTCCAAAGCTCTCAAACCCTGCCTTTGTCCCTCTCTCTCTCTCTCTCTCATGCGCGCTCTTTCTCTCTCTCTCCCAATTTCTACTTCAGGATTGCAGGCAGCGAAACGCGAGCTTTTATTTTGATCTATGCCAGGTTTGAGTGTCCTCTTTCGTAAACTTTTGTTCTTCTAAATCCTCCCATTTCAAGATCGTGACTTTGCGAGACTCGGATATCTTTCCTCTCGTACCTTCACAACTCCTCATTCTTCACCCAAAAATCGTGAGCCATAAAACAAGCAACTCTTGTTTGTAGGCGTCGTTTAACTGGCTCTCTTCTCTTTCATTATTCCTTGAAGAAACTTTTATAAAAACCTTCAGATCATGTAATTTTTGCCTCCTCTCTTCCATCATCACATCCAAAAAAATCTCAAAAAAAAAAAAAAATCTTTTAGCTTTGTTTATTATGAATCCTTGAACGAGGTTCCACCTCTATTGTTATCAATCCTGGCCAGAATTCTACCATTCTTATAGCCATACCTTTATAAAAAAACACCAAATCATGTAATATTTCCCCTTCCTAGCGCACCCCCTTTTTCTATTAAAAAAATCAAAAAAAAAAAAAAAGTAGAAGAAAAGAAAGTTACTTGGTGTCGCTTTTGGACAATGCCGGAGACGGAGACCGGAACGCCGAACGTGTCGGCCCCGCCGACGCCCGGCACGCCGGGGGCCCCACTCTTCTCGTCAGTCCGAGTCGACTCGCTGTCCTACGATAGGAACTCGATGCCGCGGTGCGGCAAGTGCTTGCCGGTGAACTCCTGGACCTCCCCTCACACGTGCTTCACCGAGTTCCCCAAGCCTGACGTCTCCCTCACCCGCAAGGTACGCATGCGTGTATCAACGTATTGCCAGGCCTCTCCCTCTTATCTAATTAGCTTAGAAAATATATTATATACTTTGGTAGTATTAAATCATGTGCTTACCTTACTGTATACCCTTCCTTTGGACTTGCTCAATCGCCATCTCGTGAATTATTTAAGTTACTACCGACTTCTCCTGGTTGTTTATTTTCGTTTTTAGCTATCATTGCGTTTAGGTCCGGAGGCCTGCTCGTGTACTGGATGATCTCAGGTGAGTATAATATTCCGTATTAGTTGCTATATCTATTATTAAATTTTTTATATAATTATTATTTTTTATTATTAATTATGGTCCTAAGCGGCCTACTTTCCGTTCCGCCGCTGTATGGTTCACTTCACCCTCGGTGACCGTAAGAGATTTCTTTTTCGGGTACCAGCGTGAGAGCCAGAGGCTCGGATATGTTATGTTTCCATTAGCCTTCCTAATTTCGACCAGACCAAATAAAACCACTGTAAGAAAAACCTCTCTCGAGCCTCTGGTTTGCCCTATTTTCTATGTAACCCTGGCTTGCCTATTAAACGTTGTGAGCAATGCCAAGCTTACACAAAGGGTATTTGATTATGGAATGGGTTTTTTTTTCTTTTTTTTTTCAGAAAATTGATTATGGAATAGGTGTTTCAGAAAATTGATTGTGGAATAGGTGGAGATATCTTTCATCGAACTCAAAAATATCCTTCGTCTTGAATCAGACATTATCTCTTAAGATGAAAGCCTGTGGGATATAGATTCATCCTCCCATCCTTTTTCGGTTTACCAAAAAAGAAAGACATCCTTACCCAACATCAAAATAATCAAAAATTTATACCATGTGAGTGAATAAAAAGGACTACATGACACAAATTTATTTCATTAAAATGATAGCATAGGATTTTATCATGGAATAAGTTTATTGTTATTCTCTTCTATTACTATTTTATTCTAATTTATTTTATAAATATTTAAAAAATAAAAAAAATAAAATTTAATTTTTGTATAAGTATCCAGACTATTCCATACCTCATTGCGCAGTCACTGCCCCCTGTTTCCTGCACTTATCTCCTGCTTTTATCCATCCAATCAATAATTAAAATTTCTTATTCTGAAAAATAATGGATCGATCCCTTCCATGGTACAAGATATATCCCTTTCAAAATTTATCAGGTACCAAATATCCCTTTATAAATGAGCTTTCATAAGATTCTCTTTCTTTGATTGCGGTACTGTGTAACCTATTTGGCCGCCCTACTCCCCGTAACAGCAGGCTCCAATTTCTCGGAGCACTGCTATATATGATGGCGAGCGCTCTAAGTCAACCAACGATGGCTGGCCGTCTTTTGTCATGCCTTCCCCTCCCATCGTCCCACATGTAGAACTTCTCTCTTTGAAGCCATTTTGAGGATGGAAATTCCTCAATAGCGCCCTTCAGCTCAAGGAATCAAGTATTTTCCTGCATCATGTTACAACTCCTGACACAACATAATATAAGAATCCATTTGGTTGAGATTAATCTTATGTGAAAAAATAAATTTTATATTAAATTATCATATTTGATGTAAAGCATAGAAGAAAGTAATATTAAAATAATTAATGGATCTTAAATTTATTTTTTGAAAAAAAAGATAAAATAAATATAACAAAAGTTTGTATTTGATAAATTTTTAAGTGACGGTAATCGATACAAAACTATCTTTAATAGAATGTAGCGTTGATGATAATAAAAATATCATGAAAGATAAATCTTAGAAAATAGAGGTATATATATAATCATTAAATTTGTTTCTGTGTTTTACAAATTTATCCAATAAAAAAATTTTGTAAAAAAATTTAGATATATATCATGTGATTATAATTACTATATAAAAACTGATTAAAGATGGCAATACTATATTGATATTAAAAAATTATTTTATATTGATGGATATATTTATAAATTTCATCATATTTTTATATAAAATTAATTTTAATAAATCATAGTAAATATTTTATACTATTTTATAAATTTTTTTTTTATATAGAAAGATTAGTTTCCTTATTTCAAAAGCATCCATATATAGATGACAAGATTTGGTGCATGTCTTTCTTCAATTTTGGTTTTTCTTTGCTAAAATATCAATAACGATATAAATCGAGTCATGTCATCGAATCAAAATAATAACTATATCATGTCCCTTGTCCTGGTATGTGTCATTAAAATATGGGCCAGAATGATAAAAATGAAAGAATAAAGTTTTAAAAAATATAATATATATAATCATTAAATTTATTTTGATATTTTTTTAAATATATTTAATATATTTTTAAAAATAAGATATATATAATATCATGCAAAAAAAATTATGTAAAGAATCATGTGATTATAATTATTATATAAAAAAAAATACTATTCTCATATTAAAAAAATGTTATCTATTAATAGATATATTTATAAATTTAATTATATTTTTATATAAAATTAATTCCAAGTAAATATAATAATTTTTATTTCAGTGCTATTTTGTAAATTAATTTTATCTTAATACTCTTATATTAAAATTGTCATGATATAAAATTTGGTACGTCTCCATCATCAATTTTGGCTTTTCCTTTGCTGGAATCTTTAAAATAAAATAGATCAAATCATGTCATTCGATGAAGATAGCATCAATACCATGTCCCTCGTCCTAATATGCGTCATTTAAGTGTGTTAAGTGTGTGCTAGAATTTTCCTTGAGAAGCGCATTAGTAGATCTGATGCCTTAATTAATTACTGGCCGGACGGGTAGCGATGGGTCATCACCACTCGCAATGGCTTTGACATGAAAGGTGAGTAGAAGTAGGGCGAAGGTTTTACCCGGGGGTAGCGGGGCGCGGTTTGAAGAGGGTATCGTTAGGCCAGGACTTGGCCGCCCCCTACGAATGCGTGTTGCCGTGGATAAGTTAATAAATGGGGTCTGTTTTCGCCCGCTTCCACGCACGGCGCTGTTCCCCAACTAATCAATCCACCCCACCCTTTTTATTTCTCTCTCCGACTACTTGATGTTCAATAATGCCATATTTGTTTGAAGCCTGTGTATGATGTTGCCTCCTCGTCACCTTACTGGAATTCGAAAGGTGCTTGCAATTTTTACAAGACCTTGCTTTTTTGTTCATCAAGAAAGCTGGCTTCAATAGCATTATGTATCATTTTAGCTGCCATTACTGTTTGAATTCATACTTTCTCCTATCTTTTGATCGGTCTCTTCTTCCGTATGGTTGGTTCCGAAGAAGAATCAACTAAAATTATTAATTTTGTTGGGATGTGCGCAACGAATTAAATCAGTTTTGATCTTCAAATAATTTTTATTTATTTATTTAGATAATTAATTAATCACAACACAAAATATTGTCTATTTCCATCGAGAGGAAATGAATAATCCACTATAATTTGATCCAAATCTGGGTACAAAAAGAATACGAATATCCAGATAACAAATGCCAGATTAAAAATAAAGAGACATAATAAATAAACAAAAGAGGATAAAAGAAGCACGAGAAAAATTTCAAATATCAGTTTTCTAGCTTTTCCTAGTGCCTGGATCGAAGAAGAAATCTCTCTGAAAATTTTCTGGATTTTTTCTCTCTCTGTCTTTTTCTGTGTCTGTGTGTATCAAAGACCGCAGGCTCTATGTGGTTAAATAATCATTTGAAACTGAATCCAAAATAGATCTAAAATGAATCCAGAAAATCAAATATACTTCCAAGCCATCAGATCAAAGAATAAAGACTTAGATCGTGTCAAAATCCGTGCAAGATTTTCTCAGATCATATTTAATCAAGCTTGAATTATCGATCAATCGGATGATCTAGAATGTGAAAAATCGTGTGGACCGTGCGTACACCGTGAGAAATTAAAAAAAATCGCACGGGGAATTGGAAAAACACTCCAAAAAAATATCGCAAGTAGCTGGGCGAGTCGGCACGCGCTGGACTAGGTCGAGCGCCCGCCTACGCCGCGCGTTGCGCGTGAGTCAGGGGCTTCGTGAGAGCGATTCGTGGCTGCGGGTTGGGAGCAAACGATAACAAATTTTTGAACATGGTGACACATGTTTGGTATTCGAGTCAAAGGACAGTTTTAGCTATTGGAAAAAAAAGATCAGATCCCTCTGGAGAAGGGATCGTACAAAACGCTTTTAGGTTGACAGATGTCTTTTCTAATAAAAATGGAAGAGAGAATCGTATAAGCTGTACTCTAAGGAATCCAACATCCGGTTCAAACAACAATAACGGAAGGAGGGGTCGTTGATTGAAGTGGAAAGCAAAGGCTTGCAAGAGACGTTGTAAGGAGTGCTCCTCTGGCCTTTCTCCTTTGGTATAAAGCTGTACCGAAATTCTCATACCATGGTATGGCCATGTTTAAGCGGGAATGAAACTGTAGTCTACAATTGTTTCTTTGTTTTGAGCTGATAAGCATTTCGTTCAGTCGGATTTGTTTAACATGAGCATGTCTAGAACGATAACTTTCGTAAGCACCTCTTCTATTAGCTGTAATTAATAGTCTAAAATTTGGACCTCAATTGAGGTTTCATTTACAAATCTAAATTAATTTATATCCAAACAGCCAGTAAATGGTAATTTCTAAGGAATAAACTCCCCCTTTTATTTTTGCGGGGTGGGGGGGGGGAGGGGGAGGGGTGGGGGGTCAATGGTAGGCTTTTGCTAGCCGCCAGCTTTTTGTGATTTCATAAGAGCGTACCTGCTGATATAAAAAAGCTTTCTAAGTCTAGCTAGCAAGGCTTGGAGGAGAAGAGGGCACCCATTATATGTCACGATCTCATCACGGTCGGAGCCTTGCCGCATAGCTCGAGTTTGGACTCATGTTTGATGGGACTAAAGGAAAAGACCGCATGCTTCGAATCAGAGCTCGGAGCCTGTCGGAAACCAATTAGGTTGACCTTAAATCTCTTTAGGCCATCGGCTGGCGTGTATATTTAAGTGTGTAATGATTCGAGTGGGGACAAAAGCCTGCTTAACCTTTTCAATGGATGCCAACGTAGGACCCCTCCAATTATTTCCTTGTGGACCATGCCCTGCTTGGGGTAGATGGGCAATGTTTGCCAAAGTCACGTACACTAGCTTCATAGGCTCAACCAGTCCCTGCTTCAGTACCACTTCTTTAGATAGCAAGAGGACGAAGTGATCAAACTTATACTATTTCTTTATATATTTCAAATTATACAAAACTTTATGTTAATTAACTAGATTAGACAAGTTGTAATCAAATTCCAGTTATTAATGCACCCCTCCCCCACATTAGATAATATTATTTGGTAGGCTGGCCTCAAATTCTATTCTCAACAGCTATGTAATCTGTAGTTCAGTAGAATGGAAGAGAGTGCCGGATACCTTCGATTATTTTCCCGATACCAAGAATTAGGGAGATTAAAACGTCCAGTTGTTGAAGTCTACTAACCTAAGTGAACGTTCGATGACAATGGCAGCTTGGAGCAGAATTCGTTGGCACCTTCATTCTGATATTTGGCGCCACTGCGGGCCCCATCGTGAACCAAAAGTACAACGGAGCCGAATCTCTCATCGGCAACGCTGCGTGCGCCGGGCTTGCCGTCATGGTTGTCATCCTCTCCACCGGCCACATCTCCGGCGCCCACCTCAACCCCTCCCTCACCATCGCCTTCGCGTGCCTCCGCCACTTCCCCTGGGTCCAAGTCCCTGCATACGTGGCAGCCCAAGTCTCGGCATCCATCTGTGCTTCCTTCGCGCTCAAGGGCGTCTTCCATCCTTTCCTCTCCGGCGGCGTCACGGTCCCTTCGGTCAGCACTCCCCAGGCGTTCTTCCTCGAGTTTTTCATCACCTTCAATCTCTTGTTCGTCGTCACCGCCGTCGCTACAGATACTCGAGCGGTAATCCAATTAATTTCTCCCCTTCCATGTCTACTCTCTCTAATTCCGTTTCACTTCCTCCAATTAATATCTCTTCTTGGTCACTTAGGTAGGAGAATTGGCCGGAATAGCCGTTGGTGCTACGGTTTTGCTTAACATCCTTGTCGCCGGGTAAGTACATGGAAAAAAAACTACAACTCAATTCGAAACCTACGTGAAACCGTAATTTTTTTTTTTTTTTTAAAAAAAAAAACTTATTTCATTTTGTTAATTAAAGTGGAATTAATCGGAAAGGAAAAAAATGTAACGATTGTTTGACTGGGATAGGCCATCGACCGGTGGATCGATGAACCCGGTGAGGACGCTGGGGCCGGCGGTGGCCGCTGGGAACTACAGGCAGGTGTGGATATATATGGTGGCGCCCACTGCAGGGGCCATCGCTGGAGCTGCCACCTACACCCTTGTGAAGCTCACAGACGAGGACGGGGTGGCACCACGCTCCGCGAGGAGCTTCCGTCGCTAGACTCGATCCGAGGCTGAATAATAATATATGGCTATCTTATTCGGTGTGCTACTGCCGCTTCTTTCTTTGGCTCATCATCATGCATGTGTGCTACGTTTGTGACTTTGCTGGTGATTATATAATAAAGCGTAAATAATAGTCGTTTGCTTGTAATTGAACGGTTGTGGGACATCTAGCATTGTACAAATGACGGCAAGTCCACGCTTATCAGCAAAAGGGCAAGGGGAAATGTGAATGCGATGGCGTGGAGAGTGGTTGTGCTGTGGCTGACGTGAAGCTAGTTGTCTCTTTTCGGTCGAGAGTGTGATGGCGAAGCGAATCTCGGCAGGGGTTGATGACTTCGGTTTGTCAGTGCTCCTTTGTGTGGTTGTGAGGAGCCCGTGGAATAAAGTGCGTGTGATCTATGTCCTGGGATGTCTGTGAAAACTGCATTGGTAATCTTATCAAAAGAATCTCTATTATTATTATTATTATTATATATATTGTTGGATATGTTGGATCTGAAAGCCTTTGTTTATCGCTTTATTCCGTTTTGTTTGATTCTTTTGTTGTTGGTGGTGTTGCGTTCCGAATTGCCTTTGCTTTTCAGGGGAAGATTACGGTAGCCGCAGGACACGGTACAACTGCCTCCATTACCCGATGGCTTTGGGATCCACGCTCTTCTGATACCAGGCTTCATAGTCTTCTACGGAATTGCTCGCAAATGGTTTGCACTTTTGCACATTGCTCTCTCTGACATGCCGACATAGCACAAGATCTGCTCGAAAAGCCCGACCAATCTCCAGCCGTTTCGAACGGATCCGGATTGGACTCTAGTTTACATCCATCCAACCCGAATCATTCCCAAGCCTGATATTTATATAATATATAATATATATAATATAATATAATATAAAATATATGTTATATTTGTTAGGAATGTGGTGCGCCATGGGATATTAAAAAGTTTGTAGAAGAAATGAAATAAAAAGTCTAAAAGATAAATAGAATTTTAAGCACAAGCAACATGCATAAATTATATGGTTCGAAGCCTCTTGTTCCTACATCTACGGCTGCATAGAATCAAATCTTCACTATGAAGAACAAATACATGAAGTTATTACACAAGAGAATCCTTCCTGGATGCAAATCCCAGTCCAATATAAAGAAAGAAGAAAAAATAAATCAATACAGGAGGAATCCTTACTCTCTCTCTTCCTTTTATTTTCTCTCTTGGAAAATCCTTGGATTACACTTCTGGATTGCAAAACCTCTCTTCTGGCTCTTTTCTTGGCTCATTGCTTAGCTCTGCTCTCTATCGACATCCCTTGCTGAAAAGAGGACAAGAAACAATCCAAAACCATGTCAAAATGCATCTCAGAAGTCCAAGAACCATTAGGAAAGCTCTCAGGCTGTCAAATCTAAGATCAATGTCTCAGATCGCGTCAAAATCTGAGTCAAAAACCTTTCGATCAAGCATGATCTTCCTCGGATCCATCTCAGCTATCCGACCAGGCGATCGGACGGTCCAAGCCCCTCAAAAGGCTCGTGACTACAGTGAGCCGCGAGAAACCGTTTGGGAAACCGGTGGGAAATGCCTGGAAATGTCCCAAGGCAAGCCACTTTGGACTGGGCCGAGCCCGCGCGTGGGCCTAGGCTGCGCGCCCGCGTGCCGCCTGGGCCTGGGTCACGTGCTTGCGCGTCAGGCCAGGCAGCATGCCCAAGTGCCTGCACGTTGGTCTGGGCTGGGCCCAGTCTAGCAGGCCAAATTTTTTTCTTTTATTTTGATTTCTAGTTTTTTTCTCTGGGCTTCTGAGCTTGAATCTTGGATGGATATGGCTCCATACCCAACAACACTACCACTTGGAGACTTAGACACCCAATTTTGCATCAACTTGAAACATCAAAAAAACAAACTTCCAAAGAAAAATAAAAACAAGTCAATATCCTGTGCGGCGCCTCCAATCACTAGCTCCAGAGGTCAATTGAGAGTGCGGCGCCTCCAATCACTAGCTCCAGAGGTCAATTGAGACCATGCATGGTCCCAATTCTCTGTAGTGACCATCTCTGTCAACATATCCACCTCGATGATAGAAAGAGCCACGATCTTCTGCAACTACGAGATCCAGCTCACGCTGTCCCGCCAATGGTATACACGTACCCCGTCATGCTCCTCCTAATGTCGGTATCATCACCTGGATCTTCTTTCTGTTGGAAGCCTTTCATAGCTAACCTTGCCTTGTACCTCTTGCTACCATTTTGCTCTTCCTTGATCTTGTAAACCCACTTGTTATGCAGTGCTTTCTTTCCTTCCGGTAGTGTGCTAAGCTCCCATGTATGGTTCTTTATTAAGGATTGCATCTCGTTCTTCATCGCCAGCTCCCACTTGACCGAATCTTCACTTTTTATGGCTTCATCAAAGCACTCGGGCTCCCCTCCATCTGTCAACAGTAGATAATACAACAAGGATGAATACCTTATACGTGGTTTCGGGGTCCTTGTAGATCTTCTCAGTTGAGGTATCTCTAACTCAGGTTCAAAATCTCCTGCTCCCTCAACAATATCCTCTTCTGTGATATCTTCTAACTCTACTTGTTCTTTCTCCTTGTCTGCATGTCATGCTCTATTTGGAACACTTAGGCCTTTTTACCGGCTTCTTTCATTGAACACCACGTCCTTACTCCTGATGATCTTCCTGTCCTTCTCACTCCAGAGCTTGTAACCAAACTCATTAGTGCTATAGCCAATGAAGAAGCACCTCTCTGACTTCTTCTCTGCATTGACGTGTACGTAGGAGACACAGTCGAAGACCTTCAAGTGGGATAAGCTTGCTGACTTCCCTGTCCACTAGCTTGTACTCAAGGAAGACTGAGAAACTCTTGTTGATCAGATAGGTAGCAGTGCTAACTGCCTCAGCCCAAAACATCTTGGACAATCCAGCATGGAGCCTTATGCTCCTGGCTCTCTCGTTTAAGGTCTTGTTCATGCGCTCAACTACCCCATTCTGTTGTGGTATACTTGGAACCGTCTTCTCCATCTTGATCCCATTGGTTATGCATAACTCTTTGAACTCTGTGCTGTCGTACTCGCCTCCATTGTCCAATCTCAGGCACTTTATTTTCTGTCCAAACTCATTATCCACTAAGCTTTTCTATTTCTTGAAAGTGTCAAATACATCAGATTTATTCTGTAAAAAATAAACCTATACCTTTCTAGTGGAGTCATTGATGAAGGTCACATAGTATCACAAAGCTCCAAATGATGCAACCGGGAAGGGACCCCACACATCGATGCGCACAAGCTCCAGCTTTCTTGATCTTGGTACCCTGTCATCTTGGAGAAGCTGGCTCTCTTTTATTTTTCAAGAATATAATTCTCGCAGAAACAAATATCTATCATCTTCAAACCCTATAGCTTGTCCCTCTTCAACAGTACTTGCATTCCTTTCTCACTTATATGGCCCAGCCTGTAGTGCCACAACTCTGATTCTGCCTGTACTAGTGCCACTACATCTCTGGTGTTACTAGTTATATATAAGGTACCCAACTTGCTTCCTCGTGCTATCACCATCACACCTTTGATGATCTTCCAAGATCCACCAATAAAAGTTGTAATGTACCCCTCTGAGGCAGCTGCCTAATTGATATCATGTTTATCTTCAATCTTGGGACATGTCTGACATTCTTGAGCTTACAAATTGATTGATCTGGCATCTTAATGTGTGCATCACCCTTTCTCATAATATCCAAAAGCTCTTCATTTGCAAGATGGATCTTTTCGAAGTCTCCAGCAATGTAATTGCATATAGAATCCTTTTATGCGGTAGAGTGAAACGAAGCTCCGAAGTCTAAAATCCAAGACTCCATCGGACTATCCACGCTGAAAACTAATGCATCTTCAATTATCTCGATCACTGCATTGACTAACTTTTCATTCTGCCCCTTGTCCTTCATTGCCTAGCAGTTCTTTCTGATGTACCCCTTCTTGCCGCAGTACCAACAGCTATCACCCTTCGATCTTGACTGGCTCCTCTACTTGGACTTGGATCTTCCACGGCCTTTGCTACACTGTGTAGTTCTTCCTCTGCCTTTTTGAATCACCAAGGCAGAACCAGAGCTCCCTTTGATTTCTTTTCTCCTGATGTCTTCACTAAGAATCAGGATCTGGACCTCTTCAAATTTTAGCTTGCTCAAGATGCACGAATTACTCACCGATATTATAGTTGCATTCCAGCTCTCGGGTAAAGAGGATAACAGGATTAGGGCATGGACTTCATCCTCGAAGCTTATATTAACTGAACTCAACTGACTAGTGATCAAATTAAACTTATTGATGTAATCGGTTATAGACCTCCTTCACTCATCTTCAAGTTGAACAAATGATGCATGAAATAAACCTTGTTGGAGGCTGAAGATTTTTCGTACATGTTGGATAGTGCCTGCATCAATCTAGCTATCATCTTCTCCTCCAGGATATTGAACGTGATGTTCCTGGCCAACATCAGACAGATAACCTCCTAAAGCTTGGCGGTCCAGCAAATCCCATTCTACTTGTGACATCTTGATAGGTTTCTTTCCCAATAGCAGTAGGTGAAACTTCTTCTAGTACAGATAATCTTCAATCTATATCTTCCAGAATCCAAAATCTTTTCCATCAAATCTGTCAATCTTGACCTTTCCTTCATCTCCTGCCATCGCTCCCACTCAAACTCGGTGCTCTGATACCAGTTATTAGAGATGTGGTGCATAGTGGGATGCTGAAAAGTTCATAGAAAAAATAAAATAGAAAGCCTGAAAGACATAGAAATACAAGCATAAGCAACCATAGGGATTACATGGTTTGGAGCCTCTTGCTCCTACGTCCATGGTACAGGATCAAATCTTCACTATGAAAAACATATATAGGAAGTTATTACACAAGAGAACCCTCCCTAAATGCAAACCCCAGCCTAATATGAAGAAAGAATAAAGAATAAATCAATACAGGAGGAACCCTTGCCCTCTTTCTACCTTTCTCTCTCTTTCCCTTCTTTTCTCTCTTGAAAAACCCTTGGACTACACGTCTGGATTGCAAAACCTCTCTTCTGGCTTTCTTCTTGTCTCTGCTGCTCAGCTCTACTCTCTATCGGTGCCCCTTACTAAAAAGAGAACGAGAATCAATCCAAAACCATGTCAAAATGCATCTCAAAAGTCTAAAAACTATCAAGAAAGCTCCCAGGCTATTAGATCTGAGATCAATGTCTCATATCGCATCAAAATTTGAAAAAAAAACCTTCCTATCAAGCCTGATCTCCCTCGGATCCATCTCAGCCGTCTGATCAGGCGATCGGACCTCAGAAGGCTCATGGACCATGGTGAGCCATGAGAAATCATCTAGGAAACCGGTGGGAAATGCCTGGAAAATGCCCCAGGGCAACCGCTTCAGATTCAGTCGAGCCCACCGTGCGCGCCCGTGCATGGGCCTGGGCTGCGCTCCTGCATGCCCGCTCGCGCGCCCGCCCACGCACCCCATGGGCCTGGGCCGCATACCCGCGGGTCTAGGTCAGGACCGGTCTGGCGAGCCAAAATTTTTTTTCTTTTATTTTGATTTCTGATTTTTTTGTCTCATGGTCTTCCTCTCCTCACGATGATCAAGCCCCCGAAGGGGCAATCCCTTCACGGACCTTCTCTTTGTTCCCAGGGAGGGCAGTAGGCCCTCACCTCCAGGTCTTGGAACCAAAGATTTGCACCACCACCACGAGTCCTCTTCCCTGCTTCCTTCATGCCACCGCATCAAGATCGGCTCTGATACCAACTGTTGGAGCAAAACCACTCCACGGAATGCCTGGGATCCTTCTTGATGTCGCCATGGTGAAAAGGTAATGAACCATCAAGGAAGGGATGGGGCATGCCATTCACTCCTGTCACGGAGGCGTGCCCCCATGGGGTTGCACACATGAGAGAGAACCAAGGAGATGAGAAGGGAGGCTAGGATTTTGGAGGAGAAAAGGGATCACGTATTATATTTCCTGACGTTCCCGTCGTTCTTTATATACATACATACATATATATACATACATACATATATATATATACATACATATATATACATGTATATATATACATACTTATATACATACATATGTATGTATATATATACATACATATGTATGTATATATATACATACATATGTATGTATATATATACATACATATATATATACATACATATTATACATACATATATATATATATATACATACATATTATACATACATATATATATATATACATACATATGTATATATATATATATATACATACATATATATATATACATACATACATATATATACATACATATATATACATATATATATATACATATACATATATACATACATACATATATAGATATACATACATATATATATATATACATACATACATATATATATATATATATACATACATATATATATATATATACATACATATATATATATATACATACATACATACATATATATATATACATACATACATATATATATATATATACATATATATACATATATATATATACATACATACATATATATACATACATATATATACATACATATATATACATACATATATATACATTCAAGTAGCTTTGTGATCTTATGAATCGAATATTTTATTATTTGAGCTCAGCTTAAAAGACTATTTGAGATGCTTGAACTCGATGATAGCTGAGTCGGTCGAGCTCGAACAACCTGCAAGCAACTCAATTTATTTACATCCTTAGTCATGAACAAATCAAGGCGAGGGCTACTTTCAGGCTTGTCTTCGATCCTATGAAGTTTTTCGTTCCATCAATTATAACGGGTTAAAAACAAAATTCATTTCATCAATGTTTTTGGTGTTTTTAAAATTTTTTGGGCATTTCCAATTCTAACTTGTGCCATTATTTTTCATTTTGGAGGAGCAAAACAGAACCATAACAACTCTCCAAGGGCAATCACCGCGTACTTTTGCGTGTATCGACTCTTCTGGATATGATTTACATGCACGGAGCCCCGATTCGATAGATGGAAGGCATTCTATTGTTAGCTCATTTAGACAAATTCCCTGCTGAGGCTACAGCCTAATGGCATTAAAAAGCTAGGAGCCAAAAGCAAGCTCCTTTTTGTTCTTTAAAAGAGAGGTGTGAGATTTTTATTTCTGGTACGTGAGAAATTTTCTATTTTTATTTTTTTTCCATATATATATATAGAGAGAGAGATTGAGATTTGCAACCATGCAATTGTATGCTCTTTAATTTTTTTAAAAAATAATAACGTTTATAAGCATCGGAAAAGCCGCTCTCTTGCGACAGGCTTATATCAAATATATATTGAATCAGATCCATGCAGCAGAGCATGAGCACATTGATAAGTGGTACGCACATCAAATCTGTCATTTTAAGAGGCATAGGCTGGTCAACAAATGAAAACAAAAAAAAAATAAAAATCTATAATCTTATTACATTTTAAATTCATCCCACCTGCGGATTTGATTGCTCGTATTTCATAAACCATAGCCAGAATTGATAATTGATCACTCCCTTGGGCATATATTGACATATCTTCTTGTATTTCTCCATCGTCTCCAGTAAATAATTTCTTCTGCAGCTCAATAAAAGTCTCACTTCTCCCCTGGACCTCTGAAATCTCTACAAGCAATCCTAAGTAAACCCGAGCTTCGGCTCGGCTAGTGGCGGTTGCGTCCCAAGCCCAATATCCGCTAGGTTCGGCGCCCATCATTCCGAAGCTGAGGTTGCCAATGTCGGCCTGGGCATATCGGGCCGGGCTACTACTGTTTGCGGAAATATGGGTCAGTCCCGAAGCTCGTGCCTGACGTGGCCAGGAATCCATATTTTTGGGCTATGATCCATCATGCCTCAACTCTAGACGGCTCTGTCCCCAGCGACCCAAAAGGGAAAGGTCATCAAAGTGTGTCTGGGGGATATGCCCAAGATCCCTGCAAAGAAGCCACCCCTGTGCAGAGTTCGTTTGGGCGAGCCATGCGGAGATAGAGTCTCTAAGTTCCTAGAACCAAATTTTCTGCGAGTTAATAATGGTAGGCCAACCACCAAAATTTGATCATTTACATTATCTATATTTACGTACATGTAAATCACCTTATCAGCCATCTCCCAATTAAACTACTTATACTCACAAGTGATAACCTTTTTTTCTTTTTAATGTGGCCGGATCGCTGACGTGGAGCAAGGAGCCTGACATGGAGCCCTCATTGGATGCCACGCTGGATTTCCACTATCAGTCCCTTCGCCGGGCTGAGTTTCTCGAGGTCAACGGGGCCGCCCGTCGAAGCTGGGTTCCGTCCTCCGCCAGGTCGGTCCCCGCCAAGTCGGACGCCTAGGTCGGAGCCGAGCTCAAGTCCCACCAGAGGCAGACCTTCCGAGTCCGAGGTCGGGCCCCATGGTCTGGAGTTGAGCTCAGCCCTCCTCCGCCACATGGCGCCCCTTTAAGGCCAGGTCCTATGAGTTGGGCGCGCCTCATCCACCTCTGCCGGCCCGAGCTCGGTTAAAGATGGTCTCACCCTTGGCCTGGAACCGAGCTCGGCCCTCCTCCGCACAGTCGAGCCACGACGAGGCGGGTCCGCTACAAGCGGGCCCCATCTTCCCAGCTCGGCCCTCAGCACAAATCGAAGTACCAACCGCCAAAGAAGCCGCGCCTCTCCTCCGAAGATGGTGGCGGGCTCCCCGAGGATCGTACAGCAGCACCCGCCACGTCGCCATAAATGCCCACGGCCGTCACCTGCATCAAAAAGAAAGGAAACTCACATCAAGGCACCATATCCTCTGCTGACTTGCCGTACAAGCGGAGAAAAGACCCCACCGAAGAGCGCGAGTCCCGAGACCGGTGGCACGATAGTCGAGGTCCTGCCAGGCTTCCAGGAAGGGCAAACAGAAGGAATGTCAGAGGCATATCAAAGCTTCTCCAACTACCCAATCAAGAAGGCATCCCGTCTATGGCACGACACCTCGTCGTACCAGCCTGACGGCACAGGAGAACCCCGAGGCAAGCCAAAGTAGAAAACTCAGCCAGAGTAAACAAGAAGGAGGTAACAACAACACTCATTTTTTCCTTCCAAGCAAGAACAACATTCTCTCAATGAGAGAGCACCCAATTTTCCAACAACACAACCATCACAGAGAGAAAGAGGAGAAGGGGGAGAGGCCAAACAGGAGACCAAGACCACCTCGGCCACCACATCTCCCAGCTCACTCACACTATCATACACTCCACTCACTCCTCCTAGCATGGAGCTCATCCAGAGGGGCTCGACCAAGAGGATATGTTTCCCTGGATCGTCACTGACTTCACCGTTGGAGGGTCCTCGCCGAGATTTCCGGCCCGGATCACTGACATTGGCTGTCTTGTAGGTTCCGAGGCACCGGAGGCACCCCCGGCGGGCAGACGCGGACCACCCGACACCATCAGCAGCTACGGGGCATGACAATCCGGGCGGCAACACTTTTCGTTCTTTTTCTTTGTACAGTTTGTTATGGGTGTTCACTGACCTTGAGTCCGATCTCAATCTTAGCCCATCTGATCTTCGACTTCAACCCTGGATTGTCCTGGTCCATGACAGACTCCATCCGACCTGCACCTCGAAAGTTTTTAACTCATCAGATGATCCTCCGACCTCCGACCTCCGAGCTCCAAGACCCGACCATTTGGATAATATCTCGATATAATTATCATCGGGCAGCCCACGCCAGACTTGGACAATAGCCAGATACAGACATTGCCAGGCCAATCCGTGTCACCAAGATCCTTGTCATGATCCCTTTCATAATCTCCGCCGAGGTTTGCATGTGATCTTTAGAATTGGCGACTGCCACTGTGAGCTCTCTCTAGAAATAGCGACAGGATGATCCTAGGTATGAACATTCAACTTATTCCCACTATTTAACTCTCTTTTCTATTCTCAAAGTCAAGCTAATTTGAGCATCGAAGGGTCTCTGCCAAAAAATCGACCTGAAACTTTTTACAAGCTATTCCCTGGCATCTAAAGTTCGCAACAACTCTTAGATCCGACCTCATTGCTTAGCTCGGATTCTACAGCGATAAATTAATGCTAGAAGGAGGGCCTCCGCATACCTCATTTTTTACTAAGAGAGTTGCCAGTAATAAAGCAACGAAAAAGAATTTCCAACAGCTTTTCTGGAAGAATAATTAAACTTTTTTTCTTGGTGATATACATTATTGGACCATATTTCACATAGCTCTTGAAGCATTCCAAACACTCTCTTTATCTATCTACATAGATCTTATATGCATAACCCAATGATGCATATTCTGAAAAATGATAAATCATTCTTTTTTATGCAAAAGTTACAACCCAAATGCCTACCGGATAGAGTGGACACAAGGAGAATACTGCCTTATGATTCTAGTAACAAGGGTAGCTCCACTTACAATCAGGGATAGACCACACCAATTTTTCTAGGAAGGATTAAAAAATATTAACAAATAATTAAAATCAACTTATTTTTTTTATAAATATTATTTGAATTGTACTTAATTATTTTATAAAACTAAATTCATCAATAATGGATCTACCGTAAAATTTTCAGCTATCTCCTTATCGATATAAGTGATAAATAATTGGCAAAATAGTCACCTTCAGCTCGTTGCACAATATGGTCTTGACAATCTTCATTGTTGAAAATACTCTCTTGATTATAGTAGTTAAAACCAGAAAAATCATACACGCCAAAGACTCATAGAGGATGCGCATGCCCAACCACAGTGGTGGTAGCATCGCACCGAGTCTATTGGCATTGCATAATAGGATGAAACATTCATCGAGCAACGGGGCCAAACATGATGGGATGCGAGTGCAGTAGCATCGGTGGGAGCTCAGGGCATGACGGGTACCTACCCGCCCATGCCTTCCAAGACCCGATCATGCTACATGATAGATCTGGTCGCTAGGGCAGTGCACGTCTTCAATGCATGCGATGTTTATCAGTGCAGCAAGGCTGACGGAGGCCACCAAGACAACAACTGTAGGTCGCATCGGTAATATCTGGCCTTGCATATATGCAACTTCCCGGTCTCGTCATGGAAGTGTTCCCGCCGCTCGTACCACATGATAGGTCGACTGCTATCTCATTCATTGGCACGGCGAATTGGATGGTGCTGGCTACGTCCGATGGTTTAGCCAAGCCATGACAGATTCTGGATACGGATGCCAGTCGAATGATAAAAAAGAAATTTTTTATTTTCTTTTAAAAGATTATGAAAAAGAAAAAAATTAATGAAAATAAAAGATAAAATTGAAAATGATCGGACTTCCCAGTAAAGAAAGGCGATTTATGATATTTATTTAATTTTAATTTTTTTTTCAAGATTCTTCGAGTTATATTTAATATCTCTAATTTTAAAATTAATCAAATACATAAATGTATATTTAAAATTATATATAAAAACTTAACCTATAAAAAAAAATTGAAAGAAAATTGAGTTATATTTAATACTCCCGCCCCCGCGCGGGCGGTCCGCCCCTGCTTGCAATGATCTAGGTAAGTTTTGGATCTTTTTTTTTTCACTAATTTTCAGGCATATTTCCAACATCTCTAAGAATCTAACATTTATAAGCCAACAAGGGGACTAACTACGTATGAGCCTGCCACAAATAAGCCAGTTCACGCTCGGCGTAAACATGGGAAAGGGCGTAGTGGTTCGGCCCAAGGCCGAGATCAGGGAAAGGTTAGCCCAGCTCGTCAACTTAATTTGTATTGTTCATTCAAGAGTGATAGCCTTTGTACGTGGCATGTAAGATCTTTGTGTAATAATCCACCTCCAGATGGAACCAATTTGATTCGTAGACGCACAACATCAAAATTCTGGCAGCAAATTCTTAATTTGATAAAGAAGTGAGAGGTAGGATTAAAAAGGATTCGATTAACAAAGAAATGAAGAATGTGGTGATTAGCTCAGATGGGAGTCTGATTAATTGTTAAGGACAAATCAAGGGGTGCGGTATTTCTGTTTAACCTATGAAGGTAATACGCATATACTAAAGTTCTGGCATGCAAGCTAACTACTTTTCCATCATCGGAAAAAAATGATCATAGATACGAAGACTTTAAAATTATATTTGATGTATTACCGGATAATCTTGAAAGATAACATGGATTGTTAGTAATATTGATTGTTGATAATATATATTACTATATTTGATTCATGCAGATAATGTTGCATAACGTAAAATCAAATTTTTAAAATTTTTCTAAATCAAATCTATATTTTATTTATAAAATATATTATTTTATCTTTTATCTATTTATTAAAAATATATTATATAATTATATTAAAAATATAAAAATATTTTATATTTTATATTAAATAAAAGATATATTTACTATATTATTTAAATATATTAAATAATGTATTAAATTTACATATTATACTATTAAATATGATATAATATCATATATTTTATATTATAAAATATAAAATTATATATTTATATTATATTTTATGGAAGGCAAGGAGGTGAGGATAATTTGATAATCTAGATGGCTTCTTGGGAGCCAATTTAGATTACCATAGATTTCCATCCAGAAAAATATATCGAATACGATAATATGATGTGATCCCATTAAATTACCAGTAATCTAAATGAATTGCTTACTACCAAATATAACCTAAGTTTAATATGGTATAGTAATGAATTTGGGTACCCTACCTAGTGGACTTACTGATTTCTGGTCCAAGCTTGGCTCACATCCAAGCTCATCCCGCTCGTGAATGTACCTCATACGTGGGCTTAGCGTTCCCTTACATGGCCCATATACCGGCTCAAATGGGGCCCAATTTTGGGCCCTGACCATCCCCACTTGCAGACATTGCCATAAAAGGACTCACCTAATCCTTTGAACTTATACCGACAACTGAATCAAGAGCCTTGATTGCCAGAACGTGAAGGGAACAAGCTATCGGTGAGGGGAACAGAAATAAAGCCCCAACGTTGATGGAAAGAAAATATTCCAACTTCAAAAGGCATGGTCTAAAAAAAGGGAAAAGGAAAATGGCCCATGGACCACCCATGAAAGATGCAAGGGGGACAGGAAGAAATGAGAAAGATAGTTCCAAAAATCCTAGCCGCTTCTTTCATTAAAAAAGAAAAGAAAAGGAAAAAAAAAAAAAAAGGATTAGATAGCCAAACATAAGAATTTGTCAAGCCATTACATCAAAAACCTACTTCTACTTCTACTTGTAATGAAAAATACAGGAGGCGAAGGAGTTGTTGCCGCCAAATCACTTTTTGCGCTTGAGGATCGCCCCCGACCTTTTCCAATGAAATGAAGAGCTGCTCCCGACGTCGAACAAGCGGAAATCTATAAAAACAATCCCTTAATCAATAATAACTAGTAAGAGATTATTTGATGTTCGAGTCAGTAAATGAATGAAATAAAACTACAGCAGCCGGAACTAAGAGAGAAAGGATGATTGGATGAGTGTATAAGAGTGGTATCAAGATGTATCTCATCAGAATCCCCTCTTACTAATTTATAAGATTATTTGGAATAATCGAATGCTATTAGAGAAGTAGCTTTCGCTAACATGGATAATAACTTTCTGATAGAATGTTGGAATTTTATCTCTTGGATTCTTTCTGACAGAATCTTTCTGTTAGGAGAGCGGTATTTGTTAGGATCTTATCCATCACTATCTTTATTTGGGGCAACTGAGAGTCCACTTCTATTATCTACTTAGGCATGGTCAATCCCGAGTAGTAAGGCAGCTTGCATTTTAGTATGCTCGACTGGTACTACACTGGTAACTAGTCAGGCTCAAGAAAGTACTCGTTAAATACCTTTTAATTATGGTGTACTTGATTAGGATCATGCTAGCAGCTAGTCGGGATTGAGTGGATACTTGGTGAATGCATGCAAGCAGATGTCTTATTAGTCGAGTCTAGTTATTTGCAGCTTCTCGATCTATGTTATAGCAGTTACTCAGTGATGTAGCCATCTTAGTCGTCTCTTTTTTAGTTGGTGATATAATTGGTGATCCAAGTACTCTATAATTGATGAATGATATAATTGATGATTCAGGTACTCTATAATTGATGAACCATTTAGTTCTCGAGATTTAATAAGTAGCTACCATAATAAAAATAATTAGGTGCATGTTTCTAGCTCTTACAACCCTTTCTCTGCGTTAGTTTTCAATCCTTTTCTTAAAATGAATAGCTTTTGTCATGCAATGAGCTTGTAACATGTGGTACCAACCACATTGTTGCCTGCGGTCATCAGAGTGATTCGTTTCCACCAAGACGCCCACGATAGCCAGATAGCTAGCGCTGCGACCTCTCTCTCTCTTCATTCAATGAGTTTGGAAATAGAAACAAGCTATAGATCACCCATCGTACCTGTTGCCATTGAATCTCCTAGATCGGGCTTTCTCGATCAGATTTGCTGGAATGCATGTTTTCCGATTTTTATAAAAAAGATTCTACGAACCTGTGGTATTTTGGCGAGGATACTCCGATGACTAAATCGGTGAAAAACTTATAGCAAGAGAATGAATGAATCGCAAATAAAATAGCTCATGGAAAAGGAAGAGCCTGCCTATCTCGGAGTCTCCCTTTACCTTTTATAGGTTCGGAACTTTATCAGTCTGTTAGGAGGTCAGGTGACACCAGGAGGGAATGGCGCCATGGAATCTGCAGAGTAACGACGGACCAGGTGGCACCAGGAGGGAATGGCGCCGTAGGATCTGCAAAGTAACGGCGACGAGATGTCAGGAATCTATTATAACAAAATCCTGGTACCAGCTGGAAGGGATCTCTGGGATTTTCGGGCCATCCTTAGAGCGATCCATTTTAGATCGATATGGACCTGGCTGAAGTGGATCGGTCGGACCTCTAGCCGGTCGGTCGGATCTCTGGTGGGTTATTCGAATTTCTGGCAGGTCGGTCGGACCTCTGATGGATCGGTCGGATCCAATCTGGTTCGAAGGGAGCCGAGATATCAGAAATCTATTGTAACAGAATCATGGTACCAGCTGGAAGGATCTCTAGAACCTCCGGACCATCCTTGGAGCGATCCGTTTTGGATCGACATGAACTTGGCTGAAATGGGTCGATCGGATCTCTAGCGAGTCGGTCGAATCTCTGATAGGTCAGTTAAATTTCTGATGGATCGATCGGACCTGGTATGATTCGGAAGAAGCCCGATTGTGTATAACAATATCCATCCACTTAGTTAGGGATACGGAAGTGAGGACTGAGTGAGCATAGGTGTGGACCATTCCATAGCATCAACCCCACCATGTATGGCACAAATTTCCTAAAGCCACATCTTCGGATATGGTTGCTGTACTTGTCTAGGAAATGCCAAATGGAAAATGAACAACTCAAAACAAAAAAAAGTATTAGACATTGTCACGAGTGGGTTCAGTCCTTCCACGACTCCTCCCTGGACTTTCCGTCTCACCCTTTCTGAGTCGTGACAATATCACGCACACCTTCCTGCCCCGACTTTCATCATTTTGGTTCTTTGCAGCTGCCCTCTGCGTTTGTTGGCCGCACCTTGTCTTCTACCTCATCTCTCTCTCTCTCTCTTCTGTGCCATCGTCTAGGATGCCATTCTCATCCATGAGCACCACCTCAATTTTGCTGCCCCTCTGCCACTGCTTTTCATGGCAGCCAACCCTTCTCCTGTCCCTCGCACGTTACTACGTTCATTCTGACTGCCAGGATGTATGTGTGTAGTCCACCATACGGATTGAAAAAATTATTGATTTACACATGAAGAATGATAAAGTTGGCTTCAAAATAGACTAAATATGAATCTATCCGTAAACTTGAAAGTCCTTTTCTTGCAAAATTGATCCTTGAATTTTTACTTTTTATAATTTTTTGATAAATATATTTTTTTTAGCTGCCCATCGAAACATCAGGCAGGCGGAGTATATATATATATAATAACATTTACATCTTGAAACATTTAATAAAAAATTACCATATTATTTATTATTATTATATATATATATAATATTTACATCTTGAAACATTTAATAAAAAATTATTGATATGGCTACATCGCTGGCGTGTGACGGGTGTCAGGTCCAGCTGGAGACGATCAGTACCACGTGGATTTTTTCTTTCGAAAGATCCTCCGTTCGGGAAGAAGTGCTCCTACTCCTTCGCCAGGAGGCACCCGAAGACGGGCCCACCTCGGTCGAAGTCGAGCCTCTCTCTGCCACTCCGCCAGGTGTCCACCCAGGAGGGGTCCATCTCAGCCTAAGCTGGCGGCCCCTCGCTCCCTCGCCAGGTAGCACCCCAAGATGAGTCCACCTCTACCGAGGTCGAGCCCAGCCCTCCTGCTCCTTCGCCTGGTGGCACCCGAAGACAGGTCCACCTCGGCCGAAGTCGAGCACCTCCGTGCCACTCCGCCAGGTATCCACCCAAGAGGGGTCCATCTCGGTCGAAGCTGCGGTCGAAGCTGGCGGCTCCCTCGCTCCCTCGCTAGGTGGCACCCCAAGACGGGTCCACCTCTACCGAGATCGAGCCGGGCCCTCCTACTCCTTCGCCAGGTGGCACCCGAAGACGGGTCCACCTCGACCGAAGTCGAGCCTCTCTCTGCCACTCCACCAAGTGTCCACCCAGGAGGGGTCCACCTTGGCCGAAGCTGGCGGCCCCTCGCTTCCTCGCTAGGTGGCACCCCAAGACAGGTCCACCTCTGCCGAGGTCGAGCCGGGCCCTCTTGCTCCTTCGCCAGGTGGCACTCGGAGGCAGGTCTACCTCGGCCGAAGTCGAGCCTCTCTCTACCACTTCGCCAGGTGTCCACCCAGGAGGGGTCCACCTTGGCCGAAGCTAGCGGCCCCTCGCTCCCTCGCCAGGTGGCACCCCAAGACGGGTCCACCTCTGCCGAGATCGAGCCGGGCCCTCCGGCTCCTTCGCCAGGTGGCACCTGAAGACGGGTCTACATCGACCGAAGTCGAGCCTCTCTCTGCCACTCCACCAAGTGTCCACCCAGGAAGGGTCCACCTTGGCCGAAGCTGACGGCCCCTCGCTCCCTCGCTAGGTGGCACCCCAAGACGGGTCCACCTCTGCCGAGGTCGAGCCGGGCCCTCTTGCTCCTTCGCCATGTGGCACTCGGAGACAGGTCTACCTCGGCCGAAGTCGAGCCTCTCTCTGCCACTTCGCCAGGTGTCCACCCAGGAGGGGTCCACCTTGGCCGAAGCTAGCGGCCCCTCGCTCCCTCGCCAGGTAGCACCCCAAGACGGGTCCACCTCTACCGAGATCGAGCCGGGCCCTCCGGCTCCTTCGCCAGGTGGCACCTGAAGACGGGTCTACATCGACCGAAGTCGAGCCTCTCTCTGCCACTCCACCAGGTGTCCACCCAGGAGGGGTCCACCTCGGTCGAAGCTGGAGGCCCCTCGCTCCCTCGCCAGGTGGTACCCTAAGACAGGTCCACCTCTGCTGAGGTCGAGTCGGGCCCTCCTGATCCTTCGCCAGGCGGCACCCGAAGACGGATCCACCTCGGCCGAAGTCGAGCCTCTCTCTGCCACTCCACCAGGTGTCCACCCAGGAGGGGTCCACCTCGGCCGAAGCTGGAGGCCCCTCGCTCCCTCGCCAGGTGGCACCCCAAGATGGGTCCAACTCTGCCGAGGTCGAGCCGGGCCCTCCTGATCCTTCGCTAGGCGGCACCCGAAGACGGGTCCACCTCGGCCGGAGTCGAGCATCTCTCTGCCACTCCGCCAGGTGTCCACCCAAGAGGGGTTCACCTCGGCCGAAGCTGGCAGCCCCTCGCTCTCTCGCCAGGTGTCACCCCAAGACGGGTCCACCTCGGCTGAGGTCAAGCCGGGCCCTCCTGCTCCTTCGCCAGGTGGCACCCGAAGATGAGTCCACCTTGGCCGAAGTCGAGCCTGTCTCAGCCACTCAGCCAGGTGTCCACCCAGGAGGGGTCCACCTCGGTCGAAGCTGAAAGCCCCTCGCTCCCTCGCCAGGTGGCACCCGAAGACGGGTCCACCTCGGTTGAAGTCGAGCCTCTCTCTGCCACTCCGCCAGGTGTCCACCCAGGAGGGGTCCACCTCAGCCGAAGCTGGTGGCCCATCGCTCCCTCGCCAGGTAGCACCCCAAGATGGGTCCACCTCGGCCGAGGTCAAGCCGGGCCCTCCTGCTCCTTCGCCAGGTGGCACTCGAAGAGGAGTCCACCTCGACCGAAGTCGAGCCTGTCTCTGCCACTCCGCCAGGTGTCCACCCAGGAGGGGTCCACCTCAGCCGAAGCTGGCGGCCCCTCGCTCCCTCGCCAGGTGGCACCCCAAGACGGGTCCACCTCTGCCGAGGTCGAGCCGGGCCCTCCTCCTCCTTCGCCAGGCGGCACCCGAAGACAGGTCCACCTTGGCCGGAGTCGAGCCTCTCTTTGCCACTCCGCCAGGTGTCCACCCTGGAGGGGTCTACCTCGGTCGAAGCTGGCGGCTCCTCGCTTTCTTGCCAGGTGGCACCCCAAGACGGGTCTGCCTCTGCCGAGGTCGAGCCGGGCCCTCCTGCTCCTTCGCCAGGTGGCACCTGAAGACGGGTCCACCTCGGTCGAAGTCGAGCACCCTCCTGCTCCTTCGCCAGGTGGCACCCGAAGACGGGTCCACCTCGGTCGAAGTCGAGCCTCTCTCTGCCACTCCGCCATGTGTCCACCCAGGAGGGGTCCACCTCGGCTGAAGCTGGCGGCCCCTCGCTCCCTCGCCAGGTGGCGCCCCCTGACGGGTCCACCTCGGCCGAGATCAGCCCTACTTTGCAAAGCCTTGGGGAAGCAGAGACACGGGTTGCAAGGTCGCCACTAGAGCCGGCGCGCACCGCGCCCCGTAGGAGGTGCCAGTACGGCCTGCAATGACACGCGAAACCTTGTTTACACCAGTCAGACGGGGCCCCGTAACCGAGGAACGGAATCCTTGCGGGCAGGAGCCTGAAACGGCTGGAAGCCCACCAGTCAGATGCCAGTACGGCCTGCAATGACATGCGAAACCTCGTTTACACCAGTCAGACGGGGCCCCGTAACCGAGGAACGGAATCCTTGCGGGCAGGATCCTGAAACGGCTGGAAGCCTACCGTCAACGCCTCAAAAGTAGAGCTCCTGTGCTCAGCCCAAAGCCTCACCAGTCTTCCCCCTTTCGTGACACACTGCGGACGAGGCGGTCCGCCCACTTATCTCCCGGACCCGAAGAAGAAGGGGGAGGAGAAGGTCCAGAGGTCTCAGGGAGCCCCCTGGAAGGAACGTGGGCTGAGGGCAGTTCGATGGTATAAAAGTGACGGTAAAAATGGACGGAAAAGTAAGTCGAAAGAGGGAGAAAACACCAAGAGAACGATCCTGGTTGGCCTCAAGAAGTCCTCAAGCGTGAGCTCGGTGAACTCAGCGCAGGAAGCCGGGCTTCAACTCCCCTCTTCCCCGCACTTCTTTCGTTTACATCTCCTCTAAGCACGGGAATCCTTCGGGAACCTGCCTTAAGGTATCTATTCCATCTTGCCGCTCTCTAACTTGACCGTCGGAGTGCCCCCGCCGGAATTCCCGGCCCGGGTCTCTGACTTTGTTTTGCAGGTCCGGGAGCTTGGAGATCTCGAGGTGAGAGAGTCCGAGACCGGTGCCAGCTCAAGAGCTACAGGCCACCGCGATGAGATCGGCAACAATTATCATATCATTTATTATTTTAAAAAAAATATTATTAATTATATTTTATTAACAATTTTGTATGAAAAATTAAATATATGATCATACTGGTTGATAACTTTTATTATTATAAATATTTTTAAAATAATATAATAACTTTTATCTAAAGGTACAAGATGGATCCATGTGATAGAATGCTTTTTTTAATCAATAATAAAAATTAGGCACCGGCCAATGAAATGAAAAACAGGAACGACCCAACTAAAAAATTAATTTTTTTTAAAAAAAAAGTCAAGGACAATAACTCTCCTTGCATGCATGGATTAGCAAAATTGCAACGGTGTGTGTGTGGCATCGTCTCTCAAGCTTTTATCGCGTGTAAAACTATTCACTGGTGCTATATTCATCAGTACGTATATGAACTAGCGCACCTCCACGGAAGTAAAATGTAGGTAAGTTCTATCTGCACAAATTATGTAGCCCACCCAAAATTGTGGCTCAAACCACTTCGTCCCCAAGTTCATCCATCCATGGGCACACTTAGATCTCCATCATCCGTCCCAGCCTAGCTTATAAATTGAACCCATTGCATCTATTACCATTAAATCATCTTTTGCTAGACTCTAATAACATCTGTGGATCTTTCAGTCTTCTCTGATAAAAATGGAGAGCTACTCCTGGGCACTCCGCTATAGATACCCATAAAAGTAGTCCCTTGACCAGTGAAAATTGGTAAGATCCTTCGATGCTCAAGTTAATAAGAAGGATAAAATGGACAACAATAACCGTAACTGAGAGCTGTAGCAAGAAAAAATAACAGAATAAATGTATAGTGGATGGTAACCGATGTACATGTCAAGAATCGCCTCTTATCAATTTATAGAGTTACGTGGTATTGCCGCCCGACTGCCATGGCCTGTAGCTAGAGACGACCTCAGAACGTGCCCTTGTCACTCGGGAACCTGCTAGCGCGCTCGGTCCTGCAAAACAGAGAAGACCTGGGCCGGTGATCTCGACGGGGGCACTCCGATGCTCAAGTCAGTGACGATCCAGGAGAACAGATCCTCCCGGTCGAGCCCTGTAGATGACTCCATGCTAGGAGGAAAAACTTATGTACTCTAGAGTATGAACTGGTTGGGAGTAGAAAGAGAGAAGTGACAGCAGAGGAGAGCTCAGACTGAATGGCTGTGTCCGTCGAGACCTTTCTGGTGGGTCTCCGGTAGTCAAAAGCACTTGGTCTTCCAGATGCTCTATTGTATGCTGCCCCTTTTGCCCTTTTGTGACTTACATTTCTCTTGGAACCTTGGAGAACTTCCTTTAAGCTAGGATGGCAGCCAGCCGCCTGCCTTGGGATCCTCCCCTCACTTGCAGGCGCGTGCAGTGACGTTCCTTGCCGTGCGCGAGATGCCTTTCCCTATTCGTAATAGGGAATAGCACCGTGCGCTATAACCCTCCTTCTGGTCGCTCCATTTTGGAAAACCTGGCAGAGCCTCGATCGGGGGGCAGCCGCCCCCTGGATTCGATTCTCCTGGGTTGACTTCCGAAAGTCCGACTCCGGTCGGCAAAGGCTCTAGGGAAGCCCACTTTCGAAAGTCCGATTCCGGTCGGCAAAGGCTCTAAGGCAACCCACTTCCGAAAGTCCGACTCCGATCGGCAAAGGCTCTAGGGCAGCCCACTTTCGAAAGTCCGACTCCGGTCGGCAAAGGCTCTAGGATAGCCCACCTCCGAAAGTCCGGCTCCGATCGGCAAAGTCTCTAGGGCAGCCCACTTCCGAAAGTCCAACCCCGGTCGGCAAAGGCTCTAGGGCAACCCACTTCCGAAAGTCCGACCCCGGTCGGCAAAGGCTTTAGGGCAGCCCACCTCCGAAAGTCTGACTCCGAACGACAACAGCTTCAAAACGATCCACGTGGAGGTCTAGCTTCGGGTTCGGACGAGCCGACGGACCAACACTTAGAAGGATTCCTAGGTTTCTTGGTTCAAACTAAGCTACTGTCCGGCAGCTACCCCAGGGGTCTTCGAGTTCGGACGAGTCGACGGACCAATACTTGGAGAGATTTCTAAGTATCCTGGTTCGGACTGAGCTACTGTCCGGCAGCTACCTCAGAGGTCTTCGGGTTCGAACGAGCCGACGGACCAACACTTAGAAAGATTCCTAAGTTTCTTGGTTCGGCTGAGCTACTATCCGGCAGCTACCCCAGGGGTCTTCGAGTTCGGACGAGCTGACGAACCCACACTTAGAAAGATTTCTAAGCTATTGGTCTTGGACTGAGCTACTATTTAGCAGCTACCTCTTACAGTCCTACCAAGCCGACCGGCAATACTTGGAAATATTTTCAAAGAAAAGAGCTTCGGTCAATCTGACCGGCCCTCATGCACATTGAGATATGACAAAAAATTCATTATATTATAAAGGAAGTTCTTTACAAAAAATGGAGGTCAGACCTTTACAAACAACTTAGGTCTGACCCACCGAAGGTACATCTGTAACTTCGACTTTGGCGCCATCCGGCACAATCGAAGCACCCACCAGAACATCCGCCACTTCCAAGTCGACTCCGATCTAGACATCCAGTCCGGCCTCCTCTGTGTCGGCTTCAGTATGAGGTTCGACCCCTCCGTCAGATGGGTCCGCCTCTTCTTCGGAACATTCCTCTTATACTCGCTTCGATAGCTATAGAAAGGAGAAGTCAAGCTCGCATTGACCTTCTCCAGGCACTCTTCGTACCCATAGTCGAAGCTGTACGAGCCGGCCTCGTTCATCTCCCCCTTGAAATCTTCGGAAGCCTTATATTCCTTTACGGCGCTTCAGTTGCCGTCTTCATCAGCCCCTAGGTTTTCTTCAACAAACCCTTATATCTTTCCGCCTCGGCCTGGTGGCCCCTTGAGCGCCTTTCGGACTTAACCGAGCGGCCCCTCTCTTCGGCCAACCGGCGGGCCAGGGGCTTCACTCTTTGCCTCTTGTTTTTCAGCTTGGCCTTCCGGTCGGCCTGCTGAGCCAGCAAGTCTTCCACCCACTTCTTTTGAGCCTCAGCCTTAGCTCGCAAAGCAGGCAACTCTTCTTCGGTGGCTCGTAGAACGGACAACTCTGCTCTGGCGGCCGTATGTGCTACTTCCGCGGCATCTCTGGTTGCCTCAGTTGCCTCGGCCCTCTTGGTCGAGTGCTCCTTCAAGTCCAGCAGCTCGTCCAGGCCGTCGTCCATTAATAGCATGTCTTAAAGAAGCTGGAGACAACAGACGATGTTAGTATCTCATATGAAAAGACTAAAAGCTCAGATACAGGTGACTTACCCCCAACATGTGATGAAGAGAACTCCTGGCGGCCTCGTTTACTGACCGTCAATCGATGTTCGTGATGACCCTTTTGAGCAGGCCTTTGACCCGCTCGGCATCGTGGATGTCACGCCATTTCTGACACTCCTCATCATCGGCTTCGCCGGCCTCCCCCCTATCGGCCGCTTGTCCTTCGGCCACTTTTTCCACTCCGACCTTGAGGGAAACCTCCTCGATCGGCTCAATGTGGGATGAGGTCAGAGCTGTCTCTGGATCAATCGAGGATGATCGGCCTTCTCCTGTCTGGGCAGCCGACTGCCCGACCGAAGATGAGCGCTCCACCATCTTCGTCGCTAGGTGTTCCGATAACGGCATGTCATCATCGTCGGACTGTATGGAAACAACTGCAGCGGCCTGCCCCTTTGCCCATTGCTTTATTGGCCTCTTGGACGTCGTCTCCTCCGCCCACTACCTCTTCAATCTCTGGGTCGCCAGCTCAGTAATCCGGACGCCCCTTCTCTGGGCCTCTAGTGCCGAAATGGTCGCTCTGTCCGGCTTCATTTTTCCTCCTGCTAGAAAGCAAAGGTAAAGTTAGCAACAAACAAACGAAGCCGACGGTGAAGAATAGAAGACCTACGACAAGCGGCTGCTACCCTACCTAAGACTTACTACTGGCTGATCCCAGCCAAGTGAAGGTTCTCCTCTCGGAGCAAGTTATGTACAAAAGTGGGGTCATCTTCATCCAGTTTGTTGAAGTCGGCCTCGTCGGCCCTCAACACTCTCCTCCCATCTACTGCTTTCGGCCTAGGCTCTCTCCACACCGGCTCAAAACCCGAGGGCTCTAAGCTATCTACAAAGAAGTACCGGGACTTCCATCCATGGATAGCTAACGGAAGCCCCCCTAATATTCTCCGACCAGGGCGGGGATTGAATATCCACCACTCCTGGCTTCGGAAGTTCTTTTTAAGAATAAAGAAATTGGAAAAAAGAGATAGTCTGGGCTCGACTCCGGCCCTCTGACAGAGGACCATGAAACAGTAGATCACCCGAATGCTGTTCGGGGTCAGCTGCATTGGGGACACCCTATAGCTATTGAAAATTTGTACAAAAAGATTGTGAAGAGGAAATCGAAGGCCAGCTTTGAGGTGGTCTTCGTATATGGGAAAGGCTCCTAGGTTCGAGGGCCATTCACCCTTCCCTCCCGGCTGGGAATAATCAAATGCAGTGTTGCAGGGATGTTATATACCACCCTAAGGTTTTCTACCCTTTCTCGGGTCATCCCCGAGAGAATGTCATACGGACCTGGTTCCCTATTCCCGTGGAAGGAGCTCCGGCTACCGGAAACCATTCTAATGAAAATTCTAATGGTCCTATATGATGCGCATCTTTTTGAAAAGTCGAGAACTATGGAAATATGTCACGGGTGCACTTCCATGTCCAGTTGAATCTGGGGATGCTTTTGATCAATGGGAGATCAACAACAATAAGATCATGACATGGATTTCCAATTCTGTAAGTCCATCTATCAGTCTGCACTTCAGCAAGTTAAACACTACACAAGCAATTTGGGACTTCCTAGCCAAGCGGTACAATCAGACAAATTTTATCTTGAAGTACAAACTTGAACTGGATATTCGCAATCTCAAGCAACAACCGGTGCAATCTGTAGCTGATTTTCATTCTTAGATGTCTCTGATTTGGGATCAACTTGCTCTAATGGAGCCCAATTGGACCCATGATGCAGAACTTTATTATCAGTTTCGAGAAGAATTCCACCTTATCCAGTTCTTAATGGCTCTTCGTGATGAGTTTAAGCTTGTTAGAGCATCGATTCTGTACCACTCTCCTCTTCCTTCTGTTGCAACTGCTCTTTCTGAATTGATTGCTGAAGAAACTCGCAGGCAAATCGTTTCTTCCAATTCTGATGCCCCTATGCTTTTATCTACACGGGTCAAATAGAAGGGATTGTCTCAACTTCAGTGCCACTCATGCAAAAAATTTGGCCATCTTGCTCGGAATTGTCCAGGCTCTGATTCTCGCACTCCGGCTATGTCTTCCATGCAGTGCATATACTGTAAGAAGGTTGGACATGTTGTTTCGCATTGTCCCCATCCAAACTCCAACCACATGCGAGATAAGACTCGAAGTTCTAGAGATCGCCCTTCCTCTATTGCTGCTACTGTCATGCCAGCCCCTCTCGCACAGGCAGCCACCTCTCTTACTCACGATGATATCCAGGCGATGATTCATTAGGCTCTCTATGTTGATAATCCTGTAACCTCTTCTTCTGACACCTCTTCTTTGCCAGGTAAGTGGTTTTTTGATTCTGGTGCCTCAAACCATATGCTATTCCACTCCGATATTTTTTAGCATGTTTTCCCTCTTCATTATCCACCCCACGTTCAAACTGCAAATGGTTCTCTCATTACTGCTAGCCATAGTGGAACCATTCATTCTGACATCCTATGCATTTCTAATGTTCTCCTTACTCCACAACTCTCTCTGAATCTTATTTCCATTGGCCAATTATGTGAGCAAGGCCTTACCATTATCTTTTCTTCTTCTGGTTGTGTTGTACAGGATTGCTCGACAGGAAAGGAAGTTGGGACCAGCCGTAAGGTTGGTCATCTTTTTGTTCTCGATCGGCTTTATGTTCCTCCTACCTTTGGTATTCACTCTGTTTCGCTCAATAATTCTGCTTGGCACAATCGTTTAGGTCATCCTTCCTTTTCTAAGTTATCCCACTTACTTAATAAAGGCTTATTAGGCTATGTCTCTGAAGCAAAAAAATCATCCTGTATTCATTGTAAGTTATCTAAACAAGCAGCTTTATCTTTCTCCTTGAGGCACTCTACTACTACTGCTCCTTTTGATCTTATTCACTCTAATGTATGGAGTTCTGCCCCTGTATCTTCTATGAGTGGCTCTAAATATTATATTATTTTCATTGATGATTTCACACATTTTACATGGCTCTATTTTTTGCCTGTTTATTCTGATATTCTAAAGGTCTATATTGAATTTGCCACCATGATTAGAATCCAATTTTCTAAACCTATCAAAATTTTTTGTTCTGATTCTGGTGGCGAATATCTCTTTAAAATATTTAACGAATACCTTAAATCCCAAGGCACACTTTTGCAATTATCATGTATTGAGACCCCTCAACAAAATGGTATATCTGAACGCAAACATCGTCATATTGTTGAAACCGCCCGTACCTTGCTTCTTTCCTCTTCTGTTCCAAAAGCCTTTTGGGGAGAAGCCAAGAATATTGCCGTATATCTCATCAATCGCCTTCCCTCCAATGTCATTTCAAATCTCTCACCCTTTAAACGCCTTTATCATTCTCCCCCTTCCTATGACTATCTTCGTGTATTTGGTTGTACTTGCTTTGTTCTTCTTTCCAAACGTGAGTATGACAAACTTTCCAAGAAAAATGCAATCTGCGTGTTCTTAGATTATGGCCTCCAACAAAAAGGTTATTGGTGTTATGATTCTACCACACGCAAACTCTGCATTTCCAGACATGTCACGTTTTGGAAAAATATTTCTTTTTTCTCCTTACCCCACAAAGCATCTCTATTTCCGTGTCAAGAGCCTCTGCTAGATTCTTTTCACCACTTCGTGATGAACATCGACCACCTGAACAACCTAACAGGCCTACTGTCCTCCCCACTACCAATCTCCCTGCGAGTAATCTGGCAACCTCTGAGAGGCGGTATCCTGCTCGCAACCACAATCCACCACCTCGGTCGACAGACTATCATTGTTACTTGTCCACTATTTTGCCCTTACATGAACCTAAGTCATATCAAGAGGTATCATCTAATCCTTCCTGGCAGAATGCTATGTCAGAAAAACTTGAGGCTCTACAGAAGACCCATACGTGGGACCTGGTTGATCTGCCACCTGAAAAATCAGTAGTGGGCTGTAAATGGATTTACAAGATCAAAACTAATGCTGATAGTTCCATTGAATGCTATAAAGCTCGCCTTGTTGCCAAAGGATTCACACAGGAATATAGCATCGACTATGAGGAGACCTTTGCTCCTGTTGCTCGTATGACATATGTCCAGACTCTACTTGCTATAGCCGCTGCCCAACGCTGGTCTTTATATCAACTTGATGTCCAGAATGCCTTTCTTCATGGCGATCTATCTGAAGAAGTGTATATGATGCCACCCCCTGGTTTATCTCATCAACCTAATCAACTATGCAAACTCCGTCGTGCGCTCTATGGTCTCAAACAGGCACCTCGAGCTTGGTTTGATAAGTTTCGAACCACTCTTCTTGCTTATGGATTTCTTCAGAGCCACCATAACTCCGCCCTATTTTATCACCGCTCCTCTCGTGGGATTATTCTCCTCCTCCTTTATGTTGATGATATGGTTATCACTGGTAGTGATTCTCAGGGCATCCATGATACCAAGCAATACTTGCATAAGTGCTTCAAATGAAAGATCTGCATTTTTTTCTAGGTATTGAAGTCACCTATCAGTCTGATGGTCTCTTTCTTTCTCAAGCTAAGTATGCCTCCGACTTGCTTACTCGTGCTGGCTTAACAGATAATAAGACTACCGATACCCCTCTTGAGCTTAATGTCAAACTTCGATCTACTGATGGTATGATTCTCTCTGATCCCTCTCGGTATCGTCAACTTGTTGGTAGTCTTAACTACCTCACTATTACTCGGCCAAATATTTCTCATGCAGTTCACATTGTCAGTCAATTCATGTCTGAGCCTCGCACTGTTCACTATACTTCAGTTCTTCGGATTCTGCGATATATTAAGAGCACTCTTTATCATGGGCTTCTCTTTTTGTCCTCTGACTTTACTCTTCGTGCCTACTTTAATTCTGATTAGGCTGGAGATGTCATTGATCGCCGCTCTACCACTGGTTATTGTATATTCTTAGAAAATTTACTGATTGCTTGGAAAAGCAAAAAGCAATCCATTATCTCCCATTATAGAGCGGAGGCTGAATACCGTGCCCTTGCTCATACTACTGCTGAGATTGTCTGGCTTCATTGGCTCCTTAATGATATGGGTATACGCTTATCCTCTCCCACGGTCGTTTATTATGATAGCAATAGTGCCATCCAAATCACTCGCAATGCCGTCTTTCATGAGCACACAAAATATATAGAAATTGACTGTCACTTTACTCGCCATCATTATCAGAACTGGACTATTGATCTACATCCTATCTCTTCCACCAATCAAATTGTTGATTTACTTACAAAGTCCCATGGCAAGGAGCGCTTCCGCTACCTTCTCTCCAAACTTCATTTGCAAGAAGTACCTTCAGTTTGCGGGGGGTGTTAAACATCCTTCCTACTTAAAAAATATCCTTCCATGTTTAGATGGTTTTATATGGGATGTATTGATATGTGTATTGATATGTAACCATGTTTGGCTAATCCTAGTTATGATATTTTGGTAGGCATTTTCCTTATGTACCTCATCATTTGTATATTTAATGGGATAAATCACAAGCATAAAGATATATGAATTCAAGTTTCTTCAAGAATCTCCCCTTTTTATTCCCATTCTATTAGCCGCCCTTAGTGGTGTCAAATCTGAGCGTCTTGAATCATAGATAGCTATACCGGGATCTATCTCTCAATTCCCTTTACTTTAAAAAAAAATAAAAAGGGACAGAAGAAGGAGAAGGAGAAGAGAGAAAGACGGGTAAGTAGATAAGCATCCTTGGCCTTGAGCACTGTCCCCGTGTTAATTAAGACTTCTATTCCATTCACACCATGCGGTCCAGGCTATAATTATGCTAGCATGGGCACTTCACAGGCGCGCCGCAAGGGAAGGAGATTATAATGAATGGAAATTCGCCCCAAAACACCCTAGTGAGTCAGATACCCTCTTGGTCTTCAACTACTAGAGATAAGTTTGGGTTAGCGTACCAACACTAATTTTATAATGCAGTGGGTAGTTGGTCTGTCATAGATCACTTAATAATTCATACTTATTCTCCGATTGTGCTGTGTACAACCTATTTTATCAGAACAGAAAATACGCAAAAGCACGAAAGAAAAATAAAAATAAATAAATTTATATTTTATAGATGATATTACATTTTTTTTTTTATAATAATCATATAATATTAATAAGAATAAATAAATTAAGATAAACTTAACAACTAAATAAATTTTGGATAAAATAAAATTATCTAACAAAAATTTAAAATCTAAAAAAAAATTTAATTAAAACTAATTTTGGATTATCATTATCATTTCTCCTTAATCCAAAATCTTCATATTTGCTATACCTATCTTTTTTTGAACCTGATGAATGACTCGAATTTTAAAGATTTGGTCAAGATATTGATCATCATATCTGCAGCAGGCAAGCTCAATTTCTTCTTTATTAACTTGATCTTTAAGAAAATAAAGTTTCAAGTTTATATACTTGCTTTTTCCATTAGTAAATGAATGCTTTGCCAAGTTGATAGCAGAGATATTATCAATATTAATTTTTGTAGGACCTTACACTCTAAAATAAATTTGATTCAATATATTTCTCAATCAAATTACTGGATATGCATATGAGGCTGCTACTATATATTTAACCTCATAAGTTGAAGGAGCAACTACATAATGCTTTTTAGAAGATCATAAAATTGCTACTGACCCAAATATAAAAATATGCCTTGTAGTGCTTCTTCGATCATCTTGATCTTCTCCTAAATCACTATCAGAATATCCAACAAGATCATTTACAATATTTGATTAGAAAAGATCATGATCTAAAATATCCTTTATATATCGCATGATCCTCTCAGCAACTTGAACATGAGAATACTTTGATGCTTCCATAATCTTACTAACTGGATCAACTTTATAAGCAATATTAGGTTTAGTATATGTCAGGTATCTCAAACTTTCAACTATGATTTTAAAATAAGTTAGATTTACAGTAGAACCATTACCCGCTTTAGATAATTTGATACCAATTTTCATAGAAATTTGTACAGGATCGCATTCAAACATTTTAAACTTTTTTAATGTCTCCGTAGCATATCTCTCCTGATACATAAAAATTTTATCTGTAGCTTAGATTACTTCAATTCCAAGAAAGTAAGACATCAAACCAAGATCTGTCATCTTAAACTCTGACTTCATAGAACGTTTAAAGTTTTCGATTATCAAGAGATTATTTTCTATGAAGATCATATCATTAATATATAGACAGACAAATAAAATGTCATATTTACTTTTCTTTGCATAGAAAGCATATTCACTAGGATACTTCTCAAAACCATCTTTCAGTAGAAAATCATCAATCCTCTTATTCCAGGCATGAGGTGCTTGCTTGAGACTATACAAAGCCTTCTTAAATCGATACACGTTATCTTCACTCCCTTATTTGATGAATCCTTTGGGTTGCTTGATATAGACTTCTTCATCAAAAGGGTCATTTAGAAAAGCCGATATCACATCCATTTGATGGATTTTTTAATGGCTCTATGCAGCAAAAGAAACAATTAGTTTTACTATTTTAATTCTAAAAACAAAAGAGAATACCTCTTGGTAGTCAACTCCTTGGTTGTTGCTCATAGCCCTTTGCTACTAATCTTGCCTTATATCTTTTCACTTCATTATTTGGTTTCTTTTTTATTTTAAAAATCTATTTTACTTTAATTGCTTTCTTTCTTGCTAGAATATCATTCAGCTACCGGCTATTTTTTTCTTTATAGTCTTTATTTCTTCATCCATTTGTATTAATCAACCTTTTATCTTGCACTGCTTTCTCAAACCTGATTGGATCACAATCTTCAAATATAGTATAATGACCAATTCTTTATCATTATTAACATTATTATCAGATATTATCTCAAAGTCTTGTAATCTTAAAGGTAGTTGCTAAGCTCTACTGGATCTTTGAATAGAAATTTGTTCATCATTTTCTACATATTGAGGTGCATGTATTTCTGTTACATCTTCATTTTCTTCTATCAATATCTTTTTTAAATCTAACTCCTCCATATTTCAATCACATGCATATGTTTCATCAAAAATTACATCTCTACTAGTAATTACATTCTTTGTAGTTGGATATTATACAATTTATATCCGCCAAGTTTTCTAGACTTATAACCAATAATGATAGCTTTCTCACTTATATCATCAAGTTTGGTTCTAGGTTCACCTTGAACATGAGCAAAAGCAATAGAGCCAAATACTTTAAGGTGCCTAACACTTGGCTTAAAACCACTCCAAGCTTCTTCAGGAGTTATATTATGTACATTTTTAGTAGATAATCTATTCATCAAATAAACTGAACAAGAAATTACTTCAGTCCAAAAGTTATTAAGTATACCTTTACCTTTTAACATCATGCCATGTCCATGATGGTCATGTTTCTTCTTTCTGCAATCCCATTGTACTGTGGCGTATACCAAATAGTGATCTCATTCTTAATTTTCTATTGTACACAAAATTCTACAAATTGTTTGGAAGTGTACTCACCTCCACCATCAGTTCTCAATACTTTAATAGTATCCAATCTATTTTTTCACAAATATCTTAAATTTTTTAAATACATCAAAAATTTATGAATTTCTTTTCAAGAAATAAGTTTGAATCTTTCTACTAGAATCATCCACAAATATTAGAAAATATAAACTTTCTCCAAGTAAAGCAATATTTATTGGTCCACATACATCTGAATGCACAAGTTCAAGTGGTTTACTTGCTCTCCGAGTATTATGATTAAAAAATGATCTCCTATACTCTTTTTCAAAAATGCATCATTCACAAAACTGATTAGGATGATCTAAAACTGGCAAACCCTTTACCATATTATTCTAAGCAAGCAATTTTAAACGTTGAAAATTTAAATGACCAAATCTAAGATGCCATGGCCATGATTCATCATTCACAATTACATTCAAATAATTGTAAACATCATTCTTAATATCCATTTTGAATATATGATTGCTTGTCAAAGAAGATTTAAGAATGATTTTATCTTTTTGATAAAAAATACTGAGATAGTTATCTTTGAGTTACATTCTGTATCTTTTCTCAAGTAATTATCCCATGCTCAGCAATTTTTTTATATTTGGAATATAAAAAATATCTAAAATATTTTGATGATCATCATTCTTTAATTGAATCAAAATTTTATCTTTTTTCATAACTAGCACAATGCTATTATCTGCAAACTTGATTGAATTTTTGATTAATTCATCTATCTCAATAAAAATCTCCATACTTCCTATTATATGGTATGTGCAACATGTATCAAGATCCCATGAATTATAATTGGCTCCTCTATATTTAACGATACCATTAATAGAATATGGTCGCTCCACTTCCTAGATGAATTAGATTTCTTCTGCAGGTTGATTATGATTCTTTGACCTACACTCACTAGCATAATGGTCATATATATTGCATTCATAATATTGAATATTAGACTTATCATACCTTCCTCTTTCGTATACATAGCCTCGGCCTATGTATGATCCTCCGCCTCTTCCATCATAATTTTTTGGTCCATTATTAGATTTGCCTCTACCTCCATAATTTCCTTTACCATCGCCGCAACCTCGTCATCCTCCTTTGCTACGAGATCTATGTCTAAAAGATTATTATCTGCCATCTTCTTTCTATTCATCTTTGACTGAAACATGAAATTGGAAGGCTATGTCTATTGGCTTTTCTTATGACTTCTCATTAAGTTGTTGTTCATAAGCCTCTAAGGAGCCTAACAACTTATCAACAGTTATAGTATTTAAATCTTTTATTTCTTCTATAGCAGTAGTAATAGGATCAAACCTGAGTGTGAGAATTTGTAAAATTTTTGCTACCAATGTGGACTCTTTCACATTCTCACCATTAATTTTCATTTGATTTGATAAAGCTTGGACTCTAATCATATAGTCTGCTACAATTTCTATCTTCTTCATCTGCAGCAACTCAAACTACCTTTGCAGGGTCTACAATCTTACTTTCTATATCCTTAAAAGTTCGTTCAAGGATGTTCCAAGCTTGCTTTGCTATGATAACTTCTGCAATTTTTTTTCAAAAATTAAATCATTAACTCTTTGGTGAATAAAATAAACAGCCTTACGATCTTTCTTCTTGGTATCTCGATGTTGCACCTCTATGATTTGCCTTTCTGCTTCTGGAACTCTATTCTCTACGATACCAAATATATCTTAGAAATCAAAGAGCACCCATATCTAGATACTCTATCTATTATAGTCTTTCCATCCAAAATAGGTAGGAACAAAGAAGACGAACTATTAATGATACTTGAATTTGCCATTACTAATATTCGGTTATAAGTAATATCATGATGGCTCTCACACCTCACTATGTATAGTGGGCCTCACAACTCTCATTAACAAAGCTCTGATACCAATTTTATTAGAACAAAAGATATGCAAAGGCTTGAAAGAGAAACAAAAAAAAATGTAAACTTGTATTTCATAGATGACATTGCTTTCTCTTTTATAATAACTATACAATATTAATAAGAACAAATACATTAAGGTAAACTTAACAACTAAACAAACTTTAGATGAAATAAAATCAACTAACCAAAATTTAAAATTTAAAAGAGTTCTTAATCAAAACTAATTTTGGATTATCATTATCATGCTTGTACTCCCTCCATAAATATGAATTTTATGGGGGACATGTCATGCAATTCCGTGACAACGAATTCACTTTTGAACATATTATACTACCTATAAACAATTTGTGGAAATGTTCTTCCTGAAAAATAGTAATTTTTTTTGGATGGCGTTCAGGGCATATTTGGTGGAAGGGGTTGGACACTTAAATGCGAATTGAAATGAGTAATTCTCTTCCTAGCCATTTGATTGGAAAGACCTTTATTTTCATTTTGAATGTGGAGAGAAATTAAAATTGCCGCAATAGATCCCAAACCCAATTCTTATTCTTCCTAGTATTCAAGTTCCACTTTGATTTCGATTCCAATTCTTGCCACAAACCAAATGCATTAAAGGATATAGGCATTTTGATAGAAGTAGATTTGATTCACTATCAGAATCAAAATTGGAATTAGAATCGGAATGACTCGAATGGAATCAAAATGACCATATCTCTTAATGTATTTTATTTGTGACAGGATTGAAAATAGAATTAGATTTAAATACTAACGAATAATAAAAATTGAATTTTAAAGAATTAGGATATTTTTATTTTTTATAAAATCCAGAGGATAATGGAACTTTTTCCATCAAACAATTAGAATGAGAATTATTTATTTCCATTCCAATTCGATTCGAGAGTACGACCCCCCGCCCCCCCCCCAAAAAAAAATAAATAAATAAATAAATAAATAAATAAATAAATAAAAATCAAAGCATATCCTTAGTATTAGACCGTTAATTAGCTTGGAATTAGATAGTTCAAGAAGACTATTCTTGGTTGACTTTCTCTGCCGACCAAGATGCAACCTCTTAAATGAGGATAAAGATAGGCATAAATTCTACGCATACCTCTATGCATGTTCATCCTTGCTTAACGAACGAGCGACCGGCAACTTCCTCTCTTATATGATATTGAAGTGCCTCACGCGTTCACCCTGACGTCTTGGTATTAGAAATCTCACCAAGTCAAGTCCCTTTTTCTTTTTTTAAATAAAAAGAGATGGAGAGGATAAATCCCGGTATAGCTATTCTGCAAGCTCCCTCCTATTAGATAATGTTCAATTCAAGATGCTTAATTTTTTACAATCTTTTTTTATCTAAAGATGAGTACGTCTTTCGAAACCATATCCTTTACTTTTTCTTTGTTACTCGAATGTAGGCACATAATTAGCATGGCATTTGTATTTAGCTCTTCTGCAAAACTTGGTCCAATTTTTTTCACAAGTATACTTTCCACTTCACTCACTTATATACAGGTGAGGGATTAAATAACATGGAGGTTGAGGATGTAACCATTTTCATTAATCAGTTATTGAGCAACCGGATAGGAGTAAGATCTAAGATGGAGGTGTGAGAACGTAACCATCTTCTTTAATCAAGTGTTAAGCGATCAAATGAAAGTGAGATCCAAGATAAAAGTTATGAAATGCAGCCATCTTCTTTGACCGGGTGTCAGTCAACTGGATGAAAGTGAGATCCAAGATGGAGGTATAAGAACATAGCCATTTTCTTCGATCGGGTGTCAATCGATCGAATGCGAGTGAGATTCAGGATGGAGGTTATGAATGTAGCCATCTTCGTTGATTAGTCGTTGAATAGCCAGATGAGAGTGAGATCCAAAATAGAGGTATGAGAATGTAGCCATCTTCTTCAATCGAATATTAAGCGACAAGATGGGATTATAGCCATCTTTTTTGATCGAATGTTAAGCAACCGGATGAGAGTGAGATCCAAGATGGAGGTACAAGAATACAGCCATCTTCTTCAGTAGGTGTTAAGCAACTGGATGGAAGTGAGATCTAAGGTGGAGGTTATGAACGCAACCATCTTCATCGACCAGTTGTTAAGCAATCGAATGTTAGTGAGACCAAAATAAAAATAGAAGTGAGACCCGAATAAAAATGAAAGTGAGATCCCAATAAAAATGAGAGTGAGATCCAAATAAGATGAAAGTTGAGGACAGTCAGATCCAAAATAGATGAAAGTTGAGGACACGGTCATCTTCATCGATCGGTTGTTGAGTGGCTGAATAGATGTGAAACCTGAAAAAGATGGAGGTTCAGGATGCAGCCATCTTGTCGACCAATCGTTGAGTGGCCGAATAGGAGTGAGACCCGAATAAGATGGAGATTGAGAATACATTTATCTTCGTCAACCGAGTGTCAAGCGATCGGAGGGCTTCGATGGGCCCATGGATTTCAATGGGTTCGGCAAACTTCGATGGGCCCTACAGACTTTGGTGGACCCACTAGTTTTGGTAACGAATCGAGCTTCGATGGATCCTGCGAGCTTTGGTGGGCCCCACGAGCTAGGTAGCTCGACGAGTTTTGGTGGACCCTATTGACTTTGGTGGGCCCTGCAAATTTTGGTGGTTTGTCAAGCTTCTGTGGGCCTACGGGCTTTGGTGGGCCTTGTAGATTTTGACCGATCTGGTGGACTTCAACGGGCCTGCAAGCTCTGGTGGTTCGTCGAACTCTGGTGGGCCCCATGGGCTTTGGAGGATCTCATGTGCTCTAATGGGCCTAGAGTCACTCGTGCCTTTGATCCTAGTGGTATTTGTGCCTTGAATCTTGGTCTACCCCTATTCTCATGAATAGTTGCCACTAATCTATTGGTAAGGAGCAATGGTCTCTAGCAAGGCCATTCGTTATGGCACGAAGAACATCTAGTGTGACTGGTGGAGGCATCCTGCCCTTGAGTTGTCACCACTGGACTCCAGGATCTTTTTTATATTATTGCCCCTACCTTGCATGCTAATCTGTAATCATCAAATCACTCACCCCTAGAACTGCATTGGCGCCAAGCAATCCCGTTGCATTCTCCAATGAGATGAGGTCTTTCTCCTAGGCATCTCTCGAGTAAAAACCTGCAAGAATAGTTTTTCTTGAGTGGTAGTAACTGGCAAGGGACCCTCTGACCTCAAGTCAGTCGGGGGAGTTTGGACAATAGCTTTAGAGCTGAGTGCTATAGTGAGAGAGTGCCAAAATGAGCATCTTATAAGGGTATGAAGATGTATCTATCAAGGGTCCCCTCTTATCAATTTATAAAATTGCATAGGATAACGATATGCCATGAGGGAGGTGTCCTCCTCTGACCTGTGTAACAAATTTCAAGTGGAATGTTAAGAATTTGCCCCTCCAAATTTTTTCTATTGACATCTTTCTATTAGGATGACAGTATTTGCTTGGATCCTGTCTATGATGACCTCTGCTAAGATAGTTGTAACTCGTTCGCCTCTGCTTCTTACTCCAACATCGCAGGCTCCAAGCATTAGAGTAGCTTATTCATTACCAGTTGTAGTAGCCTTGACACTATCCTAGTGCCGTTGGCTAACTCTATTTTGGCAAATAGTCAAGTTTGAGTGATTACTTGGCCACCATGCATTTAGGGACATCAAGTCAATGGACTTGTGGTTGCTCATAATTACTCGGGCTCAAGTGTCATACTCGGTCAAAGTTACTCGGCCATGGTTTCTTGGCCGGCAACGTTGCTTGGCCAAAACTACTCGGCCATGGTTGCTCAACCAAAGTTACTTGTCCATGGTTGCTTAACCAAAATTACTCAACCATGGTTGCTAGCCAAAGTTACTCGGCCAAAGTTACTCTGCCAAGATTACTCGATAAAAGTTACTCAACTAAAATTACTCGATTAAAGTTACTTGGCCAAAGTTACTCGATCATAGATTATCTCCTGCTTAATCATTGATCTAACTGGTTTATCAAGACCGAATAGTTGAGTTATGGTCACAATAGTAGATTATTAACCTTCCTTTATATCAAAAAAAAATCAATAATAACAACCATCATCATGATAAACTCTAATAGAAGAGTTTGGTGTTCAGTAGATATGATTGGGGCGGTGTGCCCAAGCTCCATAACCTCTCTATATTCTGCTTAGCTAATTTCTTTTGGCATGAAAGGGCGGGTTAAGCCTACTCAAATTTTGTTAAGGACATTAAATCATATTTCTAAGTTTTGCCAAACTATGAGGGGAGGTTGTAGAAGCTTCTATTACTTGTAAAGTATGTATATATATATAATTTTAAAATATTTAAAAATAATTTTGTTGTGGTATGTGTATGATAGAACAAATTTGGTGAGTAACAAAATAATTTTAAATATAATGGAATAAAGTTAGGAAGTCTGGCCTAGGAGGCGGATAGATCCACTATCCTAAAAAAGATTTGGCCCCCTTCTCATGCAAAGAACAGTTGAGCCACATGCTCTCCTCCAAGGTACAATCCAGAAGTCAAAAACTTCAATGCCTGTCGGTATCACGATCTCGAACGGATACCGATCAGCCTATCTTCAGCCCAAAAATTTCAAAGCAGGAAAAGATAGGAAAAAAAATTTAAAAAAAATTTAAGTAGAAAAATAGGGGAGAGAGAGAGCTTGGAGTTTTTTGGATGCTCTATAGGGCTAGGGTAGAGACCTATTTATAGACTCAAAATCTCAAAAAAATTTCAAAAGCCCTCAAGTAGCCATTACGACACTTACAAAATTAAATTTAGAATTTAATTAAAAATTAGCCATTATAAAAATTAATTAAATAATTAAAAGAAAATTAGAAAAGTAAAAATGAAATGCATAGGCACGCGATTCGCGTGCCCATTGCATGCGCAGGGAAAGGCGGGTTACCTTTTTTTTGTTTTATCATAACAACAATAATCTCCCATAAAATAAAATAAAATTGATAAAAATTTAATATTATTAAACTCTATAAATAATATAATTTTTTTGGACTTTTATTGTGCTTGGTGCAAGTACCTTCTAGGTTTGACTTGCATTTAGTATAAAATACACACAGTATTAAGTTGAACCGATCATAATATGGGTTAGTGCTATCTAGGCTATGCGCTTGCCTTGATTTTCATGAGAGTTACCGGGGATTCGCCCAGATCCTATAGCCGTGGCCTCACGACTACTCTCACTAAGATAGATCCTCTAAGGGTACGTGCAACAGAATCGTATCTCGCTTAACTTATAGTCTTAAATCTATTAAGAGCTATGCTTAACCTAACGTCATAATAAAGCACCACATCATAGATATGGGATGGAGACAGACTCCTAAATGGTGCTCCCAAATGTCACCTCAGAAACCGTTTTCCTTTGAACCTTAACTATGGGATTGCCATGATAGAAGGGATCCACTATGATGACTAATATATGAGCTTAAGGTCCATCCCCCTCGATGTCTCAGATATCCCGAAAGGTCTTTGGTCAAAAGATTTACCATATTTTTTTAAATATTTTTTTCAAACTTGTATTCTATATACAACATTTTGGATCTATCAAAATGTTTAGCATATTAAGCCAAATATTCACAATCACGAGGAAGCACATCACGACATTTGCCACACTAAAGTTTGCAATTTCTATAACCCAATCGTGACAATCCATACAAACATAAAATCCACAAACTAAGATAAAGATGGAAAAAAAAGAAAAGAAAAATTACATACCACAATAAAGATGGACAGTGCTATAATTAAGGTAGACATACTTCAAGGTCAGAAGTTCGGCCATATATTATACCACATCTATCAGTAGCAATTAAAAAAAAAAATGCATAAGAACATTGTCTATGAGTGCCTCACCCTATAAAGTGGTTCATTAGTCTACTATAATGTAGGCATAACAGGTCAGAAGTTGAGCCAAATATCCTAACGTATCTAACAACAATACGAAAACCATGGAAAGTCAATAATACAGAAGGTCATTGTCTTGGAGTGCAACACTCCATGTAGTTGTGTATTAGTCCGTTCTGAGCCCATTTACTATGGTGTAATAGTAGAAACTCTCTCATTCTGTGTCCCGCAAATTAAGAACAAACAATTTTCACATCATCAAATCAACCTGATCTAATATGAAACGAGAAATTAAACATCAAGCAAGAAACTAATAGTGTGAAGTTCAGGCATGGTTGTTGTTTTGTTAAAAGAATGTTAGATCAAAGTCTCTTTTTATATTGCTAAGGCGGTAGCTCGGTTGGTAGAAGCCTTGCTTCAATACCAATCGGTCGTGGGTTCGAAGCATTATCCCAACAATGACTTGATTAAATCCAGAAAGCAATGACTCGATTAAATCCAGAAATTTTTATGAGGCCCATAACCATTGGTACGAGTGAGAAGTGAGAAGTCAAGATCTTCCTCTTTGTCCATGTTCTACTAGCCGGTGACTTAGTGGTGTCGGGTTGACGTACTTACCTTTAGGTAGGGAAAGACTGCATGAATCTGAACATTTTGCATCGAACATTACCTGGTGGGGTGGGAGCCTACGGAGATAGCTACATCGAGATTTGTCCCCCCCATCCCTTATGCTTTATCAAAAAAAAAAAGTCTCTTTTTATTGTTTCAATCACTTATAGTATTCAAAACTTGCTAGTGGATGATCAGCAAATCCAAAGCTGGAACTGAATAAACCAATGATTAAGAAAACTCAGCATGGAAAAAAAGGATTAAATAGAAAGACACGATTAAGCCATTTATAAGTTCAGTTTTTGATACCTTATTTTTTTAAATCATTTATTAATCCCATAAATTAATTTTAGCTTTTTCCAGCTTTTGTTTGAACAATAATCTTCATACATGATGTGGTAACAGTAAAAAGAATAATTAGTTTCGAGTTGATATATGGAGCACATCTATGCACAAATATTCTTTCTAGAAGAACAAAGTTTTGTCGATGAAATATCCTTCAATGAATAAACATTCAAAATTGAAATAAATTACTCTGTTATACTCTGTATTTCACGTTATAGGTATCTGCATAATGGCATTAAACTAATTTTTGGATTTACAAAGCATACAAAGCTGTGCCCACAACTCCTCCATATGCCATGGAGGAGAATAATGATAAAAGCATAAATGTAGGAGAGATAATTCACTATGCGGTTTACAAAAGATTTACATCAATAAGAGCATATGCACATGATCGGTGGAAGTAATGAGGTTACAAAATGCTAACCTAAATCTTGGGGTCAGCTAATGACAATTATTGCCTAGAGCATCTGCTTGTCACAGACATCACAACAAAAGAATCTTTCTTTTTTTAATGAACTTAGATGGAATAAGAAAGTTCTTGAAAAAGACACTCAGCATAAATTGGAGTCTCAATGGTTCAAACAAGTTGTCACCATAATAATAATCTTCCATATGTGTCAACAAAGGAGAACAATTTACCATCTCCCTTTACTAATAAGCTTCCTATTTTCAGGAGCATTCTTAACATTTTTTTTTATGGGGGATTGTTGTTACGACAAAACAAAAAAAAAAAGTAACTTGCCTTCCCCCGCACACGCAATGGGCACGCGATCCGCACGCCCGTGCATTTCCTTTTTTTATTTTTTTCTTTTAATTATTTAATTAATTTTATAATTAATTTTTATAATTGCTAGCTTTTAATTAAATTTTGAGTTTAATTTGGTAACTGTCGTAACAGCTAGTTAAGGGCTTTTTGAGAGTTTTTTGAAAATTTTGAGCCTATAAATAGGCCTCTATCCCAGTCCTATAGAATATTCAAAAAATCCCAAGCTCTCACTCTCCCTTATTTTTCTATCTTAAAATTTCTAAAATTTTTTTTTCTCCTATCTTTTCCTACTTTGAAATTTTTGGATCGAAGACTGGCTGATCGGCGTCCGTTTGAAATCATTCCACCGACGGGCGTTGAAATTTTGGGCTTCCGGGTTGCAACTTGGAGGAGAGCGTATAGTCCAACTATTCTTGGCACGAGAAGGAGACCAAATCTTCTTTAGGGCAGTAGATTTATCCACCTTCCAAGCTAAACTTCCTAACTTTATTCCATTATATTTAAAATTATTTTATTACTCATTAAATTTGTTCTATCACATACACCATGATAAAATTATTTTTAAATATTTCAAAGTTATATATATAAATACATATATATATATATATATATACTTTACAACTAATAGTTTTTTTTATATTTTAATAAATTTGCAACATATAGACACCATGCATTACCAAGTGTACCATGCAAACATGCTGCAGCTAGGATTCATGCTGAGTACTGGCTAAGCCTTTTCTCTTTCATAGATGAATGAAAGACTCTAATATATGACAATTATTTACTTAATTTGCAGAATACATGGTAAATCCAAAACAGACAAGACTTGTTAAACATAACAACATGCTGCAGTAGGAAATAAAGTATGGAGCACAATCTGATGGAGAATGGTAAAAGAATCAATCATATTAGAACTTCACCCAATGTTAAGCTATAAGCAATAGTTACTCAAATTGCAAAAACAAGTAAAATACTTTTTTTCCCAAAATTAAACAAGAAGATTAATTACAAAGTAATTGGCCTTGTCAGAATAATAGCTCAACAATATTGGTTTTGAACATGTAGTTTTTGTGCATGATAAAGATGATTAAAAATTATGCCATTCAAAAATTTCTTAGTATTGAACCTAAATTAAGATAGTAGGTATACACATTCATATAGGTCTCTGCATTTAAAAGAAAAGTGCCACCATAAATAGACATAGTATGTTTTGTCATGAAACTGTATATAACACAGTTGATGGCGCAACAAGAGCTTTAACGTTACTTTCCAAGCATTAGGCAGTAATCATACAATCATCCCAGCATGTGAACACATGTAGAAATCATAGTTTTGTAGATGGCATATTTTGCTATAAGCCACTATGACAGGTGGCACATTCTCTCGAGAGTTATTTGCTTTATTGTATTGTATAATGAAGAAGGATAGAAATGTTCATGATAAATTAAAATAGGATTATTGAAATAGAAATATTATACAAATCTTTTTTAGATTGTTAGTTGTAAAGTATATATACATGTATTTTTATATATAATTTTGAAATATTTAAAAATAATTTTGTTATGGTGTGTGTGTAACAGAATAAATTTGGTGAGTAACAAAAACTTTACAATGTAATGGAATAAAGTTAGGAAGTCTAACCTGGGAGGCGGATAAATCTACTGTCCTAAAGGAGATTTAGCCCCTTTCTCATACGAAGAATAGTTGGACCACACACTCTTCTAAGGTACAACCCGAAAGACAAATTTTAACACCCGTTGATGGCACGATCTCAAACGGATGTTGATCAGCCCGTCTTCAGCTCAAAAATTTTAAAGTAGAAAAAGATAGGAGAAGAAGAAATTTTAAAAATTTTAAGGTAAAAAAATAGGGGAGAGGGAAAGCTTGAGATTTTTTGGATGCTCTATAAGGCTGGGGTAGATACCTATTTATAGGCTTAAAATCTAACAAAAATTTCAAAAAGCTCTTAACCAGGCGTTACGGCAGTTACAAAATTAAATTTAAAATTTAATTAAAAATTAACCATTATAAAAATTAATTATAAGATTAATTAAATAATTAAAAGAAAAAAAAGAAATGCATGGGCATGCAGATTGTGCACCCGTTGCTTTTTATCGTAACAATAATAGCTTCAACGTGCAAGGATGGTGAGTGTGGCATCAAGAAAGAGTCCAAAGGAGTGAAGCTATAGGGTGTCCATGAAAGTGAAGATCGATGCTTCACTTCTTGCAAAATTGGACCAGAGATGCATTGCAAATATTGCGGGTTTGTGGAAAAGAAAGATTAAGATGGCTTATCATAAAAGAGTTAAATTGTCTATAAGTTGGATACCCGCAAGAAGATGCTCTAATGTTTGACGGAATGCTATCCTCCACTTCCCGTATTTTGAAATGACCATGCTTTTTAGAAAAGATAATCGGATCCTTGATGCCCAAACCCCATGAAAAGAGAAATTATGGACTCACTTGCGCCCAAGCTGAGTGATGATTGGAGAGGTCCCTTCTACCTGCAAAAGATATCCCTTACTGGAATTTTTATCCAGCGAGTGACCCTTCAATACTTGAGTCGGTATAGTTTGAGGAACATTATAATAAACAAGAAGAAAAGTAGAGAAATGGCTAAGGAGAAAGAGTCGAATGATAGAATCTCCTTCCAGTAGTTTAGAGTTGCTTACCTTTTATGGATCCTCTCTTATCTCTATTTATAGGCATTCGAGATAACTCAATACTGCTGGAAAGTAATCTCTTTTAGTTAATATTAACTATTTTTTATTAAAATTAACCTCTTTTGATTAGGATAATAATCTTGTCGTAACGACTTTTTCGTTACAATAACTATATTTTTTCAGTTGCGCTTTCTTACTGAAACATTTTGAATAAGGACATTAATGTGCTTTAGCTGTCGATATCATTCAAAAATCATTTACTTTTGTCCGATGGATGTGTCTGCCTTGGATATTTAGTCGGATCTGAATAAATTAGTCGGTCATAGTGTGTTGTTAGGCATAGCACCAACTAAATTATAGCTTTTCATGGTTATTCAGCTTTCTACTTTAGAGTTGCTCAGCTTCAATTATTTAAAAAGCAAATATTCGACTCCAAGTAAGTTAATTAGCATATTAGCTTATTGTCTTAGTCAGTCAGCCGAGTAAATAGTGTAACACCTCCCTTGAATATGGGTCTCTCTGTCTCTCTACAACAATAACATAAAGTAAAATGGATTGGCAGTTAGTTACTTCAATTTTTAAAATTTATCTTCAAAACTCCCATCTTGTCCATCTAAGGGATAAATCGGATTGGCTAGTAGTATATCCATATCCATATTTATTTTATTTGACCAATACAAATGTTAGTTAGATATAAAAATTGATATCTATATTTATTTTAAACAGATATAGATATAGATTGAACATCAAAAATATGGATAGAATACAGATTTTATGACCGCATAATGAAAGATATTGTTAAGTGAACGATAAATCAAGTTAATAGTTTATTAATATGACCATTTATTTTTTAAAAGATTTATGAATGCTATATAAAATTAAATAGCATTACAAATATAATTGGATATTCAGATATGAATCGGATAGTTATCTATTCATGTTCATGCCTATTTTTTTTAAAATATGAATATAGATATCGGATGCTCAAATTTCTATCCATATCTGGATAGATTAGGATATGAAATTAGATCCAAACAGCTATTGTTCGATCTAGTTTCACCTCCATGTCTATCCATGAAGGTCCGTTCAGATTTCTTTCAACTATCTTATTTTTTGGGCCCAGGTATCCTTCGATCAGAATGTAGATAGGGTGATATGGAAATTAGATAGCAAAAGTCCATTTTCCACTGCTTCACTTTATCAGTTTTTTAATACGAGGAGGATAAGATCATGTAGGTTCCCTTCAACTATCTGGAACCTTGATGTGCCTCTAAAATTCAAATACTTAGTAGTGGCTAAGTTGGAAAAAGATAATTAAACACAAGGGAAATGCATGCTATGTCACCAAACACAGGAAACTGTAGATCATTTGCCATCTTTTTGTCCTTTCATTTCTATCATTTGGAAAGGGATTTGTTATTCTCTTGGAAAGGATTGAAACTTTGCATTGAATGGAGATATAGAAACTTCTCTAAATCGTCTTAGCTTATCATACTCATGCTTCTGGCGGCTATGGCTTGGTTTTATTGGAAGGAGAGGAACGCAAAGATTTTCCTCGACAAACGATCCTCCATCACCTCTGCAGCATCTGCCGGCCTCTTCATTTTCAACCAGTGGTCAATTCTTTGTAATCACAAGCTCTTGCCAGAGTCCAGGAGGATGTGACACAAAATCAGGGACATTCCCAGCACTCTGTTTGGCTTCTGAATTCCCTTCAGTTTTGCTCCCCTTTTTTTCATTGTTTTGATGCATTTCCCTTTTCCCCCTGCGGGCCTCCGTTGCTTAATGCTACCTGACACCGTGAAGTTGGAGGAGCTGAATTAATTTGTCAGCCTTTTCCCTACAATGTTGCTTTTGCTGGTCGAAGAGGAGAGAACTCTGGCCGAGAGTTAAAAAGCAACGTGCTTTTACTTTTTTTTGTCAGCCTTCGCTCCACTTTCACGGGTTTCAATCCTGTGAATTCTCCCACCCAATTTTAACAGATTTTTGGCTCTTTCTTCGAATGCTGTCTTATTCTCTTGGCACTCACTAATTAACTCTCGGTTTTTTTTTTTTTTTTTTTTTTTAATAATACAGAAAAAAAAAAAAAAAAAAAAAAGGTGTTATGAGATATATTTACAAAACTATGTGTTTTTCTGCCCACATGGCAAAAAAAATATCCTCTCCGAAATATGGATGACATGTGATGCATGGGGATGGATAGCTAGATTGAAATTGTCTTTGGCAAAGACGAATTCAACTTGAGAAATCATCTTTGGTAAAGACGATTTCAGAGGTAACTCGCGATGCGTGAAAAATTCGTGCAAAGACGAATTCTTACTAAGAAATCGTCTTTGCCAAAAATGATTTCATGATGGCCACAAATCAGGCGACACGTGGCAAGTCACCCCTCCTAATTAATACTGATTTTTTATTTATTATCAAAATACCCTTCGTAATGTTAGATTTAATTTCGAAAATATCCTTCCTAATGTTTAATTTAATTTCAAAAATGCTCTTTTTAATTTTTTATTTAATTTTCAAAATGCCTTTCATTATTTAATTTCGAAAATGCCATTCATAGCTGAATATTTAATTTTCAAAATGCCCTTCGTAATATTTGATTTAATTTCGAAAATATCATTCATAGCTGAATATTTAATTCTCAAAATATCTTTCATAATGTGATTTAATTTCGAAAATGTCCTTCGTAGTGTTTGATTTAGTTTCTAGGATACCCTTTGAGTTTCAAAAGAGTATTTAGGAATTAAATAAAAATACCTCGTAAATGCACCCTGCACCCCATAAATGCTCTTTGTTAATTAAATTTTAATCTAATAAAATTTTAAAAAATAAATAACAAAATTTAAAATAATATAATAAAATATTTAAAATAATATAATAAAATAAAAAATATTTAAGATAACATAATAAATTTATAATATTTATAATATTTAAAACAATATAATAAAATTAAAAAAATTTAAAATAATATAATAAAATCTAAAATTTAAAAAAAAAATTAAAAAATTATGGGTGAAGCCGCATACACACGTGGGACTTTATCTTATTCCTGTACCACAATTTTTAAAATAAAAAAATTAAAAATTAAAATATATATAAATAAAGTTATAATAAGTGGAGAAAAAATAAGTGGAGAAAAAAGTTGACAAAAAAAAAAGAAAAAAATCCGCGTCTATCCAATCCAGTCAGTCACCAGTCCGGTCACCGGTCACCAGGGTCCGGTCGCCCGTCCTACCACTGGTTCGGACCCAGTCCTGCCATCGTCAGGGTCCTACCACCGGTTCAGCCGCCGGTCCTGAGCAAGGGATCGGACTGACACCGGGCTGTCGATCGAACTGGTACCGGACTGGTGACCAGATGGTATCAACGTGGTGATTATTTTTTAATTTTTTAATTTTTTTAATTTTGTTATACTATATTATATTATATATATATAATATAATAAATTATAATATATTTATTATATTTAGAATATAAAATATTTATTATAATATAAATATTATTATATTTTTTAATTAATATTATTTTTAGTTAATTTATTATTAATTTTAAATTAATATTACTTTTATATAATTAATTAATATTATTTTTAATTAATGTTATTTGAAAATAATGTAATAATTAATATTATTAAAAAATAATATATACAATTTTAATTAATATTAATTTTTTACTTATTATTTATTTATTTAAAATTAAAATTTATTAATTAGAATTTGAAAAAAAAAATAAAGGTTCCGGAAAAAAAAGCTGTTGAAATCGGTCTGTGGCACAGACGATTTCAAATGCATTCGAAATCGTTTGTGCCACGGACGATTTCAAGTATCACATCATATTAATTTAATTAAAAATATCGTATCAATTTTTAAATAAAATTAAAAAATTAAAAAAATAAATTTATTTGAAATCGTCCTTGGCAAAGATAATTTCAAATCAATTTCAAATCGTCTTTGCCAAAGATGATTTCATGCCATGCTGGCCTGCGACGTACTCCAAAAACACCTATTATCCCGTCACATAATTCAAAAACATCTATTTTTGTAAATATATTTCCGAACATCTATATCCATAAATATTTTTTTTATATTATTTTTTAAAAAAAAATCTCTCTATATTCTTCTCTTCTCTGTATTGTTTGCCCTTCTAGCTTAATTAATAAAATACGGGTGGCCTTCAACCTCCCTTTTGATCAATTAAGGTAGGCTTCTCGGTTGGACTTGCTCCTCTGATTTTCTTGCAAAGAGCAGCGGCATTTTCTTCGAACAAAGGATCCAACAATAATTCCTACGTATATCATAGGCCAGAATGCACCGGTGCTATTTATGACGACCTAATAGGCTAATACTTAATTTCAAAAAACCTGTCATGTATTATTTGGATTTTTTTATCTTATATAAATATATAAAATCTTTTCAACATACAACCAATATCAAGCTAAACATACACCATCACGTCACTAAGACGGTAGCTCGGTTGATAGGTACTTATGCCCACCATTCACGGGTCCCGTGTTCGATTAAATTTAGGATTTTTTCCTGAAACACCTGACCGGGATGACATAGTCCGGCGAAGACGGGACCCGAAGGAGGTAGCTATAACCAGGATTTATCTCTCCTCAAAAAACATACACCATCATGCCATCTCCTTTTGTCATTCTATCGGTCATTGGCTCTTAGGTTTGTGCTTGCTTTTGATGGATAAGCATAATTATATATATTTATATGCATTATTTAGATTTTTTGATTCTATATAATATCAAAGACTTTTTTAATATGTATTTGATATGAGACGGTAGGGCATATATGTCCAATAATAGGCTTTAAAAAATATATAATATAAAGAAGTACATGGTTTCAAAACTATCCGTATAGGAAAGTAGTGGATGGTTACCGGCCACCTACAAACTCCCATATAGAAAGTAGGAGTTTGATATAAAGAAGGACTCTCAAAGAATCCAAAAAAAAAAAAAAGAAGAAGCAATTGAGAAATCACAAGTAATTAAGAAGCAATTTAGATTGTGGTAATTATTATTATTATTATTATTTTCACATTATGATCGAAAATATGATCAAAATATTACAAGGAATGATATTTAATTCATCGAAGTGATTTTTCTAAAGCTACTGATCCAGGCCTACAAGAGGTAAACGATCTTTTATTATAATTATCAATTTTCTAATGAGACAAAACACATATCTCAATTGCTCATGATCAAAATGGTCAAACGATAACACATAATTTTAAGGTTGGGACTAATCAATTAGATGTTACATCCTTGGACTAATGTTATCGTTGATCTAACAAATTTCTGATTACCGGTATTCTAGTCTTATCTTGAGCGAAAACTTCGCAATTGATGACATGGAATTGAAGGTATAGACAGTAGATTGGATGCTTATTTTTAAAATATCCTTTTAATGCATTTGAAAGATAAAGAAAACTAATTTTGTTGACCATATAAATATTATGTATCTGGATCCATTTTACTAACTGCTAACTCACTGTTTAATACATGATAGAGAGGTACATACCAACAAAACCACCAACCTTGCACTGTCAATTTAAAGCCTCTAGAGTCGCTTGACATTTTATGCCTTGCAAAATAAGAAAAGACAGAGTTCAATAAGGTTCCAGTGTCTGATTCTATCGCATAGCTAGTTATATTAAATATTTCGGTTTTCACACTCAAATGGGACATAGATCACATGATATGTACTTTTGTTATCAGGCGGGCCTTGGAAGCAGCAAATGCACATGCTCCGAAGAGTAACGTACAGCATGATGTGCAGTTGGTGGGCATGTAATGCGGAGTACGGTAACAATTCTATCAGATACCTCCAAAGAAACTGCATCGTGGGGTAGGCAAAGTTAACATCTAGTGTCAAGAGAATGATGAAACTCTCCTTCATTGCCTTTTATCGTGATCTAATTCCATGATCGCTTTCACGATGTGCAAGGTGATTATAGTTGCCCGTTTGGTGACAACCCAATCTTGCCCTCTTTTTCCAGGTGTAGTAGGAGACTGATCTGGACGGTTGCTGCTGCCTTTAGTGTCCAGCATCGTGCATTATTTTGCTTGGTACTTAATTTCAAAAAAAAAAGAAAAGAGCTTCCTCCTTGTGTCATGGTATTGAGAGTGAAGATTCTATCCGAGCTCTCCAGCAGGGAGAGCACTACGATTTTATCACCGAAGTGCATACCTTGAAACACTTGTTTTTTGTGGATATTGCAAAGATACAGCGAAATAATTTTCAGCAAAAATAAAGGCTCGGACACGGTTCTGAACTCGGGCATCATGATCATCAGGCCGAAACTCACCCAACTTACTGTACCGAGATAGCACTAATATGCATGCAGGCATGCAAATTTTGCATGGAAAAATCTCGACAGGAGAAAGCCTATGCAAACAAGAAAAACTCACCATATCCATCTCTTAGGCTTCTTGATCCTGACCCAAGGATTGTCGATCGCTCATGTATATATTCCATGCATGGTACCACCAATGCACCAAGAATATATTTGGTTGGAAAGACTTAGGCTTTGCAATGAATTTGGAAATGAGTAACTCCGACTCCTTACGTTATCAGTAAAATATTTGGTTGGGAAGACCTACTCTGCGATGAATATGGAGATGAGTACTCCGACTCCCCCAACATTAATATTGGTAAAGCTTTCTTCGATCATCTCCACCACCAGGAATACACAGTAAACTTAATCATATAAATCTTTATATTATTCTCTTCTCTTATTTGCTTTGTCCTCCCTAGATTTTTTTTTTTTTTTTTTTTTTTTTTTTTTTTACCGCAACATTAACATTGTACCTGATGTGCAAGAATTGGTGCTCGAGGGAAGTACTCATAAATTGAATTAATTTAATGAAAGGGATGATATGATGGCTTGAACCGCAATTTGTATTATTAATACATACGGATACTTGCAATTTTTCTCCAAGGAAAAGTTGCCAACTTTTTCTTTGTGAGTGAAAATAAATATATTATTAATACATAAATTTACTAAATACATGATCTCTTTTGACAGCATGCCAGTTTTGCCGCTCCTTCAGCGGAAGCATTTTGAAATGACACATTCACGGATAACCCCTGCTCCATTTTCAGGGAATTAAATGCTGGTGGCTTCACGACGAAACGAGACGGTTGCGACGTCGCAGCATAATAATAGTTGATGACGATGCCGGGCATTGCGATGACGGTGAATCTGTGCTATTAATACCAAGGCCAAGGAGCACAGAGTGTGAGCAAAGCAACGAGGAAAGAATGGAGTTGGAAGGAGTTTTGGCGGAGTTGAGAGGGAGTTTCGAGAGCGGGAAGACGAGAAGCCTTTCTTGGAGGCAGTCTCAGCTGAGAGCTCTGTCAGACATCCTCCACAAAGAGGAAGAGGGCATCTTCCAGGCTCTCGAGGCAGATCTCGGCAAGCACCGGGCCGAAACCTATAGAGATGAGGTCTCCCAAGAACTCTTCGAACTGTCTAATTAAATTTTTATCGATGGTTTTTCCTCCCTTTTCTTTCTTTTTTTTTTGGTTCATATCTTTCTTTCTCTTGTAGGTGGGGGCTTCGATCAAATCGTTGAACCATGCACTAAAGAATGTGAAGGGATGGATGTCTCCAACGAAGGTGAATTAGTCTCTTCTTTGATCAGCTTTGGTTTATTTTCTTTGTCGAATCTGAAAATAGGAACGTAAGATTTTTATTTTATTTTATTTTTTGAGAGGTTATAGGCTGCCGTGCCAAAGGTAGCGTTTCCAGCAAGTGCAGAGGTGGTGCCGGAGCCGCTTGGCGTTGTGCTCATATTCTCATCTTGGAATTTCCCAATAGGTTGGTACAAAGCTCTCATCTTGGTGTTGTCTTTTCAAGTGTTAGTGGAAATGGAGACGATTAGAAGAGCTAGAAGGAGGTCTACCTCTATATATCCATCATACGCCATTGAAAAAACTGGTACAAGGATCCTAAAATTCTTTTTTGTTATCGTTGTTGTCGTTGTTGTTGTTGAGGTGAAACGGAGGAAGTGAGGGAACACTTCCCCCAAATTTATTGTAAAAAGGATATTAGCACAGCACAAAGGTCCTAAATTTCATTCCTCGAGAATATAAATATATAAAACTAACAAGACCCTCTCCTTTATTGAGAGGGTGAATCCATTCGAGAGATTTCCACCTTACGCAGGATCATAAATGAACTTGATATGTGCTGATTTGGTGAAGCACTTTTGGGGCTAGCTAATTGATGAGATCTCAGGGGATAGGTTGAGAATCCGTAATTTTAAAGGATCAAACTTGTTGAGTGGTTGTTCCGAGTGAGTTAAATCCATGAGTTAAAATGGTACACCATGGGTTCTTCAAATCCCTTCAACTGAACATAAGTATAAGCTACCTATGGTTATTGGTGGCTCCAAGAGACCAAGAAATGTTTATTATAGAAGAGGCCCGCAGACTGTAGGCTACAAAAGGGTAGTAGTCATTCACTCAATATTCCTAATGCCTCAAAATCCTTGGTGAACATGGGCTTTGAACCTAGGTCCTTGCTAGAACCATGAGCGGCTTTACCAGCTTGTTGAGTTGGGGACCATTGACAAAAAACGGTTTAAGGGAAACTTTGTTCATGGGTTCAAGACGTCCAAAACAGAATGCTAACTGTTCTACTAAAAAATAGAAGCCGTGGGTTGAATTTTTAGCTAACTTTTGGCATGTGATCTTCTTTTGGTCTCTGGATATGAGGACTCTTGTTAGGCAAAGGGGATTGCTTAGGATAGACGAGGCTTAAGGTTAGTGATTTGATGTAAGAGTTTGGAGTTAAGGATCATATTAAGAGAAGGGAAAATTAGCAATTTAGTCAGCTAGTTTTAAGTATGATTTAAAGATGCGAAAGCCTAGACTCTTGGTTAGTGGGGCCTTACAACATCAAGATGGCTCCAAGGGAAATAGAGATGACTTCTATGAGAACTCATGAAGGCATGTATTTAGTCCTACATCGGTTATTTATCGGAAAGATCTTGGATATCTATACGGGATCAAGGAATCCAAACGATATCTTCTAGCTAATCTTTTTGGATGAGATCATGTAGTATAAGAAATGGTATCAGAATCGACCTAACCCATAACATATATGAACTAAAGGATGCTGCAGCACGGGCCGATCATGGTGCTTATAATTAGATTTGAATAAATTTGAATCTTTAGCTTGTCAAAGATGTCAGGATGTAAATGGAGAGAATATATGGAGATCCATACAGGCATGTGTTTAGCCCCACATCAGTTGTTTGCTAGAAGGATCTTGAATATTTATACAAGATCAATAAACCCAAATAATACCTTTTGGCTAGCCTTTTTTTGAGGGGGTGAGGTCATGGGTTGTGACAGCTACAACTATGCAACCAACATGATATCCCTATTTTTTACATTTAGAATGTATTCACATCCATTGTGCTTCCTTGAAAGTTTCGGAAGGATGATGCTATGTCTCTTCTTGTTCTTACAAAGTAGCCTTCTGGTCTGCCTCTTACAACACAATATGTAGTTTCAAATATATATTGATGATTGCTAGGTGGTCCACTAAACTTGGAGAAGCCTTGAAATATCTTGATGGCTACAAAATTGTGATTGTATGTTTGCCAACGAGACCAACAATTGGATCTTTTAGGCATGATAGATGCTTGGATACTTAATTGTGTCCTTAACACCTGAACACGTTAAGCTACCTGACACCACCAATGCACCTCAATTTCCAATACTTATGTATGAAAGGTGTCAAAGTCCCACATAACATCATCAAATGTCCCATGAATTTTGTCAAATTATGAGGCAGTTGTCTAACTAATTATCCACTATATGCATGCATTCATGAATATTTAAATGCAGATATATAAGATATGAGTATCCTCTCCAATTCTTTCGAAGCTTAACATGTCAAAGCTTTTAGTGTTGCTGCGAGCAAAATCTATGAATTTTGTTGGCCCATCATATTTTGCAATCTATTTCAACTTTCAAGGTGGCCCACTACATCTATTCCCTGGGGACACACAAGAAATCTCATGTGAAAAATTTTCAAAAGAAAAAAGGCCCTACATTTCATTGTTATTTATTTACTTATTAATTTATTCTTTCTTTACTGGTCTCCATTCTAATGCCATTCCCAATATTTGGTGGTCTTAGGTATGATTAATTTATTTTTGCTAAATATCTTCCTCCTACAAATCTGCAGTATCAACAAGGGAGAAAATAGAACTGCTTCCTTGTTAGAACTTAGAAGTTTCAATGCCTAATACATTTCAGTTTAGGAACTTCATCTTCCTTTCACTTGTTTCAATGCCGGTATGATGTATAGCAAATCCACATCTTCCTTTAATAACAATTATCACATAGCAAACAAAACTAACCATTTCTCTTACTATTATTAACTACTCGCATGACTCTTTTATGTAGGACTGTCCTTGGAGCCATTAATTGGAGCTATATCAGCTGGAAATGCAGTAGTTCTAAAGCCTTCAGAACTTGCTCCTGCATCTTCAAAATTTCTAGCAAACAATGTTTCTAAGTATTTGGACAATAAAGCCATAAAGGTCATCGAAGGTGGTCCAAATGTTGGAGAGCAACTCTTGGAGCACAAATGGGATAAGATCTTTTTCACTGGCAAGTTCAAGCTATCTAAACTACATGCCAGATGTTTAACATATTTAATGATATTTTGGCATATTGGAAGCAACAGCTGCTAGACTCACACTGTAATATACTAGGATCCATAGGCCCCATTTTAATCACTGTTGCAGGGTCTCTCTTTGCTTCAAATTGATGGGGCGAAAGTAGGAAGCGAACCGTATAAGCTCCATTTACATTCATTAAACACAAATGCATGGTCAACCCATTACACATGAATTGGAGTCCAAAATTATGTGGTTAGAGTATTTAATATTTCTGACATTTATCATGTGGCACCTGCTAAAGCTGCCTCATAATTTTGTAATGCATTATCTAGCACTTGTATTTATTTTCCTCACAAATAAATATTAGTTGCTCCTATCAACTTCTTACAGAACACTTAATTTTGTTCAAATAAATTATCTAGCACTTGTGGTGCATTATCTAGCACTTATGTTTATTGTCCTCCAAAATAAATATTAATTGCTCCTATCGACTACTAATAGAACACTTAATTTTGTTCTAATATATCTAGGGAGCCGTCAGGTTGGATGCCTTGTCATGACTGCAGCTGCAAAGCATCTAACACCAGTTGTTCTTGAATTGGGGGGGAAGTGCCCAGCCATTATTGATTCACTATCAAGCTCAAGAGATAGAAAGGTATGATATTTTAATGCAAGGCAAGTTCATCATAGGTAGTTCTAGAATATGTATAATGATCAATGTAATTTCATCAAATAAAAAATGGAAAAAGAAGGGGGGGGGGGGGGGGGGGGGGGGGGGGGGGGTGGGGCGGGGGGGGACAGATATAACTACATCTACACACCCACAAAAGCATAGCATTAATTGTATATAATCTAGTCCCTGTCACAAACGTACATCTAGGATGAGACATGCACCCCCTTTCTAAAACCCTAACTAGGAGTCCAACCATGATTTACCTATTTATAAAGGTTTGAAATGTTGGTCAATGCAAAACATTATCTTTATATGATAGATAAGGTGTGCAAAGTGTCATATGAAACATACAATATTCCATCTCAAGGGTTTTCAATCTTGGTACCAAATCCTATATTGGTATCATGTTGGTGCGTTATCTGTATGTCTCTTTGGGGTTGGTTTGGCATACCAATACTTGGTATTGAGTATTGGTTCGATACCGGTATGGTTCAGTACACCTATATATGGGGAAATAACTCCAGCATGATAAACCTTGTTCCATCTCACATGTGGCAATTAGATGAAGAGACTTCCTTTTGGGATTGAATAGATGCATAAAGAAAGGGGGTCATTGTTCAAGGTTGTAGGATGGATGCATCTCCACTAGTGATACTGATGTTTGGAAGAGATGATTTGATGCCTATGAACACATAGTGGAAAATTCATGCTGATGAAAATAGAACTAGTGGGAGGCTAGGACCCAACATTCATGGTGTACATGTATCATTCACAAACGGTTTGTCTGTTATTATAATTTTATCACAACATGGAACTAAAAGGGCATGGACTCTACAGTACTGATACACATGGCATATTGCTCTTTCTTTTCTTCCATGGCCATCACTTTCTCAGTCTGAACCTTATGGTGTGCGTTTGAAGGGAATGACCTCTATATTTTTCTTATGTTGAGCTTGGTCTGAGAAACAGTGCTAATGTTGTTCCATCCTAAATCTAGATGGCTATTGAACGAATAGTCGGAGGAAAATGGGGATTTTGCTATGGGCAAGCCTGCGTAGGAATTGATTATCTTCTTGTGGAAGAGAAATTTGTACCCATTGTGGTAAGCGTCAGTCAAGAAGCACTGCGTTTTGAATTCTACTGTAAATACTGCTTTTGCTGCTTGATAAGTTTCCAACCTATACATGTGCTGCTCCAATGCTTCAGTTCCTAACCATAGCTGGTCCAGTATAAGCTGAGATATTCTTCTCTGCCTTTTCCTTGTTTGTCTTAGGTTGATTTACTGAAGGAAACGATCAGGAAGTTCTTTGTAAGACCTGACTGCAGTTCTAGAATCGTTAACAGGAAAAATTTTGAAAGACTGAGCAATCTTCTAAAAGATCCATCTGTTGCAGCTTCAATTGTGCATGGCGGCTGCCTAGATTCTGAGAAATTGTAACTTCCCAAACATACATTCTTATCGTTGCATTCTTCCTTTACTTCCAGCCAATCCTTGGCCTTCTGCTGCCAGAACTATATCATGCTGACCAATCATGCAATGCCTGTAGGTTCATTGAGCCGACTATATTGATAGATCCCCCACTTGATGCCGAGATCATGACTGAAGAGATATTTGGCCCATTGCTTCCTATCATTACGGTGAGAAGTCTCCCCTCTTTGCATTACTTTTCTTGTTTTCCGGTTAAGCAAGAACTGGTATTTTTCACACTCATGTTTACTCTTTCTGTAGTTAAAGAAGATTGAGGAGAGCATTGAATTTATAAGAGCAAGGCCAAAACCTCTTGTTATCTATGCCTTCACCAATGATGAAAAGTTGAGACGCCAAATCATTGCAGAAACATCTTCTGGAACTGTTGTTTTTAATGATGCCATTATACAAGTACACTTTTGCTACTCCCTAAAAACTTTTCTGCCTTTCATCTCCGCTTGACTTGATTCAGTGTTTTTACATCTAAACCATGTTGCTGCTTCTCACGTTTTATATCGGTAATCTTCATTTAAGTCTTCGATTGACATCCTATGTTCATACACTTATGAGTATGACATATTTTAGATTATGTACAACAGCCCCTGCTCAAATTTTCCAATCTTATGAGTACCGCATGAAAGCTAACAAGCGACCCTTGTTTTTGTAGTACATATTGGAATCGATACCATTTGGAGGAGTTGGACAAAGTGGTTTTGGGCAATACCATGGCAAGTTCTCATTCGACATTTTCAGTCATAGTAAAGCAGTTGCCAGAAGAAGCTTCCTGACTGAATTTAGCTTCAGACATCCACCATGGAATGAAAGAAAGCTGCAGTTATTGAGATCTCTCTATCACTTTGATTACATTGGATTTCTTCTCTGCTATTTGGGATTCAAGTGAATTCCAGGTTTGATCCTTTATGCATGTCATAGTGATTCATGTAAATTATTCCTAAGCCTCTGCCATGAGCTACAGTCTTTAAATGTGAACGACTTGTGTAACTATTCCACATTTAGTCACTCAAGATATCTAATTTATGCATACTTGTAAGATCTGCAAATGGGTCGGGTTGGATCTCATCAGCACACCCCAAATCGCATTCGCATTTTAGTTGAGTCAAAATTAAACACAAGCCTCATTCAGTTGATTAAATGGGATTAGATTGAGTCTCGGATTTATTCTATCAATCCCATTGGGTTCTTCAGGATAATTCAAGTTAAGAACGTTTCAAACACATTACCAAAAAATACCAATAAGTTGTGTAAAATTATGTTTAAACATGTTATGCAAGAAAAAAAAATAAACAATGTGTAGACATCATCACCAACCCACCCACATAAAACTTAAAATTACTAAAGTAAGTAAATTTATCATTAGATTTAAGGTGGGTTATGAAAAATATATTGCGACAGTTCTATATTAGTTTGGGTTTCAATTTGAAGTACTTGATATACCAAATCAAATCCATATTTAAAACCAACCATATCTTTCAATAAGATAATAATTAGCATCAATAAAATAAGAGCTAAACGTTATATCATATCATGACATTAAAAAATAGAATTGGAATTAATGATATATTGTATTAATTATTAATAGCCTATTTCGTAAATGATAAATAATACAATTAGACTTAATGATATATTATATTATATTTACTAAAACAGTTACATGGTTAATTTCTCTTTTGCATAAACGCATAAAATTAACACCCAATATTTTATTAATACTGAATATAACACTTCCCTTTAAGCCTATTTATAATTCTGACCGGACAAGTATATTGTTATTTGCAAATGGGCACTTATGTTAACGTTCCTGTGGCAAGTTTGGTCCCAAGTTAACCAAAGGGAAGGAAATGACCAAGTAGTCTCAGCAAGAGGTCCACTCCACCAGATATGGTCTCTCCTTTCTAAGTTCAAGGCAAAACCAACCACCAAGGGTCCATTGTCTAGGGTTTGCCTCCCATGAGAACTAACAGACCCCATGACATCGATCGGAGTCCTGCCGTCGTCGCCCACCAAGAGCCTATGCACCTTGTGATTCTGGTGCCGCTCCTCTCCACCCACGCTGTTCTGTCCTTTCGAGAAAGCTCATGGTTCGGTTGCTTGAGGTTTCCTCGTGGATTCTCTCCGGAAAAAAATTGTGGACCCGATGGTATTGGGATCAGGGGTGTATCTTTCGCACCAAAAGGGAGGTTTCGCCTTAGTTCGCGCGAATCCACCATTGGATTATCCAGTTTTCGCTTTGAGAGCTGTGCTGGTTGCTTTGAGAGATGTGCGGTGGGTGAGCCAACGGTGGATTCGCGTGAAGGAAGGTTGAATCCTTCATTCGCTCAAAGGATACAAACTCGATCCTGGTGGTGGTAGGGAAAGTTATTGGATGCTTCGTCCTGGGACAGCCTTTGGCCCACTGTTTCATTTTCATGGACCGGTTCCTATTCCAAATACTTTCCTCCTTTGTCATCCTCCAGCCGTCCATGTTCCATTGCATTGGCTTCAAAAGAATTCAAGGCATCCTGGCAGATCACCTATCTTTACGGTGATACATTGTCATGGGATGAATATTTTCTTACTCAAATACTCGTGTGATATCCAGACATGCCACGCACCAAGATCAGTCCTTCTCAATCTTTTTCTCGGATATATATATAAATACGTAGCAGTCCAGCCACATAACCAAGTATGCATCTCCATGCCCTTGCCAAGCAATACTGTCGAACTGAACACATGTGATACTCTCAAGTATTCGCAAGCAACTCGACTCTTAGGTTAACTACGATGCTCATACGTATCTCTGTGCTATAATAATTAGACTCTTTCGAAGAGTGCTCCGCAGCTTGGCATCTCTGTATCAACTCAATGGATTTGCCCCTAAAGCCAAGTGCTGCTCATCTAAATATCCCAAATCTCTGAGTATTTTTGTGCTATGATATAACCACTGTGCCATTGATCTGCAAGCCACTATGATGTCCTTCAAGAATACATAGACCATCAAAGAAAAGTGCCCTAAAAGTCAATCTTTGTAAGGGTATTTTTGTAAGACATTATTGTATTAATACAAGGCATTTTGTTTTATCATACTGCTGTATCTTATTTAAAGATTATGATGAACCCATAGATTAAGGCAAATGAATTAGGGTTATGATGGAGATCATAACAGTAAGACCTAAGTTCCTATAAACCCTAATCTAAAATGTTCCTAGTTGTTGGATCATCAATTCGGAGATCGATGTTTCCAGAAAGACTAACTTATCCTATGTATACTCGATGAAAAGAGTGGTTGGCCTCACAACCACTTGTGTAGAGATACTAATACAAAGATAAGGATGATCATTAGGGTAAGAGTTCACTGAACTAATCCGCATTGAGAATATCTTATGGAAGTCTTACTACTTGTCAAGAGATAGCTCTCATAGTGGGAGTTGTGCAAGTGATCTTTAGACCTGAGATCACCATGATTCCTTATGCACACTAAGCCATATTTTGGTTCATACTCATTCATGACATTAAGTCATGTACGGGATGTTCTCGGATATGGTGGAAGGTGTATGAAGGATGTGAGTAGATCAACAAGAAATCGATCATTCCTAGTAAGAGAAAATATTATCCCAAGTAATCTCTTCGATTGATGACTCAGGGAGTCTTTGATCAAAGCATGATGAGATTAGAAGTGTTTTTTAATCAGTCATCAGTAGCGTCTTCATTATCGAATTGAAATTCGAAATGACTAAGTGCTAGGGTTTGACAATTATCCATACCCATCATTTATTAGAGATAAAGAGAGATCGAAAGATTGAGTTGCAAGGTAACTTTCTACTGAAGGGTATTTTGGTACTTTCTACTAAATTCTTTATCTTTCGGGTAGGCATGACACGTTGCTAAACATCAATCATGTCTTGTAAATTTTCATGAATCAAAATGGATGAATTCATGAGTTAATTGGAAATTGGTTCGAATTGGCAATTAGGTCAGCCTTATTTGACCTAATTAGGTCAATCAATTTTGATTGGATCGAAACAGCTTGGACCCGGACCTACTGCTAACTAGATGTGGAACCCAAAAGGTCACACACATTAGAAAATTGACTTAGGAAGTCAATTGGTATTTATTAGGGTCATGGGATCCTAATTGGTTAGCTAGATTACATACTAGCATGTGTAAGCTAACCTAACTCCTAACCCAATTAAAATGGGTCTATAAGGTTGCTTAATGGGCTAACCAATTTGAGAAAATCCTAGATTGGGTTGAATCCAAAGTGGGGCAGTAATTATCTGGTTTTATTCAGATTTATTAAGCCTTTATCTTTTTTATTTGAAGAGTCCTAAGTTGAAGGGACTCTTTGCGCTAATTAGATTTTGCATGAGTATGTTGGTGCACAGAAGGACCTAGAGTCCTTCTACTTATGGGAATTGGTTTCCACCTGAACCAAGGCATCCCTAGCCTTATCCCACATCTGATTGCATTGGCTTATTACCGGTGGAAAGAAGGATTGGGTTGTGAGAAGAATTGGTGCGCACAAGTGAAGGGTTGTGTCCCTTCATGGTTGCCGCAATAATTAAAACCAAGAGTCCTTCATGAAGGGACTTGATCTCTTGGATAAGCCACTTGTTTTCCCACGCCACCTATAGTCCTATCTACCGGTTACATGCCACATGGCATGAGGACAAAAGGCCAGTATTATCCAAAAGACTTGTATAAGCCTTTTGGCGCATGAAGAGTCAACTTTTCAATATAAGACTCCTTCTTCATAAAGGGTCTTATATGATCTATTATTTAACAAATTAAAGGCTGATGAATAGCCATATTTGGCGCCCCCCATCTCCTATTTAAAGCCTTCAGTGTAAATGCCGAAGGGATTAGAATTATCTTTCTTTCTTACACTCTTACACTCTACCAACTTATCCTCCTTGTCTCTTCCTTTCCTTGTTAGGACATAGGTCTTTTCTTAAAATAAGTATGCCATTCTAAGACAAGGATTTAGGAAGAGAATTAGGAAATGATAAAGAGAGTAAAAAAAGGTTTAGGAGAGGACTCAAAGTGTTCTACTAGAGAGCAAGGGTTTGAGCAAGGAATGAGAGGCTGCCAAAGGAAGAAAGGCTATCAGGAGAGTCCTAGTTGATTAAGCAACCTACTAAGGAGTGGTTTCTAGGATCAGTTTTTATGTGGATCACCTCTGGAGGGCATGCACTTGTATGCCTAGTAAAAAGAATGAGGAATTAGCATTCTAGGTATTTTTCAAACCTTGTTTGAATGACTTGTTAATTGTAATGAATAAGTGATCTTGGATTTAGGGTTTCTAGTTATTAGAATTTCAAAAATGTTTTTTTTTTGAAATCCATTTTTTCACTGTGCCACCGAAATCCAATAGACCAAAACTCACATGACACGACCATGCAATGTCTCTACTTTGCATGAGGCCTAAGCAAACCATCTCCAATGTTGCTTAGCCAACCCGCCAAACTGGCACACCCCATAGCCGTACAAAGCTACGATTGATTGGGCATGTCCAAAGCTCTCCCGGATTCTGTCATCCAAGCTTTTTCACAAGCTCTTATGCCACGATCCTGATCTTGCATCCTCTACATGCCTTCCCATCAATGGTCATACTGCCCGACAATGTTCACGGCTTGCTTGCACTTCATTATTCATTGCCACGGTCCTGAAGACCCAAGACCATACTGTCCAACATTCTATGTCTGTGACCTGCTCGCAGCCTATGCACTGCCATGATATTGACATCCAAGTTTGTCCATCAAGTAAATATCTTCGATCGGTTGATCATTGCATCATGCTATCCTCTTCTTGGCATGACCCTCTTGGTCATCCTTGATCCTTGGCCCAGCACCAAGGCATATATCTCGATCGAACTTCTATAAACCATACTTAAACTCTATGGCCGATCGGCTCCCATGGATCCCTGTGAGACATCATCCCACAATGCTTACAAGACTTGCCTGTTCGAGTAGGCCAAACCCTTGCCTAACTGGTCCTCTATCGCCTCTTCGCTCCATCACAGAAATCAATAATGCATAGAGTAACCTAGACAATTTCTCAAGGCTCAACCTTTCAAAAATTTCCATTCTTATACAATGTGGTTAGCTCGTCCAACCAACATTATCCATAATGTCTCCATGCGAGATCATTAGGGCGTGGCACCACCTTGCCCTACAACTATGCCATGGCAAATCCATACCCTACGGGTTTAGAGAAATCAGGAATATGGCCAAAGCCCCGTATCCCTCTTAAAAACCAAAAGGATTATTGAGTCTCCATACATATCTTCGCGAACCACTGCCATACCAAATATCAAGCCTCCCAAGCTCTCCCCCTCCCCCCTCTCGATCTCGATATCTTGCCATGACTATACCATTCATTGACTACCCATTACTCTCCTCAATATCCCAACGAGGCATCCAGCTAAACTCCACCTCTAGGGTTCCAAGGTACTGGCTAACTGAGTTAAAGGTTTTTCAAGGAAGAATTGGTCTCGATTGAAATGGGATAGATGGAGGGGCATCTTCCATTATCGGTGTGCATCATCGATCTTTAGCCTAGTTTTGGAAGCATATATCCACTCAATGGTAGCTCTTTTGCTTCTTTCTTTTATTTTATGAAGCTAAATAAATTGATCCACTTAAATATACGCGCTCTATTTATGTAGGTTTCAACACTCAGCAGTGTTGGGCTAAGACTGTATCTTGTTGCAGAACTCATCCTAGAAATTGTTTCGAGCATCATGATTAGATAAATGGTAACCGAGTTGATGCCCTTACTACCAAATTTTGTTCCTTATTCTTCATCATAATTAGATAAATAGTTTCCTTCATGTTTCAAGGTTCGCATTATAATATAAGGTCTTAATAAGAGCTTGCCTGATCGAAACTTGGAGAGCTCGATGAAGAATCCTAGAAGAGTGGGGAAAACAACAAATTAATAAATGATAAAGGGAAGAAACCATATAAGACTTTTCCTTTGTGGAGCAAGTCTTTGTGCACCATGTGCAATGCAAAAAATTTAATCTGGCCTGCATCGCTATTTCTTATTGGTCCACATCGATCCTAACTAGCTTGACAGGATGGGATGGGAGTTCGTATCACTGGCAGGGATAACAGGTTAAATATTGAGCGTGACGTTCATTAATTTTCATTCAGTTTTTTTAAAAAAATTTTATGTAGACCAAAATATCCTTTCCCTCCTGCCTACTTTTTTCTGCCATCTTGCTTGGGTTTTGGTGATTCTAAAATATTGTTCCTAGTATTTCTAGCTAAATATTTTAATTTTTTGAAACATGCTCTGGTTTTAGGATTCAAGAAATTAGTCAAAAGTTGAAGGAAGAATCTTCCTCACTCTGAAATGTGCTCTAAGAGTCCTGTCGTAGGAATCAGCTTTCAAATGTTAATATAAGCTTCTTTCTCACTCTAAAAAAGTGCTCTATTTTTTCAGTCTAAGGTATCAGGTAGTGTTCAAGGATGAAAAAGATTCTTCTTGGATCTGAAAAGTTTTCTGAGTTACGGGTATAAGGAAAAACTTTTGATCTGAGGTTGGAATAAGCCACCGAAGACTTCTTCTACAACTTCAAGATAAAATGTCATCTCCAATAGGAAGTAAAAACCCTTTATAGAATCTTATTTAGTTTTCTTTTATAGTTCCTTTATTACACAACTATTTTCGTAATTTAAAAAATTAATATATTAGGAAATCATATAATACTCCTTTAGCATCTATGAAATTTTATGACACTCTGGAAGTCATAACTCAGTTCATAGGTGATAGATATTCCTGGTAGAAGGGGATAATAAATATAGTTTCATGTTTTCTGTAAAAATGTATAATCTTTTAACTACGGTGTCATAATTTCTGAACTAGGGTGTCATTACCTGGTTTTTGCATGCAGTTATAATTCATTAATATCTGTGGCATGTTATGACATTATGGGAGTCATAATTCAATCCATAAGTGATAAGTACTCTTCTTAGGCGGGGTTAATACCTTTAATTTTATATTTTCTACAGGAATGTCATAATCTTTTAACTAGGGTATCATAATCTTTTAATTAGGATGTCGTAAGTTCAAATATCATATTTCAAAATATTATTTTCTTTTGATCTTTTTATCACAATCTAACAATCTTATTCAAGCCAATGCATGGTTGAAAAGTCCTATGATGGAAGATAAAAGCTTTTTTTTTCTATTTTGTACCAAGTTGTTCATGTTTCGAAGTTTTTAATACTAAAATTTTCTCAGAAGTATTTTATTACAATGTGGATGTCGTATATCAGCAATGCATACTTAAACACTTTTAGTATGCAGGATCAAAACATCTGGTTTATGATTTTATGCAGGGATGTCATAGTTTTTAACTAGGATGTCATAATCTTTAAACAAGAGTGTCATAATCATATTTCAGCATATATTTATGATCCTTTAGCATCCGTAACATGTTATGACATCCTATGAATCATAACTCAATCCACAAGTGATAGATTTTCCTGGTAGAAGGGGTTAATATATTTAGTTTCATGTTTTATGATCAAGTATCATAATCTTTTAACTAGGATATCATAATCCTGTAATTAGAATGTCGTAAGTTCAAATATCATATTTCAAAATGTTATTTTCTCTTGATCTTTTTATCACAATCTAATAATCTTATTCAAGCAAATGCACGGTCAAAAAATCATATGACGAAGAATAAAAACCTTCATTTTCTATTTTGCATCGAGTTGTTCATATTTTGAAGTTTGTGATACTAAAGTTTTCTCATAAGCATTTTACTACATTGTGGGTATCATATATCAGCAATGCATACTTAAACACTTCTATTATGCAAGGTCAAAACATTCGGTTTATGATTTCGTGCAGGGATGTCGTAGTTTTTTAACCAGAGTGTCATAATCTTTAAACTAGGATGTCATAATCCTGTTTCAGCATATATTTGTGATCCTTTAGCATCCATAGCATGTTATGACATCCTAGGAGTCATAACTCAATTCACAAGTGGTAGGTTTTCCTAGTATAAGGGGTTAATATATTTAGTTTCATGTTTTATGATCGGGTGCCATAATTTTTTAACTAGGATATCATAATCTTTTAACTAGGGTATCGTAAGTTCAAATATATTTTTTCAAAATATTATTTTTTTTCTGGTCTTTTTATTATAATCTTACAATCTTATTCAAGCTAATGCATGGTTGAAAAGTCCTATGATGGAGGACAAAAGCCTTCATTTTCTATTTTATATCGAGTTATTCATGTTTCGAAGTTTTTGATACTAAGATTTTTTCAAAAGTATTTATTATAATAAGGGTGTTATAGTTTTTTAACCAGAGTGTCATAATCTTTAAACTAGGATGTCATAATCCTGTTTCAGCATATATTTATGATCCTTTAGTATCTGTAGCATGCTATGACATCCTAGGAGTCATAACTCAGTCCACAAGTGATAGATTTTCCTAGTATAAGGGGTTAATTATTTAGTTTCATATTTTATGATCGGGTGTCATAATTTTTAACTAGGATATCATAATCTTTTAACTAGGATATCGTAAGTTCAAATATATTTTTTCAAAATATTATTTTTTTCTGGTCTTTTTATTATAATCTAACAATCTTATTCAAGCCAATGCATGGTTGAAAAGTCCTATGATGGAGGACAAAAGCCTTCATTTTTTATTTTGTATCGAGTTATTCATGTTTCGAAGTTTTTAATACTAAGATTTTTTCAAAAATATTTATTATAATAAGGGTGTTATATATCAGCAATGCATACTTAAATACTTCTATTATACAGGATCAAATTATTTGATTTATGATTTTATACAGGAATGTCATTGTTTTTTAATTAGGATATCATAATCTTTAAACTAAGATGTCATAATTCTATTTTGGCATATATTTATGATCCTTTAGCATCTGTGGTATGTTATGACATCCTAGGAGTCTTAACTCAGTCCACAAGTGATAGATTTTTCTGGTAGGAGGGATTAATATATTTAGTTTTATATTTATGATCAGGTGTCATAATCTTTTAACTAGGATATCATAAGTTCAAGTATATTTTTTTCAAATATTATTTTCTCCTAATATTTTTATCATAAAATAACAATCTTATTCAAGTTAATGCGTGGTTGAAAAGTCCTATGACGTAGAACAAAAGCCTTCATTTTTTGTTTTGTATTGAGTTGTTCATATTTCAAAATTTTTGATACCAAAGTTTTCTCATAAACATTTTATTACAATGTGGGTGTTATATATCAATAATGCATACTTAAACACTTCTGTTACACAAGATCAAAACCTCCGGTTTATGATTTTGTACAGGGATGTCGTAGTTTTTTTACTAGAATATCATAATCTTTAAACTATGATATCATAATCCTGTTTTAGCATATATTTGTGATCCTTTAACATCCGTAGCATGTTATAACATCCTATGAGTCATAACTCAGTTCACAAGTGATAGGTTTTCCTGATAGCATGCATTAATATATTTAGTTTCATGTTTTATGATTGGGTATCATAATCTTTTAACCAGGGTATTATAATATTTTAACTAGGGTGTCATAATATTTTAACTAGGGTGTCAATCTTTTAACTAGGATGTCATAAGTTTAAAATATTTTTTAAAAAATATTTGGTTATATGCACGTATTATCACACTATCATGATATATTCTATCCAATACATAACACAATAATTATTATGCTTTACATAAAATGTCATCTAAAACTATGGATATCAATGTTTATAATTTTTTTATAGATATTTTTACATATGGCATTGAAATTATAGATCTGAAAAAAATCGAACATGATCACTTGGATGAGGTTATCGGTCCAAAAGCCCAGATATCACAGAGGCACTATCATAAGGAAAAATGTTTTCAATCTTCTTAACAATGATATTATAGTTGATGATATAAGTAACGGAGTATTACTTTGTTTTGTTATTATTCTTTATGTATATTATGATATATTTTTTAATAATTCTTATATTGATTTTTAGAATTGTATGAAATTATATTACTTTTAATTAATCAATTTATATTGCATTGCTAGATAATTGATGCTAAGTAGGAGTTTATTAGAAATAACTAGATAAAGCATCCGAATAGATATCATAAGTGCATCATTGCACCTATAATGACCTCTGGCATGTGTCTGACATCAGTATCATTATTTCAAGGACTTGCTGGAATGGCCGGGATTATGATATTTGATAGAGTTAATGATCAAGATAAGAAAGAATTTTGATTTCTGTTCATTATCATCGACTCAAACAAATTACAATAGCACCTGGTTGCGGTTGACATGCAAAGAAAGGTATTGATACATCTGAATTTCATAAAACATAATTTCAGGTATAAAGCGAATACAAGGAAGTGGCACAATATACTCGAGCCAATGTTTCATATATTTTATGACAATGGAGAGGTGAAGAATTGGTTCATGCAAGAGATTGCTGAATGCCCTTCTCAACCTGCAGGATCACTAGACTATGGATTGCATTGCTTGAAATACATAAAATTTCTTGCTCTCAGGGATAAGCCTGATCGTTGGGATTTCACAGAAAAAGATATCAGTGTCTACCGGTGCTAGTTAGAAGTAAGATTATTGAGAGAGAGCCTCAATCAGAAGATTGATAGTGCTATTAAAATTTAGCATGTAAAAGTAATTTTTTTTAATATACTTATTATCTTCGATTCATGCACTTCTGAATATGTTATAGAAATTTGTAAGTCAATTAATGTTATATTTTAAGCATCATTCCAAAAGAAACATTGTGTAATTCATTCAAACAGTAATGTTATAAATATCATTTTCTCATTACATTAATTTTTTATATTTTAGATATTATGTTTACATCCAGAATATCAAATTTCTTCATTAATATGATGATGTTATAAAGGAATATTATGTTTCTTGATAAAGTGTCATGGTTTTTCAATTGAAATGTCATAACTATAGATCTAGGAATCATAATCATATTTCAACATTTACTTAAACTTTATTTCTTAGAGGTCTTTCATGACATTGTAAGAGTTTTAATTCAGACCACAGGTGACATGTATCATAGGTAGAAGAAGTTAGAAACTTTGATTTTATATTTCTATAAGGATGTCATAGTTTTTTAACTAGGATGTCATAGTTTTTAAACCGTGGTATCGTAATACTGTTTCGATCTATTTGAATAATCTTCTAGCATCCGTGATAATTTTTGACTCTATCAGTCTTAAATCAAGTAACGGATGACATGTATTATAGGTACAAGGTATTAAAAAATTTGATTTTACATATTCTACATGGGTATCATAGTTTTTTAACTAGGATAACGTAGTTTTTGAACTTGGGGTCATGATACTCTTTCGGGCTATTTCATTAATCTTATAACATCCATGGTATTTTTTATGCCCTGGGAATCATAAACCAAGCCATGGATGATATCTATTATAGGTAAAAAGGATTAGAAAGTTTTATTTTATATTATATACATTAGTGTCATAGTTTTTTAACTGGGGTATCATAGTTTTTAAACTGGGATGATGTATTATTGTCTCGACTAATCTGAGTAATCTTCTAGAATTCGTGGTAATTTTTGATACTCTGGAAGTAATTATTCAAGCAATGAATGGCATGTATTATAGGTACAAGGGGTTAGAAACTTTGATTTTACATTTTATGCATGGGTATCATAGTTTTTGAACTTAGATGTCGTGATACTATTTCGGGCTATTTGATTAATCTTATAGCATCCATGATATTTTTTTATACTCTGGGAGTCATAAACCAAGCCATGGATAACATGTATTGTAAGTATAAGGGATTAGAAAGTTTTATTTTATATTTTGTGCATGGGTGTCGTAGTATTTTAACTAGGATATCGTAGTTTTTAAATTAGGATGTCGTAATACTATTTCGGGCTATTTAATTAATCTTATAGCATCCATGGCAATTTATGATATTCTGAGAGTTATAAACCAAGCCACGGATGACATGTATTACAATTAGAAGGAGTTAGAAAGTTTTAATTTACATTTTGTGCATGGGTATCATAGTTTTTTAACTAGGATGTCATAGTTTTTGAACTTGGATGTCATAATACTGTTTTGGGTTATTTCATTAATCTTATAGCATCTGTGATAATTTATGACACTCTGGGAGTCATAAACCAAGCTATGGATGACATGTATTACAGGTAGAAAGGGTTAGAAAGTTTTATTTTATATTTTATACATGGGTATCATAGTTTTTTAACTATGATGCTATAGCTTTAGACTAGGATGTTGTAATACCATTTCGATATATTTGAGTAATCTTCTAGTATCTGTGGCAATTTATGATACTCTGTGAGTAATAAACCAAGCCATGAATGACATGTATTATAGGTAGAAGAGGTTAGAAAGTTTTATTTTATATTTTGTGCATGGATGTCATAGTTTTTTAACTAGGATATCATAGTTTTTAAACTGGAATGTCATAATATTGTTTCGACTTATTTGATTAATCTTATAGCATCCGTGATAATTTTTGATACTCTGAAAGTCATAAACCAAACCACGGATGACATGTATTGCAGGTAGAAAAGGTTATAAAGTTTTATTTTGTATTTTATGCATGGATATCGTAGTGTTTTAACTAGGGTGTCGTAGCTTGTGAACTTGGATGTCGTAATATTGTTTCAAGATATTTGATTAATCTTATAACATTCATGGCATTTTTTATACTCTAGGAGTTATAAACCAAGCCATGGATAACATGTATTACAGGTAAAAGGGATTAGAAAGTTTTATTTTATATTTTGTGCATGGTTGTCGTAGTTTTTTAACTAAGATATCATAGTTTTTAAACTAGGATATCGTATTACTGTTTCGGCTAATTTGAGTAAGCTTCTAGCATCCGTGATAATTTTTGATACTCTAGGAGTCATTATTCAAAACATGGATGATGGGAAGTCCTGTTATGAGCAGTTATTTTCTTTGCTTTCTTGTTTCATGCTAGGGTATTTAAATTTTATAATTAGATGTCATCCATTATATCAAGGGGGTTATAATTCTGTTATCCCTATTTTAGTCTTTGGGCATATAAAGTAGTCCTAAAATTTATATTTGAAATAAATATATTCAATCACATGTCCAATAGATCCTATTTTAAATTTTTTTGGATAATATAAATATATACAATATTGTATAAAAATTCAGCATTTCATATCCTCTCCTGTGTTAGTTGACTGCAAACATAAGTATCAAATTTATCTAAAAAAGGATCGGAAGATAGTATAGTGAGTTCAATTACTTGTTCAAGTACTTTCACTATATTATAGAAAGTCTGCCTCTTGCTTGTACTAGCTCCTCTTTCATTTTGCACAGGAGTGTGAACGGAAGTCTTATCTATATTTTTTTCTTGATCTCTTTGACTTCTTCTCGACTCCACTCTTAGTTCTATTCTCTCTTGGATGACCTCTCATAGTAACTTAGTCAGGATCTTGAATTAAAAGTTATGTACTTTGCTTAGTTGCACAGTTAGCATCTACAGCTCTTCTGAATAATGGTGTAAGATCTTCCGTCACTAAATTAAATGCATCTTCAGACATGGAGGCTATCTCTACAAGCTTCATCATCTGATAACTCGTCAAAGCATATCTACGATCAATAAAATATATATTTATATTATAATTTCATGATATATGATAGGTTTATGTAAACATAAAATAAGATATCTGAATTCAAATAATTCCTTGACTACGTACCATTATTTTCATGTGCTTTTATCATAAAATTGAGTTTTGCATTCAAAATCATCGAATTAGTATTTCATGTCCTTGCACCATCTATTCAAGAAGTACTTATCTGGGATACGAAATACGTCGCTTTGATGAAGAACCAATAAAGCATGCCTACACAAGTAACCCTGTACTGAAAGGACCCACACTGGCATTGAACATCCTCCGAAATTTTATCATATGAAACCATATTATTTGTTATAATCTCCTTCTTCATTCCATCAACTTCGATTCTTTCAAATGATTTAATAGAATATACATCACAGTCATTAACTTCTTTAACTAATTTAGCATTTAATACAGTCATTTCAAGGATCTCATTCTGAAATTTTTTAAATATGTGCCTTGTATATTTTTCTGTTGCTTGCCTCTTAAAAGGAGAGGATGTCTTTAGGAAAGCATTTGTTTGCAATATTTTATTGTCTTCCTCATTTTCTGCTTCATATCTTTTCTATATGCATCTTCATACTTATCGATGAATTCCTTAAGTATAGTCTTCGAGTTTATAAACCTATCAAAAAAGTAATTGATGCTCTTGCTCCTTTGTGAAGTTGACATCCCTGTTCATAATTATTAAAAAAAAAAGAAGCATTAAATGTATAAAGTTTGTTGAAAATTTACAAATATGAATATTAATCAATCATAATGACTTACAAACATATGAAGAATGTATCCTTAAAATAAACTAGAACCCATTTATCCTGACATTGATAAATGTCATTTAACCAATCTATAACCTTGCATTCTTCATACTTCTCCATTAAATATGCCCATCTTTCCTCGAAAGATATTATGATAACTAAATCATAAATCACCTCTTCAAATTCAACTATAAATTTAGAATTTGCAATGCAAATATGGCCAATCTTTTCAGGAATCTTCTTCAATATATGCCAAAGATAAAATCTATGTCGTGCATTAAAAAAAATATCCCTAACAGCAATCTCAATTGCCTTATCTTGGTCAATTATGATGGCATTAGGTGATTGACCACCATTTGCATCCAACCATGATTCGAATATCCATTTAAACGTCTTAGTCCTCTCATCTGATAACAATGCGCAACCAAGCAATGTGGACTATCCATGATGGTTGACTCCGATAAATGGACAAAAAGATATTTGATATGTATTTGTCAAATAGATTAAGTCAAAGATCAATACATCAATAAGTGCTTGCCAATCTTGACATATGATGGATCCAAAAGATAGACCTGAGCTGTCCATTATCATCCAGGTCCAAAATATAAAAGAAATTTGGACTTTTTATTTGCATTTGTGTGAAATAGATTATCATTGACTATGCATCTCCTTCTTTCAGTGACTCTAGCATTCTTGATAGATGAAGTTATGAGCATCCTTCTCTGTGAAATTTAATTATCTTCTATCCTCTTTCCTTCTAGCCATGGCAAAGTATATTTGAGTTGTGAAAATATTCATAACTTGTAAATTGCTGATCTCTGCCTTTTCTAGTATGCTGATTCTTCTATGGGACCGTAGATAATCAGCTGATGATATGGACAGCTCATGGTTATATTCTAGAAAAACATCATCCAATATCCACTTACCATTTTTAAAATTTAGTCTTACTTTTATCAAAATCTTACAATCAATTTTGCTAGTATCCCCAGGATTCATGAAGTTATCAATTTTTCTAGATTTTCCTTACCTCCAACATGCCTAGTGCTTGAAGCATATTTCTTTGTTGTTGTTGGACCTACTATACACTATTGTGATTCCAAAACCTACTCTCCTTGCATATCCATTGTAGAAATTATATACATTATTGGTAGAATTGAACTTCATTCTAATTTGAGAATCAATAGACTCGTTTTCTGCATTTGAGGTGATAAGAGAATGTGCATTCTTGTGGACAACACCGGCAATCTTATCCAAGTGATCATGTTTGATTTTTTCTAAATCTATAATTTCAAAGCCATATGTAGAAATATCAGTAAAAAAATTATAAATATTGATATCCATAGTTTTAGGTGACATTTTATGTACAGCATAATAATTATTATGTTATGCATTAGATATAATATGACACGACAGTGTGATAATACAAGCATAGAACCAAATATTTTTAAAAAAATATATTTGAACTTACGACATCCTAGTTAAAAAATTTTGATACCCTAGTTAAAAGGTTATGATATCCGATCATAAAACATGAAACTAAATATATTAACCCCTCCTACCAGGAAAACCCATCACTTGTGGACTGAGTTATGACTTCTAGGATGTCATAACAAGCTACGAATGCTAAAGGATCACAAATATATACTAAAACAGGATTACGACATCCTAGTTTAAAAGCTACGACACCCTAGTTAAAAACTATGACATCCCTGCACAAAATCATAAACCAGATATTTTGATCCTGCATAACAGAAGTGTTTAAGTATGCATTGCTGATATATGACACCCATATTGTAATAAAATGCTTCTGAAAAAATTTCAGTATCAAAAACTTCAAAACATGAACAACTCGGTATAAAACAGAAAATAAAGGCTTTTGTCCTCTCTCATAGGACTTTTTAACCGTGCATTAGCTTGAATAAAATTGTTAGATTGTGATAAAAAGGCCAAGAAAAAATAATATTTTGAAATATGATATTTGAACTTACAACACCCTAATTAAAAGATTATGACATCTTAGTTAAAAGATTATAACACCCAATCATAAAATATGAAACTAAATATATTAATCCTTCCTATCAGGAAAACCTATCACTTATGGACTGAGTTATAACTCCTAGAATTTTATAACATGCTATGGATGCTAAAGGATCATAAATATATGCTGAAACGGTATTACGACATCCCAATTTAAAAGCTGTGATACCAAAGTTAAAAAACTACGACATTCCTGCAAAAAGGCATAAACCGAATATTTTGATCCTTTATAACAGAAGTATTTAAGTATGCATTGCTGATATATGACACCCACATTGTAATAAAATGCTTCTAAGAAAACTTCGGTATCAAAAACTTCAAAACATGAACGACTCAGTACAAAACAGAAAATGAAGGCTTTTATCTTCTGTCATAGAACTTTTCGACTATACATTGGCTTGAATAAGATTATTAAATTATGATAAAAAGACCAGGAGAAAATAACATTTTGAAATATAATATTTGAACTTACGATACCCAAGTTAAAAGATTATGATATCCTAATTAAAAGATTATGACACTCGATCATAAAACATAAAACTAAATATATTAACCCCTCCTATCAGGAAAACCTATTACTTGTGAACTAAGTTATGATTCCTAGAATATAATAACATGCTACATATGCTAAAGGATCATAAATATATGCTAAAATATTATTATGACACTCTAGTTTAAAAGCTATGATACCCTAGTTAAAAAATTATGACATCTCTGCACAAAATCAAAAACCATATGTTTTGATCCTTTGTAATAGAAGTGTTTAAGTATGCATTGTTGATATATAACACCCACATTGTAATAAAATACTTCTAAGAAAATTTCAGTATCAAAAACTTCAAAAAATGAACTCGATACAAAAAAAAAATGAAGACTTTTATCCTCCATTATAGGACTTTTCAACCGTGCATTGGCTTGAATAAAGTGTTTGATTATGATAAAAAGACTAGAAGAAAATAATATTTTGAAATATGATATTTGAATTTATGATATCGTAGTTAAAAGATTATGACATTCTAATTAAAAGATTATGACATCTTTGCAGAAAACATAAAACTAAAGGTATTAACCATCACTTGTGGACTAAATTATGACTCTCATAATATCATAACATGCCACAAATGTTAAAGAATTACAACCGCATATAAAAATCGGATAATAGCATCCTAGTTCAGACATTATGACACCGTAGTTAAAAGATTGTGACATCCCTGCAGAAAATATAAAACTATATTTATTATCCCCTCCTACCATGAATACCTATTACCTATGGACTGAGTTATGACTCCCAGAGTATCATAAAATTTCATGAATGCTAAAAAAATATTATATGGTTTACTAATATATTAACTTTCTCTAACTACCAAAATAGTTGGTATAATAAATGACTATAAAAAGAAGACTAAACAAGATTCTATGAAAGATTTTTTACTTTCGGTTGGAGATGATATTTTGTCTTAAAGTTATGGAAGAAGCCTTCAATGGCTTATTCCAACCTCGGACCAAAAATTTTTTCTTATACCCATAACTCATAATACTTTTCAAAACTAGAAAGAATCTTTTTCATCCTCAAACATTACCTAATACCTTATATTAAAAAAACAGAGTACTTTTTCAAAACGATGATGAAGCTTATATTAACATTCAAAAATTAATTTCTACAATAAAACTCTCGGAGCACATTTCAGAGCGAGGAAGATTATTTCAACCTTTGACTGATTCTTTGGATTCTAAAGCCAGAGCATGTTTTAAAAAACTCAAACATTTAGCTAAAAATACTAGAAACAATATTTTAGAATCTCCAAAATCCAAGAAAGATGGCGAAAAAAAAGACAAAGGAAAGAATATCTTGATCTGTACAAAAAAATTCAAAAAAAAAGCTAAACAAAAATTAATGAACATTATGCTTAACATTTAATCCCTGCCAATGGTACGGACTCCTATTCCATCCCGTCAAGCTAGTTAAGATCGATATGGACCAATAATAAACAACAATGCGGGCAGATAGAATTTCCTGCACCACACACGGTGCACAAAGATTTACTCAAAAGTAGGATCATCTAGCCCGCCTTGTAAATAGGCATCAAGAAAGATGTCATACCCGATACTAAAAAAACATACGAAACAAAATACAAAAAGCATAAAATACATCTTATAATATTCTATAATAGTATCTTTGCATATATAACTAATGTGATTGGTCCTGATTATTTTATTATGATTATTTGTATTTATCTTATCAATATTACAATATTGCATTGTTTGTATAATATTTTAAGTCCTCTTGAGATAATCTCATTTCTTTGTAAAAAGAAAATTCAATATCTATGATACCTATACTCTCAAAGGCTAAAAATGAACAACTGAAATATGGCCTAAAACTGATATGAAAAGATGGGCAGATATGAAAAATAGATACTCCAAAGCTCCCATTCCAACAAACCAAATATGGCCTAAAGGGCAAACTACTGCCACATATATTAATATATTATTTTACACTGTATCATGCACAACTTGCTTGATTTAGACCAGCCTCTCCATAAGCTTCATTTTACCTTACCACTGAAATAGGAGGAAGATGACAAGAAAGTTGTGCTGCATCATTAGTTCTAATCTCATATGGACAGACACTAAATTCAAGATCTGAAAAGAGAACCGGAAATCCGCATCATCTGATACATGTCTATGGACTTTGGCCTGTCTGTAGAAGATACGACTGCCTCTTGTCTTGACAACGCAAGATACCACTTCATACATAGAACAGGGTGACTCGTTGCAGCTTAGAAAACAAGGGGGAGCAGAAAGTTTATGGAAGAGTCTGAAGACCAACGTCCTGTAAACACGTTAAAATAGCCAGCATCATTGCTGACTACAAGCTGTATGTCGACCTACGCAGCAAATGTACATGCAAACCAACTATTCACGTTAAAGATTTTATCAACACGTAAACGGTTGTTGCAAGAGAAATGCTCCACAGAGACCAGAAATGGAGCAGTTTGATGCCACCTATGCAAGATCTACTTAGTATTCCCATGTTCAGTTATATTACAGCTGCTCCGGTCTGCATGACATGAAAGGAAGTCATATCAAACGGAAGCAGATGGACAGTAAAAAGCGCAAAGACAGAAGATAAAATGTTTCTCATTTTGGCGTAGCCTCAAAGATGAATGATTGTTGTCCACGCAAACTATCATAGTAACAAATATGACATCTTTAAACTTCAGATAATCATGCAACATGAGTAACAAGGCAATCCTTAATGCAGATTGCCCTGTGTTTAAAATAATGCGGCATTAGAAAACTGGACACCACCGTTGCAGATCCCTCCCATGAGGACTTACACTTGAATGTGCATGAAATGAAATCAACAGTGTAGGTAAAATTACCCCATTTCACACACAGTGAAAGTAATACACTAGAATTAGTAAAATAGTACATACCAAGTGTATGCGTGCAGGTGCAGTGTATTACTAATACACTGGAATTAGTAAAATAGAACATACCAAGCGTATTACGCTGTGGTGTTTGACATGATGAAGTTTAAGGCTTCCATGTGCAAAGATGCCTGCCTCCCAACTGCTAGTATTATATGATAAAATCAATCATATACACACAGAGTAATACACTGGAACCTGACACAACAACAAGAACATATACACATCGTATGCATATTTGCGAGATTGTGCATATAGGAATTGGTTTTCTTTTTTTTCTTTTCTTTTTTTTCCAGGGGTGGAGACGGAGGACGGGGAGAAGGGGTGAGGGAGGCTGATGTGGCATGGCAGGGTTTACAGCTTGATGTGCAAAGATGCCCGCCTCCTAACTGATAGCATTATATGATAAAATTAACCATATCACATGGAGAAAGTAACGCACTGGATCTTGGCACAAAAACATACCCAGAGTGTCCATTAAAACCTTGATGTATGGTGTTCTTATGGGGGTGCTTTTAACAGGAATGTTAAAAGCCAAAACCTTGCATCTTCTACCAGACAGCTCGACACACTTCAGCTACTCCATGGTGAATCTCCTGTCCAGATCCAACAGGAATGAGAAGGTATTTAAGCCTTTGTCAATCTGCCACCATTGACATTATGGCCTTTATGCTCCGATCAAATGGCTGTGGATTGTGTATCGTTACCACCTTCAGAAATTAAATCTTGGGTTACAGGCGTCAGCTCAATTCTTTTTAGCAGAAGCATTCACTTTTTCTTTCATGGCCTCCTTTTCCATTTTCTTCTTTTCAACTTCGGCAAGCCGAGCATTCTCTTCACGTGCTTTGTTGAACAAATTTACAAAGACAACTAAAATTGATATCACTGCAAGATGAAAATAAGTACTTCTCAGGTACCACATAACAAGAATTACAAAGATAACAAAAACATCTTTGATGAGGAAAAGAGAAATTTCTTTTTATTAGTACTTCATTGTAAAATAGGAAGAGATCAGCTTTTTTAGCCGGGCATCAAACTATCATCATGTTAGTGATTTCAGAAGAATCTCTAACAGATCTCTTCCTCACCTTTACATGACACAAAAGGGTGGGGAAGCAAGCAACATAAAATTTGCAAGAATCCTTCTCATGGAATATTTGCCTCATAGCATAAGTATCAACCGATAAATTCAGTAATCATATAAGCTAATCTATATCAGTGGCATATAAATACACATTCAGGAAGCACTTACTGCCAAAACCTATACAAATACCCATACCTGCATTCAAAATTGTAATTTGTAAGGTTTTTCACAGAATTTCTAGTAATGTCGAGAAATAAATTTAGCTGAAATCACATGATTAGGAACTGTAACTTGATGATATAGGTTTAATAGAAAAGTTTCAAAGCAGAATAACTAGGGGACATCCTCCCATTTCCCCCACTTATTCTCTCAAACCACCAAAATGCACCATGCAATAGCGCTATACCACCAGGTGGGATATAAAGGTCACCTCACAGCATAAGTCTAGTCTAGCCTTGGGCTCGGATAGATCTATGCCACGGAATTGGGTGAAAATCTATTCTCCCCAACTACTGTTTTGCCCTCAATGCCATTAGTGGTCTATACAGAAGGTCAGAAAATGTCTTCACCTTTCCCTTTCTCCTCATTGCCTTCCACTCTTCCCATCCTCTCCTCTCTCGCAACATCCATGCCTTGGAGCACCACAAGACTAGCGAGCCAGTACAGGTAGAGAGCCTTCATGAGCTTCCTCCTTTGAGCTCCTCTGCAGTCACCCTCCACCCCTGCACCTCTCATCTGCCCTGGCCTCATCTTCCTGCTGAACAGCAGCACCTCTCAGGCATTCATTGCTTTGGCTCCTCCACCTCACCGGCATCCTATGCTTCCTCTCTCATAATGACATCCTTGTGCCTTATCTCAGCACCTCCCTCATCAACATCGCCAACTCTTTGCTCTTCTCTGGTATGCATCATCTTCCCCTATTTTTGAACTGCTGTGATCTCAATTTTCAATTTTTATTGAGAAATTTTGGTTCAATTTCATGTTTTCAGACAGAACAACATATTCTCAAAAATTAGCAAGATCTCATATAAGATCTAATTATGGAGGCCCCAACCTGATGAAAGATCTATTGGCTTCTAAGCTAGATTTGGGACTTCTTTTCTGAGCAGGAAATCTATGTTTTTTCAGGTAAATGCCTCTTATACTGAAAGTAGTTAATTGTTTATCATAATGCTACCCAATAAAGCCTAATTTGATATTTGTGATTTATTGTGAGACAAAAATGGAACATTTTTTATGTGTTCTGATACATTTGCAGGAGGGTCTGATTTAGTGCATGATGGTTCTAAATCATGGGCTAGTGCAGAATCGCTCTAGAATCTGGATATTGTTCATTTGCATATACATGAAAGATACACCAAAAAAATTGTTGCAAAAAAAAAATAAAAAAAACAATCATATGCTTGGTGAACTATTGCAGGTCTGACATTGAAAAACATCATGGCATAAATTGGACTAATCTCTGGTTCTTCTAATTATGTTTGCATGACAGTGAGGGCTAAGTCAAGAATCATCATTCACTCAGATGGAAAATTTCCAAGAAGCACCAAGGAAGGTGGGGGTGTGGTTTGGTTTTAATTCCTCGTGGGTACATAAGGGCAGCATCTAATTTAGCACATTCTCTTCCCAACACATCCCAGTAAAAGAAATTCAGCAACCATAACCAAGAACACCCAGGCTATTTGTGATGAATAGCATTAAACTTCTCCCAAATCATCTGACCGACCTAAAATGCAAGTAAGACTCTTATATTATAGCCTTCCTATAAAGGATAGTTCAATAACAATATCAAGAAGAAAAGTATTGTACTATGTTTGACACAAGCCCCTGCTACCATTGTTCCTAATGTCAGGTCCTGCTTGGCAATTTTTGCTGTTGAAGTTAGGATTGAGTTTTCTCTACTTCTTCCCCTTGCATGATTGGATGATCCACCAACATTGAAGCTGCCACTTATGCTATCACATACTTATACAATGACCATTATCAAAACCACTTCTGCTATCACATACTTCAAGAATTCTAGTAGTGCTATATGCATCAATTCCAAACATTTATTCCTTTCTAACTTACCAAATCACTACTAGCAACACAAGAAACAGAGCATTAAGCATGGTTTATAACTTATACGTTAGCTGAAACCGAATTATTTTCTTGAAGAAATTTCTGGGAAAGAAACTTAAAACTCATAATAATTGATGTATATAGTAGAACTTTTGTCATAAGCAAGCATATGTTTGTCCAAACGATCTGCTTATACAAAACCCCATGAGTCCAGATACATGTAAACCTTTTGAGAATTTATAGCTCATGACTTGCACAGATAATATTAATTATGCATGACCTATTACCATTGATTGTTGGGACCATCCAGAATCTCTGTTAATTCACAAAGTTTGTTTTAATTGATGCAATTGCATATGAAGACATGGCAGTATGGGACATCTAAATACAATATCAAGTAGCTAGGAGAATGCTCTAACGTTCAAGATGTTGAACATAATGGTTGTGTAGATCCATATATTCTTTCAGGACTAGTCAGATTGGTAATTTTGGAAGGTTAACTGCATACTGCATGATCAAAATTTTTGATTACTTTAAAACTTTGTCTTGAAGTAACTGTTTTTGAACATTTTAAATCATCATGACCTGCCAGTTGTCCCTCTGGTTACTAATCACCCTGTGCATCTCGTGGCCTGCATCCTCCTGGTTGGCTTGGTTCTTCACCTTTTCCATGTTATTGCATGATATTTTGCTTCATGTATAATTGAACATGCATTGCTGACCTCTGGATATACCCTATATAGGGTTAGTACTTGTACTATGTACTACATCTGCTAGGTTCACACTGCAGATTCCAAAATGGATAGACTCTTGTTTACTTTCTCTTATATGTTAGCTGGTACTCCATGCTCTAGGCTACTTGTATTGCTAACTACTATTTTCCTATATGATGTTGCCATCGGATCATATTACCGCACAAGTGCTAATGATCATAGCACTGTACACACCAGCAAAGAACTAATTTCTACAAGGGCGAGCATGGGACAGAATGTGGGGGAGGAGATCTCCATATTTGCTCCACAACATGACATAATGTCTTCATATTTTCTAGTTTCCAATAAATACAAAAGGACAACTATGGGTCTTTAAAAAATTACATGTCACTAATCAAGCCTATGGATGGGGTAAGGGAGGGGTCGAGGGGTCGAGTGCTGTCCAAGTTGGGAATCAGGATATGTCAAAGTCGAAAGAGAAAGTCCATCCATACTTAGCCATTTTTTCTTAAACAAGGAATGGCAATATTGTCCTTCAAAAGAAAAACATCGCTTCAGACCCAGGCTAGGATGTGGGGCTTCCTAAATTGGGGAGGGAGGTGGCTATGGTGCTCCTTCAAATTTCCACAACACCACCTTCTATGCTTGATCATTTTCCAATCACTGATACAGGGGAAATTTTGTAAGGAAATATAAAATCCCACTTATCCCATCAACTTATTTCTCCAACCAAACAAAATCATGATAGGATACGTCTCCCATTTATTCCTCCAACCAAATGCCACAAATTTCTTAACCCATGGAATAAGTCATACATCCTCTACACTATGGTACCTGGATAACTATTCTTTATCGCTCAAAATTTATTCTGCAACCTAACGCTACCTTAAAAGCTTTCTCTAGTTCCTTTAATAGCCAAAAACCAACATATGACAACAGGACATTAGAAAGAAATAAAATACTTTAAAAAATTCCCTTATCTTTAATAATTTAGACAAGACCACTGAACAGTGTAGTCATAAATTGTAAGATATGACAAAAATACAAAATTTAACAAATTACAGCATAACCATAACAAGCCACCAAGATTTTTCCCAATAAAATCTGAAATGGAAATAATTAACCGAAAACACAAGGTAAAGACATATAGTGAAAATACACCTAACCTTGTTCAAATGGACAACGAGCTGGATCTTCACCAAAATACTGAGCTAAAGAATCAGCATTTCTTCCCTACACAAAGAAATATCTGAAGTTGAATTTGAAGAACTCGCAAATGGTGAAGAAATTATGACCGGAGGGAACTCACCACTTCAGAATATAATGATATAAGGGACCTCACATCAGCCTCTGCAGTATCAAGAAAACTTTTCAAGGCCTGGAAGAGGGGGGGAAAAAATTCATGTTTCAAATTATTCTTTTCAAAGAAAATCATGTTTAGTATGCACTTCAAAAGAGGAGGGGGGGGAGCACATATTACTTTTAATTTATATTCTTGATATTAAATAAATCAACAGATGAAAACAAATGTCAAAAGGCAGAGGAAAATAAACTTTTTGTCCATACAATATTGACCACATTCACTAATAAAATGGTTAAAATGACTGTTATTTGCGCAAAAGTTGGTGTCCAACATTAATCAATGTTTACATCATGGAAGACCACATTCAGTGCCTTGAACAAATGAGATAAACTTCAAGTACCACAGATTAGAAAGAGAAAATAAAGGTACCATCCTTAAACATCCAATAGTCAAAATCAGGAAAATTCATTCTCAATAAAACATTGAAGATTATGCACACTTCTAGAACCATCATGAAAACTAAGGAAAATTTAAATTTTGGGAATGACTAACAACAAAGTAAGCCAACTAATGATCAGATATTAAATAAACTAAGTACAAGTAAGTTGAAGAGGAGCAATGCAGCATTTGAATCATTAGCAATAGCTTGCAAAAGTTTATTTCTGAACCGAGCAGAATATTCAATGAAATGCCTGAGACCACTCAATGCAAAGTTTCAAGCATCAAACATGTAAAACCATATTCACCAACCAGCATACGCCTCATTTTTTTTTTTTTTTTTTTTTTCCCTTTTATCAGGGGGCAGGAGGGGGGAGGAAGCTCACGCATATGGACCTTCTATAACTTGGAGATGCCGGGTGTTTACCACAATCAGGAATATATAATTAATATATCAGTATCAAAACAGTACTTTGATCTAGTTAACAATGTTATAGATTATTATATAAACATCATGCAGAGCTGGTTGTCTGGACACTTAGGCCAAAATGCAACAATTTGGTAATGAGGAATAATTTTTTGCAATTACGGCCATATAGCAATAAACAATGTCAGTAAAATTTATTTTTAAAATATGCTTGATTGAAATATATTCAACCTTGAAAGTCTCTAATTTAATAGTAATGGATCATTTTATGTAAGAATGACCTAGAATTTGTAGCTTCTACTTAACATTTACTTTGTTGTGCAAAAGATGTGAAAGTCATAAGAAGTCATGAGAATGACCTTCCGAAAGCCCATGGAGATATCACCATCATTTTCGGAAACTGTAAGTTCTTGCTCGACCTTTTCAAGACCCTTGCTAACTGCTTGCATTTCTTCAGCTACCAACTTTAATTGGATCTAGGAATTTTCAACAAACCAGTTGGTGTAAACAATTAAAAAAGTAATAGAACACAATTCAACTAGAAAATAATTTAAAACAGGAGATATGAAACTACCTTAGAGGCTGCTTCCAAATGAACCAAATCTTTATCAAAATCAAGCAACTCATGCATTTTCTCAGCAAGAAGCTGCAGAAAGAGGAAAATGAAAGGAGTCCAAAAAGAAGAATAGTTTTATCAACAGTTTCATGTCACTAACTTTGTATAAACCTAAGCAAAAGATTGACATGAGCAAATCCTGTCAGAAAGGGTCAGCTGAACAATTTGCTGCTAATATTGATAACCAAAACAAACCAGAGAACCGATATGAACATATGCTCTTTCAGCTGAAGGCAATATTCCAAGTATGCAGGGCACATACTATTTGAAAAAAATCTAGATAACCAAAACAAAACAAGGCAACCAAAATAAAGATGAGAATCCAGTTAAAGTCAATAGTTAGGGACTTCACACAGGCAGGTTCAAATGCTGCTGTTTATGGACCAGACAAACAGATTTGGAAAGAAAATTTGATTTCTACTAGCGCTTGTAGTGAAGCACCATTTAAAATATTAACAACTTTCCAATTTTTTTACCAGATAAAGTATAAAGACCATAAAAAGAAGCATATTCTCTTATGAGAATTTTGTCATGTCGGTAAGCAAATTCTCACGGTTCTGAATCCAGATAAATTTCATAGTGTCATCAGTCCATCAATGGTCAAACTGCTAAACCATACCACAACAAAAAGTCCTCCTCATAATAGCACACCAGTTTCCCAGGAAATGAAATTTCACGAGGTGGAAATGTATAATTATATATTTGTTAGTAATTATCAGGTCAAATTTAACATATAAACACCTAGCCATGCTCAAATTGGCATTATATATATACTACAAGGAGGATCCAACTTTAACTCTCCAACCAATTAAAGTCCCAATTTACCACTTCCAATTTGTGGATCCAACCCCAGAATTAGCTAATAATGATAGCAATGAAGGTCAGGCCCACCCTACACCCCAACCAGGACCCAAAGGGAGCAGAAATGATCTGACAGCAGACTCTTTGCCATTAGAATGCATCAGATGGTGGGTAGTCTGCTATCAGAAGAAAGCTTACCGTCAGAGTGATTTAACAACAAAGAGAAGACCTTCTAGAAGTCCAAGAGCAAAGCCAAGTCAGAGCCAGACACTACAACATTTAATGGTACCAAGATCACCATCCGAAGTCAGCAAACAAGCAGCTCACCATCCGAAGACTCAGGAACCAACTCCGAGCCGGATACAAAGACAGCAAAAATTAACGGCACTCCGGTCACTGTCAAACCACATCCGACAGCAAACTAACTCATGCAAACAGATCTGAACACTGGGTCCATCATCAAATCCATTTGCTTCTATCTCGGCTCATGACAAGATTGATTAGTTTGGTTGTCTCAGTACTTTGGTTTCTTTTTTTTTCCTCAAACTCTAAGGGTGCCCACACCTCCCTATCACTGAAAGGTGCCCCAAAGTCAATAACTCCCCCAATGTACTCCAGTTTTTCACAGCTGAATGTAGTTGCTCTCTTTTACAACACACTCACTCATGATTGCGATTAAATTTTCTTTACATGTTGGATTCTACTCAAGCATTGAAGATTTTAGGGAGCAGCAATGCGGTCAGTTGGTGGAGCCGTTGGCCATGGAGCATTTCAAACGCATCAATTCATGGCATCCTTGTTGGGCAACGAGGCCCTAGAGTACTGAGACAGTAAAGCTACCAGTTACTCCTTAGTATTTAGTTTCCCTTAGCCTTTAGAATTTAAAATTATATTTGCTTTCTTACTTCCAGGCTTAGCTTAATCTTCTGCTTAGTTTTACACCTTCACTGCATAGCTCTGACACTAGTGCTAGGCCTCGCAGCCTGTGCCTGATTGTCAGATTATATAGTTCAGTTTACTTGCATGCCACTGATAAACATTCGCCAAGGTCCATTTTCATGGTACGTGCATGTAGCTGTGAACAAAGCCATGGGGAGTAAAGGGGGATCTTGTTGCCCTTGATAATTCTGAAAAAAAAAAATTCTTTATATCACTGTGAGTTATAGAACAACCAAATCCAATGAAACTCATCCATTGCCAAGAAAAAGCTAACACCTGTATAAAATTCTTCTTACGAATGACTTCCGTGAAAGTCTGCAGGTTTTATTTGACTTGCATCCAAATAATCATCACCAGACATGCACAGAGTTGCATCCACTATAAACATAAACTCATATGAAGAATAAACATGCTATGTATGCTATACATTCTATAGATACTAGTACACCATCCGTCAGAACCATTAAAGACAAAAAAGAGAGACAGAAGGTTGAAAAACAATGCATGAAAAAAGAAACAGAAACAATGAAATCCAAAAGAGAACAAGATGAATAGAGCATAAGTGAGATGCATTGGGCCTAGCATACTATATCTAGAATTTCCTATCTTCTACATATTCAAATAAGTCAACTGATGATCACAAGTCAACAGAAGAGCTAGCCCATTTCGACATGCTGACATGTTTATTTTGTGCCAGATGTGAGTGAAGAGATTCATACGAAGATGATAACAAATAAGTAGTACCAAATAGATTTGCAAACGACTAATTTCAAAAAAACAATAAGTCTTAGGGCTCAACTAATTTCAAAAAGTGCCCATACTCTTGCATAACTAATTTCAAAAATACATAGGTAAGTCTTAGGGCTCAACCAGTACAATGTTAGAATTAAAAATGTAATCTCTACAAAATGTTTTAGAAAAGTGTGTCACATATATATTATCATGACAATAACAATTAAATGCCTACTTTTACATCAATTCATGCAACATCATATCATGGAAAGAGGTCAAATCCATCCATCAAATGACCATAAGGCTGCTACTTTTACATCAATTTTAGCAAAGTTTCCAAATTCCAAAAAGCTTTCTAACCATAAGGCTGCTACAATAAGACTATAGGAGCATGACTTCCACTTGGCTCATTGGATATAGTTCTGGAAGTGAAAGGGTTTTTTTATTTACTATAATAGAAATCTGCAAATCAAGTTTTTTTTATTAAAAGAAAATAGAACTTCTGCAACCTAATATACCTTGCATAAATAATGCATTAATGTCATTTTGTTATTTCTAGCACGAGTATCTGATAGTTTAAGAAGGCTGTCCAGTTTGAATCCCACAGCAGAACCTGCAAAATAAGTAGAAACATAAATTTCATTAACCATTCCTTACATACAAACTTAACGATGATTTTGCATATTCCATGTATCAATACCTCGTGCAGTGCCTTGGTTTAATGCATTTCCTAACGTAAGAATTGTCTGCATTATTTGTCGCAACTTCAAAGACTCTTTTACCTGGTTGAAAAATGAAATATTACAATCAATTCAATTCAAAAAGCAACTTTTTTTTTTTTAAAGTTTTTGCAGTTCGGAAATACCTCTCTAGATGCATCATTGATTGTATTCAAGTTGGCTCGTAACTCTTTCACCTGTTTAAATTTGAATATTTTTCATAGTCTTCAGTTGCAATATAAAAATTAAGGCATAATGAGATATATGCCAAAAAAAATTTCCAGCTCATGGAGCAGTGTACCTGAGTGGAGAAGGTGATCCTAAAAGAGAAGACCCTTAACTTGGATTCTACTCGAGGGACCTTCATTAGCACCATGAAAAACTGGCAAAATAATTGACATCAACAATAAAAGCAAACAATGATAAACATATGCATTCAGGGATCCAAAAAGACCTGCTCACATCTCCCAAGCATTCCCTTGTTGCCCATGTAGTTCTGAGGCATTGTAAAGCATAGAAAATAGTCAGAAAAAATAACAAATTTAGTAGATCAACCAAGAAATACATAAAACAAAATGCACTACCAAAAACTGGAATAAATAAACTGAATTCTAAGCCCTCATTATTAAACTACACAGATAAAGGCCAGGTTTAGAGGGTATTATTTTCAAAATCATGTTTTCCATAATTAGAAAATTGGAATTTTGCATTCAAACTTTTATATTCTGTGTCACTGATCGATTGCAAGTTAGTAGTATTTAGAAAAACGCACTAATGTAAGATGCAGGAGAGAACAGTCAAACCTGATAATATTATACTAAGTTTTCTAATTCCATAAACTTAGGGATCTTTAGACTTTTCTCAAACCCTTCCAAGTATGCCAAGTATATGTCTAAAGATAACCACAACTTTCTTTTCCAAAAACCATGCAACATCACAAATTTTGGTGATTTTTTGGTACATCCACATCCAAACAAGCATCAGGTTTCCCAAGATCTATATCCCATTTATGATAATCTAGAGCTAAGTGAAATATTAAAGAGCCTTGATTTTTCTGAATTCATTTTTCTTCCAATTTGGAATCAATTAAATCATTGTATACTTTAACATATTTCTATATACTTTAATTTTTCCAAACTTATTTTCCTCTAGATTTGGAAGTCATATTATCATTCAACTAGTAAGTTGCTTATATGGATGCTGTGATTGTTACAGTATATCTGCTCCCCCTTTTTCCTCTCTTCTTTCATGACGACCAAAATTGCACAGGCACATAGATAATTTTGAACTAAGTACAAAACTAATAATTCACCACCTCATCATTCTTCGAATACTTAATATTTTATACCTTCCATTTTTGAACAGGTTAAAGTCAAGCTTTTCTTTTATTAAGCTCATGGAAACCACATTCATGGTTAACATTTGATAGTTTGGGCTACCATTAACATGCAGTTCTGCTGTCCAGAACATAGTTATATCCAAAATATGGAGAATTTATGCATTAGAAGTTTGGTAATACAAGTAGTATTACTACCCAAAACAAAATAAGATCAATACATTCTATCTTGTATGTAATAATAGTATTATATCTTGAATAAAGAAAACTTCGCCTAGATCTTTAACACCTAACTGATTAAAGGATGACATAACTATTTGTCTCGAAACTTGGACTAGGTATATTAGGGCTTAGGGTCTCCTATATCAACTTGAATGCCTTCTGCTGATGATTCTGGGCCTGCGGATGGGTACATTCATCTCTGAAGGCTGCAAGATTGGCAATGAAGTCAAAAGAAAAAAAGAATCATGTTCAAAATCTAAATTTCAGTTTCAGTCATGCCTATTGAGTTGTGCTAGGTAGTTTTGGCAAGTTCCCTCCAAGTTTTGGCGTTTCAAAAAAAAAAGGATTAAATTGAGGGGGAAAAAAGAAGAAGAAAAGCACAAGCCATGATTTCATATATCGCATGATTTATAAGTATTTTGAATCGCTCAGGCTAATTTTATGTATGTATTTTAGCATATCCAGACTGAAAGCATGGAACTTAACAAAATCAAAAACCAATGAAATGTTCAATCATCATATCAGACATCAACTTCAACAATAATGTATTGTTTAGACGTTTGATAAAATTCTAAAATCTAATAAATAATTATATTTACTTAAAAAGCTACAATTTGCATACATTAAACCTATAAGAATTTAAAAAATCATGAAACATTTACTGTCATTATCAAGGATCAACTAGCAATTATCTAAATATAAATTGTATTATTGTAATGTATAAAATTCACAAAAAGGACAAGAATCAGACGTAGTTCACCCAAGTGCTTATGAGACTTGAACTCAGAACTGGCATATTCAATCTCAAATCTTATGAATTTACTCTCAAGGGTGAATAGGGAAGTCTATTAGACATTTTATTCATTCTTATCTTTCCATCTTCTTAAGCTTCTCTTCTCCTGGAATTGAACTCCCAAGTACTTGCAGTTTTTTAAAAACTGAAAAGGATAATATTAATCTTAAAAGAATGCTTACTAGACACAAGATTAGCCACCAACAAGTAGGCATAATAGCACTTCTAGATGATTAATTGTCTAAATCTTGAATAAAAAGTGATTTAATTCTAAACTAAATAAGAATTGCAAATAATGTTTAAGATAAATAAATGTTTACTCATCTTTTACTTTTATTCTCTAATATCGAGAATTAGTTGCAAAATTAAAATGTACGTATTAACACATTTTTTTTATCAACCCATATCTTTCTAGGACTTAGGAGGATATCTCTTTGAAACTTTAATTTAAGGTTTTTTTTTTGCAAATTGCTCTCTGACATTGCATATTAATCCATGTTTTTTAGTATTTGTATAAAAATCACTGTAAAGTCCTCTGTTTGTGAAAATAGGTCCTTCAACTAGTTTTTGTTGATCACACTCTGGTTAAGTTTAACCAAGGTTGCAACAGGATAAAAATCCACTTGGACTAACAGTGAACAAGGCTCAAGACTCAGCCTCTTCTCGCTCACTTCGCCCTTTCCTCAACTTCGTTCTATCATTGCTCAAGTTTTGGCCACTAGAAGGCCAACAGAGCAATAGTCACAAGATTTCAGGGACAAAAAATGCAAATACAGAAAAAACAGGAACTACCATGCAAATATAGAAGGCTTCAAAGATTAATTTACAGAAAACTCTTTATTCAAATATACCTAAAATGACTGGTGAATAATTGGTTAAACTTGGAAAATCTGAAAAAATTACTTGAACAACTAATATACATAAATAGAATGTTTCCATATAAGTTAGAATTCTTTGATTCAACTAAAAAGAAAACCACAGAATTGACAAAATCTACATAAATATACTTAGAGAAATGTAGTAGTCCAAAATGAGACAATGGAGTAACATAATCAATAAAATAGCATCCACGATCATTTTTTGTTTGTTTTCCCTGGAACTGGCAGACAGCATCAAATTGGTCAGTTGTGGCAAACTTAGATTAGCTAAAGACAAGATCAGATGACTGTTGCATCCCCTTTGGACACAATAGAATTTGACTATCAAAAGTTAACTAAAAGGACAATTTCCTGTGCAACTTCCAGGAAATTGCAAGCAATGGAAGAGTTGTTTGGGCAGGAAAATAAGCCCATTTGTATTCCAGACCAAAGAGGTTCAACGGTATAAATTTAAGGAGCGCTCCATGTCAGTCTAAGTTTATGGACTCCACGAAGCAGAGAACATACTGAGTCAGCCTGCATCCTTCAGGCAATCAAGACTTGTCACACATGCAAGGATGAGCCCATGTAACAGAGTTAGGTCTTCAGCTTCTGAAGCATTATGTGTATTGAAAGGAATTGCTCGTGCAAGGAAAAATAAAGCCCAACTGAATTCCTGATCAAAGGGAGCCAACAATAGAAATTTAGAGTCACAAAACCAATAAGCAACCAAGTGACTTGCAGGGAAGGAGTCGATCAAGTAAATCGAAGACACTGAATTCCAAAGGAGTGAAAAACTTCATTCCTTTATAAAGATTTTTTTGATAAAGAATAACCATTATAATGCTTGGAGAATGAAGAAATTGACAACTCACGGAAAACCCTAAATTTCTGAAGGGCAGAAGGTTTAAAGTATTATTGAAGAATGTTTTGGTATCACTGTTAGTATACTGCTTGGACCTTCATGACTTAAAAATAGATACATTTAACTCTCTAAATAACAGCTACCTGCAATTTAAATATCTAGGTTGGAAGTATACTATGAACAATGACTATAAGAATCATGTAATTTGAATGTAAACGGCAGATCATCATGTTGTCATAAGACAAGTCCCAAGGGAAGCAGAAGTAATGGTTGTAAGTTACCAATAATGAGTTTTAAATCATAACAGCTTCTTTGGAACAATTTTTGTGTAAGAATTATGATATAAGTTTGGTAAATTAGGGAATACATACTAATATTAACAATTAGGAAAACACCACATTCCTCGTTCTAAGATTCTAAATATATAATGATTGGAAAAGAGTAAAATCTCTTAAGTTTGATAATATCTGAATATCAAAAAACTCTAATGAGCTGAGGATCCTGCATTAGTCATATAAAAATATCACTGTATGCAATCACTTCAGACTTCAAAGTTCAAACTGCCTAGAAATTTTTCTAAGCAATAACTAGTTTCCTTTCTTCATTAATAAGCACATGTAAACAAGAATTTCAATGCTACAATATTAATTTAAACATCTTAAAAACAAGTTTACAACAGAACATCTTCACTCTTAAACAAGAAAATGCATATGGATATGGGTGGAAAGCCGTCAAAATCAGAGTGTCCAATTAAAAAGCTCTTTTCAAATTGCATTTGTTTCAATCATCTATTTCATAAGTTTACCACACTTTCAAAACCAATGAAATATTCAGCCAGAAAATAGCAATAATGTGTTAAAAGGAAAAACACGGAAACACATCACAACAATTATTAATTATTCATATTCAGTGCAAATGCATGTAAACCCCCCACCCCCCGGCAAAAAAAAAAAAAAAAAAACGAATATTTACATGCATGCACAAATGTAAAAGCAACACTTTACCTTCAGCATCTCCATTTCTTCTTTTGTCGGGCAAAATTTGATCAGATTTTCCACTTGGTCAATATCCAAAACTGACGCATCCAGAGCTAAGATTGCATTCTGAGGATTGAGCAAAATAAAAGCAAATCATGTCATGACCTTGACAAAATAAATATTCATTCCATCTTTAAACTAATAGGAAATTATAAACAAAATGTGCATGAAAGAAAATAAGACATAATGTTGTGATTATTAATGATGATGATGGACTCGCTTATACTGCACCTTTGTTACATGAGCTTAAACTGCAGCCAATAAGGTTGATCTTCCTACCAGCCAATTGGCCAAATAGATATCATGGCAAGCAGCTTTATTGCCTCAACGAGCCTAGATAAAGAACTTGGCACTAATTCTAGAGGGTTATTGTATCACTGACTGACCATTGGTCAAATCAGCTAAATCCTTCAATTCCCAGCCTTGAGTTATACACTATAGTTGACCATATTTGATAGAACGCTCAAATGATGATATCATGATAATGATGGTATCCAACTTTCCATTACATCAATAAACAATGGCAGTCATAAGGCAAATAGCAAATTTCAACTAGTCATGAAAGAAAAAGCACCTAACCACATCATGATAGACAGAAGTAGAGAGAAAATATAGGTGAAGGTGGATCTGAAGGGGAGGATAGGGAACGACCATCAGAAACAAATAAAGGGAGTTTATGCTACAATAAACATGCACAAATGTTTGTTGGACCCAGATCCTTTAAGATTAAAAAGCGCATTCATTAAATCTTAAAAAAAAAATCAGAACTTGAATTCATAAGGAGCAGAAAAAATAAGAAAGAGAGAGGAACGCAACTTCAGCGGACTAGCAGGGGCCAGTGGCACTAAGGAATGATTAAAATGGTGCAAGTTTGTGGCTCATTAAACTACACAACTATAACATTTTGAGCAGCAGGATTTGCAGGGAAATTTAATGGGCAATGAGTGTGCTGATTCACACCAAAAGGCATGACTTGGTGGTATTTTGTCTTCCAAGGCTAAGCCTCAAGTTGATCCATTGATAACAGACATTAGAACTTGTTCACTTGAACGTGTACAATGTACATTCAATACCTTAAAAGAAACCTCAACTTGACTTCATAACAAACAACACATGTTACTTCCAATTGCCATGAATTTATCCAACATAAGAATAATGTTACAATTTAAATAGATGCATATAATTTTACTAGTTCATAGAGATTGTTATATCCTTTTAATCTGTTCAAAACCAGAAAACCATAAGCAAAAAGATCCAGACAAATATATTGTACTCCAAATTGATGTCTTGCATGTATGTTCTCCTGGGTTGTACATTTTCTTAAATTTTCTTTTTCATTTCTCTTATATGTATTCTATGTTTCTCCTTTGTTTTTCTTCAGCTTTGAACTGAAACTACCAAAAACAAAAACTTGAAATGAATCATAACCGGGTTACTTAACTGTTGTTAATTTGTTATAGGCTATTGATTGAAAATACTAAACCATACACCTAAACTTCATTGCTATTATAGGTGATAGTGCACATCTCTCTCAAATGTCCTTCTAAATGGATCTCAAATGTATATACAGATAACAATGGCTGGAACTTTGTACAGTAAAATTCATGGTACATGATCAACTTGAGGCTTTTTGGCTTGTTATGCAGCACAAAGTTAACAGGATGTTGTTTGTGCATATTACAACTCATATGTTTAATGTGTTCTCCACATGATTATATAAATTCTTCCAATTTTACGGTATGATGTTAGATAAGATTGTATGCACAGTATGTACATAGTTAAATACATGCACACCTTACTTCTTATCATGGTGTTTGGCTTAAAGACATGTAATTTTTTCTAGTTGTATGTGAATAGCTTGCAGCTCTAGTAAATTCCAATATCCTGGATCCTCATGTTTCAAACTCAGGAGAAGGGAAGGACTATGAAGGCAGAGAGGATTAGCAGCTAAAAGATCAAGAGATGAATGTCTTCCCAGAATCAATCATTAGTATGGCAGAGAGGAATCTTAGAATATAATATACTCTTACAAGAGACATGGGCTCACGAGGCAGGATTGGGAAGAATCTGAAGGGTAAACAGGTGCTTGATCATTAAAATATAGCAATAGAGGTGAATCAATAGTTGTGCAAATTAATGGCGCACACATACAAAAGCATGTCACACAAACACCATTATGACAGGAAAATATCCTCTTCACTGCACTTCTAAGACAGGACAAAGAGACACATGATAAAGAGAAAGATACTATAGTACAGAAATTAACAATAATAAGACAGGAGATCTCCATCGACCCTGGCAAAGATAAATTGTTGCTCTTCATTCAAAGAACTTTGCTCAAGAAGCAAAGGAAAGTGGAAACTTACGATCATATCTGGAAGGGGCATTTTAATTTTTGTAAGCATGATTTCACAATTATTTGCTCTGCGCAAGTCAACCTGAGAAAAGTGCATAGGAGAAACAAATTAATAATGTGTAACACAGAACAGCCAAAGAAGCTCATTAGAAAGGTCTGAAAGCACAATTTCACAAGCATCTCAGTTAAAGGTGTCTGGTAACAGAAAGATTCCACAAATCGAAAATTACTTTAAAAGTGTATTGCTGTGCACATGCATAAAAGTGTTCTCAAACAATAACAGATCAACAAAAAATCATCATGCAGGCACATTCTATCCCACCATAGAAGAGAAAGAGATGATGACAGATGAATGGGGACAATATTGGGAGGCACCTTCTGCAAGGTTGGAACCACCAAATATGATGAATACAGGATATCAAAAGCAGTAAAGTCACCTTCCACAACGAGCAAAACAAAAGCACACGCTGACAAAGCTTGAAGGCCATATTTTAAGAGGTCACAAATAAAAAAAGAGAAGAACGAAAAAGCCGGTCAAGCTCAGCATGCTTGGACAAGTTTAAATTCATATTATAAAGTCAAGCCATCTAGGCAAGGATCATTGAACTGGTACCGAGACCCGTACCATCAGCGATCGATATGGTATGGTATCGTACCATACTGTACGGTACCAATACATGTACCAGGCTTGGTAAATTAAGAACAAACTATCTTCCTCCCCTCCTTTCAAGCAAGAATCGCTGAACCAAACCCAAACCGGACCGAACCAAGCCCGAACCAGACTAAACTGGGCCGTACCGGTCGATTCAAATCAATTTTTATGGTTCGGGTCCCGAACCGTTTTTTAAGACTGAACCATACCAATTTTTGACCGGTGTGATATGATATGCCCTGAACCGAGCAGTTCAAGATGGTACCAAAAATCCTGCATCTAAGAACTATTAACCATATCTTTACAAAAAACAATATAATGCAATTTCTTCAATGATGGGATCTTGTTGTAGAATCAAAACCAAGGATCGCTGAACCAGTACTAGACCCATACCGATACATATACTAGCCTTAGTGAAAGTGAGCAAAAACTTCCTCCCGCATGGCTACATTGTCCGAACCGAACCCGAACTAGGCCAAACCGAGCCTAAACCGAACGAAATACACCGGTATGGTACCGTACCATACCAATCCAATTCGGATGTTTTTGGACGGTCCGAGATCGCGAACCGTTTTCTAGGACCGAACCATACCAGTTCTTGGCCGGTACGGTTCGATATGCCCTAAACCGGGAGGTTCGGGACAATTCCGAAAACCCTAATCAAGACAAAAATTTAGGTCATTTTTGTCAAAACCTAAAGTAGGTAACAATTTTCAATTTATCACATGTTACTGAAGGTATTTGATAACATCTATGATTATTCAATTGGAATATATTTTGCGATAATCTTATGAAGAATAAAAAGTAATGCTTGTAATAAGTCACTTATTACAAAACGCATAGGTCTAGGCCTTAAGATTGGCTGACATAATCAGCAGCAGCCTTTGAGAAAGGGACTTGAACTGCAACTTTCCCTCCGAAGGGAATAATTAACTAAAATAAATCTTTAAAACCAGTAATACTACTAAATACCAAGTCCAAGATTCACCATACTAGTATGTCCAGACTCTACACCATGCATACCATACCAAAACTGGCACCGAACCAAGACTTGGTGTAGAAGGCTTACAAAGACTCAATACAGGATGCATATCAAGTCTTGGTACGCCGATCTGACCCTTATACCGGGTCTATCAACATTGTACCAGCATACTACCATTATGGAGTCAATTATCGAGATGACAAATCTTGATATAGTCTATGCACCCCAGTAATAACAATTCTTCATATTCAAACACCAGATTAATGCTAAGAAATTAAGTGATCAAAAATGACAGCTAATTGGTAAACATGCAGTATGTTCATGTATACTAATATGCATTTCTTGCACATGAGGGTGTGAATGTTTTTATAATTCAAGCCCAAAAACCATAAGTAAATATCACTGATCAGGCTATGGAGTCAAAATGCACAAGTCATCAAAATTAAGAATTTATATTGTTAATCATGATCTACAAATCTTAAGAATAAATGTTCAAATCCAATGTTTACTGGATCTATAAAACCCGCTATTTAACATATTTGAAATAAGCTGCCAATGAAATAGGGGCCAGTGTGCACCAGCACCAAGCAAACCGGACCCATATCATCCTGTATCGCCTACATCAAAGCATATCAACCTTGTATCACTCTATGCACTCTTCTTTTTTCAGATTGTTTTGCTTATTTTGTATCAAGTTATATCGAGTCATACTGCCTCCATATCAAGGAACAGATTATGACCGTCCATCCATATGGTACGAACCCTTGAGATTTGAATCCTTGGTTAAGACCCATATCAATTAACACTTCGTTGATCTGGATACATCCACACCATCAATTGAAATATCAACTCATACTGATATATATATATTATATTAACTTTCAAATTGTTCCTTTCCTAACCGAATAAACCGTAGGCAGAAAACCTAAAGTACAATTAATTTTTGGTTTTTAACCAAGTATGATCTAAGTCTTAAGTTATGTAAGCAAAGCTACCCAATGATTGAACCTAGGTGAATAAAACAAAGAAAAAACAATAGATATGCATAACAACATTTTTTAGTATGCATGTCCATGCAAAAAGCACATGAACGTATAGGTATTAGTCCGCATAAGTTGCAATAACACAAACATTCACAGTATTTTGACCGATAAGGTAAGTCATGAGATTTGAATAAAGGGGGGAGGAAATACAGCTAATTTCAATTATTTTCAATATATTCAAAAAATTATTCAGAAACCTTAATCAGGATATCAAAACATATAATGCAAACAAGCATATATGTCAGCAAAAAATGACTAGCCACTATTCAGCACCTGTAAGATACAATTCATAGTTCACCAAAAATGCTAGACAGAATATGTTAAATTTCGAAAATGTAGAAAATATCTAAAAGAACATTATATTAAATACCAGCTGAACTATCTCTGGCTTGTTGATGCTAGAAGCACGGCGAGTTCCAACCTTATCTTTCCCACTTCCATTAGTTGCAACATTAGTGGAGAATAGACTTTCCAGCTCAGAAAGATCAATCTCAGGGGCCCTATCCAACACATTTCACTGATGAGAATTTAAAATTTAAACAAATCATTTGCATGAAAAACCAATACACGTAGAAGGCACTGGAATGTGACTGTTCAGATATTTTAAAAAGTGATCTTAAAATAACAACCTATATGACTTCAAATTAGGAATTTTGGGTTTGAAGAATTTGGTGTTAGCTTAGTTTCATCATTCTAGATCATTCAGTTAAGATGTCACTGAAAATATATGCCATTTTTCAAACCTAATGCACATTGGGAGGAATGATAGCATATTCTGTTACTTTGCATTGTTTCTGGATGGAGAGATTAAAGACAGAAGGTTACAACTGCAGGGCCATGGTTTCCAACGACCAAACAAGACTATAAGATCATTCAGTTCCATTGGGTTCTCATAGTATCCTCCCAATAAAGCAAGCCTAAAGCTTATCGATAAAATATCTGGAAATTTCAAGGTTATAAAAGTGCAGTTACCTTGACTGATTCTCTTGTTTCTGATTATCAGCCCAAAGACTTCCTTGCATTGCACGAGTAACTTTCACCCAATGTAATGGCTTCAATGAAGCTTTTTTTGGAGCATTAGCAGGTTGTGTAGATCCACAACCTCTTCCTAAACTTGAAGAACTAATTTTTACCCTACCTAAAGTTGGAGGGGATGGTGCTGGTGCATTTGTAACCTTGGATCCAGGAGGCTGTGGTGGACCTGGTATTCCACGACTTCCTCCATGTAAGGGTGGCGGAGGAGGCACAACCCCAGAAGGTTTTGCGAGTTGAGGAGGCAGCAGAGGAACAGTGCCTCTGTTGCTAGGTGCCAAGGGAGGAGGAGGTGGGGCTGGAGGGCTTGCTAGTACAGAATTCAAAGGAGGTGGGGGAGGTGGAGGTGGAGCCCCACGAGCAGTACCAAGGTCAACCCGACTTGAACTTGGAGGAGGTGGTGGAGGAGGAGGACACTTTTTAGACACAGCAAGTAGAGGAGGGGCAGGTGGAGGAGGAGGAATCTTATTAGGCATAGTTGGTGGAGTTGGTGGTGGTGAAGTTGGAGGTGGAACCCCATGATCAGCACCAAGGTCAACACGAATTGACCTTGGAGGAGGAGGTGGTGGGGGTGGAGGACCCTTTTTAGACACAGAAGGGGGAGGGGCAGGGGGGGGAGGAGAAGGGATCTTATTAGACATAGCAGGGGGATGTGGAGGTGGTGGTGGTGGTGGTGGTGGAGCCCCATGATCAGCACCAAGGTCAACACAAATTGAACTTGGAGGAGGAGGAGGTGGGGGTGGAGGACCCTTTTTAGACACAGAAGGTGGAGGGGCAGGAGGAGGAGGAGGAGGGATCTTATTAGACATAGCAGGGGGACATGGAGGTGGTGGTGATGGTGGGCCCCTACTTGATATAACAGAAAGAGGAGGTAGAGGAGGAGGTGGTGGATGAGGAGGCAAAGGGATAGAGCTGGTTTTAGTAGGAAGACTAGGAGGTGGTGGAGGCAGAGGACAACTAGTAGATACCTTGACAGGAGGCAGTGATGGAGGTGGTAAAGGACTTTTATTAAATGTGGCAGGGAGAGGTGGAGGACAAGGTGGAGGCCCTGTAGCTCTTGTGGTTGAAAGCAGTGGCGGTGGCGGTATAATAGACCTACTAAATGAAATCAACAGTGATGAGGATGATTGGGTTTCTTTAATTGCAAGACAGGATGGTTCAAATGGTAGAGATGATGGACACAAAGGCAAAGAAGGGGAAGGATGGGACTGAGAAGTAACTTTATGAGACATATCATGAGGTGGAGGTGGAGGGGGAGGGGGAGGAGCTTGGGGCAGAGCAGTGAGCATGTCTGATGGTTCAGATGTGAGACAAACTGCAGAGCGAGGAAATGAAGGTATTGAAGGTGGTGACAATGGAGGTATACTGTTGTCATGCATCATAACCTTAGAGGAAGTTGACTGTGCAAATCCTGTTGTGAAAAAATGTATTATCAGGCATAACTTTTCAATTCATGAGAAAAAACACTAGTATATGGACATGTAACCACACCTGTCAAATTAGAATCTTGATTCATAAGATCATTAGGTGTGTTTTCCAATTCTGTAGTGATGCTTGTACCATGTTGAACCTTTTCATGGTCCACTGAAGAAACAGAATCAGAAGTTACAGACTCTTTTTCTTCATCAGAGTCTAAAGGTGAGATCAGTGGCATCCGTATACCAACTTTGCTTTGCAGCCTTGAAAATTCTTTCACATCACCTAAGATCAGCTTCTCGATTTTTTCTTGCAGGTAATTTGCTGACATTTGTTTAAGCAAGCAAAAGGCAGCATCATCATTGCTTTCAACCCATTCAACACCACTAAAAAGTTCTTGCACCCTTGAAAAAGCTTCAATAGGCAATCCACCTTTTACCTCACCATTTAAAGTTGCAGTTGGAGCTCTGGGAAGAGGGATATTCTCAATGTCGCCAAAAAGCACCTGAACTCAAATTTATCAGGGAAAACACATAAAAGAAGATAACTCAATATTTCTAAATTCAAATTGGCATGAAGACTACCCAGAACACCAAGCTATGCCTACCTCTGCTCTAAACCCTTTTGGATAGAGGTCCTTTGAATCCCAAAGTATGTCCACATCATCACAGTTCAGCATCAATATATTTGACCGAATGAAAGCAGTATTGAACATGATGCGGAACATCATAACCTCCCTTTCTGGATCAAAATCAAGATGAACACATTCCAAGATAACATCACCTTGAACGAAGCATTGGATATCAATTTTAATCACATCACAATCTTCCTGTATGGACAAATCATCTTCCAGTGCTTCAGACACAGAAACTGGAACAAACTGCAACATGTTAGCAAGAATAAGAAAATGATATACCTGTCTGTAGTGTCGCAAGGATTTCTTCTTGGGCATTGAAAATAGCATGTTGGTTGAATGGCCATCTTTGCTATGGAGATTACGGCCAAAAATACGAACTAACGGTCTGCATCCATTATCAGAATCAAAGCTTGGAAAGGCACGAAGAATGAGGCAATCCAAAGAAAGAGCTCGTTCCATAGGAGGCCACTCGGGAGAAATATTCCTTCTAGCAACATAATGCAAGTAACGGAGCTGGGATGGGAATGGATTCAGTGGTGATAAAAGTTGTAAAAATCCTTTAGGAGCCTCACGATGGATAATTTCTAGAGTTTTCTTTTCTCCACTGTGCAATTTTCTAAAAATCAAAAAACAGGCTAAAAGAAAGGCTAAGAGTGGCCAACCCCCTCTCTCACAATGGAGCAATATAATGTTTTGATTATTCCTGAGAGAGAGCCAATTTTCACTGACACGAAGGAAGTGCTGAATAAGAGACAAAGGAAGAACGGGGCAGCCTTCATATTGTCGTGGATAATCAATGACAGTGATATCGTATTCGCAGAGAACTTCTGCAAATTGGCTTCTCTTTTCTCCCTCTCTGAAGTTAAACGCAAGAAAGGAAGAATCGGCATATTCTTCATGGAGCTCAGTTACAATTTCACGCAAGTAGATATGGTATATTCCATCAGATAAAACCTCAGTAGAGAAGCATGAATCAAAAACTGCATAAGGAAAAAGAATATCTTATACAGGTAAATATCCAGATGTACCCAATTTAAATAGTTCAAACACTTACCATAAACTCTATCAAAGAATTCTAGCAAACCATCAGGAGGTCTCCTATAAAAGAACCTGCTAAAGAGAGACATTTACAACAATTTGCAGATTTGCCGCCGAAGCAGAAAGTGAGTGCTGAAGTCCAGGTTCTAGATAAACTTGTTATACCAAGCACTGTGAAATTTTGGACAACATGGTACATGACTCCCAACATCAAAATCAGAAGGATGCCTTGATGTAAACATCACTTATCTGATCCCTGAAGAAAATGAACATAAATAAGAAAACGTAAATTCAAGAAATATTGAATTATAAAAGAAATACAACCCCATGTATCTTTGCCATTTTTTACAGAAAAGTCACAAAATAAAGCTTTAGGAAATTGATTACAAATTGTTCAGAACTTAACACCAAAATTAGAAGACTAAAGCATCTGAGAACATGCAAGCCTTAAAAGTAGGTGAAGCTTGTAGGCATGGTTTCAATTTTTGAAGATGTACAACATAAGAAGTTGGTCCTTTTTTCCTTGTTATCCCGTTCAGTATTCAGATGACCCGCAGGCACCCCCCCACCCCCGCCTTCTCCCCCTCCAAAAGGAGGTTTGTTACTATAACATGAATACTAAGACATACAAAACTCTACAGGAGTAAGACGTCATCGGGCACCCGAATGTCTGCACTAGAGAAAGGAAAAGTAAACCCTCAAATCTTAAAGTGCTGAAAGCCCCTCCCAATAGATTGGGGTAATCATGCTCAACTCACTTAGCCCAGACAGCACACAATTCGATAAAAAACTCAAATATCTTTACTGATAAGTTAATATTTATGTAAATCATGATCTGTATCTAATTAATTTTTAAGAGGAATGTCCTGCATAATTAAATGGCAATGCCATTTAATTATTTGTGTGGATTAGCCATGTCAACTCACCCTTGAGAGAACCTAAAAGAGGATCATCCTCTTTCCAAAAGTTTTCTTTTAAGTTATGACCTTTAATCAACCTAATACTCAAGTGCCCTTAATGTGCAGTCCTCCCATCTTATTGTTCGCTTGATCTTCAAGAGGGCTCACCAAGTTTATTAGTGTTTGAGGTGGTAACCAACCAAAAACTAGCTACAGTTGAAGCAGGGCCCCACAAGAAGGGTTATGTTTCCAGTATATAGTTGTAAAAAGGGCACATAGCAAGCATTTGATAAGGCAAACAAACAGTTCAATTACCATAAATCAACTTTGAACAACATGTTATTGAACATGTGACAAATACCGATTGCAGTACTGGAGGCTTGATTATGAACGAACAAGGGATGTTCATGACAGCACTTATTGAGTCAAATTGAGCAAAAAGTACAACCAATGCCTAAGCATAAGTCATTTGCACAGGTGTCTTTCCAGGCAAGACACAAACTTTGGAAGATTTTTCTTGGAAATTGTCATTTATGATATTCAAAGCCTGGTTGAAATCTAAATGGAAACAAAAAAAAAAAAAATGGCAAATCCTTCTTATTTTGCAGGGGTGGCAAGTCCTGAGTGGACCCACAAACCGAATCTGGGTTACCCAAGTCAAACACAATAAATGAGGTCAGGTTTGGGTTTGGGCCCCAAACCTCACAGGTCAACTTGGGCTGGAGAAACACTTAAAATGTAGCCCTAGACTCCTAAATTGTGATAGTGTGGTGTACCATGAACTAACTTGGTTCGGTTGATTAGGTAAGTTGTGCAATTAATGGTTACAAAGAACAAAATTTATTGAAGATAAGTAGAGTGGAAAGCATGTACAGAGCATGTACATGATTTCTTCTAGATCATTACATTAATTTCTTCTGACAACTCTACCTTGACACATAACAACACATCCTCTCTTCTTTGCCCCATCTTCTTTCAGTTTTTCTGGAGTATATAATTGAAAAATGAAGCCATGATTGTGTTGGCAGATTGGGTGGACATATATATAAATTAAAAAGGATCAGGTATGGATGCATTATTGTCAGCACAGTCATGAATAGTTCGGTTATGTATTAAGGATTTTGACCCAACACAAAGTTGATCCAACCTGAACAGCATCCAACCCGACCTGTTGCCACTCCTACTTGTGGAGAATATCAAATACTTGAGACAATAGGATCTCCAATGCAGCTTACTCTACAAACTGAGGGGCCAAGTAAAGCAAAAGAATGGTTGGCAAATAATGATAAATAAATTAAACTAAAATGTTTTTCACCACTTTCATGATTTGCAGTTATCTTACAAACTATCATTGGACAATGATCCATGTATGCTTCATAATTGATTAATAGAATTCTAACAAGCCTTATTCTAACCCCCACCCAAAAAGAAGAGGAAGAAGAAGTGGTGCATCTGAAAGCGCACATGTACATGATTGTCAAATAAATGGTGCAACAGCATCCAACCCGGCCTGTTGCCACTCCTACTTGTGGAGAATATCAAATACTTGAGACAATAGGATCTCCACTGCAGCTTACCCTACAAACTGAGGGGCCCAGTAAAGCAAAAGAATGGTTGGCAAATAATCATAAATAAATTAAACTAAAATGTTTTTCACCACTTTCATGATTTGCGGTTATCTTATAAACTATCATTGGACAATGATCCATGTATGCTTCATAATTGATCAATAGAATTCTTACAAGCCTTATTCAAACCCCCCACCCAAAAAGAATAGGAAGAAGAAGTGGTGCATCTGAAATCGCACATGTACATGATTGTCAAATAAATGGTGCAGCGAGATCATCTAATGAAGTACACTTAGGATATTAGGGGCTATCAAGTGCGATATGTCTCAAGTTATTTTAGCCTTGAAAAAGTCATCTCAAAGGATCTTCAGATAAATCACCCCATACCCACAGTAGTCATGTATCACGTAGATCTTAAAATAGGTCAAGCACCTTGCATAATCAGGATGATAACAATTATTTATCTACTTGATTTGTGAGCATAGTTTGATTCTATCCATTTTAAAGTGAGAAGAGCATGCGCCTCCTTTCCACATGAATCTCATATGCCTGTTCCTCATGCAAGCTAGATCTGCATAAAGATAAGATAAATACATAAAATCATCAATACCAAATTCATCAAGAATTATCAACTTAAGGGAGAGAGAGGAGAGGGAGTCCAAAAGTCAGAATCACCTCCTTGATCTTGATACCACATCAAATAAAAGAAAGCTTCTACATTTCAATGTTTTCACAAACAACCATATTACCTGGGGAGTCGGCTGCTAGTGGCTTTCAAGGAGCAGGAGATAGATCAGAGACTAGTAACCCCTTTTTTCTTAGTCAGTCAAATTAGAATAAGTTTTATGTATCCAAAAAAAAAAATAGAATAAGTTTCCTATTTGACATGCATCTAGGCTCTCACTCTTAACAACACGCCATATGACTACAACTAATTAATATCCAATCTATATCCAATAGTTCTCAACATGAACAAACCTTGTGATACTGGCTTACAACTTGGCATAAATGTTGTGTCATAAAAAATAAAAATTAAAATTTAAAAAGAAAATTAATGGTTTTTCTCAAAAAAATGTCCGTTTGAAACTTAAAACAATCTACTGCTCATAGTTCCTTGAACTTTAACATAATAAATTCATGAGACAGAATAAGTCTGGCACTTGAAGCTTTTGAGTGCAGAAAAAGAATGGAAAAGAAAAAGGGTGTTATTTGTTAATAAAGGAGTTAGGACAACTGGCTTCTTTTTCAAAAGCACACCTCATTCACACACAACCACACACACATTTCAAACATGCAAGAGTGATTGTATAGAAAGCTTTAAGCTCCAGAGCTTTATTTTGTTGGTCTTATTTTGAATGTTATGATCCTCAAATCTGAGTCATTCTGCTAAAGTCAGGGGGGTGAGTTGATAAAACCAAAAACTCTGCCATGGTTCAACACCAAAATAAACCGTGACTTGTGAAGCTCTGGGTTGCTGCTTGCAGACCTCAGCGATCAGCCAATATGATCATCCCTTTGACCAAATCTAGTATTAATTTCGAGAGAAATTATGACTATATTTTTTTAACCAAATTGATATCATCTGTTGTTTGTTTTACCTCTTTCTTTATTTGTAAAAGTTCATTTAAATTTCAGGATTTGCTTTATTAGACCTTTGAGCTCCTTATGACTCTCCTTCAAAAGTTCAGCCAAAAAGAGGAAAAATAATCTTGTACAAGAAGACCACAACTCACATTTCATAGTGTTGGACATAAGGATCGTTGAACCGGTGCCGGGAACCGTACCGGTCAGTGACCGGTATAGTACAATACCATACCATACTGGTACATGTACTGGTCTTGGTGAATTGAGAAAAATTATCTTCCTTCCCCTTTTCAAGCAAGATCGTTGAACCGGACCCGAACTAGACCTAAACCGGGCCGAACCAAGCCTGAACTAGACCTGAACCGGGCCGAACCAATCTGAACCAACCCGTACCATACCAAATCGACCCGTATCGGTCCAATTCAGATCAATTTTTATGGTTTAAGTCCCGACTCATTTTTTAGGGCTGAACCGTACCCGTTCTTGACTAGTATGGTGTGGTACGCTCAAATTGGGTGATTTGGGACAGTATCGAAAACCCTGGCTGGACATGATGGCCTAGAAATAATGGGGCAGATGGAGCTTTTTCTCTTCTCCCCTACTCTCTATTTTATATCTATCTTTTATATATTTCTCCTTACTTTCTCCTCTTCTTTCCCCTTTTTTATTTCTTAGAGTTATGATTCACTGCCTACATGCAGTAAAACAGAGGACAAATCTTAGTTTTAAACCTAATCCAAGAACCCTCTATTTTACCACCAGCTTGCTTCAATTAAAGGCAATTACACTGCTATCCAAAAAGACGTTTTCTCTAAACCAGTAAAACTGTACATCTGTATTTGAACTTTGGCTGATCACCATCAACAAGAAGTCCATTGCATCCAAAGACATCATTTTTTGAGGAAGCTAACGGTGTAGAATTTTGACTATAAGGATAGATTTTCTTCTTGATGGTGCCATGGTGCACCTTGCCGGTCGGTGCTGATACATACCAAGCATACTATACCATACCAATACTAAACCGATATACATTACATAAAGGCATACAAATGTTGGTACACCAAACCAGCCTCCATACTGGGCATACGGAGATGGTACTAGTACGAGATCCAGTACCAAGACAATGGCTTCATAAGGGTAAAGAACAATTAATAACAGAAGTTTTGAAAATATTACCCTTTTTATAACCTTTCTTTTCTACCTTAATTATAGTGGATGTACTATCTTGAGAATGGAATTGTCCTCTTTGATCATAACATGGACTCACCGAGGTCAATATATAGCGTTCCTTACTTTAAAACTTAATCAGAGATGAAAAGAAAAGAGACAAGGACAGATATAATCTAATAACGGGTCACCATAACAAATGTTCACTTTACTAATTAATTAAGGTTCGACTTATCAGATCATTAAGTTCAATGTATGGATATACTGATTTGGAAAGAATCAAGTTACATACCAAATAAATTGCAGCCTATAAACAGCAACCTAAGAACAAGGAACCTGTCTCAAACAAATGCTTATTTCATTGCAATATGTATCAATATTTTACAATTCCGCACCACAAGAGGGCAACGAATAATGTATTCTTACATGAATTAAGTAGGTTGATAATTTTAGCAACAAAATGGGTGAAGCCTTGATAAGTGGAGGATGGGCCATTAGATTGGTAGATGACTGCCTAACCTATGCTTACATGACAAGACAAAGTGGTATTGTAGACCAGATTAGCTATGAGTGACATTATGAATGTCCCTTGTGCTGTGATACCACCTGCACTAATATCACTTGTTGGGAATTCCTTGTGCAGAGTACAGATTCTCGTTTCCAAGATCACGATATCGTTGCTGATGTTGCAAGAGAAGAGAATAAAATAAAAGACACAATCAATCAAGATTTCCGGTACCGATATCGGGAGCCGTACCGGTGGCCGACCGGTACCGGTACTGTACCGTACCGTGCCGACACACAGTACAGCGTAGCGTACCGGTTCAAACTGGTACGCCCTTTTTTTTTGATTTTTTTGATGTTTTTTGTGATTTTAAGATTTTTTTTTATTTTTTAAGGGTTTAAGGTTTAAGGTTCAGGGAGAATTTAGTGTTTAAAAGTTCTAAACACTTGAAATTTAAAATTTAAGATGTCCGATTGCAAGATTTAGGACTAAATACTAATATTTAGAACTATTTTCAATTAAAATAAAATAAAAAATAATAATTAAACTAAGATTATCAGCAATTGATGAAAGTAAAATGTAGCATAAACATATAATTACATACCAATGTCTAGAATCGGGTAGAGTGACGATGTCCATAAATATAAGGATCATGTATGTACTCAGTAAAAAAATCGATATGTCCCTCCTGCCAGGCAGCATGATACTTCTTTAAGCTCATCCCAGGAAGTATGCGTGATGGATCATAACTAATCGCAGATCCCTCTCTGATGTCCCGACTCTGAGAGCTGTCCAGAGACTGATGATATGGCAGTGCAGGGACCCATCCAAATATACTAGCAGCAAAATCAGATCTGTTACGGCCATAACGATGACGTGGCATGTCTCAAATTTCGTTGGGCGTGATTCGAGCCACGTGGAGTTTTTTCGGCCAAGTCAGTTGCGGCTCCACCCCGGCCGAAGTCGAGTTCGGCTCGGGCTTTCCTGCCGCTCCGCCAGGAGTCCACCCAGGAGGGGTCCACTTCGGCCGAGGTCGAGCTCAGCCCGGGCCCTCCTGCCGCTCCGCCGGTGTCCACCCGGGAGGGGTCCACCTCGGCCGAAGCCGGCGACTCCCCTGCTCCCTCGCCAGGTGGCACCCTGAGACGGTCCCACCTCGGTCGAGGTCGAGCCGGGCCCCTTCGCTCCTTCTCCAGGTGGCGCCCGAAGACGGGACCACCTCGGCCGAAGCCGAGCGTCCTTCTGCCGCTCCACCAGGTGTCCACCCAGGAGGGGTCCACCTTGGCCGAAGCCGGCGGCTCCCCCGCTCCCTCGCCAGGTGGCACCCCGAGACGGTCCCACCTTGGCCGAGGTCGAGCCGGGCCCCTTCGCTCCTTCGCCAGGTGGCGCACGGAGACGGGACCACCTCGGCCGAAGTCGAGCGTCCTTCTGCCGCTCCGCCAGGTGTCCACCCAGGAGGGGTCCACCTCGGCCGAAGCCGGTGACTCCCCCGCTCCCTCGCCAGGTGGCACCCCGAGACGGTCCCACCTCGGCCGAGGTCGAGCCGGGCCCCTTCGCCAGGTGGCGCCCGGAGACGGGACCACCTCGGCCGAAGCCGAGCGTCCTTCTGCCGCTCCGTCAGATGTCCACCCAGGAGGGGTCCACCTCGGTCGAAGCCGGCGGCTCCCCCGCTCCCTCGCCAGGTGGCACCCCGAGACGGTCCCACCTCGGCCGAGGTCGAGCCGGGCCCCTTCGCTCCTTCGCCAGGTGGCGCCCGGAGACGGGACCACCTCGGCCGAAGCCGAGCGTCCTTCTGCCGCTCCGCCAGGTGTCCACCCAGGAGGGGTCCACCTCGGCTGAAGCCGGCAGCTCCCCCGCTCCCTCGCCATGTGGCACCCCGGGACGGTCCCACCTCGGCCGAGGTCGAGCCGGGCCCCTTCGCTCCTTCGCCAGGTGGCGCCCGGAGACGGAACCACCTCGGCCGAAGCCGAGCGTCCTTCTGCCGCTCCGCCAGGTGTCCACCCGGGAGGGGTCCACCTCGGCCAAAGCCGGCGGCTCCCCCGCTCCCTCGCCAGGTGGCACCCTGAGACGCTCCCATCTCGGCCGAGGTCGAGCCGGGCCCCTTCGCTCCTTCGCCAGGTGGCGCCCGGAGACGGGACCACCTCGGCCGAAGCCGAGCATCCTTCTGCTGCTCCGCCAGGTGTCCACCCGGGAGGGGTCCACCTCGGCCGACGCAGCCAGCCTGTATAGAGAAGGCCCCGAAGAATGGAGGCGCGGGCTCTGAGGTTGCCCCTCGAGCCGTGCGCGCCGCACCCCGAGAAAGGCGCCCCGTACGGACGGCGGCGACACGAGAAACATCACTTACGTCGGCCCGACATGTTCCGCAGTCGAGAGACGAGGTCCTGACAAAACAGGACCCGATAACGGACAGCATCGGCGCCTGGGAAGGAGAGCACTCACGCTCGGCCCAAGGTCTGGTCGGCGGTCTGACCAGCGCCCCCCTCCCCTACTCTTTTCCCGCTAGGCTCGGCAAACGAGGCCGAAAAGCCGCCCGGCCCTCTGATCCAGAAGGGGAAAGAGAAAGGGGCGGAGGGGAGGAGATGAAAGCAACAAAGGAGCCTCCCAGGAGCGGAAGACGAGGGGGCAACAGGAGGAGATAAAAGGAAGGAGAGAATAGACGACAAGGTAAATGAGCAAGCAAGAAACAAAGGCTGGAGACTCCGCTTCAAGAGCAAGATCCAAGGTCCCGAGAGGGGGCCCCTTGGCGTGAGCTCGGCAAAGGAACCCAGCCGGGTTTCTGGTCTTTCTGACACCTTTCTTGCTAGCACGTTCTCTGAGTCTGGGACTCCTTCGGGGGCCTGTCCCAGAGAATCTGTTCCCTCTCGCCGTCTACTAACTTAACCGTCGGAGCTCCCTCGCCGGAATCCCCGGCCAGGGTTTCTGACCTTGCCTTGCAGGTTCGGTCCAGCCAGGAGGCCTCAGGGACGAGACGGTCTAGTCGGATCGGCGGTTCCGAAGCCACAGGCGCGGCGGCGGGATCGGCAACAAGATCTATAAAATACTCCGGGCTGCATGGGATAATAACCACTGGATGATGACGTCTCAGATGCACCATATGGATCATATGGACCAGAAGCTGCCGATAGCTGCGGATAAGAGGATCCTGAATATGAGGATGACCCAGATATATCCTTGGATCCTACTCCACGTGCAAGAGCTGCAGCTGTATCATGTCCCGAACGACCGCGCGGAGCCCGTCGCTTATATGGAATTGTATCACCACGGGGTCTATCAGATGGTAATCTATGATCTGTATCCTGCATGGCATGGCTAAACTGCAACTCCCCAGTGAATCGAATATGAATAGGTGGCTACAACTCCTGTCCTCCTGTCCCTCCCTGATCACTAGATCTTCCACTATCTGAAGCACTATTATCACTCTCTCTGGTATCTGAATCTGAGTAGATTGAGTGCTCCGATGGAGGTGCAACTGCCTTTCCTTTTCCTCTATCTCCGGATCTACTAGATGGTGGGGAGGGACGATGTGCTATATCTGCTAGAGCTCTGTGAGGAATATGACTTGTTGCCTATTGTCCAACATCCACCCCAGTCTCAATAGCTACAAAACTGGCTGGTCAAGGAGACGATCCTGACTCATCAAGCTCTGGTTGCTACTACTGACTTATGACCCACCCAATCATTGGATCTTCATCCTCATCAATATATGAACTTGCAGTGGGATCGGGATATTTCAATTCTACTTCTTCCTGAATACATTTTAGTCTCAACCTTAAATTACAGTGTACATATACAAGATCGTTGAGGCGTTTCTATTTCAGACGGTTTCTCTACTTGGAGTGGATAAGGCCAAACGTAAACCAGTTGCGCTCACATCCACTGGATGACACCGTCTGGGAGAGGATCTTCACTGCAAGAACTTTCATATTTTTAACAGATCCACCAAAATGCATCCACCATTCAGTTGCGAAAGACATTACATCATTTAGAATTTTAGATTTGGCAAAATAAAAAATTTAATCCTGATATAATATTAGACTTACTCCTTAGTAGTACCTACCAGGATTCATCTTTGATTTACTTCTGATCGCTACAGTGGATCCAAATGAATCTGTGACCTCCCTAAAAAGTTTCGTCTGCTAGAAAAAAAATTTATTAACTTGTTGAAATTAATGCTTTTAAAAATCATTCAATAATTTCAACATAACTTACTTCAAGTTACATAGCAGCGATATCTGGATCGGGCTCCATCTTATATATAACATTACATAAGGCAGACATAAGATCCTCATCCATGGCAATGTTCGGTACGGAGTACTGAAATCTCGGATTTAGATAGTAAGCTGCACATATATTTTAAAAGTTAGTCGAGCGTACTTGTATGAATCTAATTGAAACTTAAGTTTTAGGGACTTCATAAATTACTACGTACCTGCTAGATGCAAATCCGAACTCATTTGATAACTCCACTATCCATCAATGATCCGGATATACTTAGATGCATGTGATGGATGTCTCCTGGATCTTTTCCTTTGCCCTTTGCATCATGAAATATAAGAAACCCATCTGAGCATACCTCCCGGAGTCCACAGTACGAAGTACCTCATATAGAGGCTTGATAGCCTTCACTACCCTCTCAGCCCGCTGCCAGAATATCTGTCTCGTCACTAAATTTTCCATATTTCTTTCCTCGGTATTTGTCCTGGCATATCTGCCCTGCTGCCACTCCTGACTGACAAACATCTGAAGCAGCTCTGCTTTCTTGCCAAGAAGACTATCAAGTGCAATGTAATTAGTAGTAAACCGTGTAACCCCCGGTCTCAATATTTTCTCCATGTAAAGCTTCTCATCAATGATAAGACCCATGTGTGGTTATATATAAATCTGGTGATAGACTGTGCTAGCTCAACAATCTTCTACACCCTGCAGATTTTTTCAATATCCATCAACATGAGGTCTGTAAAATGTGCAGCACAAGGGATCCAGAAAATATGTGGACGCTGCTCCATCAAGATCTGTCATATGGTCCTGTACTGTGATCCATTATCAGTGATGACCTGCACGACATTATGCTCTTCCACCTGATCAATCACCTTCTCCATCAATCTGAGGATATAACTGGCATCGTGCACCTGATCTGAAACATCAATAGACTTCTGAAAAAAATTCTTCCCATCATAATAAGTCAAGAAATTGATGATGCTCCGTCTAGTAAGACCAGTCCAATCATCACACATCACCGTCAATCCATATACGGGCCACTTGCTCTGATATGAGGATATCCATCCTTCTAGCTCCTCCTTATTGCTGTCCAGAAGTTGACCATAGATATCCCTCGATGCTGGAGAATCTACAGCTGCACCAGCAACCTGTATAGATGAAATAGCAGAGCGATAATATGGATTGTCTGCTGCATGAACTGGGATATGACTGAAATGAAACCATGAGGAGATGGCTCACCACATATCCTTCTTTTTATCTTTTTTCGGCATTGTGTCAATCATCTGTTACTTAGAATCTCTACTAAAAATGCATATGGATCGACATCATGGATAGTGACTCCCTCTGGAATATCCCTGGAAGACTTCCTTCTACTACCAAATGCTCCCAACATGGATGCAATATGGCCAGTGCCTCTCCTGACGGGCTCTCTGACTAAGGAGGTCCTCCGAAACTATCTCAGACTCTCCTGCAGCACTAGCAGAAGCAGATCCCGATCCTAACTCAAAAACCGATGGCCCGAATCGCTGTCTATGCCTGGCTGCCTCCTCCTGCTACCTCTGCTCATATAAGCTCGCTTGAATAGCAACCTCCATCTGTGCCTCCTCATCAGAAGGAATAGATGCTCCCTCTGACTCCCTGGAGTAATAAGAAGGTGGTTCTGTGGCTTTGCAGTCCATCTCTACCTTCTTATTTGTTGCTCTTTCCTTTCCAGCTTTAAAATCAACAAAGTGTTACTTCATCAACTGACGGACCTCCTGTGGACACTGTCGACATGCAGATACATCGGGATAAGCGCCAGCCAAGTACTGCTTCAACCTTGTTATCCCCATTTTTGAATTCAGTATTGCACCATTTACACCTCTAGTGATGCCGACCCGAGAGAATCTCTCCATGTAACCAACCAATGTCCAGCTCCGGATCCTTCTTTCTCCTTGATGGATCCATACCTCAATATTTAAATTACATATAAGATCAATAATATTTATTAATTAACACTTTATTAACCTAATTTTTAAAATTTAATCTATTTTTTTATTTTTTTATTTAAAAAATTCAAAAAATAAAGAAAAATAAAAAAAAATAAATTTTAAATTCATATAGGATTCTATCATACATGCTACATATATTTTTTTAAGATCCTAGAAATGCATTAAAAGTCAATTTTTTTTCAATTTAAGACCTACAGCACTATTCATGAGATGCATTAAAACTTGAATAAATCGATGTAAAATTTATAGTGAAAATAGCTTACGAGCCCTAGATTAATAATTTATAATTATAATTTTTTTTCTAATTATTTTTTTAATTAATTGATTAATCTGAAATTAATTTTTAATTTAAAAAATTATATACTTAACAAAAAATCAAGATTTTAGTATCATTGTGTAGATCTATCCTAGATCTACCACATACTCTAAAATCATAGCCAACAAATAAATTTTGACAGCATTTCCTCTTAATTTTCTATTTTTCACGGATTTTAATAAAAAACGATACGAAAGAGAAAAATACGGAAAAAGAAAGATATACGTACCTTGATTCTACCTTCCTCTTCGACTTTTGCAGGTTTGATTGGGTTGAAAATGATCAAGAAATTTTTTTTTCATTGTTTTTCTTTCCGCAGCTCTGCAGCAGAGAGCTCGTAAGAGCTCTCTGCTTTTTCCTCTCTTAAAACCCAAGGCAACCCCCCTCTCTCAAAGCACGTCACATGGCTACAGTCGCCATGTGACAAAAACAAAAAAAAGCCCCCACCTGCCCCTCCCGGTCGTACCGACCCAAACCAGGCCAAACCGACCGGTTCGGGCCCGTTTCGACCGGTTCGGTGCGGTAAAGATTTTTTTTTATTATTTTTATGGGGTTGTGCCGATTTATATGGCCGAACCGTGCAGGCCGGCCACCGATCCAGTTCGGTATGCCCCGAACCGACCGGCTCAGCACGGTTCGGAAAATCCTGCAATCAACGGGGCATACAATATTTTATTATGAAAAAAATAATCACTTACAAGATAAGAACCTGGACTTTCAATTATGTACAATTTCTCTTAACAGAAAGCCTCAAATCCCTCTCACAAGCTCTCAAACCTCTCTTGAAAAGCCTCTGGTCTCTCAAGACCCTTCTCTGCTACTAAAGACCCTTCTAGTGCTCTGCAGCTCATCACTCTTGGCCTCTGTTTAAATAGAGGCAGAAATCCTGTGATTCCTAGTCCAAACTGCATTGAAAAAAAGGATTCCTATCACTTTTCCGATCGACATTTGACCCCTGAAAGAGTTTTCAACCGTTTGATCACCATCAGATGTGTCGAAATCACTGCGCATCATGCTGGGTCAGAGTCGAACCCCTCGCTGGCCATCGGATCGCTCCCGAAGAACATGCTAGAGCTTCTGATCGTGCAAAAGCCGCACCCAAATCAGCCTCATCAGTCGGCAACCCCTTTGGATCATCCAATCATGCCAAGGAACGCTCGGCAACCATCCGATCGTGCAAATGCTGCCTCTCCTCTTATACGCCGTGACTGTGGATCGGGGCATTAAATGCCCATGGACTTCTTGGCGCCTCCCTCGTGGATCACGCAGTGGTCCATAGTGCATAGCGCTAACCCTCAACCTAACCTGCTGCGTGGTTCTGGGCTTGGTTTTGGATCTTGTTCTCCTGCGACTGGGCTTCTTGCAGGCTGAGCTGAGCCGTAGCCCAACAACCTCTACCTCAACTCTGTGTCTGGCCTCCACATAACTTTGATTACTCTTGAAGGATCTCGTCCCTATGCCCTGGGTAAATGCCTACTACTCGTGGATGGGCAAACATGAGAGTCGAGCCAAGCCGCTCGATCCCATCTCCATCGTATGCTGTGTTCATCTTAACCTGGGATTTGCTCGAGGAAGCTTCCTGTAGCTATAGGAACTTCACCATGCGACGTCGTCTGTTATCCTCCCGAGTCTCTAGTCTCATGCCCGATCCACTTGCTCTCGGAGCTCCATCTTGTACTAAGTTTCCATCTACATCAGGAACTCCATGTACTAAACTCCCCATCAAAAGATAATGTCCTCCACATTTCTTTCCCAGTAAGACAACCCTACTATCGCAAATAACCTTCAGGATTTCATCACCAGCTCTCCACATATGATCATTTGAATCTAGTTTATTCATTGAAATTAGATTCTTGCTGAAACTGGATATATATCAGACCTCGTCCAATTTCCTTATATTCCATCATGAAGCTTTAAGCTGATTGTCTTTTCATCCATGATCGCATAGCTCGATCCATCTGGTAATAAGTAAACAACACCCTCTCTACCAAGAAGTATTGAACCGGTACTATACCATACACTACCGTACCATACTGAACCTGTACCGGATCCAAGAAATTATAAAAAAATATCTTTCTTTTCTATGGCAGTAATGTTTAATTTGAATCGAATCCAAACCGGGCCGAACCGATCAAAATATACCCTACCATACTAGTTCGGTATGAAATATTTTGAATGGTCTAACAGTCCGAACCATTTTTCATGACTGAACTATACCGACTCTTGACCGATACGGTACATCTAGAATCGAGTGGTTCAGGACGGTACCGAGAACCCTACTCTCTACTCTCTAGATAATCGAACAGTTCTTCTCTACAACATACATAATGGAGACATGCAAAATAAAGAATTCACTGCTAGAAATAAATACTTAGATGGATGCCATGAACACATCATCATATCCATCACTATCGCTGCCATTAGCCATCGCCACGACAGCCTTCATCCGATTCTTAAACTGCAGGCAATCTATGACACGATGCTTCAGTTCGTTGCACCGGCGGTACTTGATATTGCTAGTGTCCTTCGACTTGGACCGCTCATCTCGTGATCCTATATCGCTCTGCTTTCTACTGCCAACACCTCTAAATACTATCAACAATAAACTTTCGCCTGAACTCAAAACTTGGTTCTCTTGCCTGAGAGCCTCATTCTGAAAAAATATCAAAGTGACCTCTATCTTGATGATACTCTTCCTTACTAGAAGAGCAGTCGACAAGAGCTCGAAAGAGTACGAAAATGATGATAACAAGACCAACGTCCTGGTCTTCTCTTCAACATTCTTATCTATATTGAGAAGATCAATGAGGATCTTCTGAAAGTTGCTCAGATGCTCCTGCACGCTTTATCCTTCGCTTATCCGCAATTGATAAAATTACCTTCAAAGAAAGAGCCCGTTGATAAGAAACTTTGCCATATATAACTCCTCGAGCACATGGATCACTATGTTATCCATCTAATATAAGCAAATTATACTCACCGCCTGTATCTGGAACCGCTCCCAATTTTTTTCCTCCATAATGGCCGGCCTCTCCTCACATATAAGAGCATCGATCAACTCCTACTACATGAGCACGTCTTTCACCCTCACTTGTCGAAGGGAAAAATTATTCTTCCTATCGAATCGGTTGACATCGACTTTGATTGCGCTTTTCTCCATCTTTTTCAATCTCGATCAACACGAATAACCTAGATAACTTAAGGATCTGATACCAATTGTTGTGATACCACCTGCACCGATACCACTTGTTAAAAAATCACTCGTATGGAATATGGATTCTCGTTTCTAAGATCATGATATCATTTTTTATGCCATAAAAAAAAAGAAGAGAAAATAAATTAAAAGATAATCAATAAGGCATGCAAAATTTTACTATAAAATAAATAATTATTTAAAAGATAAGAACTCGCACTCTCAATCCCATACAATTTTTCTTAACAAGAAATCTCAAATCCCTCTTACAAGCTTTCAAACCTCTTTTGAAAAGCCTCTAGTCTCTCGAGACCCTTCTCTGCCACCAAAGACCCTTTTGGTACTTTGTAGCTCGTCTCTCTCAGCCTCTATTTAAATAGAGACCAAAATCCCATAATTCCTAGTCCAAACCACATTGAAAAAAGGTTTTTTATTCCTTTTTCCAATTGATGTTTTATCCTTGAAGAGTTCCTAGCCATTCAATCACCATCAAATGCATCAAAATCATTGCACATCAAGCTTGATCATAGTCAGACTCGTCACTGGCCATCAAATCATGCCCGGGGAATGTGCTGAAGCATCTGATCATGCAAAAACCGCATCCAAATCAGCCTCATCAGTCAGCAACCCCTTTGGATCGCCCGATCATGCCAAGAAATGCTCGGCAGCCATCCAATCATGCAAATGCTACCTCGCCTCTTATACGTCGCAACTATGGATCGACGCATTAAATGCCCATGGACCGCGTGACACTTCCCCCGTGGATCGTGCGGTAGTCCACGATCACTGTGCCAACTCTTAGGCCGCGCACACCTAGTCCACGCATTGGCATGCGGGCCTGGCCTGCTATGAGGTTCTGGGATTAGCTTTGGATCCTGTTCTCCTATGATTGGGCTTCTCACGGGCCGGGCTTGAGGCATAGCCCAACACCTATGAAGAGGGTTCATTGTTTTGAATGTCAATACAGAAGTACACAATTTGTTACCTTTGAAATAAATAAACGAAGCAAGCATCTGAGTAACAAAACAAAAAGACTAACAAGTACTTGATATTTTTACCTAGGTGGAGAATGGTATAAGCAGAGAACATTTTTCATGCCTTGTGAGTATATTTATTAAGGAAGATTTGAATGTTTAACAAAGAACAAAATCTATTAATAGGCATTGCCCTTAAAAGACAATTTTGCTGTATCGGTATGTACCACTCCTTGCTGTGTACCATACTGTACCAGTACTGAAACAAGAATCGACATAGGAGGGTGTATTGAGTTTTGATACCAAGATGTTGAGCCTTGCTTAGAACCACCAATAGATTTTCTATATGAAATCACATATGATGTTTTTTTCTAGTCATCACCATCTATATCGACCATTGGATTAATGAGTAGCAATACAAAGTTGGTATATTAAATTAAATTTAACTTCTATAGGTGAAACTATCAATAGTTTCATATTGAAATATTTACAAATACTTCCTGAACAACATTTAATGTTGGTTCCAACACAGACAATTCCCAAACTATGGTTATCAACATTCTTGAGAGGGAAAAAAAGAACACAGTGATAAAATGTTTGTCAATAAATGATAAATATAACATGCTAAGAATTGCTTCAAAGAACTCCTAATTGCACTCAATTCTACAAAAACCAGATTTAGGGTCCTAGTTTCAGGCGAAAATATGTCTTGGTAAGTTTGTAGGTGCAGATCGTAAGATCAACAAAATTTGGCGATATGAGTTTCAAGCACATTTACAACCCGTTATCAAGAACTGTAACACAGAAAGGATAACATTTATTTGAGAGAAAGAGCAGACAAACACTCTAGAAGAAATCAATAAACAAAAGAAAATGGAAAACAGGTGAATAAATGTATGACATATAAATCGGGTAAGATGCAGTATCTATACAAGCAAAATATTCCATCACCTCTAAAGTTATTTCATAGACCAGTGAATACGAAAGAAGTGCAAGAGGCAAATACATTTCCAATTTATTCCTTGAGTTGAAGCATAACTCTGGCGCTCCGAGATGCTCTCTTCATCCACTCTGAATTAAAGTAAAAGTTCAGAACAAACACAAACATTTAACGCATACACATCAAATTGTTTCTGAAACATAAGCGAGCCCATCGGTCAAATGAAGGCAACCAACTTAAATTACTAATCCTCTAATTTGCTGCAAAACCTAGGAATATGCAAGAGCCAAGAAAATTGTAAAACCACCGTACAGTTAATTTATTTTTTACCCAAATAAGTAATTTAGTTAACACTACTTGCCCTGGTAGGCTGCTTTCGGTATTGAAGAAAATGCAGTCAAGAACCCGTCGGCAGCTCGGGTTTGCAAAATTAGGACACAAATTTCTTCCTAAACCACCAAGAAAACATAATTTCCGCTACCTGGCCATGGTAGCTTTTACGCAAGTTGAGAACCCTCTCCAGAAACTCAAATCAAGATCCCTTGATAGCAAATCCCAGAAGATAACCAGAACCGCGTGCTTAACCGTCCTCCAAAGCAAATAAAACCAGAGATTATTACCTCGGCAAGTGAAAAACCCAGTCCGCGGCCGCGAGGATTTCCGGATGGTGAAAAGAGACCGCAGGTTGAGAGATCAGAGACAGCGTACGGAGAAATAGAGCTGCCACTGAGAGCGAAATTTTAAATCTCTGTTACGAGAAGATTTCCTGAATGCCCAAATTCACTGGGAGACAAAGGACAAATAAGAAACGGCAGACTATTCTCTGCCTCTTTTCTCCCTCTTCTTTGGCACCGAGGTGGTGCTGCGCGGAGCCCGTATGTGGCGGAGGGTCGGAGGGGAATGGATTCGAAATTAAAGATCTAGCGAAGCTTGATTGTTCGGATTTATGGGGATCCGAATCCGCGTCTTGATTAACCCGATCGTTGGTTCTGGGTTGCGACTGCGAAGTTTGACCTGCCAGTCGATGGAAAACCGGCACTGCCCGACCTGCCAGTTGTGACCCACGGTGAAGACATTATTAGTATTAAATTATATATATTTATTTATTTTTAAAAAATTTATTATATTTTTAAATTTAGTGTACCCGGAACCTTTCAAATCCATTAACACAGGACTTTGATCCATTTAGTCAGGAATACCTGATGTGAAAATAAATTTTATATTTATCATGTTTGATTTAAAAAATAAAAAAATGATAATAAAAAATGAAAGATTTTATATTTATTTTTATAAAAGAAAAAAATGAAAAATTATCTTGAATGATTAATATTTGATAAATCCTACTCGATAATTTTTAATAAAACATATTTATAATTATTAAATTTATTTAAATATATTTTTAAATTTATTTAATACATAACTTTTATAATATAATAATAATATAAATAATATTATATAAAAAATATATTATTATAATTATTATATAAAAATAATTAAAAATAATATTATTATTTAAATATTAAAAAAAAAATTTAGATAGGTATATTTGTAAGTTTTATTATATTCTATCATTTTTTTTAAAAAAAACTCTACCAATAAAATATGATACAGATTTTTTTTCTATAATATTTTTTCAGATAAATAATATCTGTAAATCAACACATCATCAAAGTTTGGTAACTTGCAACCTTATCAACCCTGATATTTGAACAAAGCTAGGAAAATTAAACTTGCAATGTTTCAAGCATCCTCGCATGAAATAAAATGGGTTCTGATATTTGAAGAAATCTAGACATGGTTGTTAAAAAATGAAGAAAAGAAAATAAAAATGTGCATCGTGAGTGCACATTGCTGTTACAGGATGCAGGGCAGAGAAGACAGGTGGTTCCCATCGTCCAGCAACTTTTGAGGCCCTGTGGAGGGGAGTCGTCAATCAAATATGTAAGAAGTTACGAGAAGTCTAAAGCACAACGGTTGCCAGGTGCATTAAGTTCTGTAAAAAAACTACCTCCACATCCAATTTGACCGCCAATTGAGCTTGGTTAGCATGTGGGTATAGCTCTCGGTGCAATAAGATCTCATCGATCCATGAATTACTCAAGGCTTAGCTTCAATGATTTGTAAGGCAATGTACATCATGGTTAATTGAATGTATGTAAAATGCTGGAGAGAAAGGTGAAGCAAATATTCAATGAAATGGTGGGTGGAATTTTTCTCGAATTGTTAAATAAAGAACAAACCTTATCATAATCGAAGGTGGGCCAAGGCCAGGGCAACAAAATCTAATTCCAAGAGTATCCAATTCTCCCATGATCAAAAGGATCTTAGCAAGCTGAACCACTGTCTAAGCCAATTCGAGGTATGCAACTAGCAATTGAGGCAACGACTTTCAATTCTTCATTTTCGCGAAGATCCTACCATTTTCGGGAATAATTGATCTCAATACATATAAGATAAAAGTGTGATCATCGAGTCTTATCAGAATAAATAAATTATAGTTAGCAACTTGCATCCGATAAGATTTCTATAATAGTGCGAGTCTCCAACTCCTATAAATAGAAGCCAAACTTTCAAATACGAGACTTCCTCTCCATCATGCTCTATTCTTTTTTCTTTTTATTACATATTACTGTCCGGAGCATTGGAGGGTTTCATTGAAGCTAATTTTAGTTATCAACTATACTTATAGATACCATCTTTCTCTAAGAATCGGCGTTCATTCAAACATCTCCTACCTTGATCAGGAATATGCATCAATGCTCAACATTAATTTTTGTATGTTGCTTCTTTTTTTTTTACACCAATTTAGACCTATTTTATTTTCATTTTTGAAGATACAGGATTGACAAATATAGTCCTGATTAGATTAATGAAATGATACAAGTTCACGTAAGTGGGCATGAATTTATTTTTTTCAACCCAATTATAAATTGATCGGTATTGGTCAAGGGTTCAACATCAATTTTCTTTTAGTACACAACTCATGGCCACCGCGGTATATCCAGAATGGATGCAAGCTTGAACAATTTGGTCCACATGAAAAATTGCTCCAGCCTTGTCTGTCGAAGTATGCTTGTTTAACAAAGTGCTAAAATGGGGCTTTCAAAGAGTGACATGGCTAAAGCAGGAAGAAGTCGTGTATGTGCCACGTGGCTGATTTTTATTTAAAAAAATCCTACCTGAACGACGATGTGATCCACTTGGCACGTGTAATAATTTCTTCTGTCCTGGTTAAACTATTAATTAAAAATCTTAAGGTAGTGTTTGGATAAAAAGGTTTATTCTTGGAACAAGGATATCTGGATAGTATTTGGATATCCAAATTTTATTTTTAAAAATAGGGATAATAATTCTTGAAGAATAGTTATTTATTATTATTATTCTATATTTTTATTTGATTGGAAATATGATATTCTATCTTTATTCTAATGTAATTAATACAATATAGTCCACCATATTTGAAGTAAAATAATCTAGAATAAGCAATTCCATTGTCCAATCTTGGAATTGGTTTTCTAGAATAACGAAATATTAACCGGAATTGCTAAAGTATGGTGGTTTATCATGATTTTTTTCGCTTGTCTAGGTGAATAAAATTAAATAAGCCCTTATTCCATCCAGAATATAAAAAACCAAATGTTTCCGAGAATAGTTTATTCTCCTCTTGTTATTCTAAATTTTTGTTTGGTTTGAAATTTGGAATAATAATCTTATTCAAGTATAATAATAACGGTAGGATCCATCATATATATAAAAAAAAAATAGGAACAAGCTATTCCATGATCTATCATAAAATGGTGAATCTGGATATTAAGGATTGACCGAATTTATTATTTCTGTTAATCAAATCTCAATTTTAAAAATATTTGATAAAATAATAAGAAATTAAATCTTATTATCGGTGAAAATATGGTATCCAAAAACAGCATAAAGATGTGTAGGTCCATGAAAGACAATGACACAATTCAGTACTAAACAAAGCACGACAGCCTATAACGTGGGAGGCAACCGGGTGCAATGGCGTAGCAAGTTTAAAATATTCAAAATTCAAATGATAAAAGCTCCTCGAGTTGCAAACCCAAAAACATCTCGAGCCACGCTTAGCTCGAGGGTCCCCATGGACCTCCAATGGATTGGGCGCATCAGGGTTTCTTTCTATGTTTGGATACTGTGCGATGCGTGTCTGGCACCCTAGAAGGCTGTGCATATATTAATCATAGGGATGGACTATTTTTTTTTAATGAATAAAAGGGATAGGGAAGGATAAATCCTGATGTAGCTACCTTGCAGCCCTCATTCTATCATGTAATGTTCGATACGAGATGCTTAGATTCGCGCAGTCTTTTTCCGCCAAATGATGAGTACGTCAACCTGACACCACTAAGATGCCAGCTAGTAGAACGGGAATGAACTGTTGATAAGTCTACATGTCGCATTACTTGCCAAATACGCGGCATCGCGGTTGAATGCGAAAAAAACCATGCCATTGAATTATGTGACCGTAATGATACAACTCTTCAAATTTAAATTAAGACCCTCTACAATATTTTTTATATTAAAAAATTAAATATATTTTTTATTAAAGAAAGGGATGGGGATAAAAATCTCGTATAGCTATGTCATCACTAAGGGACCGACCTCTCCCTCATATCAATGATCGTGGACTCCACAAATATTCTTGAATTTAATTAAGTTAATGATGAAATCATATCTCAAATTCACGATCGTTTGGTAGAGACTTTATCGATGAAATCATATCTCGAATTCATGACCGGTTAAAAATAAGATAAGATCTCTACCAACCGAACTATTGCCATTTTTCATAACCGTAATAGTCAAATTTATTCAAGATAGATCAAAATAATCATAAATTTACTAACTGTCGTGACAAAATTATCACACGATATTAAGCTTCTACCTCATCCTTTTCTAATAGATTGTATTTGATAACCTACCTAGCCAGATTGTCAGTAATTTGAACATGCCCCACGGGATAACTTCGTTGGATATGTAATTTTAATAACAATTTATCTTATAATAATAATCTATTATTTTTTATAAAATAATTTAATTTTTTTAGAAAATGTGGTTATCAACTTATCATATTATCAAATATATGGTAATTTGCTAATATTTTTTTTATAACATCCCCCCGATCCCTTTCCTTTCGTGAAAACCCATCCCCTCCGTGGGCTAGCGGTGGACGTCGAGGGCAAACCGGCGGCGCTGGAAGTCGTAGAAGATGCGGGCGTGTGGCGGGAGATGTTCATGCCGCCGCTGAGGCTCGAGAGATCGACGTCCACCGTCGATTTCTTGCTGTTGCGGCCCAGCATGATCGAGTAGGTCTGCATGTAGTACTTGAAATCCTCCCCTTGGGGCTTCGCGAACCCTGCCTCCACCTTGCCGGGCCCCGCCTCGACGGCGGCGGCGGTGCCTCCTCCGAACATCGCCATGGCCGACGGAGACAGAGTTCGAATGATGGAGAAACAAGAACCCTCGAATCTGTGCCTTCTTTTGGGGTTTCAAAATCGACGCCCACGGTGAACATTCTGGCCGGGATATATATTACCGTTTTCTTAATTCGAGAATTATGAAAATCAGGTATTATCATTTATAAATATATTTTTTTCAAATCAAATATATAATAATTTTTTTTTAATAAATTTAATTTAAAAATATTTTAAAATTTTAATATTATATTATTAATAATTTGATTGTTATGTTAAATATATTAATTAATATTATCATAATATTATTTATGTATATTAAATATAATAATTAATATTATTAATTTTCTATCGAATGATAATCTGGCAGGTAATTTATATTACCTTTTGGAATCAATAGCGATGCACGAAACACAATGTAAGACAATGTAAGTGATACTATCTAGCAATATTTTCATAGTAATAAAACAAATTTTGTTACTGTATAAAATCATCATGGTTCATAGTTCCGGTATATCTCATCTCTTCCCGCCAGACGCTCGGTCATCGGTCTCAAAAACTGACTCTCTCCATCGAGCGGACCTGCAAAACAGGAAAGATCTGGATCGGGGATTCTGGCAAAGATACTCCGATGATCAAGTCTCACAGGGGAGATCTGGGCCGGGAATTCTGGCAAAGATACTCCGACGATCAAGTCAGTGAGACGATCGAGAAAAATGAAAGACCTCTGAGGTAGAGAGCTTGGGAAACTCTCTACTTCCAGAGGGTGGTAAAAATAGAAGATAAATGGAAGATAATGCAAAACTGAAGAGTGTCTTTAAGCTCTTACCCCCTTACCTCTTCCTGCTGGCCTTATGTAGACGAGCGACTCTTGTTGTTCAGGGAGGCGTGTTCTTCTTGGCATAGGCCTGTGGGGCTTCGCAGGCCTGGAAGGCTTAGATGGGTTGGTGAACCTTCTCCTTCTGAGCGGTTCAGAAGGTTGGTGAAGAAGCACAGTGCCTTGGATGGGGCACTCCTTCCCGATTGGTGTAAACTATGTACTGATGGCTTTAATATGGCCTTCCTTGCAGGAGGCGCACTAGGGACGGTGATTTTACGTGTCGGACTGCCATCCAAGCTTCTTCCGTACCTAGGATGGAGATGGATTGTGGCATGCAGATCAAGACAAGGCAGGCGGAGGTCCTTCGTGCACATGGTTCGAGATGCACGGTGTGATACTCCTCGTGCACGCGGATCGAGGTACACAGGGCATGCACAAACTCCCCGTGCGTGGACCAAGGCGAGACATGCAGTCTCCTTACGCGCGTGGAACCCCACTAGAGCGGGACTGCTTGCTGCCCTCCAGGCAAGCCGGATTGGCTCGGGGGCACACCGGGCGGAGGAGTGCCGAATCGGTGCAGAGGCGGAGCCGAACTGGCATGGGTGTCCCACCGGACTAGGCCGGACTTGGGGCGCGAGAGAGCCAGACCGGTGGAGGCCAAGTGTAGAGCTGGGCTGGAGACGCGGGCAGACCGGGTGAGGTAGCACCGGACTGGGAGCCACCGGAACCGAGGTGGACTGGGTGCCGAAGCGGGCGGAGGCCTCATGCAGGCGGATTTGGTGCCAGAGCTGGACCATGCCATGCTTCCCGCGTGCGGACTTGGCACCGGAGCTGGAGTCGACCGAGGCTAAGCACGTGCACGGAGCGGACCTGGGGTCCGGGATGGCCAAATCGGAGCAGGCGTCCTGCCAGACCAAGCCAGATCGGGCATAGGATCGCCAAACTGGCACAGGGGCACGACTGAGGGTGAAGACGAGGTGGACTGGCGCGGGGTCGTGCCCTAGCGCGGGCGTCTGGACTGTGGCACGGAGGCTGAGCCGGACTAGCACAGGGTCGCACCATACTGGCCGTCGCGCGGGACCGAAGCCTGCGGACGGAGCCGGGGGAGGTCATGCCGGATTGGGCGTGGGCGTCGCACGAGCGGAGGAGTACCAGTGGTGCGGGCGAGCCGAACGGAGCCGAACTGGAGCTGGGTGCGCTGCGGGTGAAGGCGGAGCCGGAGTCGACCGGGCATCCGAATTGGGTGCAGAGGTGCGGTTCCCTGGCACGGACGCGACCGAGATGCGCATCCCTGTGGTCGACCGGGCATCGGGGCGGGCTGAGCCAAGTTGGCCACACATGCCGGACTGGGCACACGGGCACGCCAGACCGGCACAGGCCGAAGCTGAGGCCGGTGGAAGGCGCGGACGTGTCGCAAGGGTGAGCCTGGCATGCCGCAGGTGCGAGCCCAGCGCTGGAGCTGGACTGCACACGAGTAGAGGGCGCCACGCAGGACGGGAGCATGCAGGCGGAAGGACTTTGCGGGGGCATGCCGAGCTGGACCGGCATAGGCTAAGGTGCCGAGATGAACTGGACTGCCACGAGGCTTGACTTCCCACTTGGCCAAAGTGAGGCCGAGGTACTGAGGTGCATGGCCGAGGTGGAGAAGGACGTTGCCGAGGTGGGGCCGAGGTGGATAAGTACATGGCCAAGGTGGGGCTGAGGTGCCGACCTGGCCGATCTCCTCACAAAACAAGCGGACCCACCATTTTCTTTGGATGGGAGACCGTGAAGCATGTGGCCACGTCAGCCACCAAGGAGAATACCGTGTGTTGCCGCCAAGATCGTCGTGGCCCATAGCTGCTGTCGATGTCGGATCACCTCTCATCTTCTCGGGGTTGACCTGCGCTTCGGAGCCTACAAAATAAGGTTAGATACCCGGGTCGGGGATTCTGGCGAGGGCACTCCGAAGGTCAAGTCAGTGATAATCTAGGGGAACAGATCCTCTTGGTCGAGCCCCTCTTGATGGACTCCACGCTAGGAGGAGTGAAAGGTGTGAGAGTGGGGGTGCGAGTGTGCTGGGAGAGATGGTAGCCGAGGTGGATTGGCCCTCTTGTGTGGCTTCCTCTTCCTCACTCGCTTGGATGAGAAGTTTTGCGATTAAGCTTGCATACCTCCTTGCTGGGGGTGTCGAAGGTTCTTTTAAGTCCAGGTGGTTGTTGAATGCCTACCTCGAGATCTCCCCCGCGTTGGCAGGCACGTGCGGAGGTATTCCGTGCCGTAGTCAGGACGTATTTCCTGATTGGTGATAAAGGAAGCCGCCTTGCACTCTGACACTCCTTCTAATCGCCCCATTCCGGAAGGTTTGACAGTGTCTCGATTAGGGGGCCGCCCCCCCAGGATTCGAATCTCCTGGTTGGCTTCCACTTTCGGGTGGTGCAGGTGGTTGGTGGAGAGCGTGGTACCTTGGTCAGGGAGCTTCTTCCTTTTCCAGTGTAAGTGGTGGCTATGAACAGTTATTATGATTTGATGGGTGCTTCCTCATAGTCCTCGGGCAGCTTGCCGGTGCCTCGGGGGGTAGCTCTGCTCCCTTTGGTGCCGGGCGGCATTGTCCGAGGTGGTTACCAAATTGGAGAGCTAGGACTCGGCTCCTGCTCGGGGGGCTCGACCTGGCGGAGGAGGCTGGGCTCAACTCCGGCCCAGGGGGCTCAACCTCGGAGAGGCTCGATATGGTGGAGGAAGGCTCGACTCCTGCTCAGAGGGCTCAGCCTCGGAGGTGCTCGACCTAGCAGAGGAGGGCTGAGCTCGACTCCGGTCCAGGGGACTCAACCTCGGAGGGGCTCGATCTGGCGGAGGAGGGCTTAACTCCTGCTCAGAGGGCTCAGCCTCGGAGGGGATCGACCTGGCGGAGGAGGGCTGAGCTCGACTCCGGTCCAGGGGGCTCGGCCTCGAAGGGGCTCGATATGGCGGAGGAGGTTGGCACGCGACTCCAACCCAGAGGGCTCAACCTAGTGAAGGAGGGCTGAGCTCGACTCCGGTCCAGGGGGCTCGACCTCAGAAGGGCTCGATCTAGTGAAGGAGGTCGCTCAGCTCCGGCCTAAGTGCCCTAAGCTCGCGGGTGCCGACCTGGCGGAGGATGGAACTCGACTTTGGCGGGCTGCCTCGTCATTCTGGGGGAGCTCGGCCCGGTCAAAGGAGTCTGAGGTGGGGTGTCCATCGTGGCAGTTTTTCTGGCATGGCATCTAACAGGGATTGCACGCCAGCTTCCTGCCACATCATTTGCCCCCCACTCCCGAGTCCCGTTGGCACGAGGCGCTCGGGGCGAAGGGAGTAAATGCATCGCTGACGTGGAAAGGTGGGGATCCAGTATAATGATGGCTGCGATCAGCGGCATCTCGGGAAACGGTTTCTTCAGCCTACCCAGAAGAGCCACGTGGACACGTCCGAGGAGTAGTTATTGCGGGCACAGAATCCAGAATGGCCGCAATTGAAGCCAGATGCCAGCCTTGTCGACGAATGACACGTGACGTGGATCCGATGGTGGGGATTTGTAATGGTAGGTCGGGCACCGGTCACTTCGAAAGGAAAAGTTGCCTTTCCCAAAATACGTCTTATTTCAAATCCTTCGTGCCCGCCACTATACCGAGGCTCCTCTTTTATCCACCCGGCCATTCTTGTCTCCCAAAGTTCATAGCTGGTTAGTCCCCTTTCTCCTTGCCTTGGTCAAGTGGGGTCTTCTTCTTAGGGCTAGGTTCACCTCCGGGCTTTCGTCGCCTTATTCTTCTTCCCTTGATCTTCTTTGTCATGTTTCGTTTCGAGCTAAGTTTCCATCCTTCGACTAATCAGGGTGAGGCCGGGCCCTCTAGGCCGAGGTCGCCATCATCTTCTTCTTCTAATGAGGAGGGAGATGGGGCGCACTTCGAGCTTAATAGGAGGCGTCCCCCTGGTGGCATAGTCATTAAGGAACCTGGACCTATCCATGCTATTCCTCCTCCTCCAGCCGAACCCGTTCCTGAACCTTCCCGGTCCACAGGTCCCGATGGGGTTGCTTCGACAATCTCGGCCAAGAAATTGGGGACCATTCGAGATGTCTATGGCATCCCGTATTTTGTTCGGCTCTTGGTTTCTCGACCAAGGGACCGAGTTACTTCAGTAGCCCGGGCCGGATCACCTTTTATGAGGAGACCTTCTCAAAAGGGCTCCGCTTTCCTTTCCATCCTTTCTTTTTATCTGTGTTGAGCAACTATCGTCTGGTCCCTACTCAACTCGTCCCCAACGCCATAAGGACTATCTTCTGCTTTGTTGTGCTCTGTCACTTCCACGAGATCATTGCCCGTTTCTCCATGTTTAGAGCCTTCTTCATTCTGAAGTGCCATCCCACCGAAGACATGTGGTGGTCTCTCCCTTCTCGCCCGAGGGGCATCATATTTGAACTTCCCTCTTCCATCAAAGGATGGAAGAGCAAATTTTTCTTCATCACAGTCGAGGGGGTTGAATAGGTGTGGAGCAACTCAGATCGATCCCCCAATCGAAACTCTGCGATCGAAGCAGCCGACAAGGATGTCTACGAGCTGCTCCACACCGCTTAGATTCCTTCCCTCAAGGTTTTGTTGTCATAGCAGAACCTCACCGAGGCCGGGGTCGGCCTAATGGAAGAGTTGGGTGAGTTCGGCTCGTGTCCTTTTTGCTCCTTTTAATATGTTTCTTCTGGACTAGAACTGACATTGTGTCTTCTATATATAGGTATGAAGTTCTCGGTAGACGACCTGCTTTCGATCACCTGAAAGAGGCCTCCGTCGAGATTGGCTGAGGAGTCCTCTTCGAAGAGGGCTCGTGATGAGGGCACGTTGGCGACCGCCCCCATCGAGTCGACCAAGCCGAGGAAGAGGGAGTCCGAGGCTGCCTCCGTACAAGCAAGCGGAGTGGTGGCTGCTGTTCCTGAGCTGGAGCAGAGGGCAGCCGGGCTTGTGTTGGAGCGGCCAAGGCGACTAGAGCCGATCCCCGCCCCAGAGCCTGAGGTGGTCGTCCAGGCCAGGGCCGCTGCTGCAGCCGTCGCCATCATGTCACCTCTTCCTCCGAAGCTCGTCGCCATCAAGGAGGAGGTGCGGGGAGGAGCGGAGCTGGCACCGGGGGCACCACTGGAGGGGGCATCGAGCTCCCAACCGGCCCCCGAGGCCTCTTCTAGCGGCGGAGTGGTTGATTCCGCCTCGAGGGCGTGTAGGAGGGAGAGAGACTACCGTCGGGTCCCGTTCAGACTGGGGCCCGATGTCTCGCTACTTCGGGACTGGAAGCTGGCCGAGCACATGATGGATTTCTAAATCCAATCATGCGATCGGCGGGAGATGGCTGGGAAGGTGCTGGGGGATGCAATCAGTAGCATCTTCCCCTTACTCTTCATGGTAAGTAGCTTAACTTTCTTTCCTTCCTTTTTTTTTTTAACGTCTCGTTTGGTGCAGGTCGGAGTCGAGATGCTTTTGATCAAGGATTGCTGCCGGAACTGGTTGAAGAACGACCAGCAACGTGCAGCTGAAGTTGAGGCCTTAATGGTCGAGCTGAAGGAGAAGTCCGATGCCTCCCGAGAGCTCGGCCTGAAGAATGATGAGCTCCGGAAAGGGCTTGCAAGTGCCGAGAGGCTCTCGAAGGAGCTCCAAGAAGAACTCGATTGGGAGCAGAGCCAGTCGAAGATGAAAGCCGAGGAGCTCACGGCCACCGAAAGGCAGCTGTCGGAGTTCAACGCCGAGGTGATTAGGCAAAAGGGATGCGCTCAGTCCTTTCAGGTTGAACTGGATGTGGGGAAGGAATGCTTGGTCGCCATCAAGGAAAGGGCTACGACTGCGGAGAAAGAAGCGGCAGCGGTGACCAGATTGGCAGAGGTGGCGAAAGAACAAGCTGCCGAGGCGAAGAAGTGGGCAGAGGAGGCCGTGGCAAGGTACAGGGTCTCGGAGGAGTTCGCTGTCGAGTTTCATGAAATGGCATCGGACTCCTTCTTCAAGGGCATCACATACCTTTGCTCAAGGATTCAGGATTATGTGTCCGACAAGGGTCGGCCTCTGCTCAGGTACCCTACCTCTTTGGACGCGGAATCGGCTCCAGATCCGGGCGACATCGGGGAGTCGGAGGCTGCTTCCGAACCTTTTTCGCCAGCGGCGATGGTTGAAGCCAGAGATGCGCAGCCTAGGGTTCCTGGAGATGACGCCTCGCGGCCACCGAGTCCTGGCGGGGTGCCACCTGAGTAGAGTAGGATTATCTTCTATTTTCTCAGCTTTTGACCTAGGCTACCCGGCATGTCGGGGATTTGGGGACACTTGTAGTGAACCAAGTTATTTTTAATGAGATAAAAGCTTCCATTTATCCTGGCTCGTGGGTACTCTACTTTTTCCTCTCGCTCCTTTCTTCTCTTCTTCTTTTTTTTTTTACATGTGATAAGATCAGAGGAGAGGTTTCCACTTTGTTTCTGAGTGTCCCGAACTTCAGCACCGTAGAGCTGAGATCCGGGCTCCGATAGCTGGAGATTTGAGCTCGGAGACTTAATGGCTGGAGATCTAAGCTCCAGATTTTGGTGTCTTGGAGCAGGGCTCGAAGATTTGGTGGCCGGAGATCTGAGCTCCGGGCTTTGGTGTCTCGGAGCAGGGCTCGAAGACTTGGTGGTCGGAGAGCTTGACTCCAAGATTTGATTTCTCGGAGCTGGGCTCGAAAACTTGGTGGCCGGAGAGCTTGGCCCTGGGTTTTGGTGTCTCGGAGCTGGGCTCGAAGACTTGGTGGCCGGAGAGCTTGACCCCGGGCTTTGGTGTCTCGGAGATGGGCTCTAAGACTTGGTGGCCGGAGAGCTTGGCTCCGAGCTTTGATGTCTTAGAGCTAGGCTCGAAGACTTGGTGGCCGGAGAGCTTGACCTCGAGCTTTGGTGTCTCGGAGCTGTGCTCGAAGACTTGGTGGCCGGAGAGCTTGGCTTCGAGCTTTGATGTCTCGGAGCTGGGCTCAAAGACTTGGTAGCTGGAGAGCTTGGCTCCTGGCTTTTGGTGTCTCGGCTTTGGGCTCTGAGACTTGGTGGCCGGAGAGCTTGGCTCCGGGCTTTGGTGTCTCATAGCTGGGCACGAAGACTTGGTGGCCAGAGAGTTTGGCTCTGGGCTTTGGTGTCTCGGAGCTAGGCTTGAAGACTTGGTGGCCGGAGAGCTTGGCTATGGGCTTTTGGTGTCTCAGCGCTGGGCTCTGAGACTTGGTGGCTGAAGAGCTTGGCTCCGAGCTTTGATGTCTTGGAGCTGGGCTCGAAGACTTGGTGGCCGAAGAGCTTAGCTCCGGGCTTTTGCATCTTGGAGCTGGGCTCGACGATTTGGTGGCTGGAGAGCTTGGCTCTGGGCTTTTACGTCTTGGAGCTAGGCTCGAAGATTTGGTGGCCGGAGAGCTTGGCTCCGGGCTTTTGCATCTTGGAGCTGGGCTCGAAGACTTGGTGGCCGGAGAGCTTGGCCCCGGGCTTTGGTATCTTGGAGCTGGGCTCGAGGACTTGTTGGCTGGAGAGCTTGGCTCTGGGCTTTGAGTGCCAGACCCGGGGTCGGGCGGAGATTCTCCTGCAAGGCAAAGAGTATTTGCACAGGGAGAACTTTGATTATTGGTGAGAGAGAACCTTACACTATTGATGCGAGGAGCTGGGTCCCGAGCATCGAAGTCGGAGAGCCGGGCTCCGAGCTTTATTATTGGAGGGCTAGGCTCAGAGTTTTGGCAAGCCGAACATTGGTCGGACAGCGACATTCCTACAAAGCAGAAGGCAATTTGTGCAAAAGAGGGTCTTTATTATTTTAAAGGGTGAGCTTTACATTACTGATAATATTTTCTCAGGTTGCAGGCGTTCCATGTTCGCAGGAACCTGGCACTGTCCAAATTCTCGAGGTAGTAGGCTCCATGCGGAAGAGCTTCGACCACCTTATAGGAACCTTCTTAATTTGGCAAGAGCTTGTTGCACTCCCGGGGTTGAGATGCTTCAGCTCGGCGAAGCACTAGGTTACCAAGTTGAAAGACCTTGGGCCTTACTCGGGCGTTGTAGTATCGGGCAACTCGTTGCTGGTATGCTGCCATCCGGAACCGAGCTTTATCTCTGGTCTCCTCGAGGAGGTCTAAGTTGAGTAGAAGGTGCACCAAGTTCTGCGCTTCGTCATATTGCTGCACCACAGCGTGGGCACGCCGAGCTCAACTGGGACCACGGCCTTGGTGCCGAAGATAAGGTTGAAGGGTGTTTCGTCCATCGCCATCCTGGGCATTGTGTGGTAGGCCCAGAGGACACTTGGGAGTTCTTCTACCTACCTACCCTTGGCCTGGTCCAGCCTAGTCCTGAGTCCCTGGAAAATGGTCTGGTTAGTCACTTTGGCCTCTCTGTTTCTTTGGGGATGGGTGACGGAGGTGAAGCGGTGCTGGATGTCATGCTCGGCACAAAATCCTTCGAACTCCCGGTTGTCAAACTGCCGCCCGTTGTCGGTGATGATGCAGCGTGGTAGTTCGAAGCGGCATATTATTGACTTCCAGAAGAACTGACGGACCTTGGCTTCTGTGATCCGTGCCAGTGGCTCCACTTCCATCCATTTGGTGAAGTAGTCAATGGCCACTAGCAAGAACCTCCGTTGCCCCGATGCAGGGGGAAATGGCCTTAAGATGTCCATTCCCCACTGGACGAATGGCCAAGGGATGGAGAGCTGCGAGTTCGGTGCTGCCAGTTGATGTTGATGTGGGCATGGCGCTGGCATTTGTCGCACCTCTTCACAAAGTCAGTGGCATCCTCCCTCATGGTCTCCCAGAAGTATCCCTAGCAAAGAGCTTTGTACGCCAACATCCTTCCTCCGACGTGGTTCCTGCATAGGCCTTCGTGTATCTCCTGGAGAACGAAGGCTGCCTCAGCGGGTCTCAGGCACTTCAGGAGTGGGTATGAATAGGATCGACGGTAGAGCTATTCTTCCATTAGGACAAATCAAGAGGCTTTCTTTTTTAAGAGGCCAGCTTCTGCACGGTCTTCAGGCAAAGTGTTGTCAGTGATGTATCTGATATACCTGTCCATCCAGCTCAGCTCCGGGATGACCTACTGTACCTCCTTCGGGGCTTCGTAGCTTGGATTTTTGAGGTACTCAATATATGCACGCCCCAGCGACGAGTCTGGTAGGGTCGCGAGTCTCGACAGTGCTTCCGCGCGAGCGTTCTCTCCGCATGGGATATGGAAGATGTTGAAGCATCGGAAGCCCGTCGTGCATGAGCGGACTCGCTCCAGATATTTCACCATTTGGGGATCTCTGGCTTCATACTCTCCGAAAACTTGTCTGGCCACCAATTGGGAGTCGGTGAAGACTTTCAAGTCCTGGACGCCTAGCTCGCGTGAGACCTTTAGGCCCGTGAGGAGCGCCTCGTACTCTACCTGGTTATTTGTTGCGGCGAATTTGAAGCGAAGAGCACATTTCGCCATGACCCCATCGCTGTTGGCGAGGATGAGGCCTGCTTCGCTCCCGCCGGAGTTGGATGAGCCGTCCACATGAAGGATCCAAGGTTCCTCCTCCGCGCCGGGCTCAACTCGATGCTCTGGGGAAGTCTGCTCCGGCTCCTTAGTAAGTCCCATGCACTCGACTGGGAAGTCGGCTAGGACCTAGGCCTTCTGTGATGACCTCGGCCGATACGCGATGTCGAACTCGCTAAGCATTGGGGACCCTTGGCCAACTGCCCGGATGTTTCGGGGTGGCTGATTATGGTCCTCAGCGGCTAGTTCTTCACGACCACGATGGGAGCACTTGGAAGTAGGACCTGAGATGCTTAGCAGACATTATTATAGCAAAAATAAGTTTTTCGAAACGGGTATACCTGATCTCCATGTCGCAAAGGATTTTGCTGGTGTAGTATACCGGCTTCTGCAACCCGTCCTTATCCGCTCGGACGAGGACCGAGCTGACGGCTCCAAGTGTGACTGCCAGGTAGAGCAAAAGCTCTTCTCCTTCCTCCAGTCTGGAGAGCAATGGAGGAGAGGCCAGGAACTCCTTCAGCCCTTCAAAGGCCGTCCGGCACTCCTCTGTCCAGGTGAAGTCGTGTATCTTGTGCAGCGCCTTGAAGAAGGGGAGGCAGCAGTCGGCCGATCTCAAGATGAACCGGCTCAATACTGCAATACACCCCGCCAGGCGCTAGACCTGCTTCTTGGGCATCGGGTGCTCCATGTCGACGATCGCCTGGACCTTCTTCGGGTTCTCCTCAATGCCCCTCTGGGTGACCATGAAGCCGAGGAATTTTCCTGTCGCCACTCCGAAGGCGCACTTTGCCGGGTTTAGTTTCATCTGGTGCTTTTGGAGGTTGTTGAAGGCTTCGGCTAGGTCGGCGACGTGGTCCAAGCTCGGCTCGCTCATGACAAGCATGTCATCCACGTACACTTGCATGTTCTGGCCAATATGATTTTTGAAGACCCTGTTGACCAGATGATGGTACGTGGCTTCGATATTCTTCAGACCGAAGAGCATCATCTTGTAGCAGTACGTCCCTTGGTCGGTGATGAAGGCGGTGTGCTCCTTGTCCTCCTGGTGCATCTGGATCTGATTGTATCCGGAGAATGCATCCATAAAGGAGAGCAGTCGGTGACCCGAGGTGGCATCCACCAGTTGGTCAATCTTTGATAGGGGGAAACTATCCTTCGGCCATGCTTTGTTGAGGTCGGTGTAGTCCACACAGATCCTCCATTTGCCGTTTCTCTTCTTTACCATCACCACATTCGCAAGCCAGCTTGGGTATTGTACCTCCTGGACGAAGCCGGCAGTGAGGAGTTTGTCGACTTCCTCTTTGATTTTTGCTTGCCTCTCGGGGATGAAACTCCTCTTCTTCTACTGAACTGGCCTGTACTTTGGGTCAATGCTCAGCTTGTGGGTGATGATGTCAGAGGGGATACCTGACATATCAGTCACCGTCCAGGCAAACACATCTGCGTTCGCCCGTAAGAACTCCAACAGGGGGCCCCTTTCCTTCTCTTATAGCTGAGCCCCAATCTACACCGTCTTCTCCTGATCGACTCAGAGCGGATAAGACAGCAGGCGTTCAGCCAGGCCACCCCTGGGATCTTGCACCCTTTGGTCGAGCTCATCCGCCCTAGGATCGTCCTTGGGGACTTTGGTACATTGGAGAGTCTGGAAATAATGTTGAATCGACGGAGGTGTGCCTCTCATTTTGCCGACTCCATAGGGAGTTGGGAACTGCACCAACATCCATTTCGTAGAGACGACGATGTCGAGTAGATTGAGCCCGGGTTGGCCAAGGATCACGTTGTAGGCCGAAGGTAGTCTAACTACCATGAAGGTCATCATGACAATGCTCTGTTGAGGTGGGGTCTCGGCAGTGACTGGGAGTGTGATCTCTCCCTCAACCCTCACAGAATCCCTCGTGAAGCCGACAAGGGGCATATGCACAGGTTTAAGCTGTGCGGGAGACAAGTTCATTCTGGAGAAGGCATCGTAAAAAAGCATATCTGTGGAGCTTCTACTATCAACCATGATGCATTTTACAGGATACTTTGCGGTCGTCATTTCGACGACCATGGCATCGTTATTTACATTTCCCCCAAATCTCCCCCTTCTCTCATAAAGGGGAGCACATTTTCAGAATGCCCTACCCCCCGGGCCATCTTAGATGTGCGCTCAGCTCCCCAACATATCATCCCCACCGGCTTCTCTGTAGGACAGTTATCCATTGCAGGAACTGGCGAGAGAGCGACGAGTGCTTAAGGTTCCGCTAGAGGTCTGTCCGCCACGAACCTCCTGAGGTAGCCTCTCTTGATGAGTTTTTTGATCTCCTTCTTGAGGTTGCGGCATTCATCGGTGTCGTGGCCATGGTCGCAGTGGTTACGACAATACTTCATCTTGTCATGGCTAGTGGACGGCCTCATCGGAGGTGGGCGCTTCAGGTAGGGCTCACCTTCGATCTCCATCAGGATTTTTGTCCTCGGGGCGAGCAAGGGGGTGAGTCTCTCTTCTAGAGCTGGGGCGCACCTCGGTCTTGGCCCCTGGCAGAAGTTCGGAGCTGGGGGTCCTGGCTTCCGCATCCCAGACGTCTCGATGGGAGCCGGCTTCTTTAATGGCTTCCTGTCTAGCTCCCTCCTCGTACGGTCCGCCTCCTTGGCACGGACGTACTTTTGAGCTTGGAGGAGGAGCTCGGAGTAGCTCTTGGGGGGCTTCTTATCGAGCGAGTAGGTCAGGTGGGAGGTCCTGAGCCCTCGCTTTAGTGCCAGCATGGCGACTGGCTCTTCAAGATTATAAATCTCCAACGATACAACCTTGAAGTGGACCACGTAGTCTCGTAAGGGCTCGCGGTCCTATTGCCGGATGGAGAAGAGGCTATCTGCTTCACGTTACACCTTTTGACAGGCATCGAAGTGAGCCACGAACTTTTGCTCTAGCTGAGTGAAAGAACCAACACTTTCGGGCTTGAGGCGGGTGAACCAGACCTGAGCCACCTTCTGGAGGGTTGCTGGGAAGGCGATGCAAAGAAGGGCGTCGGTGGCCCCCTGGACCCTTTGAGGGCCTTGTAGCTTTCCAGGTGGTCCAGGGGGTCGGTGGTCCCATCGTAGGGATCCACTTGCGGCATCTGGAACTGGCTGGAAATCGGTTCCTCTTGGATCTCTCGGGAGAAGGGGGGATGGGCCATATCCCGTTGGCTCGTCAATGGAGCCCGTATGTTCGCAAACCGGCGGGAGAATTCCGCCAGCTTGTGCTCGTGCTCCTTCAGGCGCTTCTCAGCTGTGCGCTTGATGGCCTTGTCAGTAGAACCTTCTGCTGAAAGAGACTCAGAAGGTGACATGGGTGCACGGTGCTCATGAAGGTCGGACTTACCTCTTAGACCTCGACGGGGTTTGGTCGTTACCCGCTCAAGGGTCGGGGAGCGGCTCTCCCTGTTGGTAGATCCGGCTCGTTGTCTCTTCGCCGGAATCAAATGACTACCCCGGTGATCGGTGGTGGCCCGCGGCTACGAAGGCCTTCATTGGAAGGAACGCAGGCTATCGCCGGATGCTGCAGCGTGGGCCACGACGGTCCCTGGCTGCTAATGGGTAGCTAAGGACCGTTGCTGGTGCTGGAGCTGATGCACTACCGTAACAAGGATTTGCATCTGCTGGGCGAGTGCAGCCAGCTGAGATTCCGTCGGAGGTGGTTGAGGTAATGCGGGTGGTTCCACTTCCGGGACGTGTAGGTTTCCTCGAGAAGGAGAGTCTCTTGCACGGCTGGTTGAAGCTTTTCTCGCTCGCGTCATCACCATCCTCCTGATGGACCCACTTGTAGAGGGACTGGCTTTTGGAATAAAGGACCTGCGTCAGTCCCCCTTCCTGGTGCTTCAATTTATTGCCGTCAAGATCGTCGTGACCCGTAGCTGCTGATATGACCGGATCGCTGATGTGGGGCAAGGAGCCTGACGTGGAGCCCCCATTGGACACCGCGCAGGATTACCACCACATGCCCCTTCGCCGGGCTGAACTCCCCGATGCCAACGGGGCCGCCCGTCGAAGCTGGGCTCCGTCCTCCACCAGGTCGGTACCTGCCAGGTCGGGACGCCTAGGTCAGAGCCAAGCTCAAACCCCACCAGTAGCAGACCTCTCGAGCACGAGGTCGGGTCCCGTGGCCCGGAGTCGAGCCCAAGCCTCCTCCGCCATGAGGAACCCTTCCGAGGCCGGGTCCCCTGGACTGGGCGCACCTCATCCACCTTTGCCAGTCCGAGCTCGGTCAGAGCTGGGTCCCCCTGGCCTGGTGCCGAGCTCGGGCCTCCTCCGCACAGTCGAGCCATCGCGAGACCGGTCCCCTGCAAGTGGGCCCCATCTTTCTAGCTCGGCCCTCAACTCAGATCGAGACACCAACCCACATGGGAGCAGCACCTCCCCTCCGAAGATGGTGGTGGGCCCCCCGAGGACCATACGACAGCACTCGTCACGTTGCCATTAATGCCCACGGCCGCCATTTACACCAGAAAGAAAGGAAGCTCACATCAAGGCACCATGCCCTCCATCGACCTGTCGTACGACTGGAGAAAAGACCCTACCAAGGAGCGCAGTCCCCGAGAGCGGCGGTGCAACAATCGAGGTCCTGCCAAACTTCCAGGAAGGGCAAATAAAAGGAATGTCAGAGGCATGCAGTGGCTTCCCCGGCTATCCAATAAAGAAGGCATCCCGTCTATGGCACGGTACCTTATTGTACCCGTCTGACAGCATGGGAGAACTCCGAGGCAAGCCAAAGGAAAAGACCCAACCAGAATAAACAAAAAAGGAGGTAACGGCACCCATTTCTTTTTTTTCAAGCAAGATCAACGTGCTCTCAACAAGAGAACACAATTTTTCCAACAACACAACCTCCACAAAGAAAAAGAAGAGAATGGGGAGAGGCCAGATAGGAGGGCAAAACCACCTCGGTCACCACATCTCCCAGCTCACTCACACTCTCCTACACTCCACTCACTCCTCCTAGCATGGAGCTCATCCAAAGGGGCTCGACCAGGAGGATCTGCTCCCCTGGATCGTCACTGACTTGATCGTCGGAGTGCCCCCGTCGGGATCCCCGGCCCGGGTCACTGACGTTGGCAGTCTTGCAGGTTCCGAGGTATCGGAGGCATCCCCGACGGGCGAACGCGGACTACCCGATACCATCAGCAGCTACGGGCCACGATGATCCGGGCGGCAATAGCTGCTATCGACGTCGGATCACCTCTCGTCTTCTCGGGGTTGACCTGTGCTTCAGAGCCTACAAAAAAGGTCAAATACCCAGGCTAGGGATTCCGACGAGGGCACTCCGACGGTCAAGTCAGTGACGATCCAGGAGAACAGATTCTCCTGGTCGAGTTCCTCTTGATGGACTCCACGCTAGGAGGAGTGAATGGTGTGAGAGTGGGGGTGCGAGTGTGCTGGGAGAGATGGTAGCCGAGGTGGATTGGCCCTCTTGTGTGACTTCCTCTTCCTCACTCGCTTGGATGAGTGTTTTGCGATTAAGCTTGCATACCTCCTTGTTGGGGGTGTCGAAGGTTTTTTTAAGTCCAGGTGGTTGTTGAATGCTTACCTCGGGATCTCCCCCGTGTTGGCAGGCACGTGCGGTGGTATTCCGTGCCGTGGTCGGGACATATTTTCTGATTGGTGATAAAGGGAGCTGCCATGTGCTCTGACACTCCTTCTGGTCGCCCCATTCAGGGAGGTTTAGCAGTGTCTCGATTAGGGGGCCGCCGCCCCAGGGATTCGAATCTCCTGGTTGACTTCCACTTTCGGGTGGTGCAGGTGGTTGGTGGAGAGCGTGGCATCTTGGTCAGGGAGCTTCTTTCTCTTCCGGTGTAAGTGGTGGCTATGGACAGTTATTATGTCTGATGGGTGCTTCCTCATAGTCCTCGGGCGGCTCGCCGGTGCCTCGGGGGTAGCTCTGCTCCCTTTGGTGCCGGGCGGCATTGTCCGAGGTGGTTGCCGAACTAGAGAGCAGGGACTCGGCTCCGGCTTGGGGGGCTCGACCTCTGAGAGGCTCGACCTGGCAGATGAGGCTGGGCTCAACTCCGACCCAGGGGGCTCGACCTTGGAGGGGCTCGACCCGGCGGAGGAAGGCTCGACTCCTGCTCAGAGGGCTTGGCCTCGGAGGGGCTCGACCTGGTGGAGGAGGGCTGAGCTCGACTCCGGTCCAGGGGGCTCAGCCTCGAAAGGGCTCGATTTGGCGGAGGAGGGCTCGACTCCTGCTCAGAGGGCTCGGCCTTGGAGGGGCTCGACCTGGCGGAGGAGGGCTGAGCTCGACTTCGGTCCAGGAGGCTTAGCCTGGGAGGTGCTCGATCTGGCGGAGGAGGTTGGCACGCAACTCCAGCCCAGAGGGCTCGACCTTAGAGGGGCTCAACTTGGTGGAGGAAGGCTGAGCTCGACTATGGTCCCAGGGGCTCGACCTCGGAGGGGCTCGATCTGGTAGAGGAGGTTGGCACGCGACTCCAGCCCAGAGGGCTCGACCTCGGAGGGGCTCAACTTAGTGGAGGAGGGTTGAGCTCGACTCTGATCCCAGGGGCTCGATCTGGTAAAGAAGGTCGCTCAGCTCCGGCCTAGGTGCCCCGAGCTCGCAGGTGCCAACCTGGGAGAGGATGGAACTCGGCTTTGGCTGGCTGCCTCGTCATTCTAGGGGAGCTCGGCCCGGTCAAAGGAGTCCGAGGTGGGGTGTCCATCGTGGCGATTTTTCTGGCATGGTATCTGATAGGGATTACACGTCAGCTTCCAGCCACATCACCATGTCAGGGCCGAATGGATTTTTTTATTACTGTAGCTGATTTTATGACTACTGTAACTGATTTTATGGTTATGATATGAAATTAAACAAATTTAAAAGTTAAATAATTTGATAATATTAAATTAAAAATTAAATAATTCAAAATCTTTTATATAATTAATTTTAAAAAGTGTACGGTCCTTAATTAAGGTCTGATTGCCAAATCCGGAAAAGCATGTTCTCTGATATGCATTCTCTCACCATTTTCCATGCCTGGTTGGGAGCCGCCTGCGCCTGCCCGTCAACTCTTCCTAGCAGTCCTCCTGGTGGGCTATTGGTGTAGCTCCTCCAACGAGCATGCCCTGACGCATCAGCCACACGACTGACAGGAGAACGGGAGAACCCAGTTCTTAAGCATGTTGATCTCATGGAGAAAGATGTCGTCCCCTCTACCTTGGATACATCGGGCTTGACAAAGACAAGAGCTGGCCCCATCCACCTTGGGAACTCATGGCGAGCACCCACCCAATTGTCCGTCGCTATTTCGGCAGATAACACTCCTCTTCTCCGCACACAGTTGAGCACTTCCACCTAAGCAAACCCTTTAACACTTTTAGGGTATGTTTGATTGAGGGTTGAACTTTGAATTGAAAATGGATAAGTTTCATTTCAATTATCTGGTTGGAAAACTCTTGATTTTGTTTCAATTTCAAGAAAAATATTATTGACGTTAAATCCTCGTCGACCGAATGAAGTGACCTTCCTGCTGGCTCACCGTAGGTGGGAGCCTGCAAAACAAATCCCTGACCGGAATTTCTTCGGTGATGGACACTCCGATGCCTAAGTTAGCAAGAATTTAGGCTGCAAAATGGAGAGAACTTGAGAGCAGATTGAGATGGAAAGGGAGAAAGTGAATTTCTTAGCTTACTTCGAGTATCCCATCTTACTAGTATTTATGGGTCTGAGTGTAACTATTTATGATTATGGGAGTTAGCTGATGTAACTTCTAAGTAGTGGCGGTCGAAAAATTAGTTATTTCATAGTTATCCAAACTAGAATTATCGACCACATGGACGGTTATAACAACCAGAACAACCCTCAACTGTTTCAGATTGAAAAACTGCTTACATGTTTCAAATACACTTTTTTTTAGCTATCCGAAGTGAACCTAACATCCTCTTCGGATGGCCTTCCTTGGGACGGCCCGAGGGAATGTTAGCTATATACTTCGGATACATTTCTTTAGAGTGAATAAGAAAAACAAATAACTACTTACTGTATCATGAAGCCAAAGAAAATATAATTCAGAGGCATACTCTTCGGACCATGCTGAAAATATGAAGCCGAAGGAAACATAGTCCAGAAGCATACTCTTCAGGCCAGGTTGAAGACATGAAGTCGAAGAAAACATAATCCAGAGACAAACTCTTCGGACCATGTTGAAGACATGAAGCCGAAAGAAACATAATCCAGAGGCATGCTCTTCGGACCAGGCTGAAGACATGAAGCCGAAGGAAACATAATCCAGAGGCATACTCTTCAGACCAGGCTGAAGACATGAAGTCGAAGGAAAAAATAACAATAATGTATTCCTCTCGGGAACCACAACCTTCCTTAAATCAAGGAGATATTCCCTTTAGTGCATCGATTCGGCTAATAATCCACAAATCGAAATTGGCTCAACAAATGGACCGGTAATTATTTAAATTGGACCGAATTGTCATAACAAGTTTGATGAAAATCAGAATACTTATATCCTCCTATGTTTAGGAGTTGTAGCCGAAATTGAAATTGAAATAGAGTTTGAATACTATTAAAAAAAAAAAGGGATTGAGTTAAGAAAAATAAAAGCATTTCCATTTCTTTTAGTTACAAAGATAGCTACCTTTGCAGGCCTAATGAGTCCCATACATAGATGCTTTGATATTTTAAACATCATTAGATAAATCAATTTAAAAACGAGATATGAGTTTTTCTACTGAAACTAGGGCTGGAAATGGGCTGGCCCAAAAGTCCATTATTTGGAACTTGGCTAGGCCAGCTCAATAAACTTCGGACCGGTCTGAAATTGGTTCAGGTTGTGGATAAAATTTTAAGCATATTCGACTAGTCTTAGGGCTGTAAAATAAAGTCCATTTAATTTTTGGACCAAAGAAATGCCCGGATTCGATCCAAAAATTTTTAAAATATAATTTTTAGACCGGCCCAATGAACTTCGGGCCAGCCCATTTCCTGCCCTAACGGAAATCCAAACATAGCTTATTCTAAAATCATGGGTTTTCTTATTCCTTTTCTAATGGCATATGGGAAAACATTTAAAATCCGCTAGGAATGTGCCGGAGCCATGAATGCCAAATTAAGGATGTGTTCAAGGATGATGGGAAGCTAGTCATCGAATGGAGAGATGGTCGATAGGACCAAATTAAAAAGTCAATATTGAAGGATAAGAACGATAGGGCTAAAAGTGCGATTTGGTGAAAGAAACGGAGATTGAGAGGAGGAAGATAAGAATCATTTAATCTTATTTACTTTTAATTTTAAAAAAAATAATGAAAGTTTTTAAAATAGAAATAAAATAGTCGAATATGTGTTTAGCATTTGAACTTGCATTTCTATTTTTTAAAACAATGGAATCATCAAACAAAACTTTACAACAATGAAAAGATTTTTTTTAGAAAAAATAAAACAAATTAAAATCCTTGTTGGATTTTTTTCCTGAGAATTATTTATGATGATCGATCGGTGTTAATTTTAATTAAGGTATCCCCTTCCCATTGAAGTCCATTCTAGTTTGAGAAATCTTGACTTGGATACCCTTATTCTTGGATGATTATCCGCAAGATCTAGAGGCTCTCAATTTAAGATAATGATAGATATCGAGTAAAAAAGGAACTGGAGTTACTAAAATGATAAATTTTGCCAGTAAAATTATGATGAGGTTAGAGATATTTTTAGAAGACTAGAGACCATGAAAGCTGTTATTTCTATTTTACAGGAAAGAGAGTATAGAAAAGGCAAGCTTCCTGAGGAGGACCTGGTAGATCTCCAGGGATTGTTATTTTCCCACCACTTTTTATTATGGTAGCAGGAGACACTCTAGAGATAGAAATCTAGGATCTAGTAGATCAAGGAGAAAGATAGAAATACTAGATTCTTTAATCAGGTCGCTATTATCAGAAGATATAGAAATCAAATCTGGGTAGTTAGGGATAGCAGTAGTTAGTAGTTGGATGATGAGAGAAGTGTAATGAATGAGTTTGTATCCTTCTTCAGATTAATGTGATCAGCTAATACTAATGATGATGTCTCTTTTATTCTCTCGGACCCCATGAGCTATGTTATTGATCAAGAAAATAAGGAGTTGATCAGGACAGTATCGGTTGAAGAGATTCAAAGAATGCTTTGGTCTATGGCTAAGGATAAAGCTCCAATATTAGATATTTTCTTTCACTTTTCTTTAGGACAAACTGGCCATTATCCAGGCGAAGGTGGCAGAGGCAATGAAGGAGTTCTTTGCTATGGAAGAGATGTTGTCGATTTGGATAACATTTTTTGTCACTTTGATATCAAAGAAACCGAATGCTACTGAGCCAAGTTATTACTGACCTATTAGCTTGTATGCTACTTTACATAAGATTTGGGCTAAGTAATGGTAGAGAGGATGAAATCGATTTTATCTCGTTTGACCCAAGCAGGAAGCTTTTGTTAGAGGCCGGAGTATCACCAACAATGTCAAGGTTGCCCAAGAGTTCATGTATGATCTACATAAGGTCCTGGATCGCTATTGTCTTATGACGATCAAGTTGGATATGGAGCAGGCCGACAATCATGTGAGCTGGTCATTCTTTAAGCATACCCTGTACAGTTTTGGCTTTCATGCTAGATGGATTGATTAGATTATAGCATGTATCCATCATCCATCCTTTGCCATCCTCCTCGATCAATGGCATGCCTTCAGACTTTTTCTATTCTACCATGGGGATTTGTCAAGATTGTCCTTTATCTCCCTATCTTTTTATTTGTTGTGCTGACATCCTATCCCGTACATTATAGGTGGTGGCGAGCAGCTCTGACTTGGACCCCAACATACCAAATTTGAGTGTTTTGTCGATCTTCCATTTGTTATTTACAGATGATTGTTTACTAGTGGGTCGAGCATCTATACAGAATGTGATGGTTTTTTTTTTTAGTAAGATGGATAATTCAACCAACAGTCCTAGTATGAATACATCCAAAAAAATCAGAAAAAACACAATCCCTGAACGACAAAGGCGATTCGTCTAACTGGGTCAATAGTACCTGTCCCGAATGAGTGGCAACAAATGAGGCAACCCAATCCGTTGTCGTATTGGCCTCTCTGAAAATATGCCTAACAACAAAAGAAGAACAACCCTGCAACTAGAGAGCAATGTCATAGATCAAAGGATGAACAGAAGCAGCACCAATTGCCCTCTTGTGTTGCGGAATGGATCGCAGTGGAATACAAAATTCACAGAAAAGAAAGAAAAACCTGGCAAAATAAATCACTGCACCAAGCACAACACAAGAGATTACGTGGTTCGGAGACTCCTGCTCCTACGTCCATGGCTGCATAAGAATAAATCTCTACTATAGAAAATATTTACATGAAGTTTTATAGGATGCTCACCCCAGCCCTCGAACAGGAGAAAAAAAGAAGAAAACAAAATACTCCAAAAAAATATCTCTCACCCGAAAATAATTTTTGGTGAAAGATCTCTTGCCTCCCTACAATTTTCTCTCTCTTTCTCTCTCACTTTTTCTCTGCCTTTTTCTCTCTTGGAAAAGGTCTTCAGGGCTTCTATCACGCTCTCTATATCTCTGCATGCTGGCATCGGCAGCTCTCTGTTGCCCTTTAATATAAAGAGCCCGAAAATAGGAGAAAACATGACTCCTGGTCACTGTAGAAGACCAAAACACCCAGGGACTATCTCCAGTCGTCTGATCGTAGATCAAGAGCCCAGATCGTGCCAAAAACAGTGCCAGATCAAGCTCAAATAGGTCGAATCAAATTTTAGCCATCCGATCGAGCCATCGGATGGCCCGGGTCAAAGCGTGCATGGTGGACCGCTTATGCACCAAGAGAAACAATGTGGGAAATGCTGGGGAAATGCCCCAGCATGCACCATTTCTGCCTGAGCCAAGCCCGCACGTGCGTCGCATGGGCCTAGGCCGCGCACCCGCACCGGGCCTGGGCCTGGGCTCCACCCGCCCATGCGCTAAGCCTCGCGTGTGGGTCGGGCCTGGTCCATCCTGCGGGCCGGCTTGCTTTTTTTTTTCTGGGCTTGGTTTTTCTTTGGGCTACTGGGCTTGCAGGATAAGCCTCCACACCCAACACCTTGATCCACAAAATAATTGTAGCAGAGTCTCCCTCAATAATAAGCCATATGAAAAATCGATAGCATACTGAATCCCTGCCCAGGCCGCCGTAAGCTTTGCCTGGTGGATGGAAGAGTCGAACAGATGGCAACCCCCGGTGGTAATAAGGCCTAAGCCAGAGCCCCGGATCACAAAAGCAGCTCTACTCTCAGATCCTCTCACACTCCCATCAAAGTTGACCTTGACATATCTCGGAGGAGGGGGCTCCTAAGAAATAAATACCCTCCGAGGCACTTTAGGAGTGAAGCCGGAACCCCAGATCTTCTTGGATGCCAAAGTCACGGTGTGGAACTCCTCCATATGTGCTCGAGCTCTCTCAGCCAGAACTCTGGTGGAACATCTTAAGGAGCTGAATACAAGAGCATTCCAAGAAAGCCAAATGTGATAAACCACATAAGCAGGGAATCCATACTTGGAGGAGTCCGAAGGAGACCTCAGAAGATCCAAGAAGGCAACCACCAGATCCCCTGAATGGCCACGCAAGAAATCTAACCCCACAGCCATCCAGATATGCTGAGCCCTCGGACAAACGAATAGCACATGCTCCATAGTCTCAGTATCTACATCACATGCTGGGAAGGAGAGAGGAAGATCAATCCCTCTAGCATGTAGGAGAGCCCTGATAAGGAGGCGATGCTAGGCAACTTTCCATAAAAAGATGGCCATCCTGGGATGCACACGTAGAGACTAGATCCAACCAATCTGACAACTCCTCTATGGCTCGTCATTGAACATACGATACAAGTCCGACATAGGAGCTCTACTTAGCACAAAAGACCTCCAGACACAAACATCCACACAGGAATGTGATGGGTTTCTCTAGAATTATTGAGATGTATTCCAGGCTTCGGGACAGTGGGTGAACTTTTTCAAGCTAATTATTATATTCAACCCTAAAACCAAGTCCCATATCAGACATATGATGCAGCAGAAGTTGGGGGTGGTGGAGTAGGAGGGTGTTTGGCATTGCTTAGGTGTTCCCATTTCTAACTGGAGGTTGAGGATGGCAAACTGTTCGAGCTTAGAGAAAGCCATTCATGAGTGGCTTCAGGGATGGCAGGCTAAAGCTCTATCCATAATAGGTAGAGTAACTCTGATGATATATATTCTTAGCTTTATGCCTATGTATCAATTATTTAATACTTAAGTGCCGAAGATATATCTAGTTAATATAGAGCAACTTTTTCAGCATTTTCTATCGAACTCCTACCAGGGGTAGGGGGTGTATCTTCTAGCCTAGGAGGTACTCTGCTAACCGGTGAGGGATGGGAGGCCTGGGATTCAGTTCCTGATGGTGAGAAGGGAGGCCTTTATTGTCAGACACGTTGTGAAATTTCTACTTTGCCCTAACAGCATTTGGAGTTCACTGATAAGGGCCAAGTGTGGCCCCTGGATAGTGCCTAATAGGATCAAACTTTCTTAAGATAGCTTAGTTATGTGGAGGGAGATATGTGGCCATGCGATAGGGATTATGACTCAAATTTACCATGTAGTTGACCATGGGCATACTAGTGATTTCTTTCATCATCCATGGATATCTGATCTCTTGTTAAGTAGGTGGCCTACTTTTGTTAATATAGAGATTGGGGAGTCTCAGGGATCTCGGATCTACGGCACACTATAAGATATGGTTGGTGTTATGACCATGTGACCTAGCATTTTGGCCTTGACCTCACCATCAGAGTCCTTTTTATTATGGTCCCTATTCATGGTGCCCAGGATGTGAGAGCATGGAGATTCTCCTACGAGTAGAGAGGGTGGGCAAAAGAACTTTATGCAATGTTTTGTAAAATACCGGCCCGAAAACTTGTTGCAGCTTGGATCTAGAGTATTAGAGTTCACCAAAGGGTCGGCCTGTTTCTTTGAAAACTAACTTGGAGTCGTATTCCTACCATGTCAATCTTGAAGGATAGGGGTGTACCTCTTTCTACTACTTGTCCGTGTTGAGTATGAGGAGGAGATGGTAGATCATATCCTTTTCTGCTACATGAAAGCTGCATGGATTTGAAGGATGGCTGACCTTCTATCTGAAGTCAATTTGATGGACAGCCCTACTCAGCTCTTTCTAGAGAGCCTAGAGCTTCATATGGATTTAGAAATGGCTAGGATCAAGGGTGTGCAAACGTCGTATATAGCATACCATATCTAGATATCGAGGAATAGCTGGATATTTGGGTCGGGAAGGCTTTTTGACTAATTCATCCTAGAGCATGCTTTGATTCAAGCAACTAAGATGATTTACTTGGAGTTTGCTAATTTAACTACAAGGACTTCGAATTTCTAGGATCCCTGATTTGCTCATGAAATAACCCGTAGGGTATTTATTTCTTGAAAGCCCCCATCCCTAACTTTTCTCGTGGTGAACTTTGATGATAGCATCATAGATAATAATAGAGGAGTGAGCTTTGTTATCAAAGGTCTTGACTTAAGACTAGTAATAGCAAGAGGTAATCAACTTTTTAAATCTTCAATTTTAAAGATTAAGTTAAAGCTGCTTGAACTAGTATTGTTTATACAAGACTTATCCTTCGAGCTGATCGATTAGTGATTAAGGATCATTCTTTTACTATAATTAGCTGGATTCAATTTTATGCAAAGGAAGCTACCACTCATTTTTTATTAAATATATTATTCTTTTGCTTAGGAGTGTTGCTTTATTGATGAACCGACATGTTTATCACAAAATAAACTTTGCTATCGATTGGATTGCTATGTTTGTTGCTCGGCATTTTGGTGAGATGATCTGGACTTGCCTAAAGTATGCCCTTGATCGATATTTTATTTTCTGATCTTTTGGATTGCATTTATACCTAATTTTTATGAATGCCCAGTCTTATCAAGGAAAAAAAAAAAAAAGCTTATACTTATATAGATGTCACTTGATAGGTAACATAATACCAACACCAGCCTCATAAATATAGCATATCGTTAGAACTAAACCAACATGATCCAATGGCAAAGATACGCTAGGATTTGACCTGAAGGGTGATTCATCCGCTGTATCTCTTAAAACTTGGACCGTAGATAAGCATCCTTTGCCGCAACTCGCAAGGATTGACTGATTTAAAACACACTGCCAAGAAGAACAACTACTATCTATACGAGTAGCAGCAAAATAAACAATACTAAATGCGACAGTCCCAGGCAGAGATGGTGAACTAAAGCTGGTGCAGTTGGGCTGCTGCTGGGCAGCGATGGGTACATGTCTGGGGGTGGCATGACGCACTCATGCCCATTGAATGCTATTTTCCTTGGAAAACCCCAACCTCCCTTGAAAGTAAAATCACCAGGGTCCTTGTGCAGTAGCATCTCGGTCTGCACGTTGCCATTTTCTCCATATTGCAGCAGCATGTCATTGTAGTTCTTGATACCCCAGAACATCCCGGTGTCATCTGAAGCAAGATATCACAATATCACAGATTACTTCCCAAGGAATGTGACTTGTTTCCATAAATGGATACGGTAAACTTTGCCTCGAGGGAGAATTAAGAAGGTTGTATGTTTTGTACAATCATAATTCTACTTTTTTAGTGGTTTTTACTCAATCCAATGAATGAATTAGATGGATCATCGAAGAATGGATAGAGCTAGTAATTTCCAAATTGCAATACTTAAGCAAAATCTGGCTTCATATGGGCTGTATATTTTATTCAGGCCTCTTTGGTCCATTTAAATCACATGATAATGAAAATCTGAGGTGGTTACATCCTGAGAGCAACTTTCTATGCATTTGGAAATCACGGAGATCACTGACTTTTAAATGGTGGCAAGGAAAGAATGATGCAAGAATTTAGAAGGGATGTTTGATTATCCTTTGAAGAATCCCAAAAGTAAATTATCGAATTAAAATGGAAAAAGATGAAATTTTAGCATGGAAAGTGAAATATGACTGTACTCATGCGACGAGCAGAGAACACTCACTGATATCCCCATATTGAATAAGAGGATTGTAGTTGAAGCTGAACACTTGTGTTATGCTCCGAAGGTTTGGATGCTGTATCACCAAATTCCAATCAGTATAGTTCTTCAGTAAGTTGAAGTTGGTGATTGTCACCTTAACCCTCCAATACTGCTTGTAGCTCACTTTCAAGTGCCAGTGCACTCGAATTGGGCACATATGCTGTGTGCACAACACAAAAGGCGATGTTCCCTCATCATCACCATTCGGTAACTGTAACAGGTCGGGTTGCTGACCATCTCTGCAACAAGATGAGCAAAAATGACATGGCTTTCGAATAAATTTTGATATTATAACTGAAAGTAAATAGTTCAGAAGAAGCTTGCCTGAAACATTCTAAAGTTGCTCGTGAATTTTGGCAGCCACAGCTACAAAGAGGACATGAGACCACAGTACTGTTATAGAAGGTGGACAGAGAAACACAACAACCGGGTGTAACTGAGTCCCTGAACTGGGAATAAGAACAGGTCACTTCCCAAGTCACTGCAAAATTTTGCCCCAGAGGAGAATTACATAGGACTGTAATTGCATAGCACTAATAAGAGAACTTAAGACAGCAGAAATGTTCTAAACTGGAGTTCACTGAATAAATTAGTCTGGAAGTGTTCTAGTCCCCATGATGATATTTTTGCACAAAAGTGAAATAAGGCTAATTTTTCTAGTAGCAAACGGGTAGCAAGCAAGTAAAAAGAAGAGAACAAACTGAACTTTATTTCACAATAATTAACTCATCTTATTGCCAGAACACCTGAAATTCTTTAAGCTTCATCAAAATCATTAGTAAGCTATAACCATAATCCTCTCAATTTGAAGATTTCCATATGGAATCTGCAGAAGAAAGAACAGAAAAAGCCAACATCTGCAAGTAAACATCTTTATCACTTACTTAGATATTGGATGCTCCGCTGGCTATTGACTTGGACCTTGCTAGGTGCAACAACAGTGGCATTGCTGCACGTATATCCAGGAAGGCCAAGACTGAAATTTGATGGGATCGCCTTTGTAGCTTTGCGGAGATCCAAGACACCCCCCACGCTCATTTGGAAAGAGGACAGAGATTTACTTGGATCCTGAGTAGCGGATGATAGAACACCTCCCCTGCAGCAATTCTTATATTGCATGTTGTATGGAGCTCCAAGAACCAGGTCGACAACGACCGGAGTTTTGTCGCAGCAGTGTGGAAGAGATCCCCTGAATCTAGAGCAGTCCCCCTGCTCAGTGGCCTCGGCACCCCTCAGGTCCCAAATCACTTCATCTTTGGGCCACGTCCAGCTCAACCTCCAACCAGGGCTCTCAACATGGCGATAAAGCTGGTAATTGTATATACTCACAATGACCTGCAACATTGCAAGGAATGTGAATCTTGCATTGAAGGAGCACGCTTGATGACTGAGAAGGAAATTGGAAATCACAGAGCTAAAATATGGAACTCAAACATCTTCTATGAATATATGACAAAGCTCATGAGGCAATTAAGAATGCAAATCAATTGGCACCATATACATATGAGACTGGTAAAGATGTGGTGAACAACAGAATATACTTAAATGTTGCTGCCCAAATAATTGAAAGAAGTTTTTTTTTAAAAGAATGGGAAAAAAGGAAAAATGCAGTAGCATTAATGTAGTAGCATTCTTTATTTTGTTTGAGTGCTCCTATAAATAATATCGGGCTTTACTAAACTTTTGCATATTATTATCAACGGGTTCATGTTTTAGCAAACATATAAAATTGCATTTTAAAAAAATCTAATGACTGATACTCCAATATGGTTGAGTTTGAACTTTATAAAGATTACATTAGGATTACCTGAAGTTAACGTAAAGTTGCTTTGGCATTGAATTTTTAGCAATGGTGGACATGATAAATATTATCATTGGTATCAGAAAAGCTGACCACAACGATAAAGCATCTAACCTACCACTCAAGGATTCAGGTCCTGATGGGACATTTCACGGGACACCAGGACGGGATATTATTCCATGTGTCGGGACAAGACATCCCGCTAATGTCCCAGTATCCCAACCAGGACATCTTGAAATATTTCCTGTCTCGAGTGTCGGGATGGGACGGGAAAAAACCGGGACAGCCCTGTCCCACGGGATTCAAAACCTTGCTACCACTACTATAATCTAACTCTAAGAATCATTTTGTGGATATGATTTAGAACATTTCAAAGATGAATGAGTATTCTCCAAACACAACAAAAAAGCACCGACCATTTAATTAAATAATGTAGTTAAGGTATGGCTTTTGATCTGTGCATGAAGGGAATGGAACAAAACTATACAATATTTATACACGGGAGTAATAAGTTTGATAGTACCAATCTCTGACTCTCCATTACATGCATCCACAGGTTATTTTCCCAAATATTGGTTTTAACCTTTCCCCCTATATTAAGGAACGTATGCTTTTTACTTTTCCACAATATTAGTTTTGGTTTATTGGAGATTTGGTTATGACTCGACCTTATATTTTAAAAAATAAAGGGCTGGTTATTCAAGTTTTGTAATGCATTAAAATGTGCCCGGTCACAATGGGCACCGCAATTAAACATGAAGGAATTCTATTAAGCAAAGACATGATGAACAGAACTTGTTTCCTCTTCCAAGTCTGCTAGATTCCTCTCTCGTTGGTGGTCATAACTTTCCTGGGTACATCTCCCTCGCTAGATGAATCAGTAATAGAGGCTCTTCAACTATGTATTAAAATTTAAAACAATTGATTTTCCCAAAATAAGCAAAACTTACATGAATAATCAAGCCATCAGCATTTAGAGGAACTACCAGACCATGAAGGAGGTGCCAGTGAGGAGGAAGCAAAATCATAATTTGACCAAATCAAGCCAATATATATATATATATTGAAAAACAAGGAATTTCCAGAATTTCCTGAGGCCATAAAGGGATATTTCAAAGAAAGAAATATTGTTAAATTGAGTAAAATTTGCTTGGACATCCAATAAGCCTCCATGGGTAATTGGCCATGAAGAATTATGTTTACATACAATTGGTGTATACCATATTTAAGCATGACTATTATTGGGATCAGTGATGAAGATTGACACACCTGTCACAAGGAATGAGCTCTCGTCAAACCAATAATGTTATGTGAAGCTTAGGAGATGGGATACAGTTCCTAGCATTCCATCAAACCATTTATGATAATATTTAACTTAACACTACACGTTTGAAAAATATCAAAGTACCATATCTCCTTTGGCGCAAAGCTTCTCGAGCTTGCTTTTTGCCAGAGCACTTGATAGAATAACAATATCATTGTAACCTATCATACGGCTGAAGAGTAGCAAGACAGAGTATGATGGGGAGAGAAGGGTCGTATCAAATTGGAGTCCCAATGCAATTCTAGTAACATATCAACTTCCAATTATATGTAATCCATATTCATCTTGCATGGCTTTCAAGACTTTCATTGTTCAGTTACCGAGAGGGAGAGAGAGATGGTTAATTAAAAGAAAAAAAGGGTGGTAAAAGGATGATCGCATACATTATATGTTGCATCCTCGATTGTGTCGATGTCCCACTTGATCGTGATGTTGCCATTGGGGTCCATCGGATCATATGCATCTATGAACAACATAAGCAGAGCACATCATAACATATGCAAGTCCTAAAGAGACAGAGCAACCAAAAACGTAAACATAGAAGAAAGATGTGTTTTTTTTTCTGGTGCTTATCCAACAATTTCTTTTTTATCAAAAAAAAAGGGAATATGCGTAAGAAAAAATAAATCTATTCACTTACCTTTTAGTGCTTATCTAACAAATTAATTAAATAAGTAAATTAATTAACATGCAAGTTTAATAACTAAATGAAAAGATCTACGTTTGCATATCATGTCCTTCGAGTAGTTCAAGCCTCTTATAATGCCCTGCAGCTTGACATACTCCAAGGACACTGTAACATACGTGCCTTCATGACACATCACTTCGAAATTCATTCTTTAATTTATTCTATTTTACCAATTTAAAATAAAATTATAAAACTCTTTAACTGGATTAATTTTTAGAATAAAAGGTGCACACCTGAAAGACAGAGGACGAGGAGGAGGAAGGGTAACGCCAGAAATTGGCCTTTGGACTTCATTTCCGTCCAAGCCTTTGGAGAGCTCACCTATCCTATCCTGCCTTGCACTGAAGGAAAGGGCACGGGGGAGAGGGAGGGAGGACTACAAGGAAGAGAGTTTTGTCAGGCTCTCTCTCTCTCTTATTTGAAGGAGGAGGTTGGAGAAGGAGAGCGGAAGGAAATGCCGAGGTATTACCGAAGATGGCTTTGCACGGATTGAAGCCAAATTAACGCCAGATATAGAATTAATTTCTCTGATTTTTTTTTTTTTTTCCCATGTCCCCGCCTCGAAATAGCGTCGGTCACATTGGAAACAAGTTAAGCCAGCCAACAAGTCAAAATCTCGCAGCTTTCGTTTCCGTTTTAGGAGGGATGGAGGGCTGTGGTGGCCACGTGGCAGAATGACAGGCAACCGCCGCCCGAGCTGGTATTACTCGAGAAATTATTGGCTGCACCAAGTCCACCACATCAATTTTGGACCAGCTTAACCCAGAAAAAAAAAGGGGTGGGGAAAAAATCGCCGATTACCTTACTCCAGCGCCTCCTCGGTGGCCTCCATCCGCCCGTGGCGGCAGAGCCCGTCCTTTTTTCTGAAATGCCAGGAGGTGGTGGTCGTCCCATATTCTCATCGCCTCGCCCAGGTCATCGAAGCGGAAGAAGCTGGCGATGAGGACGGAGAAGATGAACTCGTAGGGGCGGACGCCGTTCGGCACCATGTGTTCGACGAGGTGCTTTGCGTCGGAGGGGCGGATGAGGCCGTCGACCAGGGTGCCGTAGGTGACCTCATTGGGTTTGCAGCTATCGCGAGGCATGTGGGCAAGGAAGTCGACGGCATCGTCGAGGCGGCCACGGAGGCAGGGGCCGTGGACGAGGGTGTTGTAGGTGGTGAGGGACGGGGGGCAGTCCTTGAGGAGCATGTAGCAGGCGAGCTTGCCGGCGCAGGGGAGGTCGCCGGAGTGGCAGAGTGAGCAGAGAAGGGAGTTGAAGGTGAAGATTGAGGGGGCGACGCCATCGAGATGCATTTTCCTGAAGCAGGGCGAGGGCATTGTCAAGACAGACAGCGCAGGCAAGGGCGTCATTGAGGGTGGAGTAGGAGTAGACGTCGGGGCGTAGGGAGAGGTGGAGGCGGAGGCAGAGACCATCAGCAGCGTCGAGGTGGCGATCATGGAGGAGACTGAGGGCACGGTCGAGCGAGCCGGAACGGTAAATGGCCTTGAGGAGGTTGGGGGAGAGGGAAGGGTGACGGCGAAGGGAGGAGGAGATGAAGGGGACGACGAGGGAGGTGGGGGCTGTGGGGGGGGGGAGAAGAGGACAGCGAGGGCGGAGTTGAGGGAACGGGTGTATGGGTTGCAGCCAAAGGCGGGGAGGAGGCGATCGAAGTGGCGGATGAAGGCGAGGGGGAGGCCGGCGCGGCCGAGGGCTTGAATGATGGGGATGAAGACGCGCTCGGGGAAAGGGTGGTTGTGAAACCCAGCCTTTGGGCCTTTTGGGCTGAAGTCGGCAGCGCTTGCCGACTTAGGTCTGAAAGCCAGAAATTAACAAAAAAGAGCCCGGAACATATGAGGTTGGTTCTCCCTTATCCGGTTGGGGTTTTCGCCAGAGATTTTAAGAGAGGAGTCATGAGAGGCGAGGGAGGTGGTCGGCGACGTGTTGGGGGAGGATAGAACTTCGATCGAGGTGGAGTTTCGAAGTGAACTTTAGTTTAACCGCAAACGCACGGTGTGCAGAATAGCACGTCTAGCAAGTACGGGTCGATCCCATGAGGAATTTGTATTCGAAATGTGTTCAAACCCTCACTTAGAATAGCTGACAAGAAAGAGCAAAAGTAATTTAAATCAATGAAATAAATAATTTAAAGATCTAGGACTTTTGAATCCACTAGACCAATTATTTCGAAAATTTTTTTAAGGATCTTTTTTATAAAACTTTTCAACTTTCTTCGGGCAAAGTATGGATTATGAAGAGATTTAACTCAACTATAATCCATCAAGATTTTACAAGGAAAGAAAGAAAGAAACGAAAAAAAATTTATAGAGCTAAGCCCTCTAACCTACGTGTCAAGGTTGCAATTTTAGCTTCTTCAGCTAGAGAAATCTGCATTTAGTGCATCCACCCCTTAAAGGTGTGGTTCTTTCTGGTTCCCTAGTTATTTTTCATTGTATACTCTTTTCAGCTAGGTCTTCTAAAAATTGTCATGCTTTATTGAGTTCTTTATACATGAATTGGCCTTGGCACATGGACTCTAGTATTGTTCTTGAATTGGAATCTAAACTCTTATAAATGATTTGGCATAGTCTCCAAGTTTCTAATCCATGGTATGAACATTGGATTAAGAGATTCTTAAAATGGTCAAAGTATTTCCAAAATAACTCTCCAACTAATTGATAAAATTTGTTTATTTCATTTCTAATCTTAGCTGTTTTATGATGAAAAAAATATTTCTTTAAGAATACTTTTACAAAGCCCTCCCAGATCGTGATAGATTAATTTGGATGACATGAAGCCACTTTTTAGCATTATCCTTAAGGGCAAAGTTGATTAGTCTCAGCTTGATTTCGTCCTCTAACAATTGTTGTGGCCTGCACAAATATCTTCAAATTTCCTAACAAATATATATGCATCATCTATTCCAGTGAACTTTGGAAGCATATTAATCCTTTGAAGTTTGATTTCAAAATTATTAGCAGTGGGTTAAGGCAGCCTAATGCAAGAAGGTTGGAGAGAACCAACTGGATAACATAAATCTTTAAGGAGTTGGGGTTGATTAGTCAAATCCATTATAGAAGAAGTTGTAGAATCTGAAACAGGAATTGAATCGGTTCTAACAAGTCGACCCGAAATCCTTCTCCACGCAGGAGTACAAGAATTCACTAATTCTACTATCTATTCTATTTTTTTGAATTTTGTATATTTATATTTTTTTTAGTTTTTTTTTAAAAGCTTTCCTAAAAAAAATTCTAAATCAATTCAACCTTTTTAATATCCTAGGACAACCATGCAACATAATTTCCAGTTATATCATGACAACCTTATGTCAAGGTAGTCAAGATTGACAACACCTAAAATAATTTAATTAATTTTTTTTAATTTTTTTTAAAATTTTAAGACAAGTTCTATACAAAATTAATCCTATTTAGGGGTAACCTAAAACTAGACAGCTCCTAACTGTTCCAAGTTGACCTTCAAGCACTCCAAGTTTGACCAATTCACTAAAATCGGTCAGGTAAGTGTAAGATTAACGGGGTCCCCCGTTGCTTTTTTTAGACACCAATTGGATTGACCAGGTCAGCGAACAGAACCAATTAAGTAAATGCCTTTCTTCGGGACTTAATCCCTGAACCACATTCCTAGATACCAATTTAATGATTGAATCTAGCTTGATATAACCCTTAGGTCTTCTTGTCCTAATGAGCTCGGATGTCCCTAGGATCAGGGTCTAATTAATTTTATTTAGAGGCTTGGGTTCATGCAAATGAAGGAGTCTTGTTTGTGGGCTAAGGAAGGGTGATGAAATCCCCACCTTATCTTGTTTAGATTCGTGGCTAAGGAAGGGTGATGAAATCCCCATCTTATTTTATTTAGGTTTGTGTCCTTAAAATGATTTAAGAATGCTATGCATAAACACAAAGAAATCAAACAAATTTAAATTAAAAACTAAACTAAAGTCAAGATAATATGCTGAAAGGAAGTTGAATAATTTAAATTGCGTACCTGACTTCTAGCACTCACCAACTTAAAAGAAATACTATACAGATCAAATTAAAGCAAGAATTTAAAATACGATTTAAAACAAACCAATTTTCCTGGCAACGGTGCCAAAAACTTGATGTGAACTTTAGTTTAACCACAAGTGCACGGTGTGCATAGTAGCACATCTAGCGAGTATGGGTCGATCCCACGAGAAACTTGTATTCGAAATATGTTCAAACCCTCACTTAGAATAGCTGTCAAGAAAAAGCAAAAGTATTTTAAATCGATGAAATAAATAATTTAAAGATCTAGGACTTTTGAATTCACTAGACCAATAATTTTGAAAACTTTTCTAAGGATCTCTTTTATAAAACTTTCCAATTTTCTCTTTTGTAATGACCAAGTATGGATTATGAAGAGATTTAACTCAACCATAACCTATCAAGATTTTATAAGGAAAGAAATAAAAGAAAAATAAATTATAGAGCTATCTATCTTTCGTCCTTCTTGCACCGAATCAAGCATGAATTATGAAGAGATTGAAACCCAGTTCATCAAGTCTCATGACAAGAAATTAAAAAAATAATAATAATAATAAACTCTTAAAAATTAAAGTCCAAAAAAAATTCAAAGACGGGCTTCTAATCATGGTCTAGCTTCATCGCTAATCCTAGCGGAATTTGCTTAGCAAGATATGATTAAAATAAAACTTAAAAAGTAAATTATAAATCAATTAACAAATTGTAGGATTTAAATGCAATAATAAAAATTATCTTAATTGTCGGAATTTAAATAGCATAAAATAAATTACAAGAATGTAATCTGTGCTGAAATTAAAAATTATAAAAAAAATTAAAATTAAAATATTTTTTTATTTCTAATTAAACTTGAATACAAATTATTCAACATCTAAATTATTAATGAGGTTTGGAGTTAAAAAATAAAAATAAAAATAAAATAACTAAAGGGAAGAAAAAAGGAAAGAAAAATGATGGGCTTCTGGCTTCTGCTCCTTCTTTTGCTTCTACGGGCTCTCCTGCTGATCGATTCCAGGTGTTGGGCGACGGGCGTTTATTTATAGCAGAGGAGTCAAACGCGTGAACGTAAAGGAAATCAGTGTCGGTCTTCTTCGATTCTCTATCTTCTTTCTCGTAACCAATACTACCACTGATTCTTTGGTGTTATCCCGAACCTCTCGGTGTTATCCTGCATCTGAGATCGAAAACGTGATCCTCCTGCTCCTTCGGACATCCAGGATCGATCTACTCCCTCAGACATCGAATCTCTCAACAACATGCTGCAGCGACAAGTGGTGATGGGAAGAACTAGGACGGAGAACAGAGGACGGGCAAATTGGGAAGGAGACGATCGGCAGCAAGCTTGGTGTTTGGCATGGTAACGTACGGCTTGGAGCGGCAGTTGACTGATGGAACCGGAGAAGGAGATGGCTTCACATGATGAGCTCTGGATCGGTGCAGGCGATGACTTTGAATGGAGAAGACAAACACGGTGAAGAGTCGAATGGTAAAGAAGCTTGACAGGGACTCGGGATGATGGCTGGTGAGGACTTTCCGGCCATGTGAGAGTGAGGTCGACGGTGAATCCCATGGGAAAATAGCAGCAAGCAGCAGGGGGCGTCGGTTGAGAGAAAAACTGGTGGGTCTCGGTGACTTAGATGGGATTTTTCGGCCATGGGAGACGATAGCCATGGATGGAGGACGGGCGGAGAACGGTGAGCTCGGACAGAGGAGATCATGGCTCTTCCTTGGATCTGTTTTTGGCCATTTTCAGACTTCCGACGACTTCTCGGATGATGAAGAGCTTCTCGGCAGCGAGGGAAAGAGATCCTGCAGCTCCTCCGGTGAAGACATGGCTCGGGGAGGTCTGTGGTCCACGGACTGAACTCGTGGACCCGCGGCAATGGACCGGTCGGCTAATTGGTGAACCATTGAGCTGGCTCACAGTGAACCAACTGCATCAATTTCCGTGCAGAGTCACGAATAATTCCTTCAAATCTCATTTTTCGACTCAATTAAAGTTCAATTTGCATGCCATTTATGCCGTTGGATCCTATAAATCACGCTTTTCGTATTGACGAGATTCTTTCATTAAAACACTGCATCAAAATATTAATTTTAATGAAATAACATAAATTTGATTAATAAATTAATGTACTTATTACTAATTTTTATGTACTTATCAAGTTGTTTTTCAAACAGTGGGGGAAACCGTCGTTTGTTCCTTTAAATCCTCTTCACCGCCACCAAATCGAACCAGATCAAGCTCTCCCACACCATCATTCTCCTCTCCGGTGAGCATTCAAGAGACAGTTGATGCATGGTGAGATTTTTTTTATGGTTTAGAAGGGTTTAAATCTAGTTTTTTTTATTATTTCAGTTTGGTTTGTCTTGGAGCCGTGGATCGTCGGTGGCCGCGTCACCGTCTACCTCCGGTCCGTCGGGCCTTTTCTTGGTGACCGTTTCCATGGTCGCCACCGGCAACCTGGGGAGTGGTTCGGACGAGCCAAGGAAGAACGGGGGAAGGGGAGTTCTAAAGAAGAGAAGAAATAAAGAAAAAGAGAATGAAAAAAAACTGGAAAAGAGAAAAAAAGAAAAGAAAAAAATTATGAGGAGAGAGAGAGAGGAAAGAAAGATGAGAGAGGAAAGGAGAGAAAGAGAGAGAAAATGAAAAAATGAAAAATTAAGAAAAAATGTATGTCAAAAATAATAATAAAATTATTTGAATTGGTTTTTTGGATTTTGGCCAAGATCCAGACCGGACTAAGAATTATTTCCTTATGTTAGTTTATTTTATAAAGGAAATTAATTATATAATTAATCTTGTCAGGGTCTTCATCTTTCTTGTCAATAGAGCATAATTAAAGTTGAGGTTAGAATAGGCAGTAAAGAATCCTTTCGGGTAAGTTATCTTGCCTCTGATATTATATACCAAATATGTTATGTATTTATGAAATATTAAATATATGTAGTATATTTAAATCTGCATTGATTTGCATTGGGTTGCATGCATTGTGTTGGTGTGGATGCTCTCTAGTCCGACTTTGAACACACGAGGATCTAGTTTCCTTTTGGGCCTCCATTGGAGCTATCACTGGCGCATGGCCGTTGAGCGGTATGTGCACACATGATCTAATCTCTTTCGAGGCTAGCCACAGGCTGATCGTGGCCATAGTCAGAGGGATTAGGAGAGTAAAGTAAATTGTTGATCATCCATAGTCGTGTCGGTTACATTTAAGTATACATATTTGCATAGTATTACTGGTTATATTATTTTATGCTTGATATTTTGTTGTATGATGTGTTTATGCTTGTTGTTTGTTATTGGCATATTTATGTTGTATATTGGAGGTGATGATAACTTACTGAGCATGTATAACTCACCCCTATTTTTCTATATTTTTGTTACAGATCTAGAAGATCAATCGGGCTTTGGGACCCGTCAGTGAGGAGCCAGGGTTTAGATGTTACACGTATGTCTAGCTGATAATTATTACATGAATTATGATTTGATGCAGGCCTTGTGTGTCCGAGGAAGAAATAAATTCTATGGCACATGACCGTTTGTTGCACATCCAGCTCGGGTTTGGGGTCGGAGCGTGACAAATTTAGTGGTATCAGAGCCCAGCTATCTTTAAATCAATATGATGTAGTTAGTGAGAGTGGGTAAAATTAGGGTTTTGATGGAATTTTCTGAAATAATTGTCGATACTAAGAGTTTATTTAATTTTATTTAATAGGTGTATATTATGGTCCCAAAGATTTTGTTAAGTATAGAAGACTTGTCCAAATAAAATGTTGTATTAAGCTCTCCTAGCTTAATTTTTGGAAGGATGTCATCGAGGCTAGACAATGAATATATGGAGGTATATTTTAAGGTATATTATGGATTTAATTTATTTTGGAAATCTAATTTTGATAGAATTACAGACAATGATATAAGTGATTAGAAATTAACATGATGATTATTAAGATATTAAAGGATTTGATAATTTATATTAGAGTGCACAGTGGAAGTATGGTGGACTAAAGATATTATGAGTAATTTAAAGTGTATTGTAATGGAAGAATGGATGCTCTTATTGGGATTACTAGATTTGGATAGAATGAATCATGTGAGTTTTGGATCATAGATATTTGAGTTTTGGAAGACTTAGATTTTTTTTTAAAAAAAATTCTAGGCCAATTTTTTTTTTTGTAGGAGGGGAGAATATGAACCCAGCCTTTGGGCCTTTTGGGCTGAAGTCGGCAGCCCTTGCCAACTTCAGTTCGAAAGCCAGAAAAAAAAAATAGAGCTCATAACAAGGGAGGTTGGTTCTCCCTTATCCGGCTGGGGTTTTCACCGGAGGTCTCGAGGGAGGAGTCGTGAGGGGCAAGGGAGGTGGTCAGCGACATGTCAGGATAGGATGGAACTCCGATCAGGGTGGAGTTTGTTTCCCAAATTGTGGGGAAAACCTTCGGTTTGTTCCCTTTAAATCCTCCTCACCGCCACCGAATCGAGCCCGATCGAGCTCTCCCACACCATCATTCTCCTCTCCGGCGAGCATATGAGAGATAGTCGAGGCCTGGTAAAGTTTTTTTTATGGTTTAGAAGGGTTTAAATCTAGTTTTTTTTTATTGTTTCGGTTCGGTTTGTCTTGGAGCTGTGGACCGCCGGTGGCCGTGCCGTCGTCCACCTTCGATCCATTGGGCCTCTTCTCGGTGACCATCCCTATGGTCGCCGTCGGCAATCAGGGGGAGTGGTTTGGACGAGCCTAGGAAGAACGGGGGAAGGGGGGTTCTGAAGAAGAGAAAAAAGAAAGGAAAAGAGAAGAAAAAAATGAGAAAAGAAAAAAAAAGAAAAGAAAAAAATGATGAGGAGAGACAGAGGAAAGAAATATGAGAGAGGAAAGGAGAGAGAAAGAGAGGGAAAATAGAAAATTGAGAAAAAAATGTGTCTCATAAATAATAATAAATTTATTTGAATTGGTTTTTGGGATTTTGGTCAAGATCCAGACCGGACTAAGAATTATTTTCTTATATTAGTTTATTTTAGATAGGAAATTATTATATAATTAACCTTGTCGGGGTTTCCATCTTTTTTGTCAATAGAGCAGAATTAAAGTCGAGGTTCGAATAGGCAGTAAAGAATCATTTCTAGTAAGTTATGTTGACCGCTGATATTATATGCCAAATATATTATATATTTATGAAATATTAAATATATGCAGTATATTTAAATTTGTATTGGATTGCATTGGGTTGCATGCATTGTGTTGGTTTAGATGCTCTCTAGTCCGACTATGATCACACGAGAATCTAATCTCCTTTTGGACCTCTAGTGGAACTATCACTAGTGCATGACCATTGAGAGGTATGTGTACACAGGAGCTAGTTGCCTTTGTTTTAGCTATGCGTGGCAGTTGCTAGCACATGCTGGATATGCATATTTTCTCATGTGATTTTAGAGCTAGTTTTTTTTTTTGGGCCTCCAATGGGACTATCACTGGTACATGACCGATGAACGGTATGTGTACACAGGATCCAGTCTGTTTCAAGGCTAGCCACGGGTCGCTCGTAGCCATAGTCAGAGGGATTAGAAGAGTAAAGTAAATGATTGGTCATTCATAGTCGTATTAGTTGCATTCAAGTGTATACATTTGCATAGTATTAATGGTTATATTATTTTGGTGCTAGATATTTTGTTGTATGATGTGTTTATGCTTGTTATTTATTATCGGCATATTTATGTTGTATGTTGAAGGTGATGATAATTTACTGAGTCTGTATAGTTCATCATGTTTTTCTATATTTTTATTACAGATCCAAAAGATCAATCTGATTTTGGGATATGTCAGTGAGGAGCTAAGATTTAGATATTATATGTATAACGCTGGATAATCATTGCAGGAATTATGATTTGATACAGACCTTGTTTGTCCAACGTAGAAATAAATTTAGGATAAATGACCATCTATTACGGCTCGGGTTTGAAGGCGGGAAGTGACAGTGGTGGTCGCGATGCATGCGGGAAAGGAGGAGGTGGTGGAGGGCGTGGAGGCCCTAAGGGTTAGCATCGGAAAAGGCGGCCGAGGGAAAGATGGGTGGCGTCGCCCTGGGTGTAGCCACCGGATCGGCGGGCCAAGACAGTTCCCCTCGGCGAGAGGCGGTGAAAGGTCGTGAGAATCGCCGGAGTAAACGAGCAATCGGCGATTTTTTTCCTCCAGATGGCCTTTACACGTGTTGATATTTTTGGTTGAACTGGTCCAGCAATGATGCGGTGGACCGTGGACCTTGTTCAACCCATACTTTCTCGCGCTGCCGGGAAGGGGGGAGGGCGAATCGGATCAAATCCAACGCGTCTTCATTTGGTATGGTCTAAATCCAGGATCACGGTGGCGTGCTTTCTAGCTGTTTCTATTCAGCATTCACCATTACTGACCCTGGTTTTGTTTTCGATTCCGACGGCAATTGCCTGCTGTTTAGCTTACCCCTGGATTACTTTTGCAATTTTCTTTGGTTTTGCGTTCATATCTGATATAAGGTATATGATTAACCAACCATCGGCTGCCGGATATGCTCTGATGAAAGTTGAATCTGGAGCCATCCATGGTTAGAGATTAACTTTCTGTAACGCTTCTACTATTCGCTTCCTCATTGAAACTACAGAGGCGGTGGAATTGAGGAGTAATGACAGGGTCGGATGTTAGGCTATTGACATGAGATTATATTTGTTATGTGGAGCATTGCTCACTATTTAATTTAATCGCTCCTTGGTGGATTAACATTATATCGCTGTTTATATAAGTAGAAATAGTAGGAGCATGATAAAGCCTCCGATATATCCAAGGTATAAGAAGAAGTCACCTTGGGAAATCAACAAAGAGATCAATCAACATCTGCGAAGAGAACATCAGGAGTTGGATAGATGAGTAGCAGTACAGGTGACGTGGATTAGAGCCAAGGAGACGTGTGTGAAAGATGCGCCTTCAACTTAGCCCAGGGAAGGAGATGCAAGGACATCACCTATAAGATCTGCAGGAGAAAAGGGCCTAAAGTTTACGTGGCTGCTATTGACCTTAATATGGTTTGCTGAAGCACGGAGGCCCATGGGCTCCATCGCATTGACATCCCGCATGAGAAAGCGTAGGCCTCAATGGGCTTGATAGCCCTAGCCTACGAAGATAGGGCCGAACCTAGTTTTAGCCCGAAAACCAGTAGCACAAAAGTTTCATCAGTCAGTGTATATAAATATACTACATATAATCACACATTCACGATTACTAGGCCATTATTTAATGTCCTGATATAAGTACAGCAAAATATTGCCCATCTTTTAATGAAAGCGATGTGGGTTGGCTAAGCCTACATCAACTCATTCTTGGCTTCATTTGGCCATGAGCCAGACCCCTAACTTGGATCAATGAGTCAGTTATGGAAGAATCGTTACTTTTGTGGCCCAACATTCATATCATACCGAAGTGGATATTATTGCCATCAAATCATCATTTGCTGGGCTATGATAGCTTTTAAAGGCCTTCTAGTCTTCTCCGGTAAGGATGGATAACTGCTTGTTGATGCTCCATCACGAGAACTTGTAAGAACAGTCTCTTCATCGATGATATCCGGTGAAGAATCCTCCGACACTCAAGTTGGTGGAAGAAGTTTGAGCAACAACAACCGGAATTGAGAGCCATGACCAGAAAAATATTAGAATGAACGTATAGAAAGGGGTTATTATAGCATAACGTAATGTATTTTATTGGAGGTTTTTTCTTATTAATTTATGAAGTTATGCATGGTAATGGAATACGTAGAGAAGTGAGCTCTTCTATAATAAATTTTGATAAAATATTTGAATCTTATAGAATCTTTTTTGTTGATATATTTTTTTATTAAGATAGCTGATTCCATTAAAATACTACTCTCCGCGAAAATTGTTTGGCATCAATATTTATTATTTATATTTAAATTTTAAAAAGGACCTAGTGATCTGGGGATGTGGATAAGAGATGGACAAAGTTTTTTTTTTTAAAAAAAAGAAGTGTTTGGATGCATAGCAAAAATCATGCATGAAAAAAATAAAAACAAGAGATGTATGTCGATTATATACTGAACTTTTCAATTGTATTTTATATTGATATCCATGAAGGGATGAACTAAGATTATTACAACCATAAAATTAGACAAATTTAATTTAAAATAATATATTTTCTCTCGTTTGGTGACATAGTATACACAAATTAGTCCCCGGAAGCAAGTAAGAACCTTCTTGATCAAGACTTCCTGGTGCTTTTAGGGAAGATCGAGACCTCGTGTCCTGGTCGAACCCATCTCCAGGTTTCCAGAGCGAGTAATATCCAGTCAGGCTGTTGAGTAAAAGTCACTGCTTACGGTGTTAATGGCATTTCTTGTTACAGTTGTCCCCGCCCACACACACGAAAAATGCAAAAAAAAAAAGAAGCTACAATGCGTTGAACATCCCCCTCCCCAACCCCCCCCCCCGCCCCCACAAATAAAATAAAATAAAATAAAATAAACACCTTGATGCGTAGATCTGGGAAAGGCAGGATCAATGGAGAAATCCGCATATAAATGGCAATAGAAAATCTTCACCGACAATAGAACAGAGAGAAACCAACACCTCCGGCATTTCATTGGTTAACATGGAGCACAACCTGCATGTAGATGGCAATAGAAAGACAAAAATCTCCAAAACTTCAGACCCGAGCAAGGATCGATTGCTTACCTGCAACACTCTCGGATAACATAGCATTTCTCAAGAAAAGAGTGACATTAGCATGGGCAGGGCAAATATAAGCTATGGAAAAATAGTTACACGGAGAGAGACCACCAAAAGGTTAGCCAATTCCAGCGGCACGTTGGCATCGATGCAAATTTTTGTCCCCGACGTATTTTTTTTTTTGGTAAGAATGTCCATGTCTTCCCCCCCCCCCCCCCCCCCCCCCCCCCCCCCCGTGGAATCCCAATCCTTTTTCGACATGCACCGAGAGGAAAAGGCTCATTGGATTTGTTTACTAATCCAGGCATGACTCACGTGAGCCATCTATCCCTTGGACTTTTTATATCGCCAATGATTAGTGGTTAGAATAACCAAATCAAGCAAGCTGTGGTCCAATACGAGACAGCGAGAGTGCTTCGATTTTGTTTGATTGACGGATAAAAGGGCATCAGCCATCAAGTGGGTGTTGATTGAGAGAGTATTAAAATAGAAAGGCACTTGGTTTCCTCTTCGTGGTTCCATGCGGGGGTCAAATCCCCACGTTACGGGGCCAATTTTTCTCACAGAAATTATTTTTTTTGCCTCGTTCTCCTGCCAGCGCCGGAGAAGATTGAGGCGACGGAATAAAGCAATTCGGTCTGCTAACTTGCGTTCTGTTATGTGTCTCCCTTCGGGAGTGGGCCAAGACCGGATACATCTGGGGAAATAAAGAGGGAGCCCTTGAATAGTTGCATCGCGACGACAAATGGCCCACGATGCGGGGTATGACACGGCCACACGAAATAATGTTGCATGAATGCCCGAGTTCGGAACTGTAGCTAGCCGGTAGGGATTGGGAGGTAAGGTAATTGACCTTTTTCTTTTTGTTTTTTGGTTTTTCTCTTTGGTAAAAAGAGTGAATGACTTAACAACTAAGTTGACCCCTCTCTCTTAAAATTTATTTATGCTGGTGCAACCGTGGGCATAATGCTGCCGATCAAAGCGACTTGTTTTCATGACTATCGCATCAAACATAAATTTTAATACATCATTATTAACAAATACGGTGCACCGAGATGTATATTTGATGAATGAAATACATAAAAATAAGTGGTTATGATTGATAGCAAGCATGATATATTTGATGAATGAAATACATAAAAATAAGTGGTTATGATTGATAGCAAGCATGATATATACCGTGCAAAGAATAATTTCTCTCTCTTTTGCTGTAATATAACGAAGAGATGCTATAACGGTCAAAAGGACACTTATTTTATCGTGTTGCTCAAAGATAGCTCCATCTTCCATATGGTAGCATGAACATATATATGAGGACTTTGATATTTCAATCATATTATTCATAATTGTATGCCATTTTTTTTGAAAAAAAAATGATATAAATGGAACTAAGGTTCTATTTGGCTAAGTTTTTGGAGTGCCAAAATGTACTTTCTGGTCCTTCAAAAATTCTTTTAGTTGATACAATAATATTTAATAAAAAATCAAGAAGCTATTTTAGTTTCTTTCAAAAAATATTTTCTGATCGATGCCAGAAAGCTATTTTGATTTAAATAAAATTTTTGGATTACCAAAATACCCATAAATAAAATTTCATTATTACATCTTATATCATATCATATCATATATTATATTATAAATATAATATAATAATAAATTAATATTATGGTATATTATAAATATATAATATGATCTATTATAGTATATTATATAATAAAAATTTAGTCTAATATAATATATTTAATAATGTTATTATATTATACTAATATATTAAAATATGTTATATTATAATCTATTATTAGATTAGATTGTAATCCATTATATTATATTACATTATCATTATAATAATATTATATTATTTTATTTTATATTTTCTATTACATTATATGATGATAATATTACATAATATAATAATTTTATATTATAAATATATAATATAATATGTTATAGTATTGTTATATTATAACAATAATATAACATAATAATATTTAATTATATTATCATATTATTATATAATAATAATATAATATAATATGGTATACTATAAATATTTATTAGATTGGATTATAATCAATTATATTATATTATATTATATTATATTATATTATTATTATATTATTATATTATATTATTTTGTCATATTAAAAATATTTTTGTTTTAGTTATTAAATATGTATTAAAGTTTTAAAGTATTTTATAAATATGGTTACTGTTGATGCTGAATCCCCGTCGACCGGATGGAGTGGTTCGTCCGCCGGATCACCGTCGACCGGAACCTGCAAAATAGATCCCTTGATCGGAAATCTCCCAGCGGGGACACTCCGATGCCAAAGTCAGCAAGAACTCAGGTAACAGAATGGAGAGCTCGAAAGCAAAGGGAAAGAAAAGAAATAAAAAATCTGGAGATAGCCAAGCTTACCTTGAGTGTCCCCTCTTACCAGTATTTATAAGCATAAGTATAACTACTTACGATTATGGGAGTTGGTAAACAGAACTTTCTAATAACTGTAAGTAGTGGTGGTCGAAAAATTAGTTATTTTATAGTTATCCAATCTGAGAGTATCAACTATGTGGGCGGTTGCAATAATCATAACAAACTTCAACTGATTGGGGTTGGAAAAGCCCACATATTCCATATGTCTCATTATTTTATAGAAGATTCGAAGTGAACCCAACATTCTCTTTAGTAGCGCTCCTAGAGGGAATGCTAGCTATACATTTTGGATAAATTTCTTTGGAACTAATCAAGGAAAAACATATGAATACTTACAGTAATCCTGAAAATAGGATAAAATACTCTTCGGACTAGACTGCAGATAAGAAGCCGAAGATATAAAATTGAGAGGCTTGGTCTTCGGACCAGGCTGGAGGTACGAAGCCGAAGGTATAAAATTAATAGGCTTGATCTTCAGACTAGACTGAAGATACGAAGCCGAAGGTATAAAATTAATAGGCTTGGTCTTCGGACAAGACTGAAAATACGAAGCCGAAGATATAAAACGTATCCTTTTGTAGATCAGAATTTTTATCAAGTTCAGGAGATATTTCCTTTAATATACTGATTTGACCGGTAAACCAAAAATTGGGATCGGTTTAAAGAATGAACCAGAAATTGTTTTAAAACTTAACTAGAATATCAAAACAGCTGCCCCCCACTTCCAAGTTCGAAATAATTTTATTTCGAAAAATGGGAGTATTAGGATTTGTCGTTTAGCGGAAACTGATAAGTAATAATGGCGTATTTCTGACACCTGTCTTTCATAATAATTGCTTGGTGGCGTGAAGAACATGGTGAAGATACATGTCACTTCCCCATTGCTGCTTCGAAAAGATGTTTCGAATATGGGAATTCTTTTTAAGGGATTTCTATTAAAAATACTTTTATTTGATCGAGGCAGGACACCTGGCGACAATCTGTGGCTTGATCACTATTGAAAGTCCATCATGGTCGTCCATAACTTTTCACGCGGATTACAATCACCGCCTCATTAATGAGTGACTCCTAAACAATCGTACCCACGATCGGCGCCGTCGATACGGCGCACGATCGAGGAGATCTCCGAATCATTGTGAAATCCCACCATTCTGCCTCTATAAAAAGAGGAGGAACTTCATAAGAAGAACTTCTTCGCCTTCGCTCTCTCCTTCTCTCGCTCTACACTATTATTCTTCGACCAGCCACTTCCGTTTTCTTTGGAGGTAGAGGCCCTTCCTTTTTCCTTTCTCTTTCTTTACAATGTCGGAGTCCGTAAGCAACCCTTCTACCAGTAGGGATTTACCAGGAGGTGAAACTAGTAGAGGGAAAGGTTCGGGTAGGAAGAGGAGTCCAGAGAGGTCTCCCGATACAGTTGCTAGCTTATTATCGCTTGCTAAATTAGAAAGTCTTCGGCACTGATTTCACATCCCGCGAACCTTTAAAACAATCTTCCCAAATCCTAATGAAAGGGTAGATAACCCTCCTGCTAGGTTGATTGCAATATACGAAGACCATCTTAAGGCTGGCCTTCAGCTCCCACTTCATTCTTTTTTTACAAAGATTTTTAACTTTTATCAGATAGTTCTGGCTCAGCTGACTCCGAACAGCTTTAGGAACATTTGTGGGTTCTTAGTCCTTTGTAAGCTTCGGAATGTAGAGCCGAAGACTTCTTTATTTAACTCCCTGTTTATATTGAAAAGAGACTTCCATGGTAAGGGATGGTGGGTCATAGGTCCTCGATTAGGCCGAAGACTTATAAAAGGGACTCCAAGTGCCATACATGGATGGAAACCCTATTTTTTCTTCGTATACTACACCAACTGGGGGTTCAATACTGAATGGAAAGCTCCACGTTTGGATGCAAATGCTGGGAAAAGGGTTCTGAAAGCCGACCAAAAGGACTTTGAAACCTTATCGGAGCTAGAAATCCCCATGTTTAAAGAACCGCTAAAGGAAGAGAACCTTCATCGTGCCCATATCAGCGAAGTCCCAGCAATATGTATAGAGATAGCGGTCTTCGGATTTCTCCCTCTCTTTTTTTTTGATTGAATTGTTTTTCTTTTGACCGCTGGTGAAACAATGAAGCCAAAGCTTAACAAACTCCGACAAGCCACAAGAAAAAGGTCTATACCGATATCAATAGAATCTAAGGCCCGAAAGAAAGCAAGGGCCGAGGTGGCTTCGAGCACACCTTCGAGCTCTCCATTACGCTGCCTGAGTTCTTGCTGACTTTGGTATCGGAATGTTCCTTGCCGGAAGATTTACGGTCAGGGGATCTATTTTACAGGTTCCGGTCGACGGTGATCCGGCGAACGAACCACTCCATTCGGTTGATGAGGATTCAGCGTCAACAGTTACCAAATATCAAACATTTTTTTGTAAAAATTTTAGTTCTCAAAAGAAAACTAAGCTTCTATTTTTGTTCACTCGGAGCCCTCCAAGGTTAATAAAATAACCCTGGAGTCCTTGTTGGTTGGTGGTAGTGAAAAAGTTATGGATATATATAATAAATTCCGTTCATTCGGCTGATACCAGTGGTAGTCAGGTTGACGTACTCACGTTCGGGTGGGGAACGGCTGCGAAAAAATTAATATACGCCGTGTATCGAACATTCCCTGGCTATGATGGGGGACCGTCTAGGGGTGGCCATGCCCGGGGTCTAACTCCTCTCCCCCTTTTTGTTCTATCAAAAAAAAAAAAAAACTTCTATTTTTAAAAATTTCAAAAACTTTCTTTCAATGATATTGTACATATATATATATATATATATATATATATATATATGGAAGCCAAGCTTCGTACAGTGATAACCATTAGAGAATAAAAAATAAGGGCGTCGACCACGGAGAGGATGCTTAATAGTTCTGGATGTTGGATGTTGTGTTTGATGACTGCAGTTAGGCTAGTAAGCAATTCAAGGCCAGGAGAGGAGGGAACTATTCCGTGCAATTTCGGGACTATTGCAAGGATATATTGGTTAGGACAATGGATATTTAGTGAGAAAATTTTTATACAGCATGCATGGTGGAGAAAAAATATGCTGCAGTCACATAAATTCTACTTTTTAACATATATTTAATATATACAACTTTATTTTTTTGTTAAAAATTTTAAATTATAAAAAATATTTTTTTATAAAAAAATATAATATCTCGTGATTTTATTTATGACATTAAGTGATTTAGATTAAGATATCCATATATCATAAAGTTGAGAAATATTTTTATTATTAAAAAATTAAAATTTTTTTATAATAAATTATATGATATCGAGTGAATAGGATCATGGCATCATGTTCACGAAAGAATATTATAAAGGAATGATATTTTTATCATTTAAATATATATTTAATGTCCATAATTTTTTTTTGAAAATCTTGAATGACAAAAATATCTTTTACTTATGATATCTGTTATGGCCGTAACGATGACGTGGCGTGTCTCAAATTTCGTTGGGCGTGATTCGAGCCACGTGGAGTTTTTTGGCAAAATCAGGTGTGGCTCCGCCTTGGCCGAGGTCGAGCCGAGCCCCTCGCTCCTTCGCCAGGTGTCGCCCGGAGACGGGACCATCTCGGCCGAAGTCGAGCGCCCCTCTGCCACTCCGCCAGGTGTCCACCCAGGAGGGGTCCATCTCGGTCGAAGCCGGCGGCTCCCCTGCTCCCTCGCCAGGTGGCACCCTGAGACGGTCCCACCTCGGCCGAGGTCGAGCCGGGCCCCTCGCTCCTTCGCCATGTGTCGCCCGGAGACGGGACCACCTCAGCGGAAGTCGAGCGCCCCTCTGACGCTCCGCCAGGTGTCCACCCAGGAGGGGTCCACCTCGGCCGAAGCCGGCGGCTCCCCCGCTCCCTCGCCAGGTGGCACCCTGAGACGGTCCCACCTCGGCCGAGGTCGAGCCGGTCCCCTCGCTCCTTCGTCAGGTGTCGCCCGGAGACGGGACCACCTCGGCCGAAGTCGAGCGCCCCTCTGCCGCTCCGCCAGGTGTCCACCCAGGAGGGGTCCACCTCGGCCGAAGCCGGCGGCTCCCCCGCTCCCTCGCCAAGTGGCACCCTGAGACGGTCCCACCTCAGTCGAGGTCGAGCCGGGCCCCTCGCTCCTTCGCCAGGTGTCGCCCGAAGACGAGACCACCTCGGCCGAAGTCGAGCACCCCTCTGCCGCTCCACCAGGTATCCATCCAGGAGGGGTCTACCTCGGCCGAAGCCGGCGGCCTCCCCGCTCCCTTGCCAGGTGGCACCCTGAGACGATCCCACCTCGGCCGAGGCAGGCCAACCTGTGCGGAGAAGTTTCCAATGAACAAGAGCACGAGCTCCAAGATTGCCCCTCGAGCCGTGCGCACCGCACCCCGAAGACAGCGCCTGTACGGTCGGCGGCGACACGCGAAACATCGCTTACATTGGCCCGACAGGTCCCGCAGTCGAGAGGCGAAGTCCTGACAAAACAGGGCCCAATACGGGCTTCGTCGGTGCCTGGGAAGAAGAGCACTCACGCTCGGCCCGAGGTTTGGTTGGCGGTCTGACCGGCGCCCCCTCCCCTACTCTTTCCTCGCTAGGCTCGGCAAGCGAGGCCGGGAAGCCGCCTGGCTCCTTGATCCAGAAGGGGAAAGGGAAAGAGACGGAGGGAAGGAGGTGAAAGCGACGAAGGAGCCTCCCAGGGGCGGAAAACGAGAAGGCAACAGGAGAAGATAAAAGGAATGAGAGAATAGACGACAAGGTAAGCAAGCAAGAAACAAAGGCTGGAGACTCCGTTCCAAGAGCAAGATCCAAGATCCCAATAGGGGACCTTTGGCGTGAGCTTGGTGAAGGGACCCGGCCGGGTTTCTATTCTTTCTGGGACCTTTCTTGCTAGCACGATTTCTAAGTCTGGGACTCCTCTGGAGGCCCGTCTCAGAGACTATGTTCCCTCTCGCCGTCTACTAACTTGACCGTCGGAGCTCCCTCGCTGGGATCCCCGACCAGGATTTCTGACCTTGCCTTGCTGGTTCGATCGAGCCAGGAGACTCCAGGGGCGAGACGGTCTAGTCGGATCGGCGGCTCCGAAGCCACATGCACGACCGCGAGATCGGCAACAATATCCATTTGTGAACATGATATTATAATCCTATTCATAGAATATCATAAAGTCGATAATATTTTTATCATTATTTTTTTTAAAATTTTTTACAGTGATGAAAATATTTTTTGATCTTATAATATTGGGATGTCTAATCCAAGCACAGGATATCATAATCCAAACCAACTGGTATCACAAATTTTTTTTTAATAAAAAAATATTTTATCATTTAAAATTTTTAATAAAAAATTAAAATTATAAATATTAAATATATATTAAAAAATAAAATTTATGTGATCTTTATATGATCTGATAGTATATTTTTTTTATATCGTCTTATTCTTTATTCATGAATCAAGGAAGAAGCCCTGTACTTGACCGCGAGAGAGAGAGAGAGAGAGGGGGGGGGGGGGGGGGGGGGGGGCGCCAAAACCGCATGTGACATTGAAGCTTTTTAAAGTGTCAGCTAGACGTAGTACAAGAAGGAAAAAAAAAAAAAAAAAAGTCACAACTGGAGTTCACATTTTATTGCACCGGTGGGGAAGGCACACTTAATTCTCCGTATGTTGTGCCAATAAAGAAAGACATAAAGTTGCTCACCGTTTCGAGGAAAGGGGAGGATTGCAATGAATCATGCAAAATTTATTATTAATACAGATAAAAATGTGGTAGTAAAAGTTAAAAGTAATAAGATAAGAGAAGATGAACATTACTACAGAGACGAGAAGTAGCTAGAATTTAGAAATGAAAAATGGGCAAATTATGCGCCTGATATATATGTGCCAATTGGTTTTATCTCCTGAGTTGTAAGACAAGAAATAATAAACCGGTTCATATTTAGTCCAATCCAGATTAAACCAAAAATTACTCATGAGTAATAAAACTTTTTTTGTATTATCATTCTTGATTCCCGTCCTTAGTTGGAGCCCTAAAAGATCCAAGACAGAGAGTCGTAGAGAAAAAAGAATGATAGAAAAAGCTACTTCCCCTATTCATTATCTACAGGCTTGGTACCGTATTCACTTTGTATCGCCAAGTCAACCCTCCTATAAATAATAAATAGTAGATATACATAAATGCTAACGCATCGATTATAATTATTGCACTTGACCACCCACCAGCTTTCTGTTTTGAAGTTTTTATGGTTGCACCTCACTGCCAAACGCCTGGTTCCAGCTAAGTTGAAGAAATATTGAACCGCTTATTCGAATATATAAAGGTATGGTAGCTTGCATCAACACGGAGCACAGCCTTTTTAATGCTGATGTCATTCAATGAGTCAATTTGTTGATGCAAAGAAGACCAGTGATGATAATATGGTTGTTATCCGGAAAAAAAAAGAAGTTAATATGGTGGCAATGCTGCCACTAAATTTTGAAGCACAGTAGCCTCTAGTTTTGTTTGAGACAATCAAGGTATGGCTGAATTTCTTATTAGATAACATTTTAGCTGTCTTTATATATACATGGTGCCACATATTTTTTATTTATTGATGCTAAAATTTATTAAGCACCAAAAAGATTTGCTAGAGCTGATGGATGTACTGGCATAGGTAGCGCAAGCTGGCCTTTCGGACAGGATACTTGTAAAAAAAGTCCCACAGGAGGAGGCTTCGACGATGACACTCCAATGCTTAGATCAGTATTGACATTAATGGTAAGGGAGTGTATGTGGAAAGGCTTGCATACCTTTTAGACCCCCCTGAAATCCTTTTGTAGGCTGCTATATAGAAGGCGATTTGGTCCTAAACAAAATCTTGTTGGATCTTGTTAGAGATGGCGGAGCCTTTCATCTATCACATAGAGCTTTCTTGTCTTTTGACGGCATCTCATCCCATTAAATGCATCCCTATCGCCATCCGGGTATGTTGCATACTTCATTAAATGGTAGATCCAGATACAAGAAATTCGGACACGTCTCACCTGTTCGCTTAGATTCGACAATAATCAAGGATTTAGGACGTGACGAAGAGTTGGCCACATGGCAAAGACTATGGTAGTGAATGCCGGATGTCGCTTCCTTGGGACCTGAAATGGATATGTCGCCAAGATTTAGCAAGTCGAAGTGCTGGCAGGGCATTTAAGGCCTGGCAACATGCGTCTGAACACTCCTTGAGCAGTCGGCGATGCTTATTAATGCCCAAGGGTATAGGAGTTTGTCTCTACCAGTGCTCGTTTAGGGGCTCATAGCTGAAAGCTTGTATTCGAGTGCTCCTTGAGCAATCAACGAGACTCGTTAATGCCTGAAGATATAGGAGTTGGCCTCTACTGGTGCACGTTCAGGAACTCATGGTTGAAGGCTTGTGGCCAAGCACTCCTTGAGCGGTTGATGAGATTCATTGATACTTAGAGCATAGGAGTTGGCCTCTATCGATTCTTGCTTATGGGCCGTGGCTGAATGCTTGTGGCCAAATGCTCCTTGAGTGATCGGTGAGGCTCGTTGATGCTTGGGGTATAGGAGTTAGCCTCTGCTGGTGCTTGCTCAGGGGCTTATGGCTGAAGGCTCATGGTCGAGCACTCCTTGAGCGATCAGTGAGACATGACACAAATCCTATATCTCCGACTTTACCATATTTCCTACTAACAGATATCCCCTTGCTTTTTGATCTAAACTTCGATGGGATCATCAAAGTATTTAGAGGAAAAGGAGGGTTAAGGGCATGGAGTTCTTTCTCCTGACTTGGAGGCTTACAATCTTTAAAGAGGATCCGGACAGACAAAGCAATGATGCACTCCGCCTTATATTTCTCGATGATACTTTATAGGACGCCCAAATTTACTTTGAGTGATGGAGTGTCCATATCCTGCTAGTTTGGAGGCTTAAAGCAATGATGCACTCCGCCTTATATTTCTCGATGATACTTTATAGGACGCACAAATTTACTTTGAGTGATGGAGTGTCCATATCCTGCTAGTTTGGAGGCTTTATGTGGTAGTCGTTAGTCGTGCTTTTCATTTGAAAAGATGGAATCGATCGCCTTTCTACCTTTTCCCTTATCCTCACATAGAGCGATTCTTTTCTTTTTTAGAGTGTACCCTATTATTCTTTTCCTTCCAGTAGTTTGTCTCCTGCTTCACCCTACGTGCTTCTTTCTTCTCGGGAATTCTTTCTAATGAGTTCACCATCCACGACTCTTTGTCCCTTCTCATTCCTAAGTCAGCATTTCTTCCTTTTCCATAATTTCTTCTTCTTTCTTTTGTTTATCCTCCCAGATACCTAGTTCATGGCGGGTCCTATGAAAGGGAAGTCACATAGGAAGGGTAGTAAAGGAGAGGGCTCCAAGGATCCAGCCATCCCATGCACGAAATGTGCTGAGCCAGTGATCGATGGCCTGGAAGCATACCAATTCTTGATGGATCGAGAATATTTGACACTTGTTCGTATCGGATTTTACGTCTCCAAGGATTACAAAATAGAACTAACCGAACCCGACGCGCGGATAGATGACCCTCCTATGGGTAGGCTAGGTGTCTATGAGGATGTGTTCAAAGCGGGACTTAGGTTTCCTCTCTACCCTTGTGTTCTTGAGCTTCTTACGACATGCAATATATGTTTAAGTGTCCTGATCCCGAATTTGATTAAGCACATCATAAGATTTATGGGGTTATACTTTTTATCTGAGATCTAGCAATCCATTCATTTGTTTCATTCTTTCTTTGCTGCCTGGAGGCACCCCTATGCTAAGGTGTGGTGGTACCTTTTGGCCTAAAAGAGGTCAAAACCCTAATCTCATGTGCCCCTTCTGCCATCAAAGGATGGAAGGAGTACTTCTATTTTTGTGTCATTTTCTTTAATGGATGACTGGTGGTGCAGGCACCAGACTCAGAAGAAGACTTCAGAGCTCCATTTGGATCTCTGATTGACATTGCCCGAGAAATTAGGGTTTGTAATAAAGGTTGACCTGGTCAACCAGTTTATTTATTTTATTTATTTCTTGAGTCACCATTTAAATTTTGTTGAGTCATGTTGACTCGGTGCAAGTCCCAATGTGGTTTCAATTTGGTCCAAAATGGTGCCACATTTCTCTTCCAATCAACTCAAGGTTCAAGCAAGTGGAGGCCACACTCCAAGCCACACGCCCAGCCACACTCCGAGCACACGCCAGAGTCCAGGAGGCGCCATAGAGGCATCCCAGTGTCATGGTCCCCACATCCAAAGAAGAAAAAATCAAATTGGAGGCTAAATTAAAGGAGGCGCCCACACCTGCCTAATTTACCTAAGCAAAGAAGGAAGAAAACTTCTCTTGGAGAAGAAATCAAAGAAGGACATCCAACCTACTCCTAATTGAAGTTCAAATCAAAATCAAAGAGCTTAACTTGGAGTGGAAGAAAAGAAGAAATACCATAAGAAGAAGAGGACTCCAAATCCAAATCCAACTCCAAAGGAGGTGCCATAAAAGTTCCAAAACAATTCCTTTATGGCCGTCCCAATTTTTTTTGGACTCTTGGTCGGCCAAGGGAGAGGATTTTCTACCTAATCTAGGGGTTGGAAGAGTTTAGTCCCACATGGGAATTTGTACAAGCTAGGAAAAAATTTTAGGTCTATATAATAGACCTCTCTTTGTAACTTTAAAAAATCAATGAAGAAAAATTATTTTTGCTATTCTCTTGTGTTGAGCAACCTAGGTTTCTCTTCTTCCGCACTATTCTAAGTGTTGAGCTCCGTGAGGGGGTAATCCGGGTTCCATTGGAGCCTTGAGGAGGTGAGAGATCTCCATCTTTATCCAAAACCCTAGGTTAGCCACTTGAAATTCCAAAACCCTAGCCACCTTTCATTATTTTCCATCCACCAAACCCTAGATCCATCCATCTCCCACGGCCTCTCTCTCTCTACAAGTCCAGGCCGTCCACCTTCATCCAGATCCAGTCCGGCTACTTCAGATCCAGAGCAAGTTCCAAGGAAAATCACATCAGCATCCAGGAGAATCCAGTTTTCAGCAATTTCGATCTTCAAGTTCATCAACCTGGTAAATCTTTTCCTTGACTCTCTGATTCCATCAATTATTTTTCTTCTCTTCCAGATCTTGAGTTCAGGAGAAGCCAACCCGCCAAAGGACCAGTATTGGAGGATCCATTACGAAGATATCCGACTCCGAGGATCCAACAATCTGCTCGGGAGAGTTCTTCCACCAAAATCTGTGAAGATCATTGTCTGGTTAGATAAACCTTCCCTTCTCTTTATTTCTGTTTTGTTGAAGCTCGGAGTGAAACCCTAGGTCTGGGAGTTTCTCAACCCCCAGCGATCCGTTGCTTCTAAACTACTCTGATACTTTAGTTTCCTTAAAATTGTGCTTTCAATTATCATATTAGTCTCTTTCAATGTTAGGTTAACTTTTCTTTGATTTGAAGCCAACTTCTACAAACATATAAAAATAACAAAAAAATTAGTTAATCTTAATCTACTTCCGCATCGTGTCCCTTTATTTGTTCTGCATCATTTTTGGTATCAGAGCCCAGTCTAGGGTTTCTGATTTGCTTGCTTGCTTTGATTGATCTCCTTTTATTTTGTCTGCTCGAAGTAGACTCCCCAGGACGTCCGGTCCTAGGAACTAAGCGAGGCGCAAGCCTCCTCCTCCCATTCCACGGGGTGTTCCTAGGGCGTGTAGGGGATCCATTGGGTTATAACTTCGTAGCAGGGATTATAAACGGGGAAGACAATCTAGTTGCAGCCCGTAATTTCCCTGTTATCTGAATTATTTCTCCCTGCATAAAACTCCGAATTGCATGATTTTTGCTTCGTTGAAACCAGTATAATTGAACCTATTTTCCATAATTTTTCTGCGATTTATTGGTTTCGATAAAAACTCTGAGAATTAAAATACAGCAACTCTGTTTTTTTTGTGTTCTGCAATTCAATTCTTTTTTGGAGTGATCATCTCATAATTTACTTAAGGGCAATTGAGCATCTAAGATAAGGGGAGGAGTTGATTACCTCTCCTTAGCCCAAAACCACCATCCAATCATTCGAACCTAGACCTAATTTAAAATCAGTTAGACCTAATTTGTCCTAGTGGGCTAGGGACACCAATTGGTCGGGTCTAGGCTAGTGTTGAGTCAGTTTGCTGAGTTATTCTGTGTGTGCTTAGCACTCAGTGTCTAGAACGGTGGTTCAGGGACTACGTCCCGAAGGGCTTGTGTGCTGGTCCGCCTACCTGGCCAATCACTGATTGGTGTCTAGGATTGGCGATCAGGGATCTAACACTCCCCTTACACCTGCCTGGCTGAGTCCTGAGTTACTACAGGCTAGCTTGCCACTCTGATTGGGCATCTAGTTTGGACTCTAGGTCTAGTGATCCAGTAGTCGATTTAGTCTAGTCTCATTTTGTGTGCTTGCTTGAATCATCATGTCTACCAGAAACGGAGTGCCATATCAACCTGGTCAAACCCAACCTGATTTAGAGGCCATGATCAGAACTCTTACTGAAAGTATGGCTAAAATGAATCAGGATATGACAAACACTGTGGCCCAGTTTAGCGCACAAATTCATGAGGATCTTACCCAACTTAGGGACCGAGTCCAAGTACTTGAAGAACTTAGACATCGGAATTGGACTCCTGACCCCGATTTTAATGTGCCTCAGCCTCACCCACATCAGGAGCCTAGAAGGCCTTTATATAGAGATCCTGAACCTAATCATAGGAGGCCTGACCCAGAGCCTGAAGATAGAGATGATAGGTTCATCAGGAACATCAAATTAGATGCACCCACTTTTGATGGTAGTCTGAACCCTAAGGTGTATTCTGATTGGGAGGGTGAGATGGATCAATACTTTGAGTGGTATGCTATGTCTGAGGAGAGGAAATACAAGTTTGCCAAGATGAAATTAGTGCGTCAAGCTAGGTTATACTGGGGGAACATTGAGCTAACCACTAGGAGACGGAATGTTGAGCCCATAACCACTTGGCAGGGTATGAAAGAAAAACTGAGAGATAAATACCTACCCATTTCATACCAGCAAAACCTGTTAGACCAATGGCAAAACCTGAAACAAGGAAACCGATCTGTCTCAGACTACATAACTACTTTTGATGAATACCTAATGAGATGTGATGTGAGTGAAGCCCACGAAGTCACTTTGTCTAGATTTAGGGCTGGACTGAGGGAAGATATCAAGAGAGAACTATTTCTGAGAGAGGTTACTGATCTAGACCAAGCCTACCAGATTGCACTGAACACTGAGAAATTTCAGAGAGGACCTATACCTTCTAGGGTTAGTGCCCCAATCCCAAGGAATGGACCTAGTCAAGTTATCCCTAGTAAACCTTTTCAGGGTACTTCTACCCCTAGGCCCATGGACAAAGGTAAGGCACCTGACACCCAGAGAACCCCTAGTTTAAATATCACCTGTTTTAAGTGTCAGAAACCAGGTCACATTTCTAGTCAGTGTACTGCCATAGCCTGTTTCAAGTGTCATAAGGTAGGTCATGTTGCTAGCCAGTGCCCACGGAGATCCCTTTACATAGAAGAGGGAGAGAATGATAATTCCGAGCCCAGTGAGGAATTTGAAGAAGAAGTTTATGAGGCCGGAATGAATTTGGTTGAGGAGTATGAAGGAGAGGAGGAACCCAATGAATCTGACCAATTAGGAGTTGTAAGATGCATCCTATCCCAGAATCTAGTTCAAGAGGATTGGCGTAGGACTAACATCCTACAGACTTTTCTTAAATTAGGGGATAAGGTATGTAAGATCATCATAGATAGTGGGAGCTGTGTAAATGCCATCTCTACTAGCACTGTCAAGATGTTAGGCTTAATCCCAGTTCCCCATCCCAACCCCTATAAGGTTTCCTGGGTAGATTCTACCTCCATACCCATCCAGTCTAGATGTCAAGTCCAAATCCAAATGCAATCTTATCACGAAAAGATTTGGTGCGATGTCTTACCCATGGGGGTGAGCAGTATAATTCTCGGAAGACCTTGGTTGTATGATCATGATGCCACCCTCTTAGGAAAATCCAATACCTGTATCTTTAGTTTCAATGGGAAGAAGATTACGATCCATTCCGTTCCCCCTAAGGACAAGGTAACTAAAGGAGCTGGTAAGGTTAAGGAGATGAAAACTGGAGTGAACCTAATCAGTGCTAAGGATCTAGAACAAGAAATTCATAGTGGTTCACCCATCTGGATGTTGACTGCTAAGGAGCTTAGAACTTCGGAACCCTCAGAGCCTCCTCAAGAAGTTAAACCTGTGTTAAAAGAATTTGAGGATGTCTTTCCCGAGGATTTGCCAGACCACCTTCCACCTCTTAGGGATATCCAGCATGCCATAGATCTAATCCCAGGAGCAACTTTGCCCAACTTGCCCCATTACAGGATGAATCCATCTGAGCATGAAGAACTGCAAAAGCAGGTTGGAGAATTATTGAGGAAGGGGTTTATTAGAGAAAGTCTTAGCCCTTGTGCAGTCCCAGCCTTACTGACCCCAAAGAAAGATGGCACGTGGAGGATGTGTATTGACAGTCGTGCCATCAATAAAATTACAATCAAGTATAGGTTTCCCATCCCTAGACTAGATGACATGCTTGATATGATGGCTGGTGCAATGGTTTTTTCTAAGATTGATCTCAAAAGCGGCTATCATCAGGTTAGGATTAGACCCGGGGATGAATGGAAAACTGCTTTCAAAACTAAGGATGGTCTTTATGAATGGGTTGTTATGCCTTTTGGGTTGTCCAATGCCCCTAGTACTTTCATGAGAATTATGACCCAGGTACTTAGAGCTTTCATAGAAAAATTTGTGGTGGTCTATTTTGATGACATCCTGATCTATAGTAAGACCCCAACAGATCACCTAGACCACCTTAGAGCAGTCTGCCAAGTTTTGAGGAATGAGAGACTCTACGGTAATCTTAAGAAGTGTGAATTCATGACTAGTAGAGTTATCTTTCTTGGTTTTGTAGTAACCCCTGACGGCGTGGCGGCCGATCCTGAGAAGATTAAGTCCATAGTAGACTGGCCAGAGCCAACCAATGTGCATGAAGTTAGAAGTTTCCATGGCTTGGCTACCTTCTATAGGCGATTCATCAAGGGGTTTAGTACTTTAGCTGCTCCAATCACTGATTGTATTAGGAAGGGAGAATTTCATTGGACTAAGTCAGCCCATAAAGCCTTCCTAGATCTTAAGGATAAAATGACCCAGGCACCCATTCTGAGATTACCCGATTTTTCTAAAGTATTTGAGGTTGCCTGTGATGCTTCAGGTGTAGGAATAGGTGGAGTCCTAAGCCAAGAGAATCATCCCATAGCATTCTTTAGTGAAAAACTTAATGATGTTAAGCTTAGGTATTCTACCTATGATAAGAAATTTTATGCGGTGGTGCAAGCTTTGCGTTACTGGAGACATTATTTGCTACCGCAGGAATTTGTACTATTTTCGGACCATGAGGCTCTTAGATTTCTGAACTCCCAAAAGAAGCTTAACCCTAGGCATGCTAAGTGGGTAGAATATATCCAGTCCTATACTTTTGTCCTGAAACATAAGGCTGGAGTTGAGAATAAGGTAGCTGATGCCCTTAGTCGCCGATCTCTGTTATTAACTTCTGTTAGAACTGAGGTCATAGGGTTTGAGCAAATCAAAGAGGAATATGAGTCTTGTCCGGATTTCACAACTGTGTATCAGGATCTAGTTCAAGGACCATCTAGTAATCACCAGGATTATACCCTTGTAGATGGTTTTTTGTTCTTCAAAAATAGGCTTTGCATCCCTAGAACTTCTCTTAGGGAATTTTTGATTTGGGAAATCCATGCTGGAGGTTTAGCTGGCCATTTTGGAAAAGACAAGACCATTCTAGCTGTTGAAGACCACTTTTTCTGGCCTAGCTTGAAAAGGGATGTAGCTAATATTGTAGCTAGATGTCGAACCTGCGCTGTTGCCAAACAGCGAAAACAAAACACTGGCCTTTATACCCCACTCCCTGTCCCAGATCGTCCTTGGCAAGATGTGAGTATGGATTTTGTGTTAGGTTTACCTAAGACCCAGAGGAGACATGATTCTATCTGTGTCGTAGTCGACCGATTCTCTAAAATGGCCCACTTCTTGCCTTGTTCCCAAACCTTTGATGCGTCTAAGGTAGCCACACTTTTCTTCAATGAGATAGTTAGACTCCATGGCCTACCTAAGACAATCGTTTCAGATAGGGATGTCCGGTTCACCAGTTACTTTTGGAAGACCCTTTGGCATAAGTTAGGGACAAAACTTAAGTTTTCAACTGCCTATCATCCCCAAACTGATGGCCAAACTGGAGTAGTGAACCGTAGCCTAGGAAATCTGCTGAGATGTTTTGTTGGTGAAAACACCAGAAATTGGGATTTATACCTACCAAGGGCAGAATTTGCGTACAATGACTCGGTCAATAGGTCTACGGGTAAGAGTCCATTTGAAATTGTACATGGGTACAAACCTCACACACCTCTTGACCTAGTCCCTTTACCTGTCCACACTCGAGTCTCCGAGTCTGCTGAGAATTTTGCACAGCATGTAAAAGACTTGCATAAAGAAATTCATGCCAAAATAAATTTAAGTAATGAAACTTATAAGAAGTTGGCTGATACTCAAAGGCGAGTCAAATCTTTTGTTGAGGGAGACTATGTGATGATTAGGTTAAGGCCTGAACGGTTTCCTCCTGGAACCGTTAGAAAGTTACATGCTAGGGGAGCTGGACCATTTAGAGTGGTAAAGAGAGTAGGATCCAATGCCTATGTGCTCGAGTTGCCTCCAGAACTAGGCATTAGCTCTACTTTCAACATTACAGACTTAGTAGAGTACAGGGAGCCAGCTGTGATTCCTAGTGAGCCTTTTGAGCCTAACCCTATCATTGAGAGTGATCCCGACCCTGTGTGTCCACCAACAAACTGGCCTGTGAGGAAAGAGCATATTGAAAAGATCCTGGATGATCAGGTTATCTCTACTCGTAATCGAGGATACCAAAGGTACCTGGTCCGCTGGCAAGGAAGGCCAGATTCTGATGACTCTTGGATCTCCCGAGAAGAATTACAAGAATTGGACCCAGACCTCTTGGAGAGATACCAGAGCCAACTTGAGCCTTACTCGACAGGGTTGAGTTCCTCCCACCCTGGGAGAATTGGTGCGGGCACCAGACTCAGAAGAAGACTTCAGAGCTCCATTTGGATCTCTGATTGACATTGCCCGAGAAATTAGGGTTTGTAATAAAGGTTGACCTGGTCAACCAGTTTATTTATTTTATTTATTTCTTGAGTCACCATTTAAATTTTGTTGAGTCATGTTGACTCGGTGCAAGTCCCAATGTGGTTTCAATTTGGTCCAAAATGGTGCCACATTTCTCTTCCAATCAACTCAAGGTTCAAGCAAGTGGAGGCCACACTCCAAGCCACACGCCCAGCCACACTCCGAGCACACGCCAGAGTCCAGGAGGCGCCATAGAGGCATCCCAGTGTCATGGTCCCCACATCCAAAGAAGAAAAAATCAAATTGGAGGCTAAATTAAAGGAGGCGCCCACACCTGCCTAATTTACCTAAGCAAAGAAGGAAGAAAACTTCTCTTGGAGAAGAAATCAAAGAAGGACATCCAACCTACTCTTAATTGAAGTTCAAATCAAAATCAAAGAGCTTAACTTGGAGTGGAAGAAAAGAAGAAATACCATAAGAAGAAGAGGACTCCAAATCCAAATCCAACTCCAAAGGAGGTGCCATAAAAGTTCCAAAACAATTCCTTTATAGCCGTCCCAATTTTTTTTGGACTCTTGGTCGGCCAAGGGAGAGGATTTTCTACCTAATCTAGGGGTTGGAAGAGTTTAGTCCCACATGGGAACTTGTACAAGCTAGGAGAAAATTTTAGGTCTATATAATAGACCTCTCTTTGTAACTTTAAAAAATCAATGAAGAAAAATTATTTTTGCTATTCTCTTGTGTTGAGCAACCTAGGTTTCTCTTCTTCCGCACTATTCTAAGTGTTGAGCTCCGTGAGGGGGTAATCCGGGTTCCATTGGAGCCTTGAGGAGGTGAGAGATCTCCATCTTTATCCAAAACCCTAGGTTAGCCACTTGAAATTCCAAAACCCTAGCCACCTTTCATTATTTTCCATCCACCAAACCCTAGATCCATCCATCTCCCACGGCCTCTCTCTCTCTACAAGTCCAGGCCGTCCACCTTCATCCAGATCCAGTCCGGCTACTTCAGATCCAGAGCAAGTTCCAAGGAAAATCATATCAGCATCCAGGAGAATCCAGTTTTCAGCAATTTCGATCTTCAAGTTCATCAACCTGGTAAATCTTTTCCTTGACTCTCTGATTCCATCAATTATTTTTCTTCTCTTCCAGATCTTGAGTTCAGGAGAAGCCAACCCGCCAAAGGACCAGTATTGGAGGATCCATTACGAAGATATCCGACTCCGAGGATCCAACAATCTGCTCGGGAGAGTTCTTCCACCAAAATCTGTGAAGATCATTGTCTGGTTAGATAAACCTTCCCTCCTCTTTATTTCTGTTTTGTTGAAGCTCGGAGTGAAACCCTAGGTCTGGGAGTTTCTCAACCCCCAGCGATCCGTTGCTTCTAAACTACTCTGATACTTTAGTTTCCTTAAAATTGTGCTTTCAATTATCATATTAGTCTCTTTCAATGTTAGGTTAACTTTTCTTTGATTTGAAGCCAACTTCTACAAACATATAAAAACAACAAAAAAATTAGTTAATCTTAATCTACTTCCGCATCGCGTCCCTTTATTTGTTCTGCATCAACTGGGGTCTGGGTGAGCCAACCGAACCTTTCCCAAGCACTCCCAAACTAAGTACCAAAGAGGAGATGAATTTTGAAGCTCTTAATAAATTCATGGTCCCTGATTTGGAATAGCTCTTATTTGAAGAGTCCCTTTAAAAAGCGGGGCTTAGCCAGCTCCCTGAAGGTGGGTCTGGAAATTCTCTCTTATTCTAATCCGTTATATTCCTATTTCTGACTAGTTGACTAGTCCACTGATATAAAGCTCAAGGATGCTGAGGCCATGAGGAAGAGGTTAGCCCAAAAAAAAGGGCCACACTTCTACTGGGGGATCCAAGAAGGCCAGGCTTTCTGAGCCTAGGCATGTGGAGGTTTTGCCCAAATTTAATTATTCCAAGGCGATCGAAACTTCTTTAATAGTTATCTCGACCTCCCAAAGACATCGGTCGGATCAACTAATCATCTATCTGCTCCTCTTCCGGCTCGAGAAAATCAAGGGCCCTTGCTGATCCTAAGTCGAGGGGTCCCCAAGATGTGTGGATCATTAAACATGGGAGGTCCGTCATGAGATCTTTGAAAGGAGCCTTTTTGAATAGTTAGATGAGCTCGGGGGGATGCACTATGATGACTTGGAGACGAGAGCGAAATTATCAATGCAACAGGTATTTCATACTCAACCTTCACTTTTAGTTTTTGATCAATCAATTTATGATCTTGCTCTTCTTGCAGTTCATGCATGTACAGCTAATCTACTGAACCGGGCCTTTGATAGCGGAAGCATTATCAGAAGTTGAAGAAAGACATCACAAAGGCCCAATGGGAGGCTGAGATAGCGAACGCGACATCTAAGCTCTCAAATGAAGTACTCTCCACGGTAAAGGCTGAATTGGTCGAGGTGAAAGCTGATTGGGCTTGGGAGAGGGAGAGAGCAGAGTTAGAGTTGGTGAATGCCAAGAAGGAAAAGGCAGAGGCAGTGGAGAAGTTCAAGACTTTTGAGGACTTTGTAGTAGAGAATGCCCAAGCCATAGCCGACTTTCAAAAGTTGAAGGAATTCTTTGCCCTCTACCGAGATTTCGGTTAGGAGCCTTGAGGAAGGCATCAACAATGGGGAGTAGGAGGTTCAGGAAGCTATTCTAGAGTATTTCCCAGGGATAAAGCTTGATTTCATGGACACGGATGAAGGGCCTGGAGGCAAGCTTACCAGCACATCCATTGAAACCCCTTATGCCGAGCCCGTCTTTGCTTCTTCCATCATCTCCAAGCCCACCGGCCCGATTGTTGCTAATCCCATCCAAGCCAATCCCATCTCTGCTGTCAGGCCTACTTCTACTAATTCTTCCATCTGGGCCAAGCCTTCCTTTGCTGCCACTAATCCCAACGAGAAGGTTGGGAACCGAAACCATATATCTTTTGTTTCTTTTTTTTATGCTTGAAGCTTCTCGAACTTTGTAGCTCTGTTTAAAATAATGTAAGAATTTTTTTTTGAAAGCAATGAAATGAGAAGTTACGTCTTCCACATCTTGCACTTTATATTTATTGTTCATAACTTCCCTTAGGACACCCTCTTGTTGTTGGAAGCACCGATGCCCACCAAGCACCTCTGCAAAGCTATTGATATCAGGGTGTATGTTTCTGAACAGGAGAACTGGATTGAGCTGCAAAGAAGAAAGCTTCTGATCAGAAAAGAAAGCTATTAAAGATGCATAAGGTGCTAAAGAGGGCCTATGAGGAAGTGGATCACTGTCGCTCAAAATACATCAGCTATATTCTTGAGAAAATTGTACTCGAAACTGTATTCACCGGGGAATAGGGAAAGCTACTAGAGCGGATTTCTCAAATTTCCTGGAATGTTGTTGATATGGCTACATCGCTGACATGGAGCGCGTATCAGGTCCAGCTGGACACGGTCAGTACCACGTGGATTTTTTCTTTTAAAAGATCCCCCGTTCGGGAAGAAGTGCTCCTACTCCTTCGCCAGGTGGCACCCTAAGCCGAGTCCACCTCGGTCGAAGTCGAGCCTCTCCGCCACTCCGTCAGGTGTTCACCCAAGAGGGGTCCACCTCGGTCGAAGCTGGCGGCCCCTTGCTCCCTTGCCAGGTGGCACCCCAAGATGGGTCTACCTCTACCGAGGTCGAGATGGGCACTCCTGTTCCTTTGCCAGGTGGCACCCCAAGACGGGTCCACCTCGGCCGAAGTCGAGCCTCTCTTCGCCACTCCGCTAGGTGTCCACCCAGGAGGGGTCCACCTCGGTCGAAGCTGGTGGCCCCTCGCTCCCTCGCTAGGTGGCACCCCAAGACGGGTCCACCTTTGCCAAGGTCGAGCCGGGCCCTCCTGCTCCTTCGCCAGGTGGCACCCCAAGACGGGTTCACCTCGGTCGAAGTCGATCCTCTCTCTACCACTCCGCCAGGTGTCCACCCAGGAGGGGTCCACCTCGACCGAAGCTGGCGGCCCCTCGCTCCCTTGTCAGGTGGCATCCCAAGACGGGTCCACCTCTGCCGAGGTCGAGTCGGGCCCTCTTGCTCTTTCGCCAGGTGGCACACCAAGACGGGTCCACCTCGGTCGAAGTCGAGCCTCTCTCTGCCACTCCGCCAAGTATCCACCCAGGAGGGGTCCACCTCGGCCGAAGCTGGCGACCACTCGCTCCCTCGCCAGGTGGCATCCCAAGACGGGTCCATCTCTGCCGAGGTCGAGCCGGGCCCTCCTGCTCATTCGTCAGGTGGCACCCCAAGATGGGTCCACCCGGCCGAAGTCGAGCCTCTCTCTGCCACTCCGCCAAGGGTCCACCCAGGAGGGGTCCACCTCGGCCGAAGCTGGCGGGCCCTCGCTCCCTCGCCAGGTGGCACCCCAAGACGGGTCCACCTCTATCGAGGTCGAGCTGGGCCCTCCTGCTCCTTCACCAGGTGGCACCCCAAGATGGGTCCACCTTGGCCGAAGTCGAGCCTCTCTCTACCACACCGCCAGGTGTCCACCCAGGAGGGATCCACCTCGGCCGAAGCTGGCGGCCCCTTGCTTCCTCGCCAGGTGGCACCCCAAGACGGGTCCACCTCGGTCGAAGTCGAGCCTTTCTCTGCCACTCTGCTAGGTGTCCACCCAGGAGAGGTCCACCTCGGTCGAAGCTGGCGACCCCATGCTCCCTCGCCAGGTGGCACCCCAAGACGGGTCCACCTCTGTCGAGGTCGAGCCGGGCCCTCCTGCTCCTTCGCCAGGTGGCACCCCAAGATGGGTCCACCTTGGCCGAAGTCGAGCCTCTCTATGCCACTCCGCCAGGTGTCCATCCAGGAGGGGTCCACCTCGGCCGAAGCTGGCGGCCCCTCGCTCCCTCGCCAGGTGGCACCCCAAGACGGGTCCACCTCTGCCGAGGTCAAGCCGGGCCCTCCTGCTCCTTCGCCAGGTGGCACCCCAAGATGGGTCCACCTCGGTCAAAGTCGAGCCTCTCTCTGCCACTCCGCCAAGTGTCCACCCAGTAGGGGTCCACCTCGACCAAAGCTGGCGGCCCCTCGCTCCCTCGCCATGTGGCACCCCAAGACAGGTCCACCTCTGCCAAGGTCGAGCTGGGCCCTCCTGCTCCTTCGCCAGGTGGCAACCCAAGACGGGTTCACCTTGGCCGAAGTCGAGCATCTCTGTGCCACTCCGCCAGGTGTCCACCCAGGAGGGGTCCACCTTGGCCGAAGCTGGCGGCCCCTCGCTCCCTCGCCTGGTGGCACCCCAAGATGTGTCCACCTCTGCCGAGGTCGAGCCGGGCCCTCCTGCTCCTTTGCCAGGTGGCACCCCAAGACGGGTCCACCTCGGTCGAAGTCAAGCCTCTCTCTGCCACTCCGCTAGGTGTCCACCTAGGAGGGGTCCACCTCGACCGAAGCTGGCGGCCCTCGCTCCACCGCTAGGTGGCACCCCTTGACAGGTCCACCTCGGCCATAGTCAGCCTTACTCTGCAAAGCCTCGGGGAGGCAGGGACACAGGTCGCGAGGTCGCCACTAGAGCCATCGCACGCCGCGCTCCGTACAAGATGCCGGTATGGCTTGTGGTAATATGCGAAACCTCGTTTACACCAGTTAGTCAGGGCCCCGCAACCGAGGAATGAAATCCTAGTGGGCAGGAGCCTGAAATGGCTGGAAGCCCACCGTCAACGCCCTGAAAGGAGAGCTCCCGTGCTCGGCCCAAGGCCTCACCAGTCTTCCCCCTTTCGTGACATACTGCGGACGAGGCGGGCAGGCTACTTAACTCCCGGACTCGAAGAAGAAGGGGAAGGAGAAGGTCCAAAGGTCTCAGGGAGCCCCCTGGAGGGGACGTGGGCTGAAGGCAGTTCGGTGGTATAAAAGGGACGGTAAAAATGGACGGAAAGGTAGGTGGAAAAATGGAGAGAACACCAAAAGAACGATCCGGGAGGATCCCGAGAAGTCTTGAGGCGAGAGCTCGGTGGCCCTAGCACGAGAGGCCGGGCCTCAACTCCTCTCTTCCACACACTTCTTTCATTTTACATCTCCTCTAAGCACGGGGATCCTTCAGGAGCCCGCCTTAGAGGTCCTGTTTCATCTTGCCGCTCTCTGACTTGATCGTCGGAGTGCTCCCGTCGGAACCCCCGGCCCGGGTCTCTGACCTTGTTTTGCAGGTCCGAAAATTTAGAGATCTCGAGATGAGAGAGTCCGAGAACCGGCGCCAGCTCACGAGCTACAGGCCACCGCGGCGAGATTGGCAATAGTTGTTATCAGGATAGCTCGAATACGAGATCAACTTGCCTTCATTTATGGGGAGATCTCGGGTTTGAATTCATTGCTTACATCTCAAAATGCTCGTTGGAAGATCAATACTCGTCGATCGAACTTCAAGACAAACTTCATTGGGCCAGGTGAAAGATTTACAGTCTCAAGCAATCCTCAAAGTGCAAAGGCTTAGCGATCGACCCAGAAATTGGAGGGCTACGTTGGCCATCCCCTCTGTATCATTTAGGCCACCCCTCGCAAAGTCAGAGTCTCCATGTGGTGGTTGTCCACCTGTAGGTGCTCTTGAAAGGTCAGGGTAGCTTTCCACGGCATTGTATCAACTAGATCAACCGCCCTAGGAGGAATCACACAGTGCACCAAGAGTCCATGCATTGGGAGGCTTTAAAGCCGGTCAAGATGTCGGTCAACATCTACCCGCTGATCCGTTCAGCAGTGTTGATCACAAAATCATTGTCGATTGGGTTGCCGATCCAGGTCTCGGAGTCATCGATAATCTGATTATCGATCCCAATCAAGGGAGTGTCAACGTGCAACTAGTGCTCAAGAAGCACAAGGAGGCAGTACTATGAGAAGTTATATGTTTAATCAAGGCCATCAAATGGGGTATAATAGCTATAAATCTCTGATACGGGTCCTCCACTTGATAATAGATCTTCATCATTTGCCTCCTTCGAGTATGGATGTCAGCAAGTTCATCATGTAACTTGTGTTGAATCCGAGCCCTTCCCAGAAGAAATGGGCAGACGCTTCTCATCAAGGGGTGTCACTTCAATTGGAGAGTTTCTTTAGAAGCTTGGGAGTAGCCAAAGGTCTGCCACCTTCTACAACGAGGCCTACGTGAAGGTGAAAAACATCTGCACCTAGCATACAATATGCAAGAAACATGGCAGAGAATATGTATTTTAAAACATTTTTAAGACATGCACATTGGAAGGCTCGATAGATATATCTAAACTATCTATTGATCTGCCCACAACAGGAACTAGTATAAAGACCTAGCATGCATATAACATCAAAAACAACACAATATAAAGGTCATACCTCTATACCTCGACGAGTGCTGGAGAGAAGCTGTGAAGAGCTGAGAGGAGGACGATGGCGCTCGAGCCACACACGCGTCTGGCCTTTACAGGATATCCACACCTGGGCTTGACTATGATCAACTCCCTCGGAGTGCTAGCTCTTCGGAATCCTTGGGCCGAACTTCTTCTTCCAAGAAGATTAGAATGAGAGCAGAAACCCCTTCCCAAATCTCTTTCCCAATATCCTAGCTTGATCGCTAGGTTGCTCATACCCAATCCCTAAACCTCTCACAAAACCCTTCTTCTTCCTCTCTCTTTTTTCTCTTGTAACTTGTGTTGTTTTCTTGTGTGTAACCCCAGCAGCCACTACAAAGACCTCTATTTATAGGAGCTGCCATGAGAGGGAGGAGAAGGAAGGAGGAGAGATGGAGGGAGAGAATGGGGGAGAGGATCAAGGCCATGCCAAATGGGTCTAACCCATTAAGGCATGTATGGCATTCATACCATGAAGCCTTGGAGCCAAAACTGGTTTGAATTCGAAATTCAAACCAGGTCAAAACCTGTCCAAAAGACTCTCATGAAATCCTCCCAGATTTCTACTCGTCACAGGAAGTGTCGAAACTCGAAAATTGCCAAGTGTCGATACTTTACCAAGTGTCGACACCTACAAAAATCCAAGTATCGACACTTGGAGCAAAGTTAACCATATTGACTTCAGGTGATGGCAAACGATTCTCAATCGTTGATTAGCCCAAAAGATCAGATAGAAATCTTCTATGGTGTGTGACCCATAGATTCGAACACTAAACCAGTAGCACTGGAATATTTCCAGTACCAGTCAAAGTCCTCATCTAGCAATGATACTCGACGTCCGGATTGGTCGAAGATGCAGAGCACCTCACAAGAAACTCTGGCATATGGTTGCCGCATAATTAATCCCTTTGACCTTATAATGCTCAGGATGACTTGGGGCTCGACTGCCAATCCTAATTTGGTCCATCCATATCATGTCTCAACCTCACAAGTTCTGTGACTCCTCACAAGAACTATCATGGCCAAGGTTTTACTAAATTGAGACATAGTGAGCCATTCACTCCAAACTATTTGGAGAGGTCAATTCCATCTTGATCCACCACCACTCCATAAGTACTTGACTGCACCCAGAAACCTCCCATCACTGGATTAAAAATCCAGGTAGTCTGGCACCAAAATACAGTGAGTTGCTTGCAAGCTGCCATGGTGACCTCAGGTATGAGGGACACATATATCCATATCCCTTCGTGAGCAACCCTTTGGCAGAAGGGAGCTCCGTAGATTATCACGTTCAGTGAGATGTCATACATTTCACTTGCATCTCACACCAGTATCTCCATACTCCTTGGTTAAGAGGACAACCAATAAATGTGACATACAACAACCTATACTTGATACATTGTCGTCCTATAATAATGTATCATTTGGTTGTGAACCAGTTTAAGAACTACTTGACATATTCTCTCTATATCAAATAATGTAGCTCTAAGGACTCCATCACAGAAGAGTTCTTTACAAGAAAAATAAATATAATGGACAGCTAAAAATAAATAACTTTTATTTATAAAAGAGTTCATATACAAAATAAAAAATAGCACAACAGTCTACAGCTTAGATGATTGGCTTTTGGACACAATTCCCAACAACTCCCACTTAGACTAAAGCCAATAGTACAGAATCTCATTCCCATTTTCCTTTTACAATAGTCGAACTCTTGAACTCTGACGGCTTTAGTGAAGGGGTCAGCCAGGTTCTCCTTTCTATCGATCTTCTGAAGGTCGATGTCACCTCGTTCCACGATCTGTCGCACAAGGTGATAGCACCGCAGAATATGCTTTGTGCGGTGATGAGACTTTAGCTCTTTGGCTTGAGCAATGGCTTCAGTGTTGTCACAGTATACCGAAATAGGACCATACAGGGAAGGTGCCACTCCTAGCTCGCCAAGCAATTTCTGCAACCACACAATTTCCTTCGCTGCATCTGATGCTACAAAGTACTATGCTTCGTATACTGAGTCCGCCACAGTAGGCTACTTGGAACTTTTCTAGTAGATAGATCCTCCATTCAGGATAAAAATAAAACCCGACACACTTTTGCTATTATCTTTATCTGACTGAAAACTGGAGTCAGTATATCCTGCAAGTTTCAAGTCAGATTCTCCATAAATTAGACATTGGTCCTTATTATTTTGTAAATACTTAAGGATGATCTTCACCACTTTTCAATGAGCTTCACCTGGGTCAGACTGGTATCTACTCACTACACTTAGTGAGTATGCCACGTTTGGTCTAGTACATGTCATGGCGTACATGATATTACCCATTGCCGAAGCATATGGGATTCTACTCATGCGCTCTCTCCTCAGGAGTTGTTGCACAATTTCTTTTGGAGAGATCAATTCCAGTGCCTATCGGGAGATAGCCCTTCTTGGAATTCTCCATGCTGAATCATTTCAGCATGGTGTCGATGTACGTAGACTGGGACAGTCCCAGAAGCCTCTTAGATCTATCTCTATAGATCTTCATACCCGGTATGTAAGAGGCTTCACCCAAGTCCTTCATAGTGAACTGAGATGATAACCAGACTTTTATTCCTTGCAGTACTGCGATGTCATTCCCGATTAAGAGAATGTCATCCACATACAGCACAAGGAATACAATCATAGAATCGTTAGCCCATTTGTAAATACAAGGTTCTTCTCCATTCCTAACGAAACCATACGACTTGATACACTTATCAAAATACATGTTCCAACTCCTTGATGCTTGCTTCAGTCCATAGATAGATTTTTGAAGCTTGCACACCTTTGACTTGTCTGTGGATGTGAACCCTTTAGGTTGTATCATATACACCTCCTCTTGCAGCTCACCATTCAGGAAAGCTGTTCGAACATCCATTTGCCAGATTTCATAGTCAAAGTGCGCTGCTAAAGCAAGCATAATCTGAATGGATTTGAGCATTGCCACGGGAGAGAACATCTCGTCATAGTCTATACCAAAATGTTGATGATACCCTTTGGTAACCAGATGGGCTTTATAGATCTCCACCTTTCCATCTGCGCCCCTTTTCCTTTTAAAAATCTATTTGCACCCAATGGGTTTTATCCCTTCAGGTGGATCAACCAATGTCCATACATTGTTGATCTCCATGGACTCTATTTCAGATTTCATGGCTCCTAGCCATGATTCAAAGTCGGTCCTCTGCAATACATCCATATAGGTGATCGGATCCTCATTGTTCTCATCGAGTTCAATGGTATCACCATCCCGGACCAAGAAACCGTAGTATCTGTCCGGTCGGCTCGGTACTCTACCAGATCTCCTTAATGGTTCTGGAGTGGGCTCTATGTGTGATCTAATCACAGCCGGTTTTATGCGGTCATTTAAATGTGTCGGTTCTTCTACTTGTTGAACTTCACTAAGTTCAATCTTAGCAGCTACAGTCCCTTCACCAAGGAACTCCTTTTCCAAAAAGATAGTCCTAAGACCGACGAACAACTTTTGTTCCTCATCTAAGTAGAAGTAATACCCCTTAGACTTTTTTGGATACCCAACAAATAGGAACCGATCAGACCTAGGTCCAAGTTTATCCATTTTCAAACGTTTTACATAAGCCGGGCACCCCCAGACCTAAAGGTGTGAAAGTGTTGACTTACGTCTAGTCCACATCTCATATGGTGTTTTACTAACGGACTTACTTGGAGCCTTATTCAGAGGGTAACAGGCTAATTCTAGAACATATCCCCAAAAGGATATCGGCAAGTAGCAAAGCCCATCATGGATCAAACCATGTCTAACAGAATTTGTTTCCTCCTCTTGGACACTCTATTTAACTGGGGTGTCCCTGGAGGCGTCCACTGAGAGAGAATCCCATTCTCCTCAAGATATGTCAGAAACTCATCCGAAAGGTATTCACCGCCTCGATCAGATCGAAGGATTTTGATACACTTTCCGGTTTGTTTTTTTTACTTCATTATGATATCGTTTGAACATTTCAAATGATTCAGATTTATGTCTCATCAAGAAGACAACCATACCTCGAAAGGTCGTCTGTAAAAGTAATGAAATAACTATACCTACTCCTGGCATAAACATTCATGGGTCTGCATACATTAGTATGTATCAGACTCAGAATTTCATTGGCTCGATCACCTTTTCCAGTAAAAGATGACTTAGTCAATTTTCCAAGAAGACAGGACTCACAGGTTGGAAGTGAACTATCTTCACTAAAATCGAGAAGACCCTCGATTTTCAATTTGTTTATCCTGTTTCTATTTATATGACCTAGCCTACAATGCCATAGGTACGTATCACTGACATTATCTATCCTAGGACGTTTGCTAAACGTATACATTACACTAACAGGTCATGACAGTACATAAATGCCATCACGCATTTGTCCATTCAAAACAACATAATCATTCAAAATGATTTTGCAAATATCATTCTTTATTAATAGTTCATAACCATACATAGCCAACTGGCCTACAGAAATGACATTCAAAATAAAAGAAGGACAAAAATGACACTCGTTCAAAATAATAGTACAGGACTTGAAAACAAGTTTATGGACTCCCAACGCCAGAACTGGAACTCGGCTTCCATTTCCCACATTCAAGAATCTCTCGCCGTCCTCGAATCTTCTACTAACTTGAAGTCCCTGCAAAGAGTTGTAAATGTGAATTGGACTTCCTGTATCCAATACCCAGTTAGTATTATCGCAAACAGAGAAACTATAAGGTGTTATCATATAAATACCTTATCTAGGACCATCCTGCAGCTTTTTCTTCTTGGACCTGTTCAGATCAAGGGATGCAATGTAAAGAGGACATTTCCTCTTCCAATGACCATGCTTCTTGCAGAAGAAGCACTCTGCACGACTTTGATCAGCTTTCACTTTCTTGGCCTGACTGGGCCCAGAAACACCCTTTCTTAAAGGGACGACGCCCTCCCGAAGAACCTCCCACTAGATTCACCACCCCTTTATTCAACTGGTGGTCTTTCTCATAAGTCCGCAGCAACCCCAACAGACCATGATAGTTGACTACAGGCTTATTCATTCTGTAATGATCGAGAAAGTCTAGATAGGAAGAAGGAAGAGAATTCAGTATTGCATCTTTCCCAAGCTGTTCATGCAAGAGACAGCTGAGCTTGCCCAGGCGCTCAATCATCTCGATCATGTATAGTACATGATCAGTGACCGAGACCCCATCACGCATCCGCGCGTTGTAGATAGCATAGGATATCCTGTATATCTTAACGTCATATGGTGTCCCGAAAGACTCCTTCAACCTTTGAAGGATTTCTTCCGACTGGGCTTTCTCAAATTTGTGACTGAACTCGTCGTTAATCATAGCCAACATGATGCATCGGACAGTGGTCCTGTCAGAGTGCCACTTCTGATAAGTGGCTCTGACTGAACCCCGAGCATTGGTAGCAGGGATCTCAGGTGCCGGATCCGATATCACATACATGATCCGTTTATGCTCCAGGACAATCCTGAGCCTTCGATACCAGCTATCGAAGTTGGATCCATTGAGCTTCTCGTTGTCGAGAAGAGACCAGAGTGACAGGTTGGAAGATATCTAAAAGAAAAACCAAAACTAATTAGTGTATATGAATTATTAACCTAAAGACATGGACTTTAGTCTAAAGGTCCCTCCCACTATTTTGCACAAATTGGTAGCCTCTACCTCCAATCCGAAGAATTACTTTAATTCCTTAGCGAGTACTATAGTCTAATAGACAACACATGAGCCCGACTTTGGCCAACCCACCCATGCGTGTCTAAAGGTAGGTTCTTTAACCGATTACTTCTCCAAGTAACCTTTAGCAATTGGGTTTTGCCCCAAGGAGTACTTCAATCGGTCTTTGGGCCTCCTATTGAAGGTCCTGGTTAGATCCAACCATTAACATGATAAAACTCAATGCTTCTAACTAACAAATGGTCAAGCCCGACTTTGACCGGCCCACCTGACCACCGTTAAGAGAGTCGCACCGAGCCATCATATTAGGAACATCAATTCCAATACCCCGATGAACACCCGATTTTTGGATCTGCCGATGAACATTGAACTAATGGACACATTACTATCCCACTTAATGTGAGGCTAGGACTTGGTTATCTCTATAACTTTGTCCTTTTAAGGACCTAATAATTTAGAAGGTTTTTAACTTTAATGTGACAGATAAAGAGAAGAGAAGACATGGATCAACCTCCCACTGACCACATCAGCAATCTAGGAGAGTTACACATAACAATGATCCATGGGCACCTAAAATCAGTCAAGACTGATTAACCTTGGGTGACAAGGGTTAACACGAGTCAATGAGCTATTTAATCAATCCTGATCGATCATATTGGCCAGGTAAGTGAGATCATGGGTTGGGTTCCGCCATTAACCATCTTGCCTAGGCACTAACAGAGTTGGCCAGGTAAGAGATAGCCCCAAAGAACCATGATCACAATGCCAAACTTATATTAACACTAATCGATTCATCAAACCCGATTAGACTAGCCTAGAGACTAGGGCTTTTCACTGAGCCACAAATTAGATCTATTTAGATTATGGACTAATCAATCTAACTATTAGATATATCTAGAGAAGAAATCCTAGCTCAATATTTGAATGGATTAGTTCTCTAATTAGTCCAATGCATCTAAACTTATGTCTAACCCAATTAAGGACCTAATAGAAGCTAATCCATGACCCTTAAGGCTTATTGAAATGACTTAAAATCTTTGAATCATATTCCTAGAGTTTTTTAGTCATTCTTAATTCAAAATTAAGTTCAACAGCCTCAAATAAATTAAAACAATTTTAATTTATCAGTGTAAAACAATTTTACAACAAAACAAAATTTGAATTCACTATTTTCGGCATTTTCTGCAGCTAAGTGTCGACACTTCAAGAGCAAGTGTCGACTCAAGGCCTGAGATAGGGAACAGAAAACAGAACAACATATTTTTTGGTACGCGCTCAAGTGTCGACACTTCAAGTGTTAAGTGTCGACACTTCAGGCTCGAGTGTCGACACTTCAGGGTCAAGTGTCGACACTTCAGCCTGTCTCAGAACAAACACAGAAACCAGATCTCAGGAAATATTCCCATGAGTCGACACTTCAAAGGCCAAGTGTCGACTCATAGCTTGAGACAACGAAAAAAACAGTGATTTTAAATCAAATGTTTCTCCAAACATTCAAGCAAAATCGATCAAAAATAACTCTTAGATCTTATCTAAAGTTGTTTTATGATCATGTTATTAGATTAAAACATTTTTAACCTACAATTTTTCTTTCTTTTTATTTTTCTTTTCAAGAGTTAATCACAGTGGCACCCCTACACGCCATAGGAGATCCCATTGAATGGGAAGAGAGGGTCTTGCAGTCCTACTTCTTTCCTATGACCGGATGGCCATGGTAAAGCACTCAATCCAAGTACTTAAGAAGAAAAGAGATGTTATTAGCATGCTAGCATCATTATACTACAAAATGAACCTATTACTCTGATACCATTGAAGGTAAAAAACACCTACACCTAGTATATAATATGCAAGAAACAGGCCAGAGAATATGCATTTTAAAATATTTTTAAGACATGCACAGGTGAAGGCTCGGTAGATAGATCTAAACTATCTATAATCTGCCTACAACAGGAACTAGTATAAAGACCTAGCATGCATATAACATCAAAAACAATACAATATAAAGGTCATACCTCTATACCTCGGCGAGTGCTGGAGAGAAGCTATGAAGAGCTGAGAGGAAGACGATGGCGCTCGAGCCATACACGCATCTGGCCTCTACAGGATATCCACACCTGGGCTCGACTCTGATCAACTCCCTTTGAGTGCTAGCTCTTCGGGATCCTTGGGCGGAACTTCTTCTTCCAAGAAGACTAGAATGAAAGCAGGAACCCCTTCCCAAATCTCTTTCCCAATATCCTAGATTAATCGCTAGGTTGCTCACACCCAATCCCTAAATCTCTCACAAAACCCTTCTTCTTCCTCTCTATTTTCTCTCTTGTAACTTGTATTGTTTTCTTGTGTGTAATCCCAGTAGCCACTACAAAGACCTCTATTTATAGGAGCTGCCATGAGAGGGAGAAGAAGGAAGGAGGAGAGATAGAGGGAGAGAATGGGGGAGAGGATCAAGGCCATGCCAAATGGGTCTAACCCATTAAGGCATGTATGACATTCATACCATAAAGCCTTGGAGCCAAAACTGGTTTGAATTCGAAATTCAAACCAGGTCAAAACCTGCCCAAAAAACTCTCACGAAATCCTTCCAGATTTATGCTCGTCACAGGATGTGTCGACACTTGAAAATTGCCAAGTGTCGACACTTCATCAAGTATCGACACCTATAAAAATTCAAGTATCGACACTTGGAGTAAAGTCAACCATATTGACTTCAGGTGATGGCAAACGATTCTCAATCGTTGATTAGCCCAAAAAATCAGATAGAAATCCTCTATGGTATGTGATCCTATAGGTTCGAATACTAAATCGGTAGCATTGGAACATTTCCAATACCAGTCAAAGTCCTCCTCTAGCAATGATACCCAACGTTCGGATAGGTCAAAGATGCAGAGCACCTCACAAGAACCTCTGGCATATGGTTACCGCATAATTCATCCCTTTGACCTTATAATGCTCAGGATGGGCTAGGGTTCGACTGCCAACCCTAATTTTGTCTATCCAGATCATGTCTCAATCTCACAAGTTCTGTGACTCCCCACAAGAACTATCCTGGCCAATATTTTACTAAATTGAGACATAGTGAGCCATTCACTCCAAACTATTTGGAGAGGTCAATTCCATCTTGATCCATCATCGCTCCACAAGTACTTGACTGCATCTAGAAACCTCCCATCACTGGATTAGAAATCCAGGTAGTCCAGCACCAAAGTACAGTGAATTGCTTGCAAGTTGCCATGGTGACCTCAGGTTTGAGAGACATCTATACCCATAGCAGAAGGGAGCTCCACAGATGGTCACGTTCAGTGAGATGCCATACATTTTACTTGTATGTTATACTAGTGTATTCACACTCCTTGGTTAAGAGGACAACCAACAAATATGATATACAACAACCTACACTTGATACATTGTCGTCTTATAACAATGTATCATTTGGTTGTGAACCAGTTTAAGAACTACTTGACATATCCTCTCTATATCAAATAATGTAGTTCTAAGGACTCCATCATACAAGAGTTCTTTACAGGAAAAATTAATATGATGGACAGCCAAAAATAAATAACTTTTATTTATAAAAGAATGAATATACAAAATACAAAATAGCATAACCGTCTACAGCTTAGACGATTGGCTTTGGGATACAATTCCCAATACTGCGGAAGTGAAAAACATTGAGGGCCAATTATCTAAGGTTGGCTCTTGGTGCGATGATGTTAAACCTCTAACTGGAGTGGGCGCCACATATCTCAAAGCCGAAAAGGCTTAGTTATATCTTGCCTTATTTTAGTCACTATAATTATTCTTTTGTAGCCTTTGGGCATCTAGTTTAAATGAAACTTTCTGTTGGTGCAAGACCACTCCATGAAATTGTTAGACATTAGAATAATGAAAATTAGCCCAATTTTATTTGATTAAAATTGATACTTTTTGTGATACTTTGTAGGAATTGACTCCATAAACATGTAGATCTTGATTTTAGGAGTCCAACGATGCAAACGGAATGTAATTCGGACTTTAAACAGGCCCGAAATGGATTTTATAAGATTTTAGCATGGCTTTCAGAGCCACACGATTTTTGGAGCATTGCCTTAAAATTTTTAATGGCTCACGGTGGATCGGCTCAATGGTCCACCGCACGACCGCTTGGTCCATGGCAGCCATTGCTGCCGGTCCACGGGCAGTGCCGTGGACCACTGTGCTCCGATCGCGTCGAAACTCGCCGGAGAGCTTCCCCCGGCACCGCCGAAGCTGCCGGCAACCTTCCCGCCGGCCAAAGAGTCACCGTTCGACTGGAAAAATGGCCGGAATCCCTGCAGCCATCCATCATCCGCGAGCCATGTCCGTCTCCACCGCCGCAAGCCGTCTCCGCCTTCCGCCCAGCCGCCTGCAGCCGCGAGCTCCGCCGCCGCGAGCGCCCACGGTCATGCCGCCGTGTCCGCCATCCGCAAGCCGTGCCCAGCCGAAGCCCCTCCACCGCCGTTTGCGAGCCGCCTGCAGCCGTTCTCCGCCCCAGCCGCGCGCTCTCCGCTGCCCAGCCGAAGCTCCGGCCACGCCACCGTCCGCTGTAGCTACCTCTGTTCTCCGCCCAGCTGCGCGTCCGCCCCGAGTCGTGTTCCCTAGCCGCGTGTCCGCCTCCGCCAGCGAGTAGTGTCTGCCCCTCTGCTGTCCATCGAAGCCGCCTCCACCATCTGCGAGCCGCGAGCAACCAGCCGCCGTTCGCCGCAGCGCCGTCTGCCCAGCTGCTTGTCACCGTCGTTCAGACCGGGATGTCCAAAAACAAGGAAGCATCGGAACGAGAAGAGATGTCGGACGACGCTGGATGGACGCGAGATTGTGCGATAAAATTTTTGAGTTTGATTTTTGAGATGGGGATGATCGTAAAAAAATCAGATAAGGAGATCATATTGAGATGAGGAAATCACCGCGCTTTCCACACGGACCCGACACGATATTTTTCATCTATAAATACCTCGGTGATTCTCTTCTGCGAGAGGAGAGGAATTTTTGGGAGGTTCTACTTGCTATCCGTAGTTCCACCTGTTGCTGAGACAGAGAGTCAGAGTCGGATAAAAAGGGAGAAAGGGACCCTTGTTCCCTTACTTTTCTTTTATTTTCTCTGTACCCCAATCTTTTATAGAATAAATATTTATTTGCTTCATATTAATCCATGTTTGTTTATTTTTATTTTAGTAATGCTAGAGCTATGTTGGATTAGCGTTTAAGGTAAGTTGAAGTGAATTAATTTTGACTGATCTATACCTAAGGGATGGGCCGTAATCCACGGGTACGGGCCGTACTCTTGAGATAGGTCATATCTGAATTATTTTCACAAATTTATTATTTGCATCTATTTCTTGCATTAGTTTTAGTTTATTTTAAATCAAAAGAAAATCCTTTTTCAAGATAACCCCAAAGTCTCTGTGGGATCGACCCTTACTCCCGCTATTCTACCCTTTAGAGTAGTGGAATTAAGGTTCTAAATCGGTGTATTGCGACACGCATCAGATTTTTGGGGCCGTTGCCGGGGACTTTCGGCGTTATTCTGAAAAAAAAAAAAATCAATCTAAAAATCCAAAAAAAAATTTTCAATTTTCAAAATTTTACATTCAAATTAAAAAAAAAATTCAATTTTCGATCTTGAGTGCCCTGACATAAGGTTGCCCTGGCATAACTGGGAGGTTATGTTGAATGGTTGTCCTAGGGTACAAAAAGGTTGAACACAAATTTTTTTTTAGATTCACTTAGGTAAATTTATTTTTTGTTGCAAAACCAAAAAAATATTACCCAGACATTTCATAATTTATTAGGATCAGATAATTAATCATCAAAATTAAAAAAATTAAGTTTAATTTTGTTTGTTTATAACTTTTTGGACACCTTAGCTGTTGCATTTCATAATTTCATAATCTATCTTAAGGGCACAACCCATTAATCAGATAAGGTGGGGAGATCAATACCCTTCCTTAGCCCACAAATCATCAATCCAGCATCTGCATTGACCCAAGCCTCTAATTTTAAAATTAATTAGACGTCAACCCTAAGGATTTCGAGCTCAATAGGACAAGGAAACCCTAGAGTTGGACCGGGTTCAGATCATTTAATTCCTTGGTGTCTAAGGAAAGTGGTTCAGGGACTAGAGCCCGAAGGGAAGTGAGTTGGTTCCGCTTACCTGGCCAATTTTTAATTGATGTCTAAGGCAAGCGATAAGGGAACCTTCACCAACCTTACACTTACCTGGCCAAGTCAGTTAATTGATCTTGGGCTTGGAGTGCTCGAAGGTAACCTTGGATCAGTTAGGAGCTATCTAGATCCAGGTTAACCCTAAGTCACATGAGAAAATTCAAACCCGAGCCCATGTACACCCATGTCTCACTAGTTCTCTCTACCCTGGATCAAGACCCTGACCCAACATGACTCAGAGCCCTGGAAATTTAAAACCAGCTTTCATACCTGTGTGACTCTACTCAAGACTAATAGCACCATATTAGTCCCAACAATCTTCACCTTGGTGCTATAGTCTTGAGAAGCTCTGCGTGATCGTTTGCACCCTTCCTGCTGTCTCTAGAGCTGACATCTTCCCGTTGAAGCCACATCGCCTCCCTAGCTGAAACATCGACCCGTACTCTATAGCTCCCGAGACTCGTGCTCTATCGCACTTTGACCTCGAACTGATGTCTCCCTGCTCTGTCCCCATGACTGCAATACTAACCCGTTCTTCCACAGTACACCCAGATAGTTGTACAAACCTAACACCAATATCAGACCATTTCAGCTTCTGGGCTCCCTAGGAGGCCTTTAGGATGATCGCCTCATGAGCAAAAGATCCGTACAAGTTCCTTGGGATCAACTTGTACCTGCTTCATAGCACCAGCTTGAGATATTTGTTATAGGCTGCCTTTTGCTAAGCAGCTGCATCACTTACCCTTGACTTCATGAAAGATCCACAACAATCCTAAACTGGTACTCGCTGCACCCAGAGCTCCACCTGACAGTCTCCATAGAGCCATGCCAATCACTGCACACTCTGCTCCACCGGGCTAAGTGTACCCCCATGCTTGTGCTAGGATCTGGCCAGTATCCCTGCACCACTCGCTCTGAACTCATGCCAAAGCTCTCTCTCCAGCCATGAAGATACCTCCAACCAGTGCTCTACCTGAAACCAAAGTTCACCTGATACCGTAGAAGTAAACCCCGAGGCCCACAACTTAACGCTACCCTACTAAGCTTGCACCTGAATCTCGTACCCAGTCGATGCCTTCTCGGATCCTTCGCTCACCGCGAACCCCTCCGAGACCGTTTTGGATACTTTGCAACCCCGCAGGAGCCTTCGAAACCCAGGAGCTCATCCCAACTCCTCTAACCCAGTGACTGACCCAGTAACCATCTCCAGCGGCTGCTCCATCATGTCCCAACCTATCCCTAGGCCAATCCCGTCATACCATGACACTCCCAGTTACATGATGTCCTTGGCGCTCCCTGAGACCTATCCCCTCGGTCTCCCTGAGCTGCCATCCCCATCAGCTCCAGTCTCTATCCTTAGGCCAATGCCACCATACCGGGAAACTCCGACTACTCGATACCTTCGGCTCTCCCTGAGACTGTCCCTTGTCTTCCTGAGTTGCCTCTGGCACCGCCTCTGCTGATGTACTCTGGTCTCCCTGAGATATCCATCTCTCGAGACTTATCTCCAACCACGCGGGATACCCCACCCATGTACAGCTCCATCATGATCAAGATAGCTGGAGTACTACCGATCGCTCTCCTCCACAGTGACCAAAAGCCTGGTCCACTACTGATGGAGCTACCACTCATGCACTGAAAGATCACCATTATATATTGCTCCACCTGTGCTAAACCATAGATCATCTGACCTGCCATTACTCCACAGCACAAGATCATAGCTCTGCACCACCATCGCGAGCTTCTACACCATCAGATCCATCATCCTCGATGAGATCCACTTCACTAGTAGACCTTCGCACTGCTCTCGATACCTTGAACCTCTGTCTGCTTGGGAGGCTGAAGATGGAACAATCCTGCTCGTGCTACCCGCACGCACGATCGCTGCACCATCATCTTCACATCACTTGTGATCTAACTCCATCACTGGATCCATCCCAACTCAACATGAAGAGCTTGAAAAATGGAATCCAACGATGCAGATGGGGCTCAAATCGGAGTTCAATTGAGCCTAGAATCATTGAAAACCAATCAATGCATATTTCAGAGCAGAGTGACTTAAGATGCTAGTCCACCATGAATCGAACCAACGGTTCACGTGCACCAAGCCGGTCCACAACCGCCATTACTATTGGTCCATGGTAGAGAATCGTGGACCATAACTCCTCCCGGCCACCGTTGTCGCCCCCAGCCACTGTATTGCACCTCCGGTGACTGCCCGCCATAGTGCCGCGCTTCCGATGGCTGCCCGCATGCACAACCGTGCCTCTGGTGGCTACCCGCATGCATGACCTTGCCTGATCCGCTCTGATCGGGATCGAGCATTATCTCCGGCATCTTCCCGCCACCAAGCCTCCCACCGGTGAACCGCCCGTTGCTTTCCTGGCCTGATATGCTCCGATCAGCCACTGTCGCTTCCATCATGCCAAGCACCATCCCACGGTGGAGCCCGCGGTTTGCGCCACCCTGCGATTGGCGAGCAACCGCCGCTTCCACCACCGCCCTGCATCACCCTGCGACCGGCGAGCCCACGCCTCTGGCGAGCAACCGTGCCATTCGCCGAGCCCTTCCGTCGAGCCCTGCACCGTTCCACGATGAGCTCTCGCCACCTCCATCGAGCCCGAGCCATGTGATGCCCCGTGCTGTCGTGCGACCGGCGAGCAACCAGTGATGCCCCTCGCACCGCTGTCTTCACCGGATCTTCTTCCACGTCCAGATCAAATCATGAGAAGACCTCACGGTCTTCCTCTCCCTCACGGTGATCAAGCCCCAAAAGGGGGCGGTCCCTCACGGATGGCCTTCTCTCTCTATTCCTATGGAGGGTAGCAGGCTCTCACCTCCATATCTCGGCACCAGAGTTCTGCACCACCATCGCGAGTCCTTTTCCCTGCTTCCTTCATGCCATCGCATCAAGGTTGGCTCTGATACCAATTGTTGGAGTAAGACCGCTCCACGGAACGTCTGGGATAGTACTTGATGCCGCCATGGTGGAAAGATAACACATTATCTGGAAAAAGATGGGGCATGCCATCCGCTCCCGTCACGGAGGCGTACCCCCCATGGGGTTACACGCATGAGAGAGAACCAAGAAGATGAGAAGGAAGGCTAGGGTTTTGGAGGAGAAAAGGGATCGTGTATTATCATTCCTGACATTCCAGTCGTTCTTTATATACAAAACATATATAACCCTAGGTCACAACCGACCTAGCCCTAAAAAACTCCCCCCCTCCGAGTCACATGAGAAAACTCAAATCCAAGCCTATGTACATCCATGTCTCACTGACCTAGCCCTAAAAAACTCCCCCCCTCCAAGTCACATGAGAAAATTCAAATCCGATCCCATGTACATCCATGTCTCACTAGTTCTCTCTACCTGGGTCAAGACCTTGACCCAACATGACTCAGAGCCCTGGAACTTATAAACCAACTTCCATACTTGTATGACTCCACTCAAGACTTGGAGCATCACATTAGCCCCAACACTTTTCATATTGCTTCTGTTCAAGTTTTGATAATTCGACGAACTGTCTTTCTCAGGGCAAGTCTTTGTGAATGACCTGAGTTGCAATTGTTGATTTTTACAGGTTTCCAATGACCATGGACTTGAGTTGCAATTGTCTTCCTCGAGACTTGAGATGGATATGTTGCCATGATTTAGCAGGTTGGAGTGCTCGCAGGGCGTTTAAGGCTTGGGAACATGTGGTCGAGTGCTCCTTAAGCGGTCGGCTAGTCTTGTTATTACTAGGGGTATAGGAGTTAGCCTCTACCGATTCTCGCTCGGGAGCTCATAGTCGAAGGCTTATATTCGAGTGCTCCTTGAGCGATCGGTGATACTTGTTGGCATATGAGGACATAGGAGTTGGCCTTTGCCGATGCTCGCTCAGGAGCTTGTGGCTGAAGGCTTATGATTGAGTGCTCGTTAAGCAATCGGCAATGTTACTGATGTTTGGGAGCATAGGAGTTGGCCTCTACCACTGCTTGCTCAAAGGCTTGTGGTTGAAGGCTTGTGGCCAAATGTTTCTTGAACGGTCGACGAGTCTCGCTGATGCTTGAGACCATAAGAGTTGGTCTCTATCAATATTCGTTCAAAGGCTTGTAGCTTAAGATTTGTAGTTGAGTACTTCTTGAACGGTCGACGTGACTCACTGATGTTGACACGAATCCTATATCTTCGGTCCAATTATATTTCCTACTAACACCATCCATATCTTTTTTCTACTTGAATTGGAAGCTACCTGGGAAGATTTTGTGGTTGCATCCTACAATTTTCAATGCAAAAGGCTATTACTAGAAGATGATTCTACCTTCTAGCTTGGTTGCTAATTGTATCAGTGAGAAGTCATTCTTTAGGCCATCAAATATTCGATTTGATACTGTCAATTATCTTCACATTTTTGGATTTTCTTTTGATGCAAATCATATGTTTGGAGAAGCTAATTATTCCATAGATTAGTTAGCCAGCAAAGATTTTAATTATAACGTCCACGCTAGTGATGCTATGTATTCAAAGCTAGCTTTGTAGTTATAATTTGATTTTATATTATTTTCTTGTGAACAACTTTTTTGGGATCGCCTAAAAGTTTTTTTTTTTTTTTATTTTTGTTTTTTAAAAAAATTAAGCGATGTGTAATCCTGGCGGCTACTAGAGTCCAACGTTAGACTCAACCATTAATTTTGGGTTAAAAATAACTATCCCCTATATTTCGTACTGAGTTGTGATGCTTCGTGCATCTTGAATTGTTGCAATATTTTTTTTAATGAACCAAAAAGTTGAGAGGAGAAAAAATTTTTGTTATAGCTGTCCTCACCGAATCTCCATCCCGCCAGGTCATGTTCAATTTGGATCGTAATTTTTTCGCATACCCTCCTCGTTCGAAGATGAGTACGTCAGCATGATCTCATTAAGCTACCAGAGTGAAGAGCTCTCCCACCTCTAGTCATGTATCCCAAAAAAAATTTTAAATTTAATCAAATAATTCATGAATTCGAGTCTCGAATCGTTGCAATGTTAACCTCTCATTTTCTATGGTGCTCAAATGAATCCGAGATCCATCTAATTTATAAGTGGAAACTTTCAAAAACTCATTGTAAATATGTAGTTATTATAAAACATGTATCAAAACAATGGCCAGAGATGTATATGAGACGTTATTATAGTTAATTACCAAGAGCTATGATCGGAAGTGGAAATATTTTAGAATTATCCAAGGAAAAAAAAAAAAAAAAGGTTGACGTTGGAATAACTCAAAATGTAAAGTGATATTCATAACTTTTGCGAGGTTATTTATTTCTACCTAAAGTTTTGCAGGCTAAAGCAAGGCCCATGATCGATGTATTCAGGTTGACATACTCATGTTCGGGTAGGGAACGGTTGCAAAAAAATTAATATGTGTTGTGTATTGAACATTTTCTGGTTGAAGTTGGGGAACCGTCTGAGGATGGTCACGCTCGGAATCTAATTCCTCTTCCTTTTATTTATCCAAAAAAAAATGAAAAAAAAGAAAAAAGAAAAAAAAAAAAAAAAGCAAGGCCCATGATCGAGGAATAAGAACAGCGATCAAGTATCTTGCAAGTAAGGTCCCGTTCAAAGTGACCAGCCAGTAAACGATACAAAATAAAATTACCCGTGAGGTTGAAGGTGAAAGGTGCAATGGGTCTGTCATTTCATCAAGACCGCTGAGAGGGCATATGCATGCACACAAAAGATCCTCGAAATGATTCCAGTGGCTTTTTCATCTCACCGTCTGCGTCGTCCATCCTCCTTTCATCAAACGGGGTAGCCCAAGAGCACGAAATATATACCGAACATCGTCCGGTAAAGAAATCTATGGTCCTTCATGCATCCAAGAACCAATTATTTGACAGGCGAATAGGATGTAAAATGGCCCCACAGCACATGCGCCTTGCACGAAAAAATACGATAACCTACACGCATCCCTGAGGCTGTGACGAAGGATGGAAAGTAGACCCTTCTCTCTGCACTTCTCAGCAGCTAGCTAAGAACAATCAACTGGATGCCATATCAGAACTCAATTCGCCCGGGCATGATCTTGATCCACATCAGGGTCCTTGATCAAGATGATGTTAGCGGTTGCCCGGCCCAGAACAAGACTAGTAATCGAATCCAGCCGAAAGAAAACAGGGCTTGGTACAATCGAACCGGTCCGGCCGTGGACCAGACCACAGACCGCACCATGTGAACAACCACCCAAACGCACACTCCTCGCCTCCCCACGGAAATCACATGGGGTGGGGCCCGGATCCAGTGATCAGTAAACGTGGACATCCGTTGGGCGTACGTACTGGCCTAGGGTCTTACAAATCCAGTCTCATCAACAGCGTATCCTTCCGTCTTTTCCCGCCCGTCCAGGCCCACTTCTTCTGACCGGGCCGGGCGCAAGTACTACCGTAGTTAACTCCGCTTTGACCTTTTGCCACCGCTTCCGACTTTCCTCCGATAAGAAATACGCTGCAGTTATTCCCGCTCAATCAGTTTAGTTTTCAATTTTCCGCTCCCCATCGGGCGCCAGGCCGCACCATCCCTTAATTTAAATTCCAAACCTCTCTCTCCGCACCAAGTTTTCCAACCAACTTAGTCCATATTTCCACGTTTCATTAGGAGATTGGTCTTATGCTGTTTAGCTAGCCAATTAATTGGTGCCAAAAGAGTCGGAGGTGTGGTTGGTGGGCTCACTTCCGTGACTTCTCCGCTACCGAGTTTCTCCACGCTGGCTCCACTGTCCGCCACGTCATACTCAACCTTCGCCCCTCGCCCGCCGTCCAATCCCCCCCGCTCCCCCGGTCTCCTCCAGTCAATTCATTGCATCGCCTCCCCAAAAATTTTTCATCCTACTTCCCAACACGTTCCCCCAGAAGATCCCCCCTCCTCCCTTCCTTCCACTCTCTCTCTCTCTCCTCCCGTGATATCTTCTTCGACGCCGGCGTCTCTCTCCCAAAAAAATAATCACATTACTTGCTTCAAGAAGGGGGAACCGAGGCCTCCTCTCTCCTCTCCCTTTTCCCCTTCTTTATTAGAAGCGAAGCATGTGACGTCTGGCCGTTCGAATCCTCCTCGCTCCACTCCACCCCTTATATTCCCCAGCCCTTTCTCTCATTCTCCTCCTCTCTTCGAGGGAGAGAGAGAGAGAGAGAGAGAGAAAGGGGCGAGAGCTCGAATAGCGATGGCCATGGCGGGGTCGTCGTCGTCGAGGGGGAGGAGCAGCTCCCCATTTGGCTACCGGAAGCCTCTCTCGAGCTCCTACTCCTCGTCGTCCTCCTCGTCATCGTTCATGAACGGGCGGCTGATTCCCAGGTCTTCGCCTTCTTCGGTTTCGTCCCACTTTTACAGCTCGGTCAAGGTAACGCCGAGATCCGTGACGCCCAGCCGCGGCTGCTCCGATCCCTCCAGGGGCCGCGCGCCGACCAGCTGCCTTCCAGCGGAGGAGCTCGTCGTGGAGCCGGCAGACGGTTCGAGATCCGGCGATAGCATTACGGTGACCATTAGGTTTAGGCCGTTGAGGTAAGGACACTGGATCTGGTCGAGTCTAGATGGATCCGTGGCTTCTTGGATTAGTTGGGATGGATTTGGAGGTCAAGGTTTCGAGGATCTTGAACTGGTTTCTTTTGTTGTGTCGATTGCGTGATTGCAGTGAACGGGAATTCCAGCGTGGGGATGAGATTGCGTGGTATGCTGATGGGGACAAGATAGTCCGCAGCGAGTACAATCCGGCCACTGCTTATGCGTTTGGTAATGTTTCTTGGCTAATTTCTTTCAGTTTAAGAAGCAATGCGAGATCTGATCTAGATTATGAGCACTTCTTTTATCCATTTTATATATGTTTTTCCTTTTATAATGTTTTTGAGCAAGAGTTTTGCTGTTAAGTGTTCTTTATTTTTCTTTTGCTGTGTTTTTGAACCTTTTCACACAATGTCTTCTTCTTGAATAAATTGGCTTGTAGTTCTGCATTTGACTAGCTGATCAAGCTAAACTATAGCTATTAAAAATTAGAATGAAACTTTATAACTTGCCATTGAAATTACCCATTGGAAATCGGCTGAATCTAGATTTATGTTGGCAATGTGAATTTCAAATTTCTAGGAGCACAATTGCATAAGCTTGATGTGTAACTGCATGCAACATAATTTATTATAGATTGAATATGGATATTGTACGTTTTGCAAATGCATCAAGACCAGAAGATCATGCTAGTCTGTTTATTGCTGCAATTGCTTCATTCATGGGCATTGAAGGTCATCAAGAACTCACATTACATTATTTCACGAGCATTGCTTCATATTTTAGATGTTCATCTGATTCCTTTTTTGTCTCTGTAAATCTCTGCCCTCCCTAGTTATGGCAGAACTAAAGCACTTATTGGTGTTAAATTAATTTATTTTTTGTTTAGATAGAGTCTTTGGTCCTGCCATAGCTTCTCAGGCGGTCTATGATGTGGCTGCTCGTCCTGTTGTTAAAGCTGCAATGGAGGGCATCAATGGTACGTCTCCTTAGTTTTTGGTTCTAACATCAAGCTGCAAGTGCATTCCACTCTTATTGTCTCATTGGGTAGTATTCGGTTTTTCTAAGAAGAGAAAATCTAGATTAAAAACTTGTCTATGAATGCTTTCATTGTTATTGTTGTTATTTGGGCAATGATATTTGGGTTTATGAGGACAAATGCAGATCCAATAGCAGGACTAAATGTCTGATTTGTTGGTGTTACCTCTTACATCTTTTTCCTTCTAGAAGATGATGAATGAGTTAATTAATGTTATGAATCAACTCTGCTTCTTTGCCAACATATAAATTGGTTAATTCGGTTAATGATAAGACAGCTAGCCAGCAGCAAAAATATTTGAGTCAGCCTGAGCAGATGAGTAACTATATGTATATTTTACTTATCATTATTGTCTTCCTCTCTGTTTAGGGGCTCTTTGCATGTTGATATGAAATACTGGAAATTTTCCATGTAAGGTTGCTGCTAGGAATGAGTTAATGGTGGGAGGGAAGGAGGGAAGAAATCTTTTGGTTGAAGATACTTTAGGTTGTAATCAAGAATTCAAATCCTGGCACGATGTCCCGTGGGATACCGGGATGGGATACCATCCGATATGTCGGGACAGATGTCCCACTAGCATCCTAGCATCCCAATTAGAATGCCTTGGAATATTCCTTGTATCAAGTGTCAGGACAGGACTTCGATGTGTCCTGTTCTATGGAAGAAAAACCGGGACAGTCTCGTCCCATGGTATTTAAAACCTTGGTTGTGATATCCTAAAAAGTTTGGGATAAAGAAAATCAACTTTCTAGTGGAATTGTTTATCCCAGTTCTTCTGTGTGGCAGGCAGTGGAGGCTGCTATCTGGTGGTTTCTTGCCCAAAATTCTTCTCTCCTGTCACTGGTTTTCCCTTCACTTTTAGCCAAAGACTTAATTTAACCATCTAATATATTCCTTAAATAGGCCCTTGGACTTTTGGCAAGTCAGGAGGAATTTTGGAAGGTTGCTTCTTGGTTGTATGAGCTTAAAATGTGACTAGTAAGGTAGAAGTCACTACCCACCAACTAGCCCATTTTGGTTACATGGTAGGCCCCTATCTTGCCTAAATTTTCCTAGGCCTAGGTTTCAACAACAAGAGGGTTGTTTTTGGGCTGCAAGCCAATCACAAAATATGCTTAGTCCTTCTGGTTAGCCTTCTTCACTTTGATTTGTGTTCCATATCCATCCCTGTATTTTTCTTGGAAATAAACTAGCCCATTTTGGTTACATGGTAGGCCCCTATCTTGCCTAAATTTTCCTAGGCCTAGGTTTCAACAACAAGAGGGTTGTTTTTGGGCTGCAAGCCAATCACAAAATATGCTTAGTCCTTCTGGTTAGCCTTCTTCACTTTGATTTGTGTTCCATATCCATCCCTGTATTTGTCTTGGAAATAAACTTTCAAGATCAAATCTTAACCACAAAACTTAATCAATCCATTTGGGGTGGCTTGCATTATCATGGTACCATCCAGCAGAGTCTTAGTGATTTCATGGTCATCTCAAAATTTGATATAAAGCTTTTAAAAGATGGTCAATTCCTGGCCTTTTATTAGACTTTGTAGGGCAGTTGGTTGGTGGGGAGGCCTTAGAATAACATGTGCAAATGAGCCCCTTCTTAATTTGCATTTGCAGCTCTTTAAATTTGACTGTTTGACATACACTAAACATAGATTTGTTATCATGGTCCTGGTGAGTTCAAGTTGAGTTTTTGTCACATGCTGAATTTATAGATCTGCACATTCAGAGCAAGAACTTTGGGCAAAACTAATGACAATGATATTACAACACAAATTGAAGACATTATTTCTATTCCCATTTCTATATGTACTCTTCTATTTTTTAAAATTATAATCGTCCATATGGAGAAATTCCAGCTTGATATCTGGCAATATAATGCTCAAAAATCATGTAGGTATCCAGATGATGCATTATAGTACTTCAAAATTTCGTGCTATCAACTTTATTCTGCTTTACTATTAAATAATAGTGCCAGTAAACATCCTTGTGAAACAATTCAGGCAGATATTGATGGCAACACTGCAACATATGTAATTCTAAAAGTGGGTTGTAGAATAAAACAAATTAAAGCCAAAATAGTGTTTGAGACTACTAGGTGATATTGCTTGGTATTGTTGACGTCGATCAACAGTATGTGGAAATTTGAAAATATTTTATTGTTAATATTTAGCAATTTAGATGGTAATTTAAATTTCAAAGCATTCCAGAAGTACATACTATAGGAGTGAATTTTTAATAGTAGTAGTTGGGCTCTTATATGAAAACTCAGATCTAATCTTGCATTACAATTTCAAAGCATTCCAGAAGTACATACTGTTGGATTGAAATTTTAGTAGTGGTAGTCATGCTCTTATATGAAAATTTTAGTAGTAGTAGTGGTAGTCAGTTATAATCTAAAATTTTAGTAGTGGATCAACAATATCATTGGCTATTGTAAGAAATTTAACTAGTGTATGCCCTTGTTGGTGAAATAATGAACTCGAAAATCACACGTATTCTTTTATATCCTGCCCTTTGTTTTTATTCACTTTTTATTTTCAGGATTCTTAGTTTATTCCCGGTGAAAGAGTGCCTTCTTTATTTAGTAGTAGTGGTAGTCAGTTCTAATCTTACAGGGCCTGGATCTAAAATTTTAGTAGTGGATCAACAATATCATTGGCTATTGTAAGAAATTTGACTAGTGTGTGCCCTTGTTGGTGAAATAATGAACTCGAAAATCACACATGTTCTTATATATCCTGCCCTTTGTTTTTATTCACTTTTTATTTTCAGGATTCTTAGTTTAATCCCAGTGAAAGGGTGCCTTCTTTATTTCCAGTATCTTATATTTCTTTTACTGGTTTCATTGTGTGATTGGTTATTTCTTTATTACATCATGCTCTTTTTTAGTGCTTTCTTGATAACTGATTTGTATTTTTTTTTTTTTTCAAAAAACGTTCCTAATCATGAATCTGCTAACTTGTAGGAACCGTTTTTGCCTATGGTGTCACTAGTAGTGGGAAAACTCACACTATGCATGTAAGTTTATTATTCCGTAATCTGATGTCTATAGCTGATGATTATATGAGCTGACATCCCTGAGAGTATTACCCTATGTGTAATATGTTTGTGGCTTTCTATATTTCACTAATCAGTTCAAATGTAGTATGTTGATTGGTCCTTGCTTCCTCTTACATGCATATAAATCATTCTGGTTATGATGGTGCTCTTTATTTCAAATGGTTCTTCAACTTCAAGTCTGTAATTCTGTAAGCTTAACTCAATTTTCCCTAGTTTTGATTTTCAGGTTTGCTATGTGCATTTTTTATCACCTGAGCATTGCCGTCACTCTGTAACTTGAGAAAATGGGATATGTCTGACTTTTTAACTTGAAAAACAAGGTTTAAGAGGCACAAACCTGTACTGGGTATTGAGTGTTATGGTAGGCCCCAGTACTGATACAGGATGCTGAATAGCACACAAGGGACTCTGTTATGGTATGGGTTGTATAGGCTGGTACATGTCAAATGGTATGCCTGCGTATCAACTGCTATGTGAATCCATGGTGAAGAGATTGTCTGGTGTTTGGTAATAAGATCCGCTGATCATCCTTCCTCCAAGAAATGGAACTACTGATATTTAGTTATAGGGTTCTGTTTAAATCAAATTATCTTCAGTCATGCATTTTTTCTGATATTAGCTTATTGTACTGTTTTACCGGTAAAACAATTGCAGTTTTGGCTGTTATACTTTGCAAGATGTCAGTAAGTTTACCTCGTCCTTCATAGTCATTGTAGATACACTTCTTACAGGTTTTAATAGTTGGATATAGAATTCAATGTATTCAAAAATTTGTGGTAGAAGCTTGAGCTTTATTTTAAAACAGGCACATTCTCTGTGTAACAGAGTTAGGAGTACTTTCCAGGAATGGTGTGGGATTCAGCTGAAGGTTGTTTTCTTTCTGGGTGTAAATACTGCTTCATGTATATTAAGCCTGTATACAACCTGAACACTGCATTTAAAGAATTTTAACACATCAAATTGGGGATCAACTAAAACTCTTATCTTGTTCTACTCTTGTGATTGAATATTTGTTCTCATGGCATGAAACATTTACCAAAAATGTCTTCTTGTCATTTGTTATTCATAAATGTTCCAACTGGGGCAGAATTTGGAATTTCATGCTCTGACAATAATTTCCTGCCATCACCATTATTTCATCTTTGCTTTGTTTATAATGGTATATGTTGAGTCTGGCATGGTGGTTAGTCATCCGATTGCCAGGCTTGGACCTTGCCTATCATGTCTTCATTTGCTCTTGCATTTCCATGTCTTGACCTTTGATTATTGACACGAATTTTAATGCAAATATCATCCAGGCTGTTTTATCATATCCTTTTATTGACTTATTTATTGTTAATATTTGCATTTTGTAGGGCGATCAAAAATCTCCTGGAATCATACCATTAGCCATCAAGGATGTCTTCAGCATTATCCAAGATGTATGATGAGTATTCACACAAACTTATGTAAATATAGTGCATTTTTTTTTGTCGAATTGGCCAAAACAAACTATGTGCAACAATTTCTTAGTACGATTTTCTGGGCTGATGAGGTTTTGCTACACAACTTACTTTACAACGATTATTTCTATATTTGTCTTTTTAAAAAGGTCATGTATTCAATCAGTTTCTAATGCTGCTGATTAGTCTTAAACAATGGGTCTTTGTTTGAATATATTCTACATTGGCCATCATATTTCTGATATAATCCGACTTTGGGCCCTTTGATAGAATTAATGTTAATCATATCTTGAAACAAAAAAAACCCATTTGATAATATTTGGAGTATGATGCGATGCTAACTGCAAGTTAAGTGAAGCACAGTGGCAAATGCCAAATGGGCATGAGGCCAACTTCTGAATATTGATAAATTTTGTGATCGGAAGAACTGGGTTTTGAAAAAGAGGAGTATTGTTAGAAAAGTAAGTAAATGGAAAGTTGAAATGATCGGATAGATAAGGAGAATTGATTACATTACTGAAACCACTTTAAGGGCTCAAATATTCCTAGTATATCGGCCAAAGAGTAACAACAAGAAACAAAGAATTGGAGCTTCAGAAGCTGCAATTAGGGCCTACAAAACTTAATTTGATTCTTAGATGGGTCACAATGAAGAAAGCAATTTATCAAATTTTGGCATAGGGAGAGGTGACAATAGTATATAGCCACATGCCCAAATTAAACTCAACAAATTTAATAGATGAGCTTGGTAGGGGGAAAAAAACATTCTTCGATGAGTTTCAAAAGTCTCATTCATTTCCTATAAGCACGGTAGCCACCTAATCAGCAATGTAAAGGAAAAAAAAGGGGGTGAACCGCCTAAGGATAGCTTGTGCATGCAAGTCTTCATTGGCAATGCTGGCAGAAAATGAAGAAATTCTGCAACACTTGCTTGGACGCATGCTGTTCCAGTTGGAGATTGGTCTATCTAGAACAACCATATCTTTGCAAAGTAAACTCAACTCTTGCCAAACCTAAAGGTATTGCTAGCTAATTGTAAGTTATTATAAAACATGATGCATCTAAATTTTTTGAGGCGAGGATAACTATTTCAGAACCCCTGTACCGATTACATCCTCAAAGTTGACAAGCAAGTTGGATAAGTAACAATGATGCAACAGAATATGGAGGCTGCGGTCCAATACAGTCGGATATCTCCCAGACCTTTAGCGGGCATAAGATATGATGTTTGGTCTATAAAGATGAAATACACAAGGAAATGCGCCATTCTCCTGAACATTATCTAATGATTTTCATCTTTGATTTATTTTTTGACTTAAAAAAAAAGTTAATGATTTTTATGTTGCTAATATGCTAATTTTTTTCCCTTGCATTAATATTCTTTGTATGCTGTAAGCATTGGATGTGTTGGAGCATGACACTTATCTTTTTGGCAGACTCCAGGAAGAGAATTTTTACTTCGTGTGTCATATCTTGAAATTTATAATGAGGCAAGTATTTACCGTTAACTTTAGAGAATGCAAATGAACATTCACTTATTCTAAACTTATATTAGAACTTAGAATCTTGTCATTCTCAAATCCATCCTATGTTCATATTTTATGCATGTACTGATCCCTTTACCCTTTGCATGGAGTTTATCTATATAATATAATATTTCCCAATAGGCACACTCGATTTCTTACTAGCTAATCCATCAAATAATTTCAATGTTGATTATTTGAAGTCCAATATTATCATGCTTGTTATAAATTTGACAACTTCCTTTACATTCTATCAGTGTCATGATTTTCAGAGTCATTGTATTCCTTAAATATATGGTATATTTGTTCCATAATTTCTGACTCGTGGAACTCTTGCATAATTGTCATTCTAGGTGATAAATGACTTGCTTGACCCTACCGGCCAGAATTTACGTGTCAGAGAAGATGCTCAGGTTTGAGGCTTCTTGACCAGGACAATAAAAATTTGGTTTTAGTGTAGTCAATCAATCTTAATTAAACCGTCAAAGGCTAACCCGCTTCAATGGTTGTGTCTATGCATGGGCTTCTATGCTTGTTTTGTTTAATTTTGCGTCAGATCCTTCTTCTTTAGTTCTGCTATTGGGATTGCTCCCTGTTATAAATATGTTTCACTTCTTTTTATGCATAAGTATTAAAGAAATCTGAATTGTGTTATTGGAACGTGAGCTTCAGTTGTTCATCATAATTTAGAGATCTGCGTGTTTTTTTGTTGCCCCCCTACCAGCAGTATATTTAATGAATGTGTGTGCTGATGTGTGTTAAGTCCAGTACTAATCCAAAGTTGCTATCATCATTACTTCTATGCGGTTCAGTTTGTAGAGTTGTCTGTTTTTATCATATTGCTCATCCAACCTTGTTTGTTATACTTGTTGTTATGTGTTGGGTTATATGGTACTTTTTAAAGCAATGTTGATTTGGAATGGGTTAAAATGTTTTGGGCTTTGAGCAAAAAAGTGCAATGTTTTGTTTCTTTATGCACTCAGGATTTGGGGTATCATTGCACTGTTGCTGATAATTGTAAGTTGTAAATGTATTACAAATGCGGATATTCAAAAATACAAGCAGTCGGAAGTATGTAACAACTACTCTGTACAGATTAGTTTTGATGGTCAAATAGCCTGATCATGCCATAAATGAGCATCATGTAGATCAATATTTTGAGATGATAATGCTTGGTAATGGGACAACATGATTAGTTTTGCATATGAGGTAGCCTTCAAGTAACCTCCGAAAAGCATTGTTGATGTATGGCATGTGACAAAAGCCACATATTGTCATGGGATACACATCATCTGTTCTGGCTGATGGTTGGTGGATAGGTGGGAAGACTTGCAGGTTACAAATTCGTGCTTTGATATTGTGATGAGTGTTTTAAAGCTATAATAGAAGATTTGCCATTGTGACTATTTGAATGAAAAACTGTTTCAAAAAAGAAAGTGCGACCACAGAAACACATATGACATTTTGCTTATGTGATTACTAGTTCTTTCATTTGTTATTATCTTTTTGAGGAAAATGGGAAGAAAATCCACCCAAATATACCTGTTATTATCATGAGCTTTTAAAACTTTACTTTGATCCCTGGAACTTCAGATTAATTGTGGTAAAAATCTCTAGCCACCTTTTGTCTATACTTCTATGTTTCCATTCTAGAATTGGAACCTTAACAAAACCCTCTGCTCCCCCTTTATTTTCTTTCCCTTTGTTTAAAAGTTTTTGCTTTTCATGCAGTAAGCATTAAGATTTTGCAGGGAACTTATGTTGAGGGCATAAAGGAGGAAGTTGTTTTGTCTCCTGGACATGCACTCTCTTTCATTGCTGCTGGTGAAGGTGATGCTCCACCAAGACTATTGCATTGTTCTATTAGTAATTCTATGTCATTTTAAGTACCAACCCGTATAGCTTGATATGGGGTAAGCTTTGCTCGCCCTGTATGGTACCGGTAAGGTATGGGGGCTTGGTATGCTACTGTACTGACATATAATATGATGTTGTGCTAATATCAACAGTGCCATGTGTCGGTACAGGAGCATACTGTAGTGTGCTAACCCATATTGATATGGTACTGGTGCAGGTTCCAATATGCAGATGTAAAACATTGCTCTATATGATGCAAATATTTTTATTTGCTTCATTTTATGCTAATTTTTATTTTTTTCTCAATGAAGCTGTTAGCATATCGCAGAGGAGGAATATTTTTAGTAATTATTTCCTAAACCTATAAGTGCAAACCCATCAAGCTCAACATATACTTAATATAAACTTTTCTATTGCGGAAATGTTGCAATTTTTATAAATGAGCTTTTTTCTACCTTATTGTTGGAAACATGAACTTATTGCTCTTCTGCATTTTTCAAATAGAATTAGAATGTTGGTAGGGCCTTGGTGGTTTCAAGTTCTGATATTACTTTAAAAAATCATGAAAATAACCATCGTGATGTATTGCTTTGTCTGGCCTTTTGCTGTTGCTTATTGGCATGCGTTGTGTATCAACATATGCATGTCTACCTAGCATAGTGGGACACTGAGTTGAAAGCTTGGTTCTCTTGGTTGAATTATATTTCTAATTTTCTTCCAGTCTTTTGAGGGGATTAAAGATTCTCTTGTTGTTTGATTCTGCTGGACAACAATGAAGTTTTTTGATCATTCTTTTTGTTCCATGGTCTGATATTTCACATATTTTCTTTTAGCAATGCTAAGAGCAATGCCATCCAGCAAATCTATCTATAAATACAATAAAGGGAAGTCCATGGGAGTGTGGACTCCCTGTGTGCCACTTGTCAAGCTATGCATTTTTTTTCTGTCTGATTCTTTCCAAGCCTTTGCATGGTTTTTGATGGAATAAACAACCTGCCACTGAGATGAGGGTTAGGGAGGTGTGCTGGGTGGCCTTGGCCTGGATGAACCACCTGCGGAACAATGGCATTGCTCGGAGGTGGAGATGGGTGGCGGGGTTGGCACGGACGTAGGCACTCATCAGCTAATCGTGCCCCTTGAAGTACTCCCATAAGGGGGTGAAGGAGAGGTCAGAGTTGGTGAGGATGGGAAATGGGATCTTGGGCAGCGATGGCAGGTGGCAGTGGATCCTGGTGCCAGCATCGTGATTGGTGGAGGTGGAACTTAAAAAATCCCTTTGATCCCCCTCTGATGCTCTCCTTCCTACATATCTTTGAAAAAAGAAAGAAATGAGAAAAAAAACAATCTATGTGGGAAACTGTCTTACATTTTATTTTATTTTGTGTTTCATTTCTTTTTGTTGATTTTTCCTATGTTCTCATATGCTCGAGAAAAAACCTCAACGGGAACCTAGGAAACCCTCTGATCTCCCTTAGGTACTCTCCTTTTCATGTATCTTCGAAAAAGAGAGAAATGAAAAGAAAAAAGAAGCAGAAAAAAATTGGGAAATGGTCTTACATTTTAGTTTTTACCATCTTTCCTTTATTTTGCTGGTCTATCTGGTTGGTGCTTTCTTTGTTTTTTCTATTTTGAGGAGTTTCAATCAGTCTTTCCATTGTTTTCATTTAATTTTCTTGTTTTTTCCCTGATTTTTTTCCATTTTCAGGAGTCTCAAGTGGGTGGGACCGTGGGAGGCTCGGAGTAGCCGAATGGGGAAGTTTAGATGATGATCGGGGTTGTGTTTACTTATATATATATATATGTGTGTGTGTGTGTGGTTTAGAAAATTGATAATTAAGAAAAAAAATTAAAATTATGGGTTATATTTGTTGATTGATTTTAAGATTTAACATTTAATAATAATTAATTTGTTTGTGGGCTAAGATCTGTTTAGGACTTGTTGGGTCAAATCGGTTTAGTGTTATCTTATAGATTGAGCTCGAAAAATCAATGGTCAAGGTTGGATTAAAATATGGAGTTTGCTTTTTTTTTTTTTTTTTTTTTTGAATTGAGTTTGAGTATGTTGGTGGTTCAATTAGAGACCAGTTTACGGTTGGATTGATAATATTTCAGGTATGGAATAATATTTCATTATGTCCAATCACTTGCAAATGCAAAAAATTCTAAATTATTTAATTATTTTTTATGTGATGAAATTTACAAGCAAGGAAAATTTAAAATCAATTGACATCTTTTATGATTGGTGGTAGAAATTATATTATAGTTGCAGGGCTGTAGCAAAGATTTTATGGTGATATTTTTTTGGTACAATCAATGTGTTAAAAATGATCAACTCCTTATAATATGATAAAGTTGCAAAATATTTTTTTAACACTATTTTATTCACTAAAATAAATAAAGTATTTTTTTTAAAAAAATAACTTTAATGTACCTATTGTTTCAAGGTATAAATTAAAAAGTACGGTTAAAAGTGAAATTGGTACAATGATCTTTAAGAAGTTAGCTCAGTAACTAATTGGTATCCCAATATTTAATCTTTCATTGGATATGAAATAGGATGGATTTAGTTTGCCAATTGTTATCAAAAATATTCTCAATAATATTTATGTGTTTCAGATTATGTTTGGTTCACAAAGTTTCAATGATAGCATATTTAGTTTCAAGATCACTAACATATTTTCAAAAAGTGAATCTTGGCTTGATAATTTACCAAAAAGTTTTGATTTCAAACCTTTTTTGGTCTCAAGTTTAATAAGAATCTATTATTTCAGTTCCTGAAAAATAGATTCACACTAAACTTTTTCATGAAACACCTCCTATAAAATCATAGAGCACTACCTGGTAACATAACATAACTATTAGTCTTTTCCTCTTTTCTTTTTTATTCTCTTGGAGCTAATTTAATTTTTAACATTATTGCTTATTTTTCAAACATTTTGATTCATATTTTGTTGTGGAACTCAATTTAGTAATACTCTAATAAAACTTTTTGTATTCATATTTCCAATTTATGTGAAGAAGTTATGGTAGATGAAGATTGTCATGGACATAAATTCTGTAATTAATGAGAACACTATATGTTACATTGCACGAAAAATCTATATGTTGTTAACATATTTTGAATTTTTTCTTTGATTCAATCTAAATCCCAAAGCGCGGGTTTCATACTAGTATTTAATTTAATGTACATGCTAATATTTAGACCTATATACCCAACTTGCTGGTTAGGGGTTTTACATACCATTTAGGTGATGCATTCTTGTTTGCAAAAAGTAATTATTTATGTGAGGGAAAGATGATGATCCGGTTAAATAATCTTTGTATGTCATTCAGTTAATCTTAGTCATTCAGTTAATCTTACTTTCGATTGTCTTTCTTCGTCAAGGGTCAATATGGTCAATTTGTTAAGCAATGTGAACTATCTGACCAATACCATCATCACTCAAGTAACTGTGACCTTTTACTGTAGTTTTTTTAATTGTTAACTTGCATGAACGTTCCAAAACACTGTTGCGAACATGCGAAGACATAATATTTTTGTTCATATAGATATTCTTAGTGGCCATGCTTTAAATTACTGACCATGTTCTGCAAGTCTCTTTTTGCATTGTTTTTGTCTTGCGAACTTTTCCTCTTCTGACATCTAAGACCTTGGTAAGACTTTAGCTGTGTTTCATTGGTTCTTTAGAAAGGAAACCTATAGTTGTAGCCACAGACATCTCAGTAATTAGTTCTTCAAATTCCACTAATGTAGAAATTTTCATTGCATGGCACTTTCTACCCATTATAGCACCTGATTGCTTTAAGCAATAATAAGCTACTCGAGTCTTAGTTTGCTGTGATGGCATTCTGTCATCTTTGCTTGCTGGCATTTGGAACCTGTAGAATGATATTGACAATTATAGTTTCAAAATCTGAGGGTCCCAAATACTTTGGTGCTCTTCAAATTATGTGTCTGTTTAATTGACATTTGACTAACATAGACTACCTTTTTTGTGCTTTTTCTAAAGGATTGCAATGCGACAATTTTTATTTAGTGCCCAACTGCCCATGCTTGCATTGGTCATATTGATTTTTGCGATTATTAAGAATCTTCCAGATAAATGATTCGGGTAGCTTCTTAGATGAATTTTAGAACATATCTAATTTACTGTATGTTTTGACCATACATGCTTCTAAGCAAAGCCACTCTTGTTAAAAATCTTCTGACATGCCTCTTAATTCCCCAACTTTCCACCCGATGAATGGTATAAAATCATCACTGCATAAGCATTAGAAATGCTGTTTCTTCTATATTATTGCAAGTTATTGTCAATCTATTATTTCTTAAGGTGCTGTTTTGTATATCATAGGTGATGTGATCATTTGGGTGATGTGATTGCTGGGATATTGTGAGCACTAGGGTGATTTACAAATACCTGGGTGATATGTGATCACTGTGTTTGGTATATCATTAGAATATCTCTAGGAATAGAACTTTATTGTGTTTGGTATATCACCAAATAGTGGTAGTAATAATATATAAAATAACATAAAAGCCTTAATATAGTATGCAATAATTATTCTATAATTTGATTAAACATTTTTCATTCACAACTCCTCACTAAAACATGTAGTAGTAGTAGTAATAATAATAATTATAGGTATTTATTTTGATTAGACTATTAAAATGATGAGGGTTCTTTTTTTCCACCTAGGGTATGTGAGGCGATAGCATTACTGCATTGTACAGTGATGCTATCATCGAATCCCTCATCACTGGATGGGATTTTACAATGCCAAACAAGATAATTATATCACCTAACTCATATCACTGGAATGATGTGAAATATCATCCCCTACCAAACAGCAGCTAAAGTTTTTTTTTTTTTAATTTTAATTTTTTGGTGGATATTTTTTTAGAGTTTCTGATCCTTTGAATTTTGCAGTGGTTGAAGGCCTTATTTGTTTGCATCCTCACCAGTAGATTCAAGACAATGTTATTGAAGTATGTAATTTGTTTTGTTTCACATTTGCAGAGCATCGCCATGTTGGTTCCAATAATTTTAACTTGTTCAGTAGCCGAAGTCACACAATATTTACCCTGGTACGCTGCTATCATGTCTGAAAAAATTATGTTGCAATGTTGTTAAGGTAGTTAGTCCTGTCATGTAAAATGATATGCTTTTTGTTGACTTGTTTGATATGTTTTGTTTTCTCTTTTTGAATGTTTGATGTACGGTATCATCCTTTTTTGTTGCTTTCTGCTTCATGTCTTAAGAGTCTAGTTACTTATTCAATCTACTTAGATTTACGTCAAGTAAGTTTTCTTCAGATGTACAGTGTCTTTTCTTTTTAACTGAGGAAGAAAGAGTTAAGACCTAGAACCTAAAAGCTATTAGGCACAAAATGATGGGACTAATACTTAAATTCATTATTATTATTATTATTTTTTGGTCTTAGTTGGTTGGCAGATTGCATTTATGCCCTTGCATGCTTGATCTCCTTGGGTCAATAATCTTAAAAGCCCCTTAGGGGCCCTTGTCCTACCTCTAGCACAACATCCTATCCCTTGCCAAGAAGCTGCCAACCTTGAGTTTTGAAACTGCCTTTTCCAGCATTCCTACCACCCATCCCACATCCTATAACATCTAGGAACGCATCTAGGCCATTCATTTGGAGAATACCAGGCAACAACCAAGGGGAAATAGCTGTATCCTAGGTGCCATCTTGCTTGCTTGATGACCATGGGTATATCACAAAGTGCTGGTCAAGTATTTACTGGCTTTGCCGTGTCTCTGATGCCCGTCTGCCATTGTTTGCCTGGTATGGCATGCATGGTGTTTCTTAAGGAGGGGTGCTGGGAAATTATATTTGATTGTATTTGGATGGAGATAAGTTGTACTTATTTGTTGGGGGGAGCATGGTTCCTAAGTTTCCAATCACATCGATGTCCATGATGACATATTTTTTCTAAAATGTGACTTGTGATATCTCGAAAATCAGATTGAAGTATTAAGATTTCTATTTTCTTTCACTCCCACCTTTCACCTATCCAGTCCTTGATTGCTTTGTAGCCGTATCCTTGGATGTCTCCCTTGTGTTGGGAGTTTAATGTGGAGAAATCTTGCCAAAAAGGCAAAAGTTAATGGGATCATCAAGGCAAAACTTCACATTTCCTTAATATTTGTTTTAGAATCAATGTTTTTGTGAAATTTACCCCTATGAATAAATATATAGTGTTATGCCAAAAATTTTGGGAGAAGGGAGCCAGGAAACTCATTAGTTTCACACCCTTGCACACATCTCATCCATCCACTTCCATTCTGGTGGGAATTATTCCCATATTCACTAATTATTCATCCAGACATACTTTGCTTCTTCTCTTTAGGGGAATTGAAGTCTTCAATTCATATAACCTACTTATATGCGAGGCAAAATTTTGAAGCGGTAGATAGCATCCTGACATATATCAGAAACCTTGGTATTAGAAAACATCTATGTGGTGGCTTCATGCCATCTCCATGTTGTGCCTTTAATGGTCTTCAACTTCCTTTCATGTTCTATTTCAACATTTGTTTCATCGGTTCCTGTTTGTTCGTGATTTATTACCCAAACTTTAAGTTGATGAAAACCAATTTTTCTGAAATTCAAGGATTGGATACCCATATCTCAAAAATAGATAAACATATATCATGCGGTTTCCATTTCCATGCCTTTCTCATTTCCTACAGTGTCCTCACCAAAAACTTCAACTATTTTCCTTATACATTTGTGATCATAGCAACATTTTTTGACCAAACTGTTGCTAGTTGACTCCTGACTTCAACTTTTCAGTCTAATTTTTGAATTGCTTTGTAAAACATGCCATAGCTAATTTATAAAAAATGAGAAAATCAATATTGGTATCTATGTAGAAGAGAATGTTTAAAAATGATTTGATTACAAAATGCTTATATATGAATTTTCAGATGCATTTGTGTTCGAATGATTTCTTCCAATGATACAAGTCTCTGGTGTTAGGATTTCCCTCAAAAATCAATAATTTGTGTCCTGATCAGCCAACACTTTGGGTTGAAATCAAACTGAACTGATGTACTTGTCATAAGCTATGATTTGGGTGGAACTTAAAGTGTAGGATTTTAGCTCATGAATATTAAGTGCTGTTAGTTTCTAATTTTTCCCCTAATTTTTTAATCATTATCACTTTTCCATACTGTTTGTAGAATTCTGTGCTTACTATGCCTGTGATAAAACTTACTGTTTTACATTTTTATCTTTATTCATTTCCTCGCTATAATTGAATTTTGCATTCACTTTTATTTGTTTTTCATTGCATATCCGGTGTTATCATGCTTTATATTAATCTCCCAGTCTTATTATTCTATTTTTTTAATTAATGAATTATGTCAACAGATGATTGAAAGCAGTGCTCATGGTGATGAGTATGATGGAGTGATGTATTCTCAACTTGTATGCTGTGTATCTTAACCGTACGAATTTACAAGATTTCATGCTTGATATTTTTTGTTCCTCACTCTTGATGTTTCTTTTTTAGAATCTGATTGACCTAGCAGGGTCTGAGAGTTCCAAGACTGAAACAACTGGACTACGGAGAAAGGAAGGATCATATATAAACAAAAGTCTTCTAACCCTTGGAACAGTAGGTTCTGGTTGGCATATGTATTTCGAAGAAAATATCGTGCAAAATTTATTTTGAGATTGAAAGTGCTCTATTCTCATTCACTTTCGTCTAACTATTTTTGTGCGGAAGTCTTTAGAAGTTGTAACTTTATTTGTTTGTTGAGGTGTTGTTATCCTTTGTTGTCAATGGGTATCATAATTTTCAGGTTCTATGCTTCGTAAGATTTTTATTTTCTATATCATGATGTATGATGATCATGCTGGAAAACATCATTATCTTGATGATGTAGTGGTCTATGTGGCAATATAGGGCAATGTAGCTAGCCTAAAACAAAGAATGGTCTCCTGTGGGAATCAGTTTCAGCATATGCATAGCACCATCTTGGTGTAAATCTTCCATTTTCTTCCCCTTTTTCTATATATAATGGAAGTCACAAAGATCTTTAATATAATGGGACAAAGCTGTCCCACTTTTTCCATGGAATGAGATGCCACACATCCCAAAACTAAGGATGGTGGATGTCCCATTCTTGTCCAAGTCCATTTCCGACCTCATCCTATCCTGAAACTTGGGACACTGAGATGCCTTGCTGTCCCACTGTTTTTTAGAATCTTGAAAATTATTCAGTGTGGTATTATGAGTAATCTGGTGGCTTTTGAGTTAAAGGCTAACTTTATTATGAAAATTTGAAGGTTATCGGAAAGCTTAGTGAAGGAAAAGCTACTCATATACCTTATCGTGATTCTAAGCTGACTCGCCTTCTGCAATCGTCGTTGAGTGGGCACAGTCTTGTATCAGTAAGTCTCTATGTTTTGTTTATGAACAATAGTTAACATGTTTCTTGCTTTTTTAAAGTGATTATTTATTTATATGGCTTAATTTTGAAATGTTTTTCCTTATAAAAAGATTTCTGTGTTGCTTTGTGGCATATTCTTTTATATTTTGATAGAATGCTTTTGTGTGTGTGTGTGTGTGTGTGTGTGTGTGTCTGTGCATGCATGCATTTCATGGTATGTTAGATAAAATATGATTCATGTGAAAATAATACTGACAGTTATTATACAGCTCATTTGCACAGTTACTCCGGCATCTAGTAACATGGAAGAAACTCACAACACATTGAAGTTTGCGAGCAGGGCAAAACGAGTCGAGATTTATGCATCTCGAAATAGGGTATATATAATTTGCCAACTTTCAGTGGAATGTCTAATATATCTTTTGTAGGAATTTGGATAGCTAATTTTATGATCTTATGTTATTCCAGATTATTGATGAAAAGTCATTGATTAAAAAGTATCAAAGGGAAATAGCAATCCTAAAGCAAGAGCTTGACCATTTCAAGAAAGGAATGCCGACTGGGGTCAATCAGGAAGAAATCATGAGCTTGCGACAGCAGGTTTGGTGTGCTTTTTTTTATTTCTGGATGGATAACTGTACATCATATCGTGGTTCGCCTTATTGATTGTTCTGAAGTTTGCTTGTGGAAAAATATTGATCTTCACTGAATTATCATCTACTTGTTATGCATGGGAGCAGTGATCATTCTTTTCTGTTGTACAAGCAGCTAGAGGAGGGTCAGGTAAAAATGCAGTCTCGTCTAGAGGAGGAAGAGGAAGCAAAAGCTGCTTTGATGAGTAGAATACAGAGGCTGACCAAGCTGATACTCGTTTCTTCAAAAAACTCAGTTCCTGGCTGTTTGACTGATTTGCCTGGCCATCAGTGCCGCCAGTCTTTAGGTGAAGATGATGTAAGTTTTTTAAGTTGAAAATTGAAACTAGAGCTAGCAGGGACCATTACTTTTTCTTATCCTGAATAATATACTTGGTCTTTAACCATGTGCTACTTTCTGTTAAATCCTTTTCTTGGAGTTGCCATAGTAGTCAGATATTCTTTTGGAACCTTTCTCCCCTAATCCTCTGCAAATATCATCTATATGGACCAGATATATTGATTAGTAGCTTTGATGTTGAATCTTTTGGACGTGGAAGGCTGTTTGATTTATGAACTTCTTGATACTCATGTTGAAATTGTGGATGACATTGTTTTGAATTTGACCACTCTGTACTGTGTTATTCCAGAAACTGGAAATTTTGCGTGAGAGTTCTCCACTGCTAATAGAAGGTGAGAATACTCTGAAGGACTCGCTCTCTCCTGCACCATTAGATCTGTTGGACCCTTTATCTGATGTTAAACATAAGAGGTCTTCAAGCAAGTTGAATGATGAGCATTCCTCGGTCGGTAGCTCGGTTACTGAATCAAATCAGGTGGGTGAACTTACTGGTGGGATTGCCAATACCTATTGACTTCAGATGCTATGCTTTTTAATCCTTGTTTGAAAGTAGCTCATAGTATATTGTGCATTAACGTAGGATATTTTTCTCCTTTCTTAAATCTTAGTTGCCAGCTTACCATCCATTTGTGTTGACAATGGAAAAAGAAGATTAAGATTTCAGGCAAATGAGTTTCTTCCAGGAGGTGAGACATGCAGCAGCCAGTGGGGCATGCATCTGTTGACTATAAATCGAAAATCTCAAATCTGATAGGAACATAATTACTACTTAAAAAAAATAGATACGCAGGTTGACATTGCTAAACCAATTTTGGTCTCAACAGCTCAAGCATAAAAATATTGTTTAATATTTATTTTTTTGGGGAAATATATGTTACCAATGGAAAATATTTAGCTGACTATTTGAACTTTATATCTGATTACCAATCCTTTTGCTCAAAATGTTTTTATCTAATAGTGTACTTCTTTCCTAATTCATTTTCATACATATATATTTATACAAATACATATACCTACATACATATTTAAATCTCTGCTGTAATTTGGTTCAGTAAGGAATTAAGGTTGACAATCAGTATGCTAAATTTCACTAGTTCATCAAAATTTCATCTTATATGCAAGTGTGTGGTCAACCAGTAAAATCATATGCCTTATTTATGGCATCATGCAATTAGAAAAACAATTCAAAATATCATGGTATCATGTTGATAAGAGGAAGGGGATCAACACTAAAGTTTTTTCTGAGTCTTTGCAATGCCTGTTGTTTAAAGATCAGGAGTTCTAGACTTTGATTGCCTCACAGTCAGTTGACATAATCCTCTATTTCTCTTTCTTCTCTTTTTTTTTCTTTGGGGTTGGGGGTTGGGGAAGGAGGGAATTTGAATTTTCATTTCAGAAAGTGATTGATGAGGCCATGAGAAAATTTGAGAGAATCCAATAGGCCAGTCCTCAGTGCCAGCAATCGTTGATGTAGGGTTGACTTGAGACTCTGATTCGTAAATCCATCAGTGTTTGGAATAGATTTGCTATATGCACCCCCTGATTTAAGTAAGCCTATAAAGCTCTCATCTTAGTCATTTATTTGAGATTGTAGGCACTAGTAGAAGAGAATTCAAATGCACGGTCACTGCCTCAAATAGAGAAATCTTGGTGGAGGGGCAGGTTTGTGAGATTTTAGAATTGTTAGATTTTGCATGACGAGTGTGGAGATTTGAGTCAGAATGGATTAGACAGAGCTGATCTCTCTTTCTTTATTTATGTTACATGAAGTCCATTGCCAATATTTTAAGGAGCAGGCCTTGTGGTGGGCCAATATTCTAGGAGTTGGGAGGCTGTTGTGTATTAAAGCTAAAATTTTTGTTAGGAGCATCAAGATGTACTAATTTTGAAGTATTATGCCTTTACACATAAAATGAGTGTCTTGTGTTCAGCGGGGCTGTGGCTTTGCAACTCCACTTCCCTCATCCCCCTTCCTGCCATGATCTGCCATTTGAGGGTATTGTGATGAAATTTGATATTTTGGTTTGTGTTCAGGTGACCAACCCAACAATATGGATGATTTATATTATTAGCATTTTGCATTGATTATACTTTTGCGTCCAACTGGCTGACCATGCTTTTTGTGGACAAGGTTTAATCTTTTTTCCTTTTCACTGTAAAATCATTTTTTTATTTTTCTTATTAATTCTTAAGCCTGTTGGATTACTGCAATCCATCTATTGATGTTTTCAACTATTTCTTCATTGGTCATAGGTTACATAGTTCAACATTTTCTAGTGCTCTCTAGATAATTAGAAAACTGACATCCAAATTAAACTCAGAGCTATGATCATTAATAGCTTTTCATAAGTGATGATTTATCTAGTAGATTCATATAAGAGGATTTTGTGGTTCTAGTAGTAGGTGTAGCTAGTGACAACTAAATATGCCATACTAGTAAATTTGCCTTGTATCGGGCATACTGTATTGTATCAGTACCAAAAGGAGACTCGATACAAGGCCTGTATCGAGTTTTGGTCTGCTTAATCACCTCTATGTTGGGCATACCAATATTGAACCAGCCTGGTACCGATATGGGGTTTTCTATCCAAATGCTGAACCTTGAGTGACAATGAAGGGCACGTGACTTATGATGGATGGATTTGAATCTAGTACAAATAAAGTATTGAAGTATTTCTATCTTTTTCACATGGAGATTTTACCAGGCATCATGCCAGATGGTCTGAGCTTGATGCTGTTGTGCTACTCCCTGGTGTTTTGCGTGTCATGACTGATCATTGTGCTGCTCTGCTTTTCGTAGGGATGACCAATATCTAATTTTTGCTCTACGTTTGCAGACTGGAATGACAGCTTCAGATGAAATGGATCTCCTTGTGGAGCAAGTTAAGATGCTTACTGGTGAAATTGCATTCAGTACTAGTACACTTAAAAGATTGGTGGAGCAGTCTGTTAATGATCCTAATGGGTCAAAGATACATGTATGACTTCTATTTACCATTGATGCCTTTTGACTATAAGATATTGTTGATTTTGGGTTTAAAATTCTAAACTAAGGTGGAAACTTTGCATAGACAATTTATGTGCTTTAAGAAAAGCAAATTAAAGAACAGCAAAAAGCAGAAAACCTAAAGTTAGAAAAATATATACTGCTGGCATAGGATCAAGGGATGTACCAACAGGTGCTTTATGTGCAGATATACAAAAAAGTGAGATGAACCGTTTCTTCCTGTTGCCCGATGAATTAGATGATTTGAAAGCATAAAGGAAAAAAAATTGTGATTTCATGAAAGAATTTGGATGTAAAAAAATCACTGTACTGAGATTCTGAGAATGCTTGGGAGCCTCTTTGTTTCTTTGGTTGCTTTTTGCTTGAACATCTTTTGAAACTTAGGAGAAGTGCACATGCGGATCTTCAGGCCCCTTTATACAGGGAGTTAATTGAAGCCTAGTGGATAATTTAGGGATAACGGATGTTGCTTCCTACAAGGCACATCCACATGTTCAGGTTGTATCATTCTGCAAAAGAATGACTGATATTCTCACATCAACCACTAGATCATGTGTTGCACAGCTCTCAAAGTATTCCAAATGTTTTTTCATCAGCCTGCACAGATCTCAAAGTGGCCATTGTGCGGTCCAATTGTTAGTCATGAAAGAAGGTGAATCATTCTTTTGTGCAAAAGTTGCATCCTGAACCCCTCGTCTGCACAACCAATTGTTCCTCTTACTCGGCAAAATTGTTAAAAGATAACATTGAAGTTAAATTTAATGATATACTAGTTCATTGCAACAGTGATTGATGGTATCCAACATATCCGCTGCTTGGTTCATCATCTTATGACACAATATGGCAAGGTGGGCATGTGCATGAGAGATTTTATACACTCAACAAACTAGAGAGAGGTGGAAGGCTCATAAGATCGAATGGAAGGAATTTTTCTTTACCAATTTCAGGCTAAAAGCTTTTAAGCTTTTCCTTCAGTTTCAAGGATTTAATATAATGGACAACATAGTACACCAAAATTAGCCAGTGCATGATTAATTATATAATTTGCAATACTCACCAGAAATCAGCAAACAAATTGAGCACGAGAGTTAAAGTTCTGTTGAAAGAGAGTGTATAAGAATTGGTTGTGATGTTGCGTTGCATAAGCCATGCGGTAGATGTAACTAAGAACTAGTGGTGGCAATTGCTTATTGAATGCACATGTTTTCCTTGATCCCTTGCAATTGAAACATGATACTGGACCCAAATTATTGCTTACTGCAAACATCTTGGTAGCCATTTAATGGGTATCCCATCCTTTTTTTACTTGAGGCTGCTTTGTTGTGTCCCAATTGGTGCAGTATAATATTTGCATTCCAGAATCCTGCTATTTCTGAAGTAATGGATAAGATGTTAGTACCTCTAAAAAATTCCTATCATGGATCTATGGATTAAGTGAAATGGTTCCTATCTGCAAGTTTGAGTTTTTCAAAAAGAACAAGTCCCTTGAACTGTCTAAATACAGAAGGCACTATGCTTACCCAAAAAGAAGGCTCTTTCAACTGATCCTTTTGAGTTCATCATTCAATCCAAAGTCAAAGTTTGGGTTGCTAAAGATAGGTTTGATTTGCTCTTATTTTTTGATGTTTGTTTACTTCAGATTAATATGAGATTTTATAGAAGAATGAGATTCTATAAACCTGTGTTGCTATGGATGTTTGCGTACCTATCTGTTTTGGGTACTTTGACATGTACCATGCCTAGACTGTACCTGCAGTTCTGGGGTAGTTATCTATTGCATTGTACCATTATGTATATATTATTACTGAAAGGTTTCGCAAACATGTAGTCTTGTATAGCCCATCTTTTTCAAAAATTGGTTTTCTAATGCTTTGATTTCTTTTGTTCCATTGTTTTCACCTAGTTGGTGGTTTACCGATAGAGATATTCTCCTGATTCCTGAGTCTTTTTAGTCTGGCATCTTGTTTGCCTGGTTAGAACTATTCTTGTTTGCATTACAAATTTGACGAGTTGCTTTTGACAGTGAAATTACATTTCTCATTGAATTCATTTTTCGTTGAAAGATTTATTGAGTACATATTTATCGGCAACAGATTCAGAACTTGGAGCATGAGATCCAAGAGAAACGAAGGCAAATGAGGGTCTTAGAACAGCGCATTATTGAGAGTGGTGAGGCCTCAATGGCCAATGCATCTTTGGTTGATATGCAGCAGGTCCGCTTGTTCATCCCTTGCTTTTGTTAAGGTTGACACTCATTAGTGGTTCTGTCAGTTTTCTGGTCATTCAATTTGACATCTGTATATTTCTTCTTTTCTAATCAGACCGTCATGAAGTTAATGGCTCAGTGCAATGAGAAGGGATTTGAGCTAGAGGTGATTCTTGATTCTACAACATTTTTTATTGCAATCATGAATTCAAACTTTCAGGCTTCTAAGTGTTGCATGGAAGGCATCATGTTTTTTCTGTACTTCTTAATCTGCATCCTTATATGTTTTTTTTTTTTCTGTATTTTAACTTTTTCTTGCATTGACTCTTATATAAAAATTGGTGCAGTTAAAAACAGCAGACAATCGTATTCTTCAGGAGCAGCTACAACAGAAGGTTAGTTTAGCTTCTATATTTTGTGGTGTGCTATGTTTTGCTAACGTGCATGTAGTCTATTGCCATATGGAAAATATTATGACAAGCTGCCTTTTTTTAATTACTTGGCTATATATGTGTATATTCATTCCACTGCATGATGCCTAATAAGCAATTGGCACACTGTTAGGATCATTTTTGAGCAAAAATGTTGTTAGGATCTTCGTGTTTAATTTTTGATTAAAAATCTCGATTTGATTTTCTATTTTTCTGGCAGTGTGCTGAAAACAAGGAACTACAAGAGAAAATACTTGTTCTACAGCAGCAGCTAGCTTCAGCCAAAGTTGACCAGTCACCAGATCAGTGTGTCTCAGAAGAACTTAGTGACTTCAAGAGTAAAATACAGTCTCAGGTCATCTCTTTGAGCCTTAATGTTTGAATGCATTTATGTAAATTGAGTTGCATGCTGATGGTTGACCTCTAAAGCTGTCATTCTTTTCTTGGTGTTTTTGTGTTTATGTATAGGTATATCATCATAGTTAATTATTGTTAATTAATGTCGAGTTTAGCAAAACTAGTGCATGTGCATACACTACAGTTGCAAGTCTTTGTTGAGGTACCTAAAAATTTCTGTGTATGATCAAATTTACGAGGTGAAAGGATGCTTGTTTCTCATCTGGTTCAGGGTTTTTTTTTTCCCTTTAAGAAAACTGAAACCAAGATGTTCAGCAAAGCCAGCCTTCAAGGCTTCAGACTCTAGGCCCCGTGCAAAGTCTCACCATTTCAGGATAGTGAGTTAGAAAAATGAAGTCTTTGCCATTTGAGGCTCTAATGCATCTGGCTTCCAAGCCTTTCATGTTATATATTAATTCATGAAATTTTTGTTTTGGAAATAAGAGGAAGTCAAATTTGCATTATTTTGATCTTTAGTTTTTGTAATCAACGTTGAAGACTGGTAGTATAATGTTTTGTTTTTTGACAAGCTATCTGCACTTGAGTTTAATGACCATAATTTTACAATCAAATTTCATCTTTTCTATTTCTATAATTCAAACTGCCATTTCATTTCTTGAGTAGTTCATTCCTCGTAACATATATTCAGTCTTGCCAAGATACATGTTTCAGGGGGCTCTTTCATTGGATCTCTTGAAACAGAAGTTATCCCCACAACACTTTCTGTTAGAGAAACTTGCAATTATAAAAGCTGCTTTATTATATGGTATATCTTTTCATTATTATTTCATTTGGTTGGCATAGGCTATGATAAAAAACATGCACTGAAAAATTTACTAGTAACATCAGGCTAACTCTACGGTCCAGTTTTCATCTTTTGGAAGCTATAATATCTCTATTCCTATACATAGTATAAGTAAATGAACCATGCAAATATTTCTGCCAAGTGCACCCTTGTTGCTTCATTGAGGATTGTGGAGGATTCTGTATTACTTTATTTATCTTCACTAATGTTCCTTGTATGACATTTCTGCTTAGTTTGGATGTTTGGCTAATGCGACATGTTCTATGTTACAATGAAAATGCCCCAATTAGTCTTGTGCATATGTTGGAGATCTATTTTGTGACAAGAGGCTTCTAAAATTTCCAAATAACATCATTTTCATGTGCATATTTGCATGTAACTCAAGAAAAAAACTTCATTTGCATATCTCAATACTGGTAGATGCATCTGCATTGAATATGCTGAAAGCTAGTAATATTTTCCACTTATTGGGCACTTTCCTTTTCAATTTTCAAGAAAACCTCCCTTTAGTTACTCCATTTCCAAATGCATTCCTATAATGGTGCTCCTTTTGTCTGTTGGTTGATTTGTTGGGTTAAGGTAGCAGGCATCCTGCAGTTGAATTGAAGAATATAATATTGACTACTTAGTCTAGAACATACCAGGCATCCTTACAGTGGATCATTATTTGCATACACGTGTTTTTTTTTTTTTTTTGTATATGTATTATCTGTATATATATTTATATTTGTGTATATACATATTTGCAGTGGAATGGCTATTGAACTCCAATTGTCTTGAATCTGGTTACATAATGTACAATTGTCTTGACATTCAGGCCTGTAAATTTGATGAGAGGTGGCATAATAATTATATTATATAACCAAGTTGCTTTCATGCTATGATCTGTTATGTTTTTCATTCTACAGATAAATTTTAGGTTCAAATTTCAGTGTTTGGTGAGATAATGTGTCATAAGGCTAACTGAACTGACTCAAACGATATTTAGGAAATCTTTTTGTCTTTTTTCATCTTATAAGTATGTCACTTTTTTCATTCCTCTTTCTTGAAACAGGCATATATATTTTTTATAATCAATATCACTTGTTGTGGGCAATGATATAGTCAACTGGATGCTGGGTTTTCTCTCTCTGAATTTTATTTCTTAAACTTTCAGTTTGCCCGGACACCTTGATGTTTTCTAAATTAGATTAACTTTGTTCTGGTTGGATACTTTGACAGGAGACTGAGAATGAAAAAGTAAACATTGAGCGACATCAACTTATCGAGGAAAACCATCAGTTGCTTAGTCAAAATCAGAAATTGGCTGAAGAAGCTTTGTATGCTAAAGAACTGGCATCTTCTGCTGCTGTTGAACTAAAAAATTTGGCAGAGGAAGTAACAAGACTCTCCTTAGAAAATGCAAGACAGGCAAAAGAATTATTGGTTGCTCAGGATATGGCATATTCTAGAACTGGTGGTGGAGCCACGCGCAAGTTTTTAGAAAGCAAGGCTGAAGGTGCCAAACTAGGGAGAAAAGGTCGGCCAGTAAGTAGGGGTGATGAAGTTGGTTGCATAGTATATGGCGATGCTGAGTGCTGCAGTCTTGATATGGATGATATGAAGATGCAGTTGCAAGCCAGGAAACAAAGAGAAGCTGCTCTAGAAGCTTCTCTCGCTGAAAAGGAGCTTCTAGAAGAGGAGTATAAGAGGAAATTTGATGAGGCAAAGAAAAGAGAAATGACTTTAGAGAATGATTTAGCAGGAATGTGGGTACTTGTGGCTAAGCTGAAGAGAGAGGCTTCAGGTATATCAGAGTTGAATGTTGATAAGAGTTTCAGCAATGGAGTTGACCTCACAAGTGATCAAAAAGAAAATAATAATGAATATAGGGACAATCTTCTTAAAGAGAGACAAACATCAGATGTGTTGGAAAAGCCAATTAATGAACAAGTGAATCAAAGTCCTGAATTAGAACCTCTTCTTTTTCGTTTGAAGGTAAATTTCGATCTTCATCACTTTTAAATTAAGAGATGAAGTGCTTTTTCTTATACTTTCTGTTAAAAAATGGTGCATATGCAACTTCTTTTCACTTTCAAAATTTTAATACCTTAGTTTGCATTTGCATCTTTATTATTATAATGGTTTGAAGTTTTGATCCAAACTGATCTGTTTTGGTCGAAGTGGAGCTGTTTTGTTCAAGATCAATATGAAATCTGAGTGACATATTCAATTTCTGGCAGTTTTGGTCAGTTAAGGCCAATTTCGGCAGAGTTTTCGTAGTTTCTGATGAAACCGCCTGAAACTCATATTTTTGATTTTTTTAAAAAATGTTTGAGAAGCTTGTGTGTTTAATTTTTTAATGTTTTTCTAGAATTTGTTATATTGTTCAATATAACATTTAATTAAGGCTCTGGTGATCTAATTTAAGTTATTTTTGGCTTAGCCTTGTTATTATAGTGGGCTAGTTTGGGCAAGATGCAATTGTATGGCATCTTTACTAACTAGAACATGTGCCCAATAAGACTAGGCATGTTAAAAAAAAAGGTCTTGTTATAATAGGCAAGATGCAATCTATTTACATGATTCTTTTTATCTTATTTTAGAATAAATCAATACATTAGATGAAATGCTAAAATAAAATGGAATTTTATTTTTTGGACCCTTGCATAAATAGATTGTTAAAATGGATCCTACCTAAATATGCTAAAACGTTTTTTTTCTTTTGATGTGTTACCAAGATAAAATAAAACGAAATGTGTTTAGAAAAAAGAGAAAAGTGTTGAAAATTTCAGGAATTAAAAGAAAGTGTATGATGGTTATGAATAAATAGCAAAAAGTATTAGATATCTATGCATTAAGCTTTAGGACAGTTCTGTTTCAAACTGAAACAACAAACTACCAAAACTGTGATTCTTGATATCACAAAATTCACTGAGGAAATGTGGTAACTTGAGTTTCATTTGTTTCATTTTCAGATTTTCTTGTCTTTTTCGACCAAAACTCAAAAACTCTGATTAAAACTATCAAAATCACTAAAATTGCTAACACAGAAACTCCACTGAAAAACAGAGTTTTAAAACCTTGATTATTGTTGCATTGTTGATTGCTGTGGTGAATTTTGGTTTCTTTGACTGCTTGCCTTTTCATAAATTTGAAAATGCAGCAATATCTTTTTTGCAAACCATGTATTTCTGTCTTTAATATATTAGTGTGCATGTTCACAACAAATTACATATTATTTATTTTCTTTGTAGAACATAGTTTATCAAGCTATTATGTAAACTACGGATAAATATGGCCTGGACGTTTCGAACATGCCATGTCTAGTGATTTGTCAAAAACAACCTGCTAAGTGTGTCTATGTTTAGTTGTGTTTATGCCAGATTATCATTGAAGCAATAAACTAACAAATATTATCAATAAGATTAAAATGGTAGATTTCATGCTGCATTTTCGTTGAAGCAATAAACTAACAAATATTACGGATAAGATTAAAATGCGGAGCTGGGATAGGACCATTATAAAATCGAGAAAGGAAGGCATCCTGCCACGTGCACTGGTATGCCTTTTATTTGGAAGGTTGGAAATGTTCCGTTCACAGTCAAATCAGGTATACCCTTTGACTGAAATCAGGAGACAAGGTTGTTTTGGATCCGCCACTTGGTCTTCTTTGTATTCAATATGGATCCTCTATGTCCAGTAGTTTGTTATTTGTTATTTTTAAAACATGACAAGATCAAATGGAATGGTGGATCTTGAGCCTTGATGATGTATTAATCTGCAGTATGCTGGCTGAATCTATGTCTGGCATATAGCTTGTTGTGGACGGATATGTCAACCTATTCCAACCCATTCTTGTAGAGTTTTACCAACCCCACCTTTTCACTTTATTGACTGCACCTGTGGACCCAGTGTGACGTAGTATTGCAGCAGTGAGGTTATTTGGGGAATGACTGTTTCATATTTCATATGCAGTGTCCCAAGCGCGTCGTTAAATCCCAACATGTGTTTGAATAGTTATTGACCTTCTTTCCTTGTATTCAGGCTAGAATTCAAGAGATGAAGGAGAAGGAAGTTGACCCTATTGGGAATGGGGATGCAAATTCTCATGTTTGTAAAGTTTGCTTTGAATCACCAACCGCTGCAGTGCTTCTGCCATGCCGGCACTTTTGTTGTAAGCAATCTCAATTTTTATTGCATTGCAAATCTCATATGTTCCTTGTCTTTTTCTATTTGGGGGCTAATGGACCTTGATGTGATTGTGACCCAGTGTGTAAACCTTGCTCTCTTGCCTGTTCTGAGTGTCCTCTTTGCCGCACAAAGATTGCTGATAGGATCATTACTTTCACTTCCTAAGTAATGTCCTCTTGATTAGAGGTGATGATGCGTTGCCGTCAAGCTAAACAAGTTATTTACTGCCCTGTTAACCTTTAGACAATGGTTATCAAATCAATTTTTTAGGGATTGCTGATATGTTCACAGCGTAGATATCTAATGCATGTTTTTTCATTTGTTTCAGGTAAACTATCAGCTCTCTGTTGTTTCATTGTCTTCTGTGTAATCATTATTCCTATTCTTTTATCAGTTCTTCAGAAGGTACAATCTAAATCTTGCCTCTACCTTGTGAGAGCTGTAATTCTTTCTCATTTCTGAAGGCAATATGCTGTGTGAAATAGTCGGTCCTCATTTCTCTTGTTTAAAATGTAAAAGGAGATTGGTATCCCGCTGCAGATATGTATAAAGATATGCTAGTGAAATTTGTGGGATAATCATTAAGAATATAGAAGCAAAAGAAAGAAAATTTCGTGGGGGAATTGCTTGCTCCCCTGGGATTTTAATGCCTAAATGGTTTCGCGATACTTATTTTTTCATGGGTAAATGTTTCTTGTCACTTCCATTTTCAATGGGGGGGGGGGGGGGGGTAACTGTTATGCCCGTTCGACTTGTCCCGAGTCGGATCGGCTTTGGGCGCCCGGTCGGTCGACTTCTGTGTAGAGTCCGACCCCATGGTGGCAGACCCGGGGGCTTCGCGGACTGGCGGGTGCCTCATCGTCCGTGCATCATCCCTTTTCACGGCCCCGGTCGGCTACTGGGGTCCTGTCGATGGCCCTGGTCGGCTTCTGGGAGACCAGTTGATCCCAGCTCGAAGCTTTTAGGAGCCACTCTAACTTTCATCGACAAGCTCTGACATTCTGTTGTAACAAACTCCAGCGTGTGGCCACGATCCTTGTTGCCAGGCCATCACTCTAACATTTCTGTCACGTCGCCAGTTCACGACCTCACCGCCACGCCCCTCTTGGGGGCATAGTTGGGCTTTCCCTGCTTGCTCTGCAATGGAATTTGGCAGAGCTTTCTTTCCAATTTTTTCTCGTTCTGTTGCTCCAATCCTTCTTTAACTTAAGCATCGGAGTTCCTCCAGCGTCCAGGGACCAATTTTGTAGGTTGGCCGGTCAAGGAGCTTTCCAGCGCGCCACTAAACTCGGTCTAGGAGGAACGGTGGCAACAGATTGGCGCTAGAGGAAGGGTCCTTTGAACCTTCGTTATGCCCCTTCTCTAAAAGGGAAGAGTGACAGGAAAGACACAGCAATGGTAAGAGGAAGAACTCGAAGTGTTTCTGTGAGGGGAGGACGCTCCCACCAGGGGCCTGGTGCACACCACGCGGAGAGCAATGCCATCGCTACTGCTGAGCCCACCATCACCATAGGGCTGCAGCAGTTCCAGATGCTGGTAAATCGTATCGAAACACTTACCTCTGTGGTCCAGCGCTTGCAGGAGATGGTGGATCATCAGCAGCAGCTGTCGGTGGCTTCCTGCATCAATCATCAGCCAGCGGCGTGCGACAGCCGGCGGCCGGAGGCGCCTCCACCCCTGTCCCACGCAATTCCAGAACCCCAGGGGTCCATGAGGGCCCGCGCCGAAGGAAAGAGGGCGAGGTCAACCTCCCCCTCTTTCGCTGATTCTGTCCCTCTGGACGGTCGGCGCCCTGCTGCGGACCCGCATGACTACGGCAGTAAGATTATGCGCATGGAGGAGCGCATCGTCGAGATAGCCGAATGATAGAACAATGGAGGAAGGCCGGCACACGACACTCGCCCGCCCTTCTCCGCAGAGATTATGGGGAAGTCAATCCCCCAACACTTCAAGATTCCACAGGTGGACCCCTATGACGGTACCACCGATCCTTTGGATCATCTGGGCGCTTACAAAGCCCATATGATGGTACAGGGCGCGTCTAGCGCCCTCCACTGTATCGCCTTCCCTGCGACTTTGAAGAAGGCTACGCGGACGTGGTTCTCTGCCATTCACCTAGGTACGATCCATTCTTTTTCTCAGCTCGAGATCCTGTTTCTTTCTCGTTTCAGGACCTGGAGGTGGACTCCAAAGAACACCGACTGCCTTTTTCTCATTCAATAAACGGAGGGAGAGACCCTCCGGGAATACATGGCCCGCTTCAACTCGACCGCCCTGGAGATCCCTAACCTAAATGAAGCGGTGGCCATGTCGGCTTTTAAGAGGGGGCTACGCTCGTCTAGATTTACATTTTCCATGGACAAGAAGCTCCCCTCAAGCTACACCGACCTGTTGGCCAAGGCACACAAATACGCCTTGGCGGAAGAACAATTGGCGAGCAGGCGCCAGGCTGAGTGGAGGTCGGCCCCGAAGAAGCGGGGCGATAAGGCCCCTGTAGCACGACCTCCTGGTGACGACGGTCGATCTGCCCGGCGCCAGAGCCCCAAGCCACGGGTCTACCTCAAGCGGTTCAACAACTATGCGCCCCTCTCGCTGCCGCGGGAGAAAATTTTGATGGAGATTGAGAACGAGGCATTCTTTCAAAGACCTCGGCCGATGAGAGGTCCCCCCGCCTCTAGGAACAAAAACAAGTACTGCTGGTTCCACAGGAACCATGGGCATGATACGGAGGAATGCCTCCAACTGAAGGACGCCATCGAGGATCTCATCCGCAAGAGGTACCTGAACAAGAACGTCCGACCCCGTCGGGATCTGGCCGGGGCTTCAACTGCTAGAGACCCCCCAGGGAAAGCTGAGCTCCCCAACCAGTGCCCAACTGATGGAGGTGTTGGCATGCTGCACCGAAAGTCCGACTGGGGGCGGAAGGAGGACCTGGACATTGTAAAGAGGCCCAGGGGGTCTAATGCAATCAGTTTTTCTGATGAGGACCTCCTGGAGCCTCCTCTCCCTGACGATGACCCTATGGTTGTGTCGACTGTCATCGTTGATTATGATGTAAAGCGTGACCTTATTGATAATGAAAGTTGTGCAGAGGTTTTGCTGTATGATGCTTTCATTCGAACGAACCTGTCTAGGTCCAAACTGCCGGAGTCCGTGGCACCACTTACTGGCTTCGGAGGGAACTCCGTTGGGGTTGAGGGCGAAATTGCCTTACCTGTCACCCTCGGGACTGAACCCTTCCAGCGAACTTTCTCCGTCAATTTCGTGGTCGTCCGTACGACATCGGTGTATGACGCAATCCTGGGACGGCCGGCCCTCAACAAGTTCCGGATTATTGTGTCTACTTACCACCTGTTGGCTAAGTTTTCGATCCGTGACGGAGTCGGGGAGCTGAGGGGAGACCGTAGAATGGCCCGGCAATGCCTTGCTATCCATGATAGGCAGTTGGACGAGCGCCCCACACTCGAGCAGCTGGATCCCAGGGACGAAGCCGACAGCCACGGTCGGCCTGTCGAGAAGATTGTATTTTTGCCTCTTAGGGAGGATGATCCTACGAGGGTCCTCCAAATAGGGGGCACCCTGGATGAGAGAGCTAGACAGGAGCTGGTCGGCTTCTTGAGGAAGAATGCGGACGTCTTCGCCTGGTCGGCGTCCGACATGCCGGGCATCCCGGCGGACGTCATCACCCATCAGCTCAGGGTGGATCCCACTTACAGGCCTGTCCGGCAAAAGAAGAGGAGCTTTATCGCTGAAAGGCAGAGGGCCATTGAGGAGGAAGTGAAGAAGCTTCTTGATGCTGGCTTCATCAGGGAGTCTCACTATCCGGAGTGGCTGGCCAACGTCGTCATGGTGAAGAAGGCTAGCGGGAAGTGGAGGATCTGTATAGACTACATGGACCTTAACAAGGCGTGTCCCAAAGACAGCTTCCCCTTGTCAAAAATTGACCAATTGGTGGACGCGACGGCCGGCCACCAACTTTCGAGCTTCATGGATGCTTTCTTTGGGTACAACCAGATCAGGATGCATTCCGAAGATGAGGAGAAAACGACCTTTGTCATGGACAAGAGCCTGTATTGTTACAAGATGATGCCCTTTGGTCTGAAGAACGCAGGCGCCACCTTCCAAAGGCTGATCAACCGGGTTTTTGAAGCTCAACTGGGCAGGAACATGGAAGCGTACGTCGACAATATGATTGTTAAAAGCCTCCGTAAACCCGACCACATTAAGGACCTGCAGGAGTCCTTTGATGCATTGAGATGCCACAGGATGAAGCTAAATCCTGCCATGTGCATTTTCGGGGTGACTTCTGGGAAGTTTCTCGGCTTCCTAGTTACTCAAAGAGGAATCGAAGTTAACCCTGAAAAGATCAAGGCCATCATTGACATGACCCATCCAACCACCAAGAAGCAGGTGCAGGAGCTTACGGGTCGTATTGCTTCTCTCCACCGTTTCATCTCCCGGTCGGCTGAGAGGTCCCTCCCATTCTTCAAGACTTTACGCCGGTTGGACCGTTTCCAATGGATCGATGAATGCCGGTCGGCCTTCGAAGCCTTGAAGGACTATTTGAGAAACCCCCCGCTCTTGGCCAAACCAACGGAGGGAAAAGTATTGTATTTGTACCTGTTGGCCTCTCATGAAGTCGTCAGCGCTGTCCTCGTGCGCGTGGAGGAAGGCGGTCAGCAGAAACTCGTCTGTTATATCTGCAAGGTCTTCCACGATGCTGAGGTCAGGTACGCCAAGGTGCAAAAACTGGCGTACTCATTGGTCATAGCGGCTAAGCGCCTCCGACCCTACTTTCAGGCGCACCCCATCGTAGTGCTGAAGGACCAACCCCGCAGGGCGATCCTTCGAAGCCCCGATACCTCCGGGCGACTCGCCAAATGGGCCGTCAGGCTGGGCGAGTTTGACATCTCCTTCCAGCCACGGTCATCTTTGAAAGCCCATGTGATAGCTGATTTTATTGCGGATTGCACCTGGGGCATGGAGCCGCCCCCGGCGGCGGAGGGGACGTCCGAAGTAGAGCCCATGTTGGAGACCGATCCGGCGGGAGGTGCCGAGCACGCCTGGACCCTGCATGTAGATGGAGCTTCTAACTTTTCAGGGTGTGGAGCAGGCTTAATCCTAGCCGACCTCGATGGGCAACGTTTGGAGTATGCCTTGCATTTTGCGTTCTACGTGTCGAACAATCAGGCAGAGTATGAAGCTCTGCTTGCGGGGTTGAAAATAGCAAATGAACTGGGCATTGGCAAGGTCTGCGCCTTCTCCGACTCTCAGTTGGTCGTCAACCAGGTGAAGGGAGAGTTTGAAGCCAGGGATCCCTCCTTGGTCAAGTACTTAGACAAGGTACGGGACTTAGTATCACAGCTTAAATTTTTTGAGATCCTTCATATATCCCGGCAACAAAACTCCCGGGCGGACGCTTTGTCACTGCTGGCCACCGCTGTGATCCGCACCTCCGACCGGACCTTCGTGGAGCACCTCCAGCGCCCCAGCATTGCCGAGGAGCCAGCGCAGATCCACCAGGTTGGGCAAGAGGCATCATGGATGGACCCAATTCGGGCATTTCTGGCGCAGGGAGCCCTTCCGGATGACCCGACGGAGGCCAGGCGCATTCGCTTAACGGCCTCCAAGTATGTCATCCTTAGTGGGGTCCTCTACAAGCGTTCGTTCTCCCAACCATTGTTGAAGTGCTTGGGGTCGGCTGATGCGGACTATGCGCTCCGGGAGGTGCACGAGGGCATTTGCGGCGATCATCTCGGAGGAAGGTCCCTGGCTTACAAAATTATTCGCCAGGGCTATTACTGGCCCACAATTCAGACGGACGCCTTGGACTTTGTACGAAGGTGCGATGCATGCCAGAGGTTCTCCAGCATTCAAAGGAGGTCGGCCAGCCAGCTGATCCCACTCACGGCACCTTGGCCATTTGCTCAATGGGGGATGGATATCCTTGGACCTTTCCCCTCGGCCTCCGGTCAGCGAAAGTTCCTCCTCGTGGCCATTGATTACTTCACTAAGTGGGTGGAGGCGGAGGCATTGGCACAGATAACTGAGACCAAGGTAGAAAATTTTGTCCGGAATAGCATTATTTTTCGGTTTGGGATCCCGAAGACGATCATCACTGATAATGGGAGGCAGTTCGACAACTCCCAGTTCCGGTACTTTTGCCAACAATACCACATCGCCCATCGGCTCACGTCGGTCGCCCACTCTCAGTCCAATGGGAAGGCTGAGGTCACCAATAGGACAATCCTGCATGGGTTGAAAACCTGGCTAAATGAAGCCAAGGGGCTCTGGGCAGAGGAGCTTCATTCAGTGCTTTGGGTATATCGGACGACTGCAAGGTCAGCAATGGGGGAATCCCCGTTCAACCTAACTTATGGAAGTGAGGCGGTCATCCCTGTGGAGGTTTCTCTACTATCCCCGAGGGTAGATCAGTTCGCCGAGCCGTCCAACTCAGAACAACGAAGGGCTGACCTGGATCTGCCAGGTGAGATCCGATTCCGTGTCAGCATGAAGATGGCGACCTACCGTCAAAGGATGGCCAGACATTACAACTCACCGGTCAAAGCGAGTACCTTCCAAGTTGGAGATCTGGTCCTGCGGAAGACGGAGGTTTCGAAGCGAACAGAACAGGGGAAGCTCTTCCCTAATTGGGAAGGCCCCTAACGGGTCATCGAAGTAATTTGGGCTGGGACCTACCGTCTAGCACACTTGGACAGGCGATAGATGGCGCGCCCGTGGAATGTAGACAATCTCCGCAAGTATTATCAATAAAGTCTACAAACTTCTTCAACTTCTTCCAGCCCACTTTCGAAAGTCCGACTCCGGTCGATAGAGGCTCTAGGGCAGCCTACTTCCGAAAGTCCGACTCCGGTCGGTAGAGGCTCTAGGGCAGCTCACTTTCGAAAGTCCGACTCCGGTCGGCAGAGGCTCTAGGGCAGCCCACTTCCGAAAGTTCGACCCTGGTCGGCAGAGGCTCTAGGGCAGCCCACTTCCGAAAGTCCGACCCCGGTCGGCAGAGGCTCTAGGGCAGCCCACTTCCGAAAGTCCGACCTCGGTCGGCAGAGGCTCTAGGGCAGCCCACTTCCGAAAGTCCGACCCCGGTCGGCAGAGGCTCTAGGGCAGCCCACTTCCGAAAGTCCGACCTCGGTCGGCAGAGGCTCTAGGGCAGCCCACTTTCGAAGGTCCGACCCCGGTCGGCAACAATCTTGAGACAACTCCTGCGGAATTACTGGGAGGACGGGCCACAGTGCAGGCCGACTTGTGGATGAATGCCAAGAGCAAGCGTCCATGTATTTGGCCCAAACCCAGTTACTACTCTCAGCTACTCCGCCGGCTCCCGGCCCGAATGGGCCGAACGGGGGTACTTAGAGAATTTTCGGTCGAGAAACTTCGATAAGAAAGCACTTGCCTTAGGCCCGTTGGCTGCTTCGAGGGGAAGTCGTGATCCTGTGACGCGATAAAGCCGACCGGGGATACTTAAAAGGATTTTTAAGAAAAGAGAAAAGAGAGAAGAAGTCTGCACAAGTGAAAATAAACAAAGTGCTTTTTCATTTCAAAAAGGTGATATTTACAAAAGAGGTGGGTCGGACCTTTACAAACCCCTTAGGTCCGACCCACGGGAGATGCTTCAGGGGCCACAACCTCGGCCCCGTCGGCTACAACTGGAAGGCCTACTAGGATTGCTCCGGTCGGGGCTTCCTCCAGAAGGGCCACCGTCTCCACGTCGGCTACCGCCGGAGCTCCGACCCTGGTTGCTTTGGTTTCACCTTCCGCTTGAGGCTCCGCTTCGGCCTCTTCTCAGTCGGATGGGCCTTGCAACTCAGCACCGGACAGGTCCAGTTCTGGGAACAGCTGACCTACCTTCTTCAGGGCGTCGTCATAACCTTCATTGTAGAAGTCGGTCGCCGCCTCTTCGACATCCTCGGTGAAGGTGCTGGGGGTCTTGTATGCCTCCACGACCTCCTGGACCTGCTTCGCGGCCAGCTCCTTGGATTCCTTGAGCTTGACCTCCAGCTGCGCTGCTGTCGCCCATTCGGCCCGCGCCCTCTTGTCGGCTTCAACCGACTGCTTCTCCTCCTCGCCCAGCCGGCATGCGAGGGAGCGGGCCTTTGCCTTCTTCTTCTTAAGGCTGACCTCGCGGTCAGCCAGCTTGCTTTCGGCCTCCTTCAGGGCCGCCTTTGCAGACTCAGCATCCGCTCGGGCTGTCGCCAGGCCCTCCTCGGATGACCTAAGTGATGCCGCTGCCACCTCCTAGGCCGCCTCCAGCTCCTGGACCCTCTTGGCGGAGGTCTTGGTCGTGTGCACCACCTGGCGGATGGCGTCATCCATGAGGGAGATACCGTGGAGAACCTGCAAACATATGACCTAGTCTGTGTTATGGGTTAGAAGAAAAAGATGAAAAATAAAAAATAAGATGGTTAGGCACTTACCCTCATGAAATCGTGGAACATTTCCACGGTTATGTCGGCCAGGTTGCGCTAGATCGACACCTCCCAGTCGGCGTCGATCATTTCCTCTCTCAGCAGGCTCCGCGCCCTCCTGGGGTTGTCGAGTGCCCGCCAATGTTGGAAGTCCTCATGGCGGACTTCCTCGTTCTACTGCTCCAGTGCGCTGCCGGCCATTCCCTTCATAGCCAGCCCCTTTCCCCTGTCAGCCCTGGCCACCTCCTCTGGGTCAGCAGGGACCGTGGCCACGACGAACGCCTCCGGCCCCTCCTGCCCCTGTTGGGGGGTCGGCTCCGCTGGCGGGGCTGACGCTCCCGCCACGTTTCTGGCCCTGCGCTTACTGAGGGGGAGGTCATCCCCGTCCGACTCCACTTCAACGACCGGGACGGGCCGCTCCTCCTCCCGCCTCTTCTTTTGTCGTTTAGCGGTCTGCATAGGGGCCGACGCCAGGGCGGCCCTCTTCTGTACCGCCCGTTGGATGACCTTTGACTTGTCCACCCGCTGCATCCTCTCTCCTGCAATAGGGCACTCGGAGTCGGTAAAAAAAAAAAAAAAAAAAAAAGAAGAAGAAAGAAGAAGAGGAGAAGAAAGAGGGAACGGGGGTCGGCCCTTACCTAGAAATCTCAGGGGGCTAATCCCCGCCTGATGAAGGGTCTCTTCCTTCAACAGCTCATAGGCTGCCACCGGGCCAGCTCTCATGATCTCCGTAAAGGTGCCCAGGTCGATTCTCTCCACAGCAGCTCGAACCCGTAGGGCTCGAGGCTGCTGACGAAGAAGAACCTTGCCTTCCACCCGTGGACGGCTGATGGAAGGCACTTCAAGACCTTTCGGCCTTGGCGGGGGACAAACAGGACCCACTTCTTACTCCTAAAGTCCGTCTTCAGGTAAAAGAGACTACCAAAAAGGGATAGGCTGGGGTCAGACCTAACTCGGTGACACAACACTATGAAGCAGCATATGACCCGAATGCTATTCTGGGTCAGCTGCACTAGGATGACCCTATAGTGATTGAAGATGGCTATAAACAGCGGGTGCAAGGGGAACCTAAGGCCGGCCTTAAGGTGGGACTCGTACATCGGAAGGGTCCCTGGACCTAGCGGGTTGTTTGCCCTTCCCTCTCGGCCCGGAAGAGTTAGGTGCAGGGTGGTCGGAATTTCGTAGACGGCCCTGAGGTTCTCGACCCGTTCCCAGGTCATAGTCGAAGGGATCTCGCTCGGCCCCGGGTCCCTAAGCCTATGGGCCGAGCTCCTACTACTAGACGCCATTAATGGGGAGAAGAAAGTGGAGAAGAAGGACACACCAACCTGGAGGGGCTCTAGACGCCTGGTTTCGCGGAAGGTGGAGGAGAAAGAGAAGGGAGGGAGAGCTTGAGATCGTGAAACGAAGGAACAGCAAGGAAGCTTCCTCGCTCCGCCTTCGCCCCCTTTTATAGGCTCTGGGGGAAGGGGGGAGCCATTGCCAGCCTCCGGCGTGCCCCCGCTGTCCCGTCAAGAGCCATAGCCACCTTTGCAGGATCCGAAGCGACGGGAGCACCTCTTCATGCGGATCGCGATCCGCGGGCGTGCCGGATCGGCGGTATGGGACTGGCCCCGAGGGCAGCGCCAACCGACCAGATGTCGATGCGTGGCGCGGCGCTCCACTTTGCCTCGTACCGGCGCGGGACAGCCTGGCCTTCATCATGGCGCCAGACTCGCTTTAACTGCCTCGTTTGCGCTCCAACGAGCGACTGACAGCTCTCCAAAGAGCTGTTCAGGGGTGTTCGAAACGATCGGACGCCCCAATCCAGAGCCCGTTGCAGGTGCGCACGATCGTGCTCCTATCCTTTCGAGCCACGTGACACTTTAAGGCCCAGGAGCAGGGGGCAACTGTTACGCCCGTTCGACTTGTCCCGGGTCGGATCGGCTTCGGGCGCCCGGTCGGCCGACTCCCGTGTAGAGTCCGACCCCATGGTGGTTGACCCGGGGGCTTCGCGGACTGGCGGGTGCCTCACCGTCCGTGCATCGCCCCTCTTCACGGCCCCGGTTGGCTCCTGGGGTTCTGCCGATCGCCCTGGTCGACTTCTGGGAGACCAGCCGACCCCAGCTCGAAGCTTTTAGGAGGCACTCTTCCCCTCCTCGACAAGCTCTGATATTCTATTGTAACAAACTCCAGCGCGTGGCCACGACCTTTGTTGCCAGGCCACCACTCTGACACTTCTGCTATGCCGCCAGCCCACAACCCCGCCGCCACGCCCCTCCTGGGGGCATAGTCGGGCTTTCCCTGCCTGCTCTGCAACGGAATTTGGCAGTATTCCGTGCTTATAAGAGGCACCCGGGGGACCTCCGCGAAAGAGGTAACGCTCTTCCTTTCTCTTCTCGTGCTCTCTTTCCAGCTTCTTCCCATTCTGTTGCTCCAACCCTCCTCTAACTTTAGCATCGGAGTATCCCCCGCCGGAGTCCCTCCGGTGCCCAGGAACCTTTTTTGCAGGTTGGCCGGCCATGGAGCTCTCCAGCCCGTCCACCAAACCCTGTCCAGGAGGAACGGCGGCAACATGGGGTAAATTTGTCTTGTTACTATAATTGGTTATATTTTTTCATTTCAGTCAAGAACCAGTAGCATGTAACCCAGGAACCAAGATAAACGCTGTTGGTTTAGCTACTGTTTTAAGACGCGTCATTAGAAGAGAATTGATTAAAACTGTGCGGATTGGCTTTGTAGTTTATCTCTACTTCATTCTTTACTGTTTTTCCTTTTTCTGTGCGGGTATATGTTACCACATGTTCATTAATTGGACGTCCAGTAATTTTTGAATACAAAGTAATGTTGACCGTTGTTTCTTGGTAATGTAATGATCGATGTTATCATCCAGGCTGTGAATTCCATATAGGTCGGGAGTCAGGACTTTGTGATGGCTGTTAAAATTCCTTGAGATTTTTATGGAAGTAACAAGATATCAATAATTTGATGGGCAGGCAAGATTCATTCTTGGAGGGAATCGGGAATCCTGAATGCGAAATTCAATATTTTTTTAAGGTTCCGTTTGGTTGGGGCATATGAAATTGTAGAGAAAAATAATTTGATTAGTGATTTTTTTTTTTTGAAAAATGATGATGAGGAAAATAGCTTATTGAATTAGAGATAATTTTATGTAAAAACATAATTAAATTTATAAATATATTCATTAATAAAAAAATTATTTTTAATATTAAAATATTATTATTATATTCATTTAAAATTTTATATAAATATTATAATCATATTATTTTATGTATGATGGCATTTATATTTTAATTATTTTATACAAAATATTAAATGAATTTGAAAAAAAATATTAAAACAAATAATGATTATAAATGGATTTTATTAGTGGTATTTTTGTCAAATGTTAGATTATCATCATTTTGGAATTTATAAAAAACCAATCTTTCATAGTATTTATTTTAATTTTTTTCTTTCAAGAAAAAAAAAATGCATGAACCCATCACTTTTTTTATCATCTCTTTTCAAATTTCATAAAAAACATAGTAATCTAATCTAATATATGATTTATTTTTTGATGTCAGATTAACCTCAGTTAAACATATCTTAAAAGTTTCTTTTTAAGTGATTTTTTTTGAAAAATTCATGTTGAGATCTTTTAGTTCTATGTTGGAGGTGAACGAATTTTGAAGTTCTCTTGTATTAGAGGATTTGTCTAGGCCTCTAGGAGTATTTAAGGTGGTTTGATAGAAATTTTTTTATACGTGTATAGATGGAGGATCTCGTTCATATTTTAAAATATATATTTTTGATTATGCTGTACAAGGAACAGAAATATGCAGGTAGTATTGGGCATATTTTTGAGTTAGTTTTAATTTATAATTTTTAACAAGTCATTTATAACTTTTTTATAATAAGTGATCAAAATTTTGTAAAATTTTTTAAACTGCATTTATAAGTATTTTTAAGGTGATAGCTCGGTTGGTAGAGGTTTTGTCTCACTATCAATAGATCGATTCATGATCTTGCCGGTGACTATTAAATCCAAAATTTTGATGTGAGTGAGAAGTCAAGATTTCTAGGATCTCTCTTTTTGTCCCGTTCTATTAATCGACGTCTCAGTGGTGTCAGGTTGATAAATCCTTTTTGTTTCCGTTCTACTAATCGATGTCTTAATGATGTCAGGTTGGTAAATCCTTTTTGTTCCCGTTCTATTGATCGACGTCTCAGTGGTGCTACTAGGTTGATATACTCATCATTAGATGAAAAGAGACTGCGAAAATCTGAGCATTTTGAATCAAACATTATCTGGTGGGATGGAGGCCTGTGGGGTTAGCTATATCAGGATTAATCCCTTCTATCCCTTTTGTTAATAAAAAAAAAATGTATCCAAAATTTTATAAGATTTGTTCCAACATTTTATGATGTATTTCTTTCGTATTGTATTTAAGATACTAGCACATTGCTGACCTGGCATTAAAATAGAGTATGAGTTGTGCATAGTTTTTCTATATAATTTGTTTTGATGGTCTGTCTGTCTTACAAACTAAAAACTAAGTTGTGTTAGCATTTTTTAAATCAAAACATAATCTATTCTATTGTTTCAAGTGTTAAAAGTTTTGCCAATTTTTTTTTTTTTGAAATTTATACATTGAAAGTAGAAGAATACAAAAATAATTAAAAGAAGAAGAATATATGAATTTACAATCAAGTTATATAGAGCCATTAAAATACTAAGCAAAATTTTAAGTTTTTTTGTAGTTCTTTTCTTTGAGTCTTTTTTTCTCTAATTTTCTCATCTAAATTCTTACGAATAGGTAGTTATTGTTAGAATTTGATATTTTTATATAAACAGATTTTTAAAATCTTGATGTAGTGAAAATAAAAGCATATTAAAATTATTTTAATTTAAAATATGTATAAGATTTTTTTGAAAATATCTAAATTAAATATTAGAGATTAAGATTAGATTTAAATCAATAAATTAAATATCATTTTAGAACAAACTTTCAAAATAACGAATCACATCAGGATAATTTTATATCAAAATATTTTTTAGATTTATTATAAATAATCCTAAATATTTAGATATAAAATATAAAGAAGAGATCTAATCTTTTAAATTTGCATGGGTAGATATTTAGCACGATATAAAATTTATGGATTTGCTCAAAGTTTCTGAAGCTGCATAAGTGTTTGGCCTTTATAGGTTTGCACGTTGAATTGATTTTTATGAGGAAAATTTGAAAAAATTAGGATGCTAATTTTGTTGTAACTTTTTCTCCTTTTAATTGTCTTTTTCTTTCTTCGCAAAGAGATTCAAAGAAGATGCAGGAGCATCGTTCCTTTCTTTATTTCTCTTTTCAAGAGAACAATTAAGAAAGGGATGTATTCTTCATGCAAGAGGAAGAGGGGAAGAGAGATTCTTGGTTATCTTTTAAGGATGTGATCAATTTTTCATCAAGAGATCTTTTTTTTATTAATCGCATGCCGCCTAGATCATCTCTAACTCTTTGGATTTGAAGTTTGAAATTCAAGTTTGAATTTCAAATTTGAAATTCAAGTTTGAATTTCAAATTTGAAATTCAAGTTTGAAACTAATTCAAACTTGAGATAGGATAGTACAAGAAGATAAAAAGTAGTCTCAATAGGGGGTGCCCCATCTCTTGCATGAAAATCTCTCATGCAAAACTTGTGCTCCTCCTCCTTGTGTGCCAACGTGGACTTTGGAGAGAGTCTAGTGGGTTTTAAAAATAGATCTAGTTTGATTGAATTTGGATTCTAGGAATCCCAATCTGAAAGAGTCATAGTCTGATTAAATTTGGACTCCAAGAATCTCAATCTGAAAGAGTCCTAGTTCGATTGAATTTCTACTATAGAAATTCTAATGCAATTGAAGTTGGTCTTTAGAAACTCCAATTTGATTAAGAATTGAGTTTAAATCTCATTTTAACTAATAAATCTATTATAATAAGTCCAATAAAATTAAATCTAATTTAATTTGGCTAAGATTAAAATCCTAATTTGATTAAATCAAATTATCTTACAATACTTGTTATTAGGTCCTCTTATTAATACTTAGCAAGTTCTTTTTTATAACTTTTATTATTTCAATCATTAATCACATTGATAATTGGAACCTACTATGATTCAAAAACACAAATCAGTTGATTGATCGAGTCAAACTCCTATTCTGTGTGACCTTATGGATTCTGTTATGTCTAGCATTAAGATTTATGTTATTGAATTTTTTTCAGTGGTTTGGAATAATTTCAACTCTTCACAATAAGAATCATCAATTATAAAGATGATATTTGCGAGTCTTACAATTCATTGGTGATGCCTGGCAGTATGTGGTTGCAACCTAGCAGAGTAAAAAATAACATAATCTTTAGGTGTAGTTACCATGTGATTCATTTCTTCTATCGTTGGTCCTAACAAGATGAAGTTTATCAAAAACTCGTCAAACCCTATTGTCTATCATATGTAATATTTGTTTGATTTGAGTTCATGATATAACACTCATGAAAACACCTTTCCAGCATTTACTATCTTGGCTAAGGTCTTTTGAACTCAGTCTTACAAATCACATAGGACTACTTTTAATCTATTGAGATTGATAGATTCTATGAGATGCGCACCCTATTGCTGCAGCAAATTTACTATACTAATATACATTGTAAGGACTCGAATGGTTAAGAGACCAAGTTTATGTGCGGTCAAACTACAACTTTACTATAAGTAGTTGAGGCATCGTAGGTCAAAGAACAATTTACACTACTACAGTATCGAGAAAGTCATTGATGAGTGAGTAGACTTCCTAGTATCTTACCGTACTGGTCATGTTCAGTATTGTTATTCTTTAATAATTACCTGCACTTTCATTTCTGTATTCTCACACTCTCATCTATCCTAAAGGGAAATGATTTGTGCATCAATTTCATTAGATCAATCATCCCTATGATGATTTGTTGATCGGGTATTTTTTTTGGAATTAATTATTAATGATGTTTAAAAATCTTAACTTTTGAGAATGTGTCATTATCTTATTAATTCTTTGAACGATGCATGGACACATATATAATATGAATGGATTTGTTATCCAGTTTTATTAAACAAATACTAAATTATATTCTAAAATAAAAAAAAATATGAGTTAGTCGGATTAGCTTCTAGGATATATATCTAACAGTTATGATGCCACTTGTTTCGAGCTCGTAAATTTTTATGGCTTCGGATTTGTTAGGTCACAAGAATATGTAGAGACTTGGCTTATAACTTTGGACATTATATTTGCTATAGAATAAGATCCTTCGTATCCCCTTTAAAGAGATCCTCCAATAAGATTGGTTAATTTGATTGCTCAGATACTCAATCATATCCCCTTTAAAGATATCATCCAATAAGATTGGTTAATTTGATTGCTCATATACTCAATCTATTTTGGACATATCTTTAGAGAAAATTGAGTTTCATTATTGGTTTTAGAATATTTAGTTGTATGAATTTAGGGATGAATATGGGTAGGGTCGGACCGAGTCATATGTGATCCCGATCTGGCCCGGTTTTTTAATCGGATTCTATTATTGGACTCGGACCTAACTTGATATAAGATCGAGTCGGTTTGGGATGGGTTCATGGCTAAAATTTTTCATCCAATGGATCATTGGAGTTGAATCGAGTTTACGTATAACTTAGTTTCAATCTAAAAAATTTAAATTTAGATCGGATCCCAATCAAGTATAGGCTATTATGTTTTAATTATCACATAGTCAATTATTATTAATCATACAAAATAAACAAGGGACAATGCTCTGAAAATAAATTATGATTCTATTTTTATGTTAAAAATATGTTCCATTAAAGTCTTAAATCATAGCTTAGATGTCTAAATAAGTTTGGATCATAATGATGTTACCTTGTTCGGGTTGGGTCGGATTGGGACTAAATTCAGTAAACCTAGACCCGACTTGGATCCATGGGTCTTTGAAAATGGGTCAGATTAGGTCAACCGAGTTGGGTCAGGTTGGGTCATGGGTCAACCTAACCTATTTGTAGTTTTTGATGAATTGCATGAGATCTATAGAAATATAAGATTGCTAAAGAATTTTAGTATGCTTTGAAAGATGCCTATATTAGAGATTATGAAAGCATACAAAGGATTATTGTTATAGATTCCAACAACTTTAAAATGATAGACAATATGCGTATCAATGGCTAGATTCGCCTATTTGAAAATTATATCCATGCGATTCATAGGTGTGGTTCCATATTAGAAGTTACCATCTTCTTGGTCAGTTTGTCCAAGAATTTAGAAGAATCCAATGTACATTTAGCTTTAGGTTGGTCATCCAATCTATTATAATAGAAGTCCAACAGCGACTTGGGAGGTCAAAGAGAATCAGTTACAAACCAGGGTTAACTTAACAGAGATTGATTCTCAAGAGCAATATCATTTCAACCTAAACAATATCAAAACTGTAGCTTTGAACCAAAGGATAGAAATTTTAAGCCTAAGGGCAAATGTTCTAAATGCAAATCAAAACCCAATTAGCTCAAGTGAATAAGAAAAATACTGGCGGAAGATTTTGTTTTGTCCATGATCAAGACAGCTATCTAGTTGTTGATTATTATTATAGGAAGAAAGAGGAGGCCACCACTTACAAGAATGATCAACTGAACTAGTCTAAGCCTCGAATCAACGTGATAGAGGCTGGCCCTTTAAACTCCGCCTTTAGGTTAGTTTCATTTGTACCTACTATTAACTTTACTTTGTCAAATTTAGATCCGTGGTTAAATTTTAGTGCCAATATATATGTGTGTACTATTAGGACTTTGTTTTGTTTTTATTAGGACTTAAGTACAGGATGTGTAATTGTTGATGGGATGACTGTCAACATGCTATAGGTCGGAACTGTCAAGCCGAGACTAACATCTTGTAAGTTACATCGTTCGCGTTATGTAGCATGTTCTTGAGAATTGAAGGATCTTAATAAGTGGTTCTTTGTGAGTACAGTTAATTATAAAGTTATACCAGGATAATGTTGTAAAGGTGAAATGTTCATTGGAAAAAGTTTTATATCCAAGGGTTTATTGAAGCTCAATATACCATCTCTTTCGATCAATAAAAAGTCTTATGATTTTTCTACTCAAGCTCATGTGACGAATACTGAGTTTTATGATGTATAGCATGGCAAGCTAGGTCATTAAGTCATAAATCAGTCATGAAGATCTCCCATCTAAATTTAATTCATAAGTTAGAATTTGTGGACAATTCAAATAATCAAGGAAACTTTCAAATCAATTTCAATTAGGGATACCTAAAAGTTAGAACTTGCCAATAACGATGCGTGTGACTCAAATAGGTGACCTATCAGGGGAGGAGGAAGTCGATATTTCATGACTTTTATTGATGACTTATGGATGGAGGATCTTTTAGCGGTCCATTACATCATAAATAGAATTCCATGTAATGATTGTGAGAAGACACTCTATGATATTTAGTACTCTTATATAGTGTTTAACAAAGAGCTTTAGTAAAGTGAGTTATTGGGTTTTCGCTTGGCGGTCGGAGTGTCTTGTTTTCCACGCCGTCTTCTCCGAGAGTCTCAAGTGGGTTTCGAGGGTTTAGGGTTTCTTCTTTGCATTCTGGTTTGGTTGATGGCGGAGCAGGGGGTGGAAGGTAAAGCTTCAGGCTCCGATGGCAAAGAGTAGACTGGCCGTACGTGGGCGGACATCATGCACGGACTGCCTCGAGCGCCGGTGTGAACTTCTTATAAGTTAACGGAGGAGGAGATGGAGAGGCTTCAGCTTAGCTTCTCCAAAGTTCTCATCATGCCGGAGTCGCTGATAGACGACACGAGGAGGAAGTGGGAGGGCCTTGCAGTTACTTTCCGCAGCTTGGGTTGCCGTGTCCAAGCGGTCCGGCAAAAGCTGCAGATGAACTTGGATCCCAAGATTTTTCCTGTGGGGGAGGACCATTTCGTTGTTCGGTTGCCTTCAAAGGAGGACTGCAATCGGGTGTTCGGGGCGGGGCTGTGGTATGTCGTCGGGCAGCTCATGGCGCTAGCACCGTGGCAGTCAGGTTTTATCCCGGGAAGATGCCCTATCAACCGCATTGTAGTGTGGATGAGGCTGCCTAACTTACCTCTAGAATATTGGGAACCTTCAGCTATAATGGCCGTCGCCGGAGAGGCAGGTAATCCACTATCCTTGGATAACTTTACTGACCTCATGAGGAAACCGGCTTTGCAAGGGTCCGAATGGAGCTTGATGCTTCAAAACCTCTGCTGCCTGGAGTCCTGATCCAAGGAAGGAGCTCGGTATTATGGCAGCAGTTTGTTTATGAGAGCCTTCTAGCAGTCTGCTTCCGCTGTGGAAGAATCGGCCATTTCGTTGATGGCTGCCTTTTCAAGGAGGAACAGGGGACATCAGATGCCTCCAACCCAGGGTTGAGCCCTGGGAATTTTATTGATAAGCAGGGGGCCCAGAACTCTGAGGTTCCGGGGTCCAATACCTCACCGGAAGGGGAATTGCTTACCTTCGGGCCCTGGCTAACGACATCGAGGGTGCGCCCAGCTCGCCCGGGGGGGGGGCGGTTTCCACCAAGGCTGCCACGATGCCGGACTGAGGTAAGGCTCTGGTGTCTTCTCCTGACCCACCTTCTTTTTCCCCTTCGAGGTCATCCCCCACTCGCCACTCTTCTACTCCCACGTCTCCACTGGATTCCGAAGGCTGGCAAAAGCCTCCCATGGTGGCGAGGAGGAAGTCGCCGGCTGCCATGGTGTCGGACATCTCTGAGGGTGGAGGGTCATTGAAGGAGGCCGGAGGGAGCTTCTTCGCGGCATTGGTGGACACCATGTAGATCCTTCCTCCGGAAGGTCACTAGGACCATAGCATGGTGGATTATGGCACGGTCTCTCTCAAGCGAAGTAGAAGTCGTTCTAGATCTTCTTCACCATCATCTCTGAAGTCTTCCACTGCACCAAAGGTTCAGGTTAGCCCCTTACCCTCTGTGAATGTCTCTGAGGGTGTACCTTTGGGAGCTATAAGTGGTGCTGCTCTTCCTCCGTCTACGGGGCCTTTTGAGAGTAGGAAGAGGGAGAAGAAAAGAGAGTGGCGCAGGATTGATGCTAAGGCTGGGAGGGAGGTGGGAGGCCATCCAGGGGAGAGTTATGGGGTGGGAGTTGGAACTCTATCGGGAGGGGACCTCACTGGTAGTAAGGAGGAGGGGTATGGACTGGAGCTTTCTGTAGCAGTCTCCCAATCTGTCCGGAGGGAGATAGGGCTCAGTGAGCGAGTTGGGTCCTTGGGAGTGGGTAGGTGTACAGGGGGTGAGGGAATGGAGAAGCTGGAAGCTGGGGATCTTGGGGGTAAGGAGCTCATTGCAGGGGACCTTCCGTATGTCGACGTCTAGGGAGTGCAGGCCCTGGGGGGTGCTGGGAAGCTCCCACGTTTGAAGGCGCTTGCTAGGAAGCCAGCATATGGTGTGCAGGATTTATCAGGCGACCCTAATCACCCGAACGTGGGGGTCCTGCCTGCCAATCCTGTGAAGGCTGCGGGAAAGGTTGCAGATCAAGGAGCTATGTTGTTGTCAGGGGAAAAGCCAGTACAAGAAGCTTCAGATATTCGATGCTAGGCTGCCAATCCTTTGAAGCTTTCATCTGACATCACCTCTGAGCAGGGGGGGCATAACACTGTATGTGACAGGGTCAAAAAGGCCCTGGGGATCATTGGAGAAACCAGTGGAGGGGAACAATTAGTCAATATTCCAGTAATACAATCCACTGTACTTAAGGGAAGGGAGGTCGGACAGGGGTCCGAGCCTTAATTTTGATCCTTGTACCTATGAAACTTTTTGTTTGGAATGTAAGGGGGGCGAAAAAACCCTCCTTTTTATCTACCTATCACAGGTATCTACATTTACATCACCCACAGATATATGTTTTACTGGAGACTAGGATTGCTGGTCCTAGTCTTGAAGGTCTGAGGCGTCGCTTTCCTAGGGACTGGGATTTTTATTCTGTGCCTTCTCTAGGGTGGGCTAGGGGTATTATTATCAGTTGGGACTCTACGGCTGCCAGGGTAGATGTTTTCCACAGATCTTCTCAGCTAGTGGCTATTGTTGTCTCCGAACCTGACCGTCCCTCCCCGCTTTTCTGTGGTGTATATGCAAGTACGTCCTATAGAGAGAGGAGAGTGGTCTGGGATGAAGCCTCTATGTTAATTGATCAGGGGATCCCTACTGTTGTTGCTGGAGATTTCAATACTATTGAAAGGCAGGAGGATAAGCATGGTGGTAGACCCTTTATCCCGGATGTCAGTACCAGGAAATTTTTCAGCTTCATTCAGGAGAACAGCCTGATTGACTTGGGCTTTTAGGGTCCTCGTCACACTTGGTGCAATAATAGGTCTGGTCAGGCTAGAGTTTGGGAGAGGCTGGGTAGATACTTTGCTATGCCCTCATGGCTTTCACTTTTTTTGGATCACACTATTCGCCACCTGAGCAGTATTGCCTATGATCATGCCCCCATTCTTTTTACTATGACTGCCCCCCTCCCAAACCCAGGCCTTTTAGATTTGAGAAGTTTTGGCTGTCCTATCCTAAGGCCAAGGAGATAGCTAGGGAGGTCTGGTGAATGCCTGTTCGGGGGGATGCGGCTTACAGGATCTCTAGGAGATTGGTGCTTCCGAGGAGACGTTTTCTTTGGTGGAACAAGGTGGAGGTTGGCAATCTTATGAATCGGATCAAGACGGTTGAAGCCTCTATTCACGTTTTGCAGATCAAGGAAGATGCCCAAGGCCACTTATCTGATGATGACCTAAATGCCCTTCAGACTTCTCTTGCTCGCCATCATATCCTTCTTCAGAACCAGGAAGTCCTCTGGAGGCAAAAATCCAGGATTCAATGGTTACGGGAAGGGGATAGGAACACCCATTTTTTTCATTATGCTAATGTTATCTGGAGACATACCAACACTATCCGGGCTATTTATTCTGACCAGGAGGGCTGGATCGAGGACGAAGTTGACATCCAGAGGCAATTCCTCCAGTATTTCTCAACCAGGTGGACTGTTCCTAATCTTACTTATCCTTTTATCTCTCCTGTTCCTCTCCAGATTTTTGTTTCTGCTCTTCAGAATTATGTACCCCTAAATCAGGTAACTGAGGATGAAGTCAAATCCACCCTGTGGTCCTTGGCGGATGATAAAGCCCCTGGCCCTGATGGTTTCTCACCCTTCGTCTTTCGATCTTTCTGGGAGATTATGAGGGCTTACATGGTTGCTGCTGTTCAACTCTTCTTTAATATGGCTACCATGCCTCCCAATTGGAAGCAGACCTTTATCGCCCTCATTTCAAAGCGACGGGATCCATCTTTGCCTTCACACTTCCGGTCCATCAGTCTCTGCAATACTCTTTATAAAGTTTGTGCTAAATTATTGACGAACAGAATGAGACTGATTCTCTCGAAGCTGATTAGCCCTGAGCAAGGAGCTTTTATAGGAGGCCATAACATTACTGATAATATTCTTATTATCCAAGAATTTATGTATGATCTTCATCGAGCATCTCGGCGCCACAGTTTGATGGCTATCAAGCTTGATATGGAGAGGGCCTATGACTGTGTTGATTGGACTTTTCTCTGCAAATCTCTGGAGGACTTTGGTTTTCACCCTTCCTGGATTTCAAAAATCATGGCTTGCATAAATGCTCCGGCTTTCTCTATCTTAATTAATGGATCCCCTATGGAATTCTTTCAATCATCCCATGGCCTTCGACAAGGTTGCCCTCTGTCCCTTTATTTATTTATCATTTGTGCTGACTTCCTATCCAGATTCGTTTTGGCGGCAGTGCGGGATTCTCAGATCCATCCGTATCTCACTGCGCTGGGAGCCTCCCCGGTATCTCATCTCCTTTTTGCAGATGACTGTCTTTTACTTGGCTAGGCCTCTCTGCCTAATGTTAGGGGACTCAGGAGAGTGGTAGAGCACTACTGTTATGCTTCTGGCCAGAGGGTTAATTTTTAGAAATCAGGAATTTATTTCAGCCCCAACATTGCCTCTACTCTCTGGTGCAGGATCATTGATATGCTAGGTATTCAGGAGCGACAGAGACCTCTCCAGTATCTAGGAATACCCATATCTGGCACCATACTCACCAGCCATGATTGCGCTCTTCTACTGGCATCGGTGGCTGACAAGATTATGGGATGGCAGGCTAGATCCCTCTTTGCGATGGGTAGGCTTACTCTTATCCGCTCAGTCCTTGCCTCTCTCATTGTTTATATGCTCTCCAATGCTTTCATCCTGAAGGGTGTGATTAGTAAGGTGGAGTAGATGATTAGGTCTTTCCTCTAGAACTCCTCCTCTACTAGAAGGAGGATTCATCTTAATTGATGGGACATTGTTTGTACTCCTACTCACTCTGGTGGCTTGGGCATTCCTTCACTCCTTGATAGGAGAGAGGCATTCTTGACTAGACATGCTGCCAGATTCTTCTTATGTCCGGATACTATGTGGTCCTCTTTCATGAGGGCCAAATATGGAGATATCCCTATGGATCCCGGTGACTGTCCTAGACCTACAAGGAAGTCATCGGTTGTTTGGCGTGAGCTGCTGGCTAGGGCATCGATTGTCATCCCTCAGCTTTCATGGGTTTTGGGGGATGGCCGATCTATCAGATTTATGTATGACCCCTGGATATTGGATATTCCTCTGATTCGGTGGCCTACCTTCATCTCTATTCTCATGCCCCCTCCATGACCATTGTTGATCTTCGGCGGTCGGGGCTTGCCAGTTAGGATACAGATGTGGTTTTCTCTATATTTGGCCAGATTCTCGGCTTCAGGGTCCTCTCCATTCCCCTTCCTGTTCATTTATGCCTTGACGTCAGGATTTGGTGACATACGACGTCCTCCCGGGTGCCCATCTCTGACCTCATTGGACGGCCCTCCTTCGACCAGCATTTCTCCAGGAGCTACCACTGGATTCGGACTCTGCCGGTTCACCCTAGGGTTTCCCTCTTCATCTGGAAACTCACATGCATCGCCTCCCCACCCGGGAGTTTCTCATCTCTAGGGGAATCCATATCCCTCCGGAGTATCCTTTTTGTGGGACTCCGGCAGAGTCGCAGACGCATGATATATTCCTTTGTGCTCGCGCGAGGATAATCTGGGCTTTGGTGGGCTTCCATGACCCTTCTGTCCGGCCCGACATCATGCCTGATGCCTTTTACGTTCTGCTATGGACGGCTCTTACGATCCAGGTCTCCTTTATTGCTTATCTGGTTTATCACATTTGGATTTCCAGAAACGACCGGATCTTTGCATCAGCCAGGTCTTCCCCTACGATGCTGGTAGAGAGAGCCAGGACTGCTGCTATTGAGTATTGTAGGTCTACAGTGATGCCTGCAGAGACCTGGGGTTCCCTTTTCACTCGTCAAGTGGCCCGGAGGGTTTTTATTTCTTGGGAACCCCCTTCTCCGCCTTGTATCACTGTCAACTTTGACGGGAGCCTTCGCCGTAGGATGGGTGGAGCGGGTTTTGTTATCAGGGACTCTTGTCTGGGGTTCATAGCAGCAGGGCATATCCCCCTTATGCACTCTTCCGTACCGGCACTAGAGCTTTACGCCGCATGGGCCGGCATTAGGTATGCCCGGCAGGTTCTTCATCTTGATCGTCTCATCATTGAGGATGACTCTGCCACCGTTGTTTCTTGGATCTCATATTCTTCTTCCAGGCCCATGGCTTATCCCATAGTCAGGGATATTAGAATTATGTTCCAAGGATGTCATTCTCTGACTATTAGGCATATTTATAAGGAGGCTAACTCGACTGCAAACTGGGTAGCCTCCTATGTAGCTCAGTATACGGGGTTTGTTTTTTGGTCGGATTGGCACTCGGCCCCTGTACAGCTTAGGAACATTATACTTGTTGACTTTTTAGGTTGTATTCATCTTCGTGTTGTGCAATGAATACACCATTTTATCAAAAAAAAATAAAATAAAGAGCTTTAGCTTTGAATGAGATCCAAGATATTATTTTCCATGTGATGTGATTTCAGACATATTCTTGTAGGGGTTTATTTATGTGAGAGTATCCGTACATGGCTGCGGTTGTAAAATATGGGCTATCTTTAGAAATTCATGAGAAATCAAGATTATGTGAAGATAAACTAATTATGTATAGACTCGTGATGAAAATTCTATACTATATATGTATATATATATATATATATATGATAGTTGAAGTCTTGGTTAAAAAAAGTAATTCAAGATTTAGTTCATTCTGATTTCTTCAAATCAAAACTATTTATATTAAGTAAAGTCTTGTAAAGACATCTTACTCATTATATAGTATAAGTACTCAATAATTTATATTTTTTCATAATATATTTTACTTTATTATTTTTTAAAAATTTTGAATTTTATCATAGATTATTGGAGGGAATCCTAAATTGGAAACTTAAAATTTATCTAAATGTTTCCCTTCGAGTGATTTTCCTTATAACAATCTATGCTGAGATTCTTTTATCCCATATTGAAAGTGGAAGGATCCTTAAATCATCTTATATAAAAAAGGGTTTGTGTAAGGCGTTAGAGGTGGTTTGGAGGAAAGCATTTCACACGCATACACAAGAATCAAACTCGGTTGGGCGAGGCACGAGTGCACGATAAACATTATGCTAATCTAAAAGCTTGTCTTTTAATTTTAAATTTACCATTTAAATATTTTTACTACCATTTAATCATTGTTTTTAAATTTTTAAATATCAGATTTTATCTTCTGAACATTGGGTGCTTAATTGTAGGTTTTAATGAGCTTGTAAAAATCCAAACGGCCATATTGGATGGTTATAAAAAAATCATTTTGAGGTCTAAATATGTATGCTTTGCAAAGTTTTTTTTTCTTTTCTAGTATTTCTCCCTTTTCTCTGGAAGTTCTCTCTCTCTGCTTTCTAATCTTCTTCTATTTTGAAATCTTTTCTTTGTATTTATTTTGTTGGGTGCTATAATGATTTTTATCAACTTTCTTCATGGTTATGCTTACAAACGAAGGATCTCAGAAGTAGTTTTTTTAGATTCTTGTATGAGAGATGGAAATATATATTAAAATAATACTATGCACTCCTTCGGATTAGTCAATTTTAATTTATGGTGTATCCAAACTGGTGTGATGCCCAAGCATTGACAAGATCGTTGATGAGTGCCTCGCCTTCTAGATTGAGCTTCTCTCCATTGCTCGATGAATGTCTGCATCTACTAGATCAAGCCCTTTCCAGTTGCTTGATGAGTGCCTTCGTCTACTAAATCGAACTCCTTCCAATCCTGCAAATAAATCCAGTCACCGGGAGGATTCCGATGGGGGACACTCCGATGCTTAAGTCAGTCACCGGGTTTGGACTAAACAGATAAGAATCTGAGAGAAAATTGATTTGAGGGTGTGCGAGAGCCCCAGCTAGTTGAGCTCATTTACCTCTCGGAAGTCCCTTAGTCATCGATATTTATAGGCTATAATCCTAACTAAATTCAGTTAGAGAAGTCCTAAGCGGTTAGTTCGTTAAGAACCACCACGTGCACAGAATAACTGTAATTAGTTATAGTTTATGTTATTTATATCTATTAACAAGCTTAACAGGCTGATAAACATTATATCATAGCTGACTTATTAAGTCAGCCTCAAACATCAGTCGGTTATATATTTAAATCAGTCTAGATAACAAATTCTTCTCGAGCGTTTGATTGGCCTCACGTCCCTTAAAAGTTAATCGGTCTTGCACCCTTTGGGCATTAATCGGCTCTGTGCCTTTTAGGCATCAATCGGCCTTGCACCTTTTAGGCATTGATCGGCTCTGTGCCTCTTGAGCGTTAATCGATCTTGCACCTTTTAAGCATTGATCGGCTCTGCGATGTCAATCGGCCTTGCAAGCACCAACATCTTGAGAGGCTGATTCATCATTTGATCAATCATAGCCATTTCATTTAACCCGACACAAATAGGTCGTTTGCTCATATCCCAATACTTGTCCCCCCAACTTTTGAATTCATTAAATACTATGAATATCAGAAGCTAACATGAGCCAAAAAAGATATTTAATAAATGGCCTTCTTTCTGCTTCTTTTCTTCCTCTTTTTTTTTTTTTGTGTGAATCGATGCTCATATTTTTGAGCAGAGCATCCCAATGACGTGTCAACTTCTCATTGGAGAAGCGATTATAACACAAATCTGACAACCGTACCATGACCGGCTGCCATCATTTTCAGTCTTGAAATTCCAAATGACTAAGAGATCAATGCCATTAAATAAGCATGAATATTAAATCACAGCCGCGTTTACCGCCGAATCATGAATAGTCGCTTCGGTTTTTCTCCTCATATCAATTATCAACTTTTTTTTGAAGGGTCGCATTCTTCCATCGGATATTAGAGATAGGTGGCACAATCAGAAACAAACTCGTTACTCGAGGGAGAAATCTTAACCATCATCTGCCACTATATAAGCATCATCCTTTTTATACGAATAGGTTTTCCTTCATTTCATCCTTTCATCTTCTAGGAGCAGAGAACTTCTCTCAGGTCGGCTTCTTTTCTTCTTTACTTTTCCTTTCAGGTTAGCCTCCTTTTCTTTCTTCTCTTTTTTCTTCCATTCATGGCTAGAATCTTAGAAATCACCCGTACCGTCGAACCCAAAGGTTCTAATTCTCAAAAGAAGAAGAAAAGGCACCAAGCCGAATCACTTAAATTAGACTTCGTTAGAACCTCTCTGACAGAACATAGGGTTCTTACATTACAGAAATATTATAACATCTCTGAGAAATTTGTAGTGATTACTCCATATTCCGAAGGACAAATAGACCGACCACCCCCAAGTAGCCTTATAATTTATGAGGAACATCTTAAGGCTGGACTTCGATTTTCATTTCATCCCTTTTTTATCCAGATTTTTAAATTGTATCATGTACTTCCTGCTCAACTGACTTCCAACAGTATTAGGATAATCTGTTCCTTCCCGATTCTCTGTAAGGATGCCAAAATAATACCCAGAATTTCACTATTCACTACCTTCTTTGTTTTGAAAAAAAGATTTCCATGGTCATGGATGGTGGGTGATTAATCCCTGCCATGGTCGAAAATTCATCGTAGGGCTCTCTTCAGCTATCCATGGCTGGAAGCTTTATTTTTTTTACATAACTTCTAAAAATCCATGGGATTTTAATATTGATTGAAAAGAATCTCGTTTGACACCGAACGACAATAAGAAAATATTAATAGCCAATAAAGAGGACTTCGACAAGCTTATAGAAATGGAGATTCCTCCAATAAAGGAGCTCCTTAACGAGAGGGAATTATATTCGGTTGATATCAGCCCCTACACTTTTTTAGATATTTTATTACTGAAATTGCCTTTTTATTCATCTGATATTAGTTGATTCTAACATTGGGTTTCTTGGATTGTAAGAGACGACCATAATGTTGGACGTACAGAGACTTCGACAAATGTCGAAGAAGAGGAAAGCAACGACTGCTCCAACCGACTCAAGAAGAGGAGAGCCAAAAAAATCAAAGAAAGCAAAACCAATTACTCCACCAGCACTAGAGTCTCCTATATTAATAAGGAGTATATTTGATGATGATGACGTGACGATATATGCTGCTTTTAGCCACAAACACAAGAAAGACGATCAGCTACAACTCCCATTATCGGCCCATCATCATCCCGACCTTGTCTAGCCGATAAAGGTAAAGCTCCAGTGGTGGAAGAAGAGGAAAGACATTCCGCAGAAGACTTCACCATCAATTTTAATGTATATGTATCTGAATCAGGCTTGAACGATTCAGATTTAGCCCGTCGTCTTTTAAGGACTATCATTCTTCCAAAAGATTGGGAGATAACCAAATCTCATTGAATAGACGAAACAATCTCGTCTATTTATCCCACTATACTGAAGGTAAGATACCGAACTTTACTTCGGATGATTATCAAAATGATCTTTTCTAAATCTAATTGACTTTATTATGCAATGTTCAATTTATCCACGGAATAACTATAATGGAAGAGAGTATGATGAGCTTCAACCAACTCCGCCAAGCAATGTGTAATGAGTTAGATGCGGCCAAGGCGGAGAGGGACGTTGTCGAAGAGTTGAAACAAGCTGTAGAAAAAAAACTGGAACAAAGTACAATCCAAATTTCAACTTTAGAGGAAGAGCTTGGGCTAGCTCAATCAAAGTTAGCCAATGCAGAGTTGAAATTGAAGAAAAAAAAGAAAAAACTTCGATCGGCTATAACCAAATCTGAAAAAGCTGAAGAAAGGGCCAAAGCAGCAGAAAAGAAAGCGGAATCATCTGCTAAAGAAGCCATTGATAATTATGAGAAGTCAGCAGCTTTTCAAGACAAACTTCATGAAGTTGGGGTCGAGAGCTATGACATCAGTTATGGAGATTGTCTAGAAAAGGTGAAGAAATGTTGTCCAGACTTAGACATCTTCAAAATAACAGATGAAACTGATGAAGAAGGTTGCACTGAAGCGCAGACCAAGAATCAAACCGAAGAGCTAATAGAAGATGCTTCGGCTCAAGGTGTGACAACTTCGATTCCAACTTTGGGGCGGAATGGAAATGCTAATGTAACAGCTTTTGAACAAAACCCAGAAAATTAATGTACATTTTTGTTTTCTTCTTTATGTTGATATGAATGAAAAAATCTCTTTCTTTTTTTTTTTTTTCAAATCATGTGACAGTGTGATGAATTTCGACAAATTCGAATAAGTCAACTTGTCTAATATCTCTAATCTTAAAAAAAAAACTTGACCAAAACCATAGAATCTTAAATAGAACAGATATATCTTTGAGAAAAATTTCATCCAAACATCGAACAAGATAAATCGTTTTGTAAATCTTTATAAGTAAAAAAAATTTCTAAGTATGGGACTGTCGGATCACATATAGAATAGATAAATTTTTGAAAAAAATTGATCCGACTATGAAGTTATCCAAATAAGATAGATTATTGTATAAGATTATCGGATTTCAAATAGCATTGATATATTTTGAAAAATCCAACCAAAACATTCCCCCCATTTAAGAAAACCCGATATACCAGAGTCTTCAATAAGAAAGATTTTGCACAAATGTAAGGTCATCAGATTCTTTTGATGGGAACAAGTAATTAGTTGTCATTCCATCAAGGAAGCTAATTATTCAAAATCAATCAGCCCTTGGATATAATTTGGCAATATGCCATTTCTTTAACTTCCCAGGCTATTTGAGCCTATAATGAACCGATCTTTTAGTCGGATCCATCAAATATTTCTCCTTTCCTCATTCTTCTTCGAGAAAGAGAATTCTCATAGGATATCTGAATATCAATTTTGATACGTCATATTAAAAAGGCGTATCATTCTTACCAAATGTCACACTCCCATTTGGGGGTAGTTATTCTGCAGGTCATGAGATCGTGTCGATCAACTTTCCAGGAACAGTACACAATTTGAATTCAAATCAATAGCTGTCTTTTCTCTTTCCATAGCTGATTTCTTAAGAATCGGAATCGACATATTAATCCCCACCAAATCAGGGGCATAGATGTGTCATGATCTTGAGATTGCTCGAGATTTGGATCATGAATCTCGATCATCGACAAGCTGTAGGCCTACTTTTCATGCCAATTTTATTTTGAGCAATTCGAGCTTCTCCCTTTTTGAACGTTCTGTTTCGAAAAAATCATGAATCTCTTTATCACCTTTCGAAAATGAAGCAGGTAGTGAGAGGCTCCGACAGCCATTCAAAGAGAGAGCTAAATTCACTCGATTCAGGGAGCAAAGAACATGTATAAAAAGTGCCCATTTATCCAAAAGTCTTTCTAGAGCTTCTGCTAAACAAGAGTCTCTTGAATATGTTGCATCTTCTTCTGATGAAGAGAAGTCACACTTACCCAAACTTCCATCGGGAAACTCATTGATGAGTCTTCCTCCCCTACATGCATCCACATCTCCATCAGATATCGATATGTCTAACAGGCCAACTTCAATAAATAAAGGCAAAGTTCCGATTATAGAAGCAACACCTGAACTGGGAGCCGACTTAGGTTCAGAAGAGGAGGAAGAAAAATGTGTCCAAGTATTTGTTGCAGATGCAGGTTTTGATAACCCGAGACTGGCAAAGGTTATGCTGCAATCCACTATTTTTTGGAGGGACAGGGAAGCGACACATAAGCATGGAATGGGAGATATTTTCTCCTCCATTTATCCAGGGATATTGAAAGTAAGTATCAACTTTTCCCCTGAGAATTTTCTACCTTTGTTTCTAACTTCATCTTTACACCCTTTGTTAGTTCATCAATGATGCTCTATGATCGAAGAAAACATGCTTAAATCGGCTGATACTCAAAATGATCTTCAAAATCAATTAGCATCAATCAGAGAGGAGAAAGACAAGGCTGATAAATATCGAGCGGTCGTAGAGTCAAAATTAATCCAAGCCACAACTGCCAACCTGTCATTAGAGAAACAATTAAAGATAGTAGAAGACCAAGCCATAAGCTTATGGCTGATGCAAAGAGGAGGAAGAAACTTCAACTGGCGGAAATAATAATAGAAGAGAAAACTTGTGCCTATGCTGAGATCATGATGCAAAAGGCCGAAATAGAAGAGAAAGCAGCCCTTCTTGGACAAAAATTAGAGCAAGCTGAACAAAGAGCTACTTTGACGATCCAAGAAGGCCTTCATGCAGTTGACGAATTCAAGAAATCCAAGACTTTTAATGATAAAATAGACGAAGCAGGGACAGAAGGTTATAAAATCAGCTTCGAAGACTATATAGAGAAGATCAAGAAATTATATCCTGACCTTGATATTTTCTCCATTAACATTGATGAAATTGAGGAGGCAAATGAGATAAGAAAGCCGATCGATGATCCCGTTGCTCCCTCAGCCGAAGAAACACCCGTTCGGGAAACAACCGCTCCTGCCTCGATTCCTGATCCAGTCGAAGAGAAAATAGAATAGTATTTGTAGATGCACACTCTTTGTGAACCTTGTAATGTACTTCTTTTTGTCAATGATCAATGAAGCTTCTTCTTTCTTTTGTTTTCACTATTGCATAAAATGATCTCGAAAACTATTAAGTTTAAGTTTAACGGATCAATTTTGCCTGATATAATAGCCTTCAAGAAGTCGGCAATGTCGTTTCATGCATACCGATGATATGGCAGGCTAAATCAATTCTTTTTATCAGATTGTAGTTAAAACATTAGGCCAACCCTCAAATTTATCCGATATATTGATTAAATAGTATTGATGAACTAGTGGGTCACACTAACTCTATATGTCGGATTGCTGCAAGCATATTAGGCCAACTTATAAGTTGATCAGATATAATAATACCGATGAGATGGTGGGTCAGATCAACTCTATTTTTCGGTTTATGGTCAGCGCATCAGGCCAACCTATAAGTTAATTGGATATACCGATATAATAATACTGATGAGATGGAGGGTCAAACAAATTCTATTTATCAGATTATGGTCAGCGTATCAGGCCAACCTTTCAGTTAATCGAAAATACTGATATAATAATATCGATGAGATGATGGGTCAGACCAACTCTATTCATTGGATTGTGGTCAACGTATCAGGCCAACCTTTTAATTTATCGAACATACCAATTCAATAACTTTTTTCAGATAAGAAGAATGGAAAAGAAGAAGAGATCATTTTATTGATAGAACTTACGAAGATTCTTTACATTTCAAGATCGAGTCATTTGATATCCATCTAGGCTTTCAATTCGATAAGTACATGGTCGCACAACTTCAGTGATGCGATAGGGACCTTCCCAATTTGGGAAGAGTTTATCCTGATTAGTGGGTCGGGATATTGCCGTCTTGTATAGGACAAGATTTCCAAGCCGAAAGACCCGGGCCTTGACTCTTGAATTATAATATCGAGCAACCCTTTGTCGATACACCGCCATTCTTGATTGTTTTTGTAATCTAGAGCTTTCAAGTAGATCTAGATCAACTCTTCTTTGGTTAGCATTATTCGACTCTTCAAGACAGTTCGTTCTCCTAGAACGGAGAACGATTTCCATGGGTAACATGGCTTCACTTCCATAGGTAAGGTTGAACGGAGATTCCCCTATTATGGATCAAGGGTTGTACGATAGGTCCATAGGACTGAGTTAAGTTTGTCAACCCAAAGTCCTTTAGCGTCGTTCAATCGGGTCTTCAATCCATGAAGAATAGTCCAATTGGTTACCTCTGCTTCTCCGTTAGCTTGAGGATGTCCGATGGAAGTTAATTTATGAAGAATGTGGAACTGAGCATAGAAATTACCGAATTTTTGATAGTCAAACTGCCTCCCATTATCAGTAATGATGGCGTGAGGGATCCCGAATCTATAGATTATGGCATTTCTAACGAACGTCTCAACTTTACTTTCAGTGATCTGAGCTAAAGGCTCAGCTTCCATCCATTTAGTAAAGTAATCAATAGTTACGATCAAAAATTTTCGTTGTCCAGAGGCTAAGGAAAATGGGCCAAGAATATCCATTTCCTATTGGATGAATGGCCATGGAGTAGTCTGTTATGTCAAATGACTAGAAGGACGCCTCTGTATATTAGCATACCTCTGGCATGGATCGCACCTTTTCATAAAATCTACTGTATCTTTCTGTATAGTCGACCTATAATATCCTTGTCTTATAATTTTATAAGCCAATGACCTGCCCCATAGATGGTCACCACATATATCTTTATGAACTTCTCTTAAGGCATACTCAGCATCCGAAGGAGCCAAACATTTCAGTAATGGCTGGAAAAATGATTTTTATATAATAGACCATCCAAGATGACATATTGAGAGCAATCCTACGGAGTTGCTTGGCCTCTATAATGTTTTCAGGTAGAGTTTCTTCAGTTAAATATCCGATTATAGGACTAATCCAATTTGATTATTGTCCTATCTGAAGAACTTTTTTCCTGTTATCTACAGAAATATTTGGAGCTTCCAGGTGTTCAACGAAAGTCTGACCCATTAAATCAGGTGCTAGAGTGGCTAACCGAGACAACAAGTCAGCTCGAGAGTTTTCAGCTCTGGGGACATGACTAATATCCCAGGAATCAAATTGGGTACTCTCCAACTTTTCTCAAATATAGGGCCAAAGTCGCATCGCGAACTTCAAAGTCCCCTTTTACTTGATTTACAACTAATTAAGAATCAGACAAGACTTTCAACCTTCGAACGTCCAATTCTTTAGCAATCCTCAGGCCAGTTAAAAGGGCCTCATACTTGGCTTGATTGTTTGAAGTTCTAAAGAAAAATCGAAAAGCATATTCCATGACATCCCCACTAGGACTGGATAAAATCAAGTCAGCTCCATAATCAGAAGAATTTGAAGTACCATCCACATGAAGAATCCAAGGAAGATCATTCTTCTCAGCCTCAACCGGTGCCTGGACATCGTTCTCATTGTTATTCCAGGTACATTCGATTATGAAGTCAGCCAACACCTGAGCTTTTATTACAGACCGAGATTGATATGTGATATCAAATTCTCCTAACTTTACTGCCCACTTAGCCATTCGGCTAGAAGTGTCAGAATATTGTAAAATAGTCCTCAAAGGTTGATCAGTCAATACAATAATCGGATGGGACTGGAAGTAAGGTCTGAGTCGCTTTGCTAATATCACCAAGGTATAACAATTTTTTGGAGTTTTAGATACTTTACCTCGGCATCATGAAGTACTTTGTTGATGTAATAAATAGGCTTATGCGATCCATTGGATCCTTCTCTTACCAATACCGAGCTGACCGCTTCATCGGATGCAGCTAAGTAAAGATATAGATTTTTCCCTTCTTCTGGTTTGGATAATAAGATCGGATTCATTAGATATTTCTTAAACTCTTCAAATGCTTGATAATAACTGTCCGACCAATCAAAGTCTTTAGATTGACGTAGGGCTTTGAAGAAAGATAAGCACCTTTCAGCCGAACGAGATATAAATTGGCTTAATGAGGTAATCTATCCTGTTAACCGTTGAACCTCTTTCTTATTAACAGGGTGCCTCATATCTAGTATGGCTCGGATCTTCTCTGGCTTAGCTTTAATTCCTCGATTTGTAACCATGAAGCCCAAAAACTTTCCAGAGGTTATGCCAAACATGCATTTAGTAGGATTCAGTTTCATTTGATGCCTCCAAAGTGTATCAAAGGCTTTCTGTAGATCTCTGATATGATCATCGGCTCGAGTACTTTTGACGATCATATCATCCACGTATGCCTCCATGGTTTTACCAATATGATCTTCAAAGATCTTGTTAACTAATCTCTGATATGTTGCTCCAACATTTTTGAAGCCAAAGGGCATTACCTTGTAGCAGTATATCCCTCGGTCCATAACAAAGGATATATTTTCTTCATCATCAAGACTCATTCGTATTTGATTATATTCAGAAAAAGTATCCATGAAACTTAGAAGCTTATGTCTTGCAGTGGCATCGACAAGTTGATCAATCTTAGGTAAAGGAAAATAGTCTTTGGGACAAGGCTGTTAAGATTGGTGTAATCGATACATATCATCCATTTTTCATTGGCTTTCTTCACCATCACTACATTAGCGATCCAATCAGAATAGTGAACTTCTCTGATAAATCCGGCGTCAAGTAGCTTGGCCACTTCTTCGTTGATAACCTTTTGCCTTTCTAGGACAAAATTTCTCTTCTTCTGATGGACTGGCTGACTTAATGGGTCCACCTTAAGTTCATGTGTGATTACTTCAGGAGGAATCCCTGATATATCGGTAGCTAACCATGCAAATATACCAGCATTCTTTTGTAGGAAGTCGGTCAATTTTATTCTTTGGTCTTCATCAAGCGAGCTTCCAATCTGAACCAACTTAGTCGGATCATCTTTTGCTAAAGGTGTAGGAATAGTTCTTTCTACTAGAAGTCCTGCTTCTTCAATCTGATCACGAGGATCTATTTGTTCTAGAGTTAGTCCGTCGATTGGTTGTTGGTTTTGAATCATCAAACATTGGCGTGCCATCTGTTGATCTCTTCTTATTTCACCGACCCCATTTTGGGTCGGGAATCATGCTAACAGATGATAAGTGGAGATGATGGCTTGAAATTTGTTTAAGGCAGGTCATCCTAGGATGGCATTATACGTAGAAGGTGTTTGGACAACCATGAAAGTGATATGGAGAGTTTTCTATTTTGGCGATGTCCCGAGGGTCACAGGAAGTATTATTTCTCCTTCTACTCCTACGGGGTTTCCACCAAAACTAGTTAATGGCACACGAGTTCTTCGTAACTTATCTCTAGGTAAGTTCATCTTGACAAAGGCGTTGTAAAGCAAAACCTTAGTTGAACTTCCATTATCAATCAGAATTCGTCGTACATCGTAATTTGCTATTATTGCAGAAATCACAATAGGGTCATCATGTGGTATTTGAACTCCTTGTAAATCATCATCAGAAAAGCTGATGCTTCTTCAGAATCTTTTTGAAGGACTGCCATCTTCATAAAGGGGTCGGTGGTCCAGCATCCCGACCATATCGTCAGTAGGTTGTTGATTGGGGAGCTTCATGCCATTGGTGATCAACCTTGGGGCCGTCGGCCTTGGTGCCGTAGCTTCACTTGGGCGGTTTTGATTATGAACATATTTGCCCAAATAACCATGCTTGATTAGATCTTCAATCTCATCTTTTAATTGTATACACTCTTCAGTGGTGTGTCCGTGATCCCAATGGAAACGACAATACTTGGCTTTATTGTGCACGACAGTCGGAGCTCGCATCGGCCTTGGCCATTGAAGGAAACTTTTTTTTTCCATTTCCATAAGTATTTTTTCTCTCGAAAGAGTCAAAGGGGTATAGGCATCATACTTATTGATATAGCCTCTGCCGATCAAGTTCTTTGGCTTTTGATTTTGCCATTGAATCGATCGGTCATCAGGGGATCGGAGCCCATTATTTTTGATATTTTTCTTGTTCGGTGCCGATTTTCTTTCTACTTGGCCTCGGCTTAGGGCTTGTTCTTCGACCTGAGCGTATTTCTGGGCACGGGACAATAATTCAGAGTAACTGACTGGAAATTTCTTATCTAAAGAAAACATGAACCTGGATGCTCGCTGCTCTTTTTTCATGGCTGACATTACCACATGCTCATTGAGATCCGGGATCTCCAATGTGGAAAAATTAAATCTAGCTACTAATCTCTCAAAGTCTCTCCTTATTGTTGAATAAAGAAAATACTGTCTGAGTTTCTTGGCATTCTTCGACTTGTCCTGAAATGAGAGACGGACAACCTTTCCAATTGACTGAAAGAATGTACAGTTCTTGGTTGGAGGCTGGAGTACCACATCCTCGCCGCCTTTTTGAGAGTAGCTGGGAATGCGAGGCAGTGAAGTACATTCGATGCTCCTTGGATTAACATATGGACTTTAAAGCTGTCCAGATGATCAAGAGGATCAGTCGATCCATCGTACGACTCTACTTGAGAAGTTTTAAAATGATATGGAATCTTTTCTTCCATTATCTTTTTAGGAAAAGGAGGTTGGATATCACATGTGGGAATCATATCCTCCATTTTCTTTTGTTCGCCAAGCCTGGTGACCTGTAATTCTAACCTATAAAATTTTTTTGCAAAGTGATCACTTTTTCCAGCATCTGGAGTTCGTCGAGCACTTTCAAAGGTTGACTTGCTGTAAGATATCGAGTAGGATCGGGGGCATTTTCTTTTATCCCATCCTTCTGCATGATTGTGGGATCTGTAATGCCGCCTTATGGGAGAACGCCGACCCGATAAATGCTGATAAAAAGAGTGACGACTTGGGCCCGGACGTCGACTCACATGATGAGACGATCGCCGACTGCACCTTAAAGCAGTGGGTCGTTGCTGTCCACTTACAGCCATTTCCTGAAGATTCTGGACATCCATAGTGAGAATTTCATTTTATTCAAAAGGATTCCTAGCTGTTGTTGATCCAAGTTACCAATAGGAGTAATATCTTCTTTGTCTAAAACAGGATCGTTCTCCTTAGGTGAGTGATGAACCTCCTCAGCGAGAAAATTTCGCACCCTGCCTTTCACTATCTTTTTCTTTAGATTCTTGAAAATTCTTATGTCTTCCCCTTCCTGGCACGCTAATTTGTTGTATCCAAACTGGTGTGACGCCCAAGCGTTGACAAGATCATTGATGAGTGCCTCGCCTTCTAGATTGAGCTTCTCTCCATTACTCGATGAATGTCTATGTCTACTGGATCAAGCCCTTTCTAGTTGCTTGATGAGTGCCTTTGTCTACTGGATCGAACTCCTTCCAATCATGCAAACAAATCTACTCACTGGGAGGATTCTGGTGAGGGGACACTCCGATGCTTAAGTCAGTTACTAGATTTGGACTAAACAGATAAGAATCTGAGAGAAAATTGATTTGAGGGTGTGCGAGAGCCCCTGCTAGTTGAGCTCACTTACCTTCCGGAAGCCCCTTACTCATCGATATTTATAGGCTATAGTCCTAACTAAATTCAGTTAGAGAAGCCCTAAGCGATTAGTTCGTTAAGAACCACCACGTATACAGAATAACTGTAATTAGTTACAGTTCATGTCATTTATATCTCTTAACCAGCTTAACAGGCTGATCAATATTATATCATAGCTGACTTATTAAGTCAACCTTAAACATCAGTCGGTTATATATTTAAATCAATCCATATAACAAATTCTTGTCGGGCATTTGATCGGCCTCACGTCCTTTAGAAGTTAATCGGCCTTGCACCCTTTGGGCATTGATCGGCTCTGCTCCTTTTAGGCGTCAATCAGCCCTGCACCATTTAGGCATTGATCGGCTCTACGCCTCTTGGACATCAATCAATCTTGTACCTTTTAGGCATTGATCGGCTTTGCGGCGTCAATTGGCCTTGCAAGCACCAACATCTCGAGAGGCTGATTCATCATTTGATCAATCATAACCATTTCATTCGATCCAACATAAATAGGTCGTTTGCTCGTATCCCAATAATTTATAATTTTTAATAAATTATTTATAATTTCTTTTGTAATAGGAGAATAAATTTTTATTAGCTTTTTTTTTTTTAACTATATCCAGAAAATTTTAAGTTTTGTTCCAACGTCCATAGCTTAGGTTGTTGATGGTACTTTAACTTAGAGATGAGGTGATGTGATCATTTTCTTTGGATGTTTCTAAGGTGATGTGTTCATTTTTCTTTTCTTTTTTTTTTTTGGATGGTTCAAAATCTAATCTCTCCTTTTTTTTTTCTTCTTCTTCTTCTTCCTGCGTGAAGCATATGTTTTTTTTTTTTTTTTGATAGAACAAAAGGATAGAGGGTAACATTTTTGATGTAGCTTCCCATTCTGCTCATTGTCTGTTAGGCGATTATTTGATTCGGATTACATATTTCTGCATACCCTTCTCATCAATCGATGAGTATGTCAACCTAATTTCACTACGATATCAAAATTAGAACCATTCCGCTACATATTTCTGCATACCCTTCTTATCAATCGATAAGTACGTCAACCTAATCTCAAGACGATATCGGAATTAGAACCATTCCGTATTCCAGTCGTCACGTGCATCTAAATTTTTTTTAAAATTTAACCATATCATTCAAAATAATCATACCTCGAATTTATAAATAATAAATTAATTATAAAAAATGAAATCATGCACTAACCAACGGTATTATCACCGTAGTGCTGTATTAAGTGTACGTCAGTCATCACACGGTAAGGTATGGGTCACTTGATGGGACGCGAATGGTAAACAGGTTCGGAGTGGGCTGTCTCTGTCAAACCTTTTTGCATAGTGATGGATAGATCGAGTCTAGATCCTCACTTCTCTGGCAAATGATGTGTCCTTCGGGGGTCAGGTCAAGGATCACGATATCAAGAGAGTATGTGTCCCGGTTTACGATCCTCTCCGGATAAAATAATTCATCACCATCATCATCATCATCATCATAAAATAATTTATCATCATTATTATTATTTAAAAAATCAGAGGCTAGCACGTCAATAGAACAATTCTTGGATTATGAAGGATTCTTCGCCATGCAATTATGGATGACAATATAGAAGGTGCTGGGGCGAGTTCACTTAAGATGGAGCTTAGAACTAAAGCCTTTTGGACTTGTAGGTCATGAGGCATAAAAAATCTGGTATAATCTCCTCTTTGCTTTCTTATCTTTCCAAAGCTATTGATCTTTTGGGCTTCATCAAGGTCTTGGGTAGGATGAGACCCTCCCACCAGGACAGACGGCATCTCTAAACATCTTACTCTGATCCCTCTCAACTCTATCCGGCGTCCTTGGCCTTGGGGTTCAACAAAGGGTGGCTCTCCTTGGTGACGGGTGCGTAAAACCTTATTTTGTTCTATTTTGTTTTTTAAGAGAGAATTTGGAATGGGGTTGATCATGAGCTCTTCCATTCGTGTGAACCTGGCCTGTTGAACGATACACGGGGCACATCTTTCTCATGAGGAGGGATAAACGCAACAAGTTGTGAAAAGGTCTTTTGAAGAGCTAAAAATTTTGTCATCCATGCTCAGCTTTATTATCTCCACCTAATAGCGTTATATAAAGCATTGTAAAATTCCATAACTATGGATTACCAACAACTTTGTTTGACATCCTGATTAAGATATAAGGCTTTTTTAATCTAATGGAATTGAGAGTGCAACGTAATATTGTTATAAAAATTGACCTTAGTGGCTAGTTCTACAATTTCTGTTACTTCTTCTGGCTCAAAAATATGCTTGTACCACTATGGTGGTAGCGCAGTCGGTCAAGGCACAGCTCAATTCTTGTGTATAATTCACTGGTTACGGATTCGATGAATGATCTCACGGATGATTCGATTAAATTTCAGATTAAATCTGGGACACATGACCGGGAAACTGAATGACCGAAACTCCGGCACCGTGGTAGGGCTAGACTGACGTATTCATCCAGTTATACAGAGAGGGCACGTAAAAAAACTGTGGCTCGAATCGAACATGATCTAATGGACTGGGAGCCTGTTACGGGGAGCTATACCAGGATAATACCTCCTATCTTTTTTTCTATAAAAAAAAAACAAATGCTTGAGCATTCCCATTTCAAGGATTGGAGCTATAAATTTCCCACTATATACATTAAGCAAAAATTGTATTGGAAATTTAATAATTTATTGCAAGGTACAATTGGGAAGCAATTTTTTGTTTCAGTTTCTTCGACAATTTTGTATTGGATGCGGAGCCATGTCCGCTTAGAAAAGTCCAGAAGTTCAAGTTAAAAAAAAAAAAAAGCAACCTGACCCTGCATTTCGTACGGTTCATCGTGGATCGCACGGTTTCTCATGCGGTCTACGGGCTGTTGGGAGGTCTTGGACCGTCAGATCGGGCATTCAATGACTGAGATTGATTTTGAATGATATCAGGTATGATCAAGAGCATTTTGACTTAGATTTAGACGTGGTCTTGACCGATTCTCGTCCTCTTCTTGACAGAGGATGTCGAGAGCTGCTTCAGAGGAAGAAAGAGTGCCACGAAGAGATTTTTGCAATCAGAGAAGAGTAGTCTAAGAATTTTCCAAGAGAGAAAAGAAAGAAAAGAGAGAGAAGTAGAGGGAGGGCATGGATTTCTCTTGTATTTTTTATTCTTTCTTCCTTATTCTTATTGGGCTAGGATTTGTATCCAAAGAGATTCTTTGTTATAATAATTAACTTATTATATTTTTTTTTTATAGTGATGATTTGATCGTGGATATAGGAGCAAAAGGTTCCAACCCATATAATCCCTGTGTATTATTTGTACTTGCATTCTTTATTTATTTTTAAATTTTTTTAATTTTTTTTTTTTGTAAATTTTTTGATATCTTACTGTGCATCATCTCCTAATATTTTAACATTTTGAAATACTATATTATTCGGGGCAGGAAGCCTAACCGTGCCGTATTTGGGAAACCATTCATTTACGTGCCTTCTATCGAGCTGAGAGATGATTATATTGCATTTGTTTACCTAAGCATGCATCGAGTTCGGAGATTTCAAAATTTCACACTCATGATTTCACATTAGTCAAAGCGATCCGAAAACAATGTCAACAGCAGCGAGGGTGGATATATCAAAGATGATTTTATTTAAATCAAAAAATAAATTTTACTTGAAATTATATTTGACAAGAAAGAATTTCAAATTCAGGTGAAACCATTTTTATCAAAGATGATTTCAGCAAATTTTTTTTATTTACTTAATTAAAATTAAATATATATTATTTAAATAATAATTAAAAATTAATATAAATTAAAAATATATATTATATTAAAATTACTAGTACATGAAAATAATTTTTGAATTTATTAATTAATTATATTAAATAAAAAAATTTAATATATATTGTTATATTAATTATCGTTCGGAGTCTGGATGTACTATGCATCTCCATGTACCATGTCTATACCCTCGTGCCTTCGCAAGCCTCGCATTATGCTGTCGCGGGACTACAGTCGGCCACTAAGATTTGACCATTGGTCCGGCCCCCAATCCTGCCATCGGTTCAACCTCGGTCCAGCAGCCAGGGTTCGGCTACCAGTCTGGTCGTCGGTCCGGCCACAGGTCCAATTGTCGGTCCGGCTACCAATCTTGCTATTGGTCTGGTCGCCAGTCTTGCCATTGGTTTGACCGTCGATTCAGCCGCCAGGGTCTGGCCACCAGTTCGGCAGCCGGTCTTGCCACTGGTTCGGCCCCTAGATCGATGGCCGGACTTTAACGATCAATGGCAAGACCGGCGGCCGGATCCTGATGACAGGACCGGTGGCCGGACCCTGGTGACCGGACCAACGATCGGATTGGTGGCAGGATCGATGGCCGGATCCTGGCAGCCGGACCGATGACAGGACCAAGGATTGGACCAGTGGCTGAATCATAGTGGCCAACCGTAGTCCCGCGACATCATAATGCGGGGCTCGCGAGGGCATAGGGGTATAAGCATGGTACATGAAGACGCATGACATGCCTGGACTCCAAATGATAATTAATATAATAATATATATTAAATTATTTTTATTTAATATAAATAATTAATAATTTTAAAATTTATTTTTACATATTAGTAATTTTAATATAATATATATTTTTAATATATATTAATTTTTAATTATTATTTAAATAATATATATTTAATTCTAATTAAATGAATAAAAAAATTTATTGCATTGATTTTTTTTTTTGGATAAAGATGATTTTACTTGAATTTAAAAAATAGAAACGATTTCAGATAAAATTTATTTTTTAATTTAAATAAAATTATTTTTGACAAGGTTGATTTTATTTCAATTTGAAATCATGGTCGTCAAAGATAATTTCAAGTCTATCGTGATAGGCATGTCCAATCCGATCACCTCTCTCGTGTATCCGTATAATTCACACGATCCAAAATACATATTCTTGTAAATAAAAATAAAATGACACCGATTCTATAATTTTTAATAAAAAAATATTATTTTTATAAAAAACTCTTAAATTTCGACTTCTACGTCTGCCGGTGGAATTTTCACCGACGCTACATGAGTCTCGGCTTTGTGTACGAAGGCTCCGAAGCCTTCCGCATTTGTTCGTCAGCATGTACTTGAAAGCTTGCTGTATTTTTTTTACGTTATAAATTTATATTTAATTGTGTTTATAGTTTACAAGAGGATTTTTTTTTTTGTTGTTGGTAAAACAGGGATAGCCTCTTTTAGTAGGTCAAGAAGATTTATCGAATTTTTTTTTAAAAAATAATATAAAAAAATATTATCAAAATAAATATTTTTATTTATATTTATGAAAGTAGATGTTTTTTTTATCCACGTGACAGAAAAATCCACATTACATGACAGGATTGCACCAGCGGGACTGAAATAGTCTGTGGTAAAGATGATTTCAAGTTAAGAAATCATCTTTACCAAAGATAATTTCAGGTCTTCTCTCCCTCATGGACGGTGGGATACGTGGAAGGCGTGAATTCGTATATGCCAGAGACGATTTCGAACAGTTTGAAATCATTTTTGTCAGTGATAGTTTCAAACAAATTCGTATATGCCAGAGACGATTTCGAACAGCTTGAAATCATTTTTTCCGGTGATAATTTCAAACAAAGGACATTTTGAAAATTGAATCAAACGTTACGAAGTATACTTTTGAAATTAATTTCCAAAATATCCTTTGATTTAATTCCGAAAATGCTATCCATGATGTTTGATTTAATTTCAAAAATACCCTTCGTAACTAAGTTGAAATCGTTTTTCAAAAGAGTATTTAGGAAATTAAATAAAACTCTCTTATAAATGTACCATTAAATACCTCTACACCTCATAAATACTCTTTTTTTAATTAAATTTTAATCTAATAAGATTTTAAAAAATATATAATAAAATCTTAAAAAAATTATAACATTAATCAAAAATAAAATTAATTAAAATGTATTATAATAATATATTATAATATATTTTTATATTATAATAAATATTTTATATTCTAAAATATAATAAATTTATTATAATTTTTTATATTATATATTATATATTCTAATATAGTATATAAAACTAAAAAAATAAAAAATAATCACCAAGTCGATACTATCCGGTCGCTAGCCTGGTATCAATTCGGTCGATAACCTGGTAACAGTCCGATTTCTTACTCAGGACCGGTGGCAGGACCCCGACGGCCGAACTGGCGATCAGATCTATGGCATGACTAGGGCTAGACCGATGGCAGGATCCTGGCGGTTGGATCGGTAGTTGGACCATGACGGCTGAACCGACACCCGGACCGGGATCCGGATCGACGACCGGATCGGTGGCAGGACCGTGACAACTGGACCGGTCCAGCCAGGGTCCGGCCACCGGTCCGGCTGTCGATCCTAAGCAAGGGCTTGAACTGATACTGGACTATCGACCGAACTGGTACCGGGCTGGCGACCGGATGGTATCGACATGGTGATTATTTTTATTATTTTTATTTTTTTTAAAAAATTTATACTATATTATAATATATATTATATTAAATTATAATAAGTTTATTATATTTAGAATATAAAATATTTATTATAATATAAAAATATATTTAATATATTATTATAATATCTTTTAATTAATTTTATTTTTAATTAATGTTATAATATTTTTTAAATTTTGTTATAAATTTTTTTAAAATCTTATTAGATTAAAATTTAACTAGAAAAGAGCATTTATGGGGTGCAGAGGCATTTAAATGGTGCATTTATGAAAAATTTTTATTTAATTTTCTAAATGTCCTTTTGAAAAACGAATTCAACTCGCCTATAAGGATATTTTTGAAATTAAATCAAATATTGCGGATGTCATTTTTAAAATTAAATCAAACATTACAAAGGGCATTTTAGAAATTATTTTTGAAAGAGTGCTTCGATTCAATTTCCAAAATATCCTTCGTAATGTTTGATTTAATTTCAAAAATACCATCCATAATATGATTTAATTTTTGAAATGCCCTTCATAATATTTGATTTAATTTCAAAAATACCATCCATAATGTTTGATTTAATTTTAAAATACCCTTCGTAGATGAGTTGAATTCGTTTATCAAAAGGATATTTAGAAAATTAAATAAAAATTCCTCGTAAATGCATCATAAATGCTCTTTTTTAATTAAATTTTAATTTAATAAGATTTTAAAAAATATATAACAAAATTTAAAAGATATTATAACATTAATTAAAAATAAAATTAATTAAAAAAATATTATAATAATATATAATAATATATTTTTATATTATAATAAATATTTTATAGTCTAAAATATAATAAGTTTATTATAATTTATTATATATTATATAATATAAAATTTTTTGAAAAAAATAAAAAAAATAATTACTAGGTTGATACTATCCGGTCGCCAGCCCGGTACCAGTTCGGTCGATAGTCCGGTGTCAGTCCGATCCTTTGCTCAAAACCGGTGGCAAGACCCCGACGGTCGGATCGATGATCGGATCCATGACACGATGGGACTAGACTGGTGGCAGGATCCTAGCAGTCGGACCGGTATTCGGACCCTAGCAATTGAACTGACACCCGTACCGGCGGCCGGATTGGGGGCCAGACTAGGAGCCCGATCGGTTGTAGGACCGTTGCAACCGGACCGGTCCATCCAGGGTCCGGCCACCGATCCTGCTGTCGATCCTAAGCAAGGAGTCGAACTGACACCGAGCTGTCGACCGAACTGTTACTAGACTGGCGACCGAATGGTATCGACATGATAATTATTTTTTATTTTTTTAAAAATTATACTATATTATAATATATATATATATATATAATAAATTATAATAAATTTATTATATTTTAGAATATAAAATATTTATTATAATAAAAAATATATTATAATATATTATTATAATTCTTTTAATTAATTTTATTTTTAATTAATATTATAATATCCTTTAAATTTTATTATATATTTTTTAAAATTTTATTAGATTAAAATTTAATTAAAAAAATATTTATGAGGTGCAGAGACATTTAATGGTGCATTTATGAGGAATTTTTATTTAATTCTCTAAATACCTTTTTGAAAAATGAATTCAACTCAGTTACGAAGGGCAGAAATTAAATCAAATATGATGGATGGCTTTTCAAAATTAAATCAAATATTACAAATGATATTTTTAAAATTAATTTAGTACTTTTTAACGTTTGATTCAATTTTCAAAATACTCATCGTAATATTTGATTCAATTTCCAAAATATCTTTCGTAATGTTTGAAATCGTTACGGAAAAAAAAAAAAAAAGATTTCCAGCTATCTGAAACTTCTCCGGCATAGACAAATTCAAGCAAGCCTTTCACGTGTCCAATCGTTTGCCGTATCGTCCATAAATGAGAGGAGACCTGAAATCTTTTTGACAGAGATAATTTTTTAACTTGAAAGCATCCTCTTATCACAGATCATTTTAGTCCGGCTAACACTCTCATGTCGCACATCGTTTGGTTCGGCTAGACAGGTGAATTTTTTCTATCCCGTGGAAAGGAAAATAACTACTTCCGTAAATATAGATGAAAACAACTATTTGGATAATTTTTTTTTACATTATTAAAAAAAAAATTCAAGATTTGCCGGTCGATAATCGTAAAGTATAAAGTACGGTGTTAAAGTATAAAGTACGGTGTCAGTTCGCTGCCTTTCATCGTTTAGCAAACCTGGCTGATTCTCTTGAATGAAAAACGTGTCCATACAGCTAGCAATCAATCAACCCGTCAGAATGATTCCCCGAAATGGAGAGAAGGCTAAAAAAAAAATAAAAAAAAAATAAAAAAAAAGCCATCCAGACTGAATTGCTAAGTACCCCTCAAGAGTCCAGAGAACGAGCAATATTTGTCCCGCAATCCTTTCATTATTTAGCAGCGAATCATACATCTCATCTCCTTTGTTTCTTTCTCAAAGCACGAGGTAGAAAAAAATGTTTCACGGAGACGAAAGAAAAGCCACCACAGCAAGATTCCCCCGTCGCAAATTGTCTTCAGAACGGAAAGGGGAAAGACCGGTTAGAAAGCCCGTCCACAAACCCCGGCAGGTGTGCCAACGCGAGCAAATCCCTTCACGATTTCCAGACGGTAGTCCTGCATCTCTTATTGATGTGCATCTGAGGCACCCTCAGGGACGCTTCGCCCCACCGCTGCCGGTTCGCCTTGGACCCAACAAATCCCTGGAACAAGTGCCCCGCCTGGCATTCCTCCACCGGATACTTCGCCTGAGGAACCCAAATGGGCGGTCCCTCACCCACCCCACTCAGTCCGCTGCCGTCTTTCAACAAATCCTCGTTTACCTGCAATCAACTCAGCCGTGCCCAATTCTCGGTCCAACTCTTGCCACTAATAACAAAAAATATCCAACCAAGCAAAGATATTAGAATCATAACGGACCTGATAGAAAGCATAGGCATCGGCGGCGTCGTCGGTTAGAAAATCCTCCACGTGCCATCCGGGCAACATTTTTATCAAATACTCCGAAATACTGCTGCTATTGCTACCGTCCGCCGCCACAGTAGCGGTGGCGGTGGTGGTTGTGCTACTGCTACACGCGCCATCCTCCTTCGTTGCTACAAGTACAACATTTTCATGACTCTTGTTGCAGTAGTTCTTGATCTTGACGTCTTTGTCGTCGTCCTTGCTCCTATCATCCACAACCTCTGCCTCTGGCGGTGGGGCAGATGGGAGAGGGGCGGATGAAAGCCGGACGCCGGTGAGAAAGAACCTGCTGTGATTCATGGTGAGGTCATTGGCGGTGTGAATGGGGACGTCGCAGTCCCTGCAGAGGATGGCCCTGTCCTCCCGGCAGAAGAGAAATCCTCTCCTCTCCTACAAGATCGAACAACTTTTTTAGCTTCAGGACCGAGCCTTCAATGCAAAATTAAGGGAAGAAGGCAGAGGTGAATTTCTGGGAGCCGTGCCGTTTCGGCTGCTCACCTGGCAGATATCGCAGAGCGGGGGGGACTGGGGCGAAGAAGAGGAGGGCGAAGGATGGAGGAGGGAGAGGCGGCGGTGCTTGCTGGCGAGCTTGTTGGCGCTATGGATGCGGCGGTCGCAGGCGTCGCAGAGGGCGGCCTCGTCGGGGCAGCAGAAGACCGACGCAGCCTCTGCGGCGCAGACGTCGCACTGTACCTTCATCCCTAATTCTATTGCTCCGTGTTTCTTCTTCTTCTTCTTCTTCTTCTTCTATTCCTCTTTTGCTCGGAGTGGAATAGAGGGAGAAAGAGGAGGATGAGAGCTATGTATATGATAGCTAAGAACGGGGAAAGCCGCTTTTATCGACCTTGGGGCGGGGGGAATAACATAAATGATCCGATATGATCGCCTTTTTCGCAAATCTAACCAGGCTGCAAGGAAAGAAAAAAAAAAAAAAAAAGAAGGGTTGGGGGGGGGGGTTGGGTTTGGACAACCAACCTCTCACTCCGCTTAGAATCCTCCCTCAGAATGAGTGAAATTATGCTCTGAAGCTGATACCCTGCCGACTAATATAACGGGTACTGCTCGTTACGACGTTGGTATTTCACATGCTCGGCTTTTATCTATGCGGGAGACGGTAGGACGGATATCAGGCTCGGTCACTTCCCATCTTCGCAAAAGAGGGGAAGAGTTGACCTCAACCACGACGGTTTAGCCGATGCTTGTTATGATTCTATATCTTTTTTATTAAGATTTGATATGACAGGAATTGATTAAATAAAAAAAAATATCCTGAACAATTAGACGTGATCGTATGTAATTGATTTTTAGATTGTTTGATATTTAAATAAAACTGAAATTATATACTCAGTTAATATAATAAAAAAATCAAGCCATCCTAATTGGAGGTAGCTGTATAAGTCATCCTACTTTTTTTTTATTAAAAAAATGTGATTCTTCCTGGGCAATGAGATGGGTGGATCACTATTGACCGATCGACTCCGAAAAGAAAGCATTTCATATGGTATGCACCACGCGGCCTTGGCCATTTATAATTTTTTATTTTTATAACAATGGACTGGGATTAGTGGTATTAATGTGCACGGCTATGTGGTGCGTGTGGCTATACGTTTTAGGTATGGTGCGTCCTTCATTTACTAATCGTAAAATTTGTGGAAACCGCTTCAGTTTTTTTTATTATTTTTTTTAAAATTTTATGCGTCTCGCTCGGGAAAAATTAATGTCAAACGCCTTCCGCGCATACCGATGGAGGTGTTAGGGGGACCTCAAAACAGATGATGAGGCATCCATGGATAAAATTCTTTTAATATATCCATGGTATGTTTAGAAATATTGGCAGGTGAGTGAACAAAGCCAACATGTCCATGTCCGGCTTCTCTGGCCATTCCTCCGTGTGACACGCAGATAACATGTTAGTATTACATTAACATCACTCATTCTTTGTTGCAACATAATTAAATATCTTGATAGCACTTATCCTACAAGCATTTTGACTATATTTTAAACATTCTGCGAAGGAGTCCCACCCCCGTGTTTTTATGCAGAAGTTGTAGGATAACAACACTATTTTGAAGACACAAACCTTGGTTCCCACTATTGTAAACAGAGAGGTATGACCACTAAGGTAAAATCAAGTCATACATGGGCTCTCTTTCGAAAAAAAACAATTACATCAAAATTTGCATCCGTAGTGAATGAAATGTTGAGAAAAGGAATTAAAGTAGTTTTTAGAGTTGTAATGATCGTTAATGGAAACTAGAATGTTAAAAAAAAAAAAAAAAAATGAAAGCATGCAGTTTGTTCAGATTATACTTCTATTTTTTGTTTCACAACTTTATTTATTATAAATTCAGATGAATGCAAAAGCCCTGGAGGCCAAGTCCACCGTTCTCATATATATAAAATCAATACGCAAGAATGTCCATTCTCATTGTCATGCACGTCGTAATTCAATTTCATCTACAAGAAGAATGGAGAAGAAGGGAGGAGATTTGCTTCGAGATTTGCTTCCAAAATCTTTTCCGGTGATCGATTGGTAGCAAGGTAAGGATTACTCTATTTTTTTTCTTGTTTTTCTTTAATTTCTTTGTTTTTTGGGTGAGACTTTAATTTTTTTCTTTCTTGATGATTATCATGATCGTTTTTTCTGAGTTTGTGTTTCGATTGGGCCACGAAGAGGTTTGTGAATCATTATGGGTGGGGCCATTCTCCTTTTTGATCCTTCTTGCTATCTCTAGCATTTGAATACTGAGATTCTTTTCTTGCCATCATATAACAATTTTTCTAATTATATGCCATCATTAATTATTATTTTTATTTATTTTATTTTAAATAGGCTAATTATATAATTTGTGTTGATGGACATATTTATAAGTCCAATATTGTTAGTAATCTTTATGTTTGGACTATGCGTATCTTATATTGGTTGGTATGGTTGGGGTTGCTTAGTATAGGTCTTAATTAACTTGAGCGTGTGATAGAAGGGACGGTTAGTGTTTGTTTATAAATAGGCTAGGTTTCCGGTCTAAAATCCTGGTTTTTGATGCATGACCATTGAAAGCTATAATTCAAGTAAAAGGTTTATGGAGAGGAAGACTTGACTCTAAAATACACATGTATATATTCGAGGTATTCTAACGGTGCAAACATGTATTTTTCCAACTTTATATTATTATTTTAATATTCTAACAATATGCATAGAATTTTGGTATGAAAAACTTCTTATACACGGTATCAGAGCAAGTTATGCATGATCCAGAACCTTTTTTCAAATTATTTTCATGAGAAAGAGATCGACAATCCGTCGATTGGTGTTTTTGAGTTGTCGACAGTGGTTAGTAGCTATGTTTTGATAAGAGAGATGTCGGTCTGGTGCCTCTTGCTCTAACGTTTGGAACCGACCATCATGTGACTTGCCAGTGATTGGGGATGGCTATCGGTAGCAGGGATGGGCTGGTGACCCACTGACATAGCATCACAGAGAATCGATGCTTTCAGCCATGAAGGATATTGGGCTCCCATAGAGGTTTTTAGCTGATTGGTAAAAAGCTTAGGAGGAAGAAGATGAGTTAAGTAATTTTGGGTTAATAGGTTTTGGATTTCGTCCCATTAAGACCTAGGTTCATTAATTCAATATGAAAGTTAGCTCAATTGATGAATAACCTGAACCCAATCATATTGGATCATAGTTAATTTGAATTAAGAAAAAAATATAATTTAGCCCCTATCAAGTTTTAAATTACATATGGATCTAAATAAAAATTATATTCAGGTCCCAGCTTTTTTTTTAATGGATTTTATTTTTAAAGGAGTTCTTTTTCAGAAAGGCTCCTATATTGTTTATTATTTATGGTTCAATTCTTTATTATTGATTTTTTTGATAAAATTATTCTAACTTGTTTATTTTTCATCTAATTTGAGCAATTTTTGAGTCATTGGACTCATAATGATTTAAAAAATATTTTAGTTAAGTTCTTCATATATAGTAAATTTTTTAAATAATTTATAAATTATATATACATAATTTTATTTACCATTATATTGTTCAAGTATATTTTTACGTAGCCCTGAGGGACCTGGAGTACTTTATGGATCTTAAGTAGCTGAGTTATTGATAGGCTAGAAGTGGGCCGAGCCAGTCCGATGGTTTTCGGGTTAGCCTGAAATCGGGTCAAGCTTCGAGCTTTATATTAGAGCCCATTCAATTTTTGGGCCGAGATCGGGCATCCCTTTGGCCCGACCCGGACCGGCCCGAAGCCCAGCCTAGACTGGCCCGAAGCCCAGCCCAGACTATGCCCGACGCCCCCCCTTCTCAGTTTTTTTTTTCATTTCGGTTTCTTCTCCCGTTCTCCTTTTTCGTTTCCAAGCCACCCCACTCGACGGCGGCACTGCTCCCGGCTCCAATCTCCTCCTTCGGTCAGTGCTCGCACGGTCACACCCAATATCTTGGCCCCTTGTGCGATCCCGCGACCCCCCCGGCTTTGAGCCTTCGAGCCTCTGACTCGCTCCTCCAGCTCCAATATCCCTTCCCCGGCCTCGATGCTCGCCCTCAATGCCCCCGCCCCCCGTGCAACCTTGTGGCTCCTCTCCGATTCTGATTTACCTCCTCCGGCTCCAGGGCTCGCACCCGATGACCCCGCCCCCCATGCGACCTCGCGGCCCCTCTTCGGCTTTAATCTGCCTCCCTCGATCCCGGTGTCCTACCCGACATTCACTGTTCCTAGCACGACCTCGCGACCCCCCCTCCCCGGCTCCGATCTCATAGTTCCGGCGCCCTCATGTCCCCCGTGCTCCGACTAGTCAGTGAACCAATTTTTTGTCATTGGGCTTGTATTCGGGCCGGTCTGATCGAGCTTGGGCTTGACTCGGGTCGGGCTCAGGCATGAGGTTTTAAAAAAATTTCTGGCCTAAGCCCGGCCCGAAGCCCGAATTTTTTTTTGGGCCGGGCTCGAGTAGGGGTGTGGTCCGATCCGGCCCAGCCCACTTCCAGCCCTAGTTATTGAGGACTAATAATTTTCTCTCTTATTATATTTTAAAATTACATAAAGATGTATCTGTTATAGTTGATCCAAAGATCGCCATAATTATATACAAAAAAGATAATTATAGATTAACTAACTTGAATTGCATAAATGTGGGAGTTTCACACCAAAAATAGAAAAAATCTTGGATTTTTTTATAATCGTAGTTGATTAAATCACTGAAAGTATAACTAATATAATGGATTATAATTTAAACATAAATTATATATTCATGTCATAATTATTGTTACTGCTTATATATTTTATATTATTATTGATTATAAAAATTTTCATATTTATGATTTATGTAATGCCTATTTTAATATTGATTATTATATTTAGATTTGTGATTAAATTAGTTGTGATACTTATTATATACTATAATTTTTATCTAAAGATATTTTTATAGTTGTATAATAAGTATTATTGGTAGAAGTAACTATTGGATTGCAATGTTATGCTATAATATGATCAGTTATGTGTATGTCGTCAAGCATCCTATTCTAGACTTGATCTTTTATGGCATACATGTGATTAAAGTATATAATTTTTTTTTATTTAGATATTTAATTTATTATATAGATAATTTTATATGTTTGCATAAATACTTATCATCAAAATGATTTATTTATATCAGTTTATAAGTTTTTTCATCATGAAAAAAAAATTTTCTAGTTACGATATACAACCGCCTATCTAAAAGGGATTGTTATATATTTTAACTGAAAAAATGTCGTATGGAGTATTGTATTGTGAAGGTGCTCTAGCTTTCAGGATTTGTTTGTTCAAAGAAGATAGGTTCATGAATGTTAGGATATTTTATTTACTTTTGACTTCATATAAAAAGTACTTATATATATTATATATTTTATCAAAAAAATATATGATATTATATTTGGACTCTTATTTATAGTTAAAATGTTATATTATTAATGAATATGCCCATTTATTACTATTTTACATTCCTGTTATTTTTTATTATATAGTCTCTTTCAATGTTAATAATAACAATGTTGTTATCAAGTTCTTAACTAGATCAAATTATAAAAGGTGGAGGGATATTGGGCTTAGAAAATTTGTCTATCCAAAAAAGATAGATTTTCAAATATCTTGTATCTTCATTATATCAACCTTTATTTTTTAAAAAAGTGCTTTATATGTGTCACTTTTTTTTCAAAAATAATTTGTAGCATTGCATCAAGAGCTCTCATTGAAATAATACGTACATAGATTTTCAGGCATATTCATTGTCTATATTTTTCTATTGATTAATTATATAAAGGTTGTTTAGTAATTAGTATATTTATATTTAATAAAGTTAATGCTCTCTTTATGACTCTGATTGGAATAAACTATAAAATATAGAAATTAAAATTATGCTAGCACTAAGTATGATAGTTTTGGATATTATATTATGTAATGATTCTCCTTCTTAGATGATTTATAAGAGTACTCTAGAATAAAAGCTACCTATAAAAATAATAAAAAGTGAATCATTTTACTTACAAGATATTAAAAAAATAATTCCATTCTTAGTATTAATTATATCTAAGAATGATGATGTAATATAATTTTTTAACCTTATCAGTAAAATATATGTAGAATTTGATAAAAGAAATGCTAGATAGTTTATGGATAAATAAATCAATATAAGGTATGATGGTATGTTAGTATTAGGTCTCACAATATAAAACTAGAAAGTATTGCACATAAATTTAATATTTTGATATCTTTATCTCTAATACTTATTTATCATGTTTTTAGTTTCTTTGCTATATAATTTAGTCAACTTAAAACTATATAAGTAATGTAAAGAGGGACAAGTGGAATAATTGATAATTTTATCCTATTTTGTTAAAAAATTTGACACTTTTGAAAAAAAAAATAAGAGTATAGTATCAGTCATATTCTATGATTATTTTTTAAATATTTATATAAGTGTGGGATAGTTATTTAATATACTATGTCTAAAACTCTTATATAAAATAGTATAACTGAAAGACAAAATCATACTATCAAGGATATAATTTGAAGTGTGATGAGTGGGCGTAATTTCTTAGATATCTCTAGGATGAAGGTTTAAGGACCGTCATTTATATTTTAGATAGAGTTATTGATAAGATAATTATACAAGATACCTTTTGAGTTGAATGTTTACAGGAAGTCTAGTACTATTCATTTTATGATAAGGGCTATCCTGCAAAAGTTAAATATTAATACTCCATCAATGAATAAATTTGAATCTAAAATAATATATTATTTCATTGGTTATCTAAATAATTCTAAATAAATATATATTCTATTATCCTAATATGGGTATAAAGAATATTGAGTCAAATTATGTCATATTTATAAAGTCTGATATAAATGATGTTAGATACTCTAATATTAGAAATATGATATTAAAGAAAAAAAATAAGTTAATATTCTTATTATTCTTTGTTTAAGAAAATATTATAATTTATTCTATTGGAGGACATGAGAAAGATATTATATATATGAACCAATTATAGTACTTTTATTATTAGTTGATGTAGGATTAGTAAAGAAATCATATAATATGAAACAAAAACCTTTTTGATTTCTTAAGATGAGAATGTCTATGATATTGGTCATATAATTAATTAAGCTTTATATGATTAGACTATTAAATGTTCCAATCAATCAAATAGTTTGAAGCTATATATGATATAATGCAGTCTGTGTTTAAAATGAAGTATTGAATCTTGTAAAATTACTAATAAAGTTTGAGCCTATAAAGTATAAATAGATATTTAAAACTCAAAAAAAAATTTGTGCTGATTGATAGAAGGTCTGATCATTTTGAGATAATAGAATATTTAATAATAACTTTGCTGGCTACATGGATAATATAATTTTTTTAAAATTATATTTTTGGATGGCTAGAGGGGATTATTTCTAAGAAATATATGAAAATAGATTTTTATGATATTTTTGGATATACAAGCAAAGTTTATGGCATGTTACAAATTTATAATTTATATTATTTTGATTATAGGATGTTATCCTAGATCTTATAATTGTTGATTGTATTTTAAAATTATTTGAGATTTATTATAATAATAATGTAGCTATGTTCTTTTAAAGAATAATAAAAGTTTCTAATAATCTCTATTTACATTAAGATCAAATATTTGATAGCCAAATATTTTAGTTAAAGAAAAATATTTTATAAAGTGCATGGATACAGAGTCAATGTTCATTGATCACCAAACTTAATAACTAGGATCTATAGTTTTTATTAAATATATTAAGAACACGGACATTTTAGAATTCTTTAATTTTTTGGATTAGTGGATGTTTGATATATTTTAAATTTATACATCGACTTGGTAGACAAATTTTATTAGTTATTGATTGCTTCATTAATTGATGGATTATAATCTTGTATGATTTATAAGTGCATATGGAATAAAATATAATATTTATATTTCAAGAATATATGTTTATCTTGAGAATGATAGTTGTACAGGTATATCTCATTTGCTATTAGATCTTAATATATTTGTTTGAAGACATACGTGCTTCTTTTAAAGTCATGAAATTTTTCTACCTTGTAATAAAGTATAAGATTAAAGAAAAATCATGATTGATAATATATTTATATTAATTCTTTTTGGTTATGGGCATATAGCTTGTTTATATACCTACTGCATGAAAATTAAGATAGGCTGTTGAGTCTTGAATATGTCGTATTATCTCATTATTGATACCATGTTAAGTATATGAGATAGAATGGTTTATTATTGAAGCCATTATAATTTCTCTTGCTTATTTTGTATCCAAGCATGTTGAAGAGAAATTATTGGACCGACAATGAAAATAGCATATTTTTTTTGATTACTTTTGGATGCTATTTCTTGCTGCAAAATTATATTCAGACCCATGACAATGGTATTGGTGATGTTTGTAACCACAAATAGAATTTGTATCAAATATTGGATGCAATGACTTCATTGATACTATTGGACTGGATCACTTTCAAGATACTGTTTATGGATTATATTTTTCTTTAAAATCATGGCTATGTACTATATTTTCTGTTATTCAGTCCGAGAGTCATTTTTCAAAAAAAATATTTTTAAAATTATGATTAATATTATCCAAGTAGGAGAATATAAGAGTTTTTTAAATTATGTGCTACCATTAATTATTGTTTTTATTTATTTTATTTTAATAAAAATGGGTTGATTATATAATCCGTGTTGATGGACATGTTTATAAGTTCAATATTGTTGGTGATCTTTATGTTTAGGTTATGCATACCTTATGTTAGTTGATATGGTTGGGGTGGCTCGGTGTAAGCTTTAATTAAACTCGAGCCCATGATAGGAGGGGTCTATTAGAGTTTGTTTATAAATAGACTAGGTCTCAACTCCAAAATCTTAATTTTTGATGCTTGCTCCATTGAAAACCGTCATTCAAGCAAAAGATTTTTGGAAAGGAAGAATTTATATTGATGATCATTTTTTTGAGTTTGGGCTTCGATTAGGCCACCGAAGCGGTTTGTGAATTGTCACATTTGGGGTCATTTGCCTTCTTGGTCTTTCTTGCCATCTCCAGCATTTATGCTAAGATTCCTTTCTTGCAATCCTTCTAGACGAAGTCCTTGCATTTTTCCCCTCTTTTTTCTTTTCTTTTTTTAATTTTATTTTTTAAACTAGATCATAAATGAATGACCTATTAAATAGGCAGGTTTGGATTTCAAAACCCGATAATCAGATCAGGTTCTTGTTTAGATTTTTTTAGATTCAACCTATATTTGATTCGATTTGTTTATATTCAACCTAACCCAATTGACACCCTTAGCTCCATCTCAAGTGTGTTTTTTCTTATGATTTTTTTTGTGTGTGTTTAGATAGGGCTGATGGTTAATTTTTCAAGACCCAAAACATTACTCGGGGACCTGGATTGTTTTCCACCTCTTAAGAAAGATAACCAAAAAAAAAGAAAAAAAAGTCCGTAGACAAGCTATAACGAACAATTCACTACGTTTTTTAACAGATCTGTTAGATTAAAATCAAATTGCCAATCCTTTATTGCAAACTTTCACACATTAAAAGCATAAAGAGATCTATCAAGTCTCTCTCCCTCTCGTTTTCATGTTAATTGCCCTCTATTATGGTAGCAGTTGGATGGGCACAAGAAATAGGACAGGTAAGACCGGTATGGGGTCAGATATCAGACAAAGAAGTATGGGCAGCTTCAGCCTTCCAAACCAGCATAGCATGGGCAGCTTCGGCCCTCCAAACCAACATACCATATGCATAATGATAAGCCCAACTTGCCCTCTCCCCTTGTCATCCTTGCAACTTGCACTCATAATAATAATAATAAATTTTTTTTTTTTTAAAAAAAAAAAAAAAAAAGGGATGAGACCCCTCCTGTCCCCTTTGATCTTACCCTCTTTCACCTCCATTATTAAGTTGAGTCGCTCGCACCGAAAACGTTGGGAATTACCGAATCTGAACCCCCAACCATGCCAATTTTATTCGGTCAAATTCTGGTTAGAAGAATTCTAATTCCGTGAATTGTCTCTTGACTTTTGCAAAAAATATGATTTTGCTGATTTTTTGTATTACAAAAACAAATATTGTTCAGCATGGGAATTATTAATTTGTTCCCGAATATCCATCGTCTAGATAAATCTGGGCAATTAAGGGCTGATTTTTCTTATTATCATGATGGATATTGGTGGAAAAAAAAGGTGGTATGCTGTTTGGGGATTTCAGCTTTATCGAAACATTGCTTTGAATTTATTTGTAATTTTGGCTAACTAAAAGATGAATTTCTTTTAGGTTGGGCACACCGTAACTAGAAACGGCCTATTAAAATTTTTAATGCTTAAAGCTCACTGGGGATGAGCAGATACTCCGTATCATCGTTATATAAAATTCTAAGAAGCTTGTCAGATAAGTTTCAATTTAGAGGTAGTATGTTAGCTTATAGCCAAGTGCCGTGCAAATTTTTCATCCAAATAGCTCCCCTCATGTGTACAAACCAAGGACCGGACATTAACAATTCAAAGACATTAACGAAACAAGATCCATCAGCTTTCCGTATTCCCAGCTGATGCCGCGCTGGTCCTTTAAGTTTCGGCCACTTTTTGAAACCTAACGTTGTTTGAAAAAAATTAACGAAGGTCAGCTTCAAAGAAAATTTGTAAGGCAGCTTTAGTGCAGTTGGTAGAGGCGCAGTCTCATCTTTTTCTGATCATAGGTTCAAGGCATGAATTTATAGATGACTCGATTTGTCGCATAAAACTTGCAACCCGAATCGAACAATGGTCTACTGGAAGCTACGCCTGGAATTTTTTTATGTCGCTTTTGTTTCATCAAAAAAAAAAAAAAAGAAAAAAAAAAAAAGGAAATTTGTTGAGCTAGCAACACAGGAATCTATATGTAATTCGGTCAAACAGACCTAGTTTTTAGGTTGTTTCAGTTGGGGCAATATGATTAAGTTTAAAGTGCAGATTTGTCTATGGGTGCGGATTTCTTAGCTCCACAAATCTCCAGCAAGACTTTTCTATGGAGATGACTCTTTTTAAAAAAGAAAAATCAAAGATAATAACTACCATTTTATATAAATGACACTTACCGCAAATCTAATCCTCACATGTTCAAGTGTCCATATCATACTCCGGGCGACAAAACCTTATCATCTGCCACACCTAACTCCATTCAATGTCCTTCAATAATGAAGCACAAAAAGATGGAATAATTGAATAGAGCCCTACTAAGTCATCCTATCTATTATAACTAGATTTGTATCTATGCAATGCACCAAATTATATGACAACCTTCCAATGAACATAAAAAAATCTAGCATTCATGGGACAGCGTGGATCAAACGGAGAATAATTGTTTCTTTTTTTCTTTTTCTATTTGATTAATTTATGAAAAAAGAAAAAAAGAAAAAAGAAAATATGAAAGGAAAAAATCGATAACTTTCGAAAAAATATAACCATTTTTTTATTTTAAAAATTTAATTTAAAGATCTATTTTTTAATTTTGTATTTGTAAATTTAAAAAAAAATTTTATCTTGTTATCTTAATTAACTATTTTTAATACAAACCTATATTAATTAATTTTTATATGATATATTTCATTGTTATATAGAATATATAATTTTGAATGATAAAAGAAAGTTATAAAAATTTGATACCGGATCGTCTTTGAATTGGTACAGTACTATTTTAGTTATATATAATAGCCCGACGGTAAAAGGCCATCTCAAATTTTTGAAAAAATTATAGCATACATGGTACGTTCCATATAACCATACATATCATTAATCATGATCGTATATTTTTACAGCGATGCACAAATAAATGCTTGATAAATAAAATAAAATTTACGTAATCAAGCGGTTATGATTGACATAGCAAGCACAGCTACGCGATGCACGCAGCGTGGAATATAATTTCTTTCATCCCTTCCTCCTTTTTCCTAAGATACCTTCGTTCCTGGGCACGCGGAACTGACAGAGAAATCAGAGCTGGATTTGCTGAAGGGCATAAACAATTCAAAAGGTGATGTTTGGCGTACTCTCCAGGGTCATCCAGCTTCTTGGGGCGCGAAGTCGGCAACACGAAGACTTTCCATCCAACCACCGAGGCATTAACACCACGCGCCTTTATTTCGATTTTGACGGTCAATATTTTCCACGCTGCCTCGTGGTAATTGGCCTTCATTTTTTCAGTGGTTGCACTCTCGTTGCTCCTGCCACCTCTCGCGTGTATCTCAAATGATATAGGGACCAGATGGTGTATGTATCAAAATAGGGGAAGTCATTGATCGATTGCCTGTCAACACTAAATGTGGCATTGATCCATAAGCAACATGTTTTAGCCGTGGGGGCACCCAATGGCAACTCTAATCTAGACGGACTGAAATCTCTCTCTATCTGTTTTAGTCGTGGGGGCCCAAATGACAACTCTAATATTGACGGATTGAAAAGTCTCTCTCCTTCTACTTCTCGGATTGATGACTATAGATACAGGTGTTGTGATAGCTACGTTTTGGTATGGAGTTTCTGGATCGGCTGGTCGGAGCCGCTGTGTCACAGAATCGCTCCCTCGTTCACCTGCAAAACAGGTTCCTTGCCGGAGTTGTTCCGGCGGAGGACACTCCGATGCCTAAGTCAGTGCTGATTCCAGCCACAGAATGGGGAAGATGTCGAGAGTGAAAGAGAAAAAGAGTTATTGGAGATTGAAAGTATATGTATGCGAGATTATTCACGCGTACCTCTCGAGCCGTCCTTCTTACCCATATTTAAAAGATGGCCTCCGGTCTGTGGCCCGTTCTTTTTCCGGAGATCATGGAGAGCCAATCTCTTCCATGATCGGCGATCGTGAGTTGTCAATGAGCGGTTCCGGCCAGATCGGAGGCGTGGCTGCAGGAATTGCGCGCCATGATCATGGCATGATGAGTGTCGATTGTAACCGTTGGTTACAGTTTCCTTTTTGGAAAGATTGTGGTTCAAGCTTCGGGTTTCCCCTTGCATGGGCCGAAGGCTTGGTATTTCCCCGAGGCCGGAGATCATGTTTACGGCGGGGACCGAAGTTCGTTATCTTCGGAAGTCGATGAGTAGTTCATACTTCGGTCGGGGTCGAAGGTGCTACCCGAAGGACTGGCCTTCGGATGTTGTAGTTCGATGTGAAGCCTTGAGTTGCTTGCAGTTGGCCTTTGCTTAGTCCGAAGTCCGTAGTCCGGAGAACCGGGGCTTTGATAAGTCGAACCGGAGCCTGATTCGTAGCTGAACCAGGATATCCCAACAGTTGCCTCCCTACTCTCAATTGTCGAAGCGAAGATCTACCTCGAGAAGTGAGAGTATTATGGCCTTGTCGCTTTCTTCCTGAGAGACGACGCAGTAAATGATTACGGGACCTCTATTAGGCTATCCATCACGATCTGAGAATCAGATGGTGGACAGGTGCCATTCCCGGATTGGAAAAAAGTAGGTAGCCCTGAGGCTATCTCTTCTCATCTCATTGCACTGTGGTTGAGGCAATCTTTTGGTTGGGATTTGGATAGTTGTGGTGGCTGTTCTTCGCCCGTTGGATGAAGGATAGATCTTATCCTGGCGATCAGTCGCAAGTGGGTTACCTCCCAGGGTAACCTTGAGTCAAAGTAACCCTCGACGGGGGTCCAGAGATCCTTACTTTTCTTTTAGGGAAGGGTGAAGGTCTGGGCAAAAAAGCTTCTTCAATCTCGTCTCATTCTCCGCACAAACCGTTCTGGACTACCAGTCTATTCTTCAGGTAGAATCCTCTTTCCGCTCATTTACTTCATTCTTTTATCATGGAAGAGATCGTAGAGAGTCAGGGAAAGCAAGTTGGGCCCTCGGGGGTCGGAAATGCAGTAGGTCTGGAGTCGGTCCCCAGCTCGGTTTCTCAGAGCAAGGCAACCCTTCTTTGGGAACGCTACCGCATTCCTGAGGAATTTTCCTTTGTCCTCCCCGCGCCCGAGGAGCGGGCGAACAAAGCTCCCCCTGGGTGCCTAGCTGTATACGAAGATCACCTGAAGGCTGGTCTTCGGTTTCCCCTGCACCCCTTCTTTGTTAAGATTTTTCGCTTGAACCAAGTGGTGCCAGCGCAGTTGACCCCAAACAGCATCAGGAACATCTGCGGGTTCCTGGTTATGTACAGCATCGCCAACATAGAGCCTAGGACCAACTTGTTCTCGACCCTTTTCATCCTCAAGAGAGACTTCCACAGCCACGGATGGTGGGTGATTGGTCCCAGATCGGGCCGCAGGGTGATTAAGGACATGCCCAGCGTCATCCACGGGTGGAAACCTGTCTTCGTATTTGTGTTGTCTTTCGACCCATGGGGCTTCGACACTATGTGGAAGAAGCCTCGCCTGACCGCCAATGACGGAAATAAAGTCTTGGCGGCCGATCAGTTGAATTATGATCTTCTGACCAACTCGGAAGTTGTCCCTATCCGAGAGTTGTTGGAGGAGAGGAACCTCCATTGAGCGGGAATCAGTAAATTCCCCTCACTAGGTATAGCAGTGGAAATTTCTGCTCCTCTACTTTAGGTTTCGTTGTAGTTCATTTAACTGAGGTGATCCCCTTTGCCTGCAGCTGGTGGGATGAAGCGCAATTTGAGCTGGCTCCACCATACTTCGGAGAGGAGGGTTGCACAGGCCCCTTCCACCAGGTCTGCAGCTCGGAAGAAAGCTCGGAGAGATGGTCCCGAAGGGGACCAAAGCACTTCGTCCTCCCGAGGCGCCTTAGGGGAAAATGCAGCGGCTGCAGAAGGGGTTCCAGCGAGGTCCTGTCCAGTCGAGACTCCACGTCGAGACTCCACCGGCGGTTGCCTCCCCAGTCGACACAATAGGGGGCCCACCTCAAGGAGTGGATGTGCCACCGGTTTGCCCCTCTGCTGCCGATAGGGGCAAAGCGTGGCAAGTCGAAGGAGAGTCCGTCTACGGGGCTTCTTCAGTCGGAGGCCATTCGACGAACCCTTCGGAGCTCCTGCCTATGGGAGAGCTGCTGGTTCCGGAGGAAGCCAGGCAGGCATTGAAGGATACGATACAGCCCCACAACCTGGCAATTCTCCAGAACCGGAGCTTCCTCAAGGTATCTGATTCCAGCTTCGCCGCCCTACAATAGGTATGACTATCACCGCCTCCTTTGCCTTGAGAGTTATTTGACCCTCGATTCTTCTTTTTTGATGTAGTTGGTCTATGACTTCACCTTCATGGAGGAAGGCCTGGGGAACGTGGACAGCCTCATCTACGATCTCAAGGAGGAGCTTTAGACCGCTAGGGTTGCTAGGGAAGTAGCCGAAGAGCTGAAGCAATCCATGGAGGACCGCCTTGTCCGGGTAACTGATGAAGTTCGTGACCTGAAGGGCAAATTGAAGAGCGCCCACTCGAGGATAGCGGGACAAGAGGCAGGGTGGAACAGGAGCAGGAAGCAAGTTGAATCCCTGGAGTAGACTGCCAGGAAGAATCAGGAGAGGATGGAGAACCTGTCCAAGGTGGTGGAGGAGGCTTCTAGGAGGGCCGAAGAGGCGATCTTGGAATTCGAAGCTGCTAAGAGGGAGGCCGAAGACACCAAGAGGGAGTCCGAAGCTTTGAGGAAGCAAATAGACAATGTCGTGGCTGACTTCAAGATGTCTTCACAATTTCAGACAGAGATTAATGAAGCTTCATTGTATGCCTACCAGCACGGCTTCAACGATGGGCTTTTCAAGGTAAAGGAGACCCTCCCTCACCTCGACCTTTCGATGATCCCCTCCTGCAACATAATTGGAGAGGAAGGAGAAGAAGCGGAGGAGGCCGAAGCCGCAGGGGAGGTCGAGGAGTCGCCATGTCCGGCGGAGGAGGCTGCTACCCTAGTCGAAAATCCGGAGGTGATCCCAGCTCTGACCTCGGCCCAGGAGGCGACTCAGGCTGGAGGAGTCCAAGCTGAAGGTTCTCCCGTCTCGGCCCAGATTGATGAGATCCTCTCCGAGCAAGTTGACAAGTTGCTCTAGTCCTGTGGTGTGGAGCCTTCTCCTGCTGATGTTGAGTGACCTGGATCACTCTGAATGTATTTTCTTCCTTTCTTACTTGTATTGCCAATGAACTTTGTATTGCAATTTTTCCATATTTTGGAATGAATTCTCATTTCTTTGCATATGCGTTGTTGTGCCTCATATGTAGCCTGAAACGGTTCTATCGTTTCTCCTTTTGCTTAGTCGAACGATAGCCTCCGAAGGTCGTTCAATCGATAAGAACTGGTTTTACCGTTCTCTTTTCTACTTGGTTGAATAGTCATGGCCGAAGGCCGTTCAGTCGGTGAGGACGAATCCTTGAACTTATCAAAACTTCGTTGTGTTGCCTTTCTTCGGATGTTGAGCTTGTCCGTTGGGGCAGACAGGAGTCATCTCCCCGTCAATCAATAATTATGGGGATTTGATTAAGATCATCGTTGTCCATGTGGCACGCCGAAATTTGTACAGTCGTAATCTCTTGCGCCTTATGAGCCACCGGGCCTCTTTTTCCCAAAAAGAGACCATTAATGATGCCGTCGCACGATGCGGATTTCTCCGGATTCGAAGCACGGTTGCGGTCCTGGGGATGGCTTTTGAGAGACTTTTTGGTTCTCGAAGCATCACCCAGATACGTGGCGCCTTCTCATACGGCCGGGAAGGACGTGGGATGTGCCTCCCCGTAGTCGGTTGTGGGCACAGGGTTTCTATAAATAGAACCCTGCCCCCTGCTGTAGAAGGGTATCATTTTCGTTGGTGTCTTCCTTCTATTAGTCATGAGGTTCAGCACTTCTGAGCTCCGTCGTGCAGCGAAGAGGAGGGCTATTGACCCCAAGAGGAAGCGAAGCCTGGAGTCATCTGGGCCTGTAGGCGAAGAGGAGGAGCCTCTGGTGGACCGTCTCGAAAAAAAGGTCCGCCTTCTACAGGCTCAGTTGAGGGAGGCCCGGGCCCAAGTCATGGTGGCGACCACGACGGCGGAGGAGGCGAAGAAGGAGGCGACGGATGCCGTTGCAAACTTTAGAGCTTCTGCCGCTTTCAAGGATGAGCTCATCGGGGTGGCCTTGGACTCCTTCCACCAGGGGTTTTGGGAGTGCCGGAGGAAAGCCTCCAAGTTTTATGACTTGAAGGGCTTAGATAATATCAAACCCTCCGTTTCCTTCTCCGACCACGAATTCAATTCTGACTCCCATGAGGGATCAGAATCGAGTTCGGACGGGAACCTCGAGGGCCCTTCGTCGTCCCATCTGGTCTCTCCCCGACAGTACGGGAAAAACCCGTCGGGGAGTTAATGCAAATTTTCCAACCTTGCTGTTGCTGCTGCTGCTCTTTTTTTTTTTCTTTTTTTCTTTATATTTATCTTTAGGAGAGTTTCTTTTCTTTTTCTTACTCTCTTTTTAAAAGAGTTTCTTTCTTTCTTTTCTCTTTCTTTTCTTTTTTTTTTTGTAACAAATTGAAAGAAATGAAAGATCTTTTCTTTTACCTCTTCTCGTGTATTTTCTGCGATGTGTTGCATCATGATTTGTCCATAATGTAGACTTTGTAGACCTCTCGCGGTCTATAGGGAAGAAGTAGGGTCCGTTGGACCGTTCTGAGAGTGTTTGTTTTTGACAGAGAGGACAATAGTGGTCCTTTTAGGCATGTGTTCAGATTTTCCGTAGGATAGGGTGTTTACACCATCCCTGTGCATTTTCTGTCGTGATTAAGGTAGACCGTTCAGGCCCGTCTCGGTGCGTATTCGGATTCACCGTAGGATAAGTTATGAAAATCATCCCTGCGCCTTTGATCTTTTTGGTAGCCTGGTTAGGCTATCCATTGCGCTCGTCGGGCATACCGATAAGGTAAGTGGATCAAACTCTCCTTTGCGCAGATGACCGATTTTTCAGATCGGGTCATTCGGGCTGTTGTCGTCTAGTCGATGCAACTAGCCGTTCTGAGTTGAGTAGGGTTGAGGAGCTTTGTACAGGAGTTTTTTGGAACTTTTTCATTGATAGTATTTGTGAAGGTTTTGTACATTCCATGGCCGGGATAGGTTCTTCCCTTCTAGGGTCTTGAGTTGATATGTCCTTGGTCGAATGACTTCTTTGACTTGATATGGGCCTTCCCAGTTGGGGGAGAGTTTATCCTGTTCCGTTGGCCTGGACATCTCTGCTCTTCGCAATACCATGTCCTCCGTGCGGAAAGTTTGCTCCTTCACTCTTGTGTTGTAGTACTTGGCGACCTTTTGCTGGTATGCCGCCATTCTTATTTGGGCTTGTAGCCTGGTGCTTGATAGCAAATCCAGATCAATCCTTCTGCGATCAAAATTCTCAGGCTCTTCATAGTTGTCAATTTTCAGGGACTGTAGGGAGACTTCGATAGGTAGCACGACTTCGATACTGTAGGCTAGGTTGAACGGAGATTCACCGATCGCTGTTCTTGGGGTAGTTCGGTACGCCCAAAGAACAGAGATCAGTTCTTCGGCCCAAAGTTCTTTGGCGGCGTTCAACCTTGTCTTCAGACCATGGAGGATGGTCCGGTTGGTGACTTCGGCTTCTCCGTTGGACTGTGGATGAGCAATGGATGTTAGCCGATGTTGGATATGGTACCGAGCACAGAAGTCCTTGAACTTCGGATTGTCGAATTGTCTCCCGTTATCCGTGATGATGACATGTGGGATACCGAACCTGAAAATGATGGAATTTTTCACAAAACTTTTCACCTTGCCCTCTGTGATTTAGGCCAATGGTTCGACTTCCACCCACTTCGTGAAATAGTCGATGGCCACTAGGAGAAACTTCCTTTGCCCTGATGTTGGTGGGAATGGGCCAATAATGTCTATCCCCCACTGGGCAAAGGGCCATGGGGCTGCCAATTGAGTCAGGTGACTCGCAGGTTGTTTCTGCACATTGGCATATCTCTGGCATTGGTCGCACTTCCGCACGAAATCAGCTGAGTCCTTCTGGATGGAGGGCCAGTAATACCCTTGTCGAATAATCTTGTATGCTAGAGATTTGCCTCCCAAGTGATCCCCGCATATGCCCTCGTGGACCTCTCTCAATGCATAATTTGCATCGATGGGTCCGAGGTATTTCAATAGTGGTTGGAAGAACGATCTCTTGTAGAGGGTTCCGTCTAAGATGACGTATTGAGACACCATCCAGTGGATCTTCTTGGCCTCTGCCCTATCTTCGGGCAGTTCTCCTTCATTCAGGAATCTGATGATGGGATTCATCCAGCTTGGCTCAATATCAATCAGCGCACCTCTGTAGCCTCTTCGGCAATGCTTGGAGTTTCAAGATGTTCAACAAAGGTGCGCCCGAGAGACTCCGGTGCCGTAGTTGCCAGTCAAGACAGTGCATCTGCTCGGGAGTTCTCTGATCGGGGAACATGAATAATTTCAAAATGTTCCAGTTGGGAGGATAAAGCCTGAACCTTCTCCAGGTATTGCACCATGGTTGGATCTTTGGCTGCGTACTCTCCATTGACTTGATTCACAACCAGTTGAGAATCGGAGAAGGTTTGAAGTTACCGGACTCCTAGATCTTTGGCGATCCAAAGTCCGGCGAGTAGGGCCTCATATTCGGCTTGATTATTGGAGGCGTGGAAGGAGAAACGGAGTGCATACTCTATGATCTGGCCGTCAGGTTTGGCCAACATGAGTCCAGCCCCGCACCCGGTAGCATTGGAAGCTCCATCCACATGAAGCACCCAAACAGACTTCGTCTCCTTCGGGGCTTCTTCTTCTTCCGAAGAGGCTTCATCTTCGGACTTCCAGGTGCACTCGGCCAGAAAATCGGAGAGCACTTGGGCTTTCATAGCCGCTCGGGGCTGGGAGCTAATGTCAAATTTGCTTAGCTTCACAGCCCACTTGGCTATCCTTTCAGAAGTGTCTAAAGATCAGAGAACAGTCTTGAGAGGTTGATCAGTCAGCACCATGATAGCGTGGGCCTGGAAGTATGGCCATAGTCGCTTTGCCGCAATCACTAAAGAGTAGATCAGCTTCTGCATCCTTACATATCGCGTTTCTGTGTCATGCAGGATCTTGTTGATATAGTAAATTGGCTTGTGGGACCCATCTTCTTCCTTCCGGACAAGAACCGAACTCATTGCTTCGTCTGAAGCAGAGAGGTACAGGTAGAGGACCTCGCCTTCTTTTGGCTTGGAGAGTAATGGCGGGGTCCCCAAATACTTCTTCAATTCCTCAAAGGCAATGCGACAGTCTTTGGACCATTCGAAGCCCTTTGATTGTCGAAGTACCTTGAAGAATGGAAAATATTTCTCGGCTGACCGAGAGATAAATCTGCTTAGGGAGGCAATCCTCCCTATCAGCTGTTGGACTTCCTTTTTACAGGAGGGATGTCTCATAGCCTTCAAAGCCTGGATCTTCTCGGGGTTGGCCTCAATCCCTCGTTTGGTGACATTGAAGCCCAGGAATTTACCCGACGTGATCCCGAAGGCGGACTTCGCCAGGTTTAACTTCATGTGGTAGCGCCGGAGAGCGCTGAATGACTCCTCCAAGTCGTGGATGTGGTCTCTCCGGTGGAGACTCTTGACGATCATGTCGTTAACATAGGCCTCCATATTTCTTTCCAGTTGCTTTTTGAACACCTTATTGATGAGTTTTTGAAATGTTGCTCCGTCGTTCTTGAGGCCGAACGGCATCCTCTTGTAGTAGTAGAGACATTTGTCAGAGATGAATGCCGTCTTCTCCTCATCTTGCGGATCTATTCTGATCTGGTTGTAGCCGGAGAAGGCGTCCATAAAGCTCAGCAACTGGTGGCCGGCGGTAGCGTCGACTAGTTGATCAATTTTCGGGAGAGGGAAGCTATCTTTTGGGCAAGTCTTGTTGAGGTCTGTATAGTTGATGTAGATCCTTCACTTGCAGCTAGCTTTCTTCACCATTACCACATTAGCCAGCCACTCGGGGTAGTGGGCCTCTCTGATGAACCTTGCCTTGAGGAGCTTGCCAACTTCTTCATCAATAGTTTGCAGTCTTTCGGGGATGAAGCTCCTCTTCATTTGTTGCACCGACTTGTACCCAGGGATTACTTCTAGCTGATGAGTAATTACTTCGGCGGGAATCCCGGACATGTCCGAAGCCGACCAGGCGAAGACATCGGCGTTGTCCCTGATGAAACAGATCAGCTTCGTTCTGGTTTTCTCATCAAGGGCACTCCCGATCTGCACAACTCTGGAGGGATCTTCCTTTTTCAAAGGTATCGGGATGGTCCCCTCCATGGGTTCACCAAGGTTTGTGATCGAATCCCTCGGATCCAGCTGATCCGGAGTAGTCGAATCCTTGAAATGCCTGTCTTCAATCATTAGACATTGCCGTGCTATCCTCTGGTTCCCTCTAACTTCTCCAACACCATTCCTGGTTGAGAAGCGTACCAAGAGGTAGTGAGAGGAGATCACGGTCCGGAACCTGTTCAAGGCAGGCCTCCCCAGAATAATGTTGTATGCTGAGGGGATCTGGACCACCGTGAAGTTGATCGGCAATGTCTTTTGTCGAGGCTCGAAGCTGAGGGTTACAGGCAACACTATCTCCCCTTCGGTATAAACTCGGTTGCCCCCGAAACCAGAGAGTGGTATGGGAGATTTTTGCAGTTGATGTCTAGGCAAACACATTTTGGAGAATGCATCGTACATCAAGATATCAGTCGAATTTCTATTATCAATAAGAACTCTATGTACATCATAATTAGCTACTACGGCCGAAATTACAAGAGGGTCGTCGTGCGGGAGCCGAACTCCCGCAAGGTCGTCGTCGGAGAAGAGGATGGAGTTGTTATCTTTCAGTCGCTTTGAAGCTTCATCTTCATCCTTTCTCCAGTTGGTGGGCCGGTGTATCATCCCTACACCTCCGTTGGTGGGCCTTTGATTTGGTAATTCGGCCTCTTTGGGAGGTGGCTGGGGAATAGTTGCTTCCGACCGGGATCCCTGGTAACCATGTACCGCCCCAGGTATCCTCTCTTGATGAGATCCTCGATCGCATCCCTCCGCTGGATGCATTCTTCTGTGTTGTGGCCGTGGTCCCGGTGGAATCAGCAGAATTTGTTCCTGTTCCTTGCGGAAGAGGAGGCCTTCATGGGACGGGGCCGTTGGAGATAGTTTTGTTTTTCTATCTCCATGAGAATCTTCTCTCGAGAGAGGTTGAGGGGGGTGTAGGAGTCGAATCTTCCTCCCAATGCTTTGGGCTTGGGAGGGCTTCTCCGGCGGTCAGTATATCTGCCGCCGTTGTTATTGGAAGTTTGGGGGCCTTGCCTCCTGTTATTCTTCTTCTTTGAAGGGGGTTTCCTTTCAATCAAACGTCGATTCACCGCCTGCTCTTCAGCATCAGCATATTTCTAAGTCCTTGATAGAAGCTCAGCGTAGCTTTTAGGAAACTTTTTGTCCAGGAAAAAAGTAAGCCTGGAGGTTCGAAGCCCCTTCTTCAGTGCTGACATGGCCACATGCTCATTGAGATCGGGGATCTCAAGCGTGGCCGCATTGAACCTGGAGATGTAATCTCTCAGGCTCTCCCCTTCATTCTAGTGAAGGAGAAAGAGTGTGTCCGTATTCCGAGGAGTCTTGCGACTGGTCCTGAATTGCAAGATAAACAATTTTTCTAACTCGGAAAAGGAATTGATGGTACCTGGGTGCAGGCTCGAGTACCACATCCGAGCGGACTTCTTCAAGGTAGCCGGGAATGCCAAACAGTACATTACGTCCGAAGCTCCTTGGATCATCATATGGGCTTTGAAGCTGCGTAAATGGTCGAGGGGGTCGGAGGTGCCATCGTAGGGTTCCATCTGGGGAACCCTGAAGTGTCGAGGAATGTCCTCATGATGCGGTCGGTGTAGGGTGGGCATAGATCACCCACAATCAAGTCATCGGGATCTCTCTGATCCCGCATTCTCTATTCTCGCGCCCTTGCCATCTCTGATTCGATGGCTCTGAACCTCCCGTTATAATCGGGAGTCTGCTTGGGCGCTCTCTCCACCGGAGTGGAGTCTTCGGAGGAGGAGGAGGAAGTTTGCCTAGGCCTTTTCCCTTTTTATGGGGAATCGACAGACCTGGGCAGTCTCAAAGTTCGGTCTTCGGGAGAAGGCCGAGAACGGGGAGAGGGATGCGCTGAATCCTCCCGTGGTGCTCTCCTTCTTCGGGATCAAGAGCTATATCTAGAAACAGCCGGTGGGTTTGCCATCGGAAAAGCTCTGTCTTGGAAATCTTGAATCATGGCCGTCAGGTTGGCGACCTGGTTCATAAGAGCTTTGAACTGCTGTGCTTCCACAACAACCATGGGAGGTGGAACATCGTTCTCCTCCGGGGGTGCACCCCCCTGAGACGGAGCACGACTCCAGCTTGTAGAAGCATTTTGAGCTTTTCCTCTTGTCATCAAAAACTTTTTTGTTTCTTCTCCTTGTCTGGGAGGGAGCTTAACAAATATTAATAATATGCCCCCCTGCCTGGTGCGCTAATCTGTTGGCGTGGAGTCCCTGGATCGGCCGGTCGGAGCCACTGCGTCGCAGGACCGCTCCCTGGTTCACCTGCAAAACAGGTCCCTTGCCGGAGTTGTTCCGGTGGAGGACACTCCGATGCCTAAGTCAGTGGCGGATTCCAGCCACAGAACGGGGAAGATGTCGAGAGTGGAAGAGAAAAAGACTTCTTGGAGATTGAAAGTGTATGTGTGCGAGATTATTCACGCGTACCTCTTGAGCCATCCTTCTTACCCATATTTAAAAGATGGCCTCCGGTCTGTGGCCCGCTCTTTTTCCAGAGATTATGGGGAGCCAATCTCTTCCATGATCGGCGATCATGGATTATCAATGAGCGGTTCCGGCCAGATCGGAGGCGTGGCTGCAGGAATTGCGCGCCATGATCATGGCATGATGAGTGTCGATTGTAACCGTTGGTTACATTTTCTTTTTTGGAACAGATTGTGGTTCAAGCTTCGGGTTTCCCCTTATGTGGGCCGAAGGCTTGGTATTTCCCCGAGACCGGAGATCATGTCTACGACGGGGACCGAAGTTCGTATCTTTGGAAGTCGATGAGTAGTTCAGACTTCGGCCGGGACCGAAGGTGCTACCCGAAGGACTGGCCTTCGGATGTTGTAGTTCGGTGTGAAGTCTTGAGTTGCTTGCGGTTGGCCTTCGCTTAGTCCGAAATCCGTAGTCCGAGAAACTGGGGCTTCGATAAATCGAACCGAAGCCTGGTTCGTAGCTGAACCAGGATATCCCAACACTACGGATGATATAGTACGGAGCAGTCCTGGCACATCAATGGCATTAAATTGACATTCTTAATGTATATGGTTGAAGAGATCAGGTAATTTGATATTCTATAGTATCATCGAAAGAGGGCTTAATTTCATAAATGTTTTAAAAATAGGAATTATATATTACAAATATACTATATGGTCCTTAATCCTACATCTATAATGCAGCTGCCTGGACAGTGCTAGAGACTTTCCCAGCAAGCTTTGCACATCATTGTCATGCGGTCATAATTTTTATTTTTTAATTGTTATGGTAGCCATTTTAAGCAGAGTTATAACTTGATGAATGGAAGAAAATTCCTCTTTTAAAGGTTCTCAAAGTTTATATTGGCTAATAAATTTATAAGCATTACATTATTGGAATTCTGTTCCGTCATTAAATTGAAGAAACCGAGCATAAATCCCGGGGGGAAAATCAGGAATGATAATATTAAGGTGTCTACCAAGCTAAATCTAATATGTGATTAGGTGATTCCGTTTACATCTGAATCTATTCTCCGCCTACCTAGCAATCGGACCGAGTTGATTTGATCGATCGAATGGTGACCGCGTCAGATAGTGATTACATCCATGTTGGATCGAGTATAGATTAGGACTGGATCTGGGTCTCAACACCCAAACAGGTACTATTATTTCGAAATCTACTTAATTCTCCATACATCTTCAAAACTATTTACTAACAACATGTATACTTCAAAATATAAATAATAAAATTTATAAAAAAAATAAAAGATGGAAGTATAAAATTTATATCATATAGACCGGGAAAACCATCGGGTAAAATTTGGGTTCGAATGAATACCATGCACGTGAGCAGTCGTGCAGTTTCGAATTTTAATTTTAATTTATTTTGTTTTATTTTTTTTGTGCTAGAAGTTGCTTAAATGATGACGGAACGCATGGTTCTCTCGTATTCCTCTCGTTCCTGTTTCCTACTTTGAGTGGGAACCAAGCTTGCAGTTTCGACCCACCCTTGCTTCCTTGACCGTCTCTTCTTTTATGTTCACTCTTTTGACAGAAAGACTTGTTCCCAAATCTTCGTGCATTAGATTCAACGCGGAGCTGTCTTCTTTTTTAAGTTGCTGATGGTGTATCTGGCAGTGCTCCATCTTTAAAGAGGAGAAAGGTAAACTTTTGCCTTTTCCTTCTAATTTTTTATAAAAAAAATTATATAAAAGATATCACTGGATATGATGCGTACCAGGTGGCATTCACAAAGCTGAGACCATGCTGTCTCCAACTTGTAGAACCATTACACACTTTGTAGAAGATGCCAAGAAATATATCATAAAAAATATACAAGTACAATAAAAACATAATTATTTTATAAAGATAATAAATTTAAATAAAATTTAGAAAAAAATAATCAAATAATATAATAAAAAGTATATTAAATATACATGATTTAACTTATCAATCTTTAGTCTACATTCATGAGTAAAATTTTCTTGACGTTCCTTTATTAATTCATAATACAAAAAATATAAAATTTTAAAAAAAATAAAAAAATTATCTTTACAAGGTCTCTAACAACGAAAGCACTCTTTTTGATCTTCTTTATGTTTTTGGGCACCACACAATGACTGCTCACAGGTTCTGTTTGAAAAGAGATTAAATAGAGTTCTAAACATCGTCGAGAACAACTCTCAATCAAGTAGAAGTCCCGGCTGCTTAGTCAATATCAAACACTCCAAATCCCATAAAAAAATGCAGCTGAATAGTCCAAATAATACTTAGAATAATCGACAACCATTGGATCTTGACCAGCATCAACATCCTCCATCTGATCACATGCTCGACAGCCTCTGGATCCTGTAAATTGCATTACTGAAATCATGGACCATGTGCGCTGGGACACCGGGTGGGAGGAAAGGGAGTCACGCCGCATGGGCATGAAACGTTGGACTTCTCATGGCTTCACCCATCATCAATTCTCTTCAAGATTGGAGGAAAGCTTTACCTAATTTATTTTTTCTTGAGTTACTGGCTTCGCCAATACATCCATTGGATTTGCATCGGTATGAATCTTCAACAGTATGATTAGACGATCATCCACCATATTTCTCATAAAATGATAGCGAATGTTAATGTGTTCCATTCAAGAGTAAAACGTAAGTTTTTTTGCAAGTGCAACCTACTTTAACTATCATAATTTACCTTCATCACATCTTGCATTACCTTGAAGTCTCCAAGAAGCCTCTTGAGCTAGATAGATTTTTTGCATGCGTGTGCCACTGCAATATACTCAGCCTTTATTATTGATAGTGCCATCATTGATTGAAGCTTAGAATTCCAGCTAATATCATCATCGTTCATGGAGAACACATAACCTGTGGTAGATCTTTTCTTATCTTGATCTCCTGCAAAATTATAATCCATATACTCAATGCACTCTAAACTCATAGAACATAATAGAGTGAATAATCTGACATCCTCCTCAGATACTGGAGGATCCACTTTACTGCTTTTCAATGGTCGCTATTTGGATTTGCTATATACTAGCTCACAATTCTCACAACTTGTACAATGTCTGGTCTTATGTATACGATGGCAAATATAAGGCCCCCTACTGCTGATGAATATGGTACCTGGGTCATGTTAGCCTTGTTTGCTTCATTGCTAGATGATTGCTCGACTGATAATTTTAAATGAATAAAAAATAGGATAGATATTGGCTTCGCATTTTTTTATTGAAGCATTGCAGAACTTTCTTCACATATCTTTTTTGTGAAAGCCAGACGTTCCTATTCTTCCTCCTCTTAATACGTTTATTTTGAATATTTGATTTACGGCTTCTAAGTCCTTCATGTTAAATTATCTAGCCAACTAAGTTTTCATATTTGATATTCAACTCTTGTTATTCTATATGACCATTATATCATCGACATATAATAGTAAGATACAAAAACTTTCATTATCATAACCGTAGAAATATGCATAATGATCTACCTCCAATCGATCAAATTCTAAACTCATAATGAAGGAATCAAATCGCGTGTACCAATATCTTAGTGCATGTTTGAGATCATATAATAATTTATTCAACCAACAAACCAACTCCTCGTCTTTTTCAACAAATCCTTCAAGTTGTGCCATAGAGATCTCCTGCTCCAAGTTACCATGCAAGAATGTAGTATTTAGATCCATTTACTCAAGCTCTAAATCTATGACTGCCATGATTACCAAAATAATCCGAATAGTAGTTAAATGAACCACCGGTGAGAATATCTTATTAAAGTCAATTCTTGGCTTCTGAGCATAACCCTTCACCACTAGATGCGCTTTGAACCTTTCTATATTTCCATCTGTATCCTTTTTCACCTTATAGACCCACTGACATCCGATCGGATCCCTTCCCTTCGGTAGAATGCAAAATCTCAAGTCTTGTTCTTCTGAAGTGACTTCATCTCCTTCTCCATAGCACAATGCCACTTTCTAGTATTGATGGACTCACAAGCCTTCTTATATGAAGTTGGCTTATCCTCCTCCATCAAAGCAACATAAGCACAAAAACATAGTAAAAGAAATGAAAGAAGTGACATAGTCATCATACCCATTTGAGATCTAATGACCCTCCTAGATCTTTCAGACTTCGTTGGTGGCTCTTTCTATGAGATAATATCTTTAGATGATTACAGAAACTTTACGCCCTATTTGTCATCAACTACCTAGTCATTAGCTTATGCTTGCTCTACTTGCACCTTATCGCATATATAAAAAAACTCAATAGGAATAACAACTTCATCATCTTGCTTCTTCTTGGTGCCTTGAAAGGATTCTTTATTGAAAATAATATCTCGGCTCACAATAATCTTGTGGGTAGTAGGGTTGCATAATCGATACCCCTTCATTTCTTTAGCATAGTCGAGAAAGATATACCCTCGAGAGTTCTTATTCATTTTTGTCTCTTCTCTTTTAGGATCCGCACATATGCATCATATCCAAAGACACGGAGATGGAAATAATTTATTAGCTTGCCACTTCAAGTTTTTTCTAGAATTTATAATTCAAGTGATTTTGTCAGTGCTCGGTTGATTAAGTAACAGGCAGTACTTGCAGTCTCTATCCAAAGCCTCTTATCAAGTTTTGTGAAACTCAGCATACTTCAGGCCCTCTCCATGAGTATTTTATTTAATCTCTCATTTATACCATTTTATTATGATGTATTGAGAACCGTAAGGTGTCATCGAATTTCATGCTCGCCATAAAACTTCTTAAAATTTTCAAAGTAATATTCCTCTCCATTATCAGAATGTAGGCACTTAATCTTTAAACCCTTTTCATTTTTTATCAGAGCCTTGAATTTCTTAAAGGTCTCAAAGGCATCGAACTTTTATTTGAGAATATATATTCAAGCCTTCTAAGAATAGTCATCAACGAAGGAGATAAAATAAGAACATCCATCTAATGACATATCAGGTGACTTCCAGGTATTTGAGTAGATTAGCTCAAGAAATACATTACATCATTACCATGATAAAGAGAAAGAAAGCTTTCTTTGCTTAACATAAATATAATTTTTACAAAATTTTAGTGGCACTGACTTGTATCCTGAAAGAAGCTCCTTATTTGATAATATCTATAGCCTGCACTCATTCATATATCCTAAACAACGATATCAAATCATCAGAGACATCATCTTCACACTTGCTACTGCCACCTCTCCCACTTGAGTTTCGACCACCAATTTATAAAGACTATCAATAAGCTATCCTTTCATCACCACCAAATACCCTTGGCTCACTTTCAATTGATATTTCTCTCTGACAAATTTCAAGCTTTATTTATAAAACTTTTCAAGTGATAATAGACTTGCGAAGTGCAGGAACATGCCGAACATTAGAAATTATCTGAACTATACTATCAAATATCTTGATCCAAACATCTTCTACTCCAATAGGACATTGTATTTTATCTAAATAAACAACTCCACCATCCCATGGTTTATGTGTATAAAACTACTCCTTAAAAGGAATCATGTAAAAAAATACTCCCGAATCTAAAATCCAATTGTGTACAAGTTCATATCTTTCCAATATTGTTAATGTATCCCTGTCTTATGAAGTAGCCGAACTAGCTTCACCTTCTATTATATTGCCTTGAAAGTTTCTCGATTCAGATTTTGTATCAATTTTTTTAGCCTAGAAATCTTTCTTCACGTATCCTGATTTTCATAATTTTTATATTTTATCTTTTTCTTACCCTTGAATTTAGATCTTTTCTTTCCTCGATCACCATATCCCCTCTTAATAGATCTTTTCCACACTACCATGGCCTCCCCTGAAAAGTTTTCTTGGATTAATTTTCATTTTATCTCCTCTATTAGCAATGATGTAATAACTAACTCTATCTTAAGGATTTCAACATGACTTAAGCTCATAATGAGATTATTCCAAGATTTTAGTATACAACAAAGTAGAATGCTAGCATTCTCTTTGTTGCCGCCTACACTGCCATGGCTTGCAGCTCGAGGATGGTGCCGGACGTCGACCTCATCACCCAAAACCCAGCTCGTGCACCCGGACCTGTAAAAAAGAAGAGACCTGGGCCGGGGATCCCGGCGGGGGCACTCTGACAATCAAGTTAGTTGACGATCTAGGAGAACAGATCCTCCTCGGTGGGCCTCTGGCCGGACTCCATGCTAGGAGAAGGTTTAGCCTTCAAAGGAAAGAGTAGAGTGAGAACGACAGTGGTGGAAGAGAGCTTGAGCTATGGTGGCTGTGTCTGTCGATACTCTTCCGGTGAGTTCTCCGGTAGCTTCAGAGCGCTCTCTCCCTCGCTAACTCTTCCCTCGCTTGTCTTTACTTGCTTACCTTGTTCGAAGGCCCTTGAAACTTCTTTTTAGGCTGTGGATCCCTTCAGCTACCCACCTCGGGTTCTTCCCTCTCTGTAGGTACTCGAAGGTCAACGATCGGTAGCGTACCATGCGGCGCGCCCCAGTGCCCTCCTCCCTTTATGATAGGGAGTAATGTCATAGGTTCTAACTTTCCGGTTGGTCGCTACATTTTGAAAAAATTGGCAGGATCTCGATTCGGGGGTAGTCGTCCCCTGATTTGAATCCCCTGGCACGGATTTCTTTTTCTGGGTGGTGCAAACGGTTGGATGGGAAGTGCAGTGCCTTGATCGGGGTGCCTTTTCCTATCTAGTATAAATAATGGTGGGAGAGATCCTGGCACCCTAGGGGTGTCCCTCCGCAGTCCTTGGACGGCATGCTACCGCCCAAGGGAGGTGGTGACATCCTTTTTTCCCTACTTTAGGATCTCTTGAGGCATGATGGACTTTGGTCATGGGGACGGTCTCGGGTCATCAGACCTCTTCACCAAAGAGCGCTTGGCTCGAAGAGAGGAAGCTCAACTTCGACCAGGGTGGGCTCGACCTCGCGGGAGCCTACGACAAAGGAGCTCGAGGAGCAGGAGCTCAACTTCAGCCAAGGTAGGCTCGACCTCGAGGGAGCCGCCCGACGAAGGAGCTCGAAGAGCGGGAACTCGACTTCAGCCATGGCGGGCTCGACCTCAAGGGAGGCACCTGGTGAAGGAGCTTGAGGAGCGGGAGCTCGACTTCGACCGAGGTGGGTTCGACCTCGAGGGAGCCACCCGGCGAAGGAGCTCGAAGAGCTGGAGCTCGACTTCAACCGATGCGGGCTCGACCTTGAGGGAGCCACCCGACGAAGGAGCTTGAAGAGCGGGAGCTCGACTTCGACTGAGACGGGCTCGACCTCAAGGGAGCCTCCCGGCGAAGGAGCTCGAAAAGAGGGTCTGACGTGGTAGCATCTGCCAGCGGGCATCCAGCTGGATCCGAAAGGGACTCCACATCAGCGATCTTGCCACATCACTCTTCATTGTTGATTCTCATATTTAGGGCCGTAAGCTTGCTCACAATGGAATTGAATATATCTAAATGCTCTTGAATTAATATCCTGTCCTTCATCTTCAGATTATATAAGTATTATTTTAAATAAATTTTATTCACCAAAGATTTTTTTTATAGAGGTTCTTTAACTTTTTTAAATTTTTTTTGCAGTAGTCTCAATCTCGATATTAAATAATATAAAATCATCCAATACCAAATAGAGGTTTGTCATTGCCAACTTATCTTTTTTCTTATATTGCACATTTGACATCTCTTGTGATTTGTGTTCTTTTTTTTGCAAAGCAATTATCAACCATCTTAATCAATATTGCCTAGATCTTTATCTTCTAGAGTGTAAAGTTTGATCCATTAAATCTCGGTATCTCATACTTTGTGTTGTCATCTTGCTTGTTATTATTTCAAATCAAATCAACTACAAAAGATCTTCTTGCTCTGATATTAAATTTAAAGGACTGATCGAGGGATAAACGAGCATACCTTAACCCATACGGTACACAAGCATAGGAGAAACATGATCATTTTATAGAGATAATAAATTTAAACAAAACATAGAATATAAATGAAAGATAATCAAGCAATATAAAAATAAGAGAAAGAGAAAGCCCACTAGATATATGTGGTCTGGCTTATCAATCTTCGGTCTATGTCTATGTATAAGACTTCCTTGATGTTCCTTTATTAATCCACAGTATAAAAAGTATAAAATTGTAAAAAAAAAATATTAGAAACTCTCCTACAATATTTCTAATAATCAAAGCTTTCTTTTTGGTTCTCTTTATTTTTCTAGACGTTACATAATTACTGCTCATGGATTGTGTTTAAAAAGAGGCCAAACATTGTCAAGAACAACTCCCAATCAAAGTAGAAGCCTTGGCCACCTGATCAATATCTAACGCTCCAAATCCAATCAAAAACATGGCTGAACAGTCCAAATAAAACTCGGAATAGTCGACAACCATTGGATGTTGACCAGCATCAACATTCTCCATTCGATCACGTGCTCGACAATCTTTGGATCCTGCAAACTACATTACCAAAATCATGGATAGTGTGTCCCGCGACACCACATGGGAGGAAAGGGAATCACGCCACATGGGCTTGGCCCTCACGTGTGCTCATGTGCACTGGGCTTCTTATGGCTTCACCCATCATCATTTGCTTGATTAAATGCTGATGCGCTGTGTTTGGTTGTTTAATGTGAGAAGAGATATGATCATCCCATGCATGATAAGTTTTGTAGGAAAAACAATTCTTAAATTCATAGAATCGATAACAAAATTAGAATGATATATTAGATCTGAAAAATAATTACTTAGCTGTAGTCGCCATGATTTTCCTTGATCCCGATGCTCACACGATAACTGCAGGCAGGGTCCTTCTCTCCGGTCTTCCTCAGAAAGGCGGCTCTCGATGGGAAAAATCAGTGTACCACAAAATCAAGATATACGTGATATATAAATAGAGAAAGCGGAGAGGGGATATAGCCAATAAAATATAAATATCCTAACTGACTCTCCCATCACGAGTCAAGTTGGAATAAGGCCTACACTGTGCCGCCTCTGTCACGCCCCGAATCCAGCACCGGAGTCGGCTACGTGACCGGCCGCACAAACTCTAGGTTTTACCCTAGAGATCATGCAAGGCCTAGGTACACCAAAAGTCAACCATATCAAATAAAAATTAATATTATATAAACGAACAAGTAACAAGTGTACAATCCAATTATTTAGTCGACCTTACTAAATGGTCTACTGACTCTCAAACATCAGTAACCGAAATTAACTCTAACTAACTCAGCATATATGGAAATTTGTCTCACGCCCAACCCAAATCCTGTCACGCATCCCGAGTCTCTGAAAAATCAAAAGGTAAGAAGTGAGCTTAACAGCCCAGTAAGGTATCCATATGATCATTCCAATTAATAATATAAATTTCTGAAATAATAATATACTAGTATGTTATATCATGCAATCAAATGATTTAGGTCTCATGTATTATACATCTTGATATTTTTACATTTTTCCTTTAATATTCTCATTATTGTACCTTTATCTTTAGGATTCTGGACTAGCCACGGTCATGTACCAGCCCATGACTGGCAACCACAAAGCGACCATGCATACTATGGTCGGTCCTGCTCACGTACTAAGCCCGTGGCTCGGCTGTCCCACGTACTATCCGCCCGTGACCGGCTCCTACGTACAAAGCCCGTGGCTCAGGCTGTATAACCACGGTGCTACCGTAGCATGGCTAGACCAAAAACCATATTCACTTCATTAACATTTGTCAAAACATATCTTCTAAGACCTCTCGATAACCGGTATCGTGGTCCGACCCACTCGATAACCGATATCGTGGTCCATCTATTTTAATAATTTTTAATATATATATTTTAATATATTTGTCGATATTGTGGTCCCACCCACTCGATATCCAGTTTCATGATTCAACCTATTTAACAATCCGGTATCATGGTCCAATCCATCCGGATATCAATTTTTTTAATAATATCATGCATGAAATACCGACAATAAAATCACAATTTCTATCTCAAGAAAACAACTATACCATGTCATATAGTACCATACGTACAAATATATAAAACATATATACTAGATCAAACCAGACCATAATAAATTCAAGCATAAAGGAATGATCAGTACAAAATTCCTTACCTTAACACGCTATTCTTAGTATATCCGATATTAGTCAGTACCCGAATTTTATGTGATGCCTTTCTGCTCAGTAGACTGATTCCCTATATTAATAAATAATTTAATTAAAAAAAATAAATTTTCAAATTTCACGAATCTCGAGAAAATCCCTTGATTCTCTCTTCTTCCTCTCCTCTTCCTTCTCTCTCCTCCTTCTATCTCCTCTTTCTCGCTCTTCCTTCTCTCTCCTCTTTCTCGCTCTTCCTTCTCTCTCCTCATTCTCTCTTCTCATTCTCTCTCCTCTTTCTCTCTCTTCCTTTATTATTATTATTATTATTTTTTTTGGACCGTACAAAAACACCCCCCACCTATTTTTTCTTTTCTTTTCTTTTCTTTCTTTCTCTTTTCTTTTCTTTCTCCCGAACCACCTTCCCCCTCCCCTGTTATTCCTATTCGGCCGATCCGGCCTCTCACCCCCCCAGCTACCGGCAACCACTCTGTGGTTATCGCAGGGCCTTCACGGACCAAGGGCGGGCGGCGACGATGGCGGCGAACGATCCCGAACTAAACCGAAAACCTAAAGAAAAAACATCAAAATTCTCAAAAAAAAAATAGATTAATTGGAAAGGAACTTACCGGCGGTTGAAACCCTTCGCTGCTTGCCAGAGAAAACAACGATGGAATGGACGAACTTGATGGAATTTGATTCGGCAACAGTGGAAGGAAATTTAAAGAATTAATCGGTGGTTCCCTTGCCGTTTGGGGAGCAAACATCGCCAGATCGGTGTTCACTCCATCCCGGACTGGTCGCCGATCATTCCCACTTCCATACGACTCCTCCCTCCGAGTCCTCCGGCGAAAACTTCGACGAGCTCCCCCTCCCCTGTTCCGTCTCTTCCTCGATCTCTCTATTTTTTTTACTGGTTTGGGTTGAAGTCGGCTGGGCCTGTCGACTTCAGCCCAAGCCCGGTATTACAGCCTCAACCACACCAAATCACATTAGGTGCTCCTAGCCCAATCAATGATCACAAACAATGGGCTCAACCTACGTCTATCAACATGGACCATAAAATTAACCTAGATTTTAATAAAAGAAAAATATCAATTAATGTTAGCCCAAATTAAAAAAATTCTTACATTCTCCCACTTGGGCTACATTAATTAATAATTTTGAAAATATTTTATTTTAAAAATAATTCTCAGGTTGAAAACAAAATGTGGCCACAATATGATCCATAGACAACACCTACAAATGACTCGGTCCAATAGTATCCATGATGCCGAATCATGGGACCGTTGTACTACTTAATCGATACAAGACTTATTCATGATTACAAGCATCATAAACACCATCGACATGAATCTTGGTATGGTAGTGTAGCAAAAAAATAGCATCAAGGTGATCAAATAAAACATGCTATTTTTTATTGTCAGTCCTCCAATTTCTCGTCAACATGCATAGAAACAAAATAAGCAAGAGAAATCGTGATGGCATCAAACAACAAGCCATCATGTCTCACATACTGAACAATAGTGTCAATGACGAGACAGCACAACAAATCTGAAACTCGATACCAGGTCTCAGTCAGGTATATAACCAAAAGAGATATTTCATAATCAAAATAAATTAACATATGTACCCTCAATCAAGATTTCTCTATAATCACAAGCTATATCACAAGCTAGAGAAATCTCACGACTTCAAAGAAGTCTGTATGTCTCCAAACACAACGAGATCTCATAATTATCAAATGAGACATACCCATACAACTGTCATTCTCAAGACAAAGACACAATCTTGAGATACTATGTTGTACTTTATTTCACATGTGAACATATAAAATCATAAAACAAAATAATTATCATGACAACAATGCATGCAAAAACTTATGATATTTGAAAAAAAATATTCATGATGATAATAAAGTCTAATTACAGAGTCACTCCCACTAACCAAGTACATCAAAAGAACTCAATATGCCCATATTTTCAATAAGCTTCGCAAAGCTTATGGGCATCAAACCTTTGATCAGAGGATCAGCTAACATGGACTCTGTATCTATATAATCAACAATTATATCACCATTCTTTACAAGATCTCTGACGGCCAAATACTTCAGCACAATGTGTTTGGACTTGCTGAATGACTTATTATTCCTTGTAAAGAATACTGCAGCCATATTATCACAGTATATCAACACAGGTTTGGAACTCGAATACAAAATCTGAAGTCCAGCCATAAGATTCCTTAACCAAATAGCTTGAGTAGCAGCTCCATAACAAGATACAAACTTGGCTTGCATGGTAGAAGACGCAGCCAGTGTCTGTTTAATACTTTTCCAAGATACTGCACCATCAGCCAATATAAAAATATATCCAGAAGTTGATTTTAGATCATCAGGACATCCGACATAACCAGAATCCGAATATCCAACCAACTCAAGATTATCAACTCTCCTATATATGAGCATATAATCTTTGGTTTTCTGTAGATACCTCATCACTTTCTTTACAGCAATCCAATGTTGATAACCTGGATTTGATAAGTATCTTCCAAGAATACCCACTATGAAGGCAATGTCAGGCTGGTGCAGACTTGAGCATACATCAAGCTTCCTACAGCACTGGCATAAGGCACATCTTTCATTTTATCTTTCTCAAGCTGGTTCTTTGGACATTGATCTTTATTGAACTTGTCAACTTTAACCATAAGAGAATCACAAGGTCTACAATTTTGCATACTAAATCTCTGAAGAATTTTGTCAATGTATGCCTTTTGTGACAAACCCAATAAACACCAAGATCTGTCCTTATGAATTTCAATTCCCAAAACAAATGATGCCTCATCAAGATCTTTCATATCAAAATTCTCTGACAACATTTGTTTAGTCTCAGAAAGCAAACCAAAATCACTGCTAGCAAGCAGGATATCATTAACATATAAGACAAGGAAGATAAAATTTCTCCCACTGATCTTGAGATATATACATTGATCAACGTTATTTTCCTCAAAACCAAGAGAGGCCACAACTTCATCAAACTTGAGATACCATTGCCGAAAATGCCTGCTTTAGACCATAGATGAACCTTTTTAATTTGCACACCAAGTATTCTTTTCCACTTTCTTGAAAACCTTCAGGTTGCTTCATATAGACCTCTTCACAGAGATTACCATTCAGGAAAGTAGTTCTAACATCCATCTGATGTAGCTCTAAATCATAATGAGCCACCAAGGATATGATTATTCTGAAAGAATCTTTTGAAGATACAGGAGAGAAAGTTTCAGTGAAATCAATTCCTTCTCTTTGAGTGAAGCCTTTTGCTACCAGTCTGGCCTTGAAATGCTCAATTCTTTCCTTGGAATCTCTTTTAGGTTTATATATCCATTTGCATCCAATAGGTTTACAATCATCAGGAGGCTCAACAAGCTCCCACACATCATTATGGGCCATAGATTGCATCTCTTCTTTCATAGCATTTATCCATAAATCAGATTGGAGAGAATTGACAGCATCAATATAAGTAACTGGGTCAACCATATGCCTAATATCAAAGTCATTCTCCCCGAGATAAACATAAAAATTATCAGAAATTGCAGATCTTCTTTGTCTAACAGATCTTCTAACTTGGACTTCTTCCACTGGTTAAAGATTCTGAAAAGAGCTAGGTGGATCATGGATTTCATCATTCATTCCTTCAATAGGAATAGGAATCAAATTATCATTCTGACTGGATATGGGAATAGAAACAGTTTCTCTTTGTGCATTATCATCATCAGTAGTAGATGAAGATCCAATATCAGCCACATCAAGTTCTTGAAACTTTACAATAAGAGACTCCATAATTCTGTTACCTCTTCCTGAACTATAAAACCTAATCCTTTAGAATGTTCTGAATATCCAATGAAGTAGCAACGACTTGTTTTGGGATCTATCATTTTCTCTGAAGGATTGTATAATTTTACTTCTGCAGGATAATCCCAAACTCAGAAATGATTTAAACTAGGTTTTCTTCCAGTCCAGAGTTCAAAAAGTGTCTTCAACACAGATTTACTAGAAACTCTGTTGAGAATATATAAAGCAGTTTTGAGAGCTTCACCCTATAAAAATTTTGGCATATTAGACCTACTCATCATGCTCTGCATCTTATCTTTAAGGGTGCGATTCTGCCTTTCGGCCACACCATTCTGCTCAGGACTTCCAGGCATGGTATATTGAGGAACCATTCCACAATCCTATAAATACTTGGCAAACGGACCCATTTGCTGCTCAGCCACATCATGTCTGCCATAGTACTCACCTCTACAATCAGATCTTACAATCTTGATAACTTTTTCCAATTGTTTCTTGACTTCAATTTTAAAAATCTTAAACTTTTGAAGGGCATCAAACTTTTCTTTAATCAAGTAAACATATCCATATCGAGAAAAGTCATCAATGAAAGTGATAAAATATCTATTACCATAAATTATAGAAGAATGAGGTCCACTTATGTCAGTGTGAATTATTTCCAAAAGATTTGAACTATGAATTGCCCCTTTCTTCTTGGTTTTAGTTAATTTTCCTTTAATACAATCAACACAAGTATCAATGTCCCCAAGATCCAAAACAGGCAGGATGTCATCATTGATTAATCTGGTTATTCTTTCCTTTGAAATATGTCCCAAGCATTTATGCCATAACATAAAGGATTTATCATTAGTCCTTGGACGTTTAGCAACAACATTTTCAATACTTAAAGAAGCATTAGAATTATGAGTAGCCAGAGACAACCTGTATAAGCCATCAATCAAATCACCATAGCCAACAATTTTTGAATTGAATATCAAATAAACTTTTTTATTGCTAAACAAAAATCCATAACCAAGATTATCTAATGACGAAACATAAATCAAATTCCTTCTAAAGGAAGGTACATAAAAGGTATTTTCTAAAATAATTACAAAACCAGATCCTAAGCACAACTTGATAACTCCTACACACTCTACTTGGACTTCAAAATCATTGCCAACCTTCAATTTACTCTCATGCAGACTTAGCTTTCGTTTGTTTATCATCCCCTATAGAGAAATAATAACATGAGTCGAAGCTCCACTATCTATCCATCAGGAATTAACAGGGATATTGACAATATTAGATTCACAACATACCAAACCAAGGGGCTTACCTTTCTATTTTTCTTTCTTTTCAAACCAAGACTTGAACTTGAAGCTTTGACTTCTAATGTGCCCTTTCTTTTTACAGTGGAAGCACTTGATCTTCTTTCTAATGGTAGCATTGGGACCTCCTACAAAATGATTCTGATCGTGACCTCTTCCATCCCATTTGGAATCCTGAGACTGTCGAGGAGAAGTAGACTTTCTCTTCTTTTTATGTACAAAATGCTTGCCAGCTTGAGTTTGTTGTTAATGAGTAAGGAGGGCACTGTCAATCTTCTCTTTCTTGACCTTTTCTTCTTCAGCAACATACTTAGTGATCAGGTCATTAGCATTCCATATTTCATCCAGAGTATTGTAGGCAGTCTTGATTTGAGAAAATTTCATAGGCAAGAAATTCAAGGCATGTGACACAATGAAGGAATCTGGCAGATTAATCTTCAGACCTTTGAGCTTAGATTGTATATAAACCATCTTCAGAATGTATTCTCTGACACCCCCAATATTATTGTAGGTCATGGTTGTCAACTCTTTCATCAGGGATCCGATCTCAGCATTATTAGAAACGAGATACCTCTGCTCAATTGCATCCAGTAACTCTTTCACATTATCAGACTTCAATAAACTACTCAGAAGATGTTCCGAAATTGACCTCTTAATTACAATCATACTGAGTCTGTTCGACTTTTCCCATCTAGTAAGGTGGTCCTTCTTTTCAATGGTGCTTTGATCATTCAAATCAACGGGTCTGGGCTCACGCAATGCAAGATCAATATCAGCAATTTCAAGAGCAAACTCTAGGTCTTACCTCCATTTCTTATAGTTTGACCCAGTGAGCACCTCAAGAACAACATTGTTGTTGTTTACACATAAAGTAATTGTACAATCAAAAATAAGGAATGCCTAATATTAATTAACGGACATACAACAGACATATTATAACACAATAACAAATAAGAACACAAACACAATATCACATATTTTCCTTTGGACAGAACATGCAATATGTATTAGTATTCTACACATGAAGCCACAGGCTAATCATATATTCTAGCATTCCTGAGCCTATCCCCTTTGGGCAGACAAGCCCAAGGAAGCTAGAGTACTTTAGTAACAAAATGCTCCATGCCACATTTTCTAGTTAAGACATACAACAACCCCCTTTGGACAGGCGGTTATATGTCATAACCAGAAAATATCTTCTAGTTAAAATACATAATAACCCCCTTTGGACAGGCGGTTGTATGTCATAACCAGAAAATATCCCTCACATGATGAGCAATTCAATGAACTGACACAAACAAACCACTTTGGTGATAAATATTTGTGCCAACCCACAAAATTATACATACATGAAAAATATCCAACAAAACAAAAGGATAGTGGCAAAACAAATGTATGTCCACGATCAATCACAATAGGATACCAATCAACATGTATCCACTGATCCATTTTATCAAAATTATTGCATTCCAAAAAATGTACATTGATTAAAATAATCATAGGATCCACCCATGCCCCTCCAACATTTAATTTTGGACCAAAATATAATTATGAATTTTAGAGGGACCAAACTGCAAAAGGGGCTTACATTAATTCCAAAAATTACAGGGACCTAAATGCAAAATGCCCCCTTTTTTTATGAGAGGTGTCAAAAGGAATAACAGAGATTATCGATTTCTTACAGGTTTCTCCTTCCATCATCGATCACGGTGGCATATCTTGATGCTGCCAGTTTCCCATAGCATGGATCTCCGTACAAACACAGATATATAAAGATCAGTGGAAAAATTTATTTTAACATATCTAATATCTCTAATCTTTTAGATACCAGGGTTCTGATACCAAATGTAGGAAAAACAATTCCTAAATCCTTAGAATCGATCACAAAATTAGAATGATATATTAGATCTGAAAAATAATTACTTACCTGTTGTTGCCATGATCTTCCTTGATCCCGATGCTCACATGAAAATCGCAGGTAGGATCCTTCTCTCCGGTCTTCTTCAGAAAGGCGGCTCTCGATGAAAAAAATCAGCGTACCACAAAATCATGGTATACGTGATATATAATTAGAGGAAGCGGAGAGGGGACCTAGCCAATAAAATATAAATATCCTAACTGACCCTCCATCACGAGTCAAGTTGGGATAAGGCCTACACTGTGCCGCCTCAACAACACCAAATCACATGAGGTGCTCTTAGCCCAATCAATGATCACATAACAATAGGCTCAACCTACGTCTATCAACATAGATCATAAAATCAACCCGGATTTTAATAAAAGAAAAATATCAATTAATGTTAGCCCAAATTAAGAAAATTCTTATAAGTTTACCTCTGCCAAATCATAAACTTGTTGACCGCAGCATACCATATTGGAATTGCTTTGAATTCTTAATTAATACCTTACTCCAACATTGAAATTGTGAGATGCTTGTCAAGAGGGAGAGAAGGTGCAGATAGAGAGCATGAGAAGAAGAGAGAGAAAGTGGAGAGATCTACAAGGGAGGGGAAGAGAATGGTGGAGAGAGAGAAAACCAGAGTGGAGAAAGTAGGGAGGGAGAGAGAGAAGAGAGCAAAGATGAGAGGAAAAAAAGAGAAGGAATGAACAGGTCAGAGAGGGAGAGGGGGGGAGAGAATAAGAGTAGGTAAGCGAGGGCAAGGGAGAGGAAGGGTGAGAGACATGAGAGGGAGAGGGAAAGAATGTGAGGAATAGATAAAGAGAGAAAGCAAGGTCGAGAGAATCAAGAGGATAGAGGCAAGAAGTGAGTTGTTGAAAATCTCACTACATGACTGACTTGACCATATATGGTTGGCTCTATCTTTTGAGATTGAGAGATAAGACAAGGAGAAAAGTAAGGTAGGATAGCTTGTTCGAAAATAGAGATGTATGGTTATGAAAGCAAGGTTGGGTGGAGCGTGAGCAGGAGGAAGCCCAAGCAAAAGGTGGTAATTACTCTTCTCTCATTTATTATTAAGGTAGTGTTGAGTCTTAAAGATATCATGAAAATTTTGCATCTCAATCTTTGAAAAATTTTGATTGCATGTCAAGATGCAGCAAAACACCTCCTATCTCCATCTTGGTTGCTTATCTTGTATTCATTAGCCTTCATCTATGTTATACCATTTGGGTTCCAACATGCAACCAACTAGCTCTAGAGATAAATTATGCAATGTTACTCACTTAAAAAATTAGAAACCTTTCAATTTGGGGATGCTTTGCTAGGAACTCCTTTTCAATTTGAGAATATTCAACTAGGATTTCTTTGTAACTTAGTATGTTGATAGAGGTGCCTTATTCCATTAAGCTACAGTATTAAGTGATAGCTAGGAAATTTACAACGTTTCATATTACAAGATTATGGATGTTCCTTAATTACAGAGATAATAGCTTCCCTGCATAGCAGTAATAAAGGTTAATCCTTCCAGTCTAAACCCTAGTTCATGCAACTCAAACACTTATCCGTTTGATCCAAAAATTAATGCATCTAACCTGAATACTAATATATTTGACTCGGACCTAAACCTATCTAACTCGAACCCTAATCCAATCTAAACCCTCGTTCATGCAACTCAAAGCCTCATGCATTTGATCCAAAACTTAATTCATCTAACTTGAACCCTAATGTATTTGACTTGACCCAAACTCATCTAACTTGAACCTTAACCCATTTGATCCAACCCAACCCCAACCTTAGCCAACCAAATCAAACCATACCCATCTAAATCTAGCCAAATTAACCTCTTTGGTTACATATTTGATTACACATGATTGAACTTTATCATGTTTAATCATCCTTCATCATCCGCTTGCCTAGCAAATCTAATCTTTCGGGTTTATCTCATCCTCCATAATTTAAGCTCCAAATATAGCATGTAAGTCTAGTTAGCCCCCAAATCGTACAGTTACATTTTAAATTGAACCATTCATGAATCAAATAAAAGATCGGGAAAGCATAGATTTCATTGGACTTCTTAATATCCTCCCCCTCTAAACCATATCCATTTATCATGCCTATACCTTAAGAAGAATCTCCTCCTACTTACAGGGGTGCATTTTGACAAAACCATTTTAACTCACCATTCTATCATCTCCTCAGGAGAACTTGCCAAAGTGACATCCTAGGATACTTTCCCTCTTTATTCCCTTCAAGTCAATTTCCACCTCACTGTCCCTTTGCCATATGTGCACCTCTACATACATTCCTTGCTCCACTAACTGATACTGGGGTAGCAATTAGATCAGTACAGCAAGACTCTTACAGATTAGATTAATGTTCTTTTTCCCCCTTTTTTTTTTTTAATTTGCTATTTGTTTTTGGTAGGCAAGCTCTAACACTCTTTGAAAGCTACAACAATAACATCAGCTAGAATAGAGTCACGGACATCCAACTCTTATAAAAGTTAAGCAGACAATCATACTCGTCCGGTACGAAGACTGCTCGTGCTATCATTCCTTATTTATCCATCAAAACCAACCTGACTTGGACTGATTGACCTAAAATGCTGCAGCCGGACTTGGAAGACAAGATCCTGAGAAACGATCAGGCTGGGTTGCGGTCTCAGTCTTTGGGTCCTACTGTCAGGCCCAAGCCTGATCTGAAATCAACGAGGCCCGGTGGATCTCGGGCCTACCTGGACCCATTTCCAGCCCTACCTCGAGGCTCGAGCACAATCAGGGCCCGGACAGCCGAAAGAAAGAAATTGCTAGTTGGCGAGGAAGTCTTTGAACGCCGGGTTTGTCTCCAGATTTGCTGCTCTGTCGTCGCTCAAGTTGCCAGACTGGATTTCTTCAAATCATTTTATGCTTGCACGTGCATAAGATTATGCGTGCAAATGAGAGAGCGAGCGAGGGTGTGCACACGTGTCTGCGTGGGCCATTCACAGAGCGTCTCCCGTTCATTTCATGCCTTGCGTGCGTGGTTACTTATATATCACTTATGACATGGACTGGGCCCTTAATTCGCCAAATTCGGGTCTTGTGTTTTTTGTCCCCTCCAAGTGCGCCCCTGGAGAACGAAGAAAACAAGGTTGCTTAAAACCAGCCTGAAGCGCTTGTATAAGATGTAGAGCTCCGACCTGAAAAACTCCCGAAAATTATACGACGCGGGGATACTTTTGGAGGGTTCTCCAGCTCCCCCACCAAACAACATAGAGATCCTTCTCCTCGTTGATATATAACTCTTCGGATCTCTTGATCCCTTTTCTCTCGCTCTTTTCCTTCCCCTCGATTTGGTTTTTCTCCGAAGCTCCGGCCACACGCGAGCCCGCCGGGTTCTTGGGTGGCGTCCACCGATCGATCGCGCCGTCCGGAAATGGAGGCGATAAGAAAGCAGGCCACTTGGCTCCGGGAGCAGGTGGCGAGGCAGCAGCAGGTGCCCCTCGTTTTCTCTCCCATTCCTTCTTTTCGTTTGTTGATGCATCTGTCTCTTCGGAGATTGGGTGGATTTTTGTGCTTCGATATCGGATTGATTTCTCCCTGGTTTTTCTTCCGATTTGGTTGTTCCCGAGCGGATTCGATGCATCTAGGGCGAACCATCGCTTGATGTTTAGTTGAAGCGTGGTTGCGATTTGGTTATTTTGATGTATGGCAGGGTGGGAGAGCTTGATTGATTTATTTCTTTCACACACTGTTATTTCTAATTATAAGCTGATTAATGGTCGCCCTTTATTGGTCATGGGACTCGATTTCTACTGTTTGTGTTCGTTCAGGCCTGAGAGAAATGTGGATTTGACGGCACCTCGCAATTGGTGTTGTTGCGGTTCTTCCCTTTGATACTCGTTGCTGGAGAAACATTCACTTCCCTATGCTTATACTAGGCTGCTCGTTCCTTTTTCGTTTTAACTTCTTACGTGTGTTATTCGGAATAGATCAAGATCATTAGCGACCTGAAATTTACAAGTTATACAAATCTTCAAGATGACCCAGACTAGAGAATAGATTTAAATATGTGCTAATTTTGGCATCTTTACAATCAAAGAAGACGTTGCACCAATTCTTGACTCACTATGGGATCTTGTTTGGGAAGAATCCTGCTTTTGATAGGAGCTGATTTCAGCACGTATGGTAGACGTACAAGAAAAATAAGAAAAGTATCTAAATGACACCTTAACTTGTACAAAGAAAAACTCAAGTGAAATAAAAGAAGCTCCAATAAAAGAACTTATTTTTGACACCTGTGATGGGTAGGTGTCGTGGATTTTCGAAATTTAACACCATAGTAGCTGGGGTGGGTTCCACTTGAAATGCTGGCTCTTTAGCATTTGTGATTCCTTTACCTTTATATGCATCTAGAAGAATCTCATCATCGATGTATAAACTTCGTTAAGGACAACTTTATCATAAGGTGAAACAATTTTTGGTTTCCTCTTCCTTTATCTTGCACTACCATAGTATCTTTGATGTTATTAGCTTAATTTTTTTCCTTCAACATCCACTTTGAATTTTCTAATTCTTTTTTACCCAAAAGATGTCTTCTTTATGTGGTGTTGTTTATTTCATTACTTTACATCTTCTTTTGGATAGTCCAACTTTCATTCCTGCTTGCTTTCCTTCATCGCAACATTCCATTGTAGTCTGCAAACTACAACATGCATGCCATCCTTTTTTTGGCTCTTGGTCACCATTGTGTCATAAAAGAACCAAGAAAGTTTCTTTTTGGGTTTAGATTTTTTTTCCAATTAAGCTCCTTATTTTGCACTGGCCTCAGCATGATCTTTCTGGCCTTGGAATGTGAGGTTTTATGTGTTCACACTAGCATGTATCACCTTTTGATCTTACAACCAAGCTTTGCTAGCAGAATATGCATGATCTTTAGACAATGTCGCATAATACAGAATCTTTGTATGATACTGATTCTGAAAGAAATGAAGGACAGGCAAAACCCATTGTGATGGTAACATCGGTTTTCTATTGATTAAGGAGTTAAGAAAACTTCCAAAAAAAATGAAAAGATAGGATAGAATACAGGATCAGTTTGTCAATTTGCACCACCAAAACATTTATATACGTCTAAATTAGAGCTAAAAGAATTATACCTTTGAATTAGAAGTCACTGTCTTCCTTGTTGCATCAATTCAAAATTTGTAGTCAGTGTAAATATAGGTTTTTATTTGTTCCTTGTACCTTTAAAAGTGCAAAACATAGAATCGAACAAAAGTTAAGGTCTTTGCTATTATATAGTTATAGCGTTATTAAAGGAAGTGTCGCGCCCCAAACCCAAGACCAGGGCCAGAAGTGCAACAGACGGCCGTATGTTCTGGGAATTCAATATTTCCCAAGAACATACCAGGCCTGTACCAACCATTTCTTACAAAAAAAAATGAGTACCAGGCATGATATTAATAAAGCAAAAGTAGACAAGTAGATTCAATTGTCATAAAGCCAACCGTCATACAATTATCATGATCTAATTTCATGAAATAAATAAAAAAATAATGATAGTGTCCACTAGATCCTATGCCTCACTGATTGAATCCCTGGCCCATATGTTCCTCTGATCCTGAAAAAAAAATGCAAGGGAAAAGAATGAGTTTCCCTTAAACTCAGTAAGTCATCACATGTCACAAATATATATTTTACCATGAATCTAGAGTAATTCCATACATAGGAGCAACCAAAATATATAAGCCATTCCTATTATTAACCTTTTATTAATTTTTCTGACAGAATACAAATTTTTAGGATGGCCATCCGTACACACTCACTTAGTCCTTCATACTATGGCCACGATCGGCCCGTGGCTCGTCCCAAAAGAGCCTAGACCCTGTGTCACATGCCGCACATCGGTCATGTGCCAGCGATAGCCCCGCTGGAGGCCCAAAAGGAATCTAGCTCTGAGTATCACACGAGGGACATGCTTCCCAGCATGTGCTAGAATAAAATAACAACTCCTGTGTCACATACCGCACATCGGTCATGTGCCAGCGATAGCCCCGCTGGAGGCCCAAAAGGAGTCTAGATCCTCGTGTGATCATAGTCGGACTAGGGAGCAATTACAACCAACTCACCCCATGACTCGTTACATCTTAGTTTATGGTTAAATTTCATAATGCATCAAGATATGTGTATGTAGCATGAATATAACAATAAAATTCATAACATGTCAAATAATGGGTTCACAACGTGCATGGCAAAATTTTATCGGTGAGTGATAACTTACAGTTTCACCAACTCAGCACTAATCCTGATTTCCCAAGGAGGATGACGATCCTGCATCACAATTTATTTTGTTTATTATTTAATATCATTAATTTTAAAAATAAAATAAATCCCTTGGGGCAACCCCAAACAATACCTTCCTTCTTGCTGGTACTGGGTTGGCCCATTCAAGATAAAAGGCCTAGCCCAACAGGGCATGGCTCAACCAAGTCCGGCCCAACGAGGCCCGGCCCAGCCAAGCCCAGCCCGGCCCGGTCCGGCCCAGCCAAGCCCGGCCCATAACAGGCTTGGCCCAGCCAAGCCTGATCAAACTGAGCCCCCGCCCCATCGGCCAGGCATTTGCCCGACCCCATGAGAGAAGTAGGGAGGATCGACGGCGATCCTCCCGTCCGACCACCACGGTGTTCACGCCGGAGAAGGAAGAGAGTCCGGCGACCCTTACGGTGGCCGTCCGACCGACAGCCGGCGAGCACCGAGTCGAAGACTGTCGCCTGCAACAGTACCTCTCGGCCGACCAAAATCCATCTCTCCCTCCTCCACTCTCCCCCCCCCCCAAGCAAGCGATGGGACAGCGGCAATCCCCGCGATCGGCCGCCCAAAGATGGTTGCCGGAGAGGAGTCCGGCGGTGGCTTCCTCACTGCCAGCCACAGCCCAAGGCTTCAACGGAGAGGAAAATCAACCGGATTCTCCCCTCCGTCGAGCCGCACGAACACTCAACGTCCATACGAGGGAGAGAGGACTTACCGGCGAGGGCGACTCCGATCGCACGACCTCCGGCGAAGGGCGTTCCGGCGAGGGCAGGGGCACTCGAAGAACCGTCGTCGCTCCACCACAGGAAGATACTCCAGGATCAACAGAGGTAATCCCCAGTGCCTTTAAACCCGAGGAAGAAACCTTATCTCCCCCCCCTCTCCGGCGGCGTCGTCGGATTTGTCCGGATTTCTCGCCGGAAAATCCGATCTTCCGAACCATAGGAATTTTGAACTGAAGTCGGCAAGGGCCGCCGACTTCAGCCCAAATCCAGCCCAAAAGGACCGGTCCTCACATTCTCCCCACCTAAAAAAAATTTCGCCCTCGAAATTTATATACCTGGGTTCTGGAAAAGTTGAGGATATTTAACTTTCATGATTTCTTCTAACTCCCAAGTGGCTTCTCGTTATGAATGATTACTCCACTGGACTTTAACATAAGGAATGATGCGTCGCCTCAAGACTTGCTCCTTTCTATCCACCACCTTTACTGGTTGTTCTTCATAAGACAAATTTTCCTTGAATTGAAGTGGTCCCAATTCAATTACATGATTTGGATCAGGTACATACTTCCTTAGCATAGAAACATGAAAAACATTATGTACACCACCAAGAGATGGTGGTAAAGCAAGCCGATAAGCCACAGCTCCAATTTTCTCCAAGATTTCAAAAGGACCCACATACCGAGGGCTTAGCTTCCCTCGCACCCCAAATCTCATAACTCCTTTAGTAGGGGACACTTTAAGTAACACATGGTCCCCCACCATAAATTTCAGTTCTCTTCTCCGATTATCTGCATAACTCTTTTGTCGACTCTGAGCTGTAAACAGTCGCTTCCTAATAAGTTGGATTTTATCTGTGGTTTGCAGCACAATATCTGGTCCCAAAAGTTTCCTCTCGCCAACATCATCCCAACATACCGGGGTCCTACATCTCCTCCCATAGAGAGCTTCAAAAGGTGCCATCTTAATGGTTGCTTGATAACTGTTGTTATATGCAAATTTTATCAGTGACAGATGATCATCCCAAGACCCTTTTAAATCAAGAACACATGCTCTCAACATATCTTCTAATGTCTGAATCGTCCTCTCTGACTGCCCATCTGTTTGAGGATGAAAGGCTGTACTAAACTCCAGCTTGGTTTTCATAGCTTGATGCAAACTCCTCCAAAATTGAGAAACAAATCTAGTGTCCCTATCAGATACAATTGATACAGGAATACCATGTAATCTAACAATTTCATCGATATATAATTTTGCTAGCCTTTCCATGGAGAAATTGACCTTGATAGGTAGAAAATGAGCTGATTTTGTCAATCGATCTACAACAACCCAAATAGCATCAAATCCTCTGAGAGTCCTTGGCAATCCTGAAACAAAGTCCATTGTGACATTCTCCCATTTCCATACAGGGATAGCTAGGGGTTGTAGAGGTCCTGCTGGTCTCTGATGCTCAGCCTTTATTTGCTGACAAGTTAAGCATTGAGCCACAAACATGGCTATTTCCCTTTTCATACCTTTCCACCAGAAGTTTTCCTTAAGATCTCTATACATTTTTGTGCTTCCAGGGTGAATAGTGTAAATAGCATTGTGGGCATCAATCAAGATTTCCTTCTTTAGACTTGCATCCCCTGGAACACACAACCTGTTTCCAAATCTTAAGGATCCATCCTCATGAATTCGGAATTCTGAGATTATCCTAGATTGTATTTTCTCTCTAATCTTTTGAAATTCTGAATCACTCATCTGTGATGCCTTAATTCTATCGATCAGGGTAGATTGTATCTTAAGAGTAGCAAGTGAGAATGTAGAGTTATGCATCTGGATCTCCAAACTCAGCTTTCCAAGATCTTGAAGAATTTCTCCTTGAGAAGTGATTAAGGTTGCCAAGCTACCTCCGGCCTTTCTGCTCAACGCATCAGTCACTACATTTGCTTTTCCCGGATGATAACTTATTTTCAAATCATAGTCTTTGATCAGCTCCAACCATCTCCTTTGCCTCAAGTTTAACTCTTTCTGAGTAAATAAATACTTAAGACTTTTATGATCAGTAAAAATTTCACAAGATACACCATACAGGTAATATCTCCAAATTTTCAGGGCAAAGACTACAGCAGCTAGCTCCAAATCATGAGTAGGGTAGTTTAATTCATGTGTTTTAAGCTGCCTAGATGCGTAGGCCACCACCTTCTCCCTTTGCATAAGAACACATCCTAACCCTTTTCTGGAGGCATCACTGTAAATAGAAAAACCCTCACTTCCAGTTGGTAAGGTAAGAATAGGAGCTGATACCAAGCACTTCTTTAACTCTTGGAAGCTTTTCTCACAATCATCAGACCAAACAAATTTAATCCCTTTATGGGTTAGCTGGGTCAGTGGTAAGGCTATACGGGAAAATCCCTCCACAAACCTTCGGTAATAACCAGCTAGACCCAGAAAACTACGGACTTCTGTCACATTAGTTGGTCTATTCCATTCAACAATTGCTTCAATCTTTGCTGGATCAACAGATATTCCTTCCTTAGAGACTGTGTGGCTAAGAAAAGAAATATTATCAAGCCAGAATTGACATTTCTTCAGCTTTGCATACAATCTCTGCTCCCTTAGTATTTGTAAGATTTTCCTTAAATGTTTTTCATGCTCCTCCGGATTCTTGGAATAAACTAGAATGTCATCAATAAAAACTACTACACACTGATCCAAATATGATTTGAATATCCTGTTCATCATGTCCATGAAAGCTGCCGGAGCATTCATCAGTCCGAAAGGCATCACCAGAAATTCATAATGCCCATATCTAGTCCGAAAGGCTGTTTTGGATATGTCTTCATTCTTAATTTTCAACTGATAATATCCGGACCGCAAGTCGATTTTTGAGAACACCTGAGCGCCTTGCAACTGGTCAAAAAGATCATCAATTCTGGGAAGGGGATACTTATTTCGAATTGTCAACTTGTTCAATTCTCGATAATCAATACACAACCTCAGACTCCCATCCTTCTTCCTGACAAACAGTACCGGAGCACCCCATGGTGAAACACTCGGCCTGATGAATCCCTTATCGAGCAGATCCTGGAGTTGTTCCTTGAGTTCTTTCAATTCAGCTAGTCCCATTCTATAGGGAGCTTTGGACACAGGTTCTGCATTAGGTAAGAGATCAATAGAAAATTCCATCTCTCTGTCAGGAGGTAATCCCGGCAATTCATCTGGAAATATATCCGGAAATTCTTTCACAATAGGAATATTTTCCAACCCTTCTCCTTCTTGCTGGAGATCCATAACATTGGCCAAATATCCTGCACAACCTTGCCTCAGCATCCGTTTAGCTTGCATAGCTGTAATCATTCTCGTAGGGGTCTTCCCTTCACCGCCAAAGAAACCAAAAGGTTCCTGACCTGGAGGGTAGAAAACTACTCTCTTCCCGAAACAATCTACTGTGGCATGATAAGAAGCTAGCCAATTCATTCCCAAAATAATATCAAACTCTTCCATTTCCAATACCATTAGATCGGATGAAAATTCATGGTTTCCAATGCTTAGAGTGCAGGATGGACAAATCATGTTAACCATGATAAGCCCCCATTTGGAATGGATACTCCGATCTCGAAATTTAGAGGTACTGGTTCCATACCAGCCTTCTTAGCAAATCCGGTTGAGATAAAAGAGTGTGTTGCTCCGGAATCAAATAAAACACGGGCATATGAAGAGACTACTTTGATGGTACCTACCAGATAATTCTTACTTATAATTATTTGCACTCAATTAAATAAATAAATAAATAAATAAAAAACTTGCGAAATTACCTGTCACCACAGCATTCGATGCCTGAGCATCTTGCTGAGTTAGAGCATACACACAAGCCTGGGCCTTCTGCTTCTGGCGCTCACCAGATCCATAAGCTATAGGTTGTCCTTGGATAAAAGCTGGTACATTTGAAGGAGGAGGTGCTGGCGGTCGCGGTGCATTCTGAAAGGTATACTGATTTCCAGGATTCTGAGAACGTGGGCAATTCATAGCTTTGTGGCCCTGTTGACCACAATTAAAACAAGCCCCAGAAAACCAACGACAATCCTGCTCTAGATGAAAACCTTGACATCTCCTGCAACGAGGACCATTACCCTGCTGAGAGCCTGGATCTTGCCTTTGATTTCCCCTCTGTCTAGGTTGTTTGCCAGAGTGTTGGTTCCCTCGCTGCCCATCAGGTCTGGATCTCTTCCTCAGCTGCCGTTCCCTCTCCTGTTGCATATTATCAACCTCTTGCTCTACAATTTTTGCTTTACTAACGACGTCCCGGTATGAGGCCAGCTGCATGGGTCTTACTCCAGCACGAATCCTGGGTTTAAGTCCTTTCTCAAATCTCCGTGCCTTATATAGTCCGTGGCCACCAACTCCGGAGCAAAACGGGACAGTTCAATAAACTTGGCTTCATATTGTGTCACGGTCAAGCCTCCTTGTATTAATCTGGTAAATTCACTCTCCTTCTCAAATCTGAGACTTTCAGGAAAATACATATCCAAAAACTCTTGGCGAAAAATATCCCAAGTTATCGGCTCTTCATTGCCATATTGTCTTCTGACAGCATCCCACCATTCCGAAGCTTCGCCTTGCAGTTGATAAGCTGCAAAGCGAACTTTTTCCCGATCCGTGCAGTCCATGCTGACAAAGACCTTCTCCATTTCTTTCAGCCACTTCAAGGATTCAGTAGGTTCAGTAGAACCCTCAAATGTAGGAGGCGCCAACTTCTTAAATTCAGTGATCCCCCGATCCATTTTAGATGACTGACCACCCCTATTCCCCTGCTGCCTCAATTCCTGCACAAGTCCAGTTAGAGCCTGGATAAGACCTACCACTTGACCATCAGAATTGGCTGTCCTCATATCATGCTGCAGAGGAGGAGGACTAACTGCTCGACTCTCGCCCTGATCAGGTGATAGGCTACGAGCCATGTAAGCGCCGGCCGCCCGAGATGGACCCGCTGCCTGCGAAGTATCATGAGCTCGAGACGCATGATCATTTTGATTCGATGTCCTCATGGATCGGGTCTGAGCCATTAAACCTATAGCACAAATGTTAGTTGGTTAAATAATATGACCTTACTTGTACTTTATTAATTTAAACTTGCCCTAATTGTCTCTACCCCGCTCTCACTATCTAAAATATTTTAGTTTCTGAGACAAGCCTGGCTCTGATACCACTAAATCTGTCGCGCCCCAAACCCAAGACCAGGGCCAGAAGTGCAACAGACGGCCGTATGTTCTGGGAATTCAATATTTCCCAAGAACATACCAGGCCTGTACCAACCATTTCTTACAAAAAAAAATGAGTACTAGGCATGATATTAATAAAGCAAAAGTAGGCAAGTAGATTCAATTGTCATAAAGCCAACCGTCATACAATTATCATGATCTAATTTCATGAAATAAATAAAAAAATAATGATAGTGTCCACTAGATCCTATGCCTCACTGATTGAATCCCTGGCCCATATGTTCCTCTGATCCTGAAAAAAAAATGCAAGGGAAAAGAATGAGTTTCCCTTAAACTCAGTAAGTCATCACATGTCACAAATATATATTTTACCATGAATCTAGAGTAATTCCATACATAGGAGCAACCAAAATATATAAGCCATTCCTATTATTAACCTTTTATTTATTTTTCTGACAGAATACAAATTTTTACGATGGCCATCCGTACACACTCACTTAGTCCTTCATACTATGGCCACGATCGGCCCGTGACTCGCCCCAAAAGAGCCTAGGCCCTGTGTCACATGCCGCACATCGGTCATGTGCCAGCGATAGCCCCGCTGGAGGCCCAAAAGGAATCTAGCTTTGAGTATCACACGAGGGACATGCTTCCCAGCATGTGCTAGAATAAAATAACAACTCCTGTGTCACCTACCGCACATCGGTCATGTGCCAGCGATAGCCCCGCTGGAGCCCAAAAGGAGTCTAGATTCTCGTGTGATCATAGTCGGACTAGGGAGCAATTACAACCAACTCACCCCATGACTCGTTACATCTTAGTTTATGGTTAAATTTCATAATGCATCAAGATATGTGTATGTAGCATGAATATAACAATAAAATTCATAACATGTCAAATAATGAGTTCACAACGTGCATGGCAAAATTTTATCGGTGAGTGATAACTTACAGTTTCACCAACTCAGCACTAATCCTGATTTCCCAAGGAGGATGACGATCCTGCATCACAATTTATTTTGTTTATTATTTAATATCATTAATTTTAAAAATAAAATAAATTCCTTGGGGCAACCCCAAACAATACCTTCCTTCTTGCTGGTACTGGGTTGGCCCATTCAAGATAAAAGGCCTAGCCCAATAGGGCATGGCTCAACCAAGTCCGGCCCAACGAGGCCCGGCCCAGCCAAGCCCAGCCCGGCCCGGCCCGGCCCAGCCAAGCCCGGCCCAGCCCGGCCCGGCCCATAACAGGCTTGGCCCAGCCAAGCCTGATCAAACCGAGCCCCCGCCCCATCGGCCAGGCATTTGCCCGACCCCATGAGAGAAGCAGGGAGGATCGACGGCGATCCTCCCGTCCGACCACCACGGTGTTCACGCCGGAGAAGGAAGAGAGTCCGGCGACCCTTACGGTGGCCGTCCGACCGACAGCCGGCGAGCACCGAGCCGGAGACTGTCGCCTGCAACAGTACCTCTCGGCCGACCAAAATCCATCTCTCCCTCCTCCACTCTCCCCCCCCCCCAAGCAAGCGATGGGACGGCGGCAATCCCCGCGATTGGCCGCCCAAAGACGGTTGCCGGAGAGGAGGAGTCCGGCGGTGGCTTCCTCACTGCCGGCCACAGCCCAAGGCTTCAACGGAGAGGAAAATCAACCGGATTCTCCCCTCCGTCGAGCCGCACGAACACTCAACGTCCATACCAGGGAGAGAGGACTTACCGGCGAGGGCAACTCCGATCGCACGACCTCCGGCGAAGGGCGTTCCGGCGAGGGCAGGGGCACTCGAAGAACCGTCGTCGCTCCACCACAGGAAGATACTCCAGGATCAACAGAGGTAATCCCCAGTGCCTTTAAATCCGAGAAAGAAACCTTATCTCCCTCCCCCTCTCTGGCGGCGTCGTCGGATTTGTCCGGATTTCTCGCCAGAAAATCCGATCTTCCAAACCATAGGAATTTTGAACTGAAGTCGGCAAGGGCCGCCGACTTCAGCCCAAATCCAGCCCAAAAGGACCGGTCCTCACAGGAAGCCTTTATCAGAAAGAACCCAACAGAAAAGTAAAATATCTGCAAAAGTTAGATCCATATGGAAACCCCTGTGGATGGACATCTAGACCTTTCGAAATCTTAATCATAATGACTATAGAGTTTACCTAACCTCAACTATAAGTAAAACGAGATTATTAATGCTAATAACACAAGGTAGGGGTGCATATACACCCTTGTGATAGCCCTACAAATCAACCCCCTCCCCCTGCCTCCAAAAAGTAAAAATCTTAGTCTACAAAAAATAAAACTAGAACATTGGAGCTGCTACTAGACTTCTAAGACAGCTTAAACTGAAATAGGAAAACTCAACATAAGCCAAAAAATTTGTTCTGCACCAAGTCGTCGAATAGAGAATGCCAAATCCAAGATCCAACATAAAGGCCCACCAGTTAGCAACAGACCCACTTCGAAATGGAATCCTTTGAGAACACCAACAGTGTATG